>OU745263.1:10012500-11286134 GCA_916618015.1 Xestia c-nigrum | reverse complement strand
TTTAAGCTTAACATTTTTAAACTTTGTTTGAGGCGGTAACTTATGTAGGTCACAAATCCTTTAAAACAAAAGAAACCTTTAAATAATTATGCAGTTCTCGTATAATGTGTTACATTATACCCACTCCTATATATTACTGATTTATAAGCATACCCTTCTTGAAACCGTTACATGGCCGAGATGGAAACTTTTAAGATATTTAAAATTGCTAAATCAATGCGATTATTGAACTTGGTATGGTTTATATTAATATTTTTAATACCATTTGGGATTTTCCAAATATTTACCATACGATGTTTTGAATATAAACAACAAGACCAAAAAAAGACTCCTGATGTATATCATGAATGTCAAAATTATTTATTTGTATTTGCTTTAACTTATTATTAAACGTTTATTTCAGACAAATGTCCATACTTAGCACAAAATATTCAAAGTAAAATTAAAATAAATATAAAATTCACAATACTTATTGTATTGTGATTTTTATATTTATTTTAATTTAGAACCATAGAAACCATAACATATTACACAATTATTAATAATTCAATTATCATCATAAAACATAATTATGAATACGGGTATTTATCGCGAATTTACCTTATTATCGCGTATTCATGTTTTATAATGTGTTCTGATCGTGAAAGTTTAAAAAAGACAATTCAATTATCAAACAAATTACTTATAACTGTTTCGAAACACTGTAAATTACTGATCAATCATAAACGTAAGTTACTGGCGTACCTATTAGGGTCTCCCCACATTTATCGACGCGGAATCGGCCAACACCAGTCAAAAAAGCCTTTATATCTCCGTAATAAGGGTGTTAGTAATACCATGTTCGTCAGTATTGCCCGTGAAAGGCACGGCACAGATTGGCGAACAGTATTAATTACGTGGGGTGTTATTATTATTTTCTTTATATTTATTTATACTTCACACCTTAATTTATTTGTATTGTTTATTCGTCTACATTTTATTTTTATTTTTATCCGTATCTGGCCTGACTGTGGCATCACCATCACTTTGGGCCCTATCAGAATACCAGCGCTGTGACGTTTTTTTTTAATGTTACAGCATCATGCTGAGATAGGAGCCTTTTGGCCTCGGACAGGACGAGTTTCATTTAATTTTTAAATATATGTTTTTTTCTGTGTAGGTTTTATTAGTAAGTTTTATACTGATAATTTTGATGTGTTTTGTCCTGTGATTGCTAATAAATGCTATTATAAGTCGAGTAGTGTGGTGATACGCACTCGATTTAAGCCGATTCCGCGTCGATAAATGTGGGCAGACCCTTAGAGATTCAATCCAATTGGTATCCAAGATACTATCACATTATACTATAACATAACGCCTATAAACCCCGAATCCTGATGGGTTAGGCAGAGATATTGTACCTGATAGAACACCCTCATTTCAACAATGATCTATTTATTTTGAACCCCCGACGCAAAAACGACGGAGTTTTATAAATTTGACGTGTCTGTGTGCGTGTGTGTCTGTCTGTAGCCTCGTAGCTCCCAAACGGATGGACCGATGATCTTGTTTTTCTTGTTTTAAATGTGAATTAGTCGGGAGTGTTCTTAGCTATGTTTGATGAAAATCGCGCCAAGATGGCTGCCGCCACAAAATGGTGGAAACACCCAATAACAGTTTGCCCAGCTTGGGAATCTAACTCAGGACCTAGTGTTTAGCAGTCGCGCGGTTTGCAAGGTACTATCACTTTTGTCAATAGCTACCTCTTTAACTTTTATTTGATGTAAGCTATACACGAAATGGCATAAATTTTGTTGTGCCATCGACCGTTTGGCGAGTTCACAGTCAAAGACACCTTTTATAAAGGGTGTAAAAAAACTGGAAAAAAAACCCATTTATGACATTTCAGCCGCAAACTATAACATAGCCCGTCTCCGTTTGAACTGAATGAAAATCGACGATTTATAATTACAGTCAAATTATATATTTCTACTACATGCTGATTCTTAACAAGGCTGAGAACCAGTCTTACCAAGGTATCGTTTTACCCAATACCCAGTACTAACTTAGTTGTGAATTCTGAACCCTATGAAGTGGCTTCCAATCTGAACAGGTAGCCGCCCTTTGTTCAGCTAAATCTGGTAAGACTGGAAGCCGAACCAACATTGTTGGGAAAACTGTGAGGCAGCTCATGATGCTGCGTGTTTTCCAAACAAAATACAATAATTACCATCTTACTTTCTTTCCTCTTTACCTACTTTCTAATTTCTTTTTTCTTTTCATTTGTTAAAGAAAGTGGTTTGGCATTTCAGCCAAAATTTTTAGGTATTTAGGTACAGGTAAAACCTACAGGCCATTGTTGGAAAATTCAATTCTTGAGTAAGATTAATTTTCCTGAACAAGCACCCACACAATCCTAAATAAATTCAAGATGAAGTTGTTTGTAAAATAAATCTACCACTTATTTGTAGGTCGTCTGGAACTGATTAATTTATCGACCGACCCCATTTGAGTACCACGAAGGGATTCGTCTTACAGACGATTTACAATTTTCATTCTGTACGACTGTCAGCGTATCTACAGTAAACAAGTAAAATTAAATTAATAATTAAAAAAAAAACCCCGACACAATGCTGCAATGTACCTACTAAGAATTCGTTAATTCGCCATTTTGTGGTTGGGGCCATCTTGGATTTTTAATTTAGCATATCGTATAGTATTATACTAGTCAAGCCCTTTCATTTGATACTCATATTGAGGGAGTTGTTGTATAAATATGTAATCCGCCATTTTGTAGTGGCGGCTATCTTAGACTGATTTTTATCAAACATAGCTAAGTACACTCTCGACTAATTCACCTTTCAAACAAACAAAAAAATAAAATTAAAATGGGTTCATCCATTCAGGGGCTACGATGCCACAGACAGACACACACCCACAAAGACACGTCAAACTTATAACACCCCGTCGTTTTTGCGTCGGGGGTTAAAAAAACGAATATAAAAGATCCTTCAAAACAGTGACATCACACTAACAATACAAGATACAAGCGAGAGAGAAATAGAGAGATTAGGTTATTATTTTATTGTTACAGATTGCTACTCGTGCATTTTGTTTAAAACTATTGTGTAAAATCTCGTGTCACAGTGTTTGTTATCGAACTCCTCCAAAACGGCTTGACCGAGATTTGTTTTTTTTTTGTGTATATTTTTCGTAGGTCTTAGTACCTTAGCTATTTTATACACCCTAGATTATTAGGGCGCGTGTGAAGCCGCGTATAAAAGCTAGTCTTCGATAAAAAGCTGATGTCACTTACTATGGAGGAAAAAACGCTCCTGTTACAGCCTCAGGGCACTTTTATACCACAAGCCAGGGGCCTAATTCTACTATTTTAATAAATTCGTCACTCCAACACGATTCCATTCTCATCCCATTGTCATTTTGCTTAAAGTTCGTAATCTGCTAAATTCACAATGGTCGGTCAATTGGCATTGTCGTATTGTCATTATTATAAAACCCTTAGTACAAATGTTTTTCGAAATCTGCTACTAAATGCGAACATTTATTCATGCCAGATTTCAGGTACGTGATTATTATTTTATGACATTTCTTTCAATGAAGTGTCAGTGTTTGACCATTGAAAAGTCATAATGGCGCCATTATGACAGTAGAATTAAGAAACTTGTCAAAATTTGACAGAACTTGACCATTATGAAATCAATGTCAATCATTCTGACACTATTGTAATAGCAGAATCGAGGCCCTGAACTTCAAACGGTCCTGCTTACCCAACACCGTAACCTTGCATTTCCTCTGAACAGAAAACACTCTCAAATATAACACAAAGAAAATAATGCTCTCAATACAACAGTTCCAAGTTTATCTTCGCATTATGAATCATTTTACTACGCAGTTTGGTTATAAAAAGCTTATGTTTACTATCGAAACATGAATGCTTTACATCGTTATATCTTGACCGGCTGCAGACGAATCGGGTGACCTTTGCATATTGAGATATTTTTATTTATTGGTTGCTCGGCTCAAGGCCAAAGTCGATGGAGTCGGGAGAAATCGGGAATGTTTTTTGCGCAGCGCAAATGTTTAGAATTGAATTTGTTACTGAAATTGGACTGTAAGTAATGTGTTTATTTGCTTGCTTCCAGTTTTTGTTTATTGTTTTTTGGAGGAAGTGCGTGTGAATGGAAAAAAAACTGCTTGATCTGTATCAAAAGTTACACGACTACATTTAATTTTATTTTAGACTTCAAATTCTTATGAAGGCGCCAGGAAAACCAATAAAAAGTTTTTCAACAAACTCTCATAGAAAAATTATATTATTTATATTTACTCAAAATAATAAGCGCTATCTGAAACTTTGTCATTTTTAGGGTTCCACACCCAAAGGGTAAAAACGGGACCCTATTACTAGGACTCCACTGTCCGCCTGTCTGTCACCAGGTTGTATCTCATGAACTGTGACAGTTTGACAGTTGAAATATTCACAGATGATGTATTTCTGTTGCCGTTATACCTAACAACAAATAAAATCAATATACGATAGTACGGAACCCGTGGAAGGAGTTCGTGGCTCAATAATAACAGCCGCTCGGGTCGGACTTTAGGTTAAGCCGTGCTTATCTAGGTTGGACTCTAGATGAGGACCCTTACATATCGGGTTTCCTCCATGCCTCGGATAGCACGTTAAGCCGTTGGTCCCGGCCGGCTGCCATTTCTAGACCTTTGACAGTCGTTACAGGTAGTCAGTGGCCCAAAAAGTCTGCCAAACAGTCTTACCAAGAGGTATCATATAACCCAGTACTAACTGGGTTGTGGCGGTCAGATAGGCAGTCTATGGGCAACTACAGTACTTTCGCAGTTTTTATGTATTGTGACTGGGACTGTAGCTACATTTAATTTTCATCTTTGTTTCGACAATTCAAAAGAGCCTGTAATTGGTCTACTTGAAATAAATGCTTTGATTTTGATTTTGAGTCGTTCCATGTATGCTGCATCCGGTTAGACTGGAAGCCGACCCCCAACATAGTTGGGGAAAGGTTAGACAGATAATGACGGTACTACAGACCCTACCAGTTCGTCTTGCACTTGGCAGGTTTTTGAAATATAATTCGTATGATCAAAAAATATTATCGAGATAATATGACGTTGTCGAGTGTATTTTTAATTCAATTACGTTGCGCTAACAGATTTATAGTTGTAGTACATATTTTTAAAGATAATATTATGATGCATATCCGTTGCTCGCTGAATCGAGAGAAAAATGAATTATCGAGGAATTACGGTGCAAAAATATCCCGAGAGAAACTTGCGATAACGGAAATACTCGTACATACACACGTAGTTAAGAAGCCCCTGGTATGAGTATGTAGGTCAAAACATAATCCCCCTTTATTGTTGCCACTGCTGGGATTAAGTAGATCTCTCTCTCTCTCTCTCTTTCTGACATTGAGAGGATCGTAATCCACCACGAGAGCACAGAACGGATTCGATGACACATCATCTTCAATACTACTACCCCTAGCTCAATTTATTATTTATTATTTATTTATTCATGTACACACAAAATACTTAAACGGACTATATATTAACATAGAAGAGCACAAAGGTACTGCTTATTTCAAAAGAAATTTCTTCCAACAGACCTGCGAGAGGAAAGTCTGATAAGAGCGATAGACACAGTGTGTAGAAAAGTCAAACAAGAAAATTTAAATTAAAACTTAAAATGACTATTTAATATTAACATATAACATACAAATACATACACATATTAAAAAAAAAAAAACAAAATAAATATATTATTATATATATAGATATATATTATTTTTTTTATTTTTTTTTTTTTTGTTATATATTTATTTTGGGTAGGTGTAGCATGTCTTATTCTTCCATATTTCTCTATTACTCATCATTTCAGCAATAACCTCATTTCTAGCTATATACCATCCTTCAGACAGTCCATCCATTGTTTCTTTGGTCTTCCTCTACTCTCTATACGTTCACACTTTATGTCACATATCTTCGAATATTTATTTCTAGGACATGTGAGCTTCCTCATGATGTTTTCCTCACCGTTTTGCGAACAATAGTGACGAAATGAATACCACGAAGTAATACGCATTGGGTTCAGCCTATAACGTTACCACTGCTGGGACTTCACAGTCCCAATATTATTTTGTTTAGAGAGAGAGTGAGTGATAAGTTGATAGCCCATTGATAACCTGCGGGCCCAGTGGTGTTTCTTCCAAATTCAAGACAGATTTAGATTTAAACTTGCCATTTACGGATTATTTTCAAATAAATTGAGAATCACGAAAGATATCCCAAAAGTAACATCGTAAGATTGGTTATAAACCGTGAAAGCTCAAAACAGATTTAGATTTATTTTAATTTACTTTTCTAATTGTTAAAAGATTATTTGTTTCTTTCCCACTCTTTTCTGAGAAAAAACTAGGTTTTAAATACAGCATTAATGTCGTAGTGACAGCGATCTGGCTTATCGCCCGCAGCTTCCATTAGCCTACTTCTCCTAATCGAGTCTTGCCCCGGATGCCATGATAAGTAATAATAAGGTAACACGGCTTCAGTCGGAAAACTTCCAGCATTGATTGCAATTAATTCGATGGAAAACTGGAATCTGTTAATGATGTGTTTTGTTTGGCCTTGTGAGACAGTTGTTATAAGATGTATTTCTAGATTTGCTGATTATCTTAAAAACGCTAGGTTAGCGTTAGGGTTTAGCGTTATTATGATTTATAGATGACAATTATGTCTACGAGGGCTGAGAATGAGGTCCTGTGTTCAATGGATCGAACACAGGGCAAATTTTATAGAGTTTTTCTATCGGGTATTTCTCAGTGACAGCCTCTGAGTTTGAATTTGTGCCCGTGATTAGTGGCAATAGGGTCGCATCATATTACAATAACTCGTAAAATGTAAAATACCCCTGCCAAAACCTTTACGGTTATGATTCCCTGTCTAAATCATCATCATCAAACAAATTATCATTTAATTACCTAGTCCCAATTACAACTATATATCTAAACACTTTTATTAAGACAGTGTCTGTCGGATTCATGCATCCGTTCTAAATAACATAATTAATTTGGGTTGATACTAAACGTACCCAGCTTTTAAACAAACAGGGGCGGATAAAATTGAGTTCTCAACGACTCGGCAGGAAACCACTAAAATACATACTGTTTATATTATACACAGCTGAACACTGAATTAAAAAGAAATACGAGTTTAGGGAATCTTCCTAAAGAAATGAAGGGAATGCCATGAATGAATGAGTGAATGAATGTAACCGGAATGAGGTAATCTGTCTCAGATGTTGGCTTTTGTTTCTTTTGTGTGGGACGTAAAAGTCATTTAATATGTACCTTTTCATTTTGCGATCTAATTTTCCATAGCGTTTCGCTCATGTTTGCGAGATTTCATGTCCATTTGAACATCAATCAATTTTGTTTACCTAATCTATTTTATTTGCTAACATTTGCATATATAGGCACAATAACCAATCTTCAATAATATTGTCCTATCTTCTTCCTTATCGTGGCAAACGGGCCCATTGCGGATTGGTAGAATTCACATGTCTTGGAATTTTTTGGTTCTAGGACATGCCAGCTTCCTCACGATGTTTTCCTTCGCAGATTTGATAGCAGTCGTGGATGAAATAAAGTATAAAAAGTAATGCGCCTGCCTGGGTTTGAACCCACGACTTATTGTTTGGAAATCGGGACCGACACCACTGGGTCACCGCTGCTGTAAGGTTACGTAACAATTAAAAGATTAGGTTATTTTAGTAAGAAATTTCAATCCTTTTCCTTTCTACCAATCTAAGTGAACAAGACCAATACAAAAAAAACGATTTTAAATATTGCTGATACGTTTGGCATGCGATCACTGCATGCAGAACCTATCTACAGGTATCTAGGTACTATAATCCAGGTGTCTGTACAACATCGAACATTACTTCTAGCCAGTAGTACCCAAAAGATTAGTTATGACATAGACATATAGAACACCTAAAGTGAACCCATATTTCGCCAGCTGTTATAGGAGCAAGCTTATTGACATCAACCGATGGAATCCTGATGGAATAACCCAAAAGCAGTTTACACGACATTGCAATCGAGCTCATGAGCTCATACTCCATCAGTCGAGAGTCATACAGATCAGGACCTTGTAATCCATGTATTTAAATTAAGAACGAGAAAAACTCTGCCATTTTATTGTATCCAGCCAGCAATGTTTATACTAGTACTAATAATAAAACTTTTTACATCGCATATTCAGGTCAAATACTTTTAAACGTTACATCTATGAAGTCTTAACATTACATATTTTTATACTTCAATGTCAGTGTGTACAAGTATGTTTGATAAACTGATAACTTCGGCTGAATAGAGTAATTTTCGTTGTTTGTTTAGTTTTAATTTGTTTGTCTCTATGTCCGTCGTTGACTGTTACAGTTAAAATAAGGTTGACTTTTCTTTTGAATATGACGTTAAACGTGGAAAAAACATTGAGGTATGTTTCACACAGTATTACGCCTGTAATTCACTAAGGGATATGCAGTGTTATACTTGTAGTACACCCACAACTCGCTGGTTCTGTTCAAGTTCCACGTGATAGGGGAGCGGTTACCGAATATTGTTTAAATGTGTTGGTATCAGTTTTATTGTTGTTATAATTGTTAATAGATTTATTTTATTTTAAAACTTTTACTGTCCTAATTAAACTATGTACTGTAAAGTGATGGCCTGAAACACAGGTTTAAATACCTAGATCAGGCAGGTCGCTATCTAACATTTGAATTCGAAATTTGCAACTGTTAAATATTATATTGTCGTTATAATTTTACTTACTAGCACTAATTATATGATTGTTTAAGAAATAACACTGCTGCACCTAAATGTACACTTTTGTAATATCTACTTTTTAAATAAATTATTCTTATTCTTAATTATTCTTATTGCCACCTACTGGGTGGAAATTGAGATTCCGGGCGTCTATGAATCTGATGGAAATTCAATAACACTTCAACCAAGAACCGCTCAGGGATCGAACCTTACCCGGCAGTGGACCAGCAAACTGATGAAGCAGTCACCTACTACCAAAATAGCAAAATGTAACTACCTCACGGGGTCCCGGCAGACCACGAAGGAGATGGCGGAACAAACTGGATGTCTTCCATGAGAATTGGAAGGAAATAGCGCAGAATCGTGGCCGTTGGAAGGAATAGAGGACAATACAGGCAGCAAGTCAGTGAATGATGAGGATAGTTTTGTCAATCTCTAATCTGAGCAGGGATTTCATCATCATCTACCTAGCCTATTCTTAACTATGTTGGGCTTGGCTTCCAGCCTATCCGGATGCGATAAAAGCAAGTATTTTACACGAAACGACTGCCTATCTGACCTCCACAACCCAGTGCAAACTGGGTTGTACGATACCTACCCCAATTGTTTCGGGCCACTGACCAGCTGTAACGACTGTCATGCAAAGATCAACAAGTAACAGTACGGGACCAACAGCTTAAGGCCCGGTATCCACCAATCACAGGAGACGCGAGAAACGCGATGTAGACTTCAATCAATGTGATTGCTCGAATCTTGCACATCTCCTCTCCGCTCCGCTCCTCTCCGCTTTGGTGGATACCGGGCCTAATGTGCTTTCCGAAGCTCGTAGGAAACTCGGTATGTAATCGGTGGTCTGTTCACCCATCCACAAATCAACCTAGATAATTTAGTTTATTTGTATGAATTCCCTTAGACTTGACAATGGATACACATGACTTGTGTCATGTAAAAATAGCATTTAAATACGTATAAGTAGATACAAATTAAACCAATAACACATTTAATGAAAATAAAGTTTGCTGAAATAATGTTGCCTAGCAGAATGAAATGAACTCTACTAAGTGGGTAACAAGGTCATAATTAAGATTAATCGTACTGCCAGAGTGGATTACGGAGGCAGCCTTAAGAATTCCGCGGCGTCAGGTTAATACGGTCACGGCCACTGCTTAATTGAAGCTTTATTTTGTAAAAAACAAAACGAGGTAACTAATTGAAATAAACGTCATCATCTACCTAGCATTTCCCAGCTATGTTGGGGTCGGCTTCCAGTCTAACCAGTGGCAACTGAATACCAGTATTTTACATGGAGCGACTGCCCATCTGACCTCCACAACCTAGTTGGTACTGAGAAATACGATACCCCTTGGTAAGACTGGTTGTCAGACTTTTTGGGACACTGACTACCTGAGAGCCTTCCTGATCATATAATCAGAAATTATAATTTATTTAATTCACTTTTATACTACCCTACCTTTTCCGAGAAACAGAATACAGTACCGCAACCAATCATGAACCTGAGGTAACTCATCTAGAAAATTCTAGAAAGTCTTTGAATTTCGTCGCAGTTCCTTAACGCATGAACTACGTTTGTTCTCTAAGGGGTTCGTTTCAAGTACTGCATGCCCTACGCTGTTACGTAACTCGGTATTTACCGAGTGCAGCCTTAGGACTTCCAAGGCTTCAGGTAAAGGTCAAAAGGCGTGTTTTATGAAGCGAAAGCTGGAACGTAGTTTATGGCTATAATGTTCTGGTATGTAGATCTACATATCAGGACATTATAGACGTGATTGACGAAATAATTGTTGTTTTGTGAAATTGATATACATTTTTCACTTAACTCATGCATAATTGTTCGTTGAAGTAATACTAACTAAAACTACTTCAATGTCAACTGGCGGAATTTTTTAAAACTCCTCCTAAACACCATCAGCTCGTAATGTGCCCAAGAGACTGGTGGCGTTTCCACGTTGTTTGGCAACACTTAGCCTCTCGCTAAGGTAACGGAAAGCGTAGATTACTAGGCGTTTGGAAATTTCCTAAAATCATTTAAAAGTTAAGTGCTTCCAATAAGTGTTCGGTATACGGCCGAACAGCTCGCGGTCCATTCATTTTGGGCCGATCAGACTAAATACCCCTTCGTACATTGCAAACTGAATGTCAAAATGTGTCTTTTGTGTTTTGTCCTTGAGAATAACTTCCATAATCGCTTATGAATGGCCAACAAAACTCACACTCGCTTTCTCTAACATTCCAGATACAACCGAATTGCAATGTAAGTAGGTCTTATAGTATGTCTCTAACCCTGCGGAAATACAGACATTTTATGTTTTTATTTTTAACTGAGACATCTACACAGTTCAATGAAATTCCGAATAGTGTTAACATTTTTATATGCGTTCCTCACGCATTACGTCAGTGGCACGCCATACAGTGTGGCTGCAATACATGATTTATGAGCTTACTGCAAAAATAGATAAGCACCTACATGCCGACATTATCCAATTAACTATTTTGGAGAAACTTACTATTTTCGTCCTAATGTATGCGAAATTCACCTTTCTACCACCCCAATAGTGACGGTATTCGTGAGCTGTTTTTAGCAGCGTGTGAGCCAAGTTTGTTGACATAGGTTTTTTTTCATTAATTTGATTAAGTGTTTACATGAAATAGAAAATGGTGAAGGAATTTTGTATAGGGGTGCATGGTATTATTTTTACAAGCTGGGATAAAGGGAAAATTAATAACTTTTTTCACGTGGAAAATGTAAATGTGTTTGCGTTAACATAATGGACTACCTTTTTTATGGATTTGGTGAATGGAAAATACAAAGGCGGGAAGTTTTTACGTCCTCAAAATACAATATTTTTAATCATTCTGCCAATCAAGCCCATCATAACTTTTCTCTGGTCCTGAAGCATTTTATCTATTCAGCATTATCCTTTTTTTAGTTGACCTGGATGCAGCTGAATACCAGTATTTTACATGGAGCGACTGCCTATCTGAACTCCACAACACAGTTAGTACTGGGTAATACGATATCCGTTGGTAAGACCGGTTGTCGTTTTTGGGCCACTGACTACCTGTAACGACTGCCAAAGATTTGCAAATGGCAGCCGGGACCAAAGACTTAACGTCCTTCCTGAGGTACGGAGGAAACTCGATATGTAATGGGCGGTCTCCAATCCACGGACCAACCTAGGTAAATGCGGCTTATCCTAATGATCGATCCAAGCAGCTCTTGTAATTGTCGATGTGTTGGGGGAGGCCTATGTCCAGCAGTGGACGTCTTTCGGCTGAAATGATGAACAGGATAGTAGGAGACAGATAGGCAGTAGCTTCATGTAAAGACTGGTATTCAGGGGAAGGCCTATGTCCAGCAGTGGACGTCTTTCGGCTGAAATGATGAACAGGATAGTAGGGGACAGATAGGCAGTAGCTTCATGTAAAGACTGGTATTCTTTTCCCAACATAGTTGGGAAAAGTCTAGGTAGATGATGAAGTCATTACAGTGAGCCAGTGATGGAGCTGTTTAAAATTGTTGTTTATTCACATAAACTGTAACGTGGCGCCCGAAACTCATTTAGCTAACCACTAAACCGAATAGAGCGATAAAAATATTTCCGTCTTCATACTCAGTGCCACAAAATTAGAAATTAACACTCATGTACTAGCCTAGGTACTTCAAAAATAATGGAAGTGCATTGTGCTTGTTTAAATTGTCGTGTGCTGGCGATGTTGGCACGGAGGCTATCTTATTCTGAACTGAATATTGCTGACCTTACAGAATAAAGGTCTCTATTAGAGTGCCCTGTTGTTGTACATGTAGTTAGGTAGATTTTAAAATAAGGCACAAACATATTTACTACCCATTAGCTACCACGTGGAGGTTTGACCTTCGACCGCCGACTTGCAGTCCGCCCGGTAATGTTTGCGATGAGCTCAACTAAGATCGTCATCATTATAAACATTGGTATCTCCAGCTATGACCAATACCTTTTCTTCGGTTTTCTATACAACGTGTAACGTTCAATGCGCAATAGGTAGATCAGAATCACGAACAGAAACCATTGAACAATTTTTTTAATACAGGGTGTAAACCACCTCATCACAAAGCCGTTAACCAAGCATTCTGTACATCAAACTAAGTCACTTTACGCAAAAATTATGGCTAGGAAACAACTTTTTTGTTAGAGGTTATAAATAATGTTTTGTGGTAGAACTCATTGTAACGCACTTAAAACATGGTGCTGATGGTGGGTCGTGTACGTGTTAAAAGTCAAAATCTTACAAAAAAAACTTGTAAGTATTAAAAAAAAACTCTTGTCAAAAAGTTGTAACTTTGACCCCCCATATTTCCGTAACTAAAAGGTTCCCAGGTATGGTGTAGAACAAAAAAATATCGCAATGATGGGGAGAACAAGTGCCTTCGGCTTCGTGAAGAGGTGTTTTACACCTTTTATACTAGGTCACATTTTTCAAAAAATCTTTTTTTTTTAATATTGCCCTGTCCATTTATTAATAGGTCAACCCATCACGTGCGCAAACCCGCCAAAATAGGTAGACAAACAAACACAAATGGTTATCGTCCAATTTAAATTTTCTCATACGCGGTATTGTAATAATTATTGCCAGTTAAACTAAAAGAACACATTTACAATGTTTACAAACTTTTAACAAAAATTACTGCTGGGAAATGAGTGAAGGGTCGCGATTTACAGTAAAACTGCACTCAAAACATTGTGCTGGTGAATTGGATGGGGGATGTTTAAAGTATCGTTCTTACATTTAAAAATGTACTTATATTTAAAAAAAAAACTTGTAAAAAAATTGGAACTTTGACCCCCAAAATCTCCGTAACTAGAGGGTTCCCAGGTATGGTCTAGAACAAAAAAAATATCGCAATTATGGGAAAACAAGACCCTTTCGGCTTCGTTAAGAGTCTTTGTACACCCTTTTTTATTTTCCGATGGGAAATCATCAAATGACGTCTCCCACTCTGGGCGGAGCGGGAGGGAGTGTCAGACTTTTACTTTTTCTACCCATCCATGTTCCTCGCACTTTACGTTCCAGGGCCACGGCACATCTTTCGAACAGTCCCGCAGCCCCGAAACAGTCTCACAGCCCCGGGTTTTTTACACCCTGAAGTTATAAACGAGGCTACAACTCGTAATATACCATCAACGATGAGCAAAAACCTCATCAACAATAACTGTAATGACCAAATAAATAAATCTATTAACCATAGTTAAGATAATGATCTGAAATGTGGTCAGTAATTACTATCAATCATGGAGGGCCTGGGAAATGCCAGAGATGATGAGACAATAAGCCAGCAACGCCCTGGTGTGACGACTTGGATACATTTATTTGTTTTAGAACATATGTACAATAGTTAATCATACAACGTGTAACAGAAAGGGTATAGACACATGAAAGGGCGTTCTACAGACCAACAAACTTAAAAAAAAAAAAAAGGGGCCGGCGGAGTATTCGTATTTCATACAAACTTAAAAATCGAAATAAATACACACTACCTAAAGAATATCAAACATATTCTAAAGGTAGTGTGTATTTATTTCAATTGGATTACAGAATATCTATGTTCCCAAATATTAATTTTGAAAGAACAATGATACAAGACGAGATATGAGGAATTTAAAATTTCTATAGATAACTTATTTTTCTCATAACTCTGTTTAAATCAGTGTCCAATCGAAATGTATATTTGGGAATCTAGATATTCTGTTATTCAGTCGAAATAAATACAGACTACCTTAGGAATATGTTTGATTTACAAATTATTTTGGTATTACGTTTGTACGCATGCTCCGCAGGCCTCTTAACGACTTTCTTCATGAAACTACCGCCCCCTAAATTTTGCCGCCCTAAGCCCAGGCCTGCTCGGCCTATAGAGAAATCCGCCCCTGGTAGCACACCCTTTCACATAACTATACCCTTTCTGTTACTTAACTGTATCCAAACGATTGCACAGTTTAAAGAAAAATCTCTAAGGAATGATCCATAAATTAAATTAAATACATAAAAATAAAAAAGAACAAGAGTCATCTTTCTTTTCTTTAAAATACAAAACGATTCAAGCTTTTGTCTTTGAAGTAATTGAATCTTCTTTCTTCTATTTAAAGTAAACAAGAAAATGAGAAACTGCAAGTAAAAGTTTCAAATAAATAAACCTTTTCAATTACATATTTAAAGTAACATTGTATTCCCAACTGAAGATTATTTGATGAAAATGTTAAAAACACAATGTTACTTTATGTAACTTTGTTATTTTTTGAAAATTGATACAGAGAATGTTATAAACAAAGTAGTTTATTTTATCAAAAGAACAAACAAAGGAAACTGCATTATAGAAGTCAGAAACAGAAACAAGCAAATAAGAAAACTCCTCAAAGTTCCTGAATATTGTAGAAGGTAGCATATTACGTTATAAAATATGTTTACCTTCATTCTTCCCGAACCTACAAAACAAAATAGTAACGCTACTTTCATATACGAGGCAAAATAAATTGCTTATATACAGGCAAGTGACATCTCGTTTAGTAGATGCAGATCAATCAGGCACTTGCTAGAAGCTTTTAAGAGATTAGGGTCATTTGTCTAAGTGAGGGGAAATAGCGGCAAATACTGGGTGTAAACAAACCAATCACGAAGGCTTCAACCAAGCAATCTGTACATCAAACTAAGCAAATTAACGCAAAAATTATCGCTGGGAAACTACTTTCTTTGGGGTGATAAATCACTTTTTAAGATAAAACTCAATGTAACGCACTCAAAACATTGTGCTAATGGATGGATTGGATAGTACGGGGGTCGTGGAGGTGTTTAATAAAATCTAACATTAAAAACATGTATTAAAAAAGCTCTTGAAAAAGTTGGAATTTTTTACCCCTAATTTCTCCGTAACGATGTGCAGAATTTCATTTCGAATAATTTTATTTGTCATTATTGCCAGTTTTCAATGCCACAAAATAGCATTTTTAACCTTAACTTAAAATTTAAATATTATCTTAAAAAGTCAATATGTTGTGCTAGAAAAGTTGGTGACAGAAACGAATCGCTCCAAAACCGACTCCACGTAGTCTTGTCTGCCCTACCCCAAGAGTGTAATTTAAAATCGCGTAGGCGCGGAGGGGCGAGGCGGGCCGCGAGTTAAGAAGCAGGTGGTGAGCGTTAAACCCATCTGCGACGATAATCTCGCGTGAGACCGCCGTAGGCCCGCAGCGCTGGAGCCGTGACAGAAACCATGCCTGCTGCATGTTGCATACTGCATGCTTGCTTGCATGCATGCTGTATGTTTGTTTGCATGCTGCTGCATGCAAGCATATGCTTGTTCAGATGTTTGCATGCCTGCTGCATGCTTGCTTGCATGATGCGTGCTGCATTCGTGCTGCATGCTTGCTTGCATGCTGCATGCTTTATTGCATGCTGCATGCTTGCTTACATGCTTCATGCTTACTTGCATACTGCATGCTTGCTACATGCACGATATATGGTTGTTTGCCTGCTTCTTACAGATGTACGCTCGTTTGCATGTTTGCCTGCTTCTCACAGGGAAATAAAAACCAAGTGTTCACAATCAACTGATTTTATGAATTTTCTGTGATTTGATAGATGAGTCTTTCCATTATTATGCATATGAAATGTATGCCAAAAGATAATTCTAACTTTAAACTTTCTGAGATATGATAATTCTGCCTTTAAAGACTATCGATATGACAATTATGCCAAAAGATGATTCTGACTGTGAACTTTCTCCAATATGATGGTTCTACTTTTAGAGCTTATTCATATGAAATTTAAACCTAAAGATGTTTCTGGCTTACAAACTTATGAGTTTGAACGTATGATAATTCTGCCAAACTATTTTCTGCGAAATGAAGTTTATGCTATCAGCTGGTATGCAAAATAATATTACGGCATAAAAAGTTCTGCTATAAAGGGTAGACCCGTCTAGTAGTTACTCATACCTATGATAATATCTTTGGTGCGTTTGGCATACAGGAATTGATATACATCAAAAGACGATCGTTTTCTAAGCGCTTTATGTTTCTTTAAACGATTGTCGACAGGATTAATGATCAGTTTTTCTGACGGAACCGTTCTCCAGTTCGTCCCACTATCTTCTATGTGACCTACCCTGACCCCGCCTCATTACCTCAAGGCACCAGTTTCTAGTTTCCAGGGTATCTAACGATTATTCTCTAATCTCAGGAACTACCGGTTCGAATTGAAAAAATCTTTTTGTGTTGGATAGTCCATTTATCGAGGAAGGCTATATAACATTACGCTACGACCATTAGGACCGGAGCAGGAATGAAAAATGTTGCAAAACAAAGCTGCGAGGGTCAGCTAGTTTAAAATAAAATAAGCTACAGAAAACTTTACCAATACTAACCGCCACCGCCGTCTCGAATTTCTAACAAAATAGTATTATAAGTACCTCCATTACAGTTACTCGTGTCGCAAATTACCTTGTATAGAAAGTGTAACATGCCACACCGTAATGGAACAAGTTGTACTAAAATCAAGGCTAAGGAAAACTTCAGAAAATTAAAACGTAGCGTGACATTTTTTTTAAGTTTTGTATTAACTTATTGAGTCATTTAAAAAGGTTAGCTATCAAAAATAATGTTACGATAACGGTCGGCAGATATGGCTGCATTATTATCATTTTCATCACTATCTGTCACAAAACACTACTCGTAAATTAAACTAAAAACATGACACACACATTCTCACTCTAACTTTGGAGGCTTGTAAATGGTTTTTCGTTGATTGCCTCACAATACAGGGTGTAAACCACCTCATCACAAAGCCGTTAACCAATCATATCAGTATTTTACATCGAGCGACTGCCTATCTGACCTCCACTACCCAGTTAATACTAGGAAATACGATACCACGACTTTTTGCGCCACCGTCTACCTGAAACGACTGTCAGAGATAGACAAATGACAGACAGGACCAACAGCTTCACGTGCTTTCCGAGGCACGGAAGAAACTCAGTATATAATCCATAGACCAACCTAGGCAAGTACGGCTTAACCTAACGATCGACCCGAGCGGCTTTTATTATTTAGCCAAGAGCTCCTCGAGTGTTAGCTGTAAGCCACCCAAACAAAATAAAAATTAAAAAAAAAATCCGTTTTTTGAGTAGTCTACTACTAGTACTACGATGTGGAGCTATGACACAGTCTGAAGGTGACGCGGTAGACTTCGCAGGAGATGGTAGGACGAGCTGGAGAGGCCTTTTGCCCAGCAGTGGGCCAGTGGGATGACACTGGCTAACAGTAACAGTTCAACTTTAGACACCCATCTATTCTAATATTCAAAGTGGTAAAGTAAGTTTGGATGTAGGATGTTATCTTGGAAACAGACAAAAAAAAGCAATTCTCAATACATATGTCCGAACAGCAGATAGAGTTTCGTATGAAAAGTCGATTTTTTTTGCCTGTTTTCGGAAAGTCGTAGAACAAATGTTGGTATTTATGATGTTAGTAATCTACTATATAAGTTATAAGTTTACAGACAGACAGATACAGACTTTAGACATTAATAAATCGGACCCCGGACGGGGACCGGGATGGATATGACCCAGAGGTAAAAAATGCCAGAAATACCATTTTAAAAACATTGTGGGGAGTCCAGAATTAATCATTCATTCAAAAGGCCGATGAAACGATTTCCCTCGGGACTAAAAATTTACAGAGCTCATATTTATTTTGATATAAAAACATGCAGAAAATATAAATCCCGCTTTCAAAAATACGTATATATTCATATATGAATTACTGATATAGGATGTACGGTTATCAAAGTGAAGTACAGTTATATCATGGGGCTAAAGAACGGCTTTCAGGTCAGTGGGTTAGATTTGTACTGGTATTACAACCTTTTGCTTACATAACTTTTTTCGTTTTGTAACTACGGGCCTACGAAGTTTCATATAAATTATAATAATATTAATTATGAACGACTGAAGATATTATTCGAATTTAATAATAAATTAAGAATACGTCACCGAAAGAGTGACTTTCGGTAACGTATTAATAATTCAGTTCAATATGACCAATTAATTAATATTATATCCTTCAAAAGTTATTTTGGTGGTCGTAACAAAATTTCGTAGCGCGTAGACCCTTAGCTCGTAGCACGCGTAGGCTTCGTAGCAAATCGTAGACGATTATTTTGTAAGGCTACGCGGACTTACGAGCAATTGTTAGGTGCTTTGTAATTTAGTAAGGAACTTGTATATAAATATCCTTTCTTCCCGTAGGTAAGGTTAACAAAGCTCTTTCTCTTCTCCTAACGTAATGGCAAGGATGGGTTTATATTAATTAGACTAGATTATAAGAAAAATAATATAAACAAAACAACAAAAAACAAAGTGATCATCATCTTTTGCCTAGCCTTTCCCTGGGTATACGAGGGTCGCCTTCCAACTAGCAAAATATAGCCAAACACCAGTATTATTAAAGAAGCGACTGCATAAAAAGTTAATTGGAAAAAATATTCCTCACTAAGTTCAAAGAGGACTTTAATTAATTAAAAACAACACACTACATAAAAAGTTTTAAAATTAACTATTCATGAATAAAATGCAGCTTTTAATTAACTTTCTAGGTAATAATACTTTTAAAAGAACTAGAAGAAGATAGAACTCAAAGTAAATTCTTATGTATTCATGTAAAACACGCCTTTTCCCAACTATATAAGCCATTTATGATCTAACAGACCACAGATCCAAATTTAAATAATATTTTGCTATCTTAAAGTACGTTAGGGTCAAACAAAAGTTGAGTGTGAAACCTAGTAACAAATCTAAGTAGCCTTAAAACTGGATCACATGAGACCGAAGTCTTCATCAATCATAAACTGGTGACGTGTGCCAAAACTTCAGCGAGGAATGGAACAAAATATAGAAGGTCATTTATCTAGGTGGAACTGCAAAGTGACATAGAGGAGCTCGTGGCTAAATAATAAAGAAAGAAAGAAAGAAAGAAAAATATTTATTCGACGTCAGTTAATAAAGCACACATAAATAAAAAGATGCAGGTGCCTCACGGCTGCGCCAAAAAGGTCCATTTCAGCATTCATGCCAGACAGGTGATGAAGCTGTCTGACGCTGGTCACAATAACAGCCACCCATCACATACCGAGTTTCCTCTGTACCACGGAAAGCACGTTAAGCCGTTGATCCTAGCTGTCATTTGTAGATCTTACAAATGACAGCCGGTATCAACGGCTGTCATTTGTAGTTGACAGTTGTTATAGGTAGTATCTGGCCAGGGCTTCAAGTCTTTTATTACAATAGTGTCAGAATAGTCCATCATTGACTTCATAATTGTTCATTTAGACAGGATTGGTAATCTGGAACCTGGATCTGGTTGGTGATGGATCAGGTTTGGTATCTGTCTCTGCATCACCCAAAGGTTGACTGGTAGAGAATGCCTATGGCATTAAGTCCGCCTCTGTACTATGTGCTTGAAGTATTAAATAAAAAAATAAATGGCGTCATTATGATTTTCCAATGGTCAACCACTGACACGCCTTTGAAAGAAATGGCATAGAATGGTAATCTCGTACTGTATAATGAGAAATGAATGACTGGTGCTATTTACGAACTTCTTACTAATTCAGATTACTTGTAACACGAATAACTAACATATAAAAATATATATAAATACAATCTGGCGGGTTTTATAATAATGGCAATACGATAATGTCATTAAAACACAATTCTATTACGAGACCATTGACCAACCAATGATCGACCATTGTGAATTTAGCAGATTACGAATTTTTTGAAAAATGACAATGAGATGAGAATGGGATCGTGTTGGAATGACGAATTTATAAAAAAAGCAAACTAAGGCCCCAGAAAGTATGATGACGGGGGGGAGTGGGGTATCGTTTCAATCATTGATTTGTTTATTCTACACCATACCAGGGAACCTTCTAGTTAGGGAGATATTGGGAGTTAAAGTTCCAAGTTTATATTTTTTTTATTGTAAGGTTTTTCACCCCAAAAATAAAAGTCGTTTTCCAGCAATAGTTTTCGTATAAAGTTCTTGGTTTGATAGTACAGATTGTTGACGGCTTCGTTAAGGGTCTTTTTACACCCTGCTTATACAACAGCAAATAAGAACAATAACAAAGCACTGCATGCTTATGCAACAGTAAATAAGAACAGTAACAAAATCGTAAATCTCAATTTAAACTCGCATAGGTAGGTTTAGATTTTGCTCCGTTGGCCCAACACAAAATCTCCCACCCTACCGACACAGTGAATATTCCACGCTGGGTATTAAATCAATCAATCCGCTCCTAGGAACCTTCCGAAAACAAAGCAAATAGGTCAAGCCTGTTATGTACAGTAACGAGCACTAACATGTATATGTCACCGTAAAATTGTCAAACACGTTATATTACAATATAACGTGTTTTTTCTCGCGATATTGTAATGTCTCGAATTATTGTCAACTGAACATACGGAAGTATCTCTGCCCCCATAATCGGGACTTGGGGCACCCCCCCGTTAGGTTAGTTAGGTTCCTTTAAACCCTGCACTCGGAAATAGGGGCTCCGCGAAGCGGGGCTCCGTCGACTACGCTTTTTAGGGGGAATATAAAGTGTTTTAAGGTTATGTTATATTCATCGGTATTTCTCAGGAATGGTGCATTATCTTTTCATGAGAGTTGTGCCACAGGGCAAGGGGGACTCCTCCTTCCCTCCACACCGCGTAAGTTGACTACCATCGCATGCATTTCACGAAAAATAATGCGTTTTGTTGTAAGCAGTATGTTCATTTGACAATAATTCGAGACATTACAATATCGCTAGAGATATTACAATATAACGTATTTGACAATTTTACGGTGACATATACACTTTGCTAAACTTAAAAGTGTTTTTCTCAAGAAACATCGACTGCTGGCTGGCTATTTGTATACATATTAGTGCCCGCGACTGTACGTGGGATGGAACCCTGTATTCCTAACGATACCTGGAACTGGATCGAACTAGAATCATTAAATTGTTCCTGGTATTCATCCCTGCATGGCGGTTCTACCTATGTTTAGTAGGTCACCGTAAAATTGTCAAACACGTTAGATTGTAAACTAGAAATATTGTCAAACGAACATACTGCTTACAATAAAACGCATTATTTTTCGGTAGATTGTAATCTATCGAAGTGGAACCGTACTATTGTGAAATGCATGCGATGGAAGTCAACTCGCGCGGAGGAAGGAAGAGAGGGGTCCCCTTTGCCCAATGGTACCACTCTCATGAAAAGATACGTACAATTTCTGAGAAATACCGAATTATATAACCTAACCTCAAAACACTTTATATTCCCTAAAAAGCGTATACGACGGAGCCCCGCTTCGAGTGCGGGCTGGGGTAACCTAACTAAACTAACGTGGGGGTGCCCCAAGTCCCAATTATGGGGGCAGAGAAACTTCCGTCGCATATTATGCATTTGACAATATTACGGTTTCACTTCGATAGATTACAATCTATCGAAAAATAATGCGTTATATTGTAAGCAGTATGTTTAGTTGACAAAATTTTGGAGTTTACAATCCCAGTAGAGAGATTACAATCTAACGTAGTGGTTCCCAAAGTTGTCTGGGCTACGACTCATACAATAAAAGTTCCCAAACTCGGGACCCACCTCTAAGAAATTTAACCGTTACCAATATACCTAAATAAAAGACTTTTCAAATAACAAACAAAGTTTAAGTAGATTTTTTTATTACTTAATTAAATAACTACATTAAAAAATATTTCAATGGGAAGAATGAAATTGTTTTCTATTATTCGCCATTGCACTTTTAACATCAACATCAACTCGAGTCACTTGAGTTTGATATGTCCAATTTATTGCGATATTTAGTTTTAATAATCAATTTATTGGATCGGTTGAGTGGTGTGTCGTTCTCAGGCAGGGCCCACTCAATGTTCGCTCGCGACCCACCTCTGGGTCGCGACCCATAGTTTGGGAAACACTGATCTAACGTGTTTGACAATTTTACAGTGACATAATTATACATAGGTGACCAGGTAATCTCATACTATAGGTATGTAAAGTAATTTAACATAGACATTTTGCTTTGAAGGGAAGTTTTGAGTATGCTAATGAAGCTAGATTTTACTTGCAGTAGCTCTAGACTTTTTTGTTTATTATGTATTCGACCAAGCCATCATCATCTGCCGAGCCTTTTCCCAACTATGTTGGGGTCGGCTTCCAGTCTAACTGGATGCAGCTGACTACCTGCATTTTACATGGAGCGACTGCCTATCTGACCTCCACAACTCAGTTAATATGTCCTGGGTAATACGATGACCCTTGGTAAGACTGGTTGTCAGATTTTCGGGGCCACTGACTACCTTTAACGATTGAGGCGACAGATGACTTTTTCAACCATATGATTAGTTTAAATAGGGATTATAAGTACAAGTATATCATCAGATAATGTTAAATGATAAACAAATGATGATGATGTGGTGTTTTTTTTTGTTATACGGTGAATGTTTGAGTGTCAATAGTCAGAATCTTTATAGAGGTGTACCCGCGCACGTTTAATTCACTGGCCAATCCCCTAAGGTCCATGGTCCCGGAAAAGATAACGGTCTGATTATCTAAAAAACAGCTATCATTATGACAAGTTCCCATGTCACAGTGATTAGTGTCGTAGTGATACAAAAATGTGGTTTAAACAGCTGTTTTTAGATAATCAGAGCGTCATCTTTTTGGTGAACATGGACCTTAGTTATTCTGATTTTAATGACTCTCCCTTCTCTCAATGATAGTAAGCAAAGCGGAGAACTTATTGCTACATAACCTTTTTACATTTAAAAGACGAAAGTATATCAGTTTGCAACATTTTCACACGTCTTTGACAGTCGTTACAGTTGGTCCGTGGCTCGAAAGTCAGACAACCAACGACCAAGGTGTATCGTATCACCCTGAACTAACTGGGTGGTAGAAGTCAGATAGGCAGTCGCTCCATGAAAAATACTGGTATTCAGCTGCACCCAGTTAGACTGGAAGCCGACTTCAACATAGTTGGGAAAAGGCTAGGCAGATTAACGTTTTCATACTACTCAATATTGAAGCTCTCTACAACAACGACAATTTTATTGATCATAATAATATTCATCAAGGCTAATAATGAAGTTCTTAACTTCATAAACACTACGAAAAGATAATGTTAATTACTTTTGCAATTAAACAAGTTTCGTGATAGATAACGGACAGTGTTGTCATTTTTTTATTTGAGTAAATGACGGAACTTGTTTTTAATTTAATAACAAAATAACGTTAGTCGTAGTAGTTAGAACTATTAAAAATGCGTAGCAGTCCCAACGCTGGGAAATAGACAGGAATGGGCTGTGATCCATTACGTGAATCTGGTGTGGTTGTCCAGATTTATTCAACATCTCATAAATCATAGTGTTGTGTTGTTGCGTTTGTTGTGTTGTTGTGCGTGTTGTGTCGTTGTGTGTGTTGTATTGTTGTGCGTGTTATGTTGTTGTGCGTGTTGTGTTGGTTAGTGTTGTTGTGTTTGTGTGTTGTGTTCTCACAGTGTTTATTTGCAATCTTATACCAGACAATTACCTATTCCATATAAAATACTAACTGATATTCAGCTTCTTCCAGGTAGAATGGAAGCCGTCACCAGAATTCCTAGTTGGGATATAGCTAGGCAGGTGTATATGATTAATGGCAAAGAATCTAGACAGCTCACCTGCATTTGCAAGCTGAGAAACCTTTAGTCCCTGTACCTTCAATCTTAGGTACAGTTTACAAAATGTTAGGTATGCAGGCTAGCAATCTTCATCATCATAATCATCTATTCAGCCGAAAGAAGTTAACTGTTGGACATGGGCCTCCCCCAAGGGTCGCCACATTGAACGGTCCCGCGCGACTAGCTTCGAACGGATTCCTGCAACCTTCACCAGGTCATAGGTCCACCCAGGGGGAGGTCTTCCAACGCATCGTCTTTACCAATCTTATTACTAGTATTATAAACGCCAAAGGGTTATAATTACTCTGTTTGCAATTTCATTCAAATCCATTCAGAAGATTCTGCGTGGAAGAATAACAAAATCGATCCACTTTTCTTTTTTTAATTGCATTTATAATTGTAGTTGACTGCTTACCTGCATGCATAACTCTTTTGTTGACTGTTCGTTACTAGGTACATGTTCATAGCCCGATATCCACCCTGTATGTCTTTAAAGTGCATTTGTCATGCGGAGATAATGTGTAAACGTCTCGTGTGCTCGCAGTTGAATCTTCAGGCCGGAATACAGCAAATTAGCCAGACTATTACAATGCCTAGGTACGTATATGTTGTTGGTTCTTTCTGAGATGAACTGTTTCACAAAAGAGGTTTACTTTAATGACTGTCTTTTGTAAAGTTTATGTGTCCCCAGCGACGTTGCCTAACTTAAGGTTTGTGCACAAAAAATGTCCTACAGGGAAATTATTCAATCCTCAGGTAAGCCAGCATCATCATCTGCCTAGCCTTTCCAAAACAATGTTGGGGTCGGAGTCCAGTCCAAACGGACGCAGCAGCTGAATATCAGTATTTTGCATGGAGGGACTGCGTATCTAACCACAACCCAACTGGGTAATTTGGTAAGACTGGTAGTCAGAATTTAAGGCCATTGGCTACCTGTTAGGACTGTCAAAAGCCTACAAATGAAAATAAAATAGCTAAACATAATTAAACTGTAAGAGTTGGTACTTTAGTTTTCTTATAGCTTACTATATGTATATTATTGTGAACATTCGATTGATAGTTGTCGATCAATTATTGATATTTGTTTATTTGGCAATCGGTATGGCATATAGTACACCCCACAAATTCATACTCTAGAAAGAAAATCAGAAGACTATAAAACATTTATGTTTTTTAACTTTCAATAAACAGATTTCAGCACTTCCTTCGAGGTAAAAATAAAAGAAATACATGTATCAGGTTGTTTATCATTCTGCGCAAGTCACAAAAGTCGATTGAGGGTATTGCACCCTGCGATACAGCGATAGACACTGTACATATCTTTAGCCATGCATATGTTCTAGTTTACGTGAGATTTGCTATACGGTGCTACTTACTGAGCTATTTCTGCAAGTTTGGGCGCGTATTGTATTAAAATCTAGACGGAAAATATGTTGATTTAAATAATAATAATACCAGCCTATTACTGTCCCACTGCTGGGCAAAGGCCTCTTCTTATTCTGAGAAGGCACGAGGATTGCCACGCTTGTGTAAGACGGGTTGGTGACCAATGCTGATATATTCTAAAAAATAATCATGTGAATTAAATAAGTGGTTCTAGAGCAGTGAGCCCACTAATCAGCTGACAAATATGTTTTGTGGTATATTAGGAGTAAGTATGTATGTAAGAAAGATATCATCCGGTTAGACTTGAACACAGGAAAAGGCTAGGCAGATGATGATGTACTTACGTAAAAAGATAGATTTGGCTAAAAAACTGATTCTTGCCTTAGATCTGTGTAATTCCTATTATGGGTCTCGGTTTAGTTCAGCTGTAAGTTGATATATCAAACTATGTCAAGTACCAATTTCAGCAACCAAATCAAATCAAATCATTTGTTCTTTGCTATTGCTGCGATAGTTTACGTATCGAAGAAATTTTCATGGTTTATAAATATCTTAGCAGCCCTACAATTTAGAAAATGGCATTTTAAGTACCCTAGGACCTAAAATAATGAGATACGAGAGCTTATAAATATTAAATAACACATCAAACGAAAGAAAACACAATCCATATCACATATAATAGTGTCATATCATTATGTGCACTCAAACTGTATGTAGAGCCTGATTCATTATTATTTATCCTCTAATTACAATAATTCAAGCAGGACCATGTAATAATTCAAATAGTTTTCCTTTGAAATCAACAAAATTAACGGATAACATATATTTCTTTTTTATGGTTTCATACTTGATTAATGGAATCCAGAGCAGTGTTAAATTGGTGAAGTAATAAAAAGTCGTTAACAATTTGTGAGGTTTGAATTTAATTATGACAAAAATAACATTTAAAGCTGCAAGAATCTTTGTTTTTGTTCATTCTGTTATCTTGTTTTTGTTTCACTTGTTTTTGTTATTATAAATACGCAAGAAGATAATCGTGCATCGTTCCTGGGGTCAAACGCAAATTCTGTAGAATACGCCAAAGTTCAATTTTCTACGACGTACATTTTAAAAACATACCTAAAAAGTCCCGATAGGATAGATATTATTCTTATTTTAATAGTAAATTATCTTTTTATTTACCGATGTTCATAAATCACAAGCTTCGTCCGACTCAATAAAGTCCGCTTTATAAACCGTACATGATTGATGATCATAGTCTACACCTATGTATGAGTCGCCAAAAAATCTCGCGAAAAACCGTAAACGATCGTGCCAGGCACAGGCACACAATCGATACCGGAATCCCTTCCGTAAACAATAACAGAAGAACCTCCAAAACCTCCTTCGAACACAAATTAACCCACTAAATTGAAAACACCAAAAAAATACGACGAAAACATACGAAATGTACACAATTTAAATTCGTCGAGTAATCAATATTATTGTGACCTAGTTTACTTACCAAAGTTATGCGTTAAACAACACTCCCAGAAGGCACTGTGTTTTCCTAATAAAATACTTTAAATCACTGCCACATGTTTATTTTATTTAAATTTTACACTTTAGCGTGGATCGATAAGTCTACCATGCTGGTACAACGGCCGTCTGTGATCAGAGCGCGTCCATTCAATACTGGGAGAGGCATGCGTAGAAGGACGCTCGCCTCGACGCCGAGCGCGGGAAAAATGACGTTTTGTTTTTTTTAAGATGAGAGCAGAGGAGCACAGACGTCCACGTTACAGTAAAGAGACCATGAATGTAATACTAAATAAATATCATTTTATTAAATGTTGTGTTAGCAAATATTCATGATAGCATCTGTTTTAATTCTAGAATATTATCAATGAGTATACTTACAGTAGCTATTTGCGTTTATAACATTGAGAATAAGCAATAAATTAAGTGGTATTGCTGTTTAGATTAATGTTCTAGTTCATTATTTACTTAATGACAGTTTGTAGAACGATTTTTCACGCCACGAAACAAAGAAAGCAGTATTGTTGTCCGTGAAGGTAAATAAACGTTTTAACGGAGTTAAACACGGTTCTTTGTGGAAAATAAAACATAAACAACTGCAAAAGAAATATTGCCGTACATGATATATTCATATTATATCCCCACAAAGTAGACATCGTCTACATTTTCCGGCATTTCCGGACCGTAACAATAGACATTTTCCCAGAATAACATTATTTAAACAGGCTGATTTGAATGTTTTCAGACAGATGTATCCAATATCTGGCTGAATACATTTAAATCAGCCTTAAAAAAGTCTATGCTCTTATTTTAAACTATTGTAATAAGGTCAAGCAAGCCTTTGTTATGCCACTTTTGAAAATCGAACGGGTACTCGTATGTCTTCAACATATTGGTCTGAACAAACCCTTTGAATTTCGACGAAAGAATCTTTAATATTTTTCGCTTATCAAAATATTTTGGCAGGCAATAAACTGGCCAAAATCAATAAATCCAAACATTTTCATCGATATTTACATTACTACTATTATGACATCAAAGAAAACAGTTTTAAAGCGAGGGAAAACACCGGCCACATAATATAGGCCGTTATGTATCTGTATTAATGTGGAACATTATTAAGGAAATGGAAATACTTGGCAGCGTAGGTTAGGACGTCTGGCGTCGCACAACCAGTGAAAATAAACACCGTTAGGCTGCTTGCAGAACTGACAGTTGACTGCGGGATTATGAGTAAATTTTTCCTCCTAATTTTAAGGCGCTTAGAAGAGCTAAATTAGCAACTCTATTTGTGGTGGTTCAAACTTCGTTTGAAATGCTGTTAGAATAAAGTTCTAATCAGCTTGCACTACAAAGTGGTTGTTACGTCAGCCACTGCGGGCCAAATAGCGCGAAATGACTGGTATAAATCAATTTACAAAAAAACTATTGATTGAATTAAAAAACTGAAACAGTATCATGCTAATATATTGCTTGTAGAAATATTTGCCAAATAAAAACTTTTTTACAAAAAATAAAACCGACTTCAAAGAAAACAAAAAAGTGAAAAATAACTTCAGAAAAAACGCTTCAGAAGTCGGTGACCTTTTTTTGATTGATTTAGTTTTTTTGTCACCGACTTCTGAAGCGTTTTTTCTGAAGTTATTTTTCACTTTTTTGTTTTCTCTGAAGTCGGTTTTATTTTTTGTAAAAAAGTTTTTATTTTTCACTTTTTAGTGGTTCACATGTCCCTTCACAGCGTACCGGCGTGATTTTAGGTTATGAACTGGTGTAAACAATAGACAGATATGAGATTTCGGCAATCCCAGTACATTTGCTATCATTTATTGAGGAGTTCCGTTGCATATCCGAAGTTCTTCATCAGATCTTCATCAAATTGAATTGGGATCACTTCGAGAAAGTACAATTCCTAAAACTACCCAAACCGCTTCTTGTGTGCCTATAAAATGTGAAGAATTCTCTCTATTTCTCCAGAATCCCATCATCAGCTACTGATTTGATGATTATAAGACCACACAGGAAGCACCAGCTTTCAAATAAAATAAGAACGATCAAAATCGGTTCACCCAGTAGAAAGTACTGAGGTAACAAATATTTTCGAAATCGGGTGTATTTTACACATGTGCGTACCCCCTCAGAGCATACAGGCGTGATGTTCCGTCATAATATAGTATAAACAATGAACCTACAAGCGATGGCAGCAATCACTGCAGATTTGCTGTGTATTTTTGAAGAGTTCCGTTGTATATCTCCGAAGATCAGCATCAGGTCTTCAGCAAACTAAAATGGGACCAAACGGGAAGCACCAGCTTTCAAACAAAAAAAGAACCATCAAAATCGGTTCACCCAGTCGAGAGTACTGAGGTAACAAACACAAAAAAAAAAAAAAAAAAAAAACATACAGACGAATTGATAACCTCCTCTTTTTGGAAGTCGGTTGAAAATCAGAATGATCGCATGAATATTAGTATGTTTTTTTTATTGTTTGAAAGATATTTTTAGTGATAAGTTCGTGATTTCTTTTTATCGAGCCAAATTCATTGTATTATGTTTTCAAAACAGTATCATGCTAGCATATATCCTGAAGAATATCATATATTTTTCTGGTCTTGTTTATAGCAGTGAATCATATACTTTTAGTAATTATAAAACTCGAGTTTAGCTCATGTAATCGCCTTAAGGGTCCATGGCTTAAGTTACCCAAGAAAAACAGTGCTTGGTCGTTTAAAGAATTTTCGACGTGGTCAGTTTAAAGAATTTTCCTTGCTCAACACCGTAAATGATCGCGGTTGTAACAACAATAAAAAGTCTAGAAAGTATGACGGTCGTTGGTAATATTCAGAAGTCCAACATTTGTATTAGTAATTACTTAAACTTGACTATGAACTTTAGTCAAGTTTAATTAATTACCTGTGTAACTATTTTATGCAATAGACAAGAATTTTATCGCAGTATGAGCCATTCAAAACAACAAAGCCGAGAATTCCAACAATCGTCAGTTCTGACTTGAAACAAAAATCATATCATGTACCTAGGTAATTACTTTTACTTAGACTTGTTTGAAGAAACTGGTTTAAAACTCTGAATAACAGTATAGGATTGTCGCTCGTACATTTTTTCATACCTGTAGGAAATACCGGAAGACTGAAACATTTAAATAAATAAATATCACTGGACATTAACACACAGCGCCACCTAGTGCCACACTAAGCAAAGCTTGTGTCGTGGACACTAGATAGTTGATATACTACATGTATACTTTTTCACTATGATGTTCGGTAAAATTATGATGATGCCAAAAATTTTAATGTTTTTATTAGTAATATCTTGTATTCCTGTTCCTGGTGCTTTTTTAGACTAGACTATTTAAGCTTGCAATCAACCTGGTATATTTATAAAACATAATTAAAATCACGTGAGGAAACCGGCATATCCTAGAACCACAATATTCTAAGACATGTGACATATCTACCAACCCGCACCGGGCCCACGTGGTGGATGGTGGTGGATTATAGCCCATTCCATCTCATAGAGAGGATCCCCAACTAGCACACTAGCTCTATAACAAGCCGTACAGAGCCGGTTAGAGCTTTTTAATAACGGCATAGCGTCCATGGATAAGTTCTACAGTAGATGTAAAAGCGGCTATATCGCCGTTGTACCCCCGAAAGAGGCCCACGCAATACGGCCTAAGGTTCTATAATGTCTCTACAATGGTTGTACAGATGTGTTAGTACGGCTCACTCTACCGCTCGGATAGCAACTTTGTATTTACAACGGTGCTATGCGAGCGATAGAGTGCGCCTCAGGATCTAAAATAAGTCCTTGTAGCGCGACTGTAGAGCTCGATTCGTATTTAAACGCGACTGTATCTCTGAATTAGAGTTTACAGATCTGTATTAGGTCTACAGTAACGACATTTTGGGGAAATAAACAACAGTAGTGTTGATTTTTCATTTTATGCGTGCAAAGTACCAGTGCGAGTGCCACTGTATTGTGAATATATACATAATTATGTTTTAGCTAAAATTTTCACGGGCCTGCTGTTTATGCAGTTTTTGGATAAGAAGTACATTGGATTAGAGGGTTTGAATTTTGAATTTAGTTTATTTAAGACAGTTTAGTTTTCTAGGTAGTTTTTTTAGAATCCTGGGTGAGAGAGAGTGGCGTGAATTCGGTTTTTATACATATTCATGATATAAATAAATTATAAAAATCATGAGAATTGCTTTTATTAAAAACTATAATGTCGTCTAGGTTACAACAGCCTTCAAAGTTTACTGGAACCATTTTTTCGATTTAAGCCGCTAGTATCGACCATTACCTTTCAGTTCTATGATGGTGGTATTGACGTTCTATTGTACTCTTCTAGGTCTATATCGGTAATTAATATATCTTTTTAAGAGTCTAAGGTTGTACGACGGACAATGGACGGCTGTAGATATAGAGTTACAAATATGCAATATACCACCTAAAGCGCTTTAAAGGAAGCTTGTAACTCCATTTAAACACTTTCAACTATTATAGCCCTCTACAAGACCTAGCGGTGTTTTAAAAGGTATTTAACAACTCTGCTTTATATTAAATGCACGTACAATTACTCTACGCCTTTGTATCTATGAGTGACCAGCTAGAGGAATTTAAGGATTTTTTTTTTGAGATCATGGAAATGCTGACGTCATGGAAGCGTGATCATGATAACGCTACATTGAAAGTAAAGTCACAAAACTGGTTTCTGATTTTGCAGAACTGAAACTGCAGAAATTCCAAATTCAGAAAGCCAATGCAGAAATAGAAAAATCCGTCGTCTCCATCGGTCAATTTTACGATGATACAAACGAGCGAATGAAAACACTGCAGAATGAGTTGTAGAGAATATAAAAAATAAGAGCCCCTGGAATAAAACAATAAGAGACCTTCAATATAAGTCGCGTTCTTCTACAGACGAGGCTCGAAATATACCTGTACAGTCCAATGAGTCGAAAATGATCTCGAAAAAATTATGTCAAATATCGGAAACACCGTTGATCTCTCAATATCATCAACTAATATGCGAGACAAATACCGTGTCCCAGGCAACTCGACCAACAAAGCGATCATTGCTGAGTTTACGAGTGTACAACTCAAGTCAGAATTGATTACCCGCATACGAGGATTCAATAATAAACAGCCAAATTAAGATAATAAATTAAATACGCATCTAATAGGACTCCCTGGACAAAAACAACCCGTATATTTAGGCGAACATCTGAGTCATTCTGCAAAAAAAAACTATTTTATCTGGCAAGACAATTCGCCAAGCAGTGTCTAGGCCTTTGCCTGATTTTTTGTGTGTGTGCCAAGGTACGTGTGAGGAGCTGAAATATGAACTCGAAGAGCTACTATACTTTTTAATTTACTTTTAACAATAGGTACACGTTAGATATACGAGTATGTACATATATAGGTAATACAATTGTACAAGTTCTGAGTAGTCAGTCTTCGCTCGCGATCTGCGCGCGAGCTTTTATACCCTCTCGCGTGGAGTAGGGACACCGGCCTGGTCCCCCCGCACCCAGAGCGGGGGTGGGCCTTAACATACTCCCCCCGTTGAAGGGGATTCCTTCAACTCTTCTGCTTCAGGCTCGAACAGAGGGCACAGGCGATTTACAGCTCGACGAATAGTGCCACTGGTCGTCCTCACATCTGCTACTCTGGATACTTCATCATTTCCCTTTTGTAGGGCTTCTATGCGTCCGAGTCTCCATTTTAATGGAGGCAAATTATTTTCCTTTATAATGACCATATCGCCAACGCGAAGTTCCATCGCAGGTTTGCGCCATTTCGCACGATGTTGCAGTTCCGTAATGTACTCATGTTGCCATCTCAACCAGAAAACCTGTCTCATTCGCTCCAATTGCTCATATCTGTGAAGTCGATTACAGTTAATGTTGGTCAGTACTGGAGAGGGAAGAGCTATCAGCGGCTTGCCGACGAGGAAATGCCCGGGGGTCAGGGGATGGAAATCATTGGGATCGGATGACATGGGAAACAAAGGCCGGGAGTTCAGTATGGCTTCTACTTGGACAAATAAAGTTGAAAGTTCCTCATATGTTAAATGCCTGTCTCCTAATATTCTTATGTGATATTTTGCAGACTTCACCCCTGCCTCCCACAAGCCCCCAAAGTTTGGGGCGTATGGGGGTATGAAGGCAAACTTCATTCCTTCGTCAGAACAGAATTTATTTATTTCATCTTTGTTTACTATTAAATATTTATTAAGTTCATTACTGGCCCCTAAAAAATTTGTCGCATTATCACAATATAATAAACTCGGTTTAGAACGTCGTGCAATAAATCTTCGTAATGCCAAGAGAAATGCATCTGTACTTAAGTCACTAACGACTTCTAAATGAATGGCCTTGGTTGTAAAACATACAAATAAACACATGTAACATTTACTTATTTTACAACCGCGGCCTTTCCTATCAGTGATTAAAAATGGACCAGCCAGGTCAACTCCAGACGTTTCAAAGGGTGTTCCTGGAATTAAACGCTGTTTGGGTAGATTACCCATAATAGGAACTATAGGTTTAAATCTAAATCGCTTACATACTATACAATTATTTGACACACTTCTAGCCACCTTTCTACCATTAATAATCCAATATTTCTCTCTAACAGCTGATAACATCATCTGCGGCCCCGCATGCAGTAACCGGCTATGTTCATTCTCAAAAATAAGCCTTGATAATCGGTGTTTAGAATCTAATAGTAAAGGATGTTTTTTGTTATACGAACAAGTTGAATTTTGAATGCGACCACCCACTCGTATAACTTTAGATTTACTGTCTAAAAAGGGGCTAAGAGATAAAATCTTACATTTACTCCATAATGGCTTGTTAATTAATAAACAAACATACTCATCGCTAAATGATGCATGCTGCGAGAATTTGACTAAATACATCAAACTATCGCTTAACTCATCGGCACTTAAATAACTACTGGTAAGTCTACCTTCTTTATTTTTTATTCTGCAATTCTTAACAAATCTAAGAACATATGCCATTGCACATTGTACCTTATGCAAACTAGAATAGCGTTCAAATTCAATTAACCTATTATTATTCATACTTGTTACAAAGGTACCTACGATCTTAACTTCAGGTAAGTTTACACTATTTAACTTATTACTATCGACCTTAGGCCATTGGGACTCGCTTAGGGATAAAAAGGGAGGCCCACTCCACCACAATCTGTGAACTTTTTTATCCATACGATCTACTCCTCTGGAAATGAGATCTGCTGGATTTTGGTCTGTTGAAAGTACTCGTGGTTGTTTTAAATTCTGTTATTGATTGTGTTTCATGTAATTTATTTTCAACAAGTAACTGATTGGCATTAGACCTAAATTTTCGTAATTTAAAACCACCCGAATCTAAAATCTGAGTAATTAATCTACAAATACGATTTAACCCTTCCTCAGTCTGATGACCTGTTATTAAGTCATCCATAAAAAAATCATGTTTCATTATCTCGCGAACTTCCGGATCATTACATTCATTTGACAATTGAAGAAGACAACGAGTACTTAAGTACGGCGCGGAAGCGGTTCCGTAGGTCACCGTGTTCAACTTCAAATACCTTAAGGGTTCGTGATCATTGTCCCTCCACAATATCATTTGTAAATGTCTTTGACTCTCAGATATTAATATTTGTCTATACATTTTTTCGATATCTGAGGTCATAACATAATTATGTTGCCTGAATCGAAGCAAAATACTAAAAATATCGTCTTGAATCACTGGCCCAACCATTTGGATATCATTTAATGAGTACCCACTATCGGTTTTTTCCGAAGCGTTAAAAACGACCCGAAGTTTTGTAGTCTCACTTTTCTCCCGAATAACTGGGTGATGCGGTAAATAATATCCAAATTCAGGCTTACATGTTTCTGATAAATGATTCAATTCCTCATATTCATTTAAAAAATCAACGTAGGACTCCTTCACTTTAGGTTTTCCTTTCAATCTTTTTTCTAAATTATTCAAGCGCGACTTCGCCTTAACAAAGGAATCTCCAAGTACAGACGGTGAAGTGTGAAAAGGCATCTTAACACAAAACCTACCATTTTCCGTTCTGTACGTATTTTTTACAAAGTGTTTTTCACAAAAATCCTCTTCATTATTAAATGGTATATTATCTATACTTAATATCTCCTCTACCTTCCAAAATTTTTGTAATTGTTCACTTATACTTCTAGTTAAGTTACACGTTACTTCATTATTTGATTTACAGATATTTACGGGGCCTGTAACAAGCCAACCTAATTTACTACTCTGCAATATGGGAAGACCTTTACCTAGTCTTATCTGTTGACCTGTTAACAGTTCCCAAAACAAGTCCGCTCCAATTAATATATCTACGTTAGCGGGCTCGTAAAATCTACTATCTGCTAAATCAACAAATATGCCACCAGGAATCTTCAATTCATTTACATTAATCTTTACATTCGGCAACATATTCGTGATTTTTGGTAAGACTATACAGTTGATTTCTACCGAAAAATCGTTATGAGTTGAGTTGATTACAAAACTACAACTTTCTACGAACTGTAACTTAGTATTTCCTATACCATATACATTATGGTTATCCTTAGCACGTTTGCAGGACAATCCTAATTTATTACAAAAACTTTCTGTAACTATTGACATTTGACTACCAGAATCTAATAATGCGCGCGCTAAATAATGTTCATTATTTGTTTCGTTAACTACGTTGATGAGCGCGGTCGACAAAAGTACGTATTGAGTGGCGATCGTAGATAAGGAAACCGGTTCCGACGCGGGCGCCGGGCACTCATGTACAGCGGCGCTTGCGGCGGTCGACTGATGCGAGAGTGCGGGTTCGAGCTCGCCTTGACGTACAACTCCGACTGAAGTCGGGGGTGACGCACCAATCGACCTTTCACTACAAGAACTAACATTATTATCCTTAGAAGGAGGTCTATTTCTATGAAGCAATGAGTTATGCTTATAATGGCAAGTCCTGCAACCAGATGATTTGCAATTAAAGGCACGATGACCCGGTCGTAGACAATTAATACATAGTTTATTTTTCGAAACCACTTCATTTCTTTCGTCTAAGTTCATGGAAATAAATCTCGTACATTCAAACAGTCGATGATCTTGTTTACAAATTATACAATTAAATTGGTTGTTATTACTCGTCTGAGCGGATGCAATCAAACTATTTGCCTTTTCATTTTTACAGGTTATACTTGATTTATTATGCTTTACTGTTTCTAATACATCTGCCCGATCGCGTAAGAACTTAAAAAACTCTTCGAGGGTAGGATCATCTCCTATTATACTTTTATGTTCCTCCCACCTTCTACTAGTTACGTTGTCGAGTTTTGATGACGCAAAATGTATTATCATAGTGTCCCAATGTTCTACAGGCTTTCCTAACGCTTCTAAACCACTCAAGTTCTTTTTTATACTGTCAATCATAACACGCAAAGCTTTGTCAGACTCCTTAGTTATACTTTCTATACCGAATATTGATTTCATATGATTACTTATTAAGAGACGTTTATTATTGTACCTTTGACATAACAAATCCCACGCCAGGCGATAGTTATCGGCACAGAATGATAATGATTTTATTACTAATGCTGCGCTACCCTCTAATGACGATCGCAAGTAGTGGAACTTATTTATTGTCTCGATAGCATCATTATTATGGATTACGGCCTCATAAGTATCTTTATACTCTAACCACTGATTATAATTCCCATCGAAAGTGGGTAACCTTATTGTGGGTAATTTTAATGAACCTTTGAATATGTTTCCACCTTCGAAACTATCGGATTGCCTAAAGGTTGTATTTGCCATACTTTTCCTTCGAATATTAAGTTCTTCTAATTTATCTAAAATACATTGACCTTCGGAGATCAAAGAATAAAATTGACCTTCGATCTCAGAACGTACCTTCATTTGTTCTTCTGGATCTTCCGATTCAATTTCAATTTCGGATTGTAAGTCATCGAAAGTGGATAAACATGCTTCTAGTTTGGTTAACCTTAACTTTAACTCAGCAGCTTGCTGATCCGTTAATCTTTCTACAGATTTGATCTCGTCTAAATAACTATTGAACATTGTTAATCTACCCTTAATGTAACTTCTCCTTTTTATCGGGTCCGTCACTTTACTACTAGGTTTCTGAGACATTGTTATAATGCGACAAATTTAACGTTGTGATAATTTACAAGTAATTAAACACCCAGGTTCTTAATTTACAATGGAAATTCGAAAAAAAATATTAATAATCCAAATAGTTAGCACTGGAAGTAAGATGTGGGTAATTAGGAAAAAAGGAACGGGCTCACCAAATTCTTCTGCGCTTTTAACTCTCTCTTTACTGTGTCCTTTAATTTCCTTATATGTATATAAGTAATTTGTTCTTCCTTCCAATTTATTTGGGTATTTTTTCTTCGAATATCCTGGTCACGGCACCATCATGTCTAGGCCTTTGCCTGATTTTTTGTGTGTGTGCCAAGGTACGTGTGAGGAGCTGAAATATGAACTCGAAGAGCTACTATACTTTTTAATTTACTTTTAACAATAGGTACACGTTAGATATACGAGTATGTACATATATAGGTAATACAATTGTACAAGTTCTGAGTAGTCAGTCTTCGCTCGCGATCTGCGCGCGAGCTTTTATACCCTCTCGCGTGGAGTAGGGACACCGGCCTGGTCCCCCCGCACCCAGAGCGGGGGTGGGCCTTAACAAGCAGCATGAGTATAAATTTTGTTGGTGTAATAATGACAACATCTTCCTGCACAAGCAACTAGGACATAAACAAATTCTTATTACATCGGATACTATACTGCAGGAGCTGCAGAAAAACTATGACTACTGCTCCAGTTGGTAACACTAGTTTGCTCATGTTATTTTGAACCAATATCTTGTAATCTCTTCATTTTTATTTTTGTACTGGCTGATATAACTTTCTTTTTTGTATTACGTAGGAATATTTCAAACACTATACACACAATACACACACAAACATATTAGGTTCTACCCCCCATACACACACACTTTTATATTAACCAGCGTCATAATACTCGCAAACACTACCACACGCACATGCATCGTCCTTTTTAACCATATTATAGTAAAAAGATCACCAATTCGTCGGGGTGCACAAATCTTAGTTTTAACTTATTTTACTCTACTTACTAGTTACAATTAATTGCAAAAAGAGTATTCCCGCAACCATTCAAGGGGGCACTAGTCCACCCGATTCACAAGAGCGGGACCACTGTGTCAACAATTATATGCCAATTTCGGTACTCTCGGTTCTCTCCAAAGTAATGGAGAAGTTGATAAACAGCCGCCTTGTAAACTACCTGAACAAGTACAACATTGTTGCATCCAACCAATCCGGTTTCAAAAAGGGAGTCTCTACCGAGGATGCAGTTATCCATCTAACTCAATTTGTAGCACAAAAACTAGATGAACACCAAAAATACACTAGTATTTTCCTTGATTTGAAGAAGGCTTTTGACACAGTCTGTTCCCACCCTTCTTAACAAACTAGAGTGTAAAGGTATTCGTGCTGGTAAGCCTCTTGACCTCTTCAGGGATTACCTACAAAACAGAAAGATGACTGTCAAAATCAACTCATGCCAAAGTGACAAAGAAACTGTGACATACGGCGTCCCGCAGGGCAGCGTGCTAGGACCAACACTTTTCCAAATTTATATAAATGACTTATGCACGCTGTCCCTGCATAAACCGCAGATCTTTACATACGCTGATGATACTGCAATTGTCGTGGGGCGACGTTAAGTGTACTGCGGAACAGTCCTTGGGGGCTGTTGGGGGGTGGCTGCGACCAAACCTTCTCATACTCAACGAAGCTAAAACCTACTTTATTCCGTTTTTTATTAATTATAAGAACAAAGCACCTCCGGATTTTGAAATTACAGCACATACATGTCTCAATGACACCCACTGCTCATGCACAACGCTTACTCCCGTCAGCCAAACGAAGTACCTGGGTGTAGTGATGGATGACGGACTGAAATGGTACAATCAAATAGACAATTACTTCAAAAGTCAGAAGACTTATATATATATTTTCAAATCTCTGAGACTCTGTGCAGACAAACATATTTGAAATGGTTAACCTAGCTCTTTGTCAGTCCGTTATCACTTACTGCATCCCGGTTTGGGGAGGCGCCGCTAAAACCCAATTTAACGAGGTGGAAAGGGCCCAGAGAGCTGTGCTCAAGGTTATGCTTGGTAAACCATATAGATTTTTGACTATAAAACTATACAACATTATTTTTTGTTTATACTAAACCCGAAAAGGGGAGACATTTTGACGAGTTATGCGAACATAAAAGTAGGGAACAGCTGATTTTTTTTTCGCGATTTCAACGTTGGTCCCATAGAAAAAGTTGTTCAAAATGATGAGTACAATGACCCTAAGTCACAGGATCTCCTAGTTTGGTAGTCAGGGTTATTCTATCTGTATGACCTTTACTTCACTAAAATTCATGTGACCTATTTTTTGTATAAATAAAGATTTATATTATTATTATTATTGGGATTAATACGCCACTGTACCACTTAAGTATTATAGTAAACCCCTTGAACAGCTATTGTAGAACATTCAGGTTGTAAAGAAGTAAATGAAACAGCTTGTGTGCTAGTTGAGGAGGCCTGTGTCCCAGCTGTGGGAACATTAATAGGCTAATGATGATGATGATGATGATGATGATCACATCACGCCTGTAATCTCCGAAGGGCAAGGCACAGGCGTATCTTATCGTGGACCCACATTCCGCCAGTTATGTTTAAGCCCCAACTAATAGGGAGCGCCCCTATTAGCATTAACCGGCCACAAATCCAGACTCCGTACCTTACCTGTTACTGAGAAATACTTGATGGAAAGACCTAATACAACAAACATGGCCAACGCGGGAATCGATCTAGACCTTAGATAATATTTCTGTTATCTAGACCAACGAGGCAGTTTTTATGTCGATTGAAATTCCTCTTGCACAATGCACACTTAATTCACATATCAAATATCACCCATTTACCAGCAGCCTAACCCTCTATAGGAAACATAGGGGGTTATTATACTGAGCGGGCTGACCCATCGCGGTCGACAACCCTCCGAATGGGGTCAGTGGGGGCGATCTCACTCTCTACTTTAATATTCAGCCTATTATTACCCTTTGTGATGCAAGCGAGTTAAAGCGAAGTGAACTGTTTTAATGGTAAGCTTTGTGAGCGATTACACCTAATTTGATACTTCGTTTGGTTGAAAACTATTTTAGGATCGTGGACTGCTGTATAGTCAACCGCAAAAGTTTATATAAACTACATTGTGCAATAGTAAAGTAAAGTAAGTAGTAAGTTTTTTGTAACACTGATGCGCTTGACAGTATCTAAGTAATAATTACGTAACCTAAGCTAACTGCTGTCGTTGCAAGTTTGGCCATATTTCAAATTCATTAGGGTCGATTTTTGTAGTAGGTAGCGTAGGCGTTCGCTGGCTAAAGGCAATGGTTACGCCCACTTACCGCGACAGACGTTATATTGCGACTTGCGATACAATCATGGCAACGCGACGCTTGCGCAGTGGCAAGCTACGTCTGATATGAAGCAGTCATCGCAGTTGTGATGATACAATTGAAGCCGGAAACACACTTACGTGGCGTGGCGATCACTGTGCACACTAATGTGTCGTGTCGTGGCGCGCTCTGGCGTTTTTCGAACATTTTGATCATTTGCAGCGTTCAAACGTGCATAATGTTTTCATCGGCAAGCTCGCGCCACGAGCCACGGGGTGTAGAAACACATTTGCCTGTTGTGGCGTATCGCGCCTACCACCGCTCTGGCGCAATCGGTGGTGAGCAGTCAGCCAGCGCTACGGCAGAATGCGTCACGACACGACACGACCTACAAACATGTCTCTTACCATACTAAATATATGAAACCGATATGCTTCTGGCGCGCCACGCCACGCCACGCCACGTAAAGGTTTCTGCACACAGCGGGCGCGGCGTTGCGGGACGGGACGCCGACGCGACACTGAGCAGTTGTAATGTACTAGATATTACGGACGACGCCACACAGAGCCGTCCCGCTCGACGCGACGGTAACCATCGCGCCACGCCGCCGCCGCGCCGAGCGGGAATACAAGTCAGGAGCGACGGGGACGGAGCGTGCATGTGATTTTGTATCGTTTTACAAAAATGGATGTCTAAAAATTAGTCGAATGTGTTCGTGCTCTCGTATGTTTGTACGATTTGGGCCATAGGCAGTATAAAAACACTGTTCTTAAAAATGAACTTTGGGAATCTATAGGAAGAGAGTTGCATCAAAGCGGTAAGACGGGACGTGATCGCGCCCGCAGTGTAACCGATGCCGCCGCGCCAGCGCCGCGTCGCCGCCCCGCCACGCCGCGCCCCGCCACGCCACGCCGGCTGTGTGCAGACACCTCAAGTGTGTTTCCGGCTTATGTACCTAATTAGCTTTTCTTTCTTTCTTTCGTAGTTAGAGCTAGAGGCTAAATAATAACAGCCGCTCGAGTCGAGCTTTAGGTTAAGCCGTGCTTGCCTAGGTTGGTCTGCGAATGGGTGACCACCCTTATATAACGAGTTTCCTCCGTGCCTCAGAACGCACGTTAAGCTGTTGGTCCCGGCTGTCATTTGTAGATATTTGACAGTCGTTACAGGTAGTCAGTGGCTCAAAAAGACTGACAACCAGTCTTACTAAGGGGTATCGTATTACCCAGTACTAACTGGGTTGTGGAGGTCAGACAGGCAGTCGCTTCATGTAAAATACAGGTATTCAGCTGCATCCGATTAGAATGGAAGCCGACCCCAATATGAATGGGAAAAGGAGAAGAACCTCTGCTATTTCAAGGAACCTTCAGTACAGTATTGGTCAAACAACACACCCGGAAGAAATAGGTCTTATGTGACATCAAAAATATGGTTGATCAAATACTTGAGCAACTGGATCCGTTTAAACAAATACAAGATAAATTGTTGAATGAGTAGTGCGTTAATATTTGTAATGTACTCAATTGTTCTAAATCCGTTGGTATACATAAATCTGTATTGCTAATATTTGTCAAAACTTAGCTGCCTCAGTGCGGTTCTGTATGAGTTGATCATTCATCGATTCTAGCTGTTCTTAGTAGGTTTAGAGTAGCTAGTGATTGCATTCACAAACATTGGTTTAGATACCCAGTTCGTGCAAAATGTTATTGGATTTTTGCTTATAGAAATAACCGGCCGGAAGCACACTTGCACATTTTTAATTTTTTTACGGGATAAGCCTATTCCCAAACCACTTTAACTCCTGAAAGCCAGAATCAACAGTCACCAACACTAAAGCGCCGAGACAATGAAGCTCGACAAAGTCCCAGATAATGAATTTACCTGACTTGAATCCCGCAACGAAATTAATCAGAAAGTATAACTATAGGTAAATAACCGTAATTTCCACTTCCCTTCATATCAGCAGGAGACTTGCACATTTCTGGAAATAGGCTTAATTGTCTCTTTTCTCAACAATGTTGGGGTCGGCTTCCAGTCTAACCGGATGCAGCTGAATACCAGTATTATACACGGAGCGACTGCCTATCTGACCTTCACAACCCAGAATACTAAGTAATACGATACCACTTGGTAAGATAGGTTGTCAGACTTTTTCGGCCACTGACTACCTGTAACGACTGTCAAAGATCGTGACATCGGTCGATTGTAGATATAAATGACAGCCGGGACCAACAGTTTAACGTGCTTTCCGAGGCACGGAGGAAACTCGGTATGTAAGGTTGGTCACCCATCCACAGACCAACCTAGGCAAGTACGACTTAACCTAACTATCGACCAGGGCGTATTATTTAGCCACGAGCTCCTCAACTCCTCACTGGTAACTTAAACATGTGATACTTCTACCTATCCCAACGGAGAACCGTAGCGTGATGGTATCTTGTTCCTTATACAGGGTGTAAACCACCTCATCACAAAGCCGTTAACCAAGCATTCTGTTCATCAAACTAGTAGATAACTTTACGCAAAAATAATTGCTGGGAAACAACTTTTTTTTGAGGTTATAAATTATGGTTTGTGGTAGAACTCAATGTAACGCACTTAAAACATTGTGCTGATGGATGGATTAAATAGTACGGGGGTCGTGGAGGCGTAAAAAGTTAAAAATTTCAAAAAAAAACTTTCATTTCAGAAAAAAGTTATCAAAAAGTTGTAACTTTGACCCCCTATATGACCTATATCTCCGTAACTAGACGATTCCCAGGGATGGTGCAGAACAAAAAAAATATTGCAATGATGGGGAGAATAAGTGCCTTTCGGCTTCGTGAAGAGGTGTTTTACTCCTTATTATTTTGTTATCTCTTATCAGACATGTAAATATGTCAGGAGTAAAATATGATGCACTCGGGTTCTTGTTTGTACCTGTATTAACACTTTATTTGAGCAGTAATTAGCAGTGTCTATGTAGTATTTACACATAAACAAAGTCGTAGGAAAATGTACAGATATAATAATGGTTGCTAATTTACACTGTAGGTATAAGGACAAACTTTGAATGAACAATGTTGCGAAATGTAGAAAAAAAAAAGAATTGTTGTGAATTGTTGTTGTTGTGTTTTGCAGATGAATTAATTGATTGGATTGTTGATTGATTTTTTTACTATCTTTTTTGTTGATCGAGGACTCTTTTTCGATACCGTTTCAGTATACAAAACTAATGTTATAATAACTAATCTTAATTCGGAAATAAAACTTACTAGATTTCAGAACATTCGTAAAGTCATACAACACAGCGTATGGAAGTGAAATTAAATAAAAATACGACATATTTTTTTCGTAGCTTTTTAAAACTTTCTTTATTTAGACTTGCAGCAACAGCAACTCTGAATATTTTATAACCACCCTATCGGGTCTTCAATCGCTGAGCCCACCACCCCATGGTAATTTCCCCAGTTTTCTTTGTCTTTTTAACTAGGTTAGATAACAATAGTTAAGCACCCATCGATCGGCGACCATAGGTTAATGCACTATTAGCAATAACTTATAAAAATACTATAATTTCCCGAGAGATCCTAAAGAAAGTAATTTCCAAAGTACCTAGGTACAATCGAACAAATCAATGTATTTCACTTAAGAAGGTAAATATCAGTGGCGAAAGTTTCATACAACACGATTCTTACCGACTTTTTTTTCATCGATCGAAATCATCAAATCATACCTCCCGCTCCGGGCGGAGTGGAAGGGATTGTCAGACTTAATTTTACTGACTAAAACCCATCCATGCTCCTTCTTTTCAGGTAGGTATCTGTTTCGAACAGTCCCGCAGCCCCGGCAGAAATCAGTCCTTACTTATGGACGCCTTTCTTTTTGCTGAAATCTCTTTGAGGCGTGCGTGGAACACAGACGCGCCGTCGACACGTCCTGTCGTCCTAAGACGGACTCACCGTCCCCAGGCCCGCGCCTAAGATGACCGGGGGCCACCACGTGGCTTCCGACACGGGGTGCGTCTCCTGCAGCGACTGAGACGTGAGGTTCACTTCCTCTCAGGTTCCACCACCTCCTTCGTTAGCATGACTGCTCCCCATTCCCTCTCGCTCCGGACCATGGATTGAACTACAGCCAGACGCAAGAGGTCGCCGCCGCCGATTGCCACTACGAGGAAACGGCGATGTTCTCGCACGGATGATGATCATCGCAGTGGTAACACCCGGGCGTTTCCTTCCGCCCATTTTGGTGCAGAAACCCCCTGAAACGACCGTGTTCGGTGAGGACCTGCGTCAGCCGGAAGGTGAGGGTGCCATGGCGCCTCTCAAGCCACGCCTCAAAAAGGGGACTTATCGCCACTATTGTGGCGTGTCCTGCACGGGGTTCACAGTTCTATAAACAAATAATATAACCACATCAAAGATATGTACTCCGTCTTACCTCTTACCAAATTATTAACCCTTCGCTACTGGTATCTATAGCAGTCTAATACTGAATTCGACCTCCAAAAATTAGGGCAGGCCAAGTAGCACGCGAAGTTAACTTGTAGGTACATTAACATACTCCTCGGTACCACTGACGAGTGACGACGGTCGATCAGTTCTCAACCTTACTACTGAAATCATAAGGGTGAAAAGTAGTAGACCGTCAGTGTACTCGGTAGTGCACCAGTTCTGAATGATCGGTATCGACATAATTGGCATCAGTATTGGGCTGAAGTAGACGATGTAGATACCAGATAGCTCTCAGGTGGAAACCCAACCAATTAGCTTACTACTATGGCGGTCAGAAATTCTTCTTACGGGAAATCTATAGAAATGACACCCACGTCTAATCCCTTTGATTAGATGTGGACGTTATTCCTATAGATTTCATGTCTTTCGACTGTAATTTTGAACATTATTATGATGTTCAACAGGTCATCGAACTCCATCGGAAAACGAACATTTCTGAACATTTTTCTTTTACTTTTCTCAAGTGCATTAACAACCTGATTTTGTTTGATCTAATCGTCAACATTATCATCACTTGTACTGTCGGGATTTGCGATTCTTTCATTCATTTGCGATTTTTTCATTTTTTGACAACAATCAAAGTTTTAATTTACTGTTTTATCTTTTTCAGTTCTCATCACATATAAATACGATTAATACGATGCGACACGATGAGAGAATGCTCGAACCGAATGGATTTGTATTCCTACTCGGATGCAACTCGTATTGTGGCAAGGCAACCCATAAACCCGTGCGAACTCAGATTGGTTGGTATGGGTTGCCTGTGACTGGTATTCTGCTGCATCCGCTTAAACTGGTAGATGGTGATGTTATGGGATTACCGCGCCACCTTCCTGCACCGAATGAAAAAAAAAAATACTTAAGGGGCCGGCGGAGCGGGGTTCTGTTCCCACGTGTGTGCGGATGCGGGGCGAGTCGGTGGTGGACATTTCGTTCGCTAGCCCCGCTCTGTCGCCGCGTGTCGTCGACTGGCGTGTCATGGAGGGGGTGGAGACATATTCCGACCACCGGTACATCCGGTTTCACGTCTCCACCCAGTCCTCGAGCGCGCCGGTCCAACAGGCCCCGAGTGGTCCGCGTTGGGCGCTGAAGCAGCTGGACCGGGAGCTCCTCCTGGAAGCCTCGATCGTGCAGGCCTGGGTGACATCACCGGACAGGCCTGCCGACGTTAACACTGAGGCAGAGTGGTTCCAGGGAGCCATGTCCGACATATGTGACGTGGCAATGCCCCGAGTCCGGCCAGGAAGCGCCCGACGTCAGGTGTACTGGTGGTCGCGCGAAATAACGTCTCTGAGGGAGGCGTGTGTCGAAGCGCGGCGCCTGTACGCCAGGCATCGCAGGCTCCGCATCCGCCCGCCGGATGCGGAAGCCATTGAGGCGGAGCTGTACGAGGGATACAGAGCGGCGAAGACCGCCCTCCGGGAGGCTGTCCTGCGGGCCAGGGAACTGACCCGCTCGGAGATGCTGGAGACTCTCGACAGAGATCCGTGGGGGCGCCCTTACAAGATGGTGCGGAATAAACTCCGCACCTGGGCCCCCCCGCTGACGCAGAGTCTCCGGCCCGACCTCGTGGAGGACGTGGTGAGCGCTCTGTTCCCCTCGCGGGGGGAACATCCACCCCCGCCTATGGCTCCGCCACCTGCGGTGTCGGACCGTTGGAAGACGGGGAAACTGGTCCTCATCCAGAAGCCGGGGCGCCCTGCGGACTCTCCGTCCGCATTTCGGCCCATTGTGTTGCTCGACGAGGTGGGCAAGCTCTTTGAGAGAGTCATTGCAAACCGCCTCGCCGAGCATCTTGAGGGGATGAGGCCGAATCTTGCGGAGAACCAGTTTGGTTTCCGCAAGGGGCGCTCTACAGTGGACGCCATCATGCGCGTGAGAGCCCTCACGACGGGGGATGCGATATCCCGGGGCGGGGTTGTTTTGGCGGTGTCTCTCGACATCGCCAACGCTTTCAACTCCCTGCCCTGGAGCTGCATCAGGGAGGCACTCCGGTATCACCGGGTGCCGACCTACCTCCGTCGTGTGGTCGGGGACTATTTGACGGACAGGGCCGTCATCTACCCCAGTCGCTGCGGAGACTGGAACCGGCGAGAGATGTCGTGCGGTGTCCCACAGGGATCGGTTCTGGGACCGCCCCTGTGGAACATCGGTTACGACTGGGTGCTGCGCGCGGACCTCCCTAGCGGTGTCAGCGTCGTCTGCTACGCAGACGACACCCTGGTGCTGGCACATGGGAGGTCGCACGAGGCGGCGGCCGACAACATGACACGCGGGGTTGCGATAGTCGTTGAGAGGATCCGGCAACTGGGTCTCGAGGTGGCATTGCACAAGTCCGAGGCCATGTGCTTTCATGGGCCTCGGAATGCGCCACCGTCGGGATCCATGCTGACGGTAGGAGGGGTATCCATCGGCGTCGAGTCGACGTTGAAGTACCTAGGACTCGTCCTCGACAGCCGGTGGAACTTCGTGTATCATTTCCGACGTTTGGCCCCCAGGCTGGAACGGACAGGGGCTGCCTTCAGGCGGCTCCTGCCCAACCTTGGGGGGCCGAACGCCTCCTGCCGTAGGCTCTACGCGGTAGTCGTGCGGTCCATGGCCCTCTACGGGGCCCCAGTGTGGGCGCGTTCGTTGAAGCGGCGTGCCGCTCACTATCTGAACGCGCCCCAAAAAGTGGTGGCCGTAAAGATGGTCCGTGGGTACCGCACGATCTCTCGCGAGGCGGCGGGCCTGCTTGCCGGATTGCCGCCGTGGGATCTGGAGGCGATAGTCCTCGCGCGCCTGCATGAGTGGCGCGCGGAGGTACTACGCCGGGGGGAAACTCCGCTGCCGCGGCAAATTGCCGCTCAGCGGACTGACCTCCGGCGCGATCTCATGGCGACATGGAGAGAGCGACTGTCGCAACCCCGTGCAGGGCACGCCACGACAGTGGCGGTAAGTCCCCTCTTTGAGGAGTGGCTAGAGAGGCGCCACGGCGTCCTCACCTTCCGCCTGACGCAGGTCCTCACCGGACACGGATGTTTCGGGAGGTACCTGCACCGAATCGGGCGGGAGGAATCGCCCGGGTGTCTCCACTGCGAGGATCGACCGGAGGACACGGTGGAGCACACGGTGGAAGTCTGCCCTGCGTGGGCGGAGCTCCGCCGTGTCCTCGTGGCGGCGATCGGCGGCGGCGACCTCTCGCGTCCGGCCCTGGTTCAATCCATGGTCCGGAGCGAGACGGAATGGGAAGCCGTCGCCTCCTTCTGCGAAGCAGTCATGCTAGCGAAGGAGGTGGCGGAACGAGAGAGGGAGAGATCCTCCCTTCCCGGCCGCCGCGGGAGACGCAACGGGCGTCGGGGGCCACGTGGTGGCTACCGGCCACCGTAGATGCGGGCCTGTGGACGGTTGGCTATGGGCTAGCTAGCCGTCCGGCCGTCTAACGACGACGACAGGCCGTGTCGACGGCGCGTTCGTGTTCCACGCGCGCCTCAAAGAGATGTCAGCAAAAAGAGAGGGGCCCGCAAGGGCCGAAGCCTGCCGGGGTTGCGGGCCTGTTCGAAAGAGATACCGCGGCCCCGGAACGTAAAAGGCGAGGAAGGAACATGGATGGTTTTTAGTCAGTAAGAGTCTGACACTCCCTCCCGCTCCGCCCAGAGTGGGGGGGGTCATTTGATGATTTCCCATCCTTAAAAAAAAAAAAAAAAAAGGGGCCGGCGGAGCATGCGTTTTTCATACAAACGTAATACCAAAGTTATATGAAAATGAAACATATTCTTAAAGTAGTGTGAATATATTTCGATTGTATTCAATAGAATATCTATGTTTCCAAATAAATATTTTGAAAAGACAATGATATAAAGACGACAAATGAGGAATTAAAAATTTCTATAGAAAATTTATTTTAACTCCTGTTTAAATCGGTGTACATTAAGGTCCATGTTCACCGAAGAGATAACCGTCTGATTATCTAAAACAGCTGTTTAAAACACATTTTTGCATAGTAATATGTCACATTGACAGCTGTTTTTAGGTAATCAAACGGTTATCTTTTCGGTGAACATGGACCTAAAAATATGTGTTTGGGAACCTGTTTATTATGTAATCCAATCAAAACAAACACACACTATCTTAAGAATATGTTTGATTTACAAATTATTTTGGTTTTTTTCTATGAAATTTGCATGCTCCGCAGGCCTCTTAAAACGGACCAGTAATCAAGGAGAAATCGGTAAACAAACAGGAAAAAAGAACTCCTCCTTTTTAAAAGTCGGTTAACAAGGCCAGTGCCACAATGCCAACCTGAATGTATTCCCCCGCCCACCCCCCACCCCGCTATCACCACCTCATAAAATTACCGATTACCACACTATATACTATCAGTATCAGGACGTTACTCAATCGACGAGCTAGGTTACGACCTGCACGACCGCGTAATCTATTGATTACTTTGGCAAACATAGCATTAGCTGACGGGGGATAGTGATTTTATGAGTTTAGTGGCTTTAATAGATAATTACTTAGTAAGTATTGGATATAATGTCGATGATACTTTTACTAATTTATGAGACAGTAGGCTCTGTTTCCCATGACCTTCGTATGTGTAAATTATTACAAAATATGACTTCCCAATTTCAATCGGATTTTGTTTACAATTTCATGGGTTTTATTTTTGCACGGTACCCTAATCCTAAACTACCCTTTATAACATCAGCTATCTACCAGTAAAAGTCCTATAGAAATCGGTCTAGCTGTTTCAGAGATTTCCCGGAACAAACAGACGGGCAGAGACGACCCCATGGTTCTCTAGTGTTTCAACCCCAACCGGCTCAAATTTATAACTGAGTACTTATAAGGTAGCGCCGTTTGAGGTTTTCTAGCTTATGCACCAGGCGCTCCAGCTCAGCTGGCCCTACGAGTAAGTAAGCCTAGACCGCACACTTTAGATATTCACACCATTTGATTTCGTAGCACGATGACTACTTTTTTGTTATTTTAAGTAATCGGTAGCACGATGCCAACTCATCATTTTTTTTTTTTCATTTTATATTTTGCATTTTTTTTTTTGACATTTTACAGAAAATAAAAACATTAATTTCTGCATTACAACTTTAACGTGGAACCGACAGGGTAGCCCGCGAAATTCATATTTTTTAAGTTTTTTGCAATGAGTTTCTTTTTGAGAATTAAAAAAAGATTAGTTTCCATGAACTCGATAGATGGCGTTGATCCGACTATGTTACTAGGTGCCAAAGCCCAAACGCTTGAAAAAACACACGTCACATACGCTCGTTGACTGACACTTTCGTTTGCGTAAGCTTCCGAAAACAACCATTAGGTCCTAGTGAAATTATGTGATGTTCTGTTCCTTGTAGTAAAGTAGTCAGACCAACGCCATCTATCCAGCGGCTAGGAAAGAGTTGAAAAAAAAAATCCCTCATTTCCAGCTCAGTGCTAGGTGCAGGTTGAACGTTGCAATGACAAAAGAGTCACTTAGGTAACATGTCTGTATGTAACAGAATTATAATCATTAAAATTATCAATACAATCTTCCAAGTTCAACCCTATTGAATGACTTTTTCATGACATATTATTGAACATAGACCAACTGTCACTGATCTGCAAATTGCAAAAAAACGCAAAAAAAAAAACGAATTAACCTATGGGTAAAAAATTTTGTTGGAAACCATAATTTTACCCTCTTAGATCTTATCTCATATTCTCAACGACCCAATGAAGCCATGGGCCCCCTACGTAGCCATAGGTATGTATTTGCATATTAACGATATTATTATTATGATATTAAGATCACCTATTACGCCACAACGTTTATCTTTTTGCGTAAGTCACCAAGAGATAAACAATATTGTTTTTGTTAAGAGTATACAAGACAAGCATTTGCCCGCGGCTTCGCTGGATTCCGATAATTGTCCCACAGGATCATACTACCGGGATAAAAGTATCCTATGTTTTACTCCAGGTTATAAACTATCTGTGTGTATAAACTATGTGTATGTATGACAAACATACACATGCAAACTTCTGCTTTTATAATATTATTAGTGTGATGCATTAAACGTGTTTGTCGTGTCTTGAACTAACAAAGTTAAGAAAACAGTGTAAGATGTATCTTGATAAGTTAACCGGGTTCATTTGCATGCCGTAAGCAGAGATTCTATGTAGGAGTTATTTGAGACAGCTTATGTCCGTGACTTCGCCCGCCCCCTTCGAATATGCATCTAATTTTACCTTCACTTAATAATTACAGTATTATCAACCCAAAAAAAGTGTTAAAAGTTAAACTCAACTACTGCTGGTCGCTTAAAAATAATAGATATTAAATTCCTGCAATTTTCTACAACAATTCAAACGCCCGTGACTCTCGCGGCCATGATGTGACGTCATTTACCTTAATCTGCCTTATTTACATTTATTTTTCTTTTCTTTTAAAACAGTTTTTTTTTTAAGAAACTAACTACTTTTCAAGTAAAAGTGTTTTTTTGAAACATAGATTTTGACGCCAGTGTGTGAGACGATGTGTTTTGAGAGTGCGTTCCGTTTCACCTAAAACATGCTACCAGCATAAAACAGCAAATTGTAAAACAAGTAATGTATTAGAAACTTACACAAGTGTACCACAATGTTTTCATGCGCCAATACAAGGAATTTGTAATAACTAAAAGTGTTTTGTATTTCTTGCATATTCCCTATTGTCCTACTGGGATAAAAAGTCCTTAAATCCTATATGTTTATCCAGGTTATAAACTATTGGTGTGCAACATTTCATCCAAATCCGTTCAGTACTTTTTGCGTGAAAGACTATCAAACATACACACATACAAACTTACGCAATTTTTATAAAATTAGTGTGATTATTATAATATCTGCTTGGCTTGGTTAGCATATAGTTTCAGAGAGCATTTTTCTTATTATATTTATAAATGCACACAAGATACTTAAAAGGACAATATATTAAGATTAACATAGAAGAGCACAAAGGAAAAAGAAAAAAAAAAAAAAGTAAAGAGAAAAAAAGGTCTTCCAACAAACTACTACTACTGCTTTATTCGTAGATTTTTAAATAAATACTTTAATAACTCCGTGGCTGCTATTGAAAAATTTCTTAAAGCGATTACATGACCTAAACACGAATTTTAAAATGCCTAAAAGTATATGATTCACTGCAATAACCTAAACCAGAAAAATATATGATATTCATCAGGATAAATTCTAGTATGATAGTGTTTTGAAAACATGATACAATTAATTTTACTCGAGAGAAAAAAAACACTAACTTATCTCTAAAACAATATTTTAACGAGTAAAAACCATACTAAAATACATTGGCAAATAATTCTACAAGCACCATTATAGCATGAAAGTGTTTTCTTTTTTTTAATACAATCGACAGATTTTTGGTAAATCGATCAAAACCACTCATTTTGCACTATTCGGCTCGCAGTGACCGATGTATCAACCACTTTGTAGTGCAAGCTGATTAGAACTTTATTCTAACAGTATTTCAAACGAAATTTGAACCATCACAAATACAGTTGCTAATTTAGCTCATGTCGCCTTAAGAATTTCTCAATAGCAGCGGAGTTTGGATTTGTTTCCAGGTATAGGCTCGCCCCTGAGGTGTACACCTCTACCTGACTCTTGGGGTATAAAAAGCGTGATGTTATGTTATGTACTTACAATCAAATGCGATAGTAAATGTACCGACGTCGAACGATAAGCTGCATTGATTAATTTCCTAGGTAAAACCGACTTCGAAAAAAACACTAAAAAAGTTTTAAATACTTTAAAAAAGTCAATGAAACAAACAAAGTCACCGATTTTTTTTTTGATGTCGGCATTTTTTTGTAGAAAAAAAGCGATTTAAAAGAAATAAAGCAAATCACTGAACTGATTTTGATGATATTTGTATGCAACCACTCAATCGGACTCTTTCACTTCGAAACAGATTTTTTTCAAATCGGTTCGTAAATGACAAACATTAAAAAAAAATAGGTGGTACCTACTTGAGAGCCTTCTCCTTTATTGGAGGTCATTTAGAGAGCATCCCCGAACTTCTAAGAAATACCTACGCAGTCCACTAATGGAGACCTCTATATCCCTCCCTATAAATAGCCTGCATGTTTGCCGGATCAAAATAAACAGTAATTATCTAGTTGTCCGAGTATTTGCCGGCCACACAATGCCGGGGCTACGTTCAATCAACTTGGCAAATATTTCATCATGATGAGAAAACTACGGGAACTTTGATGTTTATCACGAGGAAAAAAAGATTAGGGTTATGGCAAGGATATAGGGTCTTTATAAGACCCTCGACAGTTTTTAGTTATTCCTGATGGAAAACCCCAAAAACACTTTATCCAACGTGGGAATCAAGCCAAGGGCCTCATGCTTAGTAGCCGGGCTTTCTACCACTACACATAACATACATTTTATGCATGTACCCGACTACAGCGGAACCGAGAGGCCGAGAGGCCGAGATGCGAAGTATCGGGCACTCGAACGAAAGATAATTAAAATTAAAATAACTTTATTCAAACCAACGGTTTTACAATACGAGAAACAAACACGAGCGTCTGAGCGTCTGCCAAGGCTGTCGGAGCTCGACTGTCGCAATCAGGGGGGGGGGCACTTAGCACTGTCATCAATTTACATAGACGACAGCGACATCTGGAGTTTGGTGGGATAACCAAACTTGACAGCCGTCTTGTCTGTCAAACTGAGTTCATAGTCATAGTCGCCATTGGGCCATGACGTAAGACGTTGAGGCGCTTCCCGAGTTTTTCTCAGCTAATTCTGTTAAAATTGTTACTTGTTATTGTTATTTGTTTTATTTTTTAGTTCATAATATACATAAATATAACTTTGGTTTTCATTGGTTTTTTCATTGTTTTGAACAGCTATATTACCGAAGTTTGCATGCATACTAGCTCACACACACATACGTAAAAGTATAAATACACAGTACACACACATACCTCAGGTAAGTGTGTGTAAATCAGAACTTTAGTTCACCCACCATACTTAAGGGAGCAGCACTTTCCATACATGCAAATTTTACCACAGAGTTGTCACTCTTTCTCTCTATAGTTACTGTACTCTTTGGTCGCAACACTCCGTACGTTCTCCAGCCCTCGCTGGCATCCCCTCTACCGACGATCGTGTCCAAGCGGTAGGGCGCGCTTGCGTTTCCGGTATTGATATTATTAGTTCATAAAACTAATTGTTAGATGGCGCTGCTTAATGCACTACGGCGCCTTCAATCCACGACATACATAATACGCGTGCTCCTCCGTAGCGCCTTTAACTATTCATCCAATTTTGATGAGTAAGGTGTCAACTCAATTGATTCGATGTCCCGGGAAACACCTCCGCCAAAACGTCTCCCGGTCTCCACCGACAGATAACTATAGGTGAAGACGATTTTACCTTGTAAACCTGGAATTTAATTAAAGCGTGATTTGTTCATAGTTGGACGCACACTAGACCGTGCCGGGTCTGAGCCGAGTGTCGACCGAGCAATTTTGTATGGACACTCTCACGCTTCCGAGCCGCTACGGAGCAACGGATAATGGATTGTCGTACAAAATTGCACGAACAATCTTAGTTGAAGTTTAAAGAAGTAAAAGGATGTGTAATCTAATGAGCTATTAATACGAGTATCTAATCATCAACCTGCCCTAGACCCACGTAGTTTGGGGTCGGCGCGACTCAGTTTGTTCTTTCACTCTTTCTGAACGGCCGCCAACTCCATCATTTATTTCGTTGGTCGAAATTAAAAGACTGTGTTCCATGTTTGCGGTTTCAATATTCTCTATTACATCCTTCGTTCGACGCTCAAATAGGCAGGAGGTTCAAATTGCCCCGCTATCTTGGAACGGTTTGAAAATATAGCAAACGCAATATTTGGTGCACCGCTGGTCCGTGTTCGCTTCACTAGTTGATTCCGCAATATTACTGTTGGACTAAATGTTGCAAAACTCCGTGTGGGTACCTACAAAGGATTGGATGTGGAAATATGACACAGCTTTATCTAGCTTTTTTTTTTTGGCTAGGTCTTATACCTGTCCAGCCATTGTTGATGTCACAGTGTAATGAGATAACCCAAAAAAAGATACACCAAACTTAAATAGACAGGGTTTTTTTAACAAAAAAATCAGAGAATATCAGATTTTTTACACACACAGATTTGATGCGATTTTGCAACTATCAAATCTTACTACTCTACTATTACTCTTTTTTTATTTAATAGTTAATGTACCTACTACATACAGAAAAGAAGAAAGGAATAGAAAATAGATACAAAGAAGATGCTTATTTCTAAAGAAATTTCTTCCGGCATACCTGCGAAAGGAAAATAGATAAAAAGAGATGTACAGATAGTGTGTAAAAGATCTGATGTTATCTGATTTTTTGGTGATGCCCCTGAACTCATATTGAGTACCTATTATTGCATGCAACGAAATACGCAGGTATTTGATAGACTGTAACGGAATGTCTTCTCCATACATTAATTTACACAAGTTATTAGATCAATGAGTATATTCAGACCGTGATGGATAGATAGACGCAATCAATCGAGACAATATGTTTTTCTAGTCATCTAACTATTTTTCACGACTACAACATCTATATTCTATATACATATGATAACATCGTAGGAAAGTCAAAACTGTACAGTGAATATTTTTTTAAAAGAATACTTGGGGCGTGATCTACAATCGATATCGAAGCCAAAAATATAGTTTTTAGAATTTTTGTCTGTTTGTCTGTATGTATGTCCGGGCTAAACTCAAAAAGTATTGCATGGATTTACTTCAAATTTTACATGAATATTACTAAGAGGTCGGGTCAACATATAGGCTACATATTATCACGCTATCACCTACGGGGGAGGAGCTGTGAATCTTTATGACTGACTGGGTGATATATCAACGCACAGCCCAAACCGCTGGGTCTACAGATTCCAAATTTGGCAAAGAGGTTCCTTATGTGACCTGTTGCCTGTTGCCTGTGCATTAAGAAAGGATTTTTCAAAATTCCACCCCTAAGGGGGTGAAACGGGGCTCCAAACTTTGTAAGGGAAACTCAGATTAGTTAGACTAATTCATTAGATTAGTTTTAGGTTATTTCAAAATTCAACCCCTGAGGAGTTTCAAACAGAGGAGGAAATGGGGTGACAAAGTCTAAAAATCAATGCACAGCCCAAACCGCTGGGTCTACAGATTCCAAAAGTGGCAAGTAGGTTCCTTATTTGGTCTTACGGTGCACTAAGAAAGGATTTTTCAAAATTCACCATCTAAAGGGGTGAAACGAGGCTCCAAAGTTTGTATGGGGAAACCAGATTAGTTAGACTATTTCATTCAAAACTTCACAGAAGTACTCCTATTGATAAATGAGGAGAAACGGGTTTCGGGTTTTTCAAAATTCAAACCCTAAGAGGGGGATATAGGGGAACCAAGTCTAAAAATCAATGCACAGCCCAAACCGCTGGGTCTATAGAGTCCAAAATTGGCAAATAGGTTTCCTATGTAGTCTTGGGGTGTAGTTAGAAATAATTTGAATGGGGAAACAAGATTAGTTACTCATATTATTTGAAACTTAACAGACAGAGAAAATTTGTTTCAGTTTTGTTTAGAATTCTACCACTAATATGGAGAAATGGCGTAACAAAGTCTGAAAATCAACATGGGTGTTGTTTGTATTGTGTATCGGGTTGGGTGTATTACAAAAGCAATGATTATTAAGATTTAATGTGGCGGACCTGAAATTCCATCCCCATTTGGGTTCCAATGGGGTTGGAATGAAAACTTAAAAATCATTATGGGTGTCGCTTCCGAGATTATCAGGGGTGCTGATTACGAATATGCTATTTATTATGACATCCAGAAGATGGCGGATTCGACTTCTGTACAGGATTATTGGGGTATCAGGACAAATGCGTGACTTAATGGCAACTAAGGTTTACTCTTAGTTAGGTTTATTCTACATCATCATAGGTGAATAAATAAATAAATCACCATCATTATCATCTTTAAAAATAAATAAAAGATTGTGTATATTCGGTAGGCCAGAGAACAAGTCGTAGGCTACTTTTATACCCCTAGGTGACAAAGGTGGTTCACGCGGACGAAGTCGCGGGCAACAGCTAGTTAGCCCCTACCACCACCAGCCACCACCAGTTTAGTCACCACCTACTATGCATATGCTTATGCATGGCTAAGCTACGGTGTTACCCTATGGGGAAATAGCACAGATGCACCCTCACTCTTTAACCTTCAAAAAAAAATTTGTTAGAGTCCTGGCAAATATTGAGCAAACGGACAGTTGCAAACCTCACTTCCAAAATTATAATATGTTAACTCTCCCCAGTATATAGGTACATATTAGAAACCTGCAAATTTGTTCGTAAATATCAAGAGTTTTACACAAAGCGCGAAGATATACAATCACGTGTCACACTCCGACACAAATCAACATTAAACATTCCGCAATCTAGACTGAAAATACACTCAACAAGCCCCTATGTAATGTCAATAAAAATATATAACAAACTACCTGAAACAATAAAAAAAGAAGAGAAATTAAACATATTTATAAAAAAACTAAAACAATTTTTAACAGAAAAATGGTATTATAATAGGTATAAATGAATATTTAAACGATAAAATATAATTTAGTAATGTATAAAAATTTCTATGTATATAAAGAATTCCTATTATTGTTTTATTGGATTTATTTTAGATATATATATTTTTTGTATTTTTAAAGCTTCCTCTCTCCTACAATGTCTTTGTCTTTCGCTGTGCCCGACAGGGTCCATAATGATCTCTTTTTTAATTTACCACCTAAGTACACATTGTGGAATGCAAATAAAGTATTGAGTATTGAGCAATAAGCATCATAGCTTGATAAGGCATTATTTAATACCTGGGATTCTCTAGAATAAACCTTTTAGATCCTTTTACATACCTACCTACGTCATCATCATCATCATCATCAGCATTATGTTCCCACAACTGGGACACAGGTCTTCTTTCTATGACAAGGAATGGGCTATAATCCACCACGCGGGCGTAGTGTGGATTGGTAGATGTCACATCATTCACATGTCTTCGGTTTTTTTGGTTCTAGGACATGCCGGTTTCCTCACGATGTTTTCCTTCACCGTTAAGTACTTAATAGGACTAAGGAATGCAATGGAACCGACATCACCAAACCCAAACGACGACGGCTGCATTACAACTGAATGCGTACGAAAGTTGCCAGCTTTGGTGCGTTGTTGGTTCCATTCTAGACCTTAGGAATTAAGAAATAGAGATCGTCGTCATTATCTTGCCTTTATCCCTATATATTTGGGGTCTGCACAACATATCTTCTTTTTACATACTTCTCTAGGAGTATTCTATTCGTCATCTTATCAGACACTCCTTGCTTACCATATCATCCTTCTCACGTTTTATCCAGCCTTTCGTGCTATCTTTCATTTCCGAAAACAATAGAGATATTTACTTGAAAACGTAAGATTGTATGGAGTCTCATACATCCTTACATTTTAAACATATTTCCTTCAATATATTTTTGTATGTAACGAAAAAACTTGAAAACTACTGAAGCGATGTGAAATTTTTTTCAGCAATGTTTTATGATTTTATCCCCGTACGACATCCGCTAGTATACAATTAAATTGTTTTTAATAAAAATGTCCTAACGTCATCCAATATTCCGCTTTATCGAGTGCAATTGAAACATTCAAAATTTATGCGCAAGCGACCAATCCGAATGCTGTGCTAATAAAAAAGCTATGCGATCAATGAAGAGTCATTGGCAGGTCACCGGGGACTTCTAAACACTCCAGCCGTTGATGGATATGACCTGTCACCTCTCTTGGTATTACGAGGAATTGTACATGTTGATACATTGTTGCTACATCATTTTCAACCGACTTCCAAAAAGAGGAGGTTCTCAATTAGTCTGTTTTTTTTTTGTGTTTGTTAGATGTTAGTTGTTAAGTTCCATATAATGGGATCCTGGAGAAATAAAAGGAATTCCTTCAATTTTTATAGGCACACCAGAAGCGATTTTGGGTAGTTTTAGGAAGAGTCCGTTCTTGGAGTGATCCCATTTCAATTTGGTAAAGATCTGATGAAGAACTTCGGAAGATAGGCGACGGGAACTCCTCAATAAATGATAGCAAATGTACTGGGATCGCTGAAATCTCATGTCTCTCTATTGTGTACACCAGTTAATAACAAAAAATCACACCGTTACGCTGTGAAAGGGTAAGCACATATGAACTACTAAAAAGTGAAAAATATAAACTTTTTTGCAAAAAATATAACCGACTTCACACAAAAAAGTAAAAAATAACTTTAGCTTCAGAATTCGTGTGTTACTTTTTTGTGTGAAGTCGGTTATATTTTTTGCAAAAAAGTTTTATGACAATAAATTGTCTTCATAACATCGATTCTGTAAATTGTGACATGTACTACAATGTTTTGATGAATAAATTATTATTATTTTTGGAACGTTTTGGCCTCTCAGCTTACTGGTACTTCCAATACTTCCAACTACATTTACGGGCCTAAATCAACGTAAATTCAGCGTATGGTGTGTTATGTTGAGGGTGTGTTGTGATGCGGACCTATTTTGTTTTCTTCTATTTGCATGAACTTTCTAACGATTCGGCATGTGTATTTAAAATAATTGCTTTTTACAGGGTAATCTAGAGCGTTTTTTTTAGTAACGAGTAAAAACCATAGTAAATAAAATACATGCGATCATTCTGATTTTTGGCAAATAATTCTACAAGCAACATTTAGCGTCATAGTGTTTTTTGTTTGTCCAATCAATAGGTTTTTCGTAAATTCATCGAAACCACTCATTTCGCACTTTTTACCGCAGTAACTGATGTAACAACCACTTTGTAGTGCAAGCTGATTAGAACTTTATTCTAACAGCATTTCAAGCGAAGTTTGAACCACCACAAATAGAGCTCCCATGTAGTCCCTTTAATAATAAAGGACAAAAGTAAACCGAGTAAATTCGAGGTGGATGTAAAAATGTTCAAGCTGGCTACGCTCGCTTTTCAAATCCTATTTTGTTTTCATTGCTGGGCTTTTCTGGATAGATCGGCCAAGTTACTCCTTGAATCTTACATAATTATCCGATTCGGAGTGCAAAAAAAAATCGAGCTGTTTTCATGGAATTGAAAGTGCACCTCCCTGGAAAAGAATGTGCCGGGGGTCTAAGCCGAGTACTCATGGTTGTTTCCTGACAACTCTGAGAAGAAGAATGGGCCTCTGACTTGGCATTTTATAATATTATTAGTCTATGGACTTGGCTTGACATAGGTACCGTTGAGAAATATCTCTCAGGAATGCTGGTAAAGAATATAAGAATAACAAAAGCAAACAGATTTTAACACAGTGCTTTAGCTCTCGAGATAAAAATAAACCTTTAGATTATTATCTTTTATTGTGAATGTAAATGTGTCTTATATCTGATGACGCAAATGTTAGGGTGCTTATTGCGTCTGAAGGATTTCCTGTCCACGCACTCATCTCATTTTGTTGATAATTTCTGACGTAAGTAGATCTCGTAAGATAACACTATTCGTACGTAATCAGGTGTAAAAGTAGGTGGGTTGAAATCCTCATGAACTATAGATAGGTACAGGTAGATAGGCAAATAATGAATGGTGCCCAATCAAAATTGGGCAGTGAAGTGAATACAAGCTAATTGATTAGGAGATATTTCCACTGACCCAGTTTTCTATAGGTGATTGGAGATTAGGTGTGTCCCATCGCAATATTACCTATTATTTTGTCCGTCTGTTCTGTAATGGTGTTTTTGTAATCCTACTAATAGGTAACATAAATGCGAAAATTTGTGAGGATGTAGGAATTTAGGGATATCTGGATGTTACTCTTTCACGCAAAAACCGAACCGGACCGAACCGTTGTTGACCGGATTTGTATGAAATTCAGCAGACAGATAGTTTAACATAACCTGGATTAACACTTAGGATGCTTTTTATCCCGGTTGTAAGATCTCGTATGACAAATACCGAACTCCACGCCGCGCAGACGAAGCCGCAGACACAAGCTAGAGTAGAATATTCAGTTTGCTAATGAAAATTTTACAAAAGAACTATGTTAGAATATTTTATGTATGTATGAATATTTTCATCTATTTCATAAGATTTGCAAGGTTGGTCACAGAGAAGAGGCCAGGCCCAGAAATCGCACCATTCCATTTTACCTTTTAGGTACCTACTTTAGGAATCGCGCATTTGTCACAATCAAAACAATGACAAGGTTCTCAATTTCCTGTGAAAACCGGCCAAGTGCGAGCTCTCGCATGAACAGTTCCGTACCATTCCTAGTGAGTTTTTTTATTCGTTGTTATGGCGGTAGCGGCAACAGAAATACACATTCTGTGAAAATTTCAACTGTCTACCTATTACGTATCATGAGATACAGCCCACTGACAGACAGACAGATGGATGATGGAGGCATAGAAATGGAACCCTTGGTCGCTTCTGCACTATACTACATCATAAAGCATTTTTATGCTTTATGATGTAGTATATATCATCTGCCCGGCCTTTTCCCAACTATATTGGGGTGGATTTCCAGTCTAACCGAAGGCAGCTGAGTACCAGTATATCACACGGAGCGACTGCCTGTCTGACACATTATAAAACATATAGAATAGAATAGAATAGAATAGAATAATCATTTATTCGCTAATGGACAGCACAACACAAAGAGCAGCACATACATATAGATTATAGCAACAAACAACTTAACAATTAAATTAAAACAGCTCAACTGCGCTGAACATGCCCATAACGAAAGGGAACGGGCTGTCGCGGTACCTCCAATACTTCAGTCTCCCCGCGACCACGGCTGGTGCAATCCGGTCGAAACGTCGGGCTTACATTAAAGGTAAATTCGCGATAAATACCGGTTTCCATATGTTTTATAATGTGCTCTGATCGTGAAAGTTAAAAAAAGACAATTGCCTGTCTGACCTCTCAGTTAGTACGGGGTAATATGATACCCATTGGGAAGCAGACTGGTTGTCAGACTTTTTGGGCCTCTGACTACCTATAACGTCTGTCAAAGATCTACAAATTCGTTTTACGCGTTTACTTAAAACTAGTGTTATAATCACAATTTTACCATTTTAATATTTTTTTTATTTTTTATTTATGTGTTGTCCTGTCGGGCTAGTAAATGCTTTTTCTTTCTTTCTTTCTTTCTTTACAAATAACAGCCAGGACCAATGCTTAACGTGCTTTCCGAGGTACAGAGGAAACTCGGTATGTTAATGGGTGGTCACCCGTCCAAAGGCCAACCTAGGAAAGCACGGCTTAACCTAAAGATTGACCCGAGCGGTTGTTATTATTTAACCACGAGATCCGCCTTATGACGTAGTACCTACTTAGATAGTCTAATCCACAATAAAAACCTGGAAACTTGATGACTCCTACTTTAGCTAGACGTTCTATCCACTACTTACTTCAACAACAGTTCAGTTAGACCTCTATTATTCTATTACGGGTTCGAATATAGACCCCACGTGCAGCTATTATCCAATAGACCTGTGCACGTTGCAATTTGTGAATGCATCCAATTGCTGGAGGTACCGACCGCCCCAACCTTGAGGGGAATAAAGTCGATTGTACGTTTATGACCTTGTTGAGTTTGTACGGTTGTGAGATCTGCCCCGTATTCACAAACCATTGGAATGAAATTCGATTCGAGAAGTCGTATTCTATCCTTTTCAACCGACTTCCAAAAAGAGGAGGTTCTCAATTCGTCTGTATGTTTTTTTTTTGTTTTTTTTTTTTTTTTTTTTTTTTTTTTTGTGTTTGTTACCTCAGTACTCTCGACTGGGTGAACCGATTTTGATGGTTCTTTTTTTGTTCCGTTCCCGTTTGGTCCCATTTTAGTTTGCTGAAGACCTGATGCTGATCTTCGGAGATATACAACGGAACTCTTCAAAAATACACAGCAAATCTGCAGTGATTGCTGCCATCTCTTGTAGGTTCATTGTTTATACTATATTATGACATAACATCACGCCTGTATGCTCTGAGGGGGTACGCACATGTGTAAAATACACCCGATTTCGAAAATATTTGTTACCTCAGTACGTTCTACTGGGTGAACCGATTATGATCGTTCTTTTTTTATTTGAAAGCTGGTGCTTCCTGTGTGGTCTCATAATCATCAAATCAGTAGCTGATGATGGGATTCTGGAGAAATAGAGAGAATTCTTCACATTTTATAGGCACACTAGAAGCGGTTTGGGTAGTTTTAGGAATTGTACTTTCTCGAAGTCATCCCAATTCAATTTGATGAAGATCTGATGAAGAACTTCGGAGATATGCAACGGAACTCCTCAATAAATGATAGCAAATGTACTGGGATTGTCGAAATCTCATATCTGTCTATTGTTTACACCAGTTCATAACCTAAAATCACGCCGGTACGCTGTGAAGGGGTAAGCACATGTGAACCACTAAAAAGCGAAAAATAAAAACTTTTTTACAAAAAATAAAACCGACTTCAGAGAAAACCAAAAAGTGAAAAATAACTTCAGAAAAAACGCTTCAGAAGTCGGTGACAAAAAAACTAAATCAATCAAACAAAGGTCACCGACTTCTGAAGCGTTTTTTCTGAAGTTATTTTTCACTTTTTGGTTTTTTGGCATAACGAAAACGAGTGAGATAGACATACGACTTTCCGAATCGAAATCGAATCGAAGCGTTGTGAATATGGTGGAATATGGGGTCTGATAGAAAAAAGATGCAATTTGAAAATCATTATGAAAATGCTCTGCTGAACAAAGGCCAAACATGTCATCATCTACCCAGCCTTTTCCCATTTCTCTTACGAGACGCGAGACTAAGCGGACGTGTTTTTGTGTACTAGCTTAAATGAAATATCTATAAACAATTACGACAAATATTTTAATAATTATATGCGGCGTCAGTTAAAAACTAAGTAAAGTGTGTCACATGTGACTAGTGCCATAGCAACTTTTATGTGCAAAATGAACTGAATCTTTTGTTTTACATTGACAATAAATAAAGTGTTGCGGTTAGTATGTCTAACCCAGGATCGCAACCTGGATCGAACCCAGGATCGAGCCCATTTGGTCGTAGTCAATTACTACGGCGAAGTCCTCCGCCAACGCCTACCGAACAATTGCCCCCGAGTGCACCAAATCCACCACCACCTGTACCAGCACCTGAGGAGAATTGTTTGCCGAGTGATGTAGTCAGCACGCCAGAGATCCAGAAATGGTTACTATCCATTGATGGCATTCTGACCGAAGTCTGCGCTATTGTTGGTGAAGGAAAAATGAACTCGGACCAGAAGCAACGCGTCGTAAACCTTTGCCAGAAGGTCCAAAGTGGGACTTCTCAGATGGCTGTGCTTTACCAGTCGGTGAAGCAGAAAATGCTCCAGTCCCACAGCACCGTTCAGCACCTACAGCTTCAGAAGAACATGGCGAACTCTCTGGACCAGGTCAAAGAAGTTATAGAGTCTAAGTTGAATACGCCCAACAATTCCTACGCTAGCATGGTGAAGAAGGGCTCCGACAATTTCGTCCGTCCTGCAAATCTGAGTTCTATAGCCATTTATCCCAGCGATAAAACTAAAACTAGTGACGACACCAAGTCACTAGTTCAGAAGTTAATATCTCCCGAGCAACTCAAGCTCCAGGTTCGTGGCCTGAAAAAGGTGAAAAATGGAGGAGTATTAATCAGCACGGAAAACAAAGGCGATATTGAAAAATTAAAGAATTCGGAGACGATATTTACCTCGGGTCTTACAATAGAAGAACCTTCCAAACGACGCCCTAGGGTTTCCGTCATTGGTGTTCCCGTAGCCCTTACTGAAAAGGAGGTTTTCGACTGCATTTACGAGCAAAACCTATCGGATAAATTGCCGAATACGACTCGTGAATCCTTCCTGGAAAACATTAAACTGAGCCACAAATCCGGTAAGAAAGGTCTTCCTACTTGCAACTACATTTTGGAAGTACCCGCTGGCATAGAAAATTGCTGGTAAACCAGAGCAGAATATTTATAAATTGGACCTCATGCCCGGTGAGAGATTTTACTATAGTCACCAGGTGCTATAATTGCCAGCAGTTTGGCCACGCAGCCAAGTTTTGCCGTGAAACAAGTCCTACTTGCAACCACTGTGCAGAGACGGGACACTCCGTGAAGGAATGCAGCAGGAAATCTTCTCCCCCCCAGTGTGCGACGTGCAATAGATTTAAGAGGAAATGTGACCATTCAACCGGTGATGTAAGTTGCCCGGCACGTAAATATGCAGAGACCAACTACATCAACTCAATAGACTATGAAGGCGCCTAAGAGCGCCACAGTATAGTATATTTAGTAGGCACACAAACAGGTAGCTTATAGTTTTCTTTTATTTCTTCTTAGTTAGTACCTAATTATCATGAGCAATCAGATAATAAGTGATCTAGATAGTTTTACTGTGTCCGAATCCAAAATCTGCAATGTTGAGGACTGTAAATACCTACTAAATTCTGGCGACAAATCACTTACCTTGCTTACACAAAATATTCGCAGCATAAACCGAAATATAAACGGTTTTGAAGTTCTTTTACAAAGTCTTGATATAAGCTGTGATATTATTGTACTAACAGAGTGTTGGTTGTCAAAGCAGACAGTCAACTTACCATCACTGAAGGGTTTTTATTCATACAAAACAGACAGAAAGACCAACCAAAATGACGGAGTTGTAGTCTATGTGAAAAATAATTTACGAACTGTCAAAGAAGAACCACTATCCCAAGAAAGCAATTGCTTATTCATCAAAATTATTCCCGATACAGTAGTCATGGCTATTTATAGGCCGCCCTCTCATAATAGCGACAGATTTTTAGACTCACTCGACACAAACTTAAAAACCATTAGTACTTTCAAAAATATAATACTTGCAGGAGATATCAACATAAACATTTCCTCCGAGAAACCCGATACCCATACACACAATTACCTAAATATTTGTGCATTTCATGGACTCTTACCAGCTCACTATTACCCCACACATCAAAGCGGTTCTTGCTTAGACCATATCATTCTAAAATCAAAAAATCCATCTAAAACATTGGTTACTAACTCTGCGCTTACCGATCATCAAGCTGTTTTACTAACAATGCAAATAAATTCACCAAGAAAAAACTGCGCGCGTAGCTACACTAAAGTCAATATGACAAACCTTGAAAAAGACATACGCAGCATTAATTTTAACCCTATTTACGATTCTGTCGATGCAAATATTGCGTTAGAATATTTCATACATTCCTTACAATATGTAATAAGGAAAAACACTTTTACTAAAATAATCCCTAGAAAGTATAGTTGCATTAAACCGTGGATCACACCCGGTCTCGTTCGTTGTATAAGACACAGAGACAAACTTCACCTTAAATCAAAACTTGCACCAAATGATCTAATACTTTCTGTTACCTATAAAAGATATCGCAATTTCTGTAATAAACTGTTGAAAAAACTAAAGAACCAGTACGATAAACATGAACTCGAGAAGGCGGGGAAAAATAGTAAACTTGTGTGGAAATTTATAAAAACCAATACATTGAGGTCAAAAAATTCCGAACCTCCGTTAGATTTACTGACATCTGAAATTAACCCATCCGAAGCAGTTAATAAGGCTAACGACTTTTTTGTCAACGTTGGTAAAAACTTGGCTGAAAAATTCATAAATATCAGCACTCCTCCTACTCAAAACCCAACAGGGACATCCTCCACGTTGAATTCTTTTGTTTTACTGGATACGGACGTCAACGAAGTTGTTAGAATTATAAACGGCTTAAAGGATGTCTGCGCAACTGGGTGGGATGATATACCCAATAACGTACTAAAAAGATTTCAACACCTACTGGCCCCCCCGCTTACCCACATCTTTCAGCTATGTTTATCTAAAGGGATATTCCCAAAATTGCTAAAAAAGTCTGTGGTCACACCTATTTTCAAGTCTGGCGACAAAATGAGTGTGAATAACTACAGACCCATTTCAGTACTAACGGGTCTATCAAAAATTTTGGAAAAGATCATAAACAGTAGACTAGTAAAATATCTGGAAGATAACAAGCTTCTTTCAGACAATCAATTTGGGTTTAGGCCCAAAAAATCTACTAGCCAAGCAGTAAACAAATTGATCAATTACGTTTCTACAAATCTAGACAGGGGTATGTATACAGTGGGTATTTTTCTAGACCTTGCTAAGGCATTTGACACTATTTCTTGCACTAGTCTTTTGCAGAAGCTTGAAACTCTTGGAATAAGAGGAGCGCAGCTTTTACTTTTATCTGATTATCTTAGTGATCGACAGCAATGTGTAAAAATTGTTCCGAATACAAGTTCTGATCTTACTAATACTCGTTTTGGAATTCCACAAGGCAGTATATTAGGGCCAACATTATTTTTAATCTACATTAATGACCTGTGCAGCCTCCCACTCAAAAATGGTGTTGTAATGTCTTATGCAGATGATACTGCTCTGTTGTTTGCAGCTAAATCAAGAGCAGAGGTCTATGAACATGCTCAGAATGGTTTCAATACCGTATCTAATTGGCTCCAAAATAATTTTCTAACACTGAATGCTGATAAAACAAAATACATTTCATTTACAATGAGAAATACTAACACACCGCTTACTAACCTAATCATTAACGCGCATACCTGTAGCACGTACGCTGACACTGCATGTTCTTGCCCTACTTTAGAAAAAGCTGACCATTTGAAATATCTTGGTGTCACAATTGACTCCAATTTAAATTTCCGTAAACATATCGAGTTACTATGCACTAGAGTTCGCAAACTAATATATGTTTTTAAGTATTTACGTAATGTAGCCGAGTATAAATTAATAAAACAGGTTTATTTAGCTTTGTGTCAGTCTATTCTAACGTATTGCATAACGTCCTGGGGTGGCGCGGGTAATTCAATTCTTCTCCCTCTAGAACGTGCTCAAAGAGCAATTCTAAAGGTCGCTACCTTTCGTCCGTTTAGATTTCCGACACATCTGCTCTACAAAGCATGTAATGTGCTCACAGTTCGGCAATTATCTATTCTTCACATTATACTCCAGCAGCACTCTATCCTTCACTATGACCCAGTTCCTTCCGATAGGAGAAGGAAGGACCTGGTTTGCTCAAAGCCTCAAACTAAACATGCTTTTGCTAGTCGATTCTATGTGTTTTTAGGACCTTTTCTGTATAATAGACTGAACAAGAAACTAAACTTCTATTGTCTAAGTTATAAGAAATGTAGTCTTGTAATATCAGATTATTTAGCGACACTTAATTACACAGACACGGAAAAACTTCTAGAAGTCCTAGTTTGATTATGTTAAGCCCTCGTATCTAATTTGTACACATCTCCTAAAATTAGTTGTAATGTTTATTGTTTTTGTACTAGTTTTATTTTTGTTGTAATTGTTATTAGATTGATTTTATTTTGAAAACTTTTACTGTCCTAATTAAATTTTGCAATGTAAAGTGAGGGCCTGAAACACAGGTTTAAATAAACCTAGATCAGGTATGTCGCTACCTATCATTTGTATTTGACAATTTCGTTACCAGCAACGGCAGCAACTGTTATATATATTGTAATTGTAGTTTAATTATAAGCACTAATTATACAATTGTTAAAAATAACTCTACTGCACTTAAATGTATACTTTTGTAATACCTTCTTTTTAAATAAATTATTCTTATTCTTATTCTATTTATAATAATGTTGGGGTCGGCTTCCAGATTAACCGAATGAAGCTGAATACTAGTATTTTACATGGAGCGATCTGACCTATCTGACCTCCATAACCCAGTTAGTAGGTACCATAGTCTTTGGTAGGTACCTACCGGGTAATACTTGGTAGGACCTTGGTACTACCTGTAACGAATGTCAAAGATCCACAAATGACAGCCGGACCAACTGATTTACGTGCTTTCCAAGGCACGAAGGAAGCTCGGTATGGAATGGGTGATCATATCCACAGACCAAACTAGGCAAGATCGTATTTGTAGAAATAAAACACTTTGTTACTGGCTATTCTCGGCACACACTTATTGCCTTAAAACACTGTGGTTTCTTTTTTCAAAAGTTCAAAGCAATTTCTTCGCGTTACAAAGATTTTTTTCATCCCCCCATCTCGGAAAGAGTATTTTTGCTCTTCGATATCTGAGTGCAAAAGCCGTTTTTATCGTCATGAGGGTAAAGTAAATTTGAATTTAGAACATCGTGTGCACTAAGTATGTAAATTCAAAACATCATTAAACCTATTTACTTCTACCTCTATGGGCCAAATTTATCGTACAATTTTTTTTTAATTTGTTTAGAACTCAGACTCGGAACCTTCTTGGTGTACTCTTTTTTTAATATGTTTTGCGCGCGCCATTTTCTTTTCGCGTCACATTGTTAACACCTTAGGTTAAAAACAAGGAATCCAACTTGAAACTTGGAGCTACAACTTCACGGATTTGACTGAATTGTAAGTCATGCATGACATTGAAATGGCACATCATCACGCCTGGAATCCCCGAAAGGTAAGGCAGATAAAACATTTCGCCAGTCATGTTGAAATCTCATGTAGGTTATAAGGAGCGGGCGTATTACCAATTTGCCATCAATCCAGACATCATGGCTGCAACTGAGAGAAATTCTTGATAAAAAAACCCAATAACAATTTACCCGACTCGGGAATCGATCCTAGGACCTCTTGCTCATCGGTCGTGTTTGCAACCACTCGACCAATGAGGCAGTCAACCCTTTCAAATTAAGGTAGCCCGGGAAATTCAAATTTTCTTACGTTTTTTGCAATATGGCGCTTTCACCTTAAATACAGAAAACCGTCTGATTCGGAGGAGCTATGCCATGGGCTAAAGCTACCACAAAATGGGTCCCAAACAGCAGCAAACGGAAACGCCAGGCCCAGAAGCAGATGCCGGAACCAACTGGACTCCTTCCACAAGGATTGGCGTATAACCGTACTAGATAGGGATAAGTGCTCCGATCAATAATAGTATTGATCGAAGGATAAGTGCAAGGAGGGAAGGGGGGAGGCTTTTTGATCGAAGAATAAGTGCAAGGAGGGTGTTCTATATTTCGGGCGTGATGCAATGGGTTCTTACAAATAAAATTCAGGGAGACGAGGACTTGTGTATTGTACATAAAGCAGACATGACATGAAGTCTAACCACAGACAATATTTCATTTTCTTCTTTAAAAACTAAGATCATAGACTATAATATGAAACATGCCCCTTTTTTTTTTTTTTTTTTAAATTGACAAGTGACATTGACAACTGGGCATAACCTGTTGTTTACAATTTACAAGATTAATGCTGAAATACAAATTACATTTATTATTAACTTATGTTTATCGTTTAAGATGAAGTGATAAGTAAATTATACAATAATAAATTGATTACATCAATACATTTATAAGCAATACACTAGCGTTGTCGTGATGTGAAATTATTTCAATACAATGTTTAAATTTATTTGAGTGATATTGAATTTAATGTATTACATTGTGAATAAATTATCCTATAAATCAAATTTTTGTGTCTTTTTGAGTAATCTTCCTCTAGAACTATACTTATTTACATTCTCTGAAACATAGTTTCTTTCGTCAGGAGATATTATAATATTAGGCATTACATTTGAGCATGACTGAGGAGGACTAGTTAAAATTAATTCATCTTGATATTCATAGTGATCACAAAGACTTTGACTACAAGACACATCATCATTTACATTGACAAATTCAGGTGACTTTATGACTGACTGATTTGTTACATTTGATTCAGACTGATTGGATTCTATAGATTGATAATTTTCTGATTCAACATTAGATTCTGTATTGCTACAATAAGAATTATTATGAACTTGACTAGGACTTGAGAATGAGTTTGTTTTTCTACGAGTTATTATGTATGTGTAATCCTGACAACCATCATCATCCCTTTCATTTTCAAAAGACTGACTCGATTGTGACTGAAAGTGTGACTGTGTTTTTTGACCATTAAGATCATCAAACTTAATAGATTCTTTATGTTGTTTTTGTTGACAATAATCAGGTCGAATATGTTGAGAATTTCGCCTATATGTTTTACCAAAGTTGTCTTGTATTATAAAAGATCTAGGGAGTTTAGTTTTAGAGATAATTTGACCTTTTGTCCAAATAATGTCTTTCGGATTTTTTTTAAAATAAATGTTATCCTTGACTTGAAATTCTTGATAGTTTTTACAACTTTTATTATAATAATTTTTAGTTTTTTGTAAGTTTTTGTCTTTAATGTTGGAATATTCAGCAAATTTAACAATTTTAGGTTTTAATTGACTAATTTGACTTGGTAATTTTGTTCTTAATTGTCTTGACATGAGTAATTGCGAAGGGGAGTACATGTTTGAACCTTGAGAAGTTCTATGTTGTAATAGACCGATGTGGGGATCTGTACCTGATTCCTCACATTTTCTTAAGATATTTTTGACTGTTTTGACTGAGACTTCGGCTAATCCATTTGATCTTGCCATGTATGGACTGCTGACAATGTGTTCAACATCCCATTCATGAAGAAATTGTTTGAATTCTTTTGAGTTATAAGGTGGTCCACCATCACTGACTAATTGTAATGGAATGCCATGTCTTGCAAAAATAGATTTTAAATTATTTATTACTGATGAAGATCTAGTATCATTTTTTAAATTAGCTATCTCAATGTAATTAGAATAATAGTCTACCACAAGTAAATATTTTTGATTTTTATATTCAAATAGATCAGTAGCTAGTTTTTGCCAGGGGAAAATTGATTTTTCATGTGACCTGAGTGATTCTTTTGATTTATTTAAACTATACATAGCACAAGTTTCACACAGTTTTATTTTGTTTTCTATATCCTGATTTATGTTAGGCCAAAATACAATACCACGAGCTAAATTTTTGGTTTTTTCTATTCCTAAATGTCCTTCATGTAAAGTATTCAAGATTTCAGTTCTCATTGAAGTAGGAATAATGACAGAATTATTCTTAAAAAGTATATTATTTATGACATGAATTTCTTCTTTGACATTCCAATATGGGAGTACTAAACTATCGCATAGGTTTTTTGACTGAGGCCATCCTTGGAAAAAATATTGTTTCAATATTTGTAACTTTATATCATTGTTTGAACATTCTAAAATTTTATCTAATTTTTCTTGAGAAATTGCTAAGTTTGAGGTTAGTAAATTAATATGAATATCCAAGTTTTGTTCAAATTCTTTTAAATTATCATCAAGATTGTTATCATTATCGACTGGTGCTCGAGAAAGAGTGTCTGAAATGTACATTTTTGAGCCTTTAGTATAAGATACTATCAAATCATAAGCTTGCAAAGTAATCATCATTCTTTGAAGTCGTGAAGGTACTTCAGATAATGGTTTTTTAAAAAGTGTGACTAGAGGTTGGTGGTCTGTCTCTACCTGAATTGGTTTTCCATAAACATATTGGTGGAATTTTTTACATCCAAAAACAATTGCATATAGTTCTTTTTCAATTTGTGCATAGTTTTCTTGACATTTGCTTAAAGATTTAGATGAATAAGCAATAGGATTGTTACCATGAAATATGACTGCACCAACTGCACTTTTAGAGGCATCTACTGACATTCTAACAGGTTTATTGACATCATAATGAATAAGAACTGGGGACTTGCAAATAATTGATTTTAATTTATTAAACTGATTTTCATGATTTTGTGTCCAAGACCATAAGTTTTGTTTTTTAAGTAAATCTCTTAAAATACTAGTTTCTTCAGCTAAATTTGGAATGTATTGACCTAAATAATTAATCATACCTAAAAATCTTTGAAGTTCTTTGACATTTTGAGGAGAAGGCATTTTAGTAATTGCTTCTATTTTTGACTTATCTGGTGACACTCCATGTTGGTTAAAAATGTGTCCCACATAACAAATTTCTGAAAGACCAAATTCGCATTTTTGTTTATTAAATTTTAAATTGACTTCAGAAGCACGTTTGAAAACTGACTCAAGCCGTTCATTATGTTCGGTCTCATTTCGTCCATGAACTAAAATATCATCGACAAATATTACAATACCAGGCAAATCACCAAAGAGATCATTCATTACTCTATGAAATATTTCACCGCTAGAAGCTATACCATACGGGAGTCTAAGGAATTTATACCTACCAAAAGGTGTGTTGAATGTACATAAGTCACTGCTCTCTTTATCCAATTTGATAGTCCAGTAGCCAGAGCTTGCGTCTAATTTTGAAAATATTTTACTACTAGTAACTTGTGACCTGAGATCATTAAATGTAGGATAAGGATAATGAGGTCTTTGAATAGCAACATTTAGGTTTCTCGGATCAAGACATACACGCAATGAACCGTTTGTTTTTTCTACTAAAACAATAGAATTAACCCATTTTGTAGGTTTGGTGACCTTTTCAATTATTTTCATCTTTTCCATATTTCCTAATTCAGACTTTAAACGATTTTGAAGAGAAAATGGTATTCTACGAATAGGACATACTTTTGGTTTCACATTTTCGTCGATATCCAAGTGAATTTCATTTGGAAGACATCCTATACCTTCGAATGTATGAGAATATTTGGATACGACACTTTGTACTGACCTGTCACAATCAAGTTGTAGGTTATTTTGAATTTTATAAATTCTTTTGACAATACCAAGTTTTTCACACGTTTTCCAGCCTAGAATTGTTTGGCATTTACAGTCAACTACAATAAAATATATTTTAGTCTTCAGTCCATTCTCAAATTCACATTGTATCACACAGCTACCTAGATTTGGAACTATTTCTCCTGAAAATGAAAAAATCTTATTATTTGTTCTTTGAATATGTATTTTCCTATTAGTCTGAGTCATTATAGAATTAAGTGTGTCTTTAGAAATAACATTAGTATCGGCACCTGTGTCAATTTGGCATTTTGTCAAAATATTATTTAAATTTACATTAATTTTCCACTCATCCTCTCTATTATTACATTTATTATTGTCAGTCAATTTATTAATTATAAAATAATTGTCATTACAAGAAGAGTCATCATAATTAATACAACTTACACTAGATTTTTGTTGTTGACCCTTGTCCTGTCTGTCCTTGTTGAAAAAACAATATTTAGCAAAATGGTTCTGCTTCTTACATATTTTGCACGTTCTTCCTTCCGCTGGGCATTTATAAATGTGAACCTGTCCGCATCTGTTACAAGGCTTTTTCGATACTGAATTGTCACGTCTTTTCACAGAGTTTTGATTATAATCTCTATTATTTGACTTACTTCTCTGTCTATAATTATTGAAATTGTTGAAATTGTTTCTTGACTTTGACCTGCCTCTGTGGTTTATTTTTGACACTTGCTGAACTGATGACATATTTTCTGAAGATTGATGACTTTGTGACTTTGTTATTTTTGTAGACCTTTCTTGAGATAATTCCATACTTTTTGCAATTTTTAAAGCATCCTCAAGTATTAGTTTTTCTTGCTGTAATAATTTTTCTCTTATTTTTGAGTTGTTTATTCCGATAACAAACATATCTTTGACTAAGGAATCTTTTAAGTCGTTGAATTCACATGACTTGGCTAAATTATTCAATATCGTGACGTAGTTATCCAAAGATTCTTCTTGTTGCTGTAATCTTGTAAAGAAACTATACCTTTCCACTGTAATGTTGCTTTGCGGATTGAATTTTTTGTCAAAGTGATTCAGCACATTTTCTATAGTTGTAGATTTTCTATCGATATTTAGGGAATTGAAGACTTCTAATCCATACTCACCAATGAGATTCAAAAATATTGCTATTTGCTTCGTTTCTGACTGTTTCTTTATGTCATTAGCATCGCAGTAAATCTCGAATCTTTGTTTCCAATTTTTCCAATGTTCAGCCATGTTACCATTTTGTCTTGTTAGGGGTTTGACACTGTTACCCAGAAAAATATTGGTCTCCATTCTTCTATTTCCCTGTTGATATCCTCACGATGACACCATGTTCTATATTTCGGGCGTGATGCAATGGGTTCTTACAAATAAAATTCAGGGAGACGAGGACTTGTGTATTGTACATAAAGCAGACATGACATGAAGTCTAACCACAGACAATATTTCATTTTCTTCTTTAAAAACTAAGATCATAGACTATAATATGAAACAGAGGGAAGGGGGGGAGGCTTTTGCCCTGCAGTGAGACACAAACGGCTGAAAATAATAATAGTCTGATATCTATCATGAATATCTGCTACAGAAAACAGCATAATTGATTAAATAATGCACAAGGGAAAAGTCTCGAATCTCCCTGTATGACCGGGTGAAAAACACCGAAATACGGAGACGAACGAGTCCCGGACATAGCGGAAGCTATAGCAAGAAGAAAGTGGAAGAGGGCGGGCCATATATGCCGTGGACTGGATGTAAGATAAGAGAAGAAAATGCTGGAGTAGAGACCACGGACCGGACGGAGGAGGGTCCACCCTTTATAGCAGAACTTTTTATGCCATATTATTACTTTGCATAACAGCGGATAGCATAAACTTCATTTCGCAGAAAATCGTTTAGCAGACACGCATTTATCATACATTCAAACTCATAATTTTGTAAGTCAGAATCATCTAAAGGCATAAATTTCATATGCATAAAAATTAAAAGTCGAACCATCTTGTCGCAGATAGTTGGAGGTCAGTATCATCGTTTTGCATAAATTTCATATGCATAAACATTAAACGTTGAACCATCCTATCGCAGAAAGTTTAGGGTTAGAATCATCTATTGGCATAAATTTCATATCAATAGTCATTGAATGGCAGAACTATCACATCTCAGGAAGTTTATAGTTTGAATCATCTTTTCGCATACACTTCTTATGCATAATTATGGAAAGACTATTTTCAATAGGTATTAACTTATTAGTTAATCACTTTTACCAATTTTACCAATGTTATTAATTTTGTACAATTTTATTGTTTTTTCTTAGTATATTTACGTCACTAATTTTATTACTGATATGAATTTTATCCATTTCCCTATTTTGTAATTTTTGCATGTATTTTATGAATATATTTTATAAATTTTATACGTTATTCAATTATACCAGTGTAATTAATTTAATAAAATATACAATAATTTTACTTAGTTGGTACTAGTGCAAAATCTTTCGACGATATTATGTGTTTCTTTATGTTTTTCGAGCGTATGGCACTCGTGGCCTGCAGGTGAAAATCATAATATTTTGGGTTTAACGGCTAAATAAACATAATTTTCTTTCTTTCTTTTATTAAAACAGTAGATTGAGATCATGTGGTTTTTATTTTCCTGTAACAAGCAGGCAGTCATGCAAACAAACATACACCATGCATGCAGCAAGCATGCAGCAAACATGCAAACCTGCATACACCATGCATGCAGTAAGCATACAGCAAGCATGCAGCAAGCATGCATCAAACGTGCAGCAAGCATGCAGCAAACATGCAAACCCGCATATACCATGCATGCAATGGGCATGCAATGAGCATGCAGTAAGCATGCAGCAAGCATGCATCAAGCATGCAGCAAGCATGCAGCAAGCATGCAGCAAACGAGAACGCAACATGCAGCAGGCATGGTTTCTGTCACGGCTCCGGCGCTGCGGGGCCCCGGCGGTCCCACGCGAGCTTCTCGTCGCAGATGTGTTTCAACGCTCACCACCGCAGCTTCGGCTTGCTGGCCGGCTAAAGCCGGCCAGCCTCAGCCGCGGCGGCGAGTGTTAAAACCACCTGCTCCTCAGCTCGCGGCCCGCCTCGCCCCTCCGCGCCTACGCGATTTTAAATTACACTCTAGGGGTAGGGCAGACAAGACTACGTGGAGTCGGTTTTGGAGCGATTCGTTTCTGTCACTAACTTTTCTAGCACAACATATTGACTTTTTAAGATAATATTTTAATTTTAAATTAAGGTTAAAATGCTATTTTGTGGCATTAAAAAATGGCAATACTGCCAAATAAAATTATTCCAAATGAAATTCTGCAATCTTCATAGTATGCCAAGTGAAATTATATCAAATAATCGTCGTTCTAAATAAACATTATTCTAAACGAAATTATGCGAAATTTGAACAATGCCAAAGGTAATTATGCCAAATAAAAAACTGCCATCTAAAAGTATGCCATTCGAAATTCGGTCATACACACATTCACCCAAACAATAAGTATATTTAAAAAAATATATGCCTTTAATATATTCGTTTAAAGAAAATTATGCCAAGTGTGTTATGCTAAATGAATTTCGGAGCAACAAGATTCTGCCAGATAGATGGAACCCGACGGAGGAATGTGGGTAGACGATCTCATTAAAGTGGCCGAAAGAAACTGTATAACCCGATAGATTTGGAAGAGACCTTCACTCAGCATTGGGTGGCCAAAGAGAGAGAGGGCTACTCGGAAAAGTAAAACAAATATCATGTTCGAAAAACTGCTTTTTATTTGGAGATATTTAGGTTTTCAGTCTATAAATAGGCAAGTATAAATCAAAGTCTACCTACATTTAGTTCAATAATATTAATAGTAATAAAATAAGTACGCGTAAACTAAGAAAAAATCACACGAAGTATCATTAAACTATAAATTTACAAATGTGGCAAGTAGATTCTGAAAAACATTTTAAATATTGATTTTAAGTAGGTAGTACTTATTTAAATAAATAAAAGTATAAGAAACGGCGGGAGGACTAAACTAAGGCTGCGTGCAGAGATGAGCGCGGATCCGTAGCGAGGGATGGGTGTGAACTAACCTCACATAGCTAGAATACCGCAAGCTGTAAAAAAAACCGATACACGTCCCTCACTACATATACTCGCACATCTCTTGTGGAAACGCAGCCCAACACCTATGTTTAATAATAATAATAATATTCCACAACTATCACACAACGCCGTCTAGTCCCAAGCTAAGCAGAGCTTGTGTTATGGGTACTAGACAACTGATAAACATACTTATATATTTCTAAATACATACATATCTATACTAATATTATAAAGAGGAAAACTTTGTTTGTTTGTTTGTAATGAATAGGCTTAAAAACTACTGGACCGTTTTTAAAAATTCTTTCACCATTGGAAAGCTACATTATCCACGAGTAACATAGGCTATATTTTATCCCTGTAGTCCCACGGGAACGGGAACTACGCGGGTGAAACCGCGTGACGTCCGCTAGTTATAGATAAATTACACCCAGACACAGAACAAATGATCATGCTCATCACATAAACATTTGTCCTGGGTGGGAATCGAACCCACGACCTGCGGCATAGCAGTCAGGGCCACTAACCACTAGACCAACAGGCCAGTGGCCAGTGTTTACTAACACTACAATGAATGCCTAAATGTTAGAGAGCAGAGTAGTGTTGAAAATTCAAGAGTGCGCTTACCTAACTAGATAATCCACAGTAAATGGTCCTAATTCTAATGAAATAATGTTATAAAACTTTCGCTTGGACGACATTGTAAAAAAAAATACAAATATAGCCTAGTTACTATAGGTATCCTATAACTATCACTTTGGAATTTATTATGCTTTGGGCAACATAGGAAAAATAATCTTAATTACTAAGTTAATAAATTACATCTTAAAAATAAAAGTCAATGTATAAAAATCACAACTATAAAGTTAGTACATAATTAGATCTTATTACCTATACAAAGGTAGATTTAAAATCTTGTCTGTCATGCTTTCGTTTATACAGAGCTAATGGCAAATACAAATAATCAGCATACATAATTATTATACTTATTTGCAGATAAATATGCTTCAAGAATTCATGAAAAAAAAAATTATGGGATTCATAAAGGCTCATTAAAAATCAAGCTGTTTATTTCACATATTTTGCTGCAAAAACTTCCTCTCATTGATACAGTTTTCCAATTCATCATGATACTTATCAATTTTAGCATCAATCCCTGGGCTCTGAATATCATAATCAAAACTATTTCCAGTGATCACCTTCTCTTGATTCAGTGTTGAGTCAAAACGAACCTTTTTACCAGGTGTATTCGTTTTATTATGGGAAACATCAGCATTCTCACTTCTTTCTTTTAAAGGAGTAATATTCATGTTAAGATGTGTGTTCCTTAAAGTTTTTACTGTCTCATATTGGTGATCAAGATCATCAATTTCTTCTATCTCAATTTCATCAGAATTGTCCAAGTTTAGTGCTGGGTTTTCAATTCCTGATTCTTTTGTTTCAGTTTTCTGTTTTGGTAGTTTTCTTGGTACTTCATAAGGATTTATAGTAACGTTGTTCTCTGATTTTTCTCCTTTGAAAGTCTTTCTTAATGTCTTGAATACTCGTTTCGATAATCTGTTACCAACTTTCAAGAAAGGGTTCTTTGCTTTTTTGCTGTCATTAGATTCATTGGATGAATCTTGGCGAGCATTTTTGTTCAAGTTTATGATATCTACTGCACTAAAATGCGATACATCATACCCTAGAATCCTGCTTTGTTTGTTAAATTCGTTAGCTTCATCAATATTTTCATACACAGGACTTTCAGGTCTATAGTTATCTATATTTTCATATTCTGGTTGGCCATCCAAAGATTCATTTACAGTTGAAATTGTACTGTTAGTATCTCCAAATAACCTGCGGGGCTCAAGAACCTTGTCTGCTTGAACTGGTACTTCTGGAGGTCTATTTAGTACTTCTTCATTATATTCTAATTCAGGTTTCGTAGCATCCAGGTTCAAAAATGGGTTTTGGCTAGGCTCTACAATAGGAACATTAACATTGCCTATGTTTGGATCTAAGAAAGGATTTGTGTTTCTAGTATTAATCCTTTTTTTCTTGGTTATTATAGTAATAGTCTTGATCTCCATAATATTGCTCTCATTCAAATCATCATCGTAGAATAAAGACTGATTTGACAGATTTGGTGAGTCCAATGCAAGTCTGTCAATAAAACTGAGGTTTAAAGTGTTTGAATTATTGATAAAAACTTGGTTTGTGACATTTGTTTGTATATTAGTTATAGGAGAGAATACTTTGGTGTCATCATTTGTCAAAGTGCTTAAGGATTTTTGTTCTAATACTGAAATACCAGAATCCAAGTCTTCATTTGGCACAGACACTTCCATAACATCATCATTGCACACAACTGTTTGGGAATTAAAACTACCATGCGTCATATTGGTTAAATTTAAAGAATTATCTTGTCGCTTTGGTAGCTGTGGTACTTCTGACAAATTTGCATAAATTGGTTCGCTATCACATGGTGCATCCATACTTGTATCATCTGTAGTATCATATCTGACATTCTGCTTTACATTTTCAAGTTCTCTTGCAAGTAGTTTGTTGAGTGTGTTCTTACTTACTCCTAAGTCGAGACCCGAGTTGTCAAATGTAGCGGTATCGCCACAGCTTCGGGTCCTCTTCCTCTTCTTTATTGGAATCTCCATTGCAGTGTTGACCATAGGGTCGTCGTTGGCGAGGATGTCTAAAGCTGGGTTGAGGTAAGCGTTGGAGCAAGGAGTTGCAATCTTACGTTTGCTCTTTCCAGGTTTTATTTCAAATTTATTGTTGTTTACTGAATCCATTGCAGTCTGAAAATGAAGTAAAAGGAAGTTAAGTAAGGGAAAAGTTTGGGATAGTGACTAAGTACTTCACTACAGAGGCTCATCTGAATATTTACTGCCCTATATAAGTTAGTAAAATAAACAACAATTTATTTTAAAACATCAATGCAGAAAAACCATGACTCTCCTGAATATTATTTTGTTAAATGCTTGTGAAATAACAATGTCAACAGCATGGCAAAATATCACCGTCGGGGCGCTTGTTTTTTAGTAATTCTTTGTTCATAAATTGCTAAAGAGTGTGCAGGTTATATTTCTATATTTTTAAACGATGTTTTTGTCATTTATTTTTAATTTCAATCATGAGACAATGAAGAGTTAATTCTTACCTTGAGTTTTCCAAAATAATGTTGCGAACATCAAGGAAACCGATATATTCACGCACAAAACCCAATTACATTCACTTGAAATCAATAATTTATTAACCGAACAATAATTTTCATTCATAACTTTCCGTTTGATGAATGTAAACAATAAATCGGCAGGTGTTGAGCAACCGTTATTATTTGACAGTTAATATCCAGTTGCCACCCGTCAGAAAACTTTTTCTACTAATACTACCATTTTATTGTACCAGATTTTTGCGACGAATGGCGCCAGTTTTCGGTAACTGTATTTTCGGGCGGCTTTTTTACAGAGATGTGTGACATAAAATAAAATCTTGTTTTCTTACAAAAGTATTTTTATCTTTAGAAGTATTTAGAAGATACTTATTTTGTATCTAGTATTTCAGATACTATTCTCGAAAGTATTTTGTATCTGGTAACTGAAATACTTAATTTAAAAGTATCTTAGATTTTGTATTCCAGATACTTTCTACAGGGTATTTTGAACTTTTTTAAGAGATATTCATGTTTTAAGCTTTTACTTTTTCTATTACAAACAGACATCGATTATTTAAAAACACACTTTATTGCATAAAAATATATTTCTAATTCAAATCACAATTTCCGATTCTTGGAATCAACATAACACTTTTTTTTCAGTAATACAAGCATTTATCACAAACTTTTATAAGGAATAAAGTGGAATCATTAACTAAAACTAAACTACTGTGCACATAAATACAAAACCTTAAGTACCTACGCTACCGCCACCTAGCAATGACGTGTGAATTTTCACAAGAGAACATGTTTTAAAACTAGGACCAGAATTTAACATGGAATGCGTATTTTAATTATTCATGTCCCAATTTATTTTTGTCATATTTGCTCATTTATGTATAGCGCGTTTTTAAATTTTATGCAATGCGATTCGTTCAAAAGGTATTCTGATTATGCGATAATGTTCTTGAACGCGAAATCTAACATCTAATCTTTATATATGACTATTTGAATACTTTTCATTTAGTAACCAGTTTTCAATGTAATATTCATGACTTAACCTTTCAATGAACACGACCCCCAGCTCATTTTAATTTTTAATGCATTATTGAGCGTCAATTGTAACCCGTCAGACAGTTGATTTTACAATGGCTCAAGTTATTAAGTACTAGTCTTATATTTACACAAATCTGTTTTTCTTTCAGATTAGTCCTAATAGATTTAATAAACAAATTAGCAAGATTAACAGACAGAGATAAATAATACATAGATATATCTAACATTGGAATATTATGTAGAATATTAACCAAAAAATACAATATCGGATTTTCAAATATTTAATTACATTAATCTATTCACTTGTTTATCTTATCGACTTTTTTCATAAACTATATTAATTTCAATTTTCCAATGAAGTATAATTTTCGGAATACTATATTTTTCATGGGTATTTAAGTTAAGTAGACGCCATTTTTAATGTTATTATTTTTCTCACTTTTGTATCACATCATTATATCGATAAGATCATAATTTTGTTTTAAGAAAATGCTTACATCATATTATTTAAATTTGTATGACTCGGGATATACTTGGAACTATAAAAAAGTTATATTACGAGTACACTAAGTAGTAATTGGTATATTCAAAGTAATGAAGGTCAAACATTTGCATTGCTAGAACTATTAGCCATCTACTTAAATGTTCATCAAAGTGTTAATAAGTGGTTTTCTGTTTTCGGGAAAGTGAAATACTATACCATTCAAATTTAGTGAATAGGTAATAAAAACTTATTCCTTCTTGAAGTTAGTAAAAAACATAGACAAATAATATGCATTTCTTTCACGGCCAATAAGATTAATTAATTCATATCGCAAATTAACAATTGATTACTTATTAAGAATGTTTTTATCAGGTGATAAACGTCGGGAAGCCAAATCCAATCCTTTAGCAACAAATTTGTGTCATTTATATTATTTTTTCTTTAAAAAGCTTAGCAACAGTGATTTTCACTTCTTGTTAATGTAAAAAGTATTATGATAAACACTGCAAAAAAAATATTTAACAATTATAAAATTCTGAAATGTAACTTTATAATTGTAGCAAATTAATCGAAAATAAAGGTTCTGGATAGACATTTTTTTACTTGCTATCACGTCATATAACACATTATACAGATATCAATCATATTTCATTTTATTTGTTAAGATACTTTTTTTAAATCCATTTAAGCAATTATACATAATAATATAGCCAGCTGAACACTCAACCATTTTTTCTATAAATATAATGCCATGGTTTGGCGTCATGTATAATTTCATAGCTTAAAGCTAACTCTAAAGAAGGGTTTAGCCACATCCTAACAATGACTTCCTAACGTAAAGATTTATTTAACAAAACAATAATATTCAACTCTGTTTTAACAAAAACAAACACTTTTATGTACATTAATTTCTGATCTGCCGTCTATTTTTCTCATAATTACTACATTTTTTAATGTAATTTAAATAAAAGGATGGAGAAATCACTAAAAGAAAAATATAATAATTTGTAGTTGACCATCTCAACACATACAGGTTGTGGAGATATATAATTATACAGGGTTATTTTTTGTTTATACTAAACCCGAAAAGGGGTCATTGTACATAAATGTAGGGAACAGCTGATTTTTTTTTCGCGATTTCAGGGTTCGTCCCGTAGAAAAAGTTGTTCAAAATGATGAGTACAATGACCCCTTTTCGGGTTTAGTATAAACAAAAAATAAGGTTGTATACGTCTTTACACACTCTGTATAGCCGAATCAGTACTATCTCAATCCTTATCTATTGTAATTATAGATTTATAATTGACAATATTTGAAATACCTACACGTTCGCATAAAATTCTTGTTTCGAACATAAATAAATATGTTCACCCAAAAGTAACTACGATACGATAAACGTACCTTACTCAACACCGCTATCATTGAATTTAATAACTTCCAACTTAAGTAATATTGAAATGCATATTGTACTTAAATAAAACTCCTTCCAAGGACTGAACTGGCAGTATAATGAAAACGGAAACTGGAGCTGTTAAAAATCTCTTCTACATACTAGATACTAAAACAACGTTTAAAAGCGAATTTCCCAATGAAATTGAACACGATCATCTAACCGACGTTTGACAGCTGTCACTTTCAATTTTCCATAGCAATTTTAACACCTAAAGCTCTTGAACGCAAGTTAGGTACTGATCACGTTCAGTTACATTTTTAAAATTCGTTCAAAAATAGACATTTAAATACAGGTCATTACGAAACAAGCGGTATATCCATCGCCAATCAAACTACTCTATAAAGAGACAGCGATTACCTTTCAATTTTTCATTATAATACCAGGATAACATGGAATTTAAAGAGTTAATCGATATCCAAGTTCTTGAAAGCCCTTTCCATAGCCTTCTCTCGCTTCTTGTCGGGTAAAGCCGCGATCCTCTGCTCCTCTTCAGCTTTGAAGTAGGGCTCCATAAGTTGGAGCTGTTGCATGCACTTCTTGTGGAGGGTCTGGGTGTCAGGGAGCGTGCCACCGTAGTCTGGAGGCAGTGATGATCGCGGAACCACCGTCTCGTAGAACTTCTCCAAGTCTTCGTTCTTGTTGTGGAATTTGAGCTGAAAAGATAAGTTGGGATTTTTTTGTAAATTGCGAAATACTATTATTACCAAAATTTGGCTAAGCCAGACATTAGCGCATAAATGTAAATGGTGTCATTTGCTTTTAAAATCAATATTTCTCAACGATCCTTATTGGAAAATGACATGGCCACTTTTCGTAATCGACCTTAAATCTATGCTTTTAGGGCTTAGCGCTCAAAAAAGGATTCCAGTTTTACTAACTTATGTACCTGTAATGGTGATAAACATATGAGTGATGCAACCTTTTCCCTTGACACCGACCCACGAAGATAAAAACCATCGACTTTAAGGTATAATTAATGCGTGGAACTGGTTTAAAGCAGTTTTATAATATTACGAAATCGTTAAAAATGTGGCAGATTTTGTTGAAAAGAGTATAAAATTTGGACCTCCTGAGTCAAGATTTTATGAGTTATTTACTGTGCCTAATACCAACCAGTAATTTGCATAGGTTTTTTATTTATAGATTTTGTTCAAGATCAAGGTCCAGTATGCTAAGATGAATATTCAATTTTTAACTAATTTACAATATTTAAGTTATGTGAACGTTACGTAAAATAAAATAAAATATGTACAAACCATATTATCTAAGCCAATGTCTCAAGTCATTAATGATGGGCTGAGCACAATCTGTACAATCAACGGATAGGTATGTAATCAAATGGATGGTAAATTGATTTTACGTTTATTTCATGGAACACCAGAAACAACGATTACATATCTTCAGCAAATTGTTCTTACACTTCAGTGATTTAACATTTATTCATATTGAACGTTTTACTAGAGCTGTTCCCTCTTATGGGTTCCGTAGTCCTGCTGACAAGAAATCCTAATAGTTTCGTCATGTCCGTCTGCCCACGGCCACGGCAACGGAACTGTCATTTTGTAGGGGTGCGTATATCCCATCGTGTGGGGTACCGTTGAATAGGTCTTTTAAAATGACTAGGTTGCCAACTCTATTTTTCCATTCACAATGCTCCATTTACGCAATGGTAAATTTTAAAGTGTAAATTACTGTTTTATTAGGGGTCCGACCGTTTAAAACCATTTTTCCATGAAACGACTAACTACTAACAAACGGATCAAAAAATACTATTTGATAAAACACATTTAACAGCAAAACGATTCTCATTGCTGTACGATACTTTTAAAGTTGTACGCAATTATTTTTTTGTTGAATTAGTACGATACTTAAAGGAGATCACCCATATTGGGCTATTTTCAAAAGTGCCAGTAGCATTTATATTAAAGTAGTATGGTTATAGAACTTGTGTGGCATAAATAGATCCATCAGCTCTATTTAGTTATTGCGTTTATTTTTGTTGGCCGGCAAAAAAAATACCCCAATCTGGGTGATCTCAGATATTTGGTAGTTGAATAACTTCTCGGTTAATTGACTTACGACTTAGGTGTTGTGATAAAAAATATTCTTTATGTTATGCTTTATGCAAATAATAAGTCTATTTTACTTGGTCGGGACTTTTGAAAATAGCCCAAAAATGTATGGAGGCTGGGTGATCTCCTTTTAATATAAAAGCAACCGAGCATCACAATAATAAAATTAAAACACATTCATATTCATCAGTGTTTAGTTTTAGGAAGTGATTCTTGTGGAATTTAGTGAATTAAAAATACTAAATTAGTATATCAACCAATACCTGTTAAGCATGTGAAAATGACATGATGAATAAATTGTTAGACAAACTATTTTTTGAATCGACTACATACCATCACACAGAATCACATTCAAGAAAAAATTTCAATTTTAAATCAAACCTGTTATTTTCCATAAACGATTTCTAAAAATTTGAAAATATTTCTTCTACCTTTTTCCTAGACACAAGACTCAAAATTGTATCTATCTATGCCAAGGCCTTATGGTTCATTTGCAAGTTGAATAGTTAGAAGTAAACACTTACATAAAGTAGTGTCAGATCAAACAAATATTACCAACAAATGTACATAGTAGTACTTATAAGGCACATTGTGCGCAGTTCTGTAATATTAGATTTATGACAAGGTAAAACAGTAACTTGTTCCTTATTAAAAACTGGTATAAACTGTGATCAAGCAGAAATGCAGGAAATGTTTTAATTCCCATTCAAAAACGAATTTTACCTTTTTTTTGATACGCCACTGTAAATAGGCTTCTTATAATAAAGTACCATGTAAAACTTTTTATAATCGCATTTCTACTGCACTGTATGTGTTTAGTGTTTCTTTCTTCAAATCTATACAAAGTTTTATTATTATATTCTAGAAACTGCATTACTCAAAGTGGATTACCATAAATTGCTTACATTGTGTCATATATTTTATGGCGTTAAAATGCTAAGTTCAAGAACGAAGTAATAAAAACTTACCATGTCAAAGAATTTCTTGTCCATAAACGGCCTAATGAGCAACATTAATTTGTCTAAAACTGGTTCTGTGTTGAGTACATGTATGGCGCGCATGCGAACTGGCATCGCCTCCTGGACATACTGGAAGAATTTTCGGAGGGACCTGAAAGCGTTGGAAATTGTGTGATTATTGTGAACTTTTTGCATAACTTGTGGCTGGTTTGCATTTATGGACTCATGGTTGTAAATGACTTTGTAGCAACTTTTGAGGTCACGTTTTTGGTATACATACATACATTTTCCGTGTACAATTATACCTTTGCAAGTACATATGTATTTTTAGAAAAAAAAAAATACGTTTTGCACTTGGAACCTACAATGCTGAAGTAGGTAGGTACATATGTACTAAAATGTATCCTATGACTGAAGTAATAATGTTTCACTATTAATAAACTGTTCTTATTTTAACAATCATAAATGAATCCTTCTAGTTAGAAGAAACTCAAAAACTGGATTTTAAACATGACTAGTACCGTAACAGTAACCAATCGTATAACGACGAAAAGTAGGTACAAAGACTTCTTCTTCAGGCGATTCTCACACTGCCCCGCATGATGCAGCGTAGCGCGTTGATGCGTGTTCTTCCGTTGCTTGTAAGTATCTCCGTTTGTATGGAAAACACGCACAGTCTAACACACAGAAAATGCATCCACGCGCGTTCATACGGATCACGCGCATACACGCGGAGAAACATGCACCCCCGCGCGTAGGTGCGGGGCGAGACGCAAGGTATGGCACACCGAATCCCGCAGTGCCGCGCGTCAAAACTATCGTGATGCTCACTACTGCACGACCACCACAGAGAACGGCGAATAAATGAGAGCCGCCGCGCGCCGTGCGTGAATCTACAAAACGCACCTACGCGCGTGAGTGCGCAAAAAACCCGCACGATGATGCAGATCTGCACTCCCGCTGGAACGGGCGTAGGTGCGTCGACACGCAATATGCAGCATGATGCGGGGCAGTGTGAAGATCGCCTTACAGTGGCTTGCTAATACAACTACATCGTAACTAAAACATTCATTGTGTAAAACAAATACAATGTTACTTATGTATTTTAGAAACTCTCATGATAAATGATGACATTTATTTCATAATAAAGGGTGCAAAACACCTCTTCACGAAGCCGAAAGGTAGGTACTTGTTCTCCATCATTTTTTATTCTACACTATGGTGTAGGTATGCCTGGGAACCTTCTAGTTACGGAGATATGGGGGTCAAAGTTACAACTTTTAGACAAGTTTTTTTGGAAGATTTTGACTTTGACAAATTTTAACACTTACACGACCCTCGTACTATTCAATCCATACATCAGCACAATGTTTTAAGTGCGTTACATTGAGTTCTACCACAAAACATAATTTATAACCTCAAAAAAAAAAGTTGTTTCCCAGCAATATTTTTCGTAAAGTTACTTAGTTTGATGTACAGAATGCTTGGTTAACGGCTTTGTGATGAGGTGGTTTACACCCTGTATACAAGCGAAAAGTGGGACATTTATGAGCATCTTTTACCTTTGTCTATCCTTTTGAAAGCTATGAAAATATAAATATGTATACTATCATATTTTTATTGAAAACATAATATTCTTTCATTGTTTTGCAGCTGTTAATCCATTACGTTGGGAACTCCTAGATCATTACATAATTAACTACACAATCAGTGACGGATTAACCCTTAATCAAATTAAGCAATTGCCTAGGGCATCCCGCCTGGGGGGGGCACCAGAAGAAGCATAGAAAAAAATCCGTCCTTAGGGCATCACGTCTTATACAGAGAAGATTAACATGGCCCCTGTGCAAGGATGACACGCAAAATCGTGCAATCCACATTTTTCGCGTTCCTTGAGGCGGTGAGCCGCCCATTATCTGAACGCCCCCAAAAGGTGGTAGCTGCTTGCCGGATTGCCGCCATGGGATCTGGAGGCGATAGTCCTCGCGCGGAGTTCTACGCCTGGGGAAAACGGGGAAACTCCGCTGCCGTCGAAATCGCCGCTCGGCGGACAGCCCTCCGGCGCGATCTCATGGCGACATAGAGAGAACGACTGTCACAACCCCAGGAGTGGCTTGAGAGGCGCCACGGCGTCCTCACCTTCCGCCTGACACAGGTCCTCACTGGACACGGAAGTTTCGGGAGGTTCCTGCATCGAATCGGGCGGGAGGAAACGCCCGGATGTTTCCACTGCGAGGATCTACCGAAGGACACGGTGGAGCACACGGTGGAGGTCTACCCCGCGTAGGCAGAGCAAAGCCATGTCCTCGTAGCGGCGATCGGCGGCGGCGATCTCTCGAGTCCGGCCCTGGTTCAATCCATGGTCCGGAGCGAGACGGAATGGGAAGCCGTTACCTCCTTCTGCGAACCAGTCATGCTAGCGAAGGAGGTTGCGGAACGCGAGACGGAGAGAGCCTCTCGCCCCAGCCGCCGCGGGAGCGCGGGCGTCGAGGGCCACGTGGTGGCTGCCGGCCACCGTAGACGTGGGCCTGTGGACGGTGAGATATGGGCTAGCTAGCCGTCCGTCCGTCTAATGACGAGAGGCCGTGTCGACGGCGCGTTCGGAGATATATGTCAGCATAAAGGGAGGGGCCCTCAAGGGCCAAAGCCTGCCGGGGCCCGCAAGGGCCAAAGCCTGCCGGGGCTGCGGGACTGTTCGAAAAAGATACCGTGGCCCCGGAACGTGAAGGGCGAAGAAGGAACATGGACGGTTTATAGTCAGTACAAGTCTGACACCCGCCCGCTCCGCCCAGAGTGGGAGGTGATTTGATGATTTCCCATTCGAAAAAAAGGGCATCACGTCTCCGGCGAGGCGGCGAGCCTCTTTGCCGGATTGCCGCCATGGGATCTGGAGGCGCTAGTCCTTGCGAGCCAGCACGAATGGCGTGCGGAGGCGCTACGCGCCGGGGGGAAAACTCGTGATCTACTAGATACTACTAGACCTTTTGGCGATTCTAATTGACCTTCGGGTAGGGGGCCCTACAGGCGTGGATTGCTTAGGGCATCAAGTAGTCTTAATCCGTCACTGTACACAATAGGTACACGTACGGTAGATACACGTACCGTATTATAGGTACGTGTTAAAGGTAGTAGAAAAAAATCATAGCAATTTTATATACTTTTATAGATTACGCTAAAAAGTCCGCAAAAATATTTAGGAAATAACAGACCAAAGAATAATGGATCTACAGCACAAATTCAAACTTAAGTTGATACTTACGATAAGCTAACTCTTGTAAGATGGCCGAATTTTACTCCACGCATATCGAAAAGGAACATATAACCCGGCTGCGGGCCCCGCTTTGTGAGACATAAATCTGAAAAAAAAAAAGAAATTTGAGAATAAATATATGGTAGTTTGCCTAAAATCTCATAGTGACAAAAAACTACCAAAATGGTAGTTTTTGCATAGGCGGGATCATTGATTTTTCGCGGGCTTCTATCGTCTCAAGGCTAAGACAATTTTCATAGCTGCCTATTCAGGATTTTAGGATCATAGGATGTTTACGTACCTATCTAATAAGTAGCTAGGTATGTAAGAATAAATATAGTCGTGCCTTTTTCAAAGCGAATGTCTAGAAGCTCAGATTCTTAGGAAAAATCGAGAATGAAAGTTCATGACTTACTGTATTTTCCTGTCTACACGTGTAGCTCAATTTGTACCTACCTATCGACTTGCATCAATATTATAATTAAAAGCTTGTGAATAAAACATTTTACTAGAATTTTATTACTAACTACGCGACAATCAAGTAATATTCTAAAAATCTGTTTTTTTCTAAGTCTTGATCTTGGGTACGGAATGCGTAGGTGTAACTTGCAAATTAATTTACTTCGAGCAACTTAGATAGGTATCTGCTTATCAAGGTGTTACATAAAACATACATATACTCACGCCTTTTTCTCACGAGGGTAGGCAGACAGGACAGAACACCTCTTGCTAAGATCCATACATTCTCTTTTTGCCACGTCCTCATTCATATTCATCACACGAGAAATTACAATCGAACGTGTTTGACAATTTTACGGTGACACATACCTACATCTGATCATACACGCACGCCCGCGCCGATTGCGAGTACTAAAAAGGTTTTGTGAGGCAATTTTCGATGTTTATGGTGTTAAACTCCCCATAGAGCGGATACAGTACCAGCAGTGGGAACATTATAGGCTGATGATGATGATGGTGTTGAACTTACAAAATAAATTGCATCAAAAAAATTATCAAATCGTCTCAGACATTAAAAAAAAACAGCAGACATCAAATATAACAAATAAGTTACCTATCTCGTTGCCTTCACAGACTCCGAGCTAGGTACAGTCGGACCAAAAATAGGGCTACCATTCGAAAATTGGACTATGTGTTCACGCACGTTAGGCAAAAAGTATTTACGATCTAGACGCATTCATGAGAGCTTGTTCCACAACAGCAAGCTGAAATGGAAGAAGTGGAAAAATAATAATAAATAAATAACTAGTTAACCTAGTCTCCTATTTTTGATCAATATATATTTTGTAGTGACGCCATGCGATGAGATATGTAATGTGCTTGAAATTGGTATCAAGAATTGATTGACTGTCTTTTCTGGCCGACCGTACGGTACATCTCTGTTCTGACGTCATGTTTTGGTTTCATATAATCAATACCCCGCTATAACGTCACGGGTTGACTGCATTGACTATATTAGTCAGTTTTATATCACTGTATTGTTATGTGCTATGTTAGGCGATGTTAGATCATTGTACTATGATATCAGAGGCGGAAATACTCCAGGTCCGGCAGTCTCGACAGAGTTAACGAAAAAATCGCTAACTTCCGAGCGCTGATTACTAACGAATAAAGTTTGTTGCAATAATTATGCTTACGAGAAATGCGTCTAGGATGTAGAGACTTTCATTATTCGCAAGCATCATTATTGCAACCGAATTTATTCGTTAGTAATCAGCGATAGAAAGTTAGCGATTTTGTCGTTATCTCTGTCAAGACTGCCAGCCCAGGACTTCAATGAGACAAACGATACAGGTGTCCAGCTTGCTAGGTACTGGTCGGACAAAAACTGAGTCATCGATTTGAAAAGACGAAGACGTCGATTTGGAAACGATCTATCTAACCTTGACACTACTTTTGACGACACGGCTGGCGCAGTGTCTGAGAAATTGGCTGCTGCGCTGCGTGTCGCAGGTCTGTACGATGCCCGCATGGGACAAATATTTAAATGACCTACAGGAAGTTGTTCTGGTTCCGGGTCTGGCTGTGAGTTTATGTGAGTTTAAATCTTTGTAAACGCACCCACGATACAGGTTAAATTCCTAGTGTCCCCATACTTACGTACGTCCCCAACGTTTAAAAAAAACTTTTTCCCAACTATGTTAGAATAAAATTAGTAAAACCCGTTGCCGCTAATTATTATCAGTGCTTTTCTATTAGAATATCCTTTGGCAATATTGGTGGTCATTTGTCAGATTGTCCGTCTTCAGACCAATCTTTAGCGACTGTCAAAGATTCACAAATGAGAGCTAGTTGGGGCCAAGTGCTAGGCAAGGAGGTGTCTCGGTTTTTAATGGATGGCCAATTGGCCAATCTTTGGACGGACTACGGCAAGCATATAACCTTGAAAAGCGACCCGTAAGGCAGTAATTATTTAGCCACGAGGCTAAGTGGAAACAGGTATGGGTTAATATACAATAGTAGTTTCATCATAATTTTATTGCACACGTTTTGCACGTACATACAGGTCAATAAGTTATGGTCAAAGTTGTTTATTACAGCAGCTAAGTAGTTAATGCAAATTCGAAGCAGAGATGTTGTTCTCTGTATATATGGCACAATATTTAGAACAAGAGAATGCTGGGCATGAGATTCTGGGTTCGATCCCCGGTCAGGCAAAGTGCTATTGAGTTTTTCCATCAGGAATTTCTCAGTACCAGCCACGGAGCCTGGATTTGTACCCAGTTGATAGCAGCCACAAAGTTCTGACCCCATATTCACAACACTTCAAGTGGATTTCGATTCGGGAAGTCGTATACGTCTATCTCGCTCGTTTTCGCTATGTCAAAAAAGTATAGACATACGATTTGTCGAATCGAAATTCATTCCGACCGTTTGTGATTATAAGGGGACTGGAGTGGCGACCGCGAACCGGAAGACGTTGAGTTGGAAGGCCTCCAACTAGGTGGACCGATGGACCTCGTGAAAGAGGCCCTACTCCCTAACGTTTCGGCCACACGGACGAATCTATCCGTCTCTATCGCGAGGGAGTAGGGCCTAAGTTGCGGGAATCCGCTGGACGCGAGTCGCACTCGCACGGGACCGGTCAATGTGGCGACACTTGGGGGAGGCCTATATCCAGCAGCAGTGGACATCTTGCAGCTGAAATGATGATCGCAATAGGCTCGCCCCTATTACATTGGACCCAAACGTAACTGGATAAATGTAGGTGTATTATCATTACATTTATAAAACAAAGTCTCCCGCCGCGTCTGTCTGTCCTGTATGCTTAGATGTTTAAAACTACGCAACGGATTTTGATGCGGATTTTTTAAATAGATACAGTGTTTCAAGAGGAAGGTTTTAGTATATAATTTTACGCGGGCGAAGCCGCGGGCATCGGCTAGTTAAAATATAACACTCTCCTAGGTAGTCGTAGAATTTTTTTTTATCATTAACCAGTACCTATGAACAGGACAAATGACCCAGCCAATGATAGTAAATGTAGGTAGGTAATTATGTATCTATAAATACAAAATTGCTAAATAATATAGCGACCAGTAATCCGCTTGCAATGCGTGGTGATTACGGCTATTTCCCCCGACGACGGTTCTTCTCGGTAGCGGCACAGATTACAATACTAGGTACCACAGTGTAAATAATAGTACTTACTATGTAACACGGTGTTACTATCCACTCAATCAATACAGACAGTGGTGCAATGAATTGACATTACATTTTTGAAGGCCACTTGACGAATAGTGACCTTAAAACCTAGAGAGAAATCTGAAGAGTAGTTCGTGGCTAAAAAATAACCGCCGCTGGGATCGACCTTAAGGTTAAGCCTCGCTTACCTAGGTTGTAGGTTGGTCCCTGGATGCGAGAACACCCATTACATACCTGCAAGCGTATTGCCGTTGGCAACGTAACCCTAAGCGGTTCGTCCCAGAGGCGCTAATCCCTAACGTTGCGTCCATACGGACGGATCTATCCGCGTCTCTCACACGTACTCGTCTGCAGACGTGCGCGATAGAGACGGATAGATCCGTTATCCGACGAAACGTTAGGGAGTAGGGCCTCTGCGGTCATTTGTAGATCGTTGACAGTCGTTTCAGGTAGGAAGTTGCTAGAAAGTCTGACAACCAGTCTTACCAAGGAGAATCGTTTTTCTCAGTACAAACTGGATTGTGACTTGTGGAGGTCAGGTAGGCAGTCAGTTCATGTACTTAAACTACGGGTAATCAGCAGCATCTGAAAAGACTGGAAGCCGACATAGTTGGGAAAATACTAGGTAGAGGAAGTTAGAAAGAAATATTTTCCTGCAGAACAATTTTTAGAAATAGGTTCGTGATTTTTTCTATTAGTAAAATTAACTATATTATGTTTTCAAAACACTATCATACTAGAATATATCCTGAAGAATTTCATATACACACATCAAAAGTGTCTAGGGATCAACATATATTTTTGCAATAACTTTTCTCCTGATTGATATTAATTAAAATTTTCTTTAAGGATTCATCAAATAAAGTGTTTTCGTTTGTCACAGTAACGATAAACCAAGTCACCTTTGCATTAATAAAGAAATTTGCCATTTTCCTAATAAAGGGATTTTTGACATTTGAACCACTAACACAAAAGTTCGAAAAAAAGACTGAAATAACAGTTTTCTTTAAAATTTTATTGGGTAACTTAAACAATTAATAATCCGTGTTTCTACCGCGAACACTAACAACACAAGAACATCGGTTTGGCATACTCAAAATGAGTTCATCCAAATCACGCTGTGGAATGGCCGTCCATGTTCGTTGCAACAACAAAAAAAGGTCTTCTTGCGACTGGATACCCTCCATATTCGGCAGAGCTCTTCTCTGTAGCATATCCCATGCATGCTCAATCGGATTCAAGTCTGGCGACTGAGCAGGCCAGGGCAGGACATTGATGTTAGCTGCGGCGAGAGTCTGTCTTACAACTCTTGCGGTGTGCGGTCGTGCATTATCATGCATTAACTGAAATAAGGGACCGATTTGCACTTGTAGAGGAACGATGACGTCTGATACAATAGTCTCAGCATAAATTTGAGCGTTGAGGTTGCCTCTGATCCAAATCAACTCAGTTCTTCCGCCGATCCAAATACCCGCCCATACCATGATGGTTCCACCACTATAAGGATGGACTTCCTGGCAGGATTTTAATCGCTGTTGGCGTCCAGGGGTTCTCCAGTGTCGTATACGTCTTGTATCCGGTCTCATACCAAAACGAGACTCATCAGAAAAGCACACGAAACGCCATTGTTCTTCTGCCCAATTTCTGTGTTCAAGAGCCCATTGATATCGAATCCTACGATTGTGCATTACTATAGGTGGTACCCGTAGCGGTCTTCGGGAATGAAGGTTCACTTCATGCAAGCGGTTTCTGACTGTTTGGTCGCTAATTAAGTTCCCTGAAGAGTGATGAAGCCTCACGGCTAACATCATGGCGGTTATTGTTGGAGCTCTTCGAGTTAAGATTTAAATGTATCGGTCTTGTCTCCGTGTGGTGCAGCGATAACGTCCTCCATGGCGCTCAGCCACGGTACCAGTGCTTCGGTAACGTGTCCAAAGTCGACTGATAACACTCTGACTTGTATTCAGAGCTAAAGCCACAGTACGTTGCCGGGAACCAGCTTCTATCATTCCCACGGCTCTGAGCATTTCTTCCCTGCTTAAATGACGTCGCCGCTCCATAATAACGTTGGTTTTAATCAGTAGTAGGGAAACAGTAGCACTAATAATGTCTTCAATGCGTTGTATGTTTTTATAGGGAAAATATTGACAGCTGATTTTCATCTTTTACTCGAATTTGATTCACAGTTCCTGATTCAAATTATGAAATGCACCAAAAAGGATCCATGTAAATTTATAAAATCATAAATTTATTACAAAGCCATATCTCAATCTCAAGAAATCCGCATAAAAATGCTTGATCCCTAGACACTTTTGATGTGTGTATTTTTCTGGTTTTGTTTATTGTAGTGAATCATATATTTTAAGGCATTATACAACTCGCGTTTAGGTCCTTAGTAGCCTTAATTTAAAAGCAATTTTTGCGAGTAATAACGGTTTAAACTTGGAAATAGAATATTTTTCATAAAAATGTGCGTTCCAGAATACTATGTTCGTACGAGTAAGAACATGAAATTTTAATCAGAACAGTTTACATAAAGCGCGAAGAACAAAAAAATTTGTACTCCCTACGGGAACCTACTACATAGTTTAGGGGATATTGGAGGACAAAGTTCCAACCTTTTCACAAGTTTATTTTTTCAAGTACTAGTTTTTAAGGCCATAACTTTACTTGAATTAGAGGAGCTCGTGGCTAAATAATATCCAGCCGCTCGGGTCGATCTTTAGGTTAAGCCATGCTTGCCTAGGTTGGTCTGTGGATGGGTGAACACCCTTACATCCCGAGTTTCCTCCGTGCCTCGGAAAGCACGTTAAGCTGTTGGTCCCGGCTGTCATTTGTCCATCTTTGACAGTCGTTACAGGTAGTCAGTGGCCCAAAAAGTCTGATACCAGTCTTACCAAGTGGTATCGTATTTCCCATTATTAACTGGGTTGTGGAGGTCAGATAGGCAGTCGCTCTATGTAAAATACTGGTATTCAGCTGCATCCGGTTAGACTGGAAGCCGACCCCAACAAAGTTGGGAAAAGGCTAGGCAGATGATGAACTTTACTTGAATTACAACCATAACCGTTTACTATTAAATGCGTCCATCAGCACCATGTTTTGAGTGCGTTACATTGAGTTTTACCGTAAAACTTCATTATAAATTCACCCCAAAAAAAAATGTTTCCGAGCAATTTTTTGGGTTTAAGCATTGCAAGGTTTTTTTTACGAAAACCGCACACCTTTTTTTTGTTATTTTTACAAAAAAAAAACAAAAAGTTTCATAGCATTGAATTTTTATATTAATTTTGTATGAGTGTTATATTATTTTAATCTTAAATACTTCACATTACTGCAAACGATTTTAAACAATCCAGTTTAGTATTTTTATTAAAAATGTGGTAAGTTATTTTTGTAAAAACATTTTTGAAGATTATGATGAGTTTCTTTTTTATGGTTATGGACATGGTGCTCCAATCCCTTTAATTTTGTTTTTCACTATATTTTCTTTCTTTTCCTCCTTTTTTTTCTCTTAAAAATACTAATCTTATTGATTGCGCCGTTAACTAACATAATTCTCAGCGAAATTTTTATTTATATTACAATGATATTAAGTACGTTATATTATTTTCTTTCAATTTTCCGTCTAATTCGCACTTCCCATACCCATAACGGAACGCCACGGGTTGTTTGGACCTTGTAGGCTTTCATATAAATTGGATAAGTCACATAATCTTATCAGCCCTTTAAACCTCAACCTACAACGCTTCTAAAGGGACGGAGGAAGAAGTACGAGTACCTAAGTACCTGAGTACCTAAGTACCTGAGTACATAAGTACCTGAGTAGCTACCTACCTACCCGATGTAACGTTGCTTTTCAGTGTCTCCCGACCGTGAAATCTCGGGGTTCGCTTCACGCAAGACTTCGTCTAGTTATATTGATAATTCTGCGTCCCTCATGTACCTATCATGCTTCCCTGGTAATTTGAGTCTTAAATAGAGTTCTTACTGGGAAAACTAAAACCGATTAAAGCCTAGACCATGTCCCCGAACTACCCGTCCGTCCGTAGGTGCTAGAGAGTAGGAAATGCCAGTAACGACTGCCGATTGTACGGGTTTCGTGCTTATGGAGTAGACCCCCGGGTCAGAGGCCCTACACCCTAAGGCTTCGCCCGTATATTCGGATCTATCCGCGTCTCTCACTCGCACTCATCTGCAGACGTGCGCAAGAGAGACGGATAGATCCGAATATACGGCCTCAGAGACGAGTATCGACCGTGCAAATTTTGTGTGGACACACTCACGCTTCCGAGTCGCTACCAAGCAACGGATAATTAATTGTGCTAGGTACGACCAACACTGGGCTTCGGACCCGGCACGGTCCAGCGTGCGTCATCCTTTACTGGGTAGCAGGATCTTTTGGCAAAGCCCCAAGATTACTTGTATCACAAGAAAACACCCGGTAGGTATCAGTAAGGGCATGACCCTGACCCTAAAACAGAAGCAATATAACATCTCGCCTGTAATACGCGTAGGGTTGGGCAGAGGTGTAACTACTTCACCATCATCATCATCACATCATTTCGCCAGTTATGTTTAAGTCCCATGTAATAGAGGACGACCCTATTGCAATCAACCGGGCACAAATCCAGACTAGGTGACTGCTACTGAGAAATTCCGGGAGGACAAACCAAATTAAGTACACTTTACTCGATCCAGGAATGGAACACAGGATCTCACGCTCAACAGTCGCACTTGTTGTAACCACCAGACCAAGGAGACAGCCTATAGAGAATACACAATATAGTCGAGGTAGTCGAAACAGAAGCCACCTTTCTAGAAATGGCAAACTTATTTCTGTATAAGTAATGGCTCATTTACATTAGGTCGGTTTGAGGTCGGTCACCGAAGGCGGCGGCCGCATTCGGTTTAACTGAAACGCTCACCTAAATTGAGTTGTTTACATTGGTCGGTTAACCGAATTCGGCGACTTGATTGATGCGGCGATTGTATATTGAACAGTCAGGTTGACAACGGGCTCGACCGAATACGGCCAAACGAATACCTGTTTATATTAGTCGGTGACCGAATACGGCCTGCAGCCGAATACGGTCTAACCGACTTAATGTAAATGCGCCATAAGGATTTTTCCATTGGTAACTTACACAATCACAAATATTACTTGACGAGCTACATAATTGTCCTAACAAATACGGCTATAATATTCAACATATTTACCTAATATGCATAAGGGAACCTATACTAATATTATAAAGATTTTTTTGTGTTTGTTTGTTACGATTACACTCTAAAACTACTCGACCGATTTTGAAAATTCTTTTACCATTCGAAAGCTACAGCTTTACCAAGTAACATAGAAAAAACTACTTACACATGAATAAATAGATTAGTTTAAAGTAAGTAAGTAGGTACATACTATAAAAATTGTAGCTGTTTAAAAACATAAATAAAAAAATAATAAATAAATAATTGAAATTTTGTAAATTGTAATTTTTGACTTCCGATTCAAAACGTCGCCGACCCCTGACACTGGCCATTTCCCTTCGGGCGTCTACGAAACCGTAGTTTCGTAACTAGTTTCGACGAAGGAATTATTTTTCCTCGTACGTAACGAGTTTCGATGGAGGAATTATTTTTCTTTGTCAGACAAATTAGCCGAACTATCACAATTTTTGCGGACGAAGTCGCGGGCCAAGTGCTAGTAAGTAAATAAAGCAGCAGAACTCGTCAACCTTGACTGTGGAGACAATTTGCGTGAAGGGATCATTTCGCAAGACTTCGCGAAGGATTATGTAGGTCGCGTCCTTTGTAAACCTTGTCTATACCTACTACGATACCTTATTTCGGGGTTCGTTAGGTTGGCAGTACTTATTACGGGGTAAACAATGACCGTAGTAAAATCAAAGGTCTTTGAATAAAATAGAGTAGGTACATAGCTATGGAAAGAGGTAAATAACTAAAGATCCAACCTTCCTAGTTTGGAAAGGTGGATCTTTAGTTTTTGCACGGTATTGTGATTCGTGATGAGAGAACAGCGATGACCCGCAGTTTTATTTGGCTGAATTGGTTTTGAGTTCGAGTGTATTTTCCATGTAGGGTAATCAATATTTAGTTCTTCTTCTCTAGCGTGTCCATAACAAATTTTCATTAAATAAGTATACAGGGTGTAAACCACCTCATCACAAACCCGTTAAAAAACATTGCTGGGAAACAACTTTTTTTTTTGAGGTTATAAATCATGTTTTGTGGTACAACCCAATGTAACGCACTTAAAACATTGTGCTGATGGATGGATTGAATAGTACAGAGGTCCTGAAGGTTTTAAAATCTTACAAAAAAACATGTACTTACTTATTAAAAAAAAACTTGTCAAAAAGTTATAACTTTGACCCCGCATATCTCCGTAACTAGAAGGTTCCCAGGTATGGTGTAGAACAAAAAAATGATCGCAATGATGGGGAGAACAAGTGCCTTTCGGCTTCGTGAAGAGGTGTTTTACACCCTTTACTTGGCCCAAAATTCAGCTATGCGAACTCCGGTCGCTGATGCAGTCATAACATCGTCAAGTGTGCAGGTGTCACGGCATGCATAGGTGGGTCGTTGTTTGTGAAGACACGTCGCATACACAACACACATCAATCCACTGGACATTACACACAGCGCCATCTAGTGCCAAACTAAGCAGCGAGGCTTGTGTCGTGGACACCAGATAGTTGATATACTACATGGATACTTTTAGTTTGTAAATACTGTATAGATAGGTGCTTATGAACATATGAACATCCATGATTATTTATTTTATTTATTTGCATAAACTTAGACGAAGAAAAAGCAGTACTTATAATGTATATATATTATAAGTATCGTAAGTTCTGGAGTATCTGCCTGCGGTAAAAAGCGTGACGAAGTGTAAAGTAAACCAAACCAAACCATAATTTTATTAGGGATGCATCCGATACCGATACCGATATATCGGCGATACTTCGGGTTTGCCGATATATTGGTCTCGGCTACATTTTTATGGTAGATTCAACGAAAAACTTGAAAAAAAATGGCGCAGAAGTACTTTAGTTTCCAAATGAGTTCTGTCGCATTTGAGAGACTATTTTCCACCGCAGCGCAGCAGGTCTTATTCAAACAGATTTGCGAAATCGCCTTTGCCCCCAAAACTTATAAATACTTTGTTTTCTAAATAAAAATCTTAGAAATGTTAATTTTGATTACTAAAACTATTAATTAATTATGTTTTATTTATTCTACCTCCCTTTTTGGATTCAATAACAGTATCGGTATCGGTATCGTATCGGCAAAAAGGCGTATCGAGGCATCCCTAATATTTATGTCCTTTTCAGGGGTCTGCTGACTCTGACTAAAAATAACTACCCAGCGGCTGTTAGAGAGGCCAATTATTATCAACTAGCACTTTGCCCGCGACTTTGTCCGCGAAAATTGTAATAGCTCGGCTAATTTGTATGATAAGTATCAAAATAATTTATAGCTTGTGTTAAATACTCGGTAAAGGTGTAGCTTTCCAACGGTGAAATGTTCTTTTAAATCGGTTGAGAAGTTCTTGAGGTAAATCGTAACAAAAAAAAAATCAAATCATTCCTCTTTATTATGATAATAATATTATCATATTGCAAGAAAAATATATTTTCATAAAACAATAAACAATTTAAAACAACAAACAACAACAATTTTACGGTGACGTATACATATTATGTATCTTGATTGACAAAATAACAAGATTATGCGTGCAGGTGTCTTTTTTTCTTATTTTCATAAGCCTATGAAAATATTTTCATAATAAAATCATTCAAAATCTAACGATCTGTAATCAATTACAAAACAGAGTAATGAACTATTTAAAGCCGATTCAGAAACAGTTATACAACCTTATTTTTTGTTTATACTAAACCACATTGTACTCATCATTTTGAACAACTTTTTCTATGGGACGAACCTTGAAATCGCGAAAAAAAAATCAGCTGTTCCCTACATTTTGACGAGTTATGCGAACATAAATGTAGGGAACAGCTGATTTTTTTTTCGCGAAAAAGTTGTTCAAAATGATGAGTACAAAGACCCCTTTTCGGGTTTAGTATAAACAAAAAAAAAGTTGTATATCTTCATGAAACGATTTAAAATAATAAAAAAACCCATTGCAATACATATTGTGTAAGTCACGTCAAAATCGGTCAAGCCGTTTCGGAGATTAGCCGTTTGAATCGGATTTTGTTAATAATTAGGTACAGTCAGCACCAAAAGTCGATGAACAGAATCAACATAACAAAACACCTGTTCACAATAAAATGCCATAAGTTATAGTCGCAACTAGGAAACAAAATAGCCTGTACACCAGAAATTTACAAAAGTCGTTAAACACGACTATTTCAAAAGTACATGTGCACTAGTATTCCTAAAGTCGCTGTACACCATCAATCCAAATGTCGCTGAACATCATTGTATCAAAGTCACTAAACAGCAGTAAAGACAAAATTAGGTTAACAAAGTATATTTTTAATGTTGCCGTATGTTAATATACTTTTGACGCTTATGTTGTTCAGCTACTTTTGGGACAGTGCTTGCTTGCTATGTATGTTAACACGTTAGTATCTATTTCAATACTTATTTACAAAGCAATTATATTTTATTGTCAGTAACCATACTAATCTATAATATGAAATAACATAAACATAACTCTAATGATCTACGAAGCGATTATTGTGACGGTACTTGTAATGTACTTTGCGCGAATCTTACAAAACCTACCTTCCTTTAATTTTTAATTTATTATTTCTATTCACATGACTTGTGATAATTTTAGTCTAGCGTATGATTGTCGTAGTCTGAAGTAATTGAAACGTTGTGTAAGTGCATAATTGTTTATTTATATTATTGAGATACATCAATCGATAAATATCACAATAATGCCGTATAATGTGCATAAAAAAAAAAAGAAACGTATAATACTATATCATATTTGCATTCATGTTTAACAATAATTGTAAGTAGGTACTAAGATTGCTGTAATTAATAAAAACAAATAGTTGCGACTATAACTTATGGCATTTTATTGTGAACAGGTGTTTTGTTATGTTGATTCTGTTCATCGACTTTTGGTGCTGACTGTACATGAGTTTTAATTTTTTTGCACGAAACCTTAATAATTTTTCTAAACTAAGTTAGGCCTTATAATACCAGCTGTCCATCAATACAGTGTGTATATGTCACCGTAAAATTGTCAAATACGTTATATTGTAATATCTCTAGCGATATTGTAAAGTCTCGAATTATTGTCAAATGAACATACTGCTTACAACAAAACGCATTATGTTTCGTGAAATTCATGCGATGGTAGTCAACTTACGCGGTGTGGAGGGAAGGAGGGGTCCCCCTTGCCCAGTAGCACAACTCTCATGAAAAGATAATGCACCATTCCTGAGAAATACCGATTAATATAACATAACCTTAAAACACTTTATATTCCCCCTAAAAAGCGTAGTCGACGGAGCCCCGCTTCGCGGGGCCCCTATTTCCGAGTGCAGGGTTTAAAGGAACCTAACTAACCTAACGGGGGGGTGCCCCAAGTCCCGATTATGGGGGCAGAGATACTTCCGTATGTTCAGTTGACAATAATTCGAGACATTACAAATATTACAATATCGCGAGAAAAAACACGTTATATTGTAATATAACGTGTTTGACAATTTTACGGTGACATATATAATTGTGTACTATATTTAGAGTTCCGTACCATAAGGGTTAAAACGGGACCCTAGTAGGCTAGTACTAAGACTAAGACCCCTCCCACTGTCCGTCTGTCTTTATATCTCTCACCAGACTGTATCTCATGAACCGTGATAACTAGACAGTTGTAATTTTCACAGATTATGTATTTCTATTGGCACTATACAACAAATATAAAATTTTATATTAAAGGGGTCTCCCCTCCAAGGTTGCGGGCCTATTCGAAAGAGATACCGCGGCCCCAGAACATAAAGGGCGAGGAAGGAACATGGATGGGTTTTAGTCAGTAAAAATCTGACACTCCCTCCCGCTCCGCCCAGAGTGGGAGAAGTCATTTGATGATTTCTAATCCTACAAAGAAAAAAAAAAGGGGTCTCCCCTAATACGATAGTACCTACGAAACCCTTCATACGCGGGTGTGACTCGCACTTAGCCGGTTTTTTTTGCTTGTAAATTAGTTCAATTGATAAATTATCCGCGCGTAACTTGGCAGGAAACAATGCGTGTTTCATAATTATGTAAAGCGATTTCAATTCCGATAACATTGTGTTCAAATCAAACTAAACATTGCGGAATAGGGATTAGGACATTAATCCGTAACATGTGTTTGATAAATTAATTAAGTACTTACAAGATAGTTACGTGTGATTATTTCCGCAAAATACCTATACTCGTATCCCCTTTGTTTATCTTATTACTATTTTATATGCAAAAGTTTGGATGGATGTTTAAAATATAAAATAAATAAATAAATATCGCTGGACATTACACGCAACGCCATCTAGTGCCACAATAAGCAAGGCTTGTGTCGTGGACACCAGACAGTTGATATACTTCATTTTATACTTTTTGTTTGTAAATACATACTGTATAAACATCCATGACTCGGAAACAAATGTCCTCAAATGTTACTCAATCACGCCAAAACGGCTGAACGGATCTAGATAGATTATAGTCTGGAATAGCACAAAGGGCTATTTTTTCTCACTCATACATATCAAAATTGCCACACGATCGAAGTCGCGGAAAAAACCTTTTTTTTTTACTCAAACATGAATATTGGTCATTATAACTTTGCATTAAAATTTTTGAAAAGAATTAGGTGCATTTCTTACTAACTCACTTTGACGTAAAATTCTAGAAAATCTTTTCCCCTACCTTTACAAGGAAAAGCTCTCAAAGGTGAAGAAAAACTGAAAAAATCCGGCCAAGTGCGAATTGGACTCGAGCATGAAGGGTTCCGTACCATCATAATCGTAGTAGGGGAAGGCTTCCCTTCCTTGAATTTTTTATATACATTTTTTTTTATAGCGGCAACAAAACACATCGTGAAAACAACTGTCTAGCTCAGTGGTTCCCAACCTTTCTTGGACCAGGGACCACTTTGGTGTCATTATTGTTAGCTGGGGCCATAAGATCCACGATACACATGGTCACCGACAGGATTATATCTAGGGCAGTGAATATTTAACTCACACAAAGAAAAAAATTGGAAAAATGGATGAAAACCTTCAGAATTAAGATAGTGAAGGATACAATACATATGGAAAGAGAAATAAGTCAGTAGATTCTCAAACATTTTTAACACCTCGGCTCTGGTAGGTTCAAATAGGTTGGGTTGAGCTTGCATTTACTGTAGAAGTTAAAAAGTACGAATAACATTTTTAAACCATTCGCGGACCATATTCGAGGCGTCTGCGGACCACCGGTGGTCCGCGGACCATAGGTTGGGAACCACTGTCTAGCTAGTCACGGTTCATGAGATAGAGCCTGGTGACAGACATACGGACAGTGGATCTTAGTAAAAGGGTCCCGTTTTTACCCTTTAAGTACGGAACCCCTAAAAAAGACATCTAGCAACCCACACTGCCTGCCAGTCTAACTGGCTGAATATATTTTACATGGAGCGACTGCCTACAATCTGCCCTCCACAAGCACTACCCAGTCGTACTGGGTAATACGATACCCCTTGGTAAGACTGGTTGTCAGACTTTTTGGTCCTGATAAATGGAAGAAATAAAAATACAAATTATAACAAAAAGAACATTTTAGAATGACGCCATTTTGTTTCTCGTGTTCATCTCACCAAAGCCTTCATTTGATACCCAATTACATAGAAATGCATAAAAATAACATATCCGCCATCTATGGGAATCCGCAATATTGGATTTAGAAAAAAATCGCAATATTTGCATAAAAATTGAAGGTCATATGCGGGACATACCCAATCGGCGATCTTAATGCAATCAATATTTGCTAATTAAACAACAAAATGGCATGCACGTACGTTAACCTACATTATTAATTTTTTTTTATAAATTTCAGTAACCTTGCTATTTCGACCTTCCTCTCGATACAAAGTAAACAATGATTTATTTTGTCATCAATCTTTATTTTATTAAAGACAAAGAACTCCGTTTTTTTTTTAATACGGAGTTCCTTTTTTATTAGATAAATTGATAAAATGTAGTACACATTTAGTTGATTCTATGATAAGTAAAAAATATATTTATACAGAAACGGAAAAAAACACGGTCCAATGACTTTAACATAAAAATATTTATTCTGAGCCTTGAACACCATGCAGCAAAGTAAGGGAACATCCAACCTTGGAGAAGGTACATCCGGACAAACCTATTGATGTTTTTATGATGTTTCTGTATTTATATTTTGTCTTGGTCTTTATTTAATAAACACTACTATAATCTACCAGTGCGGATTGGTAGATGTCACATGTCTTCAAATTTTTGGTTCTAGGACAAGCCGGTTTCCTCACGATGTTTTCCTTCACCGTTTTGAGAGCAGTGGTGGTGAAATAAATTACACAATGTAATGCGCCTGTCTGGGTTCGAACCCACGGCTTACTGTTCGTAAGTCGGGGCCGCCACCACTGGGCCACCGCTGCTCTCCGTGGAAATGTGGATTAATACATATGATACTTTTTCTACCGGTAGTATAGGGCAAAGCCGTGGGCATAAGCTAATATTGTTTTTCACTTCTCATGCTCTAAAAGTACGCCGTTATAGCCCTACGAAGCGGGATTAAAGTGACCGTTTATTCCCTAGGGAGTAAAAAGTAATTTAAAAATGGAACGATCTATTACTCTGAAACATGGTCACAAAAGAGTAACATGTCAAAGGTTTTATTTAAATTTCGAATTCGCATGCAAATAGAAAGCGGTTTATTGAAAAAAAACAACAAAGGAACTCTTCAACGCGAAATAAATTATGGTTGTTTGTGTGCATCGTTGATTTTGAAAAGCAATGCCTCTGTTGCTAGTCGCTGCAGTAATGTAGGTACTAATTATCTGTGGAGTGTGGATCATCTTCATTGCGAAAATGTTGAGAGTTTGTGTTGTGTTTTCAATGGTTAATCTATGATTGACCTGATAGAAGATAAAACTACTAGACTAAACGCCAATATAATATACCCTCGCTTTAATTGCCTCCCTCGCTAGCTCGGGAGTCAAACCACCTCGGGTATATAATGGCTTCGTTTAGTCCCTCGTTATAAAATATACTATTATGAATGCCTTGTACTGTTTATTCTTTATCGGTTAAAGTTAACCTGAACTGACCTACTGACAATGCACTGTAAATACTCTGGTGTTCTGAAAGGCATAGCAAACAGAGTCGTCATCAACAAGTGATTGTTTGTATGATCCAAGACCAGAGGAGCTCGTGGCTAAATAATATCAGCCGCTCGTGTCGATCTTTAGGTTAAGCCATGCTTGCCTGGGTTGATCTGTGGATGGGTGACCACTGTTACATACCGAGTTTCCTCCGTGCCTCGGAAAGCACGTTAAGCCGTTGGTCCCGGCTGTCATTTGTCCATCTTTGACAGTCGTTACAGGTAGTAGTGGCCCCAAAAGTCTGACACCAGTCTTACCAAGTGGTATCGTATTTCCCAGTAGTAACTGGGTTGTGGAGGTCAGATAGGCAGTCGCTCCATGTAAAATATTGGCATTCAGCTGCATCCGGTTAGACTGGAAGCCGACCCCAACATAGTCGAAAAAGGATAGGCAGATGATGATTGAGCAGTACCTTTAACCTGTCTTAAAATGTAATGGAAGCGTAAAGATAACGTTAATCTATACAATATCTTTACAAATAAATAAAACTGAATGCACGCTGTTTTAGACCTTCACGGTTTTTCAGTACACTAAGGTCCATGTTCACCAAGAAGATAACAGTCTGATTATCGAAAAACAGCTGTCAATGTGACATGTTCCCATACAAAAATGTGTTTTAAACAGCTGTTTTAGATAATCAGACTGTTATCTTCTCGGTGCACATGGACCTTAGGTCCTATCTAAAAACAGCTGTTTAAAACTCATTTTTGTATAGGAACATGCATGTCACAGTGTGTTTTCAGTTAATCAGACTGTTATATTTGCGCTGAACATGGACCTTAAAGTACTTACGGGATTTTATCCGTGATTTTCATTTGTTTCTGAGAGCTCGCGATATTTTGACGCTGTTGCAAGCATCATGATCGCGGGAATACACACACACACACAGAAACAAATGAAAATCACGGATATAATCCCGTAAGTACTTTAAGGGCCGTTTTTTTAATCGCCAGTTAACTTCTATCCGACGAATAAGTTTGAAATTTTGACAGGTTTTGTATAAAAACACTCTGCCAAATTGTCATTGTGAAACAGACCCTTAACTCTTCAGATAAAAGTTCTAACGATAGAAAAACGCCCCTTAGTGTAATAAAACTGAATGTCCCACTATTCACTAAATCACTACATATTATAAAACTAGGTCCTCCGCCGCGTCTGTCTATCTGTTCGCGATAAATACAAAAAATACTGCACCTATTTTCATGCTGTTTTCACCAAAGGATAGTGTTCCTCGAGAAAGGTTTTGGTATATAATTTGTACGCGTGAGAAGCCTTCAGCTATTACGGTACTTATAGACAAAACAATATTTATTTCTGTCTGTCTGTCTGTTCTGGATAATCTCCGAAACCGCTGCACCGATTTTGACTGGACTTTTACTGGCAGATAGCTGGTGTTAGAAGTTGCATGAGTGCAATAAAAACTGATTCAATTAGGGAAGTAATATTTAAAAAAGAACCTTAACACAAAATGTGCCCGAAAAAAGAAGCGTGGCGGAAAGAATCTTCCAAAAATTAGTGATATTAGAGTCTAATAAGAAAGCTAGAGTGACATTAGAGTCCAATAAGGAAGCTAGAATTACTATAATGGTCACCAGTTTCAACAGTTAATCACTATTTTTAATTGTAGTTCGTTGCCAAGAGCTGGGTAATAGTAGTCACCAGTGGCGAAGATTCCAAACCACTCGATTCTTACTGGATTCCCTTTGAAAATTGGCAGTTAGTATTCTATAGATAGATAAATGATCATCATCATCATTCTCTTGCCCTTATCCCAATTCATATGAGGTCGGCGCAGCAAGTCTTCTACTTCCATACCTCTCTATTTTTCTCCATCTCATCAGACACTTCTTTTCTTATCATATCATTTTTAACACAGTCCATCCATCGTTTGTTTGGTCTTCCTCTACTCAAATACCCATCCACATTCATACTCAAAACTTTTTTCGCGACATTTTCCTCATTCCTCCGCATCACATGCCCATATTACGACAACCGATTAAAACGTCTAAAGATAACTGTACGCACGCTTACCTCTTATAAGAAATTGACCCTTCGCTACTGGGAGTCAGGTTGAGGTAAAAATAACGACCCTCTCCCTCACTCATATCCGCTAAGACAAAGATGAAGCAGAACTTACCGACAGCCATGAAGAGCAGTTTGCATCCAGATTCCAGGTTGTACTTCGAGGGCTCAGTGTCGTGGAGCCGATGATAGATGATATCGTATCCTTCGCATGACTTGCCCGGTAGAACGGAGAACTCCCTGCAAATTAAACAGATGCTAAGGTTAATAACAGAATTTGTCTACGACGACGTTTCCACTGTTAAAACAAAACCCGGAGACCTCAAACTTATAACTTATAACCTTTCGCAGAGAGGAGTCTTTGCGAAACGGCCCCGTGCGGTTTGGTCAATGACTTCTAGGGCATATCGACTTTTTCTTACGACGCGCGACGATCATAATTTTTGGACGAAAAGATTTGGCAACTACATAAAAGGACAATTCGCGAAGATCTTTTATCGTTGTATAGTCTATTCCAACTTTCTATACACATTAACGTTTATGACCATGTATAGTGTTATTTCTTTGTTAATTTAAGTATGTTTAAAGACTCACATTTTCGAAATACATTGTAGGTACCCGTATACATGAGCTAACAACAAGACGAGGTCGCATGTCCAACTCTAATAGTTCAACGAAAGAAACAGGTGGGTGTAACTAGATACAAAGTTACAAACATAGTTCTTCGTTTACGTTAGTAGCGACTTACTGAAATTAGCTTTTCTTTAGCTAGTGCAATGCAATTACAGCAAAAGCTCATTAAGTTCTCTTTGGGTGCTGACGACGTTAACTGACTGACATGAGTGATGACTTCGGGGATCTAGAATATCAACGACGCAGCTCTATGTGTCCCGGCTACTTCACACCACGAAGGTAGAGGAGATCGTGGAGTACGTCCGAGCGAAGACCAACTGGACAGTGAGGGTCGAGAAGTTGGAGTCGCGCCACAACACGAATTTTAAATCGTTCGTGGTGCGAGTTCCGACTCATGATATTGAGACTTTCCTCAAGGAAGAGTTTTGGCCGAAAGGTGTAGTGTATCGGCGATTCCGCGGAAGGCTACGCGACACCACGCAGCGCAACATGACGCCGTCTCTTCGTGTTCAGTAGATTTATTTTTGTGGTTTTAATAAATATGTATGTTAGTCTGTAAGGTATATGTGATATGAGTCTTTTGTTACCCGAATTAAATGATATTATTATTACTAGCTGACCCACGCAACTTCGTCTGCGTCACATAAGAGAGAAAAACGAAAGGAAAAAAACGTCCCCATTTTTGCAACATTTTTCTTTCCTGCTCCGCTCCTTATGATTGTAGCGTGACGTTATAACCTAAAGCCTTCATCGATAAATGGACTATCCAACACAAAATAATTTTTTTCAATTCGAGCCGGTAGTTCCTGAGATTAGCGCGTTCAACCAAACAAACAAACTCTTCTGTTTTATAACATTAGTATACGAGTAGAAGTATAGATTATTAAACCACGAGACCAATGGGACAGTGACGGGGCCTGCGCCTGATCTCTCCAGTCATGTCGGATTGCCGTCCCATCGGACTATGAGTGTAAAGGAACAGAGAGTGCATCTGTGCCTGCGCACACACTTGTGCACTATAATTTATCTGCCGTCCCAGTGGCTAATCTCCGCTAAGATTGCCCGCCGTGAGCGAATACGGTCAAGAGACTACATGTATACGAGTATGTATTATAGAAAACTAGAAGTTTCGACAATATACAGGGTGTCTCATTCAAATCGGTCAGTATGGGAAAGTCTGAAAATATAAGACATACGAAGATCTGTTCTGAGGAACCATGTCATCGATTTTAATAACAAGAAAAACTGCATTCATACATTTAAAAAAACATCTGTACTCCGTTCGGGAATCGAACCCGGTTATTTTGAAAAAAAAAAACCTACATTATTTCTATTTAGATATCGATTGTATAGGTCTTAAGCAGTAAATGTCTGTATGAAACATGATGTCTAAAATGAATAAAATGCATTGTTTCCAAATACTTTAATTTATTTTAGTAGGTGCTCGAAGTGACCACCGCCTTTTTCAAAATTCAAAATAACCGGGTTCGATTCCCGAACGGAGTACAGATGTTTTTTAAAATGTATGAATGCAGTTTTTCTTGTTATTAAAATCGATGACATCCTCAGAACAGATCTTCGTATGTCTTATAGTTTCAGACTTTCCCATACTGACCGATTTGAATGAGACACCCTGTAGACGCTCGAAATAAATTCCATTTATAAGTAATCCTCGTAATATATCGAGTCAAACTGCTCTGTCGGCATGGTGGAATGTCAATATCGCAGAGATGGGTTCTGTGAAGATATCATTGGTATGGAATTATAGAACTCAGACGAGCAGTGTCTGTGGTCCTACCGGAGAATCTTTCAAAATGAACGTGAAAACGAATGAAATACGGTCAAAATTGTAACTCTTCATTAGCAGAATAAGTGGTCAAAATCAACTTTAAACAGATTCGATGAACTACAAATAAACTACAAAATTTTCTTTTATGGCATTAGTTTACAAAAAGCGTAGACCGGAAAATATTTCCATCGGCTGTAAAGCCTTCAGAACAAAGCTTTTAAAGTGGTAAAGCACAAACTGGTGCCAAAACCAAGCAGGTGCAGAATTTTATAGCCTACAAACCTTGGCCGCCAAAAAAAGGCAAAAAAAAATGTCGTATGTTAGTGAAAATAAAAACGAAAATTGAATTTCCCGTGTTTTCTTAGGGGTTGGCTTTTACAATGCAAAGAAAATGCTTTTGTGTAAAATTAAAATGGAATTTTCAATGTTTTCTCTAGCGCCAGTTACAAAGCTATTGAGAGAGATTCCCTTTTGGTACCACCAATTTTATTATAATTGAAAAATATACAGGGAAAGTTTCTCTTTTGTTGGTTTAGGCCTTTTGTCGAGGTAATTTCGGGATTCACAATTTTTCCCTTCATTTAGGAATGGCCGAAAATATTTCGTGAATATGTAAAATTCTATTTTTGTTTTACAAAAGTAATTAAGTATCCAAATAAGCTTATTTAGCATGTCTCGCTACTTTTTTGGAGATGTTGACAAGTATGTGTGATTAACGTCCGATGTGGTTTTCCTTAAGTACTTCGGTTGTAAAAAAATTTAACGACAACCAATGTATGAATTTATGTGATTTCTTTATGAGTCTGTGATACTCGAATTAAAATGATTTTATTTCATTTTATTTAAAGCGCCAACCCTTCTATGCTATTTCCACATTTTTTTAACTATTCATAATATGTAGGAAGACACGTCTTTTTATGGTTGCCTTTCGTATACAGACTTTTCCGAACAATTACGGAATTTAATCTGTGTCCCGAAAGTGGGGGGAATTCGAAGACGTTTCATACTGGGAGAATTTCTACAAATGAATGCCAAAAGTACGTAACGTACGCAGTCATTAGCATTATTTTAATAAATTCAATTAACTGTATAATTCAAGAGATGGAAAAGTTCGGAGTTTTCTTTAAATTCCCGGATGTTTTTTCCGGAAAGATCCAGGAATCTTACGTGTTATAATGCCGGTTTACGACATTAATATTGTGGAAGGTTTAATACCGGGTCATAAACTTAGTAATAAAATGACGCAGTACTTACGCAGGGCCACCAATCAAGCTGTGCAAAACCAGAAGGGGATCTGTCATTGAACGGGATGTGTATATGTCACCATAAAATTGTCAAACACGTTATATTACAATATAACGTGTTTCTCTCTAGCGATATTGTAAACTCTCGAATTATTGTCAACTGAACATACGGAAGTATTTCTGGCCCCATAATCGGGACTTGGGGCACCCCCTCGTTAGGTTAGTTAGGTTCCTTTAAACCCTCTGGGCTCCGTCGACTACGCTTTTTAGGGGAATACAAAGTGTTTTAAGGTTAGGCTATATTAATCGATATTTCTCAGGAATGGTACAGTATCTTTTCATGAGAGTGGTACCACTAGGCAAGGGGGACCCCTCCTTCCCTCCACACCGCGTGAGTTGACTACCATCGCATGCATTTCACGAAAAAAAATGCGAATTTTATTGTAAGCAGTATGTTCGTTTGACAATAATTCGAGAGTTTACAATATCGCTAGAGACATTACAATATAACGGTTTGACAACTTTACGGTGACATATTTATACAAAGCGTGGCCATGTTTAACTGGTGGATTTTTATGAATGTATAGTTTTATATGCGGTCGTATGTACCTACTACCTTTTGTTTCAAAATCTAGACAGCATCTACGTTCATATTCGGTTTGGTAGATTGTGTAATAATCTTAACGATTGTATTTACGACGGCATAAAAGGAGGAATGGTTGTATTTTTAAATTTTAAGCGAAAATGGCACATGAATGTACTTAGTACTACGTGTGAATCGAGCATATTATTCAGAAAAATCTAATTAATTTAGTGATATGACACGCAAGTAATCTAAACTTTAGATAGTTCAGTTCAGTTATAAAACTTACTAGCTTACCCACGCAACTTCGTCAGCGTCACATACGAGAGAAAATATCAAAAAGAAAAAAAAAACCGTTTTTGCAACATTTTTCATTCCTGTTTCGCTCCTAATGGTCGTAGCGTGATGTTATATAACCTAAAGCCTTCCTCGATAAATGGACTATCCAACACAAAAATTTCCAAATTTGAACCAGTACTTCCCGAGATAAGCGCGTTCAAACAAACAAACAAACTCTTCTGCTTTATAATATTAGTATAGATAACGCATGTAAGGCAGTGGACCCACATTTCGCCAGTTATGTTTAAATCCCATGTAGTAGGGGGCGAGCTGTGGGCGAGATCTGAGTCGCATCATCATCATCCACAGCCCAGATTCACCCACTGCTGGGTGTAGGCTTCTCCACGCTCTTGTGCAGCTTCATCCATGCTCCAGGATATTACCGGGCTGCCCATCTCATCGCCGGACGAGCAACACTTCTCTTCCCACTCCATGGACTCCACTCGCTCACAGCTCTACTCCACCTGCTCCACGGAACTGACCTGCTCAATCACCGCGCCTTGCTTGGTGGCCTGCCCAATTCCTTTTGAGTTTTGTTACAAAATATAATAGTATTGTGCACATTTAACTAGCAACACCGTTAAGGTCGTGGCTCACTTGACAAGCACCGCACCAGCACCGCTCCAACCCAGCAATTTACTTGCCATTCAAATTAGATCATTAAATCGTGTGTCGCATAACATATTTTTTAATGTCCATATGAAAAAGCTTACGGCGGGTGGTCAACGCGCTTGCCGCTACCATACGCCTCGCCCCACGGGCGGCGCGGCGTCCGCGCGCGGTCCGCGCGCCGCAAGCGAGGGGACCGCGCGCCGCAAGCTAGGGGTCCGCGCGAGGACGCCGCGCCGTATGCGAGGTGACCGCGCGCGGCCCGCGCGCCGCAAGCGAGGGGACCGCGCGCGGACGCCGAGTGGCCCGCGAAACAACGTCATTGCGCCGTCGTGCTTCTCTACGTCGTGGGTACTCTTTGTTTAATGTATGGCCAGTTACAAATTTAGTTACAGAGCCCACGACACTAAACCTAGTTCGGTTAGACTCCCAGATAATATCTATATATATCACGATGGTCACGATGCTGCAATGCATAAACCTGGCGGCGCTATTAAAAGAACCATTACTATTATGATAAGACTCCCAAGTTATGTGAAATTTAGTACAAATCGAAAGCTTGTTGACACCGAAGTAGCACAAACTAGTTGCTTAAGAGCTCTGGAGCCAATCCAATTATTCCCAAAGGCGTGCAAGTCCTACGCGTGTTCAATCACAAATGCCTTACAATTGTGTTCGGGGTGACAGCAAGCTCTTATTCCGGGAGGTAGCGGTGCAAATAAAAATGCCCTAATAAACCGACTGATATTGTTGTAATCGAAGGTTGATCTTATGAGATGATCTTATAAGATCTTAGATACCACGATCTTATAAGATCAACCTTCGATTACAACAGTATCAGTCGGTCGGTCGGTCGGTCTGTAACCAATCGTTACGATGAAACTATTTTTAAAAATAATTTACATATACTGAACTTAAAAAAATCTCAGAACTGTAATGGAAAGAAAAATTAAACCACGAATCCACGTCAACAAAATATAATTACTAGAGATAATTCCCTAAAATACAATGCTACCTCCTGGACTATTACTACCAGCGTGCGGACTGTGAGCTTGCGCCTTGCGGACGTAAATTGCTGTTTACAATTTATGACGTATTAAAAAAAAACTACTCACTAGATCTCGTTCGAGAACCAATTTTCGGTGGGAGTTTACATCATATATTTTTTTTAGTTTTATCATTCTCGTATTTTAGAAGTTACAGGGGGGGGACACTTTTTTCCTCTTTGGAAGGGTCTCTCGCTCGAACTATTCAGTTTAGTAAAAAATTATTTTGGAAACCTCAATATCATTTTTGAAGACCTATTCATAGATACCTCATACGTATGGGTATGATGAAAAAAAAATGTTTCAGATCTAAATGATAAATGATAAATGATATTTATTTTGCAAATTGGTTTTCAAACACTTTTACACGTCCTTATTTTTTAAACTAGATGGGGACTAAGTATGGGGACCCCCAAAATTTATTGTTTTTTTTTTCTATGTTTGTATGAAAATATTAATGCGGTTCACAGAATACATCTACTTACCAAATTTCAGTAGCATAGTTCTTATAATTTGGGAAAAAAGGGGCTGTGACATACGGACGGACGGACAGACAGACATGACGAATCTATAAGGGTTCCGTTTTTGCCATCTGGCTACGGAACCCTAAAAAATGGAGGGCGTTTCCATGCTAAACTCTTATAAGAGGATCAAAAAAAGGGTAAACTTTCCATTACAGGACAACGATTTTGAAATCATTATTTTTTTGTAGATTGTCCACATAAGTACAACTCTTTATACAAATTTTCAATAGTCGGACGCTCCAGGAACTTCTCCGCAATCTACCTCCTCCTGCGGCTTGCCGGAGGGATTGTTTTCTTTGCAATCCTTTTTGGTAAAAAAACACGGGAACTGCAATCACAACCCAGTAAGCCGGTACCTCTTGCTAAGACTGGTTGGCAGTTGTTGTTCTGACACACCGGTGTCAGAAAGTCAGAACACCGAAAGCTCAACACGGATGAAACTCGGTATCATGTACCTAATTTAATAAGTAACCGTACCTATCACATACGCACACACACACACACACACACACATCACACACACACATCACACACACATCACACACACACATCACACACACACATCACACACACACATCACACACACACGTAACACACACACGCACACACATCGTATTTATATTATATGTAAGAAATTAATTAATTACTGTTACTGGTGTATGACCGTTGTAATTAATAAATAAATAAATAAATACCGAGTTTTCTCCGTGCTTAGTATGTGCCGGCTGTCATTTGTAGATCAGTGGCCCAAAAACTCTGACAACCAGTCTTACCAGGGGGTATCGTATGACCCAGTACTAAATGGGTTGTGGAAGTCATGTAGGCAGTCGCTCCATGTAAAATAGATAATGGTTTGGATTCAGCTGCATCCGGTTAGACTGGAAGCTGACTACAACATAGTCGGGAAAAGGCTGGGCAGATGATGATGATAACTTTGGTTTACCACTATCAAAGATCCACGAATAACAGCCGGGACCAAGTGCTTAGCGAAGCACGGAGGGGTCTCCAAACCTTGGTCACCCATCCACTGAAATACTTAGGTAAACGTTGCTTATCCTTAAAACCATGCGGCAGTGATTATTTAGCCATGGGTCACACTCAAACAAAACAATGGTGTCGATTCTGTTGTGCACAAACTAAACTTAATTTAGACTATTGCTATCTTTTACTAAAAGGCAGTGCGAGAAAAGGACGGCTATAGCTATGCACTAAGTTAGAGATGTCAAACTAGTTTATGCCTTGCGCTTCACCGTGTTTTTAACCGACTTCTAAAAAAGGAGGAGGTTCTCAATTCGGATGTTTCTATTTTTTTTTTTTATGTTTGTTCGGGCATAACGCCGTCGCTTGCCAACCGAATTGGAAAATTCTTTTTTTGTTGGAAAGGGTATTCTTTCCAAATGGTCCCATAGCCACCAAGTTGGGATCTGATGATGGAATCTTGGTGAAATCGAGGGAACTCTTCAAAGTTTATATGATAACGTGTTGCGATTTTGGTATTTTCTACAACAAGTAAAGCATTTGCGTTCGATCTGATGGTGGAATGGTTCTTACCATTCCACCATCAGATCTGATGATGAAGCCAAGAGTCACGGAACTCCATAATGAGACAATGTATCCTAGCCGTGTTTGGGCTTGTTGTAATTGTAACGGTATGCACTTTCCATGTATATCAAGCACATGTGAACCACTAAAAAGTGAAAAATAAAATCTTTTTTGCAAAAAATAAAACCGACTTCAAAAAACAAAAATGGGAAAAATAACTTTAGCTTCTGAAGTCGGTGACAAAATAACTAAATCAATCAAACAAAGGTCACCGACTTCAGAAGCTAAAGTTATTTTTCCCATTTTTGTTTTTTGAAGTCGGTTTTATTTTTTTTAGTCGACATGTTTTTACGTGCACCCTTCATTTGTACGGAAATATTAGCACAATATTAGTTCGAATTAAATTTGACAGCTCTAAATTACGTCCGTCTCTTTCTTAGTGAGAAAAAGATAGTACCTAATAGCCTAAATTAAGTTTAGTTTGTGCACAACAGAATCGACACCATTTTCGAAGAAAAATAACTTAAGAAAGCTTCTTTTACTAGGAATGCTGGTATGACTGTACCTAATTGATCGTCTAGGAACCCAGTAACCTATTTTCAAGCGATCAGCGGTAGTTTCTTACAGGGTAGGTAATATTTCATGAAGCGACAGGCACGATAAAAGGGCAAGCTCCATTATAAGTTTAGGTATTACATCGCACCAGCTGGTTTTTGTCATGAATTGGGACAGTAGATAGTCTGAGAATCTAGACCGATACTTTGTGACTGTAGACTTTGAAAATGTATTTTGATTGGTAAGCACGAACCTTTTTAAATAACTTCCCAAAAAGATGAGGTTCGTGTGTTTTATTTTTAAATTCAATTTTTATATAGGTACGATTTCTCCGCGATTACCGGGCCGTATGATGTTTCTTTTTCATTTGGTGGTTCCAAATAAATTGTATTCACTTAGCGAAGTGGTAGAAGTCGGTTAAAAAGTTCGATTCGCAGATTGTTAGATTCGCTTCATGTCTGGTCTTCACTATTTCAGGGTTTTTGAAGTGGAAACTTATACAGGGCGCGCGTTGCGTACTTTTTGAGTGAACAAAAATCATGGAACTCGCGAGACCGTCACCTAACGCTTCGTAGCACTCGTAGCCGATGATTATGGATGAATCGGCTACGAGTTTTCACTTCTATCGGCTGTCCTCAAACTGCCCCGCATATTTTTTGTAAATTTTTAAGGCTACTAGTACCTATATTCTGCGACAAACACATAATGTTAAGGGTATAGGACATAGGAATAGCTACCACAAACTAGACTTACCTAGACTAGTTGATATTTATACCAACTAGTCTAGGTAAGTCATATCACTGACCTTTTAAGTGTGTTAATTATTTACTACTAATTTACTGGGTTTGAAACCGGCTACCACAGCCGGTTTTCATTCTAAGTATGTACATAATGTTCGTAACAGACAGACACCAACTCGCAAACCCCAAAATAAATTAGGACCAGGACAGGACAACAATATTACAGAATATTTGTAAAAGGATAAAACATAAATAAACATTTACATACGAAATGAGGTATTTATAATAATATATAATCAACGCATTACTTGGTGATTAAAATAACCTTGAAAGTCAATGTTGACTGTAATATATTCTCTCCTGTCAAAACGGAGGTAGGTGGGTACTAAATTATCGCGTCCTAAGGGACACTCCACTACGTGTGATATGATAAATTTAGATACAACGAGACCATGTTTCACGTTCCTTTTATCAAGGTAAAATATGTGCCATGATATGAAGAATTATTATGATATCATAGACTCTCGAGGATAGGGACAAAATATTTTAATAGTGTCAATTTATAGTGGTCGGAAATATACGTGCTAAAGTGAACATTTACATTGGGAGCAATAAAAGAGCCTAGACCACCAATTATACGACGTTTAAGTACATCCCACTTTTCCTACCCGTGCATCCCGGCCGTCAGTCTTGCTACCGAATTTGCTCGCCGACTGCCTCAACCGATTGCCAAAACAATGAGCAATTTTTTTTCTTTAAACCCCCATAGACGACACGCTAATAGAACTCAAATAGACCTTGCGAACGATCCGAAACAGTGAGAAGACCAAATTCGCAGTAGAACAAATATGTACAAACTCTTGGCATCATCTGCCTAGCCTTTTCCCAACTAGGCATATTGCAGTCGGCTGCCAGTCTAACCTGATGCAGCAGAATACCAGTTTTTTAATTGGAGTGAATGCCTATTAAACCTCTACAGGCCAGTTAGTACTGGTTAATACGATAATCCATGGTAAGACTGGTTCCTTGGTACGACTGTCAAAGATCTATAAATGACAGCCAGGACCAATGCTTTCCGAGACACGGACGAAAATCGCTATACAGGGTTATTTTTTGTTTACACTAAACCCGAAAAGGGGTCATTGTACTCATCATTTTGAACAACTTTTTCTATGGGACGAACCGTGAAATCGCGAAAAAAAAATCAGCTGTTCCCTACATTTATGTTCGCATAACTCGTCAAAATGTAGGGAACAGCTGATTTTTTTTTCGCGATTTCAAGGTTCGTCCCATAGAAAAAGTTGTTCAAAATGATGAGTACAATGACCCCTTTTCGGGTTTAGTATAAACAAAAAATAATGTTGTATAATGGGATATATTTATTATATCTATGGATGTCACCCATCCGAGGGGACACAGACAATCATCCGAGCGTAATTTAACCCAAAAACGTAAGTAAAACCAACACAAATTCCTCAGACAAGTCGTCTTCCGATTCGCAATAGCACACAAGTGCTCTAAAGGCTAAAGCTGTCTCCATTCCCAAAGGGATACCCAGAAGGCTGGTTGCACAACACACCGTCAATGCGCCAGTGACCTGATTAGGTGTCATTAGAACGCGCTGTTTAACGTATAACTGGGCCCGAGTACACCGCGCAGTTTTGATGGATCAATAGACTTCATAGTAGAAGTAGTGGTGACCCACCATAGGCTAGGTGGGTAGTAGAAGTTAGGTTCTATGGTAGAGAAACAACTTGCTATATGCTGTGATAATATGCGTTTAGGTGAGGTTGAATTGGAAGTCATTCTTTAAGACCTAGATAATGAAAGCGAGACAGAATTTGCAACTCCAATGAGTTTATATTTGCATCATCTAAAACGTCTCTGTATTTCAATACATTTATAAATATGTGAAGGAATGACAAAAGGACCACGATGAGCTAAAAATTTCATAGTAAATAGGACTTCTACAAGGATTTTATTGAACATGCAAAGCTCTTGATACCGAACTCTTTAATTTTGAGAGTGCAGTGGTAAGAGCAGCGAAGAGTCAATTAACTAAATTGGATTTAAAAGTAATTGGAGTCAAGTGAACCAGAACTTCAATGATCAACAATCAAATTGTCTTAACAAGTAATAATGTTGCAGTTTCTAAAAAAAGACTTGCAGCACAACAAAGGGTATAAATAATACACACGTTTTGATGTCTACATTATAATCTATACCTAAGTAGTGCCTAAAGATTACAATGCAGACGTCAAAACACAATGTTGTGTTTGCATTGGCATAAAAGTATTTACTTATACAAACCGCTGACAGGTCAAATCGATACAAGATCTTTTGTATGTCTTTGAATAACGTGCAATTCCATTGTAAACATCATAATAACATGTCGAACGCTTACGCGAAGTTTTTGCACGAAAGAGATTGTAATTGTGAAGAAACGCTTACGACGCTTTTTGTAACCGATTGTGACGAAAGAAGGGTAATGCTTTTCCACGTGTAAGTACATCTCTCAATCGCAGTGCAAATACTCGCACAACTTGATATCGAGTTGACATAGATACGTAATTCTTACGAAGGTGATGGCCTTGAAAGAGAAAAGAGTACCATTTTATTGGAGCTTCTAAAAGGGTTTCCAAATCTGTCACGTCTCGTTGCCACATTAAAACGAGATGAGGGACGGCAGGCGGTCTTAAGTGGCCTTTAGAGTAAATGCCCAGATGGTGATAAAGTGAATTCATTTAAATTTTCGTCTAGAGGTCACTCCGGAACTTGAACGAAGGGTCGGACCCTGATCTTTAACGAGCATATAAAGGCGACCGGAGAAATCTGAAGTGGATCAATCACTTCAGATATATTGAAGAGGTTTGGAATTAATTTGTATCTTATATCTATGGTCTTTACTAAGGATGTATCCGAGATCCTAAAGTTCAATCCCCGAGCCGTTAGTTACACATGAACTCCGAAAACTTCAAACAAATGTGTTGTGGTACTTGCCTAGTTACTTTAGACACTTTAGTTAATCTGCACTGCCATCTTCAAGGATTTGCGCAGCGTTTTGTACAAAAGAAGCTAGGTAATTATTCCTGCGGCAGTACAAGAACGTGACTGCACCGTATCTTTGCATGTAGTCTGATCTACGAAGCAGATAATATTTTATTTCGAAACATTCATGAATATCTCCCGGGACGGAACAATGTTTAACACAGAGAGATCGTATAACGAATGGCCGCGACCCTTGCCCTTTTGAAAGTCCGTGTATGGTCAGGAAAGTGAGGTATTTCAACCGTTACAAAATTTCTGAATACTTTAAACATTTGGTTGGGTATTTAAAACTGAAAATTTCGGGTGTTTGCCGAGCCTTTTTGGCGTGTCTTTTGGCAGAGCATACGTCTTTTATTCAGCATGTATGGTAGCTTTATTACTATAAATCTCTCAAGATTGATGTGTAATTTGAATGACATTCTTATAATCAAAAGCATTTCCTCAGTAGGTACCTGACGATACAAAATGTCAACTTATTTCCTGCAACTTCACGCCAAAAACATAGGAAGTGAAAGTTTTAAATGCTACTTACTTGATGACCTAAGATTGACTTCGCCAAGCAATTAAATAATGTCATCAATTAAGGTATTATAGGTGATTACGTATTACTTCGTTTTGGGTATAATTGTGGGTTATTTTAATCATTTTTATTGGGGAAAATGTTGCAAGTTATATAAGTGATCAAATATCTTGTTTGGAAGCAAAAAGCCTTGTCTTATCAAGACATTAAATATTGATAGGACAAGGTTTTGCTCTCAGACGAAGTAGGATTACGGAGATTTTAAACATCCACCATTACACAGTCCAGGATTTCATTGCAGCAAATGACAGAGCTGGCCAGATGGCAATTCACTAGGAGTACTATCACACATGTTTGCAGCCGTAATAAAAGTGCAAAACAACTTTATCTCAAAATCAGAAAAACGTTTACACTTTTCGAGGTAGGTATTCCTCACAGCGCACAGCGGCGCCTCACTATTCCTCAGATCAATAAGCATTATAAAATAGATATGACGAGTCCACGTTGCCCTGGAAACTCTCTTAATAATTTAACGCATTTCACTCTTAACTGGCACCGACCATAAATCGGCGTAATGGGTCCTTTTAAGAAGCCAGACGGGTCTTTAGTCAGCGTGTAATGGCGTAGAGTTAAGTTGCTTTTAAATCAAATATTAGCTTCGCTTTGACCAAGACTTCGGCAACTGACAGACGTAGGAAGCTCCAATGATTTTCTCCGTACAAATACTTCAACCAAGTTATCCGTGCAGGGGGGAAATCACAGAACTAAATTAAAATGTACCAAGATTGAAATATCGATGCAAAATTTTCTTAAAAAGCAACACCTTGAACTGCACACCTCAATGTGGTCATACTTTTACAAATTAGCTGCCAGGGTAAGTTGGGGTACCGGGGTTGCGGGACTGTTCGAAAGAGATACCGTGGCCCCGGAACGTAAAGAGCGAGGAAGGAACACGGGTGGGTTTTAGTCAGTAAAAGTCTGACACTCCCTCCCGCTCCGCCCAGAGTGGGAGAAGTCATTTGATGGTTTCCCATCCGGAAAAAAAAAACGGTAAGTAAGCAAACCTGTAGATAATGATAGTCTTTGACAGTAAACTGGTTAAATAATTTACGTAGTCGAATGTTAGCTGGTGGGTGACAGACATTTTGTAGGCCCCAGATGTTTCTTTACAAATAACACAATATAATGCAAAATATGGAGAAAATGTAAGTCTTACTAAATCTAACGTACTCTGGGAGTTCCGGATCTATTACTCTCAAGTCTCATGTAAAAATGAGACTTGAGAGTAATAGATCCGGAGTAATAGATCCGGAGAGAAGGTTAAACTTTCCCACCTGGCCAAGAAGGTGGAACCTTTTCTGGTTAATCCACCTGTAGAACTACCATAGATTGAAGTGGTTCGAACTTTGACCGAAATCTTCGGAAAATAATAAGTTAGGTGGATCATAAGAGAAAGGAGTAAATGATGCCGTGAAAGAGAAAGGAGTAAATGATGCCGTGACGTCTAACAGGGGAGAATGGAAGAAGAAAACGTGTTGCGCCGACCCCAAATAAAATGGGACAAGGGCAGGAAGATGATGATGAGGTGGATCATAATATTTGAAATCCAATTACTATACTGGATTATATTCCGATTTTCTCAAGAAGAAAATCTGTTTGTCCATCTGTTTATTTTATTCCACAATTTCCTGATCGCATATAAGTTCATGGGTACGATTCCCAGGTCGTGCATTGTGTTATTGGGTATTTGCTTCAGGATTTTCTCGGTAGCAGCCACGGATGCTGGATTTGTGTCCGATTGATGGCAATAGGGTAGCCCCTATTATATGGGGCTTAAAATAACCGAAACGTGGATGTACCATACTGCCCTCGTAACAGCAAATGCAGTAATCGACATTTTTACGATTTTCCGTTTTTGTCAAAAATGACATAGGTAGACCTCAAGCAATAAGTAGTTTTTTTTTTTTTTTTTTCTATGACTGGAACATGGTGAAGTAATAAGAAAAAATGCAGCATTTCGTGTGAAATTATTTGATATTGTTAGCATGAATGCAGCAATGATCGTATACCAGATCAAAATGCAGTAATCACGTATTTAGTACCAAGTTAGAATGCAGTATTCGCTTAAATACTAGTAAGAAACGCAGTACTCGCATTTAGGAAACGAGGAATGTGAAGAGTGTGAAGGCTATAAATTACATCAGCCCACGTGCAGAGAACCAGCATCTTGTGATGTATGTAGTCGCCATAACACACACCAAGAACGATACAAAAAAGCCCGAAAGTTGTATCAAAAAGATGTTGATTTATCAGCTGCTGATCCCAGAAAAATATTTTATTCTGCCGATTTACAGAAAGTGATTATGCTGCCAAGGATCGAAATGTTTAAAGCCGTAATTTTTTGTGCTAGAATTATAGCATTCAATGAGAGTTTCGTGCCTTTAGGGCCTACTAAGGCTCCCTCTCTACAGCCCTTCGCCGCAGTATGAAGCTACCTCAGGCAGAAAACAAGAGGATATTATCAGTACTTATAAAGCATTTTTTCTCAGCAAACGTGACTGCACCGATATAGTGGTGTGGACAGATAATTGTTCAAGCCAGAATAAGAATTGGGCTTTTTTTACATTTCTTGTTCAAATTGTAAACAGTTCTGAAATATGTGCCGAAACTATTTCAACTAAATATTTAGAACCAGGACACACTTTTATGTCAGCTGACAACTTTCACCACCAAGTAGAAAACCAATTACAAAAAGCAGGAAAGCTGTATGATTTTGCTGATTACATAGATTGTGTGCAGTTAGCAAATTCAGGGAAAGTCACAGTAAAAACTATGGAAGTTTCTGACTTCTGCAAATATATGGATCATTCATCTCAACATAGACTTAAAAAGAGCACAAACAGAGTATATTTAAAAGATATTGTGATTGTGGAGGTACACAGAAATAAAAGTAACTTTTTGTGGAGACACAGTATGATGGAATGATTCAAGAAATTGAGTTCCTAAAAGTTAAATACTTAAAGTCATCAATTCCTGATCCCATTATAAACATTCTTCCAAGGTGTATAACAAGAAGAGAAGAGAGAAGCAAGAAAATTTGCTATTCTTTCTACACTGTCCAAAATAATACCACAAAACAGATTACCATTTTGGCACACCCTCCACATCAACGATTCTTCGACTGATCTTGTGAATAGTTTAGAAGTAGAAGACTGTGATGAAACATGAAAGGCTGTGAGATTTAAGTTTAATTAAGTACTACTAAAAGACTGTTACAGTGCCATTATTAATTAACATTTTTTTAGTTTCCTATGGAAGCAGTGTTCCGTTTATATAATTTTAGTTAAGTACCGTACTTAGTACAATATATTTTCTTACTCTATGTGCCAACAGACTGTTTAAATGATAAAATAAAAAGATTTTTACAATTAATCATGTTTTTCCTTTTTTTTTATATTTAAATGTTTAACAACTAATTTTTACACTGCATTATGGCATTTATTCCACATATATTTAGTAATTAACTTTGCTAGTGCACAATGCAGTCAATGTATTTCCTTGATACAAATGCAGTAGCAAACACGTGTACTGCATTACACTTTACTTCTTTGATTTATTACAAATAGAGACACAAGGTTTAAGTGCAGTATTCAAGTTTCTAAAGACCTGCATAAGAAAAATTAACATCAAAACTAAACTAAACAATACTTTGTATTTTTATGTACATTTTCCGTAACAAAACATTTGAGTTTCATATCAGTTAAAGTAGAGATTTAATAAAAACACTTAAACGCGTTTTTCTCGAAACCGCCATTTTGCAAGTACTGCATTTGCTGTTACGAGGGCAGCATAGGCACACCTTTGCCTAACAATTCGGAGACTACAGAATTACAGAACTATGTAAATAACTAATTTCGTTAAAATAGTAAATTTTATTTAATTTTATTAAAACAGTAAATGCCATAACATTAACTGGTAAACAAATTTCAATAGCTCTTCCTTAAATAAATAGAATTTACATGACAATGGAATTGGAAAGTACTGTATTCAAATAGGTAATTTAAAGAGGTATTTTATGTACTTATTTAATTTAAATACAGTTGTTAACGTTAATTAATTAAAGTTAAAACAGCTGTTCATCAGAAAGAGTTATTAGTTGTTTAGTTATTATCTTTCTTTGTAACCGCCTCCTCTGTCTAATTTCGTTTGCTGCTTCGCCATTTGTGTTTTCTTTGAGTTCAGTTAACGCATTTTCAGTAGGTTTGACCGAAAAATGGCAATAGACCTATGTCCATGTTCACCGAAAATATAACAGTCTGATTATCCAAAAACAGCTGTCACTGTGACATGTTCCCATATAAAAATGTTTGCCGCTACACCGCTGTTTGTAAACCGCTGTTTTTAGATAATCAGACCGTCATCTTATTGGTGAACATGGACCCTAGTCGCACTATAATGTGCCCCATGCGACAGCTGTTCTGTTTATCCATACTAATATTATAAAGCAGAAGAGTTTTTTTGTTTGTTTATTTGGTTGCACGCGCTAATTTCAGGAACTGCCGGCTCGAATAAAAAAAATATTTTGGCGTTGGGTAGTTCATTTATCGAGGAAGGCTATGGGTTATATAACATCACGCTATGACCAATAGAAGCGGAGCAGCAATAAGAAATGTTGCAAACGGGAAAAAGCTTCCGTTGAGCAGGCGATGCGTTGCGATATCAAAACTTCACGCGAACGAAGTCGCGGGCAGAAACTATAATAAATATTTCCACAAGATATTTACAAGCAACATATCTGGTAACAAGCAGATTCGTTTGCATGGTAACAATTGCGAAAGTTTGGATTGATGGATTTTTTTAACTCAATCACTCCAGAAGGGCTAATAAATCCTTCAAATAGCATATAAAATACACAAACATTTTCATAACAGTCTCAACGTCGGCGTCGCGTCGTTGTCAATTCAGAACGAAAGGAATAAGCAAATTACGTTTGGAGACTTTTACGAATTTCATTTGTGAGAGAATAATGTCAGCAAGCACTCGTATTTTCGAAGAATTTAATTAAATGATTCTGATTTCGCTCTTCAAAGACTTTCATTTGGTAATACTGAGCCCGATTTTCAGCCATTCAGTAAAATAAACAGGCAACTTGGTGAAGGACGTGTCCTTGGAGTTGGCGAAACCCCTTTGATAAAGCTCAGAACACTTGGAGAGGAAGCAGACTTGGGTGAACATCTAACAGATTATTAATCCATCCATCCATAGGTAGTTAAGTACCTACCTACTATTATAAATGCGAAACAAGTTTGTTGTTTGACACTTATATCTATGTTTGACACTTTGACACCCTTTCACGACTAAACGGCTGATCGGATCGTAATAAAACTTGGCAAGGAGATAGATTATACCCTAGGGAAGAACATAGGCTATACTTTTCTCTATTCTCACTCATCAAATTCCACGTGAACGAAGTCGCAAGCAACAGCTAGTCCTTATTTATAACAGAAGAGTTTGTTTGTTTGAACGCGCTAATCTCGGAAAATACCAGTCAGATTTAAAAATCAAAAAATCTTCGACCCCTAGGAACCGAGCAAAATGAGAAACCGTAGTCGCAACCGCGGAGCACAGCTAAATGATAAATGATATTTATTCAGCAAGTAGGTTTTCTCAAACACTTTTACACGTCATTTTTTTTTTAAACTAGATGGGGCCGGTGTTTCGTACCTGACTACTCTGAGAAGAAACAGCCGAAACAAACTCAGAGGTCATAGTCTCTTTTGAACTCCAGACAATCTTGCTTAATTCACATGAGGACTACCTACCTATGTTGGTGTCAGCTTCCAGTCTAACCGGATGCAGCTGAATACCAGTATTTTATTTCGTGCGATTGCCTATCTGAACAATCCAGTCAGTACCTACTGGGTAATTATTCGATGTACCTTTCCCACCTTTCTTTCACCTTTGGTAAGACTGGTTGTGAGACTCGGCGACGAATACCAAAATATTCTTCTACTCGTGAAAATTCAACTCTCGGCTGCATCCAAGCGTTGAAAATCAACAAAGAAGTTTCATTTAGGCATAAATTTAAGTGTCGCCTAGTTTTCATGAAAACAACGGATTTCCATTCCGTTCTGAAACAGTCGCCCGGTTTGCCCTTTATAAAGATTGGCCTTGACGCTAACTTTCGTCTTTTTCCTCCTGCTGTCTTTTGACGTCACACTTTCTGCGTTCTTTTGCTCCAATACCTAGGTAGGTAATACCTATTCGAAAATTTTGTCACATTTTTTATAATTAGAAGATCAGCCATTCAGATTCTGGTTGGCTGCTTTGCTTTTTCATCGCCATTCGATCTGAATTAAACAATAGCAAAGTCTCCCATTCATTACAACTTCCGTCCATTTCAAATAATTTATGGTGCAAATTGCTCAACACTTTACTTACGACTTTCTTTGCCACACACGTCAGTTGTAGTCCTATAGAAAAAACAATACGCAATAAAATTATCCTTTCTTGAACAACCAATTATTTTTATAGGTTTCGATTTACTCTGACGTCAGAGATTCACGTCGCAGTTATTATCCTAGATACATAGGTAGTAGGTACTATGCCATTAAAATCGTACATAGTAGGTAAATAGGTACTTACTATGTTAATAATAGTCCATACTTTTTACTATAAAATGTAAAACTTAGCCCTTTGAGAGGTTAAAATAATAACATTGTGTGCCGTGTCTATATTTTTTTGCAGTGACTTTTCGTCACTTTTCCCTCCCAAACTAGGAAGTGGTGACTGTTTTGTGTAATTTTTGACGTTCAAAGAGTGCTGATTCTTTGCCTAATTTGAATAAATTACTTTCGGTTGTTTGTCATCGGTCGAGTCGCTATCGGTAAGATATGTAAAGAATGTGTTGACTTCAAGCTAGTGACAACGCCCTTAGCCTCATTCGAGGCCAAACCTATTCTAATCTGAGGGAAAACACGTTTCATCAGAAGTCATTGATATTTTGAACAAAATTATAATGGGAGGATATTGACATGCTAAGCGGCCATAGACCTAATCGCTTCCCAATTCGGAATGAACTTTCGGTGGCTATTGACAATGACATGAACGTTTTGGATATTTAATAAGTACCTACTAGTCTACCTATAGGTAGCTCCAATGCTTCCAGTCCAATGAAATTTGCTCTGTGAATGTTGAAATTTCGGACTTCGCTGGTTTATTGTTGATTCCTTTATTTTATACACTGTGACATTGAATGATTTGACATGAATACTTATTTCAGTATTTTATTATTTTTTACGTTCTTTTTATTTTTTTATTTTATTTTATGTGTGTGAATTTGACATGAATATTTACTTGTGACTGACATTTAATGAATTGACATGAATACTTAGTTCAGTATTTTATTATTTTTTACTTTTTTTTTGTTTGTTTTATGTGTGTATTTGACATATCGTATTTTTTATTGACATTCGTTTTTGTAAATTATTATTTATTTTATTTAATAATTGTGAATGTGAGGACCATGTGAGTCGCATTTTGTTTTTTTTTTTCCCACGACTGTCTGGCAGTTTGAGTACTATAAGCGACCTACCCAAATGTCCTTTCTTTGGTATTGTTCGTCGTTTCGTTGAGCTCCTTGAGTTATAAGTCGAGCTACACGATAACTGACAAATGCTTGCACTGACTGGACAGGTCCACTCAAATCTGTGTGGTTCTTTCTTCAAAAGACCATCTCAGACACTAATCTGCATAGGTACCTATTTGCGAAAAGGCAGAAGATGATTTAAATGTCGCCTAAAAATGTCAAGCGAATGCCGCTTGATATTATTAGGTGACATTTAAATCATCAAATAGTGGTTCCATAAAAGACTAAAAACAAATTAGATGTTTAGTTTTCGCTCCATTCTGAAACTAGCAAACGCGATTGCGAGACTGCGTCCTTGGATTAGTGTGTTGCAATTTTCAGTCTGAGAAGGTTTTAATCGCAATTTTCTTGTTTAAAACTTTGAATGGTTTTCGTTAGAAGTTGGTTTGAATTAAACTTCAATGTTCCAGAATATTTTTAAAGGGTTAATTAACTTGGATGTTTCTGGTTGGCTCAGTTTTATCTATGACTAGGTTTTGCCTGCGGCTTCGTTCCCGTTTTAGGCAGAAACCGACCCACGTGAGCGTTATAAATGCCATAGCTTATAGGTAGCCTCTGAGATAAGGTAACGCGATTACCTACTGTCCCACAACTGGGCAAAGCCTCTTCTCAGCAGAGAAGGCACGAGCATTTGAATTTGAATTAGGTACCCTACTTCAATATTTGTAATGCGCACTCACTCCTAAAATACATTTCGAACGCGAAAAATGTATAAGTACTGTTGTACCTGCCTACCTGCCTACCTACCTACCTAGTGCATAATTTTTCTTATCGCGGTCAAAACTAGAACGAAACACAGCACTATTGAAACAGTTAAGTATTTTAATTTCTGAACTGTTCGATATTGGCGCAATTAGGTAATAATACTAAAGTAAATAGGTACCATTGATTTATTTTATAGCATCTATGGGAAACAGAACACCTGTCGCAAATGCGGAGTAGCATTAGGATCTGGATCGGCTATGCAGTAGTTAACTTGAACAGTATTTTATGTGTAAATCCTGAACCTACTTGATACAAGGTAGGTACATTCTCATTTTGCATAATAAGAGACAAACCTAATGTCATCAAAAGGAACCAGTGTATTTTTCAAATCACGCTATCACAATGAAGTTTGCTGTTACAAAAGCTCGCCTTTGTACAGCTGTGCCTGCAATATTGCAATTTATGTGTTTTTTTTTATGCAATAAAGAATGACAACATTATAACTAGAATCCAGCTTTTTACTGAAAAATTGCTAAAGGTAAAATCCGAAAAGACTCCCTGATATTGTGACGACACCAAGCTACTACAACAGCCTTTCCCAAAGTGGGCGATAACGCCCCCTTGTGGGCGCTGCAGGCCTAACTACAACTTGTGAACATCAACTAATATAAATTAAGAGATTGCTCAAACTTACTATTTCTCTTCGTGTAGTTCAGATGATATTATGATTTAATTAAATAAGGAATACAATTATTAAATTAAATCATTTTAATTAAAGTTATAATAGCTAGCTAAGTTAACATAACAGTTGTTTGGTTTTAGCAACTTGTTAGTTGTTACTTATTATTGTTTTTTTTTTATGTTAGAATTTATAAGGAATTTCAATTTTAAAACTAGGTGTAAAAATGGGGGCGCTAAAAAATAAATTGTTCTCAAAATGGGCAGTTTTCAAAATAAGTTTGGGAATCCCTGTACTACAATATATCAAAGTCAACTTTGAATATTATCGCTAAAGCATTCGGTTTGACAGTACGGTACCTTGATGTGCTGTCTTTACTATATCGATATTCCTCAACATTTATGAACTTGGAGAGTTGTATGATAATTATTACGAGTATGTTGACATAATTATGTCGTGCAGTTGCGAACAATATTTTAATCAACATTCATAGGTTGAACGTTGATCACAGGCACTGGCCTGCAAATTGCAAAAAACTTTAGAAAATTTGAAATTCACTGGCTACCCTAGAGTATCTATCTTAACCATCTTAGAATAATGGTGTTTCAAACTCAAAACTCAAATCATTTATTTCAACTAGACCATTACGGCACTTTTGAATGTCAAAAAATTGAAAGAAAAATCAAAGCTACAGTCACAGACACAAGGCATAATAACTTGAGAAAGTACTGTAGTTGGCCCATTCCCTAGCGTAGATCTCTATGGAGAAGAACGGGCAAGAAACTCCATGGACACTCTTTGCAATCAAAAATTTTGTTACAAAATCTTTGTTACATCTTTCATGTTGAGATTATACATACATATTATACATACATTTCTTCAAGATTGTACAAGTGACTCATCATTCTCCTGCCCTCATTCCAATTTGTATGTGGTTGGAGCAGCACATCTACTTGCATACTTCTCTATTACTCGTCACCTTAGCAATTACCTCCTTTCTTGACATAATATGTCAGTATCATATCATCAGCAGTATGATATTATCATCCTTCACACAGTCTGTCCATTATTTTTTTAGTCTTCCTCTTTGCCACTCTACGTGGACCCACATCATCAATACTTTCCTATAGTACAAGTTACTATGTGATCCATTTTTTTTTTTTGAGATACCAGTTTTTAGCGTTATATAATGATGGTGGTATTAGTCTAGTTGTTAGCATGTGATGTCTTCTATATTTACAAATAGCTACCATTGTTAACTACAACTATATCCATTGTTTCCGCTGAGTGATTGATTATTATAGACTTATGTGGGATAATATCTTGAACATATAATTTTCTTTGGTTTAGGAATTCATATGTCTGTGTGAATAATGGCTTTTTTATGCAATCAAAGATTAATTACCACCTTGATAATCATATAGCAACATTGTGTTAGCAATATATTTCACAATTTCCTGTTTAGCACTTTTGCTTTTTCACTAAGTACCTATATTATATAGTTTGGGGTAGGTGATCCTGGCGATCAATCTAAATTTTGTATGCCAATGCATTTAAAAATAGAGAAATAATCCGCCCCTAAGACGACCCACTGACCAAATAATAAATAATGTGGTCATAAAAATACAATAGGTAGAATTAAATAATGTTTTCATTCATGATCGGCGTAAATAAGTAAACGAGAATTTGGTGGATTATGCAATGTAGGCCAAAGATAAACAAGCATCTTTCATAAACAGCTGCCAATTTCAGGTTCATAATAACAGAAACATCAATAACAGTCAAACTTACTGTTTGTATTATAAGACGACATAAAATTATTAATTAGACTTACAGAGCCTCTGCACTTTGTTTCAATTCTTCGGTCTTTAAGATCCTGTTGTCGAACAGTTCTGGTCCATTTTTTCTGCATGAGTAATACTTTTCTATACACGCTTTCGTCTTATCCATGTCCCCGTAACAAGCATTATAAAACAACACTAATTGTTTATCCGTTAAGTCCTTAGGCACATATTTTGATTTATCCAGCTTCTGCGTCCAGTAACGTAGCTCGTTTATATCCTCCTGTGAAAATTTATCCATGGCCTCTGTCGCCTCTTTATAATCGAACTCTAAATCCACTTGCATCTTTACGCTTTTTTAAATCTATTTTATCGTAAATTTAATGCGATTTTGTTAATGATTAACGTACACCCAACCTCGAACGCGATAAATTGACAACTAATGAAAAAATCTAACAATTAAATTGATAGGTCACCATCAATGTTGCCATTTTTCGAAATATATTCTACCAAAAATATTTAAATATGGTAGTTTTTTTGAGGATTACAGGGTCATTGAACGTGGTACCTTCCTGAACCATCGTGATTACCAAACCCTTCGTGATATATTTTTAATGTTAGGTTAGTTCATTCTCAGCAATACATAATAACAGGTGTCTGAGTGAAAATTGGATATTAAAACATGAATTCTGAGCCATCGTCGTAAGTTGAACTGTAGAACCAGTCACACCATTAAAATACGAAATACCCATCGTCAATAATATATTGTATCTTCCACAGCAGCGTTACGAACCTTGTGATAATCACCAAAAGAGATCGGTGTAGATTATTCTGCAGAACTTATTGGAGAACATTGGTCATTCTCATTAGTCCAATTATTTTATTACCAGTTGTTCTTTGCAGTGATAAAAATGTAAGTATGAAACGTGAGTAATAAACTAATATCCTTGAATATTCATGTGCAACAAGATGCTAATAAGCGTGGTGAAGAACTCCCTACTTTTCAAATTAACGTTTGCGCCGGGTGACTTTCTTCAGGGATATTTTAATATATTTACTTAGCGCTTGTTAGACATTGTCATGTGGTAAGCATTAGTGGAATTTGTCTATCCGAAATTCATTTCAATTACTGTTTATTTCTTGTAATTTTATCGCTGTGTAATGTTTTTGCAACAAATACAAATTCTCTTTCTTTCTTTTCTTTTAGTTCCGATTAACGCCGCGTGGCAAATGATCCATGTACAACTTACCCTTATTATAATGTTTTAGATTATAAACCTGCTTTTCGAACGTAGGAACGGTGTTGCCAGACAAATCTGCGAGCACGATATTCGATCTTAGTTTAAAAAAGTATGGCAAACCACTGCCATCTCATAACAGTGATATCTGTAATGATGCTTCGCAGGCTTGAATTTTTTATTCATATCATTATAATGTGTCTCTTTCTGGAATAATATCACATATGCTGACAGGCTCGTCCCATACACTTTCAACCGGATATCCGGAGCCGAGGAGCGACTTTGACCGTGAAAAATTCGTTCATCGACTCTTATGAACTTGGAGGATTGTATTGATGATTTTGATGGTTATAATTCTGTAACTACATACGTCTTACAGTCGCGAACAATGTTTTAATCAACGTACAAACTAGCACTGGCCTGCAAATTGCAAAAAACGTAAGAAAATTAGAATTTCGCGGGCTATCTTGGAGCATCCCCCTTAAGGTGAAAGCGTCAGGATGGCCCGCGAAATTAAATACAACCCTTCAAGTTTATAAGACTTGATGAATGAAATTTTCACGGTCAAAGTTCTTCTTCGACTTTTATGAACTTTGAGGGTTGTACTAATGATTTTGATGATTATAATTCTGTAACTACATAGGTCTTACAGCCGCGACCGATATGTTTATCAACATACAACTTAGCACTGGCCTGCAAATTGCAAAAAAACGTAAGAAAATTAGAATTTCGCGGGCCATCCTGATGCTTTCACTTTAAGAAATAGATAGGTCTACTAAGTTTGCCTTGCTTAAAGCCTTCAGCCTAGCGGATCGCCTCGCGAGTACCTAGCTTTTTAGTAAGTATGATAACTGTAAAACTAGGTACCTCCAAGTATTCACTCAGACGAGATCTTTTACTGCTTTGGCAGGGGTACAAGAGTTTCTACGTGTTCCTACTGATGGTCGTGTACTGGACATTGGACGTGCATCATCCAGCAGTGCTGGGCATCATGACCATCGGCCTCTCCTGCATCATGGCTGGGATCGGCAAGAGCTTTATTAGTGAAGTAATACTTACCTACTACAGGGATGTTGGCCGGTCCTCATGGGTAGATAATCATCGCTAGTTCATCCCTAAAAAAAACAGTTTATGTTTGTCTCCCACTTCTCGTAGGGTAAAAAGGGAGTGGTATGTTTGATTCATATCTTCCATACGGTAAAAATGTTAGGTTATTTTGTAATCTTATTTTCCATATGAGGAGAATGCGGGGTGATGTGGTTGGACTTCCACATTCCATATTATGGGGAGCCTTATAATAATATCATGACGTCGAGTCGTCGTTTGCCAGAATAATAATTAAACTTCCAGAATGACATAGGGAGATCGTAAAACGATACAGGTGCTATCAAAGCTTTATTGCTTTTTTATAGGCATCATAAATTTTCACATAAAAAATATTTTTGTTACATACCTACATTGTTTTTATCACATAAGTATATCAGTACCTGGGCGTTAATGTATAAAGCACTTTTCGTTTTGTCTGTTGATCGTGGCTAAATAAAAAACAGCCGCTCGGGTCGATCTTTAAGTTTTAAGCCGTGCTTGCCTAGGTTGGTCTGTGGATGAGTAATCATGCATTATACATATACCTACTGAGTTTCCTCCGTGTCTCGGAACGGCGTCATTTGTAGATCTATGACAGTCCTTATACAGGCAGTGGCAAAAATTCTGACAACCAGTTTTACCAAGGGGCAGCAGTACTAACTGGGTTGTGGAGGTCAGATAGGCCGTCGCACAATACAAAACACTGGTGGTAGTTGGGAAAAGGCTAGGCAGATGATGATAATCGATCTCGTTTTGTCTGATCTTCTGTCTTACCATGGACATGTAATGAGGAGGGAGGGATGAAACGAGTGATGAAAATCGATGAATGGAGAAGAAGGGAGGAATATAAATGAAACGATGGATGGATTCTGTAAACAATGATTATGAAAGAAAAAGGAGAAAATACGTTGCCCCATCTTCGGTCCATAAGTAACATGGGACAAGCAGATGAAGATGATGATGATGACAAAGTTTATGACAAATACTTTGTAACGCGTGTCTCTGTGAATTTGATTTTTTTTTTTGTTTTATCATTCTCTTATTTTAGAAGTTAACTAAAATGATACTAGAAACCTCTATATCATTTCTGAAGACCTATCCATAGAAACCTCACACGTATGTGTTTGATAAAAAAAAATGGGTTTCCGTTCTAAGTTAGGGAACCCAAAATATTTTTTTTTTACTATTTTGTGTGAAAATCTTAACGCGGTTCACGGAATACATCTGCTAACCAAGTTTCTTATAGTTTGGGAAAAAGTCAGTCAGTGACATACGGACGGACAGATAGACAGACAGACAGACGGACATACATAACGAAACCATAAAGGTTCCGTTTTTTGCCATTTGGCTACGGAACCCTAAAAAAGAAAGAACCTGTTGAGTTAGAACTTAGATAGAGTATTCCGTCACCGAAACAAAACTTGACAAAACCAGTGACGCGCGCGCGTTTCTCTTGACGCAAGTGGCGACGCAAGTTGTATCGTTTTAGACCATGAAACTAACTCATCCTTATGGGTCTAAAGCTAAAATAAAAAATGGACATAAAACGTCCTAACTGCGTCAGGCGACGTGGTATTTGGTATTGGAAGTCCAGGTTTTTTCTTTTTTATACCTTTTTACCACTTGCCATCAGGAAAAAGTTTGATAGTCTGAATCATCGCCTAAGAGATATTGCAGTTTTTACGTTACACCTTTCATAAATCACTCAAAGAATGAACTTGAGTGAACAAAAATCATGTAACTTGTGTGACCGTCCCGTACCCTTTTCGTAGCACTCGTAGAAAACTCGTGAAAACTCGTAGCCGATCCGCTACGGCGTAGCCGTCGGATCGGCTACGAGTTTTCACGGCAATCCCCAAAGACTGCCCTGCATGTTTTTTATTTATAACGTCTGGACTCTGTTCGTAGTCTCCACAAGTCTAAGATAGATAGATAGACAGAATATCCTTTATTATGTATAATTGTCAAACACGTCAGATTGTAATTTCTCTAGCTAACTAACCTAACGTGGGGGTGCCCCAAGTCCATGCATTTGACAATGTTACCTACTGTTTCACTTCGATAGATTACAATCTACCGAAAAATAATGCGTGATATTGTAAGCAGTATGTTCGTTTGACAATCTTTCGAGAGTTTACAATTACTGTAGTTATATTACAATCTAACGTGTTTGACAATTTTACGGTGACTTATACATTACACCATACGAATTTCAATCTATATCTAAACCAATATTATAAAGCAGAAGAGTTTGTTTGTTTGGTTGAACGCGCTAATCTCAGGAACTACTAGTTCAAATTGAAAAATTCTTTTTGTGTTAGATACCCAACCAACAATTTTGCCCTATAACCAAACCTTTTATCTCCAAAAAGCTGGGTAAAAGTTGAATTAGGGTTTTGGCGGTGATTGATTGTTGTGTAAAAGCGTTTGCCAATACAAATTGGCTCTATAAGTTTATACAGCAAAAACGACCTATTAGGAATTGATGTAAAGGTTTACTTCGTGACTTTGTATAGCTGTTATAGTCAGGAGTTATTGCAACCACCAATGTAACTGGTATACAACGATAGAACTTTATAACAGTGTTAACTGTCGCCTTAATGCGCCCGATTAACGCAATAAAGGTTCTGAACGTACTATAATGGGTCTTTCGTTATAGTAGAGATGAAAACTCAAGAATAGGGCGACATTGTGATATTGTGGATTATTAGATCGTCGTTATAGTACATAGTACTATAGTGGGCACAACAAATCTATGACAGAGTGATTTGGTGATATAGCGGAGTTTCAAATTACATTTATGTTGCCCAACTTGTCTTGTTTGCCCTATAACCAAACCAAACTAGTTTTCTAAAGCTCGTTATAGTCGTAGTGATAAACTTATCACAAGGATTATAGAAAATGGTTCCGTACAAAATACATTTAACGTACGTAGCCAAAGAAATTGAGAATTATTTAAATATGGACAATGATTCCAGTAGTGGTTTGGTTCCCGAAGCTCAATTATTATTCTATTAAGGAAAATCAGCAACTTTATCACAAAAAGTCAGAGTATGAATAAATATTAACTAATAAGTATGACTCTGACTTCGTAGTAGTGCTGATTTAGAAACTCATGTTTTCTGACGTGTTTAATAAAAAACGACAAAGATCGATACAAAAAAACATTCCATTTATGGCACACGGACGAGCAAAAGGAACCCACCCTAATTTCATGTAATGGTGGTTGATATCTGTCGTAACGAGTGCTATAGTAGAGTTCAGGAAGCTGGAAGTATGTTTATGACTTAAAATTCGTAATTATTTAAGTAAAAGCTCAATAATTCGAGGGGGGCGTTCAAATATTGCCGTAAACCCATACAAAGTTTATCAGTAAAATAACAGTCGCACATCATTTTCCCCCTATGAGATGAATAATTTAATCCTACTAATATTATAAATGCGAAAGTTTGTTTGTATGGATGTATGTATGGATGTTTGTTACTCTTTCACGCAAAAACTACTGAACGGATTTGGATGAAATTTTGCACACAGATGGTTTATAACCTGGATTAACACATAGGATACTTTTTATCCCGGTAGTAAGATCCCGTAATAATAATAATAATGATAATATCCCGTAATGATAATATCTAACTCCGATTCCAATTTCTGATTTCTTCGTATTCTATATCTTTTGCTCTTCAAAAACACTGAAGGCACTGCAGCGGTGTGAACGAATGTAAATTGAATGAATGATGAATATTAGTGAAGTAATAGAATCATGAACTCTTTTACAGTACTAAAAGGTACTATACTTGCATTGTGGTGGCTTTATATGTCAACAAATAGAGTTAGCGTTACTGTTACATCAACTGTAATAGGCCAAAATGGTCACACCTGACACCGCTACAGGTGTACTATACAATTGAATGGAGATATAATTGCGCCACTTTCTTCGTAGGTGCACCTTCTTAGGCCTTTTATTTGACCACTGATTAGTTTTTACAAAACGTTCTATGGACTTCTATACAACTAACTTTTGTTGATTGGGTAGTCCATTTATCGAGGAAGGCTATAGGCTATAAAACATCACGCTACGACTATTAAGAGCGGAGCAGGAATGAAAAATGTTGCAAAAACGGAGATATTTTTTCGTTTCGTTTTTCTCTCTTATGTGACGCAGACGAAGTTGCGTGGGTCAGCTAGTTTACTTATAAGAAAACATTTCACATAAAGAGACAGTCTTATCGGTAAAAGTAATCCTAATTAATTAACTGGGTACTCTAACTTCCCTGGGTCTTGTTTGTGGGTTGGCCCTCAAGCTCGTTTATGTTTTCAGATGTACATCCGAAACGACCTGCTGGACTGCATCGGGGTGATGATGATCATGATAGCTATAGAGAACTGCAATGTACACAAGAGGCTCGCTCTAAAAGTGCTGCTCGTGTTTGGATGCTCGCACTACAGGTAAACAAAACGAAACCATAGAAACGGCCATGATCCTTAGGTATAATAATTTGTACCTATCACTGCCGCAACATGATGAGGATTAAAACAAAACCCTTACTTACCAAACATTAAGCGTCTAGCCAAGCTTATTTTCCTAAATTCCTTCTTTTCAGTGGCGCCCCTTTTACTTAAAGCTACAATATTTTAGACACCAATGTTGTGGCATCGAGAAACGGGTACGGAACTACAGACCAGCATATAAACCTAAAAGCTTGGCTTATAACCACTCTTGATTATACAGGGTGTATTTCACCTCATCACAAAGCCGTTAACCAAGCATTGTGTACATCAAACTAAGTAACTTTACGCAAAAATTATTGCTGGGAAACAACTTTTTTTTTTGAGGTTATAAATCATGTTTTGTGGTATAATTCAATGTAACGCACTCAAAACATTGTGCGAATGGATGGATTGAATAGTACGGGGGTCGTAGAGATATTTAAAGTAAAAATAATGCGATAAAAAGTGGTATTTAAAAAAAAACTTGTCAAAATCGTGCAACTTTGACCCCCCATATCTCCGTAACTAGAAGGTTCCCAGGTGTAGTGTGGAACAAAAAAGTGATCAGAATGACGAGGAGAACAAGTGCCTTTCGTTTTCGTTAAGAGGTGTTTTACACCCTTTATAGGTTTGTCGTCATGTTAGGCGCTCTACTGGTGACATTCACAAACCTTCACGGGCCCATGTGATGGAGAGTAATTCAGCAACTCGTCCCACATGTCCATGGCACATTTGGGACGAGTTGATGAAACTCAAAATAAAAATATTTTCATTCTGCAACTTGTCCCACGTCTAAAAAAGGTACAATCAGTAGTAAAAGTGTTAGTGCGGAAAAATAATTGCCTACAAAATATTTAATCATCACAACATTATCTAGTGTTATGCTAATTAGGGACCTTACGGAAAGTACTAAGCGGGCATGAATTCAAGAAGGTACTTATTGCATTCCACCTTGTACTGGGTTCGGTATCAGGACAAAGTAATTTTGCATAAACATTGATATAACCCATAAAAATGTACTAGGCTAGCAGAAGTTCAAGGAGTTGTGTTTTTTTTATATTCCGGATATTCTAGATAGGTACTTCTGTTTAATATTATCTCAGAGTAAACTTGTGATTGGAATACCAGATATCAGCAAGCTGACTCACAAAAAAGAGGCCGTGATTCTAGAGGTAGTGCTGGTTAGAAGTTGTAAAAAACGGAGAATAATAGTTGTCCTTGTGGAGTTCCCATAATTCCTCTTGATTACCATCTGGTTTTCAGATTAAGTTTCCTTCTATTCTTCTCGACCATGTTTCTTTCAATGTGGGTATCGAAGATCCTAGCTTGTGGATTGATGATGCCTCTCGTGAAAGCTATTCTTACTGAACTTGAAAAGGTAAGTCTTAGGAAGAGGTTCTTTCTGAAACTTATGGCTATTTCTGTCGGCAACATGTGCAATGTGCAACGCAGATTCATTCCATAGGATTCATGTAAAATAGAAAGTAAGAAAAAGCATTTATAAGCCCGACAGGACAGGACAAAAAAAAATACTTGGATTCATCTGCATCTGGCCCCAACATACATGTGTATAGCTGGGAAAAGGATAAACAAATGAGGTTACCACTGATATGTCACGGTACCTACTAAACTAATTATTAATTTTAGATGGGAATCGTAGAAATCTACCAAACCATTGGTAAGGCTCGACAGACATCCACTCGACATGAACAAAGGTAAATTTCAGATTAATCTCTCGAAGATCAACATTCGATAATTCATTATTATGGAGGGCTCGAGAGTCACTAAAGCTAAGCCGAGGTTGGTTGGTGGATGGGTGATCTACTATTAACTGTCGAGACTCCTCTTTAGAAACCACGTGAAGCCGTTGCTGAAGAATGTCATTTGAAGATTTTTCCCGGTAGTACCCAAAAGTCCGGCAAACAGACGTGTTGTGGAATTTGTCAACACGCTAATGATTATGCAACCTAAACAACAACGCAAATGCAACATTGCAGTTTAGGGCGGCCCTTCTAGAACCTTCGATGCATTTTTGTCAACTTAGCAGATCGACAAGTAGCGTTAAGAGACCTGCGAAACATGCGTTTATCATACAAACGTAATACCAAAATAATTAGTAAATCAAAAATATTCTTAAGGTAGTGTGTATTTATTTCGATTGGATTACAGAATATATTGAATGGACACTGATTTAAACAAGAGTTATGAGAAATATAAATTTACTATAGAAATTTTAAATTCCTCATACCTCGTCTGTAAGTATATCATTGTCCTTTCAAAATATTTATTTGGGAACATAGATATTCTGTAATCCAATCGAAACATATACACACTACCTTAAGAATATGTTTGATTTTCATATTATTTTGGTATTACGTTTGTATGAAAAACGCATGCTCCGCCGGCCCCTTAACACCCACTAAATGCAGATTGCATTAGAGCATACGCTTCTAAAACATATGAATACGGGTATTTATCGCGAATTTACCTTTAATTTAATCCCGACGTTTCGACCGGATACACACGCAACACAAACGCGACGTTGATTTCATACGCTTCTACTCAAACATAACTCTACTCTTTTATCTATACTAATATTATAAAGAGGAAAACTTTGTTTGTTTGTTTGTAATGAATAGGCTTAAAAACTACTGGACCGTTTTTAAAAATTCTTTCACCATTGGAAAGCTACATTATCCACGAGTAACATAGGCTATATTTTATCCCTGTAGTCCCACGGGAACGGGAACTACGCGGGTGAAACCGCGTGACGTCCGCTAGTATTTAATAAAATAAAAACACTTGGCTGGGTAGGTACGTGATGCTTTTCTCATTAAGCTTTTTTCATCTTGGAATTTTTGTCAACTCATTGCACAAACAGTTTTGCAAATAACAATGCTAATTGTTGCAGTGTGCCAAGGCCGTCAGACTTCACCGTATTTTATTTTCTTGGAATTGCGTATTCGTCATCCATTGGTACGTGCGACAACTTTTACTTAAACGCTTCTTCTTGTAAGGCTGATCACGATCAACCAAAAGCAAGTAACTGACATGCACCTAAATATGAATTTAAAAACTGCTCTAAGTACTTCTTCTTAGCATGTCGATGCCACCTAAATGGATTCAGCCCAAAATTTGGCGACGAGTTCGATACTTTTAGTTTTAGCATCCACCAGATCCTGTAATGTGCAAACTGCAGGACCAGCAGGTTACGTCCCATCGTTTTCGGAATCTAAGAATTTCCACCACCGTAGGTTTTCCTTGTTTCAACTAACCTGTGTCCGGAGACTTCTGTGATTGGCAAAATTTCCCTTTACAGGGACTTTTTTAGCCTGGAATTATTTTGCTTCTATTTAGGACACAGTAAGTAGGTACAGGACGTCGCACATCAGTGCCAAAACCATTAATCCCGTCGTGTTCTATTAAAATACCATACCACGCTAAGCCAGCTTAAAATGGTATAAGATCTCTGCCGTGTGGTCGACTGTTATATCGTATTCTTTAGGCTGAAGAACGCCAAGAGTTAATTTGTACGTATTGCATTCCAGGTAACATGGCGACAATGTTGGGTAGTCAGACCAATCAAATATTCAAGATCTACAGTGAAAGGTAAGTTTTGCTTTTGTACCAATAGTATCACTAAACCTACATACGTAGCCTTTGTATATTTATGAAATTATATCTACGTTTTGATTGCTACGTTCGTATCATAGCACAAGTCGAAAATCCAACAGAACACTGAATGTCTTGCGATATCAACACCAATGAAAGCAATAATTTTGCAATTACGGAAGAATTTTCAAACGCAGCTTTTGATTCCCCTAGCGTGCTTATTGTGCTTAATTTCAGTATCAACCTGAAGACTTTTGATTAAACTTTTAATTTAATTGGAATACTAGCAACTAAACCGCTGAACGTGCTTTTAACGACACAATTTTCCTCAGTTTACACCAATACCATTATTTGTCTTGACAAAAGAACCTCCACTCTTTGTTAGAGCTAGTAAATGACCGCTTGACACAATATCTTGAAGGTCGCCATTGTTGTCTGCAACTATACCTACCACCTAGGTCATTTATAAATTCAACCTAGGGTATCTAAATAACTACCTATTTAACTACCTACAGTGCTACAAAGGTATTTTTGCGGGTATGTTGGAGAGGGAGCGGTTTTAAAACGAAATTATGTTTATTATTTGTGAAATACACTGAAAAAAACAAGATGGCAGCATTCGTTTAGATTTTAACAAGGCACGTAACTATTTCTGTATGATTTCTTTGCAAGGATATTCCCCGTTGGACCGAAGATAGAGTTCCCACATTTTATGCTGCTGAACCTCCCAGGAGTTCTGGTAATGGAGACTCTGCTGTATTTGTGGATGAACTTCAATTTCTTAGGGATGTTCAGGTTAAGTTGAAACACTGTTAAAATAGGTTCAAAGGCGATAGAAACGCATATAAAATCCTTTTTCTTACAATTATAAGATTTACAGAAGAGATTTCAAGTTTTTTTTTGTGCATGATACCTAATTCATTTCAGACGATGGTAGAGATCGAAAAAGGTCGTATTGTGATATTTAAAATTTAAAAAAAAATACATATCAGGCTGGTTCCCTGAAAAAAAAATTGTGAAATGAAAAATAAACCAATTAAAAAGAAAACTTTATGGCATATTGCTATTTTTTTCATGAGAAATGGCCAACATTTCCACTGTCAATACGCACGCGTAAACAGTTTTGTATAATGAGGTTCCATACTAAGACTTTTTTTGACTAGAAAGGTCTGTAGCTGTACCTACTTAACTATTTTTTTTTCACTTCTCATTATTATCTAGTACGCCAATATAGCCCTACGAAGCGGAACTAAATGGTAGACAGGACTTCTATCCGGGAGGGAACGTAGTACTCTAAGGTCCATGTTCACCAAAAAGATGACGCTCTGTTTATCTAAAACGGCTGTTTAAAACACATTTTTGTATGGGAACATGTCACATTGACCGCTGTTTTTGGATAATCAGACTGTTATCTTTTCGGTGAACATGGACCGTAATACTGGAGATAGCTTTTACTCAAAGGAACCATTCGTTTATTTTCAAAAAGAAACAAATCTGCGTTCACAGATTTTCGTATATTCGCTTGCCACACTCGGGCATCGAACCCGGGATGGATCGACTTAGGTTCGAAAAAATAACATTCTGTACCTTTTTGACATCAATCGATAGATAGATCCAATCTCTCTAACAAACAAAATTATCGAACTTTAGTCGGTTCGATTCTCGAGTGTGGCAGGCTTTCGAAAATCTACTTTCACAGATTTTTAGCCTTCGAGTAAAGGTTGCTATCTCCAGTATTTTGAGTACTTTCCCTCCGGGTGGCATTGAAAAAATCCACCTGTATGATGGATAATTGTAGCCTCTAGCGTGTACTATTGTCGTATGGTTTAGTGCTCATCCTGATGGTGTCAGAGTTTTTATGCCGCTCTCAGGCATGCTGGTTTCCTCACGATGTTTTTCCTTCACCAAAGCAAATAATATTAGACAAACGCAGTTGAATCCAAAAATCAGAGACCGTGCGTGCCTTACCACTAAAAAGTTACATTTTTAGATCCCGAAGCAACATAGAAATTGGAATGACAGAAGAAGAGGCTCAATACATTGACGCTCTATTGGTAACGCAGTATCAGCTCCTCGGGAAAGTCAAGTTTCATGAGTTTGTTAGTATAGCAGTCAATTAAATCATACTTGTCATACCCTCATTCTGGCTAGACCCAAAAACGTACTGTTCCAAAAATATTTAGAAGGTTTTGTTGCAAAGCTAGAATCACCCACTCGGATGTTCAACCATTGTTCAGCTTTTTATAATGCTTAAGTACTAGCTGACGCACGCAACTTCGTCTGCGTCACATAAGAGTAGACATGGGCGCCGCCTCCAAATTTGGCAGCGGCGGCGCGCTGTTGAATTTAGTCCGGCGGCGGCGTGACGCCGGCGGCGTGGCGGGGTTTGAAGAAGGTGTTACAAATTAAACCACAGAATATCACTAAGTGAAAACTCGACGTCGCTCGTCAGCATACCGAAGATGAGTCATGTACTCGCCATTAACGTTGATGCCTAGCCCTCTCCAGTCCAGAACCTTGAAGACATTCTTCAGTGCTGCAGCGGTGAACAGTTTCGGAGATATGAAGTCTCCCTGTCTTACACCTCGCTGCGGAAGGATAGGTTCCCAGGTTTGGTCCTGAAGTCAGACGGACAGGGTGGCGTTTTTGTATGAGCACTTTAACACCTCGATGTAACGGTAGTAAATTTGGCACCGTTGGAGAGACTGCAGTACAGCCCAGGTCTCGATCAAATCAAAGTTTTTCTCCTTGTCCACAAACGCTGAACAGAGAGGCAAGTTATACTCTTCAGTCTTCTGTATAACCTGCCAAAGCGTATGTATGTGGTACACGGTGCTAAAGCCTTTTCGGAAACCGGCTTGGTCGGATGGCTGGAAATCGTCAAACCTGTGCGCGAGACGATTTGTGATGATTCTTGAAAACAACTTGTAGACATGGCTTAGAAGTGAGATAGGCCTGTAATTCTTCGTCGCCCTTCTTGGAGAAGAGTACCACCACACCCCTGCACCATGCCTGTGGCGTTTTCCCTTCGAGTATGACGAAATTAAAAAGCTGCAGGGCCTTAAGTACCGGTTTTCCACCCGCCTTCAGGAGTTTGGACGTAATCCCGTCATCACTTTGTGCCTTGTTGTTTTTTAGCTGTTTCAGAGCCATTCTTATCTCGTACAGTCAGACGTCCGGGATGTCTTCGGTATAACGTCGGGTCAGTCTAGCTTTTGGGTCGTTTGCTAGGTCGTCAACGGGTTTCCTGGTTGACGTGTACAACTGTCTATAGAAGCTGATCGACAGCTTCTCCCTCAGTAGCTCTGGTTTGGCGGATAAGATCTTGCCATCGGCTGTCTTCATTTTTGTGAGCTGGCTCTGCCCAATAGCCAGATCTCTTGAAAATACTTTGGAGCCTTTGTTCCCCTTCTAATACTTTCTAAAGCGTCTTTAATACGTGCGGTATAAAAGCGGCGGAGGTCGGTCACTCGAAACGATTCTAGAGTTCAAGCTGAATGCTCTCGGGGTTTTGGATTTGGATCTGGCCCCTTATTCACAACCATTCGACTCGCTTCCGATTCGGAAAGTCGTATGTCTATCTCGGTCGTTTTCGTAATGCCAGAAGAAGACAGATATACGACTTTCCGAATCGGAAGCGAGTCGAATGGTTGTGAATAAGGGGCCTGTACAGGCATACAAATAGCTTACATGGCTATAGTACCGATTTTCCACCCGCCTTCAGGAGTTCGGCCATAATTTCGTCATCACCCGGTGCCTGTTTCAGAGCCATCGCCAACACTCTTCGTCTAGTAGATCATCTACAATTCTATATCCAGCACCGCCACTGTTCCCTCGAAAGTTTGCTTGAGGAATGATGAAGAACCATTGGTGTATTCGGGAAAATCATCCTATTTTACAACTTCTCGCACATAAGATACAGAGAGTTTACTTACACCAGTATTTATTAAACTCGACATTTCATTACTTAACGTGGTAAAACCAGTAGAAACAAAAACAAAATGACATATACGAGCCGAACTCACGCCGAGCGGCAAATTGCGGCGGCGGCGGCGGCGCGCCGCAACAACGCGGCGCGGCTACGCCGGCGTGGCGCCCATGTCTACATAAGAGAGAAAAACGAAAGGAAAACAATCCCCGTTATTGCAACATTTTTCATTGCTGCTCCGGTCTTAATAATCGTAGCGTGATGTTATTTATAGCCTAAAGCCTTTATAGCCTTCCTCGATAAATGGACTGTCCAACACAAAAATATTTTTTCAATTTGAACCAGGAGTTCCTGAGATTAGCGCGTTCAACCAAATAAACTCTTCTGCTTTATAATATATAGACTAGCTGACCCACGCAACTTTGTCTGCGTCACTTATGAGAGAAAAACGAAACTAAAAAAAAAACCCGTTATTGCAACATTTTTCATTGCTGCTCCGCTCTTAATAATCGTAGCGTGATGTTATTTATAGCCTAAAGCCTTCCTCGATAAATGGACTATCGAATACAAAAATATTTTTTTAATTCGAGCCGCTAGTTCCTGAGATTAGCGCGTTCAACCAAACAAACAAACAAACTCTTCTGCTTTATAATATTACGAGTAGTATAGATAAGTAAAGATTTTCTCTTTTTTATTCATTTTGTTCCATCATCATTCGCATCAATTTATCACCATTCGCGGCCTTGTTCCATCTACTGCTATAGGCAGTATAGGCAGGTTAAAGGACAAGCTTTTTTAGCTCCATGATTCCCTGGTCTGTGCGACCCTAGTCTGCAACCAGATATTACCCGCATTCTTCAAATCGATGGTCTCCGAACATAATGTATTCAATGAGGAAAAGTCGTTTCAAAGTCTTTGACAAAATCAGGTGATCTTCGCTGTGGTGCTGTTAACTGTTCTGCTGCAGGCGACGACCAGCATGGCAATAATCGACCAGTCCTTCGACAGTCCCGAGTTTCACAAGTATGTACCAAGAACGATAATGATGATGAATGCATTATTTTTGTAACGTTTTTCCAACTATGTTGGGGTCGGCTGGCAGTCTAACCGTATGTAATTGAACACCAGTATTTTACATGGAGCGACATCTGACCTCCACTACCAAGTTAGTACTGGGTAATAGAATCTCTTTGTAAGACTGGTTGTCTGCCTTTCGGACACAAATCACGACAAGTATAAGCCATTTTTCTACATCTACATTAATTTACCAAATGCCTTTTATCAGAGAAATAGGTAACGTCCATCTCAACTTGCTATATGTAGGCACTAAATCTACTCTGCACGGTCATTGAGATGGCGATCTTTTGATCCAACAAACTGTTGTGCCAGCTAGGTACACGAAAAAGAAGAAGAACTTACTATCCTGAAGCAGAGCCTAAGAGCGGTTTCGCACTACGTCTGATCCGTACCCGTGAAAGTACACTACAATACCAAAATGGGATAAACTAACATATAAATAGTTCTACAATTACTCCGAACCGGGTTCGGATCGGATTCGGATCGGACGCAGTGCGGAATAGCTCTAAAAGTTCAGTTTGAAGTAATTTTTTGTTCTTGAATATTTCTTTATTCCAGTCACTACCGAGTTTCATCGCCATGTGTCATGTGTGTGATCCTTCTTTTCATCATGCCTGTTAATTTGGACTTTGTGAAATATTTCAAGAAGCGGACAGGTTAATTTATTGTTGTTCTAATGATACGTATCTGAATTCCAAAGAAAACCAGAGCTATGTTGTGAAACCTCCATAGCACACCATTCTTTTTCTTTTATTTATGACTCAGCGTGACTGGCTCTCAGACTTGGAGACGAGGGTAGTCGAAGAGCCAGCATCAATACAGGAACAGACCCTTAGCATTGGATGTCCTGATGACAGACCTAACTTCATAATTTGGTTATTTAGGGGATGTAGTAGGAGGTATAGTATATATTGAGTAGTGACAAATGGCACTAAAAGAGAGCAATAGGGGCACAGCCAGACTCAAAATAAAGGAAAAGCCTGACTAAATGCGCCATAATCTAGTGCGCATTTTTTTTCTTAGGGACACTCTTTTTGCGCAACGAGACTCTAGACAGGTGATCTATTAACCTTGTCAAGTAACAACATCGCATATTACATCGCCGTCCCCACGTGTTTCACATGAATGACGCTCAGCCATAACAAATAATCAATAACCCTATATTTAGATGGGAACCGCGAGCCGCTGCCCACAACCCAAACCAAATCGTGTCTGAGTTGGAGCATGGTGCAGAGGGGTATTCATTGGAGCATACCCATAATTATAGGTAAACTGACAGAAATAGATACTTACCTCAACAATTTACAAGGTAGTAGGTACTTACTGGGTACTTAGAAAGTAGAATATAATGAGATTAACATTAGTCCGGTCAAATTCGACTAAAACATAGGGGTGAGGTTACAAACATTCTGACTTGGCTGAAAATTGGTAGGATTGTTCACTAAATCATTATAAAGGAAATGTGAAAGTCCTCATCGATCCGCGGCACGTGCAAAAATACTCAGGGTCAAAGGTCACAAAAACGGGTTTTTGCGATTTTCAGCAAAACGGTAAGTTTTATCATAAAACTAGCTGACCCACGAAACTTCGTCTGCGTCACATAAAGAGAGAAAAACGAAAGGAAGAAAATCCTCTTTTTTGCAACATTTTTCATTCCTGCACCGCTCCTAATGGTCGTAGCGTGATGTTATATAGCCTATAGCCTTCCTCGATAAACGGACTATCTAACACAAAAAGATTTTTTCAATGCGAACCAGTAGATCCTGAGATTAGCTCGTTCAACCAAACAAACAAACGCTTCTGCTTTTTAATATTAGTATAGACTAGCCGACCCACGCAACTTTGTCTGCGTCACATATATGAGAGAAAAAGCTCACAAAAGGAATAAATTTTCCCCGTTTTTGCAATATTTTTCATTTATGTTCCGCTCCTATTGGTCATAGCGTGATGATATATAATAATAATAATAATAATAATAATAAATGTTTTATTGTTTCTCATACGATTGTTCTACAGCACAAAATTGAGGCAGCCCCGTTAAGTTATAAGGATACTTGTGATGGGGTTACCTCGCAGCTTCCCATGGGTTACAATTTTCAATAACAATGTACAATGTTGACGCAGAATTAAAAAGAAAAGAAAACATTTATGTTTAAGGATGTTACAAAATTATTCCATCAAGTTCAGGTACGAGTATCTGTAGTGTTTGTGGGTGTATGTGGTGTGTGAGTGTGTGTGTGGTGTGTGAGTGTTTGAATGTGTGTGGAAGGTAGTTGTGCGAGGTGTGTGGGTGTGAGTAGGTGTGTGTGTGTGTTTATGATTGACCGGTTGATGTATGTTAAAATTTAGTTCCAGGCTCTACTTTAGCAAATTCTAGTCAGTAAAAGTTCAATTTCGTCGTACGTTTGATATTTCAACCATTCCGATATAGTATTTTTACATTCATACCGCAACATGGGGTAAATGTCCAATATGAGGTTTAGTTTATTATAAATGTAAGTAGATTGAGTGTTATACTGCCGCCTGGCAAAAACCGTACGGACCCGATGGGAGTGGGCCACAATGTCTTTACGTCTTTTATCTAGCCTAGATGGATCAAATGAAAGGGTCTTGTGTAGATGTGTGGTTATATTCAATACATATAATTTCCTTACTGACAGAAGATTACTGATCTTGTAAAGGTTGTCTGTAGAGTAACGAAAAGTTTTAAAGTACATAACTTTGATGAGTGACCTTTGAGCCCTTTCTAGGTCTAGAAATTTGGTCTTGGTGGCCCCTCCCCAGATCGGTATACAATATGTGATGACCGATTGTGCCAGAGCAGTATAGATTTTATTGAGTAGCAACGGTGGCATTACATGTCGTAATGTTTTAAAAATCCATATTAGTTTTCTGATCCTGGCCATGGTATTTTCAATATGGGTGTGCCAGGACAGTCTTTGGTCAACTGTTATGCCAAGATATTTAATGGAACTGACTCTCTGTATGCTTTGACAATTACAAGGAGAATGAGAGGTTGCACACTCATGGATCACGATCCCAAAATCAGCACCTGGCTGTGTCCTCTGATTTGGAGTAAAGCAGATGAAGTTCGTTTTGGATACGTTGAGAGTTAAAAGATTGGCATTTAACCAACTTGCTATTGCCGCTAATCCACGTTCAGCAGTAGCACGCACGGTAGCCCAAGAGTCACCGGCGAAAACTACTGCTGTGTCATCCGCGTATGAAAAAACTCGTCCGCCACAGTTCCCGATATTACACAACTCATTTATATAAATCAGGAACAGCGTCGGGGCAAGCACACTTCCCTGAGGTACTCCAAAACTTACCATTTTCTCCCCACTTGTTAGATTTCTAACCTTTACTTGCTGTTTTCGGTTAGATAGGTAACTACCAAAGAGAGAAAGAGCCATACCTCTTATGCCGATTGTTTCAAGCCTGTGCAGAAGGATGGGGACAGAAACGGTGTCAAATGCCTTTTTTAGGTCCAGGAATACTGTAAGGCATTTCCGGCCTTTATCTACATTATTGACTATTTCGCCAGTTAATGCCCTCGCAGCGTCTTGTGTGGATAGACCCTTTCTGAACCCATATTGCGAGGAAGATAAAATATTATGTTTATTAAGGTAACTTATTAGTCTGTTATTAAGTATTTTTTCTAATATTTTTGCATATATAGCCTATAACCTTCCACGATAAATGGACTATCCAACACAAAAATATTTTTTCAATTCCAACCAGTAGTTCCTGAGATTAGCGCGTTCAAACAAACAAACAAACAAACTCTTCAGCTTTATAATATTAGTATAGATTATAATAGAGTCCGACAAAAATTGTAAATCAGATAATTATCTATAAAAAAAATCTAAATACTTTTTTATAACAATTCAAAAAGTTGAAAGAGTTGCAATCGAAGTTTTCCTTGAAATGTTCCACCTTTACACCATAAAGAGCCGATCGTGAGAAATCTACGCCATTCAGGATATTAAACTGATATTTTTCTGATTGCTCGTGAACGAATGTATCCTCCGAAAACCAATTTATCAAAACAGTACAACGGTCACGAGTGTTCCATGATTTTTGTTCACACAAAAAGTGCTTCGCGCCTAATGAAGTTTTTATTTTAAAACTAGCTAACTGTTCGCCACAGTCTGCTTAATTGATATTTAGGAAGGTAATTAAGAACCTAGCTATAATTACATAAAGGGTGTGAAACACCTCTTAACGAATACGAAAAGCACTTGTTCTTCTCATCATTCTGATCATTTTTTTGTTCTACACTATACCTGGGAACCTTCTAGTTACGAAGATATTAGGGGTCAAAGTTGCAAGATTTTGACCAGTTTTTTTTTTAAATACCAGTTTTTATCGCATGATTTTACTTTAAATATTTCGACGACCCCCGTGCTATTCAATCCATCCATCCACACAATGTTTTGAGTGCGTTACATTGAGTTTTACCACAAAACATGATTTATGACCTCAAAAAAAAAGTAGTTTCCCAGCAATTTTTTTTGGGTGAAGTTACTTAGTTTGATGTACAGAATGCTTGGTATACATCTACTCTATTTATGTTTCTTTCAGCCGGCAGCAGCACTCTATTCGAGTCTCTCAGGGATTCAAAAATGACCGATGAGTTTGAGCGGTTCCTCCTGAACTTCGAAGGTTGGCCGTCGTCAGCTGTGGTCTTCATTATAGTGGTCTTCTGTAAAATACTATCGGAGTTCGCCTCTGACTTCAGTGTGGTTTACTCTCTGTTGCCCAGCATTGCTAAAGTGGTGAGTAAATTAGTATTCGAGACACGTTTACAACATACCTAAAAATTTTGTTATATCTTGATGCAGCATGCATCTGGTTCACCGAGTCTTCTTCTTCTTAGCCATCGTCACGTATTCCATTTTCCTAGCTTTCTTTGATCTTCACTGCTCTTAAATTACTCTCAACTCATACATCCGCATCACATGCCCAACTGGTGACAGCCAATTTCCAAAAAAACTTTCCAGATTATAAGGTGCCATCATGACATAGTTTAGAGTAGAATATTCGGTTTTCCTAGCCAACATCAGATATACTTTAAATCTTAAAGGAGATAACATAATCTGATGATGGAGATAAGCCAGTAATCTACACGTGCCTACTACAACAATGATGACTAATAACTGTCTCTAAGACATCTTCAAAATTTGTATCTGTAACAAAAATGAGACTTACTTTAACGAAATAAAAAAACACTACGTTAACGGTTTTGCAGTATCCACTAGTCTGATCCAAGGGCGATCGGTCTTACGACGTAATATGGGCCGCCCTACTAAGCTTAGCTAAATAAGCTGCCTCAAATATTTTCCTGAAACAATATTATATCGTTGTCGACAGTGGGTTACCCTCATAATATCGACAGTAACTACATCGACAGTCGCTGTATCGACAACGTTCCATCGACGCGACGGGTTAATGAATCGACAGTAGTACTCTTCAAAGAAAACAGTCCTTGTTCTAATAAAACTGCTTTATTACTACAACGTAAAGGCTGCCACTATCAAATTATCACCAATGATGGGCGATTACTGGTATTACAACGATCGATTCTCTCCTTCTTGTTTAGAGTGTATTCTGCAACATAAACCCCCACTACCTGATGATGGCAGCCACGTTGGCCAGCTCCCTACCATTCCATCTGGTGGCTGGCTCACCCGTCAACGCCATGGTCTGCGCGTATGTGCATATCCCGCCTTGGAGAATGGTTAGTTCTGCAATATAAACCCCGACTATCAGATAATGGCAGCCACGTTGGCCATCCAGCTCCCTACCATTCCACCCTGTGGCTGGCTCACGCTCCACTGCCAAGGTCTGCGCTTATGAAGAATGGTTAGTTCTGCAACATAAACTCCCATTACCTGATGTTGGCAGCCACGTCGGAATACTTCCTACCGGTCTTCCTAGTGGCTGGCTCACCCGTCACCGCCATGATCTGCGCGTATGTGCATATTCCGCCTTGGAGAACGGTAAGTTCTACAACAAACCCCCCAATTATCAGTTGATGGCGGCCACGCTGCCTAACTCGTTGCGTTTCACGTGTCACGTGTAGCCAGATCGTCTGCGCGTGTACCTATGCACACATCCCGCCTTGGAGGATAGTTTAAACCCTTTGGGGGTATAAAGAACAGGGTGTAAAGCTCTTCATTTCCCATAGAAAAAGGAAGATCCTCATTCCTCGGACCAGACGGGTGTTATGCTTATGTCTGTTGGGCTGTGTAACTGCACGACAGCTGTTGTCGGGTTCTTCTATAGTCTTTAGTCGGGTCATCTGTGTCATAGATGGCGCTGTAGAACCTACTTTTTGTTCTATGTTGCTAAGTACTTTATATAGTGCTGCTACAAATCCATGATGATGTCAGCCACGCTGACCAGACCTTTGCCGTTTCACGTGGTGTCTGGTTCTTCCCAGGAATTTTTCTTATCAATTAAATCTGTTAACTGTTGACAGATGTACGGCGGGATCGGTCCCTCAGTGATAGCAATAGTGGTGGTGTGGTTCACAGTAGCCGTCTGGTCCACGGCCATTTTTACCGACATCTCGCTCAACCCCGAATGGGCCGAGATCAACATCTTCAAGGTATTTAAGAAAACGGTGTAGGTAAGGTGCTTTTAAGTGTTAGCTGTTAATAAAGTAGTATGTAAGTATTCATTGTACAGTTTTTCTTTTAACATAGTTTTAAGATTCCTGCGGGTCTATAATGGCCGCATTTTATTTTTTGTAATTTATGCCATTTCTTGATAAAATGATATTCTGTAGTGAAAAAAAAAGAATACTACGCCAGATGTACAAATTACTAAAAAAATATCCTTGTCTTATCAGATATTTAAAATGGTATAAAACTTATTGAAATGTTCGTGTTTTGTTGAACAGTGTTCCAGGCAACACTGTTCAACAAAACACACAACCGCTCGGTACAACTCGAACCCGTCAGATGTTGCGAACTATCCGAAAAATCGTCTCGAAAATTGTGAATTTTCGTCGATTTCACAAGATGCCGCCACACCAGCCGCCATTTCGTTTTTCTGGAAAGTCATAATTTTCTGGAAATCTCAAGGATACAGTCTCCCGACCGGTGTACTCGGTGTTGCCAACTTTTGAGTTTGGTAAAACAAAGTAATTGTTGTTATAACCTCAAAAAAAAAGTCGTAATTAATTGTTACGTAAAGTTACTTAGTTTGATGTACAGAATGCTTGGTTAACGGCTTTGTGATGAGGTGGTTTACACCCTGTATTGGTACCAAATTTAAGCTTTTAAGTGCTAACGGTCACAGAGATTAAGCGAGGACGGACAGACGGACGGACAGACAGACATGGCGAAACTATAAGGGTTCCTAGTTGACTACGGAACCCAAAAAAATGATCGCAATAATGGGGAGAACAAGTGCCTTTCGGCGTCGTGAAGAGGTGTTTTACACCCTTTATAGATAACTTAGTTTAACTGGCTGGTATTGGTCATAAATACGGTACATTGACCGCGAAATTCTTTCTTACGTTTTTTATTTGGTGCATGAGGTCCTGGGTGCGATAACCGGGTCGGGCAGTTTTATTGGGTTTTACCAGCAGGAATTTCTCAGTAGTAAGAAAGATCAAAATACAAAAGATTTTAGGCGCTTTAAAAGAAAAACGATAAAAATTTGCAACATATTATTTATTTAATAACACATTCCTTCTATTCACTATTTACAAAATAAGCACATTACGTACCGGTACATTTATATTTTGGTTTTGCATCTCTTTTAAGTTCCAAGAGACAATACCATTAGAAAATGATTTATAGGCATTTTACAGAAAAATATTAAGATTGTCAAAGTCGCAGTGACGATAAAATCAATATTTGTGACAAAAAAAGGAACATTACCTAATCAACATTTGGAAAATGATTATTTTAGGTACCTATACTTTTTAAACATGCATATCGGATTTTAATAAATATCGAAAAAGCTACAGTATACTTCTTTTCAATATATAAAAAGGCTTCATTACAAAATTGTATAAATATTTTGTAGTAAATTTCTGTTTCAGTAGCTATATTATGGTCAAATTCTGCATATTTAAACTACATATTTGTATACTTTTGAATACGTAGGCATTATTTGTATATGTATTGTACATAATATCATTGTAATCACATAGCGTATAATTATGAACACACCGATTCAAAAGCCATTGATAATAATCATTGGAGTATTATAAAGACCGATCACGAGGGTAATGATTTACACTTTTAGATCAAGATAAATCTTCAAAAAATGACAATAAACAGTGACCTTACTTAAATAGGAAGTATTTACTGAAACAGAGCTACCTACATCAACCATCTGGTGTCCACGACACAAACCGCGTAGCTTAGTGTGGCACCAGATGGCGGTGTGTGTATGGTCCAGCGATATTTATTGATTATTTATTCTCCTTCCCCTTATAAGAGTTTAATTTCAATCTCACCCCAGTGCGAGAAAGACATACAGAGTGGAAGAAACACCAACGTTAAAACGGTTACCATGTACTAAGTACATCATTTCAAAGTTTTTCAGAAGTAATTGAAATAAAACTGCTATTTTCTTCAAAAGCAACAATACCTACACGGTCTAAAATGTAGTGTATACAGCTGTATTTTTTTGCTAGCCTACATACTGTCCCACTGCTTGGAAAATATCTCCCCTTTCTCCTTCTATACCGGCCATGTTAGCCCTGCAAACATTATCAGATCGTCAGGCCACCTTCGTCGACGTTGACCTCGACGGCGCTATACTTCCTCAGGCGTCCAGTGCGAGACGTATCTCTCTGGGTGCAATCGTGACACGTTTTTTGTTACCGATGAAAAATTGCTACGTGTACTAAATCCGTGGTAACCGATTGCATCGGTGGTTCCACCCATAAAGATTATGCTAGACGAACAGCTCCATCTGGGTGAGGTTGAGACGTTACAAAAAACTTGAAAAATAATTTGGTTTCAAAAGAGCTCCTTTATTCGTAATGCACGCAAAAAACATTCACACACACATAACTTATAATAATTACGTCTAATTTGCACTTTTTCACACACTTACGTAAAAATGCATCACAATATTATTTTAGTCTCACAACAAAAGCACACTTTGTTCTTCACTGACTTAATATTAAGGCACCTATCAGTTATATTTAGTAGGGAAGCCATATAGTATTTTCACAGTTGTTTAACCTTTGACAGAAACAATCCAACAATCACTGTTATTCTGATAGAAATATCAACCTTAATTGAGCGAACGCAAAGATTAGTTTGATATTGACAGTGATGCACTACTGTGAACAAACTGTACGTGGAATATTTTACAGAGGAAAATGTCCAAGAATATTGAAATAAAGACTTCCTCTACACTTAATAGGATCCATCATCAAGTCCACACAAAAATACACGATTCACACATCACACATAATATTCTACACGGTATTAAATCTAGGAACATCCCTTTACATGGGGATTTTTAAATAAACATATATTTGAAATACACCTTCACATAAACATTTTCTATATAAAATATATTTTTTTGTTGATTTCACACTCGCAAACATTATTTGGTAAACATTTTATGGGAACCGGCCCAATAGTTTTTACCCAACTATGGTAAAAAAGATAGGTTGATGTTTTTGGTATAAAATCTATACGTTAATTTTTCTTTAATACTTGAGATTCTTAATTTGTGGATAGGTTTAATAAGTACTTTTAAAAGAACCACACCGACAATTTTGCTTCTCATATTTAGAAATAAATATTGACATAATAATTATATTTAATTGAAATTAAAAAAATCATCCTCCGTGTCACCCTGTTGCTCTAACAAGCGAAAATAATCTTTACACCATTGACATATCATAAATATCAAAGATTATATCAAATTATCAATTATGTTCTCATAAAATCCGTTGCAAGTGTGAAATGCACAACTTTATGTAAATCCTCACCCGCTTTATTCCGTTACATAATATACATAATAATGTACTATTAAATAATGATAATAATATATTTATGCATTATTATTGTCCCAGTAGGCTAGATTATGTAGGCACTAGGTTTTGGCCTCGACTTCGTAACTTAGTATGCAGTTGGATATTATTTTAAAATTTAAAAAGCTGAAATCTATGATGGTGTTTTTGTTTAAACTATAACTTGGATTATTTTAATCTGAAACAATAACCCGCCATACATAAATACGGTTTGGTTTGAATATATCTTTTATTTACCACTGTAGTTTTGTTGGTCATTTAAAATTATATACAACTGCATTTAAAATATATATATTTACTAGATTAAAACTATCCTATCTCTCAAGTTGGATCGAACTGTACATGGTGTGCGAATTTTATTATAATCGGTTAAGTGGTTTAGGAGTCCATTGAGGACAAACATTGTGACACGAGATTTATATATATTAAGATATTGTTATTTGTTATGTATATATTTTGGCAATGTACTTAGTCGGTGGGGCGACTGTCATACTCCACATACATACATAAATGCTGTTTTGTTATTATTTATCATATAAAATGCTTTTATACTGTAGAAAATACGAAAATATTATTTTATATTTATCATTGCCTTATTGACCAGGTCGCTAAATATGATGATTTATTATATAATAGCACCCTTTTTCAACAAGCGCTAAAAGCCGAAAATAAATCTCGATATTAAAAAAATACTGTAATATTGTATTACAATACAATACACAATCACTGCAGGATTGTTAAAAATGCATAAAAACGCAAAAAATTACAACATTACTACTACTATATTTTTTTCATAATTTTAAGTACGCAAAAATAAGTAAATACTTATCTTAAATTCAGACCAAAAATATTAAGCGACCTCGCCAATTGTCTATGATTTATATTTATCATTATGTTGGCAACATTGAATCGTAAATACAGATAATATAGGCCAATCAACTCCTCAAAACTGGGTTCTGTCTCAAAACAAGACTTAACAATATACTTTCACACTGAGATTGCATTAAATAAAAAACTAAGGAACTTCCCTTGGTTTGAAATTGGTATAAAATGGCACGTACCTGTACATCATTCTATCTTTGTAAACTAACGAAAGTCTAGCACATAGCCATTTAAATCCCTTCACATATTAAATTACCTATTTCAAATAAGGTTTAACTTGTAAAATTGCAAGTAATAGATCCAGTACTATTGCTTAACTTGGGTACTGTACAATTGAAGCTCGGGAGGGTAGTTAGAGCTATGTAAGAGGCATCGCAGTGCAAAGTCGCGTTTTTGTCAGCTGCTGTTGTGTTAGTCAAATGGCTGACTGGAGCTAAGAAGGGGAAGATTACTGATCCCCACGTTGGGTAAGCTCCCCATACAATTAGGGTGGTGATGATTTTCGGTCCTATGCCGCCGATAGCCTGGAAACAGAATATAATTTTTTAGTAAGTGTGTTATGTAGGCTTCAAATAACACAGCTTAAAATGTCACCGGGATATTTTCCGTGATTATTATTAATTTTGAGATCCTGTTTTGCAACAGGATCGCTATAATGAAGTACTCACCATCTTAGAAGTAGGTATATGTGCAACGCCGGCGACGATGGCGTTGGGCGGAGTGCCCACAGGCATGTGGAAGGCCATCGAGCATGCCAGCGTGGCGGGAATCATCAGGTAGCGAGGGTCGATGTGAAGGACTCGGGCCTAGGGATTGAGAAAATGGTTGAAAACCGTTGCTTAGATATTTCAGGTTATAATACTATGAGGGAAAAAGGTGGCAAATATTTAGAACAATTTTATTCTGAAATACTGAGACTCGCCTTGTGTCCGCCACTTTTGTGAACTTTTAACGTTTGTGACAATTTGTGATGAAAGATATCACGTGAATTGTCACACAAAAGTAAACAATATTGTTTTTGGGCCATTATTATTTTACCAATTGCACTTATTCACTCTGGTTCAGTGATCTGTCGATTATTTGACAAAAACAGAATCGAGAAACTACTGAACAACGAACAAACGTTTCTAAATTAGTGGAATTGATGACCAGGACACCCACGCCCCTTTTAATAATTTCCTCCACATAATAAATAGGTAAATATCGCTGGACATTACACACACCGCCATCTAGTGCCACACTAAGCAAAGGCTTAGTGTGTTAGTGTGTGTGTGTGTGTTCAACTATCTGGTGTCGACTCAAGCCACGACACAAGCCCAATGAGGCTTGTGTCGTGATAGAGTTGATATCATCATCGTACCAGCCACTGCTGGGTATAGGCCTCCCTTTTTTATGCTATACTTCCCGGTTCTGTGCGTTCTATTCGTTTGGATAGTTGATATACTACATGGATACTTTTTATAAATATAGATCCACTTGACAGACAGACTTGGAAACAAATGCCCATGCTCATCACACAAACATTTGCCACTATCGGGATCCGAAACCCTCACGAAGGCACTCTCACTACCGCTGCGTGATTCGGGTCGTCATAAAAATAATTTAAATTCTTACCATATTAGCCAACACAGGCAGTATAAGATTAGCGATGGCGACATTCGAGGTGAACTCCGTGATGAACTGTGTGACCAGCACGACGACCAGGAGTACCACGGCGTGGTTGAGTCCTTGCAGACCTTCCAGTGAGGAGCCGATCATGGCTGACAGGCCGGTGGCCTTGCTGCCCTCGGCGAGGGCGAAGCCGCCGCCTGGGGGGGAAGGGTCAATTAGAAAAGAGTGTACACGAAGTAAACTGCCTCATCACGAAGCCCTCAACCAAGCGTTCTGTACATCGAACTAAGTAACTCTACGCAAAAATTATTGCTGGGAAACGACTTTTTTTTTGGGTCAAAAATCATGTTTTGTGGTACAACTCAATGTAACGCATTTAAAACATTGTGCTGATGGATGGATTGAATAGTACGGGGGTCGTGGAGGTGTTTAAACTTAAAGTAAAAATCTTACATTAAAAACTTGTAACTTTGACTCCCAATATCTCTGTAACTAGACGGTTCCCAAGTATGGTGTACATTGTACAACAAAAAAATGATCGCAATGACGGGAACAAGAAGTGCCTTTCGGTTTCGTTAATAGACTTTTTAACAAAACATACAAAATCTTTATTTCTTGACCAAATTAGTTGGTGCCTCCTTTTAAGTAAGTAATGTCTGTGTTAAGAGACTCTTTTATTCAGTACCTTAGATAGAAATAGTATGTTTGTGTGTGTCTGTGTGGGGATTTGTGTGTGTGGGTGGGTGTTTGTGTGTGTGTGTGTGCATGTGTATTTTTCATTTTGTATGTAGCAATAGTGTCTGTGTCTACGTAGTATAATTTTCAAGACATGTGGCGCTTTCTGGGACTCATTATCAATGACGTTATTATTCACGATTTTGGAAGACAAATTACATAAAGACGTATTATTGGGAGTGTTCTCCATATTATTGTATAATAGGCTCTATGAGATTGTAGTAGGTAATAATTATAATACTCACCAAGTAAGAAGAGTAGACCCCATGGAATCTTTTCCTTGAGGATGCCCCAGGTCACTATGCTGGCTGAAGGCTTAGATGCTGCCAGTTCTTCGTCTGTAAGAATTATAAAAATAATTAAATGTTTGATTTATAATTTTCATAACATATTTTGAAATGAAAAAAATCTCGCTTCCTATCTTTTCTTTCATTATTAAAATTAAAAACTTAACGTAATACCTTATTTAACGTGAAAGACTGTACAATAGGGTAAAAGACAAAGAATAATAATTATTACGTCAGTTACACTTTCAACAAATATTTGACCCGTATTTTTTATTTTGTTACATAAACATCAAAATCAACGAAGATACGACGCTTTTAAAATTCTCAATACGTCACGCCTTGGTATACTTTTTATTGACTTCTGACGTTACGAGCCCCCACTTCCCCAGTTTTGAAGCGTTTTATCTTTGTCAATATTCATTGATTAACAAAAACACGTATCCATTATTTTCCAATACTCTAACTGACGGACTAAATCGATTTGCAATTTTTTGATAATGTCGTCATACCTATTAGCATTAAGGTCCATGTTTACCAAAAAACAGCTGTTTAAAACGCCTCTTTTTGTATGGGAACATGTCACAGTGACAGCTGTTTTTAGATAATCAGATTGTTATCTTTCCGTTGAACATGGACATAAGTTCCTGACCAGTAAAAAAAAAACAAATCTTAAGTCCATCACCTAATTAGATTTGACATTTTTTTGATACTGATCATGCCTATAGTGTACTTACATGATGAAGAGGCGGAGAAGAACTTGAGGAAGTCACAGCCCATAGGCAGAATGAACATGAGAATCACGATAAACATCGAAGTAACACCGTCCTTCACTTTCCTGTGGCAAACAAAACAAATTTGGGTTAGGTATCTCAAAAGAAGCATCATCATCTATCTAGACTTTTCCCAACTATGTTAGGGTCGGCTTCCAGTCTAACCGGATACAGCTGAATACCAGTATTTTACATGGAGCGACTGCCTATCTGACTTCCACAACCCAGTTAGTACTGGGTAATAGGATACGCTTGATAAGACCGGTTGTAAGACATTTGCCACTGACAACCTGTAACGACTGTCAAAGATTTACAATAGGTGACCACCCATCCATATACCCACCTAGACAAGCACGGTTTAACCTAAACATCGACTATTTTATGACCTTTTTAGGGTTCCGTAGTCAACTAGGAACCCTTATAGTTTCGCCATGTCTGTCTGTCCGTCCTCGCTTAATCTCTGTGACCGTTAGCACTAGAAAGCTGAAATTTAGTACCAATATGTGTATCAATCACGCCAGCAAAGTGGTAAAATAAAAATACGAAAAAAATGTTTTATTAGAGTAGCCCCCTATACAGGGTGTATTTCACCTCATCACAAAGCCGTTAACCAAGCATTCTGTATATCAAACTAAGTAACTTTACGCAAAAAGTATTGCTGGGAAACAACTTTTTTTTTTGAGGTTATAAATCATGTTTTGTGGTATAACTCAATGTAACACATTCAAAACATTGTGCGGGTGAATGGATTGAATAGTACGGGGGTCGTAGAGATATTTAAAGTTAAAATCATGCGATAAAAAGTGGTATTTAAAAAAAAACTTGTCAAAATCTTGCAACTTTGACACCCAATATCTCCGTAACTAGAAGGTTCCCAGGTATAGTGTAGAACAAAAAAATGATCAGAATGACGAGGAGAACAAGTGCCTTTCGTATTCGTTAAGAGGTGTTTTACACCCTATATGTAAAGATATGTAAAGTGGGGAGTGTTTTTTTTTTAATTTCGACCCTAACGTGTGATATATTGTTGGAAAGGTATTAAATGAATAGGGGTTTACTAAAATCATTTTTTGATAATGTAATTTCGGAAATAATCAAAAAGTAAAAAACAAGGTGTCCCCCCCCCCTCTCTAACTTTTGAACCATAAGTTTAGAAAATATGAAAAAAAATCTGAAAAGTAGAACTTTATGGACTTTCTAGGAAAATCATTTTGAACTTGGATGGAAACAAGTTTTTGTACAAAAAAGACAAAAAGTTGTACAAAATAATTTCTGAACAAAGTTTGTAGTATAATCGTATATGCAAGCATATTTTTTAACTTCGTTTACATATTTTATTGTCCTGAACGTATCTTTTTTCAAACAAAAAAAGAATTATAAAATCGGATTGGATTGAACACTTATTGTGACGGACGGGAAACTACGGAACCCTACACTGAGCATGGCCCGACACGCTCTTGGCCGGTTTTTTTTTCGGATGGGAAATCATCGAATAACTTCTCCCACTCTGGGCGGAGCGGGAGGGAGTGTCAGACTTTCACTGACTAAAACCCATCCATGTTCCTTCCACGCCCTTTATATTCCAGGCCCCTTATTCACAACCATTCGACTCGCTTCCGATTCGGAAAGTCGTATGTCTATCTCGGTCGTTTTCGTAATGCCAGAAGAAGACAGATATACGACTTTCCGAATCGGAAGCGAGTCGAATGGTTGTGAATAAGGGGCCAGGGCCACGGTATCTTTATCGAACAGTCCCGTAGCCCCGGCAGTAGGGATTGCAATCCGGAAAAACGGATCCGGTAATCCGGCGGATCCGGCATCATTTAATGGTTACCGGATCCGGTACCAATATACCGGATCCGAAGACCGGATCCGGTTTTAGAAGTTTTGGGAAAATAATATATCTGTTGCATGAGTTTACTATGCCAAAGAAAAAAGTCATTCGATCAGAAATGACAAAAATCTTAGAAAGAGTTATTCAAGAAGATACATCTGAAGAAAACATAGAAGAAATAGTAGAAGAGAACTTAGATTCACCATCATTAAAGAAAGATTTACAGGAAGAATTACAATTACAAATCCAGCAAGAAGCCACGTGTTATAGCGTACATACTAATAAAGAGAAAGATTTTAATAAAGTACTAAAAAAAGAAATGACGACATTTGAACGCGATGGAGTCCGAGGAGAATTATACTTGTCTGTTATTCATGATTATTTGCTGACAATAAAGCCGACCAGTGTAGAAGCTGAAAGGGCCTTTTCGGCCGCAAGCTATATTTGCAGCTTTATTAGAAGTCGTTTAGCTGATGACACAATTAACAATATTTGTTTTCTATGATCTTCTTTTCAAAATCAATATTGATTTTCTTTTAATACTTATATTTTTTTACAATTATTACTAAAAATAATTATTTATCGTAAGTTGATTAAACTAAAGAGTTCTAAACTCATTATTGTGATAATTTTTGCCATTCATTCGTTCGACAGATTCATCAAATCATGATGGTATCTGTCATAATCATAAATACCTATAAGACTTGTTTGTTAGCATTCTCTAATACTTACTTTAATAATTATTTTGATCTCATTTCAGTTAATTACGTAAGGTTAATTGTATCTATTAGATATTATAGTTACTTGATAATTAATATTGTTACTTATAAATTGATCTATCTGTGAAAGTGAAATCTAGAAAGACTGAGCTACTCGTTACGTCGTAAAATTATTACTAGTTACCTACACTACTAAATTTTCATTGGTTTTTCTTAACATTGGTTAGGAAATAAAGTCGATTTTATATATTTGTGATTTATTTTTTATAAACTACCTACCTATAAGTGCAGTGACACTTGATTAACTCACTTATTTTGTACTAAAAAGTGAAAATCATCTTGATTTAATCAATCCGGCCGGATCCGGTCGGATCCGGCCGGATTGATGGGAATCCGGTCGTATCCGGCCGGACTGAAAATGACGCCGGATTGCAATCCCTACCCGGCAGGCTTCGGCCCTTGCCTTGACCCCTTTTTTTTTTTTTTTTTTTAAGGATGGGAAATCATCAAATGACCCCCCCCACTCTGGGCGGAGCGGGAGGGAGTGTCAGACTCATACTGACTAAAAACCATCCATGTTCCTTCCTCGCCTTTTACGTTCCGGGGCCGCGGTATCTCTTTCGAACAGGCCCGCAACCCCGGCAGGCTTCGGCCCTTGCGGGCCCCTCTCTTTTTGCTGACACTCTTTGAGGCGCGCGTGGAACACGAACGCGCCGTCGACACGGCCTGTCGTCGTCGTTAGACGGCCGGACGGCTAGCTAGCCCATAGCCAACCGTCCACAGGCCCGCATCTACGGTGGCCGGTAGCCACCACGTGGCCCCCGACGCCCGTTGCGTCTCCCGCGGCGGCCGGGAAGAGAGGATCTCTCCCTCTCTCGTTCCGCCACCTCCTTCGCTAGCATCACTGCTTCGCAGAAGGAGGCGACGGCTTCCCATTCCGTCTCGCTCCGGACCATGGATTGAACCAGGGCCGGACGCGAGAGGTCGCCGCCGCCGATCGCCGCCACGAGGACACGGCGGAGCTCCGCCCACGCAGGGCAGACTTCCACCGTGTGCTCCACCGTGTCCTCCGGTCGATCCTCGCAGTGGATTGCCTTGACCCCTTCGTTATGCTGACATCTCTTAGAGGCGCGCGTGGAACACGACCGCGCCGTCGACACGGCCTGTCGTCACGGCTAGCTAGCCCATAGCTAGCCGTCCACAGGCCTGCGCCTACGGTGGCTGGGACTAATTTATGAACTGGATTAATACAAAGGATACTTGCTATTCCGGGAAACAAGTTCACTAGTTTAAGTCGCGGGCAAAAGCTAGTATGTTATTAATTACTTAAATACGAATTATGACAAACAACCTTGTGGACCAAATCTGTTTTTTTAGCAATACTAAGAAAAAAAGACCAATACAATTACACTTACATGTCGGTGAGAACGTCAGCCCAGCCGTGCATGAACCCAGGGCTACGGAAGATATACAGAAACACGGCCAAGATGAACAGGAGACCGGAAGCCTGCGACAAAATATATACAGGTTATTACTGGTTCTTTGGTTCAAGGAATTAGGCTGGAGAAGTAGGAGAGGTTTTTGACCGACAACTTGTACGAGAATAATATGGTTAGGGAATGATTTTCAAAAATTACTTCTTCAGCACTTTCTTTTCATTCCATATTTATAGTCCGGGAGGTACCGTTGCAAATAAAGAAGCCATAGTACGCCGGCTGAAACTTTTTTCATCATAATGAGTTTAAAAAAAATCGTCAGCTGCATGGTAGAGGGGGGATTATGCGCCAGCCGCTAGCATGAAATGATACAGGTCTGATGAAATACTAAAAGCAATCTACAACCCAGTAGAGAATATGTGATATAATGCTTTTACCTTTTTATTAGGCGTGCATCATTTACAAGTTAATTCGAGCGGCTGACGTCTAATCCCCTCACCACTGCGCATCTGACGATTTTTTTTAAGCTCAGTATGATGTAAACTATTTATAAAACCAGTTTCACTCGGCGTACTATGACTTAATCTTATTTTTTTTTCTAACCTAACCTAACCTCCCAACCCTACACCCACCGCGGGTGCGTCAGCTGACGCTGGATTTACTTATCAGTCATTCGAGGTCTATTGAACAAGATGACAACCGAGCGGCGTAAAAAACTACCGAAAATGCAACGTTACCTCCCGGACTATTATCAAATTTCAAGCTTCCAGAAGACCCTGTGTGTGTCGTAAATTTATTATCAAGTAGTTTTAGTAGCGCGCTTGCGACGAATGGCTTACCTCACTACTAATAAATGCGTTTGTGAGGATTGTTGTTACTCTTTCACATGAAAACTCTTTAACTGAACTGGATGAAATTACACACAGATAGTTTAAAACCTGGATTTACACATAGGATACTTTTTATTCCGGTAGTCCCATTGGACAATTCCCAACGGCGCGGCGGCTGAACCGCGGGCACAAAACAAATCATTTATTTACGTAGATCGTAACTTGATTTATAAACTCACCTTTTCGTGGAAACTTGTAGGTCCCAGATTCCTGTACTGTTCCTTGATGACCTTCATTGTAGTCGTTGATCCTGATGATGCCATGTTTACTTTCCTAGCGGCTGGGCTGTTGGGCCTGCAGAAATGAATATTATAGAAATCAGTTTGGCAAGGGTCAAATTGTCTTTTATAAATGTTAACGATGAGAAAACATTATAAAGCATATAAAAACACACACACACACACACATATACACATATGGAATTGAGGGTAGTTGAATATACGCCTCCGCTTTACTGTGGCGATACCTCCAATAAAAAAAATCAGTCTTCCCGCGACCACGGCTAGTGTAATCCAGTCGAAACATCAGGCTTATATTAAAGGTAAAATTCGCGATAAATACCTGCTTCCATGTTTTATAATGCGATCGATTTGTGTAAATAACATCGATATTTTTGATCAGACCGAAATACAAGAAAAGCTACACAATTTGGTATATTGTTGTTTTAGGACGTGCAACATTACAATGACGAAGAATTTGTCCGACAGTTTTCAGACAGATTTCTACTCTGTTAATAGTGAAACTATTTTTATCTGGGATTTAAGTTTTATAAGGTGATGAAAATAAATGTTGATGGATGGAGAGGGAGAAGATGATCGATTGTGTGAGGAATTATATGAACGAAAAAGGTGTAAATAATTGCGTGAGGATTGACAGGGGAGAATGGGAAACAAAAACGTGCTGCGTCGACCTCAAGTAACATGGCAAATGGTAGGAAGGATCATTTAAAAGTTTTAAAGGTAATAAATAAAATAATGGTTTAAAGGTAAATCAGGAAGTCGACTATGCTCTAAGTCTGTATACTTGATTCGACTTGTACTTTCTATGACTATTAATAAAGCCATTCCCACTATGTCGTGACGATTAATTTATCGTTGGTTTTTAGTTGTCAAAAGTCGTGGACGACAGTTATCGTATCGTCCTATTTTTTTGTTCTACACCATACCTTTCCTGCACCAGAACCTTCTAGTAACGGATATATGGGGGGGGTCAAAGTTACAACTTTTTTTTAAAATACAAAGTTTTTTTGTAAGATTTTGTCTTGTAACACCTCCACGACCCCCGTAATATTAAATCTACCCATCAACACAATGTTTTAAGTGCGTTACATTGAGTTCTACCACAAAACATGATTTTTGCGTAAAGTTACTTAGTTTGATGTACAGAATCCTTGGTTAACGGCTTTGTGATGAGGTGGTTTACACCCTGAATGTGAACACTTACATTTAAATACACAAGCCACGACATTTAAAACTACACGATTATCTGTCGTCACGATATAGTGAGTACGAGGCCTAAGTTTGCAGGGTAATCTAGTAGGATAGTAATTACTTATCTATACTTACTAATATTATAAAGCAGAAGAGTTTGTTTGTTTGTTTGGTTGAACGCGCTAATCTCAGGAACTACCGGGTCGAATTGAAAAATTATTTCTGCGTTGGATAGTCCATTTATCGAGGAAGGCTTTAGGCTATGTAACATCACGCTACGGCCATTAGGAGAGGAGCAGGAATGAAAAATGTTGCAAAAACGGGGTTTTTCTTTCCTTTCGTTTTTCTCTCTTATGTGAAGTTGCATGGGTCAGCTAGTTACTTATAAAAGAATACATTTCAAGTGTTTTTACCTGAACATGCCCATGAATGTGACCTGTAGAGCGAGCCACACCAGCAGCTGCATGATAAGCATGGGGGGCGTACTGTATGCCATGAACCAGAAGAAGTTCACTGAGCTTCCGTACTCGGGGAATTCGCTGGAAGATAAAAACAATCCATGTTCATTTAAGTTGCTCATTGTTTGCAAGTAATTGTGCAATAATTTGGTATTACAGTTAGAGATTGAGATTTGCATGCCTCAAGGCGTAATATGTTTGAACAACAACTTCAACAACCTTATATAATTACCCATTTTAGCAAATAAATTATTCAGTCTGAGTCTCAACTGAATTATTAGAAGGTCGTAATATTAAGTTGTAGTGCAGGTTTATTACAACGACATTTTGTGGTTTCCTAAGCTTAGTTTAGTAAAACCTCCAACAACAATTTACTTTAGTACTTTTTTTTTTTTTTTTTTTAGGATGGGAAATCATCAAATGACTTCTCCCACTCTGGGCGGAGCGGGAGGGAGTGTCAGACTCTTACTGACTAAAACCCATCCATGTTCCTTCCTCGCCCTTTATGTTCCGGGGCCGCGGTATCTCTTTCGAACAGGCCCGCAACCCCGGCAGGCTTCGGCCCTTGCGGGCCCCTCCCAACTTTACTAGTTCACATTACATTTTGGTGTGTTTATAAAACTCTTTTCTTCCGTAATATAAAAACTCCGAAAAAAGTCGACTCAGATTAATTATATGTATATTATCATTAAGTATTACTCCAAAATCAGAAAGTAGATGGAAAAAAAAACTTATTGCAAAAAAATAAACTTACGAATCAAAGATTCCCTTGAAGGCGGAGTTGGTAGCCGTTCCGACGAGGGTACCGCATCCTCCCAGAGTGGATGCGTACGCTATACTCAAGTAGTAGCAGATTGTTATGTCACTCGGCATTGGGGCTCTGAAACGAGAGAAATAACATACAAATAAATAAATAAACATAAAATATCGCTGAACATGGAAGATGATGGTAGATGGCTGTGTGTGTACACACCGCCGTCTAGTGCCACACTAAACAACGAGGCTTGTGTCCTGGACACCACATAGTTGATATCCCATATAGATACTCTTTTTCAAAATAAATACTCATAATTATAGGGTGTAAAAAACCTCTTAACGAAGCCGAAAGGCACTTGTTCTCCTCGTCACTGCGATCATTTTTTTGTTCTACTCCATACCTGGGAACTTTCTAGTTACGGAGATATTTGGGGTCAAAGTTATAACTTTTTGAGTAGTTTTTTTTTTTAAATACAAGTTTTTATTGCATTTTTTTTACTTTAAATACCATCCATCAGCACAATGTTTTAAGTGCGTTACATTGAGTTTAACCGTAAAACGTGACTTTTCACCCAAAAAACAATCGTTTCACAGCAATAATTTTTGCGTAAGGTTACTCAGTTTGATGTACAGAATGCTTGGTTGACGGCTTCGTGATGAGGTGGTTTACACCCGGTGGTGTATTACCGTATTGAGTGCCAAAGACAGTTTGGATTTGTAACTCCTACAATCTCTTTCACTCGTACAAAAGTAAGTGACAGGGACTTTCAGACGTATTTATCTCGCAGAGAGCGACGTTATGAAACACATTAAACTTACTCTTCATCACCACCACCAGTCTTAGCCACAGTCTTCGTATCTTTGCCATTCTCTGCTGGCGGGTTCTTCTTCTTATTTATATATACTTCGCCAAGTCCTTGCTGTAAATTAAATTAGAAACTGATTAATCACTACATAATTATTATAAAACAAAGTCTTTCGTCGCGTCTGTCTGTCTGTTTGTGATAAACTCAAAAACAACTGCACCGATTGTCATGCTGTTTTCACCAATAGATTGAGTGGTTCTCGAGCAAGGTTTTAGTACATAATTTGTACGCGGGCGAAGCCGCGGACATCAGCTAGTTAAATAAATAAATATCGCTGGACATTACACACACCGCTATCTAGTGCCACACTAAGCAACGAGGCTTGTGTCGTGGACACCAGACTGATATTTGATATAGTTGAGAGTTCGGGACTCACATTTTAACAGCAGCGGTTAATTTAACTAAAAAATCACAAGATAAAACATGAGATTCGTCAACAGATGAACGGATGGTGGCTTGAACAGCCTTGTCAAACCACATGGATGACTTTAAAACTTTGGTTTAAAATATAAGACATTGTAGAATGTTTACCTGTTCTAATACTTCTAATATAGCCTCAACAATGGGTACCATCATGGTCGTGGCAGCCGCGTTCGACACCCACATGGATATGAACATAGTAACGAATGTTAGGCCGAAATTCAGTCTGAAAGAATAAAAAAATATTTATAGTGAGAATAAATTTATCATTTTCATTCTTACCCCAATGAATTTAAGGTCGTTTTCCGATAGTTATTTTAATTTACTGCATAGAATTCCAAGTGGTGGAACTCTAGACGCACCTAACTTTTATGAAGTTTGCTCAGTGTTCTGATACTTATACTGGTTCTAACGGACTGTTTAAGTATCTCAGATTTACCTTCAGTATACAAGAAAAAAAAATGTTGTGCTTGGCTGTATTTCCCAAACATTCTTCTGCCATGGCTCGGTTATTTTCACATTGCTCCTCCTGACCCATACTTTTTAACAAGATTCACATTTTTAAGTTACGATAAAAGGCATTAAAAAGTTATTGCTTATTTTGTGTATTATTGACAACAAGACCATTGATAATATTTTTGGTGGATGGTTTCGTGTCAAAAAATCCTCCAATAATTGTTTAAACAGGGCATGAATGCTAGAACCCTGAACCCGGTATTTGATTTTGATGGCCCGGTACCGGGTAGCCACTAAATGGGAAACGCTGGTGTAGCGCATTAAGATACACTGGATTTTGCGGTCAAACTTTTAATGCTAATAATTGATTTTATGGAACCAACACACCAAACCCATGCATGTCGGCAACTTTTATATGCGTTTAGCTGGTATCCCACTGTCATGGCTGATGTGTAGAGACTCTTTTAAAGGAAGACAAAGCAACTAACTGACCTTCTATGCGAGCACCCAACAACTTGCACAGTCCACAACGCAACTCTCTTCGGTAACTTTGAATGCTGTACTCCTGCGGCTATCATCAGACCACCCATGAACATCATATTAGTCTCCTTCATGTATGCTGCACAGGTCCTATCCGAGTCTAAGATACCCATTGTTGGGAATAGTACAATGGGTAGCATGGATGTGACAGGCAATGGCAGGAGTTCCAACACCCAGTATATGGCCATTATAAGTACAACGTACATGCATCTGTATGCCTGGAAAGAAAAGGTTTTACTTAAATAAAATATTTTTAATTGCATTCTCTTGTAATTTGGAGACAAGCGATGGCAGCCCCAACTTACGAGCAGTGGGTTTGAACCCAGGCAGGTGCATAATTTGATGTATTTTTGAAAAACTGTAAAGGAAAACCGTTGTGTGGAATCCAATATGTCCTAGAACCCAAATTCGCAGTCATCTACCCGCTATAGGCTCGCGTGGCGGATTTAGCCAATTCCCTCTCAGAGAGGAGGCCTGCGTCTCAGCAGTGGGAACAGATAAGCTGATTACGCTATGCTTGTAATTTATGTGTAGGTATCTTGAAAGCATGCTCTATGTAAAATGAGTGGATAGTGGATTTAGATTATATTCCTCCTTTTTTATTCAAAAGAAACTGACAAAGATAGTGTTGATAAGGTTCATATTTTCATGAAATAGTGGTTCTGTAGTTTGCCTTGTGAAGTCTGAAGTGGTAAGTCTGCGTAGTGTTTAATTTGAAGACCACTTCAAGAATGTTATGCTAAGTATAAATTTAGAATGATTCATAATCATTTACAATTTAATGTTTGCTTTCATGGTCAATTTGTTTATTAAGATTTGGCTACAAAGAGGCAAACAACTCGAGTTTCAGTAATTTATGCATTTTTTAATAAAAATATTTTACTTCTTATAGGCCCACTTGGAGAGCAGCCTTTGCCCAACATTGGGATCACACAAGCTAACAGTATTAGGCCTTTATATGGGCACTTATAAAACATCAAAATATAGGTGTGTATATTTCATAGTCATATCAGTAGTGCAGTTTTGAGTGACCTTTGAATGTATTACTGTTCATAGAGAAAACTGTTAAGGCCCAATTGTTTCTCTAATCATACATCAAAAGCGGATATTGGAATATGCACCTACAATATATTAACTTACACTTCAAATTCCACTAAAATGACTGATTCCACTGTACATATTTAAATATGCTCGAACTATTCCAATCTCAGCTTAGAAAACTGTTGTGTTACTTACAGGGTCATGGTTCAAAACAGGTATAGGCAGCAGTATCAGTGGAGTGAGCACCACAATGAGTGCCTTCCAGTATATGGACACAAACAGACTCAATCTCTGCCATATTGTTGCACTCGATCCAGTCTTCGGGAAGTAGTATGTTGTAGAACTGAAACAAAATTGAACAAACATAAATTATAGACTGTGGTATGAAAAGATCAGTCAGTGTCTACATTAAATTAAAGTAGTTCAACATATACGTCGTCTCCAAATCATTTCCTGTTCATCCTGCACAACCACACCCACTTTTCAGGATTTGAAGCCAAGTTAACAATACATACTGATGTAACACATCATGGTATTAAAAATAAAACCATCTTCTATTCATTGTTTTGGGTGTGAATTATGCCTTCTAAAATGTTTAGGCTAATTTCCATTCCTGATATTCGATTTATACTATTACCTATCTGGCCATTTATTTGTAAAGCTTAGTAATTTAATAAATAATTTGAAATTGAAATAATACCATGCTTCCAATCTATTTTTAAACTAACATGAAAGTGATGCAACTAGCTAACTAACACGAAAAACACAAGCGGTTTTCGCGCAAATAAAGGTAATGAAGGCCTAGTTAGCCAATTCAATTTATTCGAAATGATTTCCCGTTTTCTAAACATGTGCTAAATTATTTTTTAGCGTCACTTTAAAGAGACGCTATCAAATATTTTGGATAGAACATACGTACATTTTTAGATTATTTGGTTTGTTTACAACTTACCGTTCTTCAGGCACACCGTTTTCTATTACCGGGTTCGACATTGTGATTTAATACGTTGTAAATCTCTCCAAAAATATTGTAGATGTTTATTTTGGTTTCACAATTTCCACATTCTTGGCACCATCTGAAAGAGAAACCAGCAGTTAGTTATTATAGAAAACGTTTTCACTTCAATACCTATACAGCTAATTAACAAACTTAAAATTACCCGCTAAAAGTGTACAATTTCAAACAAATCGTGATTGAGTCATTTTATCCAACACACGATACCTCCAATCAAAAGCAATTGACAACTAATTTAGATTTCGCAATTCGAGACGTTTTACAGTGTTTTACAGGTAAAAACATGGTAGTCTTAAGTAAAACAAAACGTTCGTTTATTTATTTTCCTCTTGAATGGCACAGAATAATTATAGAAAACTTTTTTTTTTTGATAATGTCAGTAATCTATAAATGAACATTTTTTTAATGGTTTTATTTTTAATTGCTTATTTATTTTTATCAAACGACATGATGATTTCAAATACGCAAAAAGTAACGAAACGTAAACCGGCCACAATGCAAGCTAGGCAACATTAAGAAAACTAATGTCATTGAAATCAAAACAAGATTTGATAATCAAAATATCTGTTTTAATGGTTTAATTTATATCTAAAACTTTTAAATAGATCTAAAATCTATTCTGTGGTGTATTTTAATGTGTTGTTAGTGATATTGTGTCTACAATGACGAAGCACGAGACTAAAGGTGAAGTGGAAGGTATGTCCTCTCATAGCACAGATACATCGAGTTCAAACTCGCTATATTAATGTGGTTACCAAATCTTATGGTGGATATACGAGTATTCAGCCCCTCCTCATGTTGCTTAAGTATTTTACAGTAATACTATTAGAGTTTCCAGTCGGTACTCATGATCAATTTTAGGTTAGAATTTCATCACAAATTTTGATAGTATTCATTAAACGCTGTTTATCTACAGTAATCTAGCGAAAGAACATTCAATCAACGATATCAGCATAACCTCTGACTAATTATGAACCAGTTTTACATATATCTTTATTTAGAGCCCCTTTTGCGATGAATTTTGAAACAACAATTGCGTGCTTCTGTCGGAGCAAAGCAAAACACATTGGCTGTAGAAATATTAATGTATTTACATAACAGAGCCCAGTTGTCCTTTATTTTTCTTAAATACCCCCAGACATGAAAGGCTTTTCCAATTTGGGTCTGGACGATTCTGTACCGCTCAATTATTATTGTTAGTTCAAAATAAATAACAAACAGCCAATAAATCATCCATTTCTAAAAATCAACTTCCTTTTCTTAGCGTGTTGATGACAGTTTTATCATCATCAACAAAAAATCTACTTTGCTCAGTTAAAATAAATTCTCCATTCATAAAGTGGTAAGTATAATAAAATAGATTCTATTATTATTCACTATTGCTTATCATAATAACACTGAATAATATCATAAAGAAAAGAACTGAATATATTCAGTTCTATAAAATGACTGCAAGTTGTAAGTAAACAAATTGCAATGTAATACCTAACTGTGGTAAGAAACCACAATGTGTTTGGTAAACAACACAATTACCTATGAATTTCATTATTATGTTATTTATCACGCTATTTCAATGGTTACTGTACCTTCACAGTACTTTTTTTTTTCGAATGGGAAATCATCAAATGTCTTCTCTGGGCGGAGCCGGAGGAAGTGTCAGACTTTTACTGACTAAAACCCATCCATGTTCCTTCCTCGCCCTTTATGTTCCTGGGCCATGGTATCTCTTTCGAACAGTCCCGCAGCCGCAGCACCTCAATAGTACTGACACAACAATATATTTTGTCAACCCATCTTTACTACTTTCACAACTTTGTGGGTGGCATCGTTGTGGTTGCACCAGCTGCACGTTTTGGGGTTCAGTGGGTAGTAGTTGGTCTAGCTAGGTTTCATTTTTAGATAACGTTGTTTACCAAAAAAAAAAACTGAGCAATGCTGAGTCATACAGATATTGTATGTATCATGATCTTTGAAAAACGAAACCTTTCCTCTTCTGTTCTGTCCTATTATTATTATTTCAAAAGTTATCTATATAAATAAATTCTTTCACCACACCCTAATACATTCCTGTTACGTGTAATGATAAGTAGTTTAACTTTAAACTGTCAATAACATTTACATAATCGTCATTGATAATACATACTGTTGACGTTCTTGGGCGACCTATTATGTTGCACTCACACGTGACTCGACGTGGGTAAACGTGTACTTGTACGTTGCGACTTGCGGCACTTGCGGGTCGAAACGTAAAAGTTTGCGTTATTAAAGCGCAGGCCACACCGACCGTCAGCTGGCGATCGAGCAAGCGAGCCGAACGAGGCATCGTTTCAGCTCTTTTCATACTGTGGTTCACACGAGCTACCGCTCGCCACGCTCGCTAGCTGGTCTTGTGGCCTGCGCTTAATGCTCGTTCACGATCACTAAGCATCACCTAAATTATTTGCAAACGGACATTTCAGCGCCATTGCACTGCTCTAGCGCACCATATGACGGACCGCGTGAAATCTCGCGGCTCAGCGAGCGGCTGCGCGTCCTTCCCGAGTTTGTCAAACGATACTATGCATTCCTTATCGAGATTAAGCTTAAAATGTTTTGTCATTGAAACTGCCGGTCGCTGCACTAGTCACTACCTATTTTTCGCGGTTAACTACTTAGTGAAGTACCATTCGTTATTCCATGAGTCGCGTCTATAAAAACTACTTGGGGCACCCCCCCCCCCCGTTAGGTTAGTTAGGTTGTGGTTAGGTTCCTTTAAACCCTGCACTCGGAAATGAGGGCTCAATATCTTTTCATGAGAGTTGTACCACTGGGCAAGGGGGACCCCTCCTTCCCTCCACACCGCGTGAGTTGATTACCATCGCATGCATTTCACGAAAAATAATGCGTTTTGTTGTAAGCAGTATGTTCATTTGACAATATCTCGAGATTTTACAATATCGCGGTGACATATACATACATAGTCTATGCTAGGTAGCTATTTTAGCTTTGTTAGTATGGATTTTACTCTCATTCATACAAAGCTGTTATTTCCTCTAACAAATTAATGATTCCACATGTAATCGTAGGCGTAACAATTCGCCGCCAAAAGCTTTCTACGTCTTCTTCTACACAGTGTCGACTCACTGGGACTGCCCTGTGTGTATTAATAAAGTTTCTCATCTGTTAGTACAAAGTCCAAAGGATGAAAATTATTATCTTGTGTAACACCTGCTCGTTTGTGCAATAGGAAATTATTTCCAATGTGCTGTTATTATTTCATTAGATGTTACGGAACGTTTTGTTAGGGAAACGAAAACGATTGAGCTGTTAGATTGAAATCATTCATTCTTTAGAGAAAATCTCTTAGGTATATGCTGAATTATGCACAGATGAACTGTGTAATTAAATTTTGGTAGAATGCAATACCATCCATACATCACAGACTCAGGTTTTTTCTCCATGGCCCAGAAACAACGGAACGTATACCTACAAGAACATGAACAGTAGTTGCCCTTGTTGTGACATTTGAGACAAAGATCCTGTTTTGTGCTTCTGTAGGCAATTTAAGCACTTTTTGGGTGTACAAAACCATGGTACTCGCGTGACCGTCACCGAGCGCTTCGTAGCACTCGTAGCCGATCAGCTTCGGCGTAGCACCACTTAGGCGTGCGCGAGACACCACCTGGGCCTGGTGTACTTTTTGTTTTCGCTACTATCGGCAATCCGTAAAGACTGCCCAGTTTTTTTTAGGTGCAGCTACGCAGACAAGTGTTAGGGGATATTTTCTTTTGCTAATACTGACTCCGTAATCTCGGAAATTATCATTTGACTAAAAAACACAAAAAAAAATGAAGTCTGAACTCACTAAAGCAAGTGAGTTCGGTTACGATCGATTGTTTTACAAATATAAATTAAAATTGGCGGTGTCGCCCTCACAATAATACAAAACAATTCATTGTACGTATTGATAACATCTCTTTATCAATAAAATAACATTTAAAGTTCCCTCCCAGACATATTGTCTCCAACCATATCTCAGTTGTGTTTAGACAACGATTCAAAATATCTTAATTAAATAATTACACCGCTTAGATATATCAACTAAGGCATATATATCTGATATATCAACTTCATGTGATGAAAAAATAATGGCGAAAAAGATTGTATCTATGTTTAAATTTTCACCACCCGTTTTACGATCAAAAATAGTAAAACTACGCTAGATATTTTGATACTGTCAGAAGACAGAAGAATTCCCATCCTCTTGATGAAATATCTAGGTGAATCTTATGGGTGATGCAATTATACAGCCCCAGTGATTATGTATAACGAAACTATCGCCAACCCTCTTTGTTATTCAGTATAATATAGACTAGACCCAAACTCTAAGATGCAGGTTGCGAAAATTCTGAGGTTGCTTTTCATTCTCCATATCCATTGCTTCCCATTATCCTAAAGTTCCCAGGTCTCCCAATAGGGTAAATACGACCCTGTTGTTTTGTAAGACATCCTTTCCGTTAGCTAAGATATTCATGACACATACAGGTTAGGTACGTGATCAAAATAGCGTCACAGACAAGGAAGACAGACCACACTAATTTATTCAACTAACATCGTCATCTTTTATTAGAACAGATGATGTTTTGCTCCCAATTTCATTTGTACTTGACCGTTTCACGTCAGAGCTTTATTGCTTTTATTTTAGATATGGCATTGATCATAATGATACCACAATATCGTCAATGTGTACGCGCTAAGATCTTGTAAGGAGCTTTTTGTGGCACTCCTTTTGTGCTTCTTGTTGGCAAACTAACCGAAGGCCAAACTAATGGAAAGTGGTTCCTTTATACGGCTGGTAGTTTGTCAATGTGCCAACTTTAAAGCAAAATTGAAAGTTGTATCCACAGCATTTATCCTTATTCCGTCTACACCGAACTTAAACAAAGCAATCTTTATTTTCGTAGTAATAATTGGTTCTGTTGTATAGGCTCTGTACTAAATGAAGATTTGGAACAATTCCAAATACCATTCCTAATCATTCATCAATGATAGGTAGGTAGAACTCTAAATGCTAGTGATTCTTATTGTAGATGTGTTCAAGAAGTTACATTGTACTCGTAGGTTTCCTCATTGTCTCTTCTTTAAACATTAATATGACGTTAGTACGTAACATAATTTAATAAAAATGTTATAGTCAGTCTTTGGTTCATTTTCCTGTCACGTTTACCACAATCCTTATCAGATCCATAGCTTCCGTCATTGTTGTACTGCTAAAGAGTTAACTGTTGTGTACTGCTTTATCTATGTTTAAAAATGCAGTTTGAATGAAATAGGTAATGTGCATAACACATTATTTGCATTCTGCCTTAGATAACTGCTAAGCAATATTTTAAATTATTGCACGCTTTTCTTGAATGACGCTTTCAGTCATTCTTGTGTGTTTAGCACAATAGTGGTTTGTCCCTGAAAATGTCTGTCAATGATGGTTGTTAATTTTGGAGATAGATTTATGCACGAGACTACAAAGTCTGACGTCACTGTTAATGGCCAGAATCTACCCATCCAAATCTTCAAATTGCCCATTTCTTATTCATTCCAATGTAGAACAGGTTCGTTCCAAATAGTCGTTATTCCTGGTAAGTGCGCATAACATTTCTAGATATACTCTAATGCTGAGTAAGCGCAAGGTTATGACAGAATGCAATTTACAAGGAAAATTGTATGAAATACCTGAAAGAATTTAGTTGCATGTTAATGAACACGTACGCAGTCACGTGGGTACTTATTACATATTAGTTGTATTTGGCATCATGAGGAATGAGGATAATATCTCATAATCCACGCTTTTGGCTGCAGTTTCGAAAATCCTTTCTTAGTTTGGTCTTATAGTGGATCGTCCTAGGGTTGGGTCATCCAAAGGTATAACTTAAGTACTCAAAAGGTGGGTTTTGAGTACAAGCTATGTTTTACGTATATGTTTTCCTGTTCCGTTATGAAAATAGAACCAAAGATATACGTGGAACAGCACAGTAAAATTTCAGTTTTTTCGTCTTACAACAGTCTCCCAAGTCAACAAATAGTTTTCCATAAATATGAAATATCTGCATCAAACGTGACAGGATATATTTACAAATTATACCAATTTCCATATTTCACACCAACAATGTAATATTATTGTCATGTTAATTCGTTGGTCACGAGTTTTAGAAACGTGACGAAAAGATTTCGAAGTTCCCAAATATTACATTTTACAATTGCACCTTGTGTAAAAAAAATCTTCGTAGGTACTTACCAATTCAAAACAACGAACTGTCAGATTAACACACAGTGTGGAAAAGTACATTCTTGTGTGGACAAAATTATGACAAAACAAATGATATGTAAAGGAAAATTGTTTGTTTACATTAGAAAACCTTCCGCGTCCACCTTTCGTAATCAGCATAAAATATAAATTTAGAATCATTCATGTTTTCAAACGGTGTTTGCGTATGACGGCAATTCGAATAACATGTTTTCATGATATCGATTATTATCGATGTAAAACTATAGGAACGTGTTTTAGATTTGTTACTCTTTCAGGTTTCGGTGTTAAACATGTAGATTTGATTGAAATTTTATTCATAATATTTTAAGGTAGAATTTTCAAGATTTACTTGAAAGAAAAGTACGTCGCGTGGTACACGTGGTCCACGCATCGTACATTTATGGCTATATTGGAAATGGCACCGTAAGGAATACGATTTGAAGCTCACATCGCACCTATGGCTTTCGTGATGATTCATCATCATTCTCTTGCCCTTATCCCTTATGATTGAAAACAAAATATCTATATTTCAGCAAACGAATAGCTATCTATAGGATCAGCTGATTCAAAGTCCAAGGTTGATCATGGACGCCTACACGGTAAGAATTCACGTCTCTCGATGACGTAAATCCTTTGGGATGTTATTAATAAAACAGGAGGCGTGCCTTTTACGTCAAACCGACTGTTTTTCTAATCTGAAGATAGAATGTTGGCGATGACCACATAATAGGTTTTCAAACATCGGGTTATTTTGCAGGTTTGATAGGCACGTGCGAAAGACCATTGTACGGAGAGAACTTGACACTCTCATAACATCATAATGTCAACATGCTTCATTCTGTATTAGCTATAATGCTACCAAATAAACTTTTCTCGTCTGATCCAAGTATTTCAAGTATTTTACGTTACAATTTTGTCATTAATACCCTAAAACTGTTAGTAATATAAAGAACCAACTGCACAGTTAGGTACTCAATGGTAATTTATAGTAAAATATACACAGAAGCAAAGTAAACTGTTATTTCGGTGATTAGACTTGTAAAATAGTAATCAACAATGCCAATTTACTTTGAAACTGTTGACTTTTAAACCCATTGTATTTTTATAGACACTACTAGAAGCATTTTTTCAGGAATTAATTTATATGTCAACTTTTTAAGTATTAGAATAATTATGTATCCTATTCTGGTTCATAAACCTTTTAAACTAGTTCGAATTTGAAGTACAAACGCTACATTTTAATTGACCGAACTTACTGCCTTAGTAATTACTGCTACCTATCATAGTTGATCATCTCCTCATTTACGACGTTTAAAACTCCTGCGCAACAAGACAGCGTCAAACAGTGTTTACCGATCAACTGCATTCTCTCAATTGTACGTAATTACTTAAACAGCAGAGAACTTGATACGCAAACAACGGGTAACTGTAGGAAATAGTGAAGGACACGTTTTTATAGGACTCGTGTTTTAATGAATAAGAGTGGAGGCCAAGAAAATTAATTGCATGCAGAATTAAGACTTAAATGAGAGATTTACATTAAAGATTTATTAGAGGTATAAAAAATTATATTGTTTTCTCAGTAATTAAAGAACAAGCAATCTTAAATACAAGCCAATAAAGTTCCTATCTAACCCTTAAGTCTCGTAATAGATTTACTGAACACTGTGGCAAACTCAGTATCACAGTACCTTCGCAAGGTCAAGAGCAGAGACAAGGTTGAGGTTGAGGCCGACTTGTGGCTGTCTATGGTCGATATCCGTTTACCGGTTATCTATAATCATACAGGTCCTTTTCTGTAGACGCAAATATAAATCTCTCTGTATGAGGTAACAGGTGATGTCAATATTTAGGAACCAAATTTTGTAGTTTGGTTTAATAACCTGCCTAACAAGTTATCCTTATATAGCTTTTGCCCGCGACTTCGCTCCCGCTCAAATTTAGTCTATGACACCCGGGAATAGTAAAGCTTCCAATTAGAGAAAGAATTTTCGGAATCTGGTCAGTAGTTCAAATGTTAAGCCATTCATCCAAACTTTTCCTCGAATAAAAACAGTGTAGAGACATGTCATGGCGATAATTTTCAATAGTGATTTCCACTCATGTCCACTTATTGTACTGATAGATTAAATACACCAAAGCGCAGTGTCATTTGTACAAATAATCAAATATTCACACAAATGACGTAAGTGTTCGAGGGATCATTGAATATATTCGGTTTTCAGCTCCCATGTAAAGGCGTTAATTAAAATGGCCTTTTCCTCATAAATATGCCTAATATTGCTAGACTAGCTTCTGCCCGCGACTTCGTTCGCGTGAAGTTTTGATATCGCAACGCATCGCCTGCTCAACGGAAGCTTTTTTCCCGCTTGCAATATTTCTTATTGCTGCTCCGCTGCTAGTAGTCAGAGCGTGATGTTATATAGCCTATAGCCTTCCTCGATAAATGGACTAACCAACGCAAAAAGATTTTTGATTGATTTGATTTTTTCAATTCGAGCCGGTAGTTCCTGAGATTAGCGCGTTCAACCAAATAAACAAACTCTTCTGCTTTATAATATTATTATAGTATAGAAGTATAGATATGTCCCTCGTTTGGTGACAGTGCTGAAAACAAGTTTTGCCAGTATTTGTTTAATTTTTCAGTCTTCAGCACTAGTTCCACGTGTAGACTGTAAATGTGTGAATTAACCTGTTATATTGTCCTCTTATTTGAATTCTCGAAAGATCGGATAACTCATGAGATGACAAAAATGTAAAACGTTGATCTTGTTGCTTGCCGTTCAAATAAGAGCTGCTATCTTGGCTTCGCTGAGGATTGTAATACTACAGTATACCAGATTTGTCCGCACAGCAGCATACGTAAGTTCTAATTAGCACGAGCATTTAGAAACTGTTTCAACCAGGTATATCGCAAATATAATACAATAAACATAAACAAGACATCTTCATTCACAACAAATACTTTAACCATTTAATTAATTTTCAAACACCCATGCTTCCGTGTTCACGGAAATCGTAATGCTTATTTAAAATCCAGTTTGGTCAGTCTAGAGAAAGAAAAACGTTTATCCGTGTCAATACGGTGTTGAGCATGTATGTCGTCATTCATTATTTAAGTGGCGCCTCTGTCGTCGATGTTCTTGAATGTTTTGTCTAACCTTCAGACGCGTGCGGCCCACTGTGCGGTCTACAAAAATACAAAATTTGGTAACATCACGCATGACGTGTTCAACGTCGGGCTTAATGATAGTGTGCCTCAGTAGTATAACTACATGGTAGCCAGTTGTGTTTAAGTCACATGTATTAGGGGACGGTCCTTTTGCCATCTACCAGACCCAAATCCAGACTTGGCGCTGCCATTGAGAAATTCCAATGGGAAAAATTAATTTGTTGTAAGAAATTATTGTTGCCAAGTTTCATGAATATAGGTAGAGAGATAGCATTCATGATTGATTTCATTTAAGAAAGAAAGATAAGGTTTGAAATTATGAATCATAATTTATCATGCCGTATCGAGTTGTAAATATATACTTACTATGAAATATCATTGTTAGAGATGGGTGATGAACTTTGCATTGATATGCTGCTAAAATCTTCGATAATTATCGTTATTATCGATCGTAGAATGATTAATGGGTCAATCATCTGACTGGCGAAACTTTTGACTAGACATTGCCAGATAATCAGGCGCAGACATCTCTCAATATTTAATTTTGTTTGTATTTGTACCAATGGATCGATGCAGTGAGCAAAATTCTCACAATGTGCTGGTAAGCAAGATTGCATCAGTGCTTTGTATCTACATTCTTTTGCGAAATCCATGCTAGCATTCAAAATGGATAAGGTAAGTAGCCTGCCGTTAAGTGGCAAAACATTGAGATAGCTGCTCATCACGACGCACGGTCGGTAAAACAGGGGAATCTAGGACTTTCGACGAGTGTTGTGCAAGGTCCTGCACGGACACCGACACTGTTCAGTTGTTAGTGGTCCAAAAGAAACAATTCTATTGCATGGATTCAATTATAAATTAACCACGCAACATTTGAATCATTCATATTTTTCCATATTTATCTTAATTATCACCAAAATCAACAATTATTTAACCTAGTCCTTGTTTATTGACTTATTTCCTCTACCTTTATGAACATAGTAAGTATGCATATGTATTTGTAACTAATAGATAACTGTATTTGAACTAATTACTGATATATAGGCATATAAATATTGCTATGGAATGTGACCTACATATCAGTAACGGAAGGAACGGTAGTAAAGATGAGATAACTCCTGAAACGTCCTCGGCCATTAAAACATCGCCATAATACGTGAACGGTATTACATACAATTATGGAGTTTTAGTATAGCGGTTTATTTAAATCAATAGTTAAGTGAAAATTATTTAAAAAAAAAGTCTGAAAATCTTTACACCTGCCTGGCCTTTTCTTAACTTTGTTTTGGTCGGCTTCTAGTCTAACCGGATGCAGATGAATGCCAGTATTTTACATGGAGCGACCGCTTATTTATCTGACTGAATGAAATTCGTAATTTTTATCTTGCACAGAAGATGCAAGCTCAACCCAACATGATTATAAAGAGAGAGGTGGTTAAGATTATTGAAGTGTAACTTCTAATGCGACTTCCAACCTAACCCTTCCTATTTTCATTTCCTCATTACGAAGTTTCACTTCTTCCGCGCGGAGAGGACACACAATTTTTTTTCATAAGTATTTCTGCAAAAAGCTACTAACTTATTCCTTTTTCTGTATGAATGATTTTTAAAGGAGCTAGGGCCTATTTCCTCACCGCTTCGCACATCTCCGCACGTTTCCGCTTCGCAATAGCGCACATACTACATAATAACGTCCGCGAATGATATTTTGTTCAACATACAACTTGCACTGACCTGCAAACTGCCAAAACAGTAGAAAAAAAATACTCCGTGGGCTTCCCCGGCGCTTCCACCTCAACAAAGATTATTTTGTAAAGAACGCGGCTAGTGCCACCAAACTCTCTTTATAAATACAACTGGCAGAGTGTAGTACTAAATCTGTGGCTGTTTGGACGGGACGCCCGAAATAACCCGCCAAAATCAAGGTTCCCACGTGAGGTTCGCGGGATATCTGGATGCATCACGTTTCAATTTTACATCCGTATCTGAGCTTGATGGAGAGCTACTACTCTCACTCAGACTCACGTCCTTGAAAGTACCTTTGCTTGGTTTTTAAAAAGGCCCTCAATTCTAATGACCTAGTAGGCTGATCTTTGGAAGCTTCTCACGTTTAAATTGTGGTTTTCGGTTCCAAACTAGTGAGTATTTTTAACCGACTTCAAAAAGGCGGAGGTTTTCAATTCGTCGGAACCTTTTTTTTTAATGTATGGTCCCCGATTACTCGAAGATGGCTGGAGCGATTTGAATATTTTTTTTTGTTTGAAAGGGTATTTCCCAGATGGTCCCATAATCAACAAGTCGGGATCTGATGATGGGATCCTGAAGAAATTGAGAGAACTGTTAAAATTTCATAGCCACATTTTATGTGATTTGGGTAGTTTTTGGAAGAGCACTTTCTTAAAGTGGTCCCATTTCAATTTGGTGAAGATCTGATGAAGATCTTCGGAGATAGGCAACGGAACTCCTCAATAAATGATAGCAAATGGACTGAGATTGCTGAAATCTCATGTCTATACACCAGTTCATAACATAACATCACGCCGCTACGCAGCGGTAAGCACAAGTGTACCACTAAAAAGTGAAAAATAAAAACTTTTTTCCAAAAAATAAAACCGACTCCAAAAAACACAATAATGTGAAAAATAATTTTAGCTTTAGAAGTCGGTGACAAAAAACTAAGTAAATCAATCAAACAAAGGTCAACCTAACGACATGCCCTTGATTCCCGAGGAGTTATTTCAAAGGTGTACCTAATGGTACACCCTCATTTAGCCAGTAAAGTTAAGTCCCATGTAATAGCAGGCGAGCCTATTGCCATCAACGGGGCCCAATATTCTCGACTCCGTGGATGCTGCTGAGAAATTCCGTAAAATCCTTAAGTGGAATGGAAGGATAGGACAGCAATCCGTGTTCTCTGCTAAAATGTCATTATTGCTAGAAGCTATGTCAATGCGCATGTATTGTATCCAATTTATCTAGTATGCTTTGTAAATGTTAAACGTTCTGCACAATTGAGTATCACCTGTCATTGTCATCCAGTTTCTTTTACTTTTATTATGTTCAGTATAATAAACTTGATTTACCAGTGAGAACCGGTTAAAAACCAGTTTATATGCTGGAATAAATAACATTGCCTTTTTTAATGTCAACAATTTATATATCAATAAACTGTGTAACCTATGAATTTTAACAATCAGCACATTTTACAAGGGCACCGGGTTGTGATAAACTCAAATAAATATGTCTGGTTCAAATTCTGATTTATTTTTATACTTTTAATCGGGCTTTGTTTACCGTCATGCTAATCTGTAATTCTGTATAATACGAACATTAAAAACTAAAAATTAAATACCTATTTGACCAAATAGGCGTATTTGCCCGTAATTCTAGAAAAGTCAAGAATTCAAGATCACACAATAAGCCGTCAAAACCTTATCAATTTCTTCTCTGGAAAATGTCAACATAAAACTGAATTAAAATGTAAGAAAATTGAAAATGCGGTAATTAAAATAAACCAAATACATAGTTTATAAAAAATCGTAAGGTTTATTTTTATTACGCATTTGAACACAAAAGAAAACATCACGAGGAAATCTCGTTAGGTCGAAATTATACTAGAAACAGAGACGGATAACCTTGAAATCATTGACGTAACTTGGGATGTAGTAGTACACCATTCTGCTCCTAATCCTTAAAGAAATAATGGTGAAATTGATGATGACGATGGTGCCGTTAATGATTCATTAGAAACGTCATCCAGTTCCCAAGGTGACTAGGGTATATTGCACTTCTGTTGGCAGAGATCCAAGTGGTATAACTGAGAATTTTGTAATAGATTCATCCGATCACGCTATGCATGATCTTAGTATAAATAAAGATCTCTAAGCTGAAACTGATTCCCGCCAAAACATATTAATTGGAGAACCAAGACTTAAAGAATCTGTGGGTAGAGTCTGTTATTGTTTGTGAAATTCCTACTGCATGAGCGAATGCATCTAACTGTTTGTTGCTAGGAGTAGCATTGGGAATAGAGGTTAATTTAACTTTGAAAAGACTAGAAATTAAGTGGAATCGAGGAGTTCCCAGATAACATATCCCAAATAGACATACCTTATCGTTTAAGCATAAGTATACAATATTTGTAGCATACAAACAGAACAGAGTTATCGTCAGAAAACACATTAATTTAAATTGTTGCATTTTCCTGTACAATGCTTAAATGATTATTGTGTGGTTCTCCACTGCGGATAATGCAATGGCGTTGTCCTTTTCATCATCATGAATGACCCCAGTGTCTTGTTGCGGATGTTTCTGTTTTGTATTGTATTGTGTTGTGTACTAGCATTTATTTTAGGAATTCTTTTAAATCGTAATATATTGAACATGATTGTCTTGACGATTTACCTATTACAGTTCTTTTGTAGCTGTTTTAGGGTTTTTTAATAAGTTTCATACATGTCCCACAGGTAATCGGAAGTACACCATTGTCGCTTATCAGCTTATTTGGCTTATCTCTGTTTGGGATATTTTTACATCTGACGCTATTGTCATAAATAATGCATCATGTTGTTAGTCATTGTTCTTTAAAAAAGCCGGTATCACAAATCTCGTAAAATCAGTAAAAATAACAAGACATTCAACTGAATTTGACAATCTTGTCTATCATCATGATCTACTGCCTTATCGTGAACGTGACGTACGTCTGCAACGCAATTCAGACATTATGTGTCAAGGGCAGTTTACTTCCTTGAATGTGCTCCTTGGCAAGATGACTTGCGTATTTTCCGAGAAGAGAAAATTTTATGTCGTTCTGTGAATTTAAATCATTTTCCGTCCGTTTTCTACTAGTGGATTTTACCAATTGAGAATATCTAAACCGCGTTCAACAGCTTTCAGGGTCAGTATTCACTCTCACAGCTCTTAAATGCGATGTACTGAACGCGTTCAATTTTATTTGGGGTATTCACCCTAAAAATCGTGGTGTTTAAAACCTGTACTATTGAAAGTTTCATCCTAACATGAGTATCATAATCCAGTTATTTGTTCTCATGTTTCTGGAATACATTGATGACGTTAGTGTAACACAACACGATTGTGAGTTTAAAGTTACGCCGAAACACACCTCCATCGTCACGTAGTTGCAACTGGTGCTTTCTGATTAGTCGAATAAAATGTGTGGCGATATGGTGTGGCGACGCGCGACGTCTGATTACAACTGTGGTAACGTTACGCTTACGAATTGAGCGTTTGTCAATATGTAAATTCGGAATTTATTTAATTTCGTGGACACTGATTAGGATTTAAATGTCTACTGTAACGAAGAGATTATAGTAAAAACTGTCATAGCAGTTAGTAAAGCATTTGGTGAAGGTAAAAAAATTGAAAATATAATATAAATAGCAAAAGATCATTGTGGCGATATCCTAACAATAAAATTTGATATGACCACATTAAAAGCTTACTTGAGTTAATACGACCTTCTCCACTAAGACAATTAGAATTTATATACATTGACGTAATTGAAAACAGAGGCTTCATTACTGTTTTGTAAACCACAAAATATTGAATACCAACCGTCATTTGAAGAAACCTTAGGAACTCACAACAACACAAAACATATTGGAAATACCTTAACTTAAACTTGACATTGACAGTCTTCAACGGGTATACGATTTATTACTTGCTTCGGTGAAAGAAAACATCGTGAGGAAACCAGCATCCCTGAGAGATAATTCTCGACGGCATGTAAAGCCAAGTCAGAGACCCATGGGCGGCATAAAACTCTGACACCAGGTGCACTAACCACATGATAAAACAAGATCAAAAAATATTGCAACAAAATCTGTACTTGATTGTAAAATCAAAGGAATCATCAGTAATAAATCACCAAAACAATAGCGCGCGTTACATAAAAATGTCACGTTTCACGTCCATATAAAATTACTTCAATATGATGCTGAGATGAATAATAAACAGGTAATGGCAGACAAAATGAGCGAGACGAGCTAGACTAAAATCAACATTAATTAATTCAAAAATAAGGACGTCTGGCAATTATGCGAAACACGTGGCCAGACTATAGGCAAATCTTACCATTAACGTACATAAGAAACTGCAGTATATATGGTTAATATGCAGAAAAGGGAAAGCTTGTATGTACTCAATTAACTCTTTCTACCAGTAAAAAGTGAACTGCCGGCAGGTCAAGTACCACCGTGCGTTAGAATTCAGAGTTAAAATAAAGAACGTAACATGTTAAAGACTACAACATTTCTAACTGAATAGTTTGAAGACGTGGCTCTTAATTTCAATGAAACTCTCAAGCGAGAAGAAACTTTCGAAGCCAAGCCCCCTAAACAGTTAAAACAGACGTACATGTGACTCCATTATCAAATTATGCAACTAATTCTCCAAGCAATACCAGTCAAGCCACTTTTTTGTTACACGCGCTCACGGGTCAATCAACTTCTCTTCTAATTTTCATAATATTACTGCATTCAAATTTAGCCTTCCTCATATCTGGGACATTTCCAATATTAGTCGGGTGTCTTTCAAAATGGCTGCTTTGTAAGACCCATTTAGCAACACTTGTGCGTTTAATGAATCATTATAATTGCCTCTTTACACTTTTGATGTATTAATCATTAAGCTGCATTCTTGTATCTACGTCATTGTCATTGTCATCATCTTGTCAAGTATTTTAGTTCAACGCCTTGATGCATCCAATGTAAATGTATTCTCATTCTGCAAGAACTATTAGTATTGTCCTTGAATTTTAACTCTCAGGACATTTGTCTTTAAGGTCTACTGACTTCGAGGGCATCAGGAACAGATAAGAAAAAACAACTTTATAAAAGTTAAATACATTTAAAAGTAATTTCGAAACATTTAAAAGTAATGACGATATCCAACGCATTGTTACATCAGCTGCGTCTCGTCCCGAATTTGTTCAGTATATAAATACACGTGGCAATAAAACGTAGTTTATCTTTTAATTGTACCTACCACTACATCCCGATTAAAACAAGACCTTGTAGTACTATTGTAAATGTCATTGCAGTGTCAAATTGCAATGCATTTAGCTATCAGACTCATAAATATGTATAAAATAATCTGACACCTGTTTTTATTGAAACTATTGTCTTAATTGTCAAGGTTTTTTGCTGATTTTATTAATGTCTTTCACTACAGTTGAAATTAGTGCTCTAAACCTAGTTTAGTTTCTAAAGATCCTTTGCTTGTGCCTAAAACCACTTGGACTGCCGCAAAATATCCTTACGTATGCAGCGGGTAAATGTTCAGCATTCAAAACAGGTGGTTGTCCTTGCTTCAGTTTTGCTACCTCTCTTTTCCTGGTCTCGTACATTACTATCTCCTATTCCGAACAGGGTCACTTTAGCGCCTATTACATCTTACATCTATTTTGTGTTGTCCTTTTTATGTTTTTTTACTTCCTGCCTTTGATTAGGCTTCCACGTTTCTAATTGTGTGTTTCCTGATTTCCTGTATCGATATTCTGATATTGTTCACGGCTTATAATCTTATATTTTGAAACTTTTTCTTAAGCGTCGTCAAGGTAATCAAATTGTTATCAAACGCAGCTCTACTTTAACTTCTTATCGTTGTTTGTTAAAGTGCAATGCAACCTGTTCTGCTTGCTTGTAGTTTGGAAATATTTAGTACATAACTGGTAAGGACTGGTATAAAAATTATACTGCAAGTAAATATATCTCATGTTCTTTCTATGTGAATATATGATGAATTTTGCCTGTCAAATTATTTGAACTAAGAAGCCGTTTGATTCAGAACTTAGCTAAAGCGAGTTCTTAGGTGATTGTTAGTCTTGTCACGTCAATAAATAAAATAGATTCGTGTCTTCTTATCAGTCCCATTTAACCTGTTAAATTAAGTTATTTTTTTATCTCTAGTCATTTTGTTGGGGTTATGATCTCGCGTGCGCAACGACCCTTGATCCCTTGTCATGAAAACATCACGTTTTGCATTCTTTGATATTTTTACCCTTGCACTTTATTCCTCAAAATGTAACACCTAACTACCGAGGATTTTTTTTTAATTCTTTATCAAAACGTATTCTTTTAAAGATTTTCAGTGTGTACATCGTTAAACTGAGCAGTTCTATACCCTAACGGATCGGTTTCGTTTCGGTGATCAATTCCAAATGCTACTTTTACGATTTTGTCGATATGCTTGTTAGTCCTTAGTTAGACCTTTCTCTAGTATAGTTTTTGGTCCGCAATCGTTCTAGCCTTTAACTCATAAATGTGTTTCAACACCTGTAAACTACTGTTTGTGTTAGGTAAAGTCACGTTCAGCAATAACCGGTAAAGATCGCGGTTACAGATAATTAGTAGAATTACTAGGTCGTTTAACAATGTTCCATTACAGCTACTCGTTTCAGTTAGTTTACTGTAGAATTAACGAGATGATAACGCAAATTCTGTTAGAAAAGTCCTTGACATGTCATAGTATCTATAATTTATGTCATACTTAATTTTGCTATATTAATGTTCACTGTACTTATACTATCGTTACAGTATTTGAAGTATGAAATTCTGACATTAAATTCTTCAAGTGTCACGCAGTAACTAGGTTTTAAAGTTAAGATAGGCAGACTCCATGAAAAGTGGCACATGGCATTCAGCAACACCCGGTTAGGTTGGAAACCGATGATGATGATGAAACCCGAGAACTATGCTCATGTTTACCTCATCTGCAATATTGACTAAATAATGATAAATGTACAGTAGAAGAACCTGTAAATGTTATTTAAGAGACTGAAACTACAAAACTGTCGCCACATTTATTGTTCCGTTTGATTCATGTCGTTAAGTTAGGGATGTGCGCGCAAATTGATTAATATATCAATGCCTATTGTCTTCAATCATAGCTCTGCCAAGGTCGTCTCTACCACTGTTATTATTTATTGTGAAATCTAATCTAGATGTTACTGCGTCTAGTTGGTGTTCATCTGTATTGTTATCCTTGCTAAGTAATGGTCATTGTTATCAATTTTCCCATAGGTTTTCGAAATACCTTCATCTTCTTTTTAAACTTCTTCATATTTTTCTTTCGATTTGTTAATTTTTTGTGCACCAAAGACAGCAACAGTAACCAAAGAACAGTGTCAAAGTATGGTACCAAAGTTCAAGCTGACTTCTAAAAATAACTTTTAATATTTTCTTTATTGTATAACTGGTTTCTTTCGATTTATTTAAAGAAATCCGGTCCGATTTGTGACCGTCTTTTTGTGCAAGAAAAGGTCTAAAACAATGTATAAATTATCACAATCGATGGTTTTGATCCATTAAGGCATCCACAGGACTTGCCCGGTTAAGCAGAAGCCAGTCTTCTCAGACTGAACTGCGAGATGCCCTACACAAAAAAAAAAAAAGTTTTGATCCATTTATATTATTTTACACCTTTCTGGTCAATGGGGATTTTCATCAGTCATCTATACTGATTAGATACAGCTATAAATAAAAGTGCGATAATCTCTGACCAACTCATTAATGATCACATGATTATCACACCTTTGAGGTCGTGTCACCTCTTGATACATACAAGTTATAAAGCTGCTGTTAGGATATTAATAGAATATCATCTAACGCACAATGATTGAACATGAATGCCACATGATGTTCAGATAAGGAGAAGTCATTGGGTCAGATTTAAAAGAAGTAATTAATTACAAGACGAAATAGATCAGCACTTATTAGAATCTTGGAGAAGTACCTTTACAAATAACGGAAACAAATAATAATGGTAGAATTACTGAAATTATTCCAATTAAGGGTATAAACTTTTCTGATTTCCTTAACAGAAAAAGCTATTTTTTAACTATATAATGACGAAGAGAAGCAATGAAAGCATTATGAATTCGCCATTGATGATACTAGAAAGAACCGGAAAACCCGCAATCAATTTCTATAGCCGTGCTTTGAATAGTAAAGTGTATATAAGTAAGCAAGACACGTGCGAACTGTAGAACCCTAATGGAAAGCAATCATTACGTATAGAACCTCATAGATATCACCTGTTGCAAGAATGAGATCATTTTACTTAAGACAAGAAACAAAAGGATGAATACACAGTCAAGAGATGGAAGGAAAAGGGGCTTTATGTTTCAAGTCCTAAATAATTTGTACTCGGACAACAGGTGGAAGGATATATTATACTTTCTTTGCAGTGCCATTAGATACCAATCAAATGATAAACATAAAGAAAATTCTTTCCTTGTAGCACCTAGTACAATATAATATCGAAAGGCCATCTTTAATTAACTTTCCAAGACAAACTTTATCATAATTCCGAGAATTGGTTTCAAATGAACCGTTTGGTATTGCAAGAATCTGCAGTATCTTCTCTCTAAGCTTAAGGTCAGTAATTTAATCATATGGCATGATTGTTATGTAAGCATCTGTTGCCCGGGGTATCACGATTCATATTCTTATCTTAATTAGGATTCCATGCACCCGGGTGGCTTTGACAGTGACATTCGGTTTTCACTTTCATATAATTAACTTAATCAATAGCTAAGGTGGTATGATAATCATTCGTTACTTTTAGGTCATTGATGATGTCAACATGTTTTATAGTTGTTATCATGGTAGTATTATATTAATGAGAATTACAATAAAACTTATTTCACGCGATGTAGGTGGTACTCTTCAAGGTCTTCTGCTCGTCTGACCACATTTTGTTTTTAATTATACTTAGTAAACATATTTTTTTGTCTTCCGAACACACGTGTTAATTTTTGACTAAGCTTTGACAAACTTGGTTAAGAATTAAAAACGTCTTCTCATTTATCGTCCAAATATTGCACTTGACTTGCATGATAATTATATTTTGTTTAATGATTATTTTACCTTATATCTTTATCAAAAAAGTTATGAATCATAAAACTTTGATCCTTCGGCAGTGATTCTTGATAACGGGTCAGAGATAACGGGATTCAAATGAGAGCGTATCCGCAGACTTGACCTGGGGCCAATACGTGCTCAACTTGCCAAGATACACTTTATAGATCAAGTTCGTGAAGACTCTTGGCTTAATTTCCTATCTCTAATTCCCGAGGAAGCTCCACATAATTACAATATCGTGGCTAAGTGACTGTCTGGTTGATCTCTATGATTATATTTACCAAAATTATCTAGTTGAGTAACTGGGTAGGGGTACTGATTTTTCTACAAAGATATATCTTCTATGGCGCTAAGATGTGTACAAGATGATTGACAGTAGCTCGATGTTCATCGTTTCAACTTTGTTATAAGAATGGTTAGAACAGATGCCAGTCTGTTTTGTTTCTAGCTCAAATAATTATAAATTATTTGCTATATTTATAAGTATATTAGATAAAGAGATGGTTGAGTATTTCAGCCAGCTCTTGTGTGCTGACTAGCCCAGGCCCAATTCTTTGTCCTGCATTCGTGAATCACAACTTTATATTTAACATTTCAGTAAATTCATGTCCTGTTTTGTTCACTCTATAGTTCATATAATTTGTACAACATAATATATTTTGTTTAGTGACACTTAAATGTTTGGCGTGTCTCATCAAAATGGAGAGTTTTACTCGCTTGAAGCATCGATTTCCTGTTAAGTTCTAACCTTCGCAAGTACAATACACACTTACAAGTGTTGTAAATAAATTCTCAGAATTTTAATTCTTAACTTGGAGTTCAATACCTTCTTGAACTCAACATCCATCAAAAACATACAAATTATATTGCATTTGCACAAAAGGCTGTTTAATATCTGGCTTCTCAAAATTTCCACCGACTGCGTATGAGTCAGCTTCGGAAGATTTAGCCCAAACTTAATATATCTTTCAACACAACTTTTCAAATGCACTTTACGTCCAGTATTCGTATGACTATGACGAAAGCAATATTCATAATTGGTCACACCGTCTATGAATTTGTAAGTGATAAGCAGTGGGAAATTTAACAGTGTAATTCTTTGTTTAAGAATGTTCTTTCCGTACAGTAATCTCGCAGCTATCCATTTCTACTAGTAGTTTGTCTTTATTAGCAGCTAAAACTGCATTATGAATATAAACATGTTTATTGTAATCATACTCCTTTCTGAGCTAAGAGGCGTACAATTGTAGATGCCATGTCCAGGAGTGGACTCCTGATAATAATGATGATGATCCTTTCAAAAGCTTTATCAAATCTACTTACTACAAAGTCTCAAAACAATAAAGTAAGCTAAGACTAAGCTAATTAATTAATAGACTAAGCTTGGCGTAGATCGCCCAATGTAACTCTACTCTATCATTTCATGCTAATGCATTAAAATCAGTGCACAGTCTTTCTTGTAAAATGGGAGCAATGTATTGCATTGACCTTTCCGGACCACCTTCACGCACTTTGTTTCATTCACCATAGCAATGTAGTGTTTTGTCAATACTATATTTCTCACTATTGTGATGTTTGTTTGAAGTTTTAACGTCAAGTGTGTGTCAATTTACCAGGTATTTCTAGAATGCGTTAAATCCATTAATTTGTAATTGACAGCCTCGTCTTTTCGTTGGATATTTAGGCTTTCCTAATTAGGGACTGTCGTATGGTTTCAAAATAATGGATTGTTTATACTCTCCACTTTATAATTCCTCAGATTCCAAAATTACCTTATTGTTAATTTTGAAGAAAGAAGATATCGCTAAACGACTCTCCATTTGTTCCCAACAGTTAGCAAATGGTTTAGTCATCCTGTAGTCAACCATTATTTACATTACGGCTTATGGCGTTTTGTTAACATTAAACACACATATAGCAGAGCAAATGTTTATATAAGATACAATTCGTTCTGCTATGCAGTCCTTGCGTTTTTCTCCATAAACGTCTTTAATATGGCATGTAATGCTGCAAAATAAAAAGGCTATTTAGCAATAAGATAAAGTTCTTTGAATAATACTTTCAATGTCATTTTGACACACCTCCTTTCAACGCCTTTCAGACTTCCGCTTGCGTCATACTGTCATGAACATGAAATAAATAAAGGTGATTAACATGAAATATTTACTCTATTGAGAATTGTCTAGTATTTTTGAACAATTTTGAATATCCCGTGACTTTAAAAGAAAATTTAGCTAAAAATAATCTGAAAAATCTACAGCACAAATCAGAATCCTCATTCTATGGTTACACAGTCAATGAATTGATTTAGTTTAAATAAATACGTATTATTTGCTCAGATGATATCGACTTGAAAGGTAAAACAGGGCATACAGTCATTGTCTGCTCATTGGGTCAGTGTATGTCATTCGGTCTAAGCACCTCTGTTTTTCACTTCTTTGTTAAATCTAAGTAAATAAAAGTTACAATTGTAGCGGAGTTATCTTGTAACCTTGATTCTGTTTAGTGGTTTAAAAAACTCGTAAAGATACTGGTTTCAGATTTCAGTTTAACTTTGAATAACAGATAACATTGTCTGAAAACTGAACCAGTTGAATACCAATAAGAATAAGTATTTGCGACGGAAGCTGGCTCGTAATACCGAAAGTAAGAGAAAGATGATACTCGAGAAATGTTAACAATACGCAAGATGATATTGATACTACATTGGATATCGTCGCTGAATACAAGTTTCTTCTCCTAAAGCAAAACATTATAAGTGTTATTCCTTCTAACTTCAATTTCCACATAGTTATGATGGCTTACTACAGTATCATCGATGGCATGTTGTTGTCTTTCTACTTGTACTACAGCTAAATTTTTGTTAATTCAGGTTGTTTTTGTACATTTCGGTATCTTCTTCAGATTTAGCTGAAAATGTTGCAGCTTTCCTCCCATTTCCTTCGCTTGTTTACGCAATCTTGGCTGAAGCTCGACCTAGATTTTACTTTATTTGTTTATCAATACTGCAGAAATGGGAAGACATTTAATCCTGATATTCCTCTAAATGTTACTTAAGTTATTTTTGTGATTATCACTGCTGCCAGAAGTTGTAAGGATTGTTGTATTTTGTTATTTCAGACAATAAAGGAAATGATGCTTGGTGATAAACTGATTTTGGCTTGTAATGCGATCAGATTAGATTTTTCAAAGATTACTTTTATTTGTCCAAATCATAATCTTCCTCAAAAAGTGCAACGTCAGATAACAGGCAGACATTGACCTTTGAGGCAAATACAAAAACTAGGACAAAAAGATATGGTTTTTACAGATTTTGGTTTCTGATTAATATATCAAACAGACAAAACCTTTACGATTTAGCACACACATAATACGCCTACTACGTCGATGAAACGAAACTATATCTTATAAAATCTTGAAATAGGCGAATGAAAGATGATGGGAAAACCCTGGAAAAGGCTGGCACAGAAGCGTGGATAATGGCCCAAAAAGGGAGGTCCGTAGCCAGCAGTGGGTGAATTCAGGCTATGGATGATGATCATGATATATATAGATATACAGAGACTGTTCAAAACACATTACTGCAACAAATATTATAAAGTTGCCTAGCTTAGATTTATAGCATCATGATAAGGTAGTCTGTAATCGTGTGACTACGTAGTAAAAGTCGCAATAAGGATAATACTATGAGGCACAATGTCAGGGCCTTCATTATTTACATTATTATGTGAATATACTCGTAATAACATAACACAAAATATTTGCCTTATATATAGGTATATTCGGTTAGTGGTCGTATGTTTCGATAACCGAATAGGTTTTCCGTTTATGCGTAATATCGTCAAGGATTTTATTATAGTTGGTTATTTTATAGACAGATTTACAATGCGTGTTCTGATATTTAAACAGTTATTTGAATTATATCATTACCGTTCTTTCTGGCTTCAGTTTTGTAAGTACAAATCTAAGAGCCTGCAAAAATCAGACTCTTCATTGCCAAGTGTCCTTAATGAGTACTCAAATATCAGTAGGTATATTTATTCCATTGCCATAGAGTTAATGTATGTATTTATATATTCAACATATTTAAATGTGTAGAATTATTTATCTAGTTTTTACGTCTTTGCCTGTTGAATATTTACTAGTGTCTGACGTGATTTGAACAAAAAAAATATCGAAGTCATGATTGATTGTATGTAAAGTGATTTTGAATATTCTTTTGTTTTTCTTCACACCTAATTATTTTTCGTTAACCAACCAGTAGCAGTTACCACTGGATCGAGTTTGTTTTGCATTTATATTGATATGCGTTTTAACATTTAACCTGTTATGTTTTACCATTGATAAAACTGTCTTGATTGTAGAAGATGGCGTTTTTATCTTTATTGTTTATAGTTTTGGTACTGTTATGTTATTAGTCGTAAAATGGTTTCCATAAACATTCTTGCTTCTCGCAACAGTTATGCACACTATGATTATAATAATAATGTTGTACTCATTAAAATAATAATGCGAATGTCTAGAATTGACACCATATATTTTTTTCTGATTTAAGTAAAGCTTTCGATAGTATGAATATTGTTGGAAATATTTTTTCATAGCATAAAATAAACGTCTAGAATTCGAAAATAATTAATAATAAAATGCAGTCTCACCGATATGAAATTAAGAAATCCTTTGTATCCTCGCAGAATACAGCACCAAGCGTCGCAGACAGAAATTACACTACACGAGTACGTTAGTATTAAAAGTTTTCACAGTACGAAAATATTAAATCGCGTGAATACGACACGAAGAGTCGTGCATCCCCTACGAACCGCGGGCACACACTGACCCGTTGGACTGACTGAACGCCGGACGCTCCCGCGCTTTTTTCTTTCTCTACAGTGCTCCGTGTCGGGCAAAGCGAACGCGTCGCATTCAGCCTATTTATTTTTAATTTCAATCAGGAGTGTGTGAACCTTCGAGCACGTGACAATGGCAGGTCAGTTTTGTACAGACAATAAATATTTTGCCAGACAGTTATCATTTATCAATGTTTGTCTAAGGTTAAACTTTCAGGTAGTACGTTAACCTGCGGAGGTTTATCTCTAATTCCTGTGACCTGTTTTTGGTCGGTGTTTCCAGATTGTCTGTGATTGGATACTATTATTTATGCACCTGTCCTTCGTTCATGGAAGCCGACCCATGTCATTACGGAACTAGTCTTAGTACTGATGTTAGGGCCGCGCCTTTTATAAAATGTCTACATTTGAGCTGAGTACCGACATTTTTCTCGGGAGAAAATTATGGTCATCCGTTACCATGATCGCATTTGGAACGAGAAGGCAAACCATGATTAAACCCGATTTTACATTTTTAATAAAAAAAGTTTCTTGACTACGGTTTCCTTGGTTCTGTTCGTTTTCCTGTTCAACTTTGAATACAAATTATGTATCCTGTTAAACCCCAAATTAGGTTTTCCATATTACATGCATTATGAAATTGAGGGTTCGAGAAGTATAATTTATAATACAAAGACCCATAAACTGCGACCTAGCGCAGTGCACCGTGTTTGACCTTCAACAGTGTGGACCCAGCAGTGGACTAAAGACGAATGATTGTAACGAAGTTATACAAGCACAAGTAGGATCTAAAGTCTGCTTGATGTGGAGATGTAACATCTACAGGCATCTTATAAGTTACTGGCATGCTTTATTAAAAGGAGATAAAGGCTAATTACATGTTTCAAAACCCAGTGATTATTTTAAGCTTTTAAACATGCCTTATTAGTAAAAATAGGACTATTGGTCAAATCTTGCAACTGATTTTCAAACCAGTTTCCCCAACCGATTAACCACCTTTGGTTCTGGTGACACTAAAGTTTTATGACAGACATGTCTTGGTCCTGCAGCTAGGAGCACCGGGATACGAAACTTTGTACACATGGTAGATGAACCTAATTTTCTCAAATGTCGTCAACACATCTATGAAGAACTGCCTAGTGCCTACCAGTGTCCAGTATAAGTATTTCCGTGTATTTTAATCATCTTTGAAAACTAGTTGTCATTAAAAATGTAAATCAGTGTTTGTAACTGTAAAAATGAATTTCAAGTAGGTAGGTTGAAATTTAATATGCATGTGTTTATGATTCTTAAAACAATGGATGATATAGATGAGACATCGACAAGCGTCCACAGATTACAAACTACTTTATTAGTCCGAATGACACTTGCGTGGCTTCCGTGGACTTCCATCATGGGCCATTGTTGGAAATGTAAAGATTTATTGGGGTCAAGGTCAGTCTCGATTAAGATATTAAGATACTTATAAAAAAATAGGTTTATCTGGTTACAGCCATAACGGAAATAGTTTTTGATATGCAAATAATATGCACGGAAGTATTATTGAGATTTTGAACCTGCTAGATAAAACAGGTTTGGAATAGAAGGATGTATGCATGCTTGCATTGACCCGTTTCAATGACAATTTAAGAAATCTGGAAAGAAGAGGTTCCTCCGAGGAATCTCGAAAAATACCTAATTATTATTAATTACCCATCCACAGAACCTATTCTTATTATTGGCGTATTTAATGGACTTTCTATATAAGTATTATTATATTTGTCTTTATTAAAATAGGTACATCTTTTTATTGCTTAAGTTACCTTGCTAACCGATAAAGCGGGTTCATTAGAATGCAACCAGCACGATGCCAATCTTCAAAGATTGTATGAAAAAAATATTAACGCTATCTTTACCCAACACTCGAAATTTGCAATCTTGGAAATACTATCAAAATACAAAAAAAAAACTCAATTCCTTCTTTCTAGAAACATCTGAAATAATAGTTATTTAGTAATGAATAAAATTTGGGCAACCAAATGTCACTTCAACTTAGTTTTAAGTTTACAAAATAATAGCTTATTATTATGCCCGCGGTTTCGCTCGCGTGGAGTTCCATAATAGGTTGTGTCCTAAATACATCAAATAAGTCCGTCAGTTACATTTTCAAAAAATATTTGACACCAATTTTTTCTTTTGTTACGTAGACCAAAATTGACGAAAATACGACGCTTTTAAAATTCTCAATACGTCACGCCTAGGTATAATTTCTAGCTAGTTCTGACGTCACGGGGCCCCACTCCCGAGTTTTGATTTCATCTTTGTCAAAATTCATCTATCTATCTATACTTATAATAAATCTGTAGAGAGGTCAATTCTGTACATGAAATATATTTACAAAATAACTATCGGGGGGTGATTAGTGATCGATACTGATGCCAAAAATGCAATCAGTAAAATTTTTGTCTGTCTGTCTGTCTTTCTGTCTGTCTGTCTGTCTGTCTGTATGTTATTTATAGAAAAAAAAACTACTCGACGGATTTTAACGAAACTTGGTACAATTATTCTACATACTCCTGAGCAGGTAATAGTATACTTTTCATCACGCTACCATTAATAGGAGCAGAGCAGTGAAAGGAAATGTTGGGAAAACGGGAGAAGTTACTTGGTTTTTTTAGCTTCCGTCGCGTGTGCAGCCTTAATGGTTAAAGCTACATAGAAATCATGTATAACGGAAATATTCCACATAAAATTATATAAAAAATATCCCAAGACAGCATATGTCTATCTTTTATAGTTGACTCACAATAACACGTGTAACTCCCGATAGCTTAGCAGTTCGGAGAATAAATGTGAATGTAAGTTTGTTTGTTGCGCTTTCACGCGACAACTACTGAACGGATTTGGATGAAATTTTGCACACAGATAGTTTATAACCTGGATTAAAACATAGGATACTTTTTATCCCGGCAGTAAGATTCCATGGGACAATAATCAAACTTCACGCGGGCGAAGCCGCTGGCAGAAGCTAGTCTATACTAATATTATAAAGAGGAAAACTTTGTTTGTTTGGTTGTAATGAATAGGCTTAAAAACTACTGGACCGATTTGAAAAATTCTTTCAGCAATGGATAGCTACATTATCAGCGAGTAACATAGGCTATATTTTATCCCAGTACTCCCACGTGAACGGGAACTACATAGGTGAAACCGCGCGATGTCCGCTAGTTAATTTACAAAAACAAAATCCGTTTAGTAGTTTTTGCGCGACGAACATCCATCTCTGTATCCTCACAATTTGGCCGCTATAACTCTATAATATAAGTAGGAAGTAGTATCTTAGGATGTTATTTACTTTGTATACGAGGCGAACTGATACTTTAATTGGTGACCGATACGTTAACACGCCGTGAACAGTAATCATGAACAACTTGTGTACTAAGGGACAACCAAAAAATGAATGAAAAATTTTGTTTCAGTGCATTGATTTTTAGGGTTCCGTAACCAAAGGTTAAAACGGAACCCTATTACTAACGCTCCACTGACCGTATGTCTGTCACCAGCATGTCTCATGAACCGTGATTACTACTCGTGGACAGTTGAAATGTTCACAGATGATGTATTTCTATTGGCGCTATAACATCAAAAACAGTAAACAGAATAAAATAAATATTTAAGAGCCATTTCACGTTTTCGCGCAAATATCTAAGGTTTTAGTCGCTTAATTTGCCATCTTAGATAACACTCTCGCATTTTTAAATGCATGTTTAAAATAGACTAGACTTTCGTATTGATACTTCATGTAACACATTTGTAAAAACTTATTTGTTAACAGTGTAGTGATTAATCTCCAACAACTAGTTTACTGAAAAATCATCGCAGAGTCAATTTCGGACTCCTATATCTACAATAAATATTTATAAATTTCACTTGAAAAAATACACAAAGCATGAGACAAATACTTTTGTCGACACATAACGTACTAAAATTTCGATAATTAATAACATACACTAGTAAAAAAACAAAGTCTTAGGGCAATTTTTAAGTTTTATATCGCTATTTTATCGTGATTTTTTGGTTTGAACGAAGCGTAATTACATTAAATAAAATATGTAAAAATAAACTATGCTCTTTCACTAAACTAATTCCAAAGTTTCATTAAAATCAATTCTTTTAATCAAACATAATAAATTTAATAACATCACTCTAAATTAGAATAAATTACGATGCATTAGCCGGCACCCATTAGTACGGCCTGAGGACTTACATTTTGTGAAATGGCTCTTAAGTGGGTAGTTTAAAGGTCGTGGCTCACTTGACAAGCACCGCCCCAGCACCGCTCCAACCCAGCACTTTACTTGCCATTCAAATTAGAGCATGGCCAGTTACAAATTTAGTTAGAGAGCCCACGACACTAAACCTAGTTCGGTTAGACATCCATGGTCACGATACTGGAATACATAAACCTGGCGGCGCTATTAAAAAAACCATTACTATTATGATAAGACTCCCAAGTTATGTGAAATTCAGTACAAATCGAAATCTTGTTGACACCGAAGTAGCACAAACTAGTTGCTTAAGAGCTCTGGAGACAATCCGATTATTCCCAAAGGCGTGCAAGTCCTACGCGTGCTCAATCACAAATGCCTTACAATAGTGTTCGCGGTGACAGCAAGCTCTTATTCCGGGAGGTAGCGGTGCAAATAAAAATGCCCTAATAAACCGACTGATATTGTTGTAATCGAAGGTTGATCTTATAAGATCTTAGAGACCATGATCTTATAAGATCAACCTTCGATTACAACAGTATCAGTCGGTCGGTCGGTCGGTCCACCAATCGTTACAGTACACCGGCTGAAACTATTTAAAAAAATAATTTACATACACTGAACTTAAAAAAAATCTCAGTACTGTAATGGAAAGAAAAATTAAACCATGAATCCACGAGTCAACAAAATATAATTACTAGAGATAATTCCCTAAAATACAATGCTACCTCCTGGACTATTACTACCAGCGTGCGGACTGTGAGCTTGCGCCTTGCGGCCCGCGCGGCGCAAGCGAGGCGACCGCGCACCGCAAGCGAGGGGACCGCGCGCCGCAAGCGAGGGGACCGCGCGCGGCCCGCGCGGCGCAACCGAGGCGACCGCGCGCTTACACCTCGCTTGCGCCGCGCGGGCCGTGCGCCGTAGCCTATATTCGAGGCGACGCCGGTCAGGAGCTGTGCTGGTGCCGTGCTGGTGCGGTGCTTGTCAAGTGAGCCACGACCTTTAGTGGTCCCATACAACAAACGTGATTTTTCGGTAATGCTACGGAACCCTTCTTGCGCAAGTCCGACTCGTACTTGGCCGGATTTTCTTTTGCTGTTTCCCTTCCCTTTCAAAACGCTGCACGCTGCTCTCAAAATGTTGAAGGGGAATGCATCACCATCATGGCCAATTCTTCGCAATTCTTTTTCACAATCAAAAATCCCAAGTTATGTGACATCTACCAACCGGTAGTAAAGAATAAGGACATTGGGAATAATGTCATACAAATATTTAGATTCCGTGATTTTCGATTTTTTCACACAAAATGCTGCTTGACGAGCGGGCGTATAACAGTGGCTAGAAAAACGATGTTTTACTAAGCAGTAACAAGTATTTGGTTCCCCGTCTATCGTTCATAAATATTTGAATGTCTTAGTTCAGATGTACTTAACTATAGTTTTACGATGGAACTGTGAATTCATATTCATAATTTTATTACAGATAAGCTACTAGCCTAAAACAATTAGAGTGAGACGCCCCGCAAGTCCAGTACCCGGTGTCGAGTACGTAACAGCTTTACCAGTTCGTGAAACATTCGGCTTAAGGTGGACGCACACTTATCCGCGCCGAAGGAATCGACCGCGCCGAACGCATCGAATTTTAGAATTACTTGTATGAAATCCTATGAAACCTCGCACACCTATCCGCGTCAAATCGTCCAAATCGAGCAGAACCCCAGAAATCCGAGACAAATTCGGATGACGTCAACAGATTCGGCGCGGCTGATCCGCGCGATTCGACCAGTGCTGCCAGATGGAATTTGAAGAAATCAGTAGAAAAATTAAAGTTTTAGCAATAGATCCGAGAAGAAATCTGTAGATTAAAAAAGTTATACCCGCATGAGGTAATAAGAATTGAATGATATAGACTTGAATTATAAGTGTGATATAATACGATAGAACATTTACGTACACATAAATACCTACTGCACTTACCTAACTTAATCTGAGTCAATGCTTCTCTCTTATTTGCCATGGCTTATTTTACTTTATTTTAGAATAATTACCTTTTCTATGGACATTTTTACAAATCAATCTCACATAATATACCACCAAAACATAAAAATTATGTTACTATGGTTTTGTAAAATTATTTTGATTTACAAACTTTGTCCATGGAGTTCGGCGCAGTCGATTCTTTCGGCGCGTTCGGCTCGGAAATATGTGCGAGGCCTCCTTGACTTCGATTCGTTCGGCGCGGATAGGTGTGCGTCCACCTTTAATATCCTACGACTCGAAGAATTCGTATGTGCAGATTTGAGATATTTGTAGAAACCTTGGAACCCTATTGAAGTGACCTTTGGAACAAAAAGAATAGGGAAAAAGTAATTATGAAGTTAAGTTATATGCACCAGCATTTTGGCAGGCTTCTGAGGCCATACTTGAAAACGTGCAAAACGTTTTAAGTTTTATCATTGGATTTGTTGTGAAGGATTTTACAGTGAATTCATCATGAATGATATAACCAATGTTTTTTAACGACATAGTCATTCTCGATGGTTCCCCCTGTTGGGACACAGGCCTCCTGTCTATGAGAGGGAATGGGCTATAATCCATCCACCACGTGGGTCTAGTGCTGATTGGTAGAAGCAGTAGAAGTCGCATACCTATTTGTCTTCGAATTTTTGGTTCTAGGACACGCCGGTTTCCTCACGATGTTTTCCTTCACCGATTGAACATAGAGGGTTGAATTGATGATTTTGTTGATTATAACTTTGTCTTTTTTATCATGTGGTTAGTGCGTAACCTGGTGTCAGAGTTTTTATGCCGTGTGCTGGCTTTACCCCACTACTTTGCCGTCGAGAAATATGTCTCAGGATGCTGGTTTCCTAACTCGGTAAAGCTTTTTACGGTCGCGAATCATATTTTAATCAATATACAACCATGCAGGTTGTATATGACCTGCAAATTGCAAAAGACGTAAGAAAATATGAGTTTCGTGGGCAATCCTGAAGTGTACTTTGTTTCTTGCCCGCTCTTCTCCATAGAGATGCCTGGTGGCTGGGACAGTAGATACCTGTTTTGAAAATTCCAAAAGTGCCTGTAACTGGTCTAGGTACTTATAATACTAATAACTCTAAAGAGGTGTTTGTTTGTGTGTGAGTAATCTCCGGAAACACTGATCCGATTTCAAACATTCTTTGACTAAGTAATTGAAAGCTACATTCCCTCGAGGGTTCCTAATACTACCTACTTATATTAAAAGTGCTCCCATGGGAAAACTTTCGACAATAACGTAAGCGAAGCCGCTCGAAAAAGCAAATAAATGGTTGGAGATTGAATTGAATTTCTCGCAATAACATCCCCATTAAAATGAAAAAAAAAGACTGAAAAGAAAATAACAAAACAAGGAAAACTATTACGCGAATTTATCAATGGTCTATCTATATCTGTGAATGTCAACGTCAAAAATGTCAGTAGGTAAACGTGCCTGTTATCGAGAGAGATATTTGTATCAACAAATTTATTTTTCACAAGAAAAACATTTTATTAAAAATTATAATAATGTAGCACGTGACTTATCCGTGCAAAGGGGTTTGAACTATTGGGCAGGATTTTCTTTCGCCGTTTTGTTTTTTTTTTTAAAGTAGCGGCTACGCACAAAACCTATATAAATGGATAGCTTTTATCAATACAAATAAGTTATGTACGAGACAAAAACTTCTAAATCGTCACGTTTCCGAGATTTAAGCTATCAAAGGGGTGCTGGTAGCGATCACAATGCCATATATTTCGGAAACTTGACGTTTTAGAACATTTTGTCTCGACAATACTTGTTTGTATTGAAGCCAGCTATCGATTTATAACGTGTTTTATGCGTACCTAATCAAACCAAAGTTGCGCTGAAGATTCCATCAGTGAATTGACTTTAACTCTGATAGCTCATATCTCGGAAACATGACACTTTAGGACATCCTGTCTCACGCAAAACTTGTTTGTATTGATACCAGCTATCGATTAATATAGGTCGTATGGGTGCCCGCTACTTTGAAAAAAAAAACAAAATGGCGGAAAAATGTTACAAGCCCTTTCGCACTTTTGCCTGAGAACTTAAAGTTTTGAAAAATTTACCATTACGATCTTTATCACTAACCCGAATTGTTTTAGTCAAGTTTATAAATCGAAGGAATTACATTTTTCGTCCAAATTGTAGTCACACTCACACCCCTCCATCCCGCGTGGTGCACTACAGTCCTCACTTGGTGTAATGAATTTTTTGAACCCTTATGTATCCAATGGTGTAAATGAATTTAAGATGAAGATGATAGATATGAAACTGAAATACCAAACTGTATACACAGATTAATTTAGATTTTTTTGGCCGGATTTTTTAATAGTAGCAGCCACGCTTAGGATTTTTATGAATCGATAGCTGGTATAAAACAACTAAACAACTTTGTATTAGGTAAAATATTCTAAAGTGTCACGTTTCAGTGGTAATGAGCTATCAAAGTTTAAGTGCATTCACCGATGGAATCTTCAGCGTAACTTTGATTTGATCAAACACGCATAAAACGTCTATCAATTGACAGCTAGCATCAATGCAAACAAATTTTGCACAAATTAAAACGTTCTTAACTGTCATATTTCCCAGATGAGAGCTATCGAAGTTGAAATACTATCACTGAAAACATCTTCGATCAACTTTGATTTGATCAGAAACCCATAAAGTATTTATCAATCGATAGTTGACATCACAACAAACAAGTTTTTTTCTGAGATAAAATCTTCTACAGTGTCACGTTTCCGTGATCTAAGCTGTCAAAGTTCTGCTAGCAGCGACCACAACACCAAATAGTGCCTTCCGCCTGACGCAGGTCTTCAATGGGCACGGTGGTTTCGGGAAGTTTCTGCACCGAATCAGGCGGGAGGAAACGCTCCGGTGTCACCACTGCGAGGATCGATCGGCGGACACAGTAGAGCTCACAGTGGATGTTTGCCCCGCTTGGGCGGATCACCGCCGTGTCCTCGTAGCGGCAATCGGGGGCGGCGTACACTCACGTCCGGTCCTGGTCCAATCCATGGTCTGGAGCGAGCCGGAATGGGAAGCCGTCACCTCCTTCTGCGAAGCAGTCATGCTAGCGAAGGAGGTGATGGAACGTGAGTGGGAGAAAACCTCACGTCTCAGCCGCCGCAAGAAACACACCGGGCGTTGCGGGCCACCGTAGGCGCGGGCCTGTGGACGGTGAGCTATGGGTTAGCTTACCGTCCGTCTGTCATATGGCAACATGAGGTGCCGCGCGTTCCGATGTCAGGAAGGGGAAGGGCTCCGCAAGGGCCGATTCCTGCCGGGGCCGTGGGACTGTTCGAAAGAGATAACATGGCCCTGGAACACAAAGGGGTGAGAAAGGAAAAGAAGGAACATGGATGGGTTTTAGTCAAAGTCTGGGACTCCTTTCCGCTCTGCCCAGAGCAGGAGGAGTCATTTGATAATTTCCCACCCGAAAAAAAGGGCGTATGATTGGAACTAACGCAACGGTGTTGTTAGAATTTCAATCCTTAAGGGGGTGTTTGTGCTTAAAGTTAAATTCACGAATATCATGAAATATGACGATATCACGTAAAATTATCGTCCGTTAAACCGACTTTACAGGCAACCATCTTTTTTAAAGTAGCGGCCACGCATAATATAAAACCTTTAATATGGGTTTTTATCCAAATCTGGTATAAATACAAACAAGTTTTGTATGAGGCAAAATGTTCTAAAGTGACACGTTTTCGAAAACACAAGCTTTGATAGCTTAAATCTCGAAAAAGTGACGCTGTAGAGATTTTGTCTCAGAAAAAACTTGTTACACAAACACCAACTATCGATGAATATATGTATTACGCGTGGCCGTAATTTAAATTAATAAAACACAAAATAATAAAAGATAATCCGGCTAAAAAATTCAAAATTCATTCGAGTGTCGCATAATTATGTTTTTATGTTAAACAAGAACAAAATCTTGCTGTTGAAAAATTGTCGATAGAAATCTCTTTTTAGGCTAGTATCAAGAAATGTAGAGTGAAAAACGCCTCGCATGTTAATTCACTGTACACCACGCTTTTCTATATTAGTTTAAAGTGCTCGGAATCGCAAAAGAGTTGTGTCGTTTTTATAAAGTTACCAAAATATTAGTTTCCCCGTGTTGACTTGTCAGTAATATTGCAGTACGTCTGTCTAAATGTTTAAAAACCGAATTGAATTTGGGTTTCATTATGATTAAGCGAGGGGAGGTAAGGAGCTTTTGGCTAAATAATAACAGCGGCTTGGGTCAATCTTAAGGTTAAGCCGTGCTTGCTTAGGTTTGTCCTTAAGTGGGTAACCACCTATTACATACCGAGTTTCCTACGTGCCTCGGAAATCTGCTGTCTGTCATATGTAGATCTTTGACAGTCGTTACAGGTAGTCAGTGGCTCGAAAGTCGGTCAGCCAGTCTTATTAAGAGGTATCGTATTACCCAGTATTAACTGGATTGTGGATGCCAGATAGGCAATTGCTCCATATAAAAACTTTTTTGCAAAAAATATAACCGACTTCGCACAAAAAAAGTGAAAAATAACTTTAGCTTCAGAAGTCGGTGACCTTTGTTTGATTGATTTAGTTTTTTTGACACGAAAAGTTTTTATTTTTGACTTTTCAGTGGTTCATATGTGCTTACTCTTTCACAGCGTAACGGCGTCATTTTTTGTTATTAACTGGTGTAAACAATAGAGAGACATGAGATTTCAGCGATCCCAGTACATTTGCTATCATTTATTGAGGAGTTCCCGTCGCCTATCTTCCGAAGTTCTTCGACAGATCTTTACCAAATTGAAATGGGATCACTCCAAGAACGTACTCTTCCTAAAACTACCCAAATCGCTTCTGGTGTGCCTATAAAATTTAAGGAATTCCCTCTATTTCTCCAGGATCCCATTAAATGGAACTTAACATATCTAACTGTCGAAATCAGAGTGTTATGTCACTTCAGCATACTCCCTCAGAGCATACAGGCGTGATGTTACGTCACTATGTTACATAAACAATAAACAACCAAGCGATTGCAGCAATTACTGCAGCTTTGCCGTGTATTTTTGAAGAGTTCCATTTATATCTCCGAAGATCAGCGTCAGATCTTACCAAATTAAAATGGGACCAAACGAGAAGCACCAGCTTTCAAATAAAAAAAGTCTCATCAAAATCGGTTCACCCAGTCGAAAGTTCTGAGGTAACAAACACAAAAAAAAAAAAAAAATACAGACTAATTGATAACCTCCTCTTTTTGGAAGTCGGTTGAAAATACTTTTATTCAGTTGCCTCCATATATTTGGAAAAGACCAGGCAGGTGATGAATATTTGTCATCGTTCCATCAATAGTGTAGTTCACCCTAAAAAAATCTTCTTGATAGTGTGAGCGAGATAGAACTATCTAGCCTGAGGAAGCGGGGGCAAAATTTGAATTTTAGCTGTCATTCTGTGCGCCCTTAATTGAAGAAGCTACTAAAACTCGAGAATGTACAACTTTGGGTGGTAACTGAAGAACTAAATCACATGGCTATTAAAATATACTTTAAAATTGCTATGAGATTATTTTTTTGAAAATTTCAAATTTGGTAGATTTCCTGCTACTCGCGAAAGTGTGTCACGCTATTATAGTTCTATCTATACTTATAATATATAATAATATTATAAAGCAGAAGAGTTTGTTTGTTTGGTTGAACGCGCTAATCACAGGAACTACTGGTTCAAATTGAAAAATTATTTTTGTATTGGGTAGTCCATTTATCGAAGAAGGCTTTAGGGTATATAACTAAAAGAGGGAAGGAAACTATTAATGACTAGCTTAGGCCCGCGGCTTCGCACACGTGGTCTTCGGTAATGTCCAGGATCGTAGTAACGAGATAAAAAGTATCGCATTTATGGTAATCCAAGCCGAAACTTTTTCTGTACTAAAATTTAAATCCTTTATGTAGTTTTTGCGTGATATTACTAGAATATCATTGACGAGTTGATTTGTATAACATTCGTTACATACACAACATTTTCAAAATTAGATTTTGTATCAGCTTATACTCGTATGTCAGCCCTGAATCACCCTCTGCTGGGTATAAGCCTTCCCTTCTTCTTTTTCTTCTGCCATATTTCTCGTCGATTATATGCGTCCCTTATCCAAGTGTATGCGATATCGTCAACCCACTGCGCTTTTGGACAAACCTGGTATCTTTGGCCCAACCTTGGGGTTCCTTTGGTCAGAACTGGATTGTATAGGCTATCTCCGCGTCTATCCAGATTCTTTATCAGTGCAACAGATATTTTTATATCTTATTAATCCTTGAACGTCCAAAAAATATCTTTGATAGCAAAACATCTGCACGTTTTACTGCGCCTGCGACGCTTTTGCGGACTGGTCAAGGGCAAATCGATGATTATGTGACCAAACAAATTAAAATGCAGGAAGTATCAGCCGCGACTGTTTATTAAATATTCCGCCAGGGGGCGCACGTTTCAATGTCATGTGACGTGGTGAATGTTCCTATGTGACTTGATTAAATGTCTCGTCGGTATTTTATTGCACGTCAAACTTTAATGAAAAGTCCTCGAGAACCCACAAGTTAGCCCAACTGAAGTCGAATATCGCAAAATTAACAAAAAAATCACAAAGCAATTCTCAGCTAAATATAAAATTAAAACCAGAGATTATAGAGACTGTATTAAATCCATAGCATAGACAACTTTTCAAGGGGTGGAAGTACTTATTCATGAGTATGAAAACTTTTTCTATGGGAGCAAACAAAATTAAAATTGTTCCATACATTTTGCACGCGAGCAGTGTAAGCAATAAAGCTACGATATAAGTAAAAGGTACCTGTCTACTTACTTAGCACGATAGACATTTACAGGCATAAAGAATATCAAATAGAATATATTTTATGTAAACTTTAAGCAGTGATAATTATGGTAGTATGGTATACTTAGTGCATTATTTAAATATGTACTGAGTAACTTAGTAAGTGCCTAGTACCTATTTATTATTTACTAAGCCATTTCGTTGTTAGTTTTCCAATAGTCATTTTCCTTAGTATGTTTATTTAGTTGACGTCAATCAGCTTTGCATAATTATTTATGTAAGTGATGTAAATCTAAATATTCCTAAGCATTGGTCAATTAGATATGTACTTAATTACATAATTAAAGCTAATTGTGACATGTGGATCTATTGCCATTCCTGTCAGAACTTCGAGGTGCCACAGTTTGCTGTGGCTTCATGGTTCTTTAAAAAAAAGAACAGCAAAGTTCCTAATTCAAATTGAATTGTGGCTCAATCTGTTCCAGTCGCTTGCGACAAACAGTAAACGTTAACGTCACGAATTCAAAATATTCTTTTCAGTTCTAGAACCATCCGATATGCAAGTGATAGTACTGGCAGCCAACAGCCAAGCCCGCGACTATTGCTTAACCCGCCACCGCCGCCTGCTGCTGATTCGCAGTCGAGCTGCGTTTCCGTGGGTGTGGCTGACCCGCCTGCGTTACGTCAGCATAACAAGCGAACGTGACCTTTGCCAGTACAGCCAGTACTCGATATTACTGCGTTCGTATATTTATCCGTTCGCAAGGAAGAGGTTAAATATTTTGTTTGATAAACTCTTTTGGTACGGAAATTCATGAGGAAGAATGTTTTTTGCGATTTTTGTTGTAAATTGGAATCGTTTTATATTCATAATCCAGAAATCAATCTTTGAAAGTGCTTGTAGCAACCAAAGCGCAACCGTTTAGTACGTATTTTGACAGTTATGGCGAGAGTGCTATACCTATAGTCCTTACCAAGAACAAGAAAGATATATCTGTTATACGGATATATCTTTTATGAATGCAAAGAATCCTCTTTTCATCCTTGTTTATATGCAAATTGCAACATAATGGTAAGTTTAATTAAATAAACGGACGAACACCTGCGTAAGCGCATATCTGCAGAGCGAGGTAGGTACCTACTACTGTAAACAGCGAGCGGTATAAAAATATTAGTGTAAACTTTACTATTCCGATCTTGAAGGAAAAACATGCAACATCTTCTTTACAGTGATAAATCTTAGGGAATTCATATTTTCCTGTTTGCATTTAATTTGTGTTTTTAGCTCTACTTGTTTGCATTTTTAGCGCACTAGCTCTATTCGTGTAGATTAGAGCTAGTGAAAAACATAAAGTATTAGGTAGGTCTGTGTACTCAGAGCATTCACAATTAAGTTAACAAATTGAGCCCCTAATTATTGTAAAATAAAAAATTGTTTTTTTTTTTTAAATGATAAAACATGTAAGTACGGTAATTTTGGTAGGAGATATAAAAACATAGAAAAATAAATAAAATGATTAAAATTGACATAGTCTCATATGACAAAAAAAAATTAAAATAAAACTATCCTATTTATAACACATATAAATAAACTAAAAAATATACGATTTAATTATTAACATTAAAATTTTTTTTTAAGATAAACAAAGATAATACTCGTTGTGCAAGCTATATGGTGAGTATACAGGACAAAAAAAGGAATTGAGAAATGGAATATTCAAACAATAGGTTGTTCTGTGGATGGATGACCAACCATCACATACCGAGTTTCCTCCGTTCGCGCGTTCCTCGGAAAGCACGTTAAGCAGTTGGTCCCAGCCATCATTTGTAGATCTTTGACAGTCGTTACAGGTAGTCAATGACCCGAAATGTCTGACAACCAGTCTTACCAAAGGGTATCGTATTACCTGGTACTAATTCCGTTATGGAGGTCAGATAGGCAGTCGTTCCATGTAAAATACTAGTATTCAGCTGCATTCGATTAGACTGGAAGCCGACCCGAACATAGTTTGGAAAAGTATAGGCAGATGGTGCATGATAGACAGGAGGAGTAAACCCTTGAACGGTTAAATGACTAAAAAGCCATATTTATCTATGTCAACCAAAGTAAAACCATACACTGTTTTAGGCTTTCACGGTTTAAAACTAAACTTATTTAAGAGGGTAGACAGTTTTGTCTGCTCGTAACAATTTAATTTCCATCCACCCGCATACTCCAGTCAACCCGCGATCATGGCGCTTGCAACAGCGTCGAAATATTGGGAGCTCAACATAAAAAATAATCACGGAAGATATCCCGTAAGTGACAATATAAGTTTATTCTTTAGTTCCATACATGTTCAAACCTATTCCTGATAACTGCAATGGCCGTAGACTATGGGCATCTGTGCTATACCAGAGGCAGTGTACCTTGCTACTAGTCCAATAGACAAACGCTCAACAATCTCATGTAATACCGAGTTCACTGAGGGGCTGAGGCCCTCCTTTCACCCTTACACCTTAAGTAATAAGGTTAAGAATTGATCGAACGCTGGAAAACACATAGGTTCCCATAACAGCTTCAACGCACTTTCGTAGTAGAAATAGGTTGGGTGTGCAGTTTTCAAGCTAGTTCGTCATATGGAAAGAAAGAAGATTACTGGTGAGACTTGGAGCACGGTTGGCGCTGTGGCTGAACGATTGGCTGCTGCAATTCGTGTCGCGGCTTCGATTTCTGCACGGAGCAAATATTTTAATGCCCCCCAAGTACTTGTTCCAGGTCTGGCTGTTTGTGGGTTTTAATGTTTGTAGACGCACCCACGATAAATAAATTATAAGAAAGAGACGATAGAGAAATTACCTGCAATTGTAAATGATGATCCTGACGTTTTTAATATATACTAATATTATAAAGCTGAAGAGTTTGTTTGAACGCGCTAATCTCAGGAACTACTGATTGAAATTGAATAATGTTTGTGTTGGATAGTCTTTTTTATCGAGGAAGGTTGTATGCTATATAACATCACGCACCAATAGGAGAGGAACATAAATGAAAATTGTTGCTAAAACGGGGAATATTTAAATCTCTTGTGGGATTTTTTTCTTTTATATGACGCAGACGAAGTTGCATGGGTCAGCTAGTTTTAGCTATATAGGAGAACTAGTAATACCAAACAACCACATCTTAAAAGAAACTCAGAATGTATTGTAGTATCTCCTTGAAGATTTCAAACATAACGTAATACATAAGCAAGGTCATAAACACAAGGCCACTTGTTCACTACAAACTTGAGGAAATACAAACGACTTTACGCGAGTCGTCGCGACGTATTTTATTTTTGCGTCTTATCAAAACGATGCGCAAGAGTTTATATTTGACCAATGTCGTTCATAGGGAGCCGGGAAGAGATTCAGGGTCAGAGCTAGTCGACTATTTTTGTGTCGATAGCATTGATCACAGATATCTGTGTTGACATTAGATTTCGATTTCAAACCATTTCAAAAATTATTTCATCAATGAAAACTACAATATTTTGGAAAAATAAATACACGGGTGCTTTATTTTTTAATCTTAATTTCATGTTTCATAAATAAGTAATTTCTTTAGAACATAAATCAGTGTCCATCGGGTTTTCTGCGCGAAAACAAAGAAATACAGCCCCCACGTCTGAAGGCCGAAGCCGCACTGACAATCGGTGCATCGGGGTCCTAGCGAGGGCCGGGGGGCAGGGCGGTCCTATCTGTGACTGGTTATAAGCTTGAAATTTTAGAAAAGAGGCTATTACGATGAAAATAAAGCGTTTAAATAAAAATGAAAACGTATGAACACTGCGTTATATAGTTTTCGACTATCACGTAGAGTTTCACGACCTAATTTAACGTTTTTAATTGAATACTTGGTTTTGAAATTTATTTTAGAGGTAACTTTGAGGTAGTTTTCTATCGAGAAAATTTTATGGAATCGTGTTTCCGAAACGTATGAACCTTAGAAGCAGTCCTCAACTTTGCCATATATTAATCCCAAAGTGAATGCTTTAGTTATATTAACACGAGACGGGTTTAAAAATCACGATTTTGGGTTATACGGGCCCTTAACAATGTCCAGTCGTTGCGTGTTGGGCTTGGCTCCCAGCCAGAAGTGACGAGGAGGAACACCGTCTAAAAGTCAGTGATGGTGTGGAGTCTGACAGACCCCTCCGCAGACACACGACGGAGGACATGAGAATTTTCAAACGAAAAACATAATAATTCTGTATCTTGAAAAACAGCCTCTAATTTCGACATATTTCACGTCTACTACGTAGATCTTTAAACTGTAATACATTTATGATCTTTTATGTAGCTACACGAGCTGCAACGTCATTAAGCTAGTAGGTACATGCTTATCTTAGTATCTTCAATCTACCGAGACTATCTTTACGACTTAATTAATACACATTAACTAAATGACTTATATTACGGTTCGCAATGTTAATCCTTTTGTCTCATTATATTCGTCTTCCATATTACTTTTGTTGCAACACCACGACTTTTAAGACAGGTTGCTTTAAGTGGCCCTTACAATAACAAAATTAAACCTGTAACACCATAAATACTCCCAACGATACTAAATGTCCATGAGTTAAGTTAGTAAAGTAGACTTGTGACTACTGGACAAAAAAATAAAACCGACTCAAAAAAAAAACAAAAAAGTGAAAACCTTTGTTTGATCGATTTACTTAGTTTTTTGTCACCGACTTCTGAAGTTAAAGTTATTTTTCACTTTTTTGTTGTTTTTGGAGTCGGTTTTGTTTTTTTGTAAAAAAGTTTTTATTTTTCACTTTTTAGTGGTTTACTTGTGCTTACCCCTTAACAGCGTAGAGGCGTGATGTTATATTATGAACTAGTGTAAACAATAGATAGTCATGAGATTTCAACTATCCCAGTCCATTAGCTATCATTTATTGAGGAGTTCCGTTGCCTGTCCCCGAAGTTCTTCATCAGATCTTCACCAAATTGAAATGGGACCACTTTAAGTAAATAATCTTCCTAGAACTACCCAAATCTCATCAAGTGTGCCTATAAAATTTGAAGAGTTCGCTCAATTTCTCCAGGATCCCATCATCAGATCCCGACTTGATAATTATGGGACCACCTTGAAAATGTATTTTTACTTTTTTTTAAAAGTGTATACTTTTACTTTTCAAACAAAAGAAGAATAGGTCAAATCGCTCCAACCATCATCGTGTATATAATCGGGGAACATACATAAAAAAAAAGGTTCCGACGAATTGAAAACTTCCTCCTTTTTGAAGTCGGTTAATAAACTGTACACCTTCAGAAAACATCAAAGCTCTGATCAAAACTGCTATCGCATATTAGGTCAATTAATCTAAATAACAGCAGACAGTCGTATCGCTACATTTGATTGGAAACCACTGAAAGTAATGATCAATATTTCTTAAGTGCGTAGGGCAACATAACGTTCAAAGAAGCACTTGTTATCTTACTAACTGATAGTCGAACTACCGAAGAGAAGCCCGGGATTCTCCAAAAGTGGAGACGAGCGGAGCAGAGAGGAGATGCGCTTGCGCAAGACTCGACCAATCACAGAAGGGACGTAGATTTCAACGAATGTGATTGGTCGGTTTCCACGTGTATCCCCTCCGCTCCGCTCGACTCCACTTTCCGGAACTCAGGGCCTTATGTCAATGCTTACATGTTTATAGTTTAATTAGATTACTTTGTCAAAACTGCATTTGCAATCATCATCATTACCGGTTCTGAGCACCGCACGTGCCTTGTCAATGAGCTGAGATAATTGCTAGGATGAAAGAAACTCAACACTTTACTGACGCAAATATTTTCCAACACCGCTTACGTAAGAGCATCGAGCTCACTTGGACTTTGAACATCAATAGCGTAAGGACACGAAGGTTATACTAACTTTATACTTCGATATATTTAGCTGAAGTGAATTACGATCTTGCTACAATTCTTCCGAAGATCAGAAATACTTGAACCCACGTAAAATAGTCACAAGACCAAACACACTTGCATATTAGAGCTGTTTCGGATTCCCTACCTATTAATAAATCAGTACTTAAGTTCTAGATTACCAAAGCTAGGTGGTTGATCAGACAACCTTAGTTCAATTTCTGTGAAGGTGATTGAGCCCTCCTTTAACCCCAATTCTTCCATGATAAAAATAACGTCTCCTTTTATATCAATCTTCCTTGTACGTATATTTTGTTGAATGAAACATAAGAACTAAGGAAATTTAGATTATTGAGGATTAAATCATGTCTCATTTTAGACCTGTAATTTCAGGAGACAATTGCCATACTTTTTAAAACTATTATGATTATTATCCTTCTATCACTGAGCTGGCTATATTTAGCACTATAGCCAGCTCATAAAATAAGTTATCTTCCAATGCTTCTAGCGCACCTATCATACTAACAACCTGAAACACATAAATTAGCCTAGCAATTTCAAGTAATATTCTAAGCTAGTTAAAAACCCAGTAATTTTCTTGGTTTATTAGGTCAAGCTTGATCATAATTCTAGGCTATTACGCTAGGTCAGACAGCAATCATTCTTAGTCTAGTTACCGCTATAGAGACTAGTTCAGCTTTAATTGACATATGAAGGTACTTAGCACCAGACCTTCCTTGTCGGATCTTGTATCTAAATGGTGTTTTGTAAGGATACAATCTTGCAAATGTTGATATCAATGAACTAGATTGACAATGACATGAACGTCATGAACCCTGTAACGAATACTGACGATACAATAATTCTAGTTACTTAAATATTCTTGAACAATAACTATCTAACTACTAACTCAAAAGAAATATAAAACAACAATTTTATTTCCATTGTTAACAATCCTATAACTTTATATTGTTATGAATTCGAAGCAATAAAACCGAATACAGACAGACAGATCGTGGAACAAAGTAGTCTGTCTAGATTTTATTACATGACGTCAACAGAGTGATTTAGTCTGCAACCAAATCACCAATGCAAACGCAGAAATAAATCTGACGAACCCCATGCAAAGAAAACATCTTGAAATATTTTTATGAAGGTAATATGAAATATCTGAAGGTGAAAAATTTTAAAATATGCGTCAGTTAAAATACTGCGTATGTTGTTGCGTATCATTGAAGCTGTGGCCCAAATCACTACTCTTATTTAGATATTATCAATTGAACCTGAATCAGACCGTTCTGTTTGACCCCCAATATCTCTGTAACTAGAAACTCGCAAAGTATGGTGTAGAATACAAAAAGGCGATGAGAACAAGTGCCTTTCATCTTAGTTAAGCGTCCATTCACACCCTGTTATATGCCCTCCATGAGAAAACGGACATAATAAGGACAAGAATGGAAAAAGCATCCTATTTGTTTTTCTTGCCTCAACGTGCCTCAGTTTCATTACAGACTGCTAACCATTAGAAAACCGCACTGGAGATTGTCATTGTAAACAAGCAAGACATAAAACTATAAACCATAATTGTTGAAATACATTTTGTAATGAAACAGCAAATGAAAAAGCAATCCGTACTTGACACAAAGGCAAAAGTAAGTGAGAAACTGACAGACATGAACAAGTAAGACGCAATAAACATTTTACCTCCAGATTTAACCAGTTCCTAAACATTTTCAAAACTGAAAAGCCATGGACTGCTTGTTAGACAAATTAAAACAAACAAATTCTGTCAACATCGCACTCGTTTGTGAAACGACGACGTCACGTTTTATTAAACTAAGCAAATATGATTATGAAGTTAGCAGATTTTGAAACGAATTTAGTTAAGGTCGATTGGAATAAAAGACCTTCAAACGCAGTAGAAGAAAAATCTAGACTTGCGCGGATGGATGATGACCAACAGGCTTCTTCACAATTTTTATAGAATTGCACGAGGATGTAATAATATTATTTCTCAAAATATAAATAAACCAATAGAGTTTTAGAATTTAAATCTTTACCATGAACACCAAACAGTAAGAAATACAGCGACAGCAAGAAATGTGGTATTGAAAGGCCTCAAAGAGTATTTTAAAACAAACAGATCCGCTAGATCTAGAACCAGTGCTCTGAATCTGATTCAAGGTTCTTGAGTCTAGAATCTTGAATCATATTTATTTATTTATTGTAAAACATAGGTAGGTACATTATAAGTTCTTATTTGGTAATACATTCTACAGATGTAGCATTTAACCAGGCCAGTGCTCTGAATATAAATAATAAACTAAACGAATCTTATCGAAAGCCTGACTGGAATCTCCTAGTTTGAACAATGACACCCAAAACTAAAACAAATTGTTTGTCTTGTATATTAAACTTTAAGACAGTATGCCAGTTGATGCGATTAAAACCAGTGTGTATGTGAATGACACTGCACCGTTATCAGATAACGAGTAGATTTCATCCACCTGTGATGGCCCAAATTCTTGTTTATTTATTTTCTCATCATTTCGTATCTCTATCCCAAAACTTGTTGGGTTAGCTTGGCAAACAAATGTATGTTTGCGGCCTGTCATGATAAAATGTAATTTTAATGCTTCATTCAATATTATAATGTTTGTTTTTATATTAGTTGGCGGTTCTGGTTTGAAAAACGGAAACAGGTGATATAGTCTTGGAAATTTTGTGGAGATCATCGCTAAAGTTTTTGTCTACGTCTAAACATTTTATCTAACTGTATTCTTATTCTGAAATAATTTCAGATGTCTCATAAGAACTTATAGTTTTAATCATCATCATCTTCCTGCCCTTGTCCCATTTTATTTGGGGTCGGCGCAACACGTTTTCTTCTTCCATTCATTGAACTTATAGTTTTAATAAATGTCTTAAATTCTTAAAACCAGAGGGCTCTCTCAGGGTTTGGTTTCATGCTTCCTAAAATAAAGATAACGAATGGGTAAGGATCCTACTCTCCGATGGAATTGGTCAAAAGAACTTATTTAATGGGCCTCCTATTAGGTAGACCTATGACCTGGTGAAGGTTACGAGGATCAGCTCTACACTTGGGGGAGGCCTATGTCCAGTAGTGGCGGCTGAAATGATAAATGAATGAATGATGAATATGTGAGCGAATGGACTCTTCTCAACCATAGTAACCACCTGATACTTAGTGTACTAAGATCCCGTTACCCATGGTTCCCATTCCATTCATAAAGAGTAAGTATACACAGTATATCTCCGTAGCTATCGTAGTCATCATCATTTGGAGTCGTTGACAAAGGAATGTCGCGGTTGCAAGTTGTGGTCGCATTATGTGCTTGAGTTTCCTAAGCAGTCAGTACGGAAAACATATCATTGTGGATATTGTGTATTATTCATTATTGGCTTTATTCAGGAAATGTAATATTTTTACGTGAAGTTGCGGAATTAATTAGTTTGAGGGACGACCCGCACCGGTACAGTTTTCATGCACACTTTCAACTCGTTTTTAACCCGCTTAGCCACCCCTAAGCGGGTAAAGAGGTTTTTTTATCCGACTACGGCGAAATAAAAAGGAACGTTATGATTTCAGCAGTCTAAATACGATTTATGGTGTAAGGCTTTGCGCGGCGTGAGATATGTTCGTACCTTTGTGCTATGTGGCGTTGTAGGAGCCGCCTATTCTTTGAATAATACTTACTGCAATAAGAATAACATAAACTATTGATATTCTTCCGAAGCTTCTATTCCCGTTGCGACAGTACACAAAGTTTAATAACGTTATGTGTTTTTTTGAGCCTGGGAACTTAGGACATACCTAAGATACGGAACGTTCACCTCAAATTCAACAAACCCATCTTAATTTCAAAGCCAAATATGGCATAAGATACTGCGGTTATTGTACTCCTAAAAAACCGCGTGATTTTGAATGTTTACACTTTTTCCTTCAGCTATTCTTCAAGACTTTAAATATAATGGTGCCCTGATTATGCAGTCTTTCTACCCTCGTTGTTAATTTAAATATTTACAAAAGGTTTAGACAATGGTTATAACTAGAGTTACTTCCGTTAGTCAAAGGCCTACTTTCAAAGTAAAGGGTGACAGGAAAGCGACGATAGTGATGATAAGTCCTATCTCTTCGGCAGTTGCTGATAACGTTTATCAAATAGAAGCTTTATAGTGGTTTATTGTGGTATGCTTCTGGAATTTGTTGAAGAATTCATAAAACTAAACAGGATAAGGACACAACTAAGTGTAGGAAGATCTGTTTTTTTTATTAGTGTGGTAATCCTCATGGATACCCTTCGCCTGGGGCTAACGGAGCGTTATCAGCGTTATGTCGACCTCTAGCCGACTAAAATCTTGCTGTTCCTACTACTACCATGTGGTGGGCCCCGGGAGATACTGCTAGTACATTATCGGGCACGACCGACTAGTATCAATCAGCCCACTATTCTCGGCGGGCCCCATCACCAAGTGCATCCCGTACGATCTTCATGAGAGTGCGCAGGAAACTGCTCGCCACCACTTTGGGCCTGGCTAATCGGACAAAGGATCAGCCTTTAGTTCGCCGCCCGCAGACCTAAAGCAAATATAGATTTACTTGTATCTCTATTCAGAAGTACTGATTCAATAGAAGCTGTCTCAAGTTACCTCAGCAGCGAGTGTAGCGACAGATGGATGAGAACTTGGGAAAATATCGTTCGTATTTCAAAAAGTACTTAGATTTTAATTGAAACGATGTCTTTAGTCACGTAGGACGTCGGAATCCACTTCATGATTCCTATAAACAAAAATGCAACCTAAAATTACCGTCTAGTCATCGCCAAACATAGTCGATGACATATAACAGCTCAATACAATTCTGCGTTTTGTCCTTAAATGTAACAACATGCTTTAAAACATTTATTCATATGTCAATATACTCTAATAAATAGAGTCTAGTGTGTTCGTAACCCTTGTATTATTTAGGTCACACGAGTGGTATAGAATAGTAGATCACAATGACCCGTTTGTATATTGTTAATTTACTATGTACTACGGTTTATTTATATACTTACCGTTTATCATTTACATCGTATGAACAGTATGTTACATTGTATTAAATTATTACGCAATTTGAGTCAAAATTGAATATTTCCTTGATTGAAGACTCATTATTTTGTCATTGTTTTCTTTGGGGCAATTTATGATCGTATAGAGGTAGAAACCTGAATTATCTTCATGACAATAGGCGTATTGTATGAAATTTGGTTTAGTCATTGGTGCACTCCAAATACTTTCAGGTTAGTTTTTTATCATAGGAAAGTCCCTTTGATAAATGAGTTAGGTGGTGTGAGGTGAGTAGTACCAAATTCAAGCGTATAGAAAGCCTGCGCATGCACTTATTTGTTTTAGTGAAGCCATTAATAATATTATTATTCCAATGGTCAACTACATTGTCTAGATTGTGATTCAATATTAAGTTCGAGTTCGTGAGACATCGCACGTAGGTGCTTTAACAGCTCCTAAAACTAGTACCTCGGTGCATCAGGTTACAAAGCATCCATCAATGAACTTTCATTCAACTTTCATCATCTTCTTCCTTCACTGGCCCATTCTACTTTGAGGTCGGTGCATCAAGTTTCCTTCTTCCATTCTCCTCTGTCAGAATGGAATGTCACGGCATCATTCACTCCTTTCTCTATCTTTTCATTCCTCCTAAAGTCCATCCATCTTTTCTCAGGCCTATTCTCTTCTATCAACATTCATATCTTCTCAGTTCTGTCTTTCATTCGAATTTTACATTGAGATAAATCTTTCATTAATTTCAGCACGTGTTAACGATCCAGTAAACTGAAACTTGATCTTACAAACAAAACGATTGTTTAGAAGTATCTAAATTCAGACTTCGAACATATTTATTTCAATTCAATTTGTAGGCGTGGCACGCTAATAGATCCAGTCTAAATGGACCCATCACTACGTTCAATACTAGCCAGAAAATATAACTTACCCGGGGTTAGAAAGAGAGTAGCAAACATGTATGAGTAAAAGAGACGACGCTTTATAAACTCAACCTTTTCCTAAACCGCTTTGCCAGATTCTTGACCAGGTATTGTATAAAGTTCACTTAGTCCAGGGTTCTGTGCCCCTGGTACATGGTGCTGCGTAGTGGTGACGGTATCAATAACAAAGGTCAGGTGTCAAACAGGAGAATGAGTGGTAATTGAGGGCAATCTAACACAAAGTTTTTAATAGAAGCGCAAACGTCATATCTGCGTTGGAGCGTTTTGATTTTCATTCAGATATTGACATTTGTGGGACATTTATTAGCCTAGATGTAAACTACACTCGAGAGCAATGAATCCGGGTCACTTAAAGAATCCTAAAAATCTCGGAAACTAAAAATGCTAGGTTAATGCAATAAATTGTATTTAATAGACAATGTAATACTCCTTAAATGAAGGTATTAAAACTTCTTAGTTATTGTAAAGTTATATCATAAAAAATCAAATTTGAAAAAGGGCCACTTTCGAAGATGGAACTACGAAATTACAGCATTTGGTTGTGCTTTTGTTTGTAATCTGTCATATATGTGGGTACATAAACCATGTTGATAGTGCTCTATATTCATTATTCAAGCTGAAATTATGTCGCTTACGCCTGAAGAATGCACCAGAATACTTACAATGCTGGAAACCGGCCGGAGTCAGCGCGATACAGCCAGGACTGTCGGTGTGTCGCTGTCAACAGTACAAAGAGTTCTCCGACGTTACGAAGAAACTGGTTCTAACCTACGCAGACCAGGAACGGGCAGAACCAGGTGTACCACAGCACGAGAAGACCGATACTTGGTGAACACCATGCTTCGAAATCGCTTTCTCACAGGAACTGAACTCACAAATCAGTTTCGACGCCTCGGAGGAAGTAACCCAAGTGCATGGACAGTAAGACGTCGGCTTGTTGAATCTAACTTAAAACCCCTTAGACCTGCAAACGGCCCTAAACTGGAGCGTGGGCATCGTATTTCAAGACTAAGATATGCCCAGAGCCACGTAAATTGGAGTATTGAAGATTGGTCAAAAGTTATGTTCTCCGACGAATCAAAATTTATGCTCTACAAGCACGATGGAAGACACAGAGTGTATCGAAGACCAGGGGAAAGATTCAAGCAAGCATGCATCGAAGAAAAAGTAGCCTACGGTGGTGGGTCTGTACTTGTGTGGGCCGGAATTTCTTCTGAAAGTCGCACAGAGCTGGTGATCATAGAAAACGGCTCTTTAACTAGCGTAAGATATGTGGAACAGTGGAAGAAATCCTCAATGATCACGTTGGTCCATTTATGGTCAATTTAGGTGAGGATGCTATATTTATGCATGACAATGCCCGACCTCATACAGGTAGGATTGTGAATGACTACCTTCAAGAGATGAACATTACTCGTATGGAGTGGCCAGCGCGCAGCCCGGATATCAACCCGATCGAGCATGCTTGGGACGAGCTAGGCAGATGCGTAAAACAACGAAACCCTCCCCCAATCACGCTTCGTGAGCTCAAAATTGCTCTCACAGAGGAATGGGAGAATATTCCCCAAAATCGTATAAGGAACTTGGTGTACAGCATGCCAAACCGCGTAAACGCAGTAATGGAAGCACGAGGAGGCAATACGAAGTATTAAAATTCAAGAAAATCGTAATAAAGTTCAAAAATTTCATGTTTCCTATTTTTGTTTTAAGGAGAGATCAGCAGTTTTTTTCTTTATGTAATTTTGTGTTAATAAAATGTATGGTGACTCATATTGTTTTTACTTTCATTTAAGGAGTATTACATAGTCTATTAAATACAATTTATTGCATTAACCTATCATTTTTAGTTTCCGAGTTTTTTAACATTCTTTAAGTGACCCGGATTCATTGCTCTCGAGTGTATATTAAGGTTGATTTTAGCTGTACATACATAAACTCGTGCCTTTTTTCCTATAGAGAAGAAATCTGTTTTGTTGTTCCACACTCCTTTCTTTCGTGAGGTATGTATCTGCCAGCGTCACATTGTAAAAACCGTTAGATTGTAATATAACTAGAGAGATTGTAAACTCTCGAAAGATTGTCAAACGAACATACTGCTTACAATACAACGCATTATTTTTCGGTAGATTATAATCTAACGAAGTGAAACCGTAATATTGTGAAATGTATGCGACGAAAGTATCTCTGCCCCCATAATCCATGCCCATCAATGTGATAATCGGTCAGTCAACATTTGCAATTGTCCTTCTATCCTCAAAACCAGTAATATTAAATACTTAGGGGTTATAATTGACGACACACTCTCTTTTAGGTATCATATTGAAAGTCTCGTTAAAAGAGTGCGCAAATTAATATATGTATTTAAAAAAATACGAACTTTTGCAGATCCTAAACTAATCACACAAGTTTATTTCGCGCTATGTCAATCTATAATTCACTACTGTATTATTTCATGGGGAGGCGCATCAAAAACTATCCTGCTACCCCTCGAAAGAGCTCAAAGAGCAATTTTAAAGGTGGCGAATTTCCATCCCTTTTATTTTCCCACAGATCAGCTGTATAAATCCTGCAACGTGCTGACTGTGCGCCAGCTATTTATTATGCACCTGGTATTAAAACAGCACACCATGCTCACGTACAACGCTGACAATACTAACAAGAGACGGAATGATATTGTATGCATTTCTAAAGCAACCTCCAAACATGTCTTTGTGGAAAGATTCTTTACATTTTTAGGCCCATTTCTGTACAATAGATTAAATAGAAAACTAAGTATATATAAGTTGAACTATTTTATCTGTAAAAAGGCTATTATTACTTTTTTACAACCCATGACCTATGCACAAACAGAAGATTTACTTGTTGTCTGCAAGTAAACTGCTGACATGTTGTTTGCTTTTTTTCTATGTAAGTCGTAATTTTAGTCATTTACTTTTACATTTCTCTTAATGTTAATTTATTTATTTTAAGTAGGTATTTATGCACCTTCTAGCCTGAAACACAGGTTCCACCTAGTTCAGGCAATAAGCAACAGTGCTCTATTTTACTTGTTACTGATACTAAATTGTAAGTGTGCCCCTTTTGATGAATAAACGATTATTATTATTATTATTATCTCCTTTATTCGTTGTATATCTTACTTGATACATTTTTAAATATTCTTAAAAAAACATATAAAAACATTTAAAAATATAAAAAATAGGTATCCGCCGGTGTCGGGAGCAGGGTCCAAGTCACCGGTGGTTAGGGTTGCAGAGACAGGAACCTCCTCACAATGCGAGCCGTATCGAGGAGTACTGCCTTCTGAATCAGGCCCTTGATCCAACCGCCTAAAGAGAGCTTCGACAGATGTTCGTCGAGGCTCTTGGCTATCAGGCCATTGGCCGTCACGACAATCGGCACAATGATAACCGAGTTCATATTCCACATGTCGCGAACCTCGTGTGCCAAGTCGAGATACTTCATTTGTTTCTCTTTCTCAGCTTTCACGAGGTTCTCGTCATGAGGGATAGTAACATCGATTATCATTACGCGGCGCGCTGATCGGTCTATCACCACTATGTCAGGCTTATTGGCAACAATAGTCCTGTCAGTAATGATAGACTGATCCCAGTACAGCGTGACATGGTCTTTCACAAGAACTGGGTCGGGCACATACTTGTAGTACGGTACCTCAGATTCCACAAGCTTAAATTTCAAGGCAAGTTGCTGGTGAATAATTCTGGCTACTTGGTTGTGCCTGTGCAAGTACTCGCCGTTAGCCAGACGAGAACAACCAGAAATAATATGTCTGATGGACTCACCCGGACAGTGGCATGCCCGACACACGTCAACCGTCCCGTCCTTCATAATATATTTCCGGTAGTTGTTCGTTAACATAACTTCGTCCATAATCGCACAGACAAAACCTTCAGTTTCCCCGAAGAGGTCACCAAAACGTAGCCAGGACACGGACGCTAGAAAATCTACATCGGGCCCATGAAGAGCCCGGTAGAAGCGCCCGTGAAGCTCCTTGCCCTGCCATTCTTTCTTGCGGTCATCGGTAGTAAGTACCACAGGTTTGCGCCAGTTCTCTTTAGCCATGGACAACGGGGTGAGTCCCTTGTCCACTGCGACCACATCTCGGTGCATACCCACGTCGACTTTTAGAAAATATTCTCTGAGGCTGCACACCTCGCGGTTATGGAGGGTCTTCGCATTTAAAAAGCCTCGACCCCCGCACTTCCGCGGGATGTACAGTCTCATCACTGACGATCGTGGGTGATGCATCCGGTTTTCGGTCAGCAGTGTACGAACTCTTCTATCCAAGGCGTCGAGTTCGGTCTGTGTCCATTTGAGTATGCCGAAAGAGTACATTAAAACCGGCATGACCCAACCGTTGAAGGCGCGCACCTTGTTCCCACCTGAAAGAAGGCTATTTAATACCTTCTTTAGGCGACCGAAGAAGCGCTCCTTCAACGATTGTTTCATGTCAGTTACGTTAATGCCTAACGCTTCCGACATACCCAAATATTTATAGCTCTCGGATGAGGAAAGGGATCTTAGGTGTATGGAATCCGAGAGTTGAAGTCCCTCGGATCCCATAATCTTCCCTCGCTTTACATACATGACTGCACATTTGTCCACACCAAATTCCATCCCGATGGCGCTACTAAAAGTTTCGGTTACTTTCAGTAGCTCCATCAGTTGCAATTTGTTGGGGGCAAAGAGTTTCAGATCATCCATGTAAAGCAGGTGAGATATAACCTGACCATCTTTCCTCAACCGGTAGCCTAGCCCTGAATTCTCCAGCAATGTGCTTACAGGATTCAGGGCTAAACAGAACCAAAGGGGACTCAGACTGTCGCCCTGGAATATTCCCCGTTTAATCCAAACAGGTTCATCGTTTCCCTGGATCTGTCGACATCCTGGATATCGAAGGACCGTCCTCCATTGCCCCATACATGACTCAAGGAAGGTGCGTAGAGTTGCATCTATCTTGTACAACTCCAGCACCCTCTTGAGCCATGAATGTGGCACCGAGTCGTAGGCCTTCTTATAATCTATCCAGCATATTGACAGATCCTTGCGGGCTCGACGGACCTGTTGGCTAATGGCCATGTCGATGAGGAGTAGCTCCTTAGTACCACGGGACCCATTCCTACATCCATTTTGAGAGGCAGACATAATTGAGTTACTGTCAACGTGAGTATTAATTTTCGTTCTCAAAATGGATGTAAGAAGTTTATAGACCGTCGACAAACACGTGATCGGTCTGTAGTTCTTGGGTTCCGCGGGACTACCTGACTTATGGAGCAGGTGGGTTATACCTGTTGTTAAAAACTGTGGTAAGGACCCAGACTCTAAGGATGACTGGAATTGGGATGCCAGGCAAGTGTGTGAACTACTAAACCACTTTAGCCAGAAGTTATGCAGTCCGTCCGGTCCCGGTGATTTCCAATTCGGTAACGGACGAACTGCTCTGGCTATGTCCAGTGGCGTTATTAAAATTGGTTCCATTGTTGGAATAGGTTCACACACTCGCTCAACATCACGCATCCAGTCAGCCTCAGAATGACAAACGGGCACCGACCAGATGCTGCGCCAGAAGGAACTCGTGGCGGCATCATCCGGGCGGCACACGTCCGTCATATTTTGCTGAGGTCGCTCCCAAGCTCTGTATACCCACCTTTCATCGCTCTGGAACATGCGATTCTGCGAGTACCGATCAACCCGCCGCTTATACCGCCGTATACGGCTCGCCCATGCATAAACTTTCTGCTTCAGGAAGTCGATGCGCTCTGTGACACGGGACATGTATTCTTGAGGACTGATTTCAGTCCCCGAGAATGCCCGCCTCACAAAACGCATCACACGTGGTCGTGTATTGCCCTCCCTGAAGCAGTGTAGTTTGCCGATGAGTACCCTGGCCCCGTCGATACGGCGCTCAATCCTGCGTTGCCAGGCTGGTACGGCTGGTTTTGGTCGAGTAGCTAAGTCACAATTTGGGAACTTGACATTAGCTAAACGACATGCCGCAACAGCCCCGCAAAACAGGATCGAGTGTGTATCAACGAGGTCCTCGCTACTCTCGAATACATTCTTGAGTTGCGAGTCCAGGGCACACACCAACGCCCTATTTTTCTTATGCATGGGTAACCGTGGTAATCGGGGCCTAAGTTCAGCAGAAGTTGATCGATACTCATGAAGTGCATCCTCCAGTGCGCTCCTCAATCGATCGTTGCACTGGCTACTTACCGTGGCAACCCTATCATCTTCCTCTACAACAGCAGGGTTGGATCGCGGTGGGTTAGCATCAATAGATGAGGCTTGTACCGCGGTTTGTGCCGGAGTTAAGATGATACGGTTGCTCAGTACCTCTGAGCGCAGCCTATCAAGCGCGGCGCCGTCCAACAGGTGATTGCGTTGGATGACCCGCACTTGATCCGATAGTCGTTGAACTGAGGCATTGACAGTTGGTTCAAGATCCTGAAACAGAGACAGCATCCTAACACGGTACGCAGTGAGGTTAGTCCCCCCCTCTGTAGACCCGTAGTATGCGCGCATGACGTTCTCGTTCATTAGTTGAGTCCATTTCATGCGCTGCACACAACCACCGGTAGCGGGGACCCGGCTCGGGGCCTGTTGGCCCCTAAGTCCCAAGCCCTTCGGTGGCCGGCCTCTCCCCGCACGACGTACAGGTGTTGGCGACGTCGGCGGAGAGAAATATTCGTCACTCGAGCTCGACGCAACTGCCGCAACCGGTGACACTGGTGATCCGGGGTCCGGTGGCGGCGAGGCGGAGCTGAGCGACGAGTCCGGGGATGGAATAAGTGCGCGTCGGGAGGCAGCTCTCGTAATCATTTTGTTTAAATATCATCTCATCAATCTTCGTTTTTCCAAATGTTTGAGTATTGACGTCTTTGACAGACGTCATGGGTCGTAGTGAAACAGATTTTCATCTTTTCAATGTTTTGGTTTGCTTTCCGGTTTTTTTTTCAATTAATTAATATTTTAGTGGTTTCAAAACTTTATTAGAACTATTGTAAAAGCGCTTTGTATAAAAACCAATAAATTATATGAAAATAAAATGATGATGATATTTTTGAGTGATAAGCTCACGATGTTGCCAGATTTATTTATTATTATTATTATTATTATAATCGGGACTTGGGGCACCCCCACTTTAAGTTAGTTATGTTTTTAATTCCTGCAGACAGAAATAGGGTCTACCTAAACTGGTGTCAGTTTTTATGCCGCCCATGGGCGTCCGACTTGACTTTACATGCCGTTGAGAAATTTCTCCCAGACATGCTGGTTGGGTATCCTCACGATGTTTTCCTTCACAGAAGCTAGTGATCATTATCGATGAAAGAGCACGTGGCAACCGTTTGTACGTCGATGATTCCACCCTATATTTTACATAACTATGTGACAAACGACTCCGAAGGTTAGCGTACTCTTCAAGGCTGCTTAGAGCTATGATGTGTCGTGATATCCGCAAAACTGCTAAATATAGGCTTACTTAATAGGACGCTAACACAATCAGTATTGTGGAATATTTTACTTTGATATCTAATTTTCCAATGGAATCAGACCATGAGGAGGAGCTGAGGAGCTCGTGGCTAAATAATAATTACCGCTCGGGGTCGATCATAAGGTTAAGCCGTGCGTGCGTGGTCTGTGGATGGGTGACCACCTTTACATACCGAGTTTCCTCTGTGCCTCGGAAAGCACGTTAAGCTGTTGGTCCCGGCTGTCATTGGTAGATCTTTGACAGTCGTTACAGGTAGTCAGTGGCCCAAAAAGTCTGACACCAGTCTTACGAAGTGGTATCTTATTTCCCAGTATTAACTGGGTTGTGGAGGTCAGATAGGCAGTCGCTCCATGCAAAATAGTGGTATTCAGCTGCATCCGGTTAGACTGGAAAGCCGACCCAGAATTATTTCTGTTAAGAAGTTGCTCTGCTTACTTGTACTGATTGATATTGAGCAAGACAAAAAAGTGACAGACTACGTGAACTGGTGGACAGAGAACCTCATTAAAGTAACCGGAAGAAATGATGAATCAAGAATAGCCATTACACAAAACCGCCAAACCAGGAGAAATTTGGAAGTGACCTTCAATCAGCTTTGAGTGAGCAAATATTGAAGAAGAAGAGAAGAGAGAAAAGACCAAAAAACCTAGAGAACTGGCCGCTATGGCTGAGGGCAGACGTTTGTGGAAGAGGGCACACTACCGGCCTAAAACATTGATATAACTATGAAGTCCTGATGTAGGCTTTCTAGAACCCATATGCTGTTTAGCTTTTGTTAAATATTTGTCGTGTTTTATATTTTTGTATAGTAAGCAACGTCCTATTGCCGGGCCTACGCTGTCCCCCGATACTAACGTGCTAATGCTGTAACATAATAATATTCTTATACCAAATGATTTGAAAAGAGTAACCACGGGGTTTCTTGCCGGTTCTTTTCCATATTAGAATCGACCAACGCGAACCGTGCACCTTTTCGACGTTTTGTAAGTGCCCATCTAGGCCTATGTCAAATAAATATTTTGATTTTGATCGATGATGATGATGATGATGATGTGATTTAGCTAATTTCGGCCAGATGGACTGCATTCGATGGGTTTCCAGAGTGTTTATTCAAAGCTTTTTGATACCCGATACAATGTACGCAAATCGATGTTCCACGGAAGTAAACCAGAAGAATATTCCAGATGCGTTTCTTACTGAACAAGCGTGTGTTTGGGTTTCATAAGTCATTGTTATGTGATCCGCATTGTCTTTAAATGGCATCACACCAGCTACTGTTAAATGTTTAGAAACCGTTAGCATAACATACCAAATGGGTGACCATTTGGTATGTTATGCTGACTCCCTCATACATCATAAACATAATATATCAACCTGAATACTTTATCTACACTATTTTTATTAACTTTGCGCAACCATGGTTTCGCCAGACCGCTGAATTCTGTTATTTCACCGCGAGATCGTGTTACCGGAATAAAAATATATCGTGTGTTAATCCAAGTTATTAACTACCTGTATGCCAAATTCCATCCAAATCCGTTCAGTATTTTTTGCGTGAACGAGTAACAAACATCGGTCCATCCTCACAGACTTTCGCATAAAATGAGTAGGATAGTAGTAAGCTGAACTCAAACTCAAATCATTTATTTCAATTAGACCATTACAGCACTGTTGAATATCAATAAAACGAAGAATTGTACAAATAAACGAAAAAGCGAAGCTACATTCACTGAGGTTATGTTATTCGTGCTATTACATCTTCTGCTGGTTGACTGTTGGTTTTTGCAAGGCGTATGCTTGCTTAACAATAACAGCCGGTCGGGTCAATCTTTAGGTTAAGCCGTGCTTGCCTAGGTTGTTGTCTGTGGATGGGTAACCACCTATTACATACCGGGTTTCTTCCATTTGCCGATCTAAGATAGTCGTTACAGGTAGTCAGTGGCCCAAAGTCTGACTACAACTAGTTTGTCCAAGGGGGTATCGTGTTCGGACGGGAGGAAACGCCCGGGTGTTTCCACTGCGCGGATCGACCGGAGGACACGGTGGAGCACACGGTGGGGCTCTGCCCCGCGTGGGCGGAACATCGCCGTGTCCTCGTAGCGGCGATCGGCGGCGGCGACCTTTCGCGTCCGGCCGTGGTTTAATCCATGGTCCAGAACGAGACGGAATGGGAAGCCGTCACCTCCTTCTGCAGTCATGCAAGCGAAGGAGGTGGCGAAACGCGAGAGGGAGAGAGCCTCTCGCCCCAGCCGCTGCGGGAGACGCACCGGGCGTCAGGGGCCACGTGGTGGCTTCCGGCCACCGTAGACGCGGGCCTGTGGACGGTGAGCTGTGGGCTAGCTAGCCGTCCGTCCGAGATGTCAGCATAAAGGGAGGGGCCCGCAAGGGCCGAAGCCTGCCGGGGCTGCGGGACTGTTCGAAAGAGATACCGCGGCCCCGGAACGTAAAGGGTGAGGAATGAACATGGATGGGTTTTAGTCAGTAACAGTCTGACGCTCCCTCCCGCTCCGCCCAGAGTTTGAAGAAGCCATTTGATGACTTCCCATCCGGAAAAAAAAGAATTAAAAGGGTAGTAAGCTTCTGTTCCAACAAAGAAGTAACTATTCAATCTTACACTTTTATTACATTATCTCATCTTAAATATCCACGATAATTTATTTTCCTGAAAATTCCTTCGATTCTCTTTAAAATAGTATCCCGTTTCCCTCAGTAAATAGGTACCACATGGAAAAATGTTGTCCTCACGTCCCACGGTCTCATCATCTTCCTGCTGTCCTTACCCCATGTTACTTGGGGTCGGCGAAACACGTTTTATTCCCCCATTCTCCTCAACGCAGCCGTCACACGATTATTTTTTCCTCCTTATCATTCTTCACACAATTCATCCATCACAAAGTTGTTATCAAACAAATATTAATTATAATGATGTTTACTTACAGAGTCTAACCGGATGTGGGCGAGTGCATCCTTCGTGGGGGTGCTCATTATCATCGGACTGCCTCTCTGGTGGAAGACTACAGAAGTCTACAGGTGAGACATGTCAAGTAACCACAGAGGAGACAAAAAGACGTAGGACTCGTTAACCTAAAAGAACCTCACTATCAGGCGCGAAGGCACCTAAAATGCCGATTCCCTTCGGGTACAAGGCACTCTACGTATGTGTCTATGTGTCTACTGTAGTCAAATAATATATTACATACACATCTGTGGGTATCACAATACAGACAGTTAATACATCATAATATTGAAAACATTACAAAAATGCCAACCACTATCATACCAGCCGAAAAATTCACTACTAGACAAAACCAAGCAAGCAAGCATCACCCGATATTTACAACGTGGTGCCAGTAGCTTATGGTCCCAAGTGTGCTCACTGTAATCAAAGGCTGAGGCCAACTTTCAGGCCGGACAGTCTAACTGGATAGAAATTTTCCTAAAACCTGCTTTAAGAACTATATCCGGAAAATGGCAAGTATGGCAATATGGGACCCGACAAGTTACAGTAGCTTGAAAACGTGAATGTCAAACCATGTTCTGCATCCTTCTAGAGTCCGAACGCAATAATGTAAACTTTTGAACGCCTATGTCACTGTACTTGACAAGCAATCGCGTGCCCTCTATGACACAAATATGTGAAAAAACAATATGCTCTGCACTAAAACTCCAAATAAATTAAATAGTTTTGGAATCGCTGCTCTTTTTGTTGGTACATTGCGCGTGCTTTGGTGCTCTGGCGTTCTTATCGCTAAATATTCTTGATTAGCCACATAAATAATAAAGGCAAGTAAAATAATTAACAGTGACCGTGTCGCGTGTCTCGCTAATAAGTAATGTGACATTAATTGACCCTCTTCAGGGCTTTACTCACCGCTGATAAGAGATAAAAGCAATTTATTGATACAAACCAAAATTTTACGACTTATGATAGTTATGATTCTTTTCCTTATCAATCCAATTGCTCTATGACCCCAGATACCCTTTGGACACATTTTTATAATGTATTTATATTAAAATAATAATAAATGCAGTTATGATTACATATAACTAACCTTCGAAGTCCTTCACTGACGGTTTTTCTTTAGCTAACCATGTTGGGGTCGGCTTCCAGTCCAACAAGATGCAACTGAATATTTAACTAGTATATTACATAGCTACTCTCAAAACGGTGAAGGAAAGCATCGTGAGGAAACCGGCATGTAGCTGCTCTCAAAAAATTCGAAGACATGTGACATCTACCAAACCGCACTGGGCCCGCGTGGTTAGATTATAGCCCATTCCCTCTCATTGAGAGGAGGCCGTGTCCCAGCAGTGGGAACATTATAGGCTGATGATGATGATATTACATAAAGCGACTGCCTATCTGACCTCCACAACCCAGAATTCCCTTGCTAAGAATTTCTGCTTCTGACTACTTGTAACGGTGTCAAAGATCTACGAGTACAAATGATAGCCGGGACCATTGGCTGAACGTGTTTTCTGAGACATGGAGAAAACTCGGTATGTACCGATGGTCACCCATTCACGAACCAACTTCGGCCAGCACGGCTTAACCGTGAAGGTCGACCCGAGAGGTTGTTATTATTTAGCCACGATCTCCTCTTTCTTTAGCAAAGTAATAGAGTAAATAAAACTAAGTGATTGGCTGACTGAAGTGCACAGATTGAATTACGAAACTACTTCGACGGATCGATAAATTCTACTTAGTTGAAGTTGCACGTTTTATTGAGTGTCTGACCTGCCACTCCTCTTCAGGAATGTTGCGGTAAAAGGTGGTGTAAAATATTAGCCAATAGGGAAAATTGTTGCGGGGTGTACTGTAAAGTGTAAAGGATACAGAAGGTTTTAATATCAATCACTCTCCCTTTGTGTTTGTTGTTTTTTTTCGTTCTGTCTCCTGCTGATATGGAGGGAAGTGGAAATTATGGTTTTTGCCTACTCCTCCGCTTTACTTTTCAGATTAGTTTCGTTGCTGGATCCAAAACACTTAAACTGTTCCTCTGGGACTTCGTCGAACTTCATCCTTCATAAACCACCTAACAATTACACTCTCGGCACCAAATCTAGGCAAACTTAGATGCGGTTCGGTGGAACAGTATAGAGATAAGATTTTTGTTCAACGACACACACACCAACTACCCGAAACCGTCTAATTTTCCCAATCAACCTTCAACATACTGCTTGAGCGATAAAGTTGAAAATCTAATAATTAAAGTTTGTCAGATTGTAGTACCTTGATGTGCTGTCTGTACATAAATGTGTGATGAGACCACATGGGTCGTATCACTATTCTGGGCTTGTATTATTTGTGCAGTAAATCTATACTTAATGTTATAAAGCTGAAGAGTTTATTTGTTTAAACGCGGAATCGATAGGACACGATAAGATAAATTTGACAGCAATTCTCGATAAAATGAGTTTTTGACTCCATAAAAACTCATTTTATCGAGAATTACTGTCAAATTTATCTTATCGAGTCCTATCGATTCCTACGTACAGGAACTACTTGTTCGAATTGAAAAATTATTTTTGTGTTGGATAGTCCATTTATCGAGGAAAGCTTTAGGCTACGGCCCGGTATATAACATCACGCTACGACTAATATGAGCGGAGCGTAAATGAAAAATGTTTCAAAAACGGGGGAAATTTTAGTCCCTATGTCAGCTTTTTCTCTCTTAAGTGACGCAAATGGAGTTGCGTGGGTCCGCTAGTCACCAAATATTTGTGCAACACATCGATACAACCGAAGTAAAGAACCAGATTGGTTAAGCCGGATTCGAATGATATTTATACCGATACTTATACGTACGAAACGGGCAAATGCCGTAGTTATGAAAACCTTCTTTTTCTATCCCAATGCTTACATAGGTAGCCACTATAATTTCCCAGCTCTTATTTCCACGACACAAGCCTTGCTTAGTGTGGCACTAGATGGTGCTCTGTGTTAATGTCCAGCTATATAAAAAAAAACGATGGATAGACTGTGTGAAGGATGATATGGCTAAAAAGGAGGTGACTGCTTAGATGACGAGTAATAGAGAACAAGTGATCTAAATGATGACAACATTCCCTTTATTTTTATTTGTTATTCGGATGGGAAATCATCAAATATCTTCTCCCACTCTGGGCGGAACAGGAGGGAGCGTCAAACTGACTAAAACCCATCCATGTTCATTCCTAGCCCTTTTTGTTCCGGGGCCGCGGTATCTCTTTCGAACAATCCCGCAGCCCCGGCAGGATGACAACATACCCTAAGCATCTCTAAAGAATATGATCCTCTCCCACGCGAGCTAAAATGGTTTCCTCTGCACCACATCCAAATTTATCTGGGGTATGGAAGATCGTCATCTCAATAGTCATTTCCTTTGCTGCGCGGACCCCAAATAAATTTGGATAAAGGCAGTAGAGTAGTGGACCCTCCAAAATGTTGATATAAACCGTTTCTCATGTCCAGGGTATCGCTACCATACGACAAGATCAGCTCGTTCGACACACTGTCACATTCGATCACCACTGAGCTGACTGTGTTAGCATATGATGAACCGACGGCTGCAGAGATAGCCGGCCTTATTGAGAATGCCTTCGAACATTCTGGTAAGTAACATTTGAGCCTTGGGATCCAAACAGCATAGCTATTCACAAACACTTTGATTCGATTTCAATTCGGAAAGTCATATGTCTATCTCGCTCGCTTTCGTAATCCCAATAAAAAGATAGGCCTACGACTTGTCGTTTGTAATAGCTATGCGGGTTAAATAAGTAAAAGGACAGAATCTTCCTCGTTATAATTGTATATTTTTCATTCGTTGCTTCAATTAACAAGTACTTGTTAACAATATTTTGTTTTCTCTCCTACAACAATAATTAATTTTAATTTTAAACGCCTGTCCCCATAACCTTACGCACTGCAAACCTACAGCTATCTGCAAAAAAAAGATTTTACATTGATACCTGATTATCTGGTATATTCTCTTTGATTCATCTTGCTGTCCAAACGACGCAAAGCGACTCTAACACATGGTTTAGTACCTTGTGTTAGTTATCTCATTTTACTAATTATAAATCGTTGAACAACTATGTAATAATAAAAAAAATCGTTTTTCCAGACGTAATAAAAGTGAAGATAACTAAATCCATTATCTCCAAACAACTGCACTCGACCCTGGACTCCGTAGCTGACGAGCATGAAGCGGTAGAAGAAGTGGCAGCTGCCTACGACCTGACCAAACACAACAGTTTCTATGTGGTGCAGAGGAGGCCACTTTTCCAGGACACCTGGCTCGCAGGGGAGAGGATCATGTTCTTTAGAGATGCTAAGGGTATGTTGCAGTGGCGAAGGTTCCACACAACACAATTCCTACCGGATTCCCTTTGAAAAATGGCTCAGAACAAGTAGTGTTCTATAAAAATTATGATCACATTAAAGACGTGGATTCTGGCTTACATCTCACAAAAAAATACCCTTCGCTACTGGTATGCTGTCATCATTTAGAATTTTAGATCGGTCGTTCCCAACCTATGGTTCACGGACCACCGGTGGTCCGCAGGAGCTTAAAATATGGTCCACGAAAGGTATTTTTTTTTCTTTTGTTACGTTATTCAAAATTGACGAAGATACGATGCTTTTAAATTCTTAATACGTCACGACTAGGTATAATTTTTAGACCGTTCTGACGTCATGAGCCCCCACTCACAAGTTTTGATGCGTTTTATTTAATAAAAACGAAAAAAACGTGTTCATTATTTTCCAATTTTGTAACTGGCGGTCAATGCCTATTCAAAAGTGCCTGTGATTTTGATAATACAATTTTTCTATCATTATAGCCTCAGTAACCGTCGTAGAAGCTCTGAAACGGGTAGTTTACCAGACTTCAGTCGTAGAAGGCGCCAAGTCGGAGGCAGCCGACGCCGCCCGTCAGACGAGGTTCCCTCCCGGAGGCGGGTACCATATCGTACTGTCCGTGGTACATCCTAGACCTGATGCGTTGAGGGTTGAGCTTGATGCTGGTCAGGCGGTGGAAGGTACTTCATTTTATTTTGTACACACATACCTATTTATATAAGAAAGTAACGATTCCCCGCGGGTTTCGTCCGCGTGAAATTATAGATGAAAATAGTACTTCCATAATTGAATTGTATGTTTGCACGGAACGGACGAAAAAAATAAAAATAAAATGTTTCGTTTGTATAATTATGTCACGGTGTCACCGTAAAATTGTCAAACACGTTATATTGCAATCTCTCTAGCGATATTGTAAACTCTCGAATTATTGTCAAAGGAACATACTGCTTACAGTAAAACGTATTATTTTTCGTGAAATGCATACGATGGTAGTCAATTCACGCGGTGTGGAGGGAAGGAAGGGTCCCGCTTGCCCAATGGTACCACTCTTATGAAAAAATAATGTACCATTCCTGAGAACTACCGATTAATATAACTTAACCTTAAAACACTTTATATTCCCCTAAAAAGCGTACTCGACGGAGACCCGCTGCGCGGGGCCCTATTTCCGAGTGCAGGGTTTAAAGGAACCTAACTAACCTAACGGGGGGGTGCCCCAAGTTCCGATTATGGGGGCAGATACTTCCGTATGTTCAGTTGCTAATATTTCGAGACTTTACAATATCGCTAGAGACCCAACCAACAATTTTGCCCTATAACAAAACCTTTTATCTCCAAAAAGCTGGGTAAAAGTTGTATAAAGGTTTTGGCGGCGATTGATTGTTGAGTAAAAGCGTTTGCCAATACAAATTGGCTCTATAACTTTATATAGCAAAAACGACCTATTAGGAATTGGTGTAAAGGTTTACTTCGTGACTTTGTATAGCTGTTATAGTCAGGAGTTATTGCAACCACCAATGTGACTAGTATACAACGATAGAACTTTATTACAGTGTTTACTGTCGCCTTAATGCGCCTGATTAACGCAATAAAGGTTCTGAACGTACTATAATGGGTCTTTCGTTATAGTAGAGATGAAAACTCAAGAATAGGGCGATATTGTGATATAGTGGGCACAAAAAATCTACGACAGAGTGATTTGGTGATATAGCTGAGTTTCAAATTACATTTATGTTGCCCAACTTGTCTTAAAAAGGTTTTTTAAAGCTCATTATAGTCGTAGTGATAAACTTATCACAAGGATACTTTTTTAGAACAGAATATTTTTTTGTAGCTGTAATAGTTCCTCTTTCACACAATAACGGAGATCGTTTCGCTTTTAAAACATAATTACGGTGTGTAAAGGTATTCTACGGCGCTTCTACAAAAATGACATTTTGATTCCCATTATAGAAAATTGACCTAATTATAGAAAATGGTTCCGTACAAAATATATTTAACGTACGTAGCCAAAGAAATTGAGAATTATTTAAATATGAACAATGATTCCAGTAGTGGTTTAGTTCCCGAAGCTCAATTATTCTATTAAGAAAAATCAGCAACTTTATCACAAAAATTCAGAGTATGAATAAATAATAACTAATAAGTATGACTCTGACTTCGTAGTAGTGCTGATTTAGAAACTCATGTTTTCTGAAATGTTTATTAAAAAACGACTAAGATCCATAAAAAAAAACATCACATTTATGGCACACGGACGAGCAAAAGGAACCCTAATTTCATGTAATGGTGGTTGATATCTGTCGTAACGAGTGCTATAGTAGAGTTCAGGAAGCTGGAAGTATATTTATGACTTAAAATTCGTAATTATTTAAGTAAAACCTCAATAATTCAAGGGGGGCGTTAAAATATTGCCGTAAACCCATACAAAGTTTATCAGTAAAATAACAGTCGCACATCATTTTCCCCCTATGAGATGAATAATTTAATTGCAAAATAAAATATTATCTAACTCCGATTCCAATGTCTGATTTCCTCGTATTCTATATCTTTTGCTCTTCAAAAACACTGAAGACACTGCAGCGGTGTGAACGAATGAAAATTGAATGAATGATGAATATTAGTGAAGTAATGGAATCATGAACTCTTTTACAGTTCTAAAAGGTACTATACTTGCATTGCGGTGGCTTTATATGTCAACAAATAGAGTTAGCGTTACTGTTACATCAACTGTAATAGGCCAAAATGGTCACACCTGACACCGCTACAGTTGTACTATACAATTGAATGGAGATATAATTGCGCCACTTTCTTCGTAGGTGCACCTTCTTAGGCCCTTTATTTGACCACTGATTAGTTTTTACAAAACGTTCTATGGACTTCTATACAACTAACTTTTGTTGGGAGAAACACGTTATATTGTAATATTTAACGTGTTTGACAATTTTACGGTGACATATACATTTTACAAATAATAGTGACGTTTAACTAGAAACAGACATTTCAATTTTATTTATTTGAATAGACAATTGTTTTACGTTGGCTCCTATCTCCAGCTTCTCATTTCCCTTTTGTTCTTTGTCTTCAGACTACATCGGTTCGTTCGTGGATGAGCTGAGCGTCCTCCACAATTTCACATTAAAATCACAATGGCTACATCTTCTAGATTTCGATTTCCAAGCCAAAGAGGTGGGTGAAAACAGTTTCATACAACCATATCTATAGTCAAGTTAAAGTGATAACTTGAGTATTTTAGTAATTGTAGTTTTTGTTGTTTTCTGTTTTGTTATTTTTATTGTTATATATTTATATAATATTTGTATTTATCTATGAATATTCCAGCTGACATAAATGATAGTTTTTTCTCTTGCTCTGCCTCGACTTGTAGCTTCGTTAGTGCGGACAGTGAGCCTCCGCTTCGTACTTTGCGTGACAACATTTCCTCTCTTTTTTCTAACTATCCTAACAACCTGCAGATTGCCCATATTAATGCTCAGAGTGTTCCTGGTCACTATTCTGATCTTCTGGCATCCTTTAGCAGTGTTCGTCTTGATGCACTCTTAATTTCTGAGACCTTTCTAAAGCCATCTCTTCTTTCCACGCACTACACACTTCCTGGTTTTGTCCTGGTCAGAAATGACAGGATTGGCAAGGGTGGTGGTGGTGTCGCCATTTACATCCGTGATGATATACCTCACAAAATTGTGAGTTCGTCTCCTTCTCAGTACTCAGGGTCGGCTGAATCATTATTTCTTGAGATTACCTTACATCATACCAATATATTGCTTGCTGTGTTTTACTCTCCAAATCTACACGTTAATTATTTTGACTCCTTAGAATCCTCACTGAACAATCTTTGCCCATCATATGAGCATGTGATTTTAATGGGTGATTTTAACACATGCTTAATTAAAAATGATTCACGTTCTCTTAAACTCCGTTCGCTTTTATCCTCTTTTAATCTTGAAATCCTACCCCTTTCTGCGACCCATAACTTCCCAAACTGCACGCCTTCTCTTCTTGACCTTATGATCGTATCTTCTTCTCACCATGTTGATGAGTTTGGGCAGCTCACTGCAACCTTTTCTTATCATGACCTTATTTACCTTTCATATCGTATCCGTCCTCCGAAACGTAAGCCTCGTTTCTGTTTCCTACGTAGTTTTAATAGCATAGATCTGGAGGCTTTGAAACGCGATGCTGGTGCTATCAATTGGACTCACGTTATCGAAAGCACTAGTATCGATGAAAAGGTGAACAGTTTCAATTCCATTATTTTAGATATGTATGATAAACATGCCCCTCGTCGACGTATTAAAATTAAACATAATCCTGCTCCGTGGATGACTACGGAAATTAAAAATGTTATAGCTCGTAAGGATAAGGCAAAGAGTAGATATAGGCGCAGACCCACGGAACTAAATCTCACTCGCTTTAAAGCTCTACGTAACCGCTGCAATCGTCTCTGTCGAGATGCAAAGAGACGCTATTTCCACGAATCTCTCGTTGATCGTAGCTCCTCCGATGTCTGGAAATTTTTAAAGTCTGTCGGTATTGGTAAATCTCCCACGAATACCTGTAAAGATGTTGACTTGTGCGCGCTTAACAGGCACTTCTGTTTTCCACCTGTTGCTTTAGACCCAAGCGTTAAAGCTTCTACCTTATTAGAATTGTCTAACTATCCATTACCCCAATGTCCACTTTTTAATTTCAGCCCTGTCTCTGAAGAAGTTGTAAAAAAGTCCTTGCTCTCTATTTCCTCTTCTGCTGCGGGCCATGATAAATTGTGTTCGAGAATGGTAATACCCATTATTTCAGAGCTGCTCCCCATCCTTACTCATATTATTAATTTTTCCTTATTCTCTGGTATATTTCCGTCAGCCTGGAAACAGGCTCACATAATACCACTTCCTAAAGTTACCAATCCTTCTTCTTTATCCCACTTCAGACCTATCTCCATTCTTCCTTTCCTTTCCAAAGTTCTCGAACACATTGTTCATGGTCAAATTTCCAGATTTATAACGTCTAATGGCCTTATTTCCCCATTCCAATCTGGCTTCCGTACTGGCCATAGTACTATCACTGCACTCTTGAAAGTTACTGACGATATCCGCTGGGCTATGGACAATAAATCTCTGACTGTTTTAGTGTTACTTGACTTCAGTTGCGCGTTCAACTCAGTGGATTTCGACATCCTTCTTGGGATCCTTCAATCTTTTAACTTCTCTCCCTCTACAATAGCTTGGTTTAACTCGTATCTTCGGGGTCGCTCTCAGTGTGTCCGCCAAGAAGAAATCTATTCTGATTGGTGTGATATTACTGCTGGTGTTCCTCAGGGTGGCGTTCTCTCTCCTCTTCTCTTTTCTATCTTCATTAATACTGTAACTAAGGTTATCAGTTCCTGCTTCCATCTCTACGCAGACGATTTGCAGTTGTATCGACATTTCTTGCTGACTGATGCGGAATCTGCAATCAACGCCATGAATCATGACCTGGAAAGAATCTTTCAATGGGCTAAGTCATACGGCTTACAGATTAACCCTACCAAGTCGCAGGCCATGATTATAGGCAGCAGATACTATCGCAATGCTCTTGACCTGTCAAATCTGACTCCATTATCTCTGGGCTGCTCGACCATTGACTATGCTGAAACAGCTAAGGATCTTGGTGTCTTAATTGACAGTAATCTTTCTTGGCGAGCTCAAGTGAATGAGGTTAGTCGTAAGGTGCATTTTTCTTTCCACTCGCTTAAATCCTTACAGAGCTTCCTGCCTTTTAAAACCAAAATTTATTTAGCTCAAACTTTGATTCAGCCGATCATTGATTATGCTGATGCCTGCTATTTGGATGCCACAGAAGAGCTGTTGAATAAGCTGGAGCGTTTGCAAAATCTTGGCATTCGTTTTGTGTTTGGTCTGAGAAAGTATGATCATGTCTCTCACTTCCGTAAGGAACTGAAGTGGCTCCCTATCCGTCTTCGCAGAAATACTCGGATATTATGTCTCTTATACAACATCCTTTATAACCCTGCTTATCCCAGTTATCTGCGCGATCGTTTCTCCTTTACCCGTCCTCCTGATGCTCTGTGTAGATCCCACCTCAGGCATCATCTTAATTTCCCATCCCATAAAACCGAATTCTATTCTCACTCCTTCTCTGTTCACGCAGTACGTTTGTGGAACTCACTTCCACCTAACATCCGTGACTCTAAAACCTTATTTCTCTTCAAAAAGCAAGTCAAGGAGCATTACCTGTCCTCTTTGCTGTAATATTCTGTATATATATTATAGGTATATATTTACAATAACAGTATTTAGTTTAATATGTGTTTATATAGTTGTATGTATGTTTATTATAAATAGCTATATTTTAATTTTAGGGTTTTAATTACATTTTCCTGTTTTGTCTTTACTTACACACTGTGTCTACATTTCTAATTCAACTGTCCTCTCGCAGGTCTGCTGGAAGAAATTTCTTATGAAATAAGCAGTACCTTTGTGCTCTTCTTTCTTAATGTAATGTCCTACTATGTATTTTGTGTGTACATAAATAAATAAATAAATAAATAAATAAATAAATTATGCAAACATTATCAAGCAATAGATAAGAATTTAACCTTTTGGAAGTCATTGTCACATATACGTGACAAGCAAGCGCGTGCCCTGTACGCCAAACGACACAAATATGTGACAAAATAGTAGATGAAATTGTGGCTTGGCGTGGAGGGCACGCGCGTGTGTTTATGCGGTGGCGGTCAAAAGGTTAAACGAGTGAGAACCGTCAAAGAAAGCGAAGCTAAAGGTCTTAGCTCAGTTCCACGACTCCGCTCCCACCCGGCTAGAAGACTTTAATTCAAATTGTGCTTTAAGTATTTCACTTTAGATATGCTTTACATTGGTATTGACGGCGGTAAATCCGCTGACAGTAAGCTGTCTGCTAATGTATGATTTTTGCCAATGTAAAGTATATCTAAAGTGCAATACGTATTGCCCATATTTTAATAACATTTTTTTCCGGGTGGGAGCAGAGTCGCTTATGTGGGCTATGGACCTTTAGAATTCTAATTTTTGACAGACTAACTATTACAGAATAAAAATCGTATCTTGTCGAGTTCGATAATTTTCCCACGGGATAATAAGTACTGGGATAAAAAGTATCCTATGTGTTAATGTAAAGTAGTCAGGTTATAAACTATCTGTGTGCTAAATTTCATCAAAATTCGTTCAGCAGTTTTTGCGTGAATGATTAACAAACATACACACATACAAACTTTCGCATTTATAATAATAGTGTACTTTTACTCAAGTAATCACTAGGACTTGCTTATAAAACGTGTAACGGAAAGGGAATAACTATCCTTACTTGGACATATCACTCTCTTTCTCTCTCTCTCTCTAATAAAGAAACAACTGAGCTCAATTTTGCCTTCTAAAATGGCAAGTTTCTTATTTTAAAAAGTTCTATAATAATATGCCTGCTGAAAACCAGCGCTGAGTGTTTTACACCCAGCATAATTATGCTGAGTTGGTGATTTTTTTGTTAAGGGCATGCTCAGCGCAGTTGAGCCATATGACTAAATAAATGAAACAGAGTACTTATAAGCTTCTTAAGAACATGCAAAATTATTACCTATTTGGGTCGTCACTATAGGTGAGGACAAATTAATCAAATATTTACTTACCTGTTGTACTCCTTGGGATAGTTAAAGTATGATACATTTTTATTTTCTTCTAGAATTATTCATAAGTACACACAGTACAATAAACAACCATTATTAATAAATACCAAATTTTTACATTAAAATATCCTAACTTGTGACAAAACAAATAACGTGTGTTGCCCTGACAACCCTGAGATTGTCAACTGGGTATGACAGCGTAAACCGTTTTTTTCCACTCTCGCCGCGTATGTGACAAGTGGCCAGTGGTCACGCACGTAGTGCAATCGATTCGCGCGGTTATATGAAGCTTATACTCTGTTCCATTTACTTACTCATGTAGTTGAGCTGTTTTAATTAATTGTTACGATGTTTTTTGTTATATATATGTGCTGCTTTATTGTGTTGCTGCTATCCATTAACGAATAAATGATTATTCTATTCTATTCTATAGACTTCGAGATCTGGTTAAAAGCTTGGAAATTCTTTGGTGGAATAACAACCTGTGAATATACTATGAAGCCATCCTGATTTCGTTACGAAAACACACTCCTTAGCGCTGAAAGTTGAAAACCCAAAATTTTTACGTTGATATGCGCTCTTTTGCATACCCGTTATTCAGCTCAATACTGTGACTTGAAAATACAATACATGCCAAATCCTACTAATATTATGAATGCAAAAGTTTGTTAGTGTGGATGTATGTATATTTGTTTCTCTTTCACGCAAAAACCACTGAACGGATTTAGATTAAATTTTGCACACATATAGTTCATAACCTGTATTAACACATAGGATACTTTTTATCCCGGTAATAAGAACCCATGGGACAATTTACATGAATCCGGGGGCGGAAGCCGCTGACATTAGCAAGTAATTCAATATGATTATTGTTCTTTCAGATAAAAGACACAAGCGAGTGGGGCCGCCACTTCGCCGTGCGTCAGGACCGGCTCCACCTACTCCTCACTAAGCTGGAGGAGCGCATGGCCACGCATGTCTCGGAACTGCCCACCATAAACCTGGCGCTGTACGCCGTGCATTGTGAGAGGGCGCCACTTGTCATATACGATAGTAATGGTGAGTTTGTATGAGAAATCAAGGAGTTTCATATTGGTACTTGTTATCTGACGGTGACCTTTTCCCAACTATGTTGGGAAAGGCTTCCAGTTTAACCAAATGCTGCTGAATAGGTACCACTATTTTACATGGAACAACTGCCTATCTGACCTCCAAAACTCAGATAGTACTGTTGTGTGGAGGTCAGATATGTGGTACCCCTTATGTCTGTTTAATAAATAAATATTCCATCCGCCATTCCTCAGATAAAAAAGTCGTATCGCACGTGCAAGCCTTCATGTCTCCTAAATGGGGGGGCGTGGTGCTGGGCGGACCGAGCGAGCCCGACTGTCGCGACTTGCACGCCGTCTGGCGACCCAACGTGCGCGTCGTCATGGGTACCTTCATCTCACAGCTCAGGAAGCTGCTGGGCATCACTGACCCGGTGAGTGAGAAATCGATAGTCTGTCTGTCAGTATTCGAATGTCAGCCGGCTCCAACAGCCTAAGGTGGATGTTTTTTGCTGTTTTAGGAACGAATTTGACCTTGAAAAAGTAGTTCCTGGACCTTTTTGAACTGGAGGGTTGTATTGATGATTTTGATGATTATAATTTTATTCTGTAACTACATACGTCTTAAAGCCGCGAATTATATTTTCATCAACATACAACCTAGCACTGGCTTGCAAATAATAAAAAACGTAAGAGAATATTTAGTTCCCCGGCCATCCTGGAGCATCAGCTTTAACCTGCTGTATGAGCCACGGACGGAGGGATCTCTGTGTTAGGCGCGGGTCATATACAAGTGGCGTATGGCGGTGGCGCGGCTGCGGGTGCGCGGGAGGGCGAGGAAGTGGCGCCACTGCCTCGCGCCACCGCCATACGCCACTCGTGTTTGTCCCGCGCCTTAGAGTGCGTTGTTGGTACAGTCAGCAAAACAGTTAGGTTTACATGCTAGCAATCTTCTTACTACTATTATAAATGGAAAAGGGTAATTATCAATCTGTTTGCAATTTAATCCAAATCCTTTCAGTAGTTTCTGAGAGAAATAATAACAAAAATCGAGGTTTACAGACTTTTACATTTATAATAGTCGTAAGAAGATTGCTAGCCCTGCATACCTAACTCTTTTGCTGATTGTACTTTCAGAAGTAGCAATATTGTCAAAGGTTTTTTTTTCTATATGCTGGATGGTCACCGACCTCGGCAAACGTTTTTAATCTGGAAAATCGACCCGTGTGGCGTTTAGAATATACAAAGTACGAAATAAATCAATAAATATTGCTGGACAATACATTATATCCGTATAGTTTCACCATACAGTTCTACTAGTAGGACTAAATGGAGAAAAAAATACACATAGTGGCATCTCGTGTGTGGCACGAGATGAGTAAGACTAAACAACGAGGCTTGTGTCGTGAACACCAGATAGTTATATATACTTTTTGTAAACAAATACACACTTATTATATATATACTCGGAAACAATTGTTTATGCTCAACACTCAAACATTTGCTCCTATGGGAATTCGATCCCGGGACCCTGAGAACGTAAAGCAGCCTCACTACCGCTGCGCCATACGGATCGTCAAGAAAGAGAGGGATCTAAAAGCAGCAGTTTTAAGGATTTCATTGTTTCTCCTTTTAGGAACATATCAAAGGAGGTCACCTGGAACCTCTACGCTCTGTGACTCCTCGCCAGTGGGAGATTGACAATCTTCTCCGCATCAGGACCCTGGAACAACTCACATCAGCTGAGAGGACATTGCAGTCTTTAGCGCAGTTGCTCGGTAATGAAATCGGTCTTTAAATTCAATAGGGATGATTCCTAACAAAAAAAACTCCGTCAGATAGATTATCAAGAAATATTAGATACGTGTTTTATGTTTTATCAAATTAATAAAAATGTACGGTGATAAACGCATCAAAGATCGGCTTGTGATGTCGTACTAAGCGCTTCTCTTCCACTTGTACTATACGCAATGCCACCAGTTTTCCCCTCACATTCAACCCGCAGCTTCAAAGCAAGAGTGAACAGCTGCACCTCCTGGGCACGCTTGTTCCATCATAGACCTTATTCATCGCTTTCGCAGGTGTGATCCAAGTCAAGAGCATTTCCCATTTTGTAATGAAAAAAAGTCTTCACCTTGAAAAATCACTTGTAAACTTTTTCCAGGCGAAATCTCAAATATCGTGATCAACGATGAAGTGGGTGCTTCGATAAACTCGGCAGTCGACAGCATCCAGCAAGCCAGCGCGCTGATGAAGAAGGGGGCGCTGGTCGAGGCCTACAAGATGTCGCAGAGCGCCTTTCTAGCGGCCGAGACAGCTTTCATGGAGCCCAGTCTATTAGCGCTGCTGTATTTCCCTGACGATCAGAAGTGAGTATGGATTCTTGTTCTATTTCCCTAAAATACCTGTCTGCTGTGTATAAAGTGACTGGTGATGCTATATTAGTGTGTATCACTAACTAGTAAGGAAAGAGTTAAAAAAATAATTGTGAAAAAGTTGGAACTTTGACCCAAATGTTTTCGTAACTAGAAGGTATGGTCTAAAACAAAAAAAATATCACAATGACGGGGAGAAAAAGTGCTTTCCGGCTTCGTTAAGGTTCTTTTTGCACCCTTTAGTAGCACGAGTCATAGGAGCTCGTGACTTAATAGTAACAACCGACCGGGTCGGTCTTTAGGTTAAGTCGTGCTTGCCTAGGTTGGTCTGTGGATGGGTGACTACCCTTTTTAAGGATGGGAAATCATCAAATGACCCCCCCCACTCTGGGCGGAGCGGGAGGGAGTGTCAGACTCTTACTGACTAAAAACCATCCATGTTCCTTCCTCGCCTTTTACGTTCCGGGGCCGCGGTATCTCTTTCGAACAGGCCCGCAACCCCGGCAGGCTTCGGCCCTTGCGGGCCCCTCTCCTTTTGCTGACATCTCTTTGAGGCGCGCGTGGAACACGAACGCGCCGTCGACACGGCCTGTCGTCGTCGTTAGACGGACGGACGGCTAGCTAGCCCATAGCCAACCGTCCACAGGCCCGCATCTACGGTGGCTGGTAGCCACCACGTGGCCCCCGACGCCCGTTGCGTCTCCATGGGTGACTACCCTTACATACCGAGTTTCCTCCATGCCTCGGAAAGCACATTAAGCTGTTGATCCCGGCATTTGTCCATCTTTAACAGTCGTTACAGGTAGTCAGTGGCCCAAAAAGTCTGACAACTAGTCTTACCAAGTGTTATCGTATTACCCAGAATTAATTGGGTTGTGGAGGTCAGATAGGAAGTCGCCCCATGTAAACTACTGTTATTCATCTGCATCCGGTTAGACTGGAAGCCGAACCCCAACGTAGGTGGGAAAAGGATAGGCAGATGATGAGCAGCAAGAGTCAAAGGGGCCTTGCAGAAAAAGGAAAAATAAAGGTTCACGTCAATAATAGAAGGGGCAAGTTTCAAGGATAGTTCCCGAAACTACTGGCTTTAAATTCTCATAATATTTGGTTACGCTTACCCTTTGATTTTGCAGAAGCATTTAGTAGTAGAAGCTCCCACTAGGTGGACCGATGACCTGGTGAAAGTTGCGGGGATCCGCTGGATGCGAGTCGCACGGGACCGGTCCATGTGGCGACATTTGGGGGTCGCTATGTCCAGCTGTGGACGATGATTTAGTAGTAAGCAAGTTCTACAAAGATTCTGTTATTTTCGGTTCCAGATACGCAATCTACATTCCATTATTCCTACCCATCATGTTCCCCGTGGTGCTATCCCTGAAGAACTTGCTGCTCTGGTTCAGAGGGAAACCTATCCACAAGGAGAAGACGGACTGAACGAGTGGTACTTACTTATTAATTAATTTAATAGATAATATTAAATGAACTGTGAATAAATAAATAAAGTAATAAGTTTTGTTATTTTACATGTAATAAGTTTTGTTATATATTTTTTAAACCATTGAAAAACCGAATACTGAAACCGCTCTAATTGAATTCGGATTTTTTACAAGATAAAATCGACGCCTCCTATTGTTAAAGTCTGTTAAACTGTCTATGTTATCCGGGCTATAATAACGAATTGATTGACACCAGATTCATCAAAATCGGATGAATAGTTTAGGCGCTATAAACATACGTAAATACAAACATACGTAGACTGATCAAATCAGCTCAGCAGCTTCGCGGTAATCGCGAACGGTCAACAAAAATGGGAAAGTTGCAGCTTATAAACAAAATTACCATGAAGCTGGAAAGTGCAACATTGACAAGAGTAGTGTAGTACTTTAATAAAAGACTATAATTTATGCCGTATAGTATATGTGAGAATGTGGACAGTCATTACAGGGAAGTATTATAATATCTGTGCCAGTACTAACTGGGTTGTAAAGGTAAGATAGGCAGTCGCTCCTTGTGAAATACTGGCATTCAGCTGCATCCAGTAAGACTGGAAGCCGACCCCAACGCATTTGGGAAAACGCTAGGTGATGAGTAGTGTGAAAAAGTGTAGTTAGAGGTCGTATTTATGGTGAGGAAACGACCTTGTATGATGTTCGGCCAGTAACCTCTACTTTACTATTATACGACAATGAACCGCGCGACTGCTGAGCGTAAGGTCCTATTGGATTTGATTCGGGGGTCGGGCAGTGTTATAGGGTTTTCCATCAAGAATTTCTCAATAGCAACCACGGATCTGGAATTTTGCCGGTAATAGGCTCGCCCCCTATTACATGGGACTTAAACAGAACTGGTGTGATGTGGGTGCACTATTAGGTATACATGTGCCTAAACCTTTGTAGAATACAGACGTGATGTTTTGTAAGTTTTGCACTGATTAAAGGTTGCGCAACGGTTCCAATTTCGGGTAATCCGGTACCTACTTGTTTTCTGTCAAAGCTGAGCCTAGGCTAGAAGCCTAGGGTGGTTTGAAGTCATAAATATAATAGTCATTCAGAGTTTCTGAGAAAAGTTTAAAACAGAAAATAAAAAAAAAACACAAAAAAGTGAAAAATAACATTAGCTTCGGAAGTCGGTGACCTTTGTTTGATTGTTTAACTAAGTTTTTTGTCACCGACTTCTGAAGCTAAAGTTATTTTTCACTTTTTAGTGGTTCACTTGTGCTTACCCCTTGACAGCGTAGCGGCGTGATGTTATGTTATGAACTGGTGTAAACAATAGATAGACATGAGATTTCAGCAATCCCAGTCCATCTGCTATGATTTAGTATGGTGTTCCGTTGCCTATCTCCGAAGTTCTTCATCAGATCTTCACCAAATTGAAATGTGATCAGTTTAGGAAAGTACTCTTCCAAAAACTTCCCAAATCACATCAAGTGTGCCTATAAAATTTGACGAGTTCTCTCAAATGCTCCAGGATCCCATTATCAGATCCCGACTTGAAGATTATGGGACCACCTGGGAAGTATGTACCCTTTGACACAGAAAAATAATAATTCAAATCGCTCCAGCCATCTTCGAGTAATCGGGGAACACAAAAAAAAAAGGTTCCCACGAATTGAGAACCTCCTCCTTTTTGAAGTCGGTTAATAAAACTAGAATATTGCTTCAATTATATAATGTATCATTATTAATACTTGAGGTACTTAATCAGAGTCGGAATCCGATCAAAACATTACTTATCTAACTATATTACGATATCATTGTGCAGAAAATACATTGTGTGTGTTGTTTCAATTATAATTTAATCTAATTATAAGCTATGTGCTGGGGATCGGCTTATCCGTAAGGCTGAGGCTACACTAGAAAGCGATTTGCGATGCGACTGGAAGAGCGAAACTAGAAAAACTTGGTAAGATTCCGGCGTATTTTCTAATAAATTCGCTTCATTTCGCTATGTTGGTGTAGCCGATGCCGTGATTACAGCAATGTTGTTCCGATCGCATAAAGAAATCAAAGATCGCTAGTAATATTTGATGTACAGTGTAGCCATATACGTGAGCATTAATTTACTTGTTTTAATCACTCATGTGTCGCAGGTCGCGTCGCGGCCTGATGTAGCCTCAGCCTAAATGGTGGAAAGTAAAAATAGAAATGATTTACGTAACACCAAATTTTTTTCAAAGAAGATTACTTGTAAGAGGCAGCTTTTGCCACCTTGGGAATTAATTAAATTATCTTGTAGGAAACGTGTTTATTCGTGACCAGTTCTGTTTGTAAAAACAGACAAGTTGTAAAATTACGGTTCTTGCGACCGCATCTGTAAATTGTAGTGTTTTAGAAGAATATTATGTTCTCGTCAGGCTAACGGAGAGTATTGCATTAAAATACAACATTGTGGAATAGAAATTTCATTAATTTATAAATTAATATTTAAATATATGGTCAATTTTTAAATTATTATTTAAACATTTAAATAATTTGTAAAAAACAAAGATAAATAAAGGAAAGAATAAACACGCAATGCAGTCGTTACAAGTAGTCAGTGGCCCTAAAGTCAGACAACCAGTCTTACCAAGTGGTATCGCATTACCCAGTACTGACTAGGTTATAGAGGTCAGATAGGCAGTCGCTCCATGTGAAATACTGGTATTCAGCTGTTAGGTTAGACTGGAAGCCGACCCCAACATAGTTGGGAAAGGGCTACGCAGATGATAAATTAGCATGCAATAAGTCCGTCCCCAGTACTATTTAACTTAATGACTATTGAAGTGAACTTGAAATTTAACGATGATTGATATGTGGACACGTCCTTCAATAACTCAACCGTAAGCTATTATAATAGATTACCCTCTGTATCGCCGCATGCAAATAAGTTTTAAACAATAGTAGTATACTTTTTGCAAGTACCTATAAGCAGATATTTACGAAAATTATCGCCTGAAAAAAGCCTAATTTTGTATATCAGTGGATTTTGCAGATTGCCTGAAATTGTAGTAAACTTCTTATACATCAAAATAATGAAAGATTTAACACAGTATTAGTTAAAGCGATTTCAAGGGCGACAATAGAATTACTGTATTTTCGAGGATATTTATTTAGTAGGTATTCTTTTATTTAATAGATCAAAATAAGAGCTCCAATTTCTAGCTTATCTCAATTCATTTCTTTAAACTTTCTATATTTCTGGTATTGTAAAGATACTCATAGCATAGATTCTTGAACACCTTATATATAACTTTTAGATAAAGTACCGATTATTTCAACTGCAAAGGGCACGCACGAATTTACTGCATTTGTAAATTTTTGGTAAATAGCAATTCTGAAGTAAACGATCGTTTCAAATCGGTACATATCTCACATTCATTTATCTACCAACGAAGGACAATTCACACGAGTTATCTAGGTACATTAGGATTCATTCCAATCGGTTTCCGTGATCATCGCCACGTTTTCCCCTTTGCCCGGCAAGTAATCAAACTCCCAGAGAGAGTTGGCCAACACAAGAGTCTCCCCTTCTGACAACTCGAAGTTTAGAGTGTAGCAGTCGTCCTCACAAGGAGCCCGCGGTCTCAACTGCATGAACGACTTCCCTTTCAACTGAGACATGATAATCAACCCAACGTCAAGCTCCAAATACTTATATCTATGAGTATCATAGTTCTTAGACAGTAACAACCAATTAAAGTGGGAAGGAGGGATATGGGGGGACAGGAAATAAGGTCTAGGTGCGAGAATCCTAAAGGATTTAACCGCACGAATATCGCAGTTCTGAAAATGGACAAACCAACTCGGTATGTCGGTGTTCGTTATTCTAGAAACTATTTCTTCTAAGTCCATGGGCTGACGACCGATTCGTATGTTGGTGAGGATTCGACAAGGAACCGAATCGCGGAGTCGGTCATCGTCGCTGATCAGGCCGGTTAGATTGAGTTCATCGCGTGGGGACCAGTCGTAGTGGGCATCCACGACGATAACCGGCGCCCCACGAAGAAGGTGGTGGTTGAAAACTTCATTGTATGAGGTGTCCGACAGGCGCTCGATGGTTTCTGGAAAAAATAGAACATCATAGTGAACATTGTATCCTTCACAACTCTAGTTCCTATCGATTCTTAATTTAACAGTTCAATGCAGTCCAATAAATTCAATTCAAGACAACAGATGTTTGATAAATGTAAATTAGACACGCCTGCACGCCAAATACGAAATTATCTCATTTGAATGGAAATTGGTTTTCTTTCGGAGATAAGAGAGTCGCGAAAAAACTACAAAAGCTGTCCAGTCTAAAATCAATAAATTATTTAGACTCAAACCCTTGAAATGACTTGTTCAAACCTTATTGAACTTTACTGATTATTGTTTTGGCGACATTACCCAGCTTGCATGCGTTTTAAAGCTGATTTGATGGTTGATAAGATTTGTCTTTATGTAACTACCTAAATTAAGTTTCTTCCGGAAATATCTAGACCTGTCAACCTACCTAGTACCTATCGGTGGTCACTAAAAGATAATTTGGTTTAGCAGTCATTAATTTAATTGCCAAGAAGTTTAGAGCATCTCTCCCAAAAATAAGGGCTATCATTTCTTTTGCATGATATTCTGTCATATCAAGTTATGAACCACCAAGATCGATTCTCCACGTGGGTAAACAGACTTTATTGCAAGTTTACGTATTTCTACATAAATAAGATTGTTTTATTGCAGCTCCGTATCAGACTATCGGCTTTGCGTATTTTAATTTAACCTTTAGTTAGATACTAGCTTTGACTTTCGAACTGAGGTCTTTCAACTGATACAGTCGGGGTTAGGTGAATTATATTCCCATAAAAAGTTGAGTGAAAAACGATAAGCTATCATCTACTTTCTAATATTTATTGTAAAAAGATTCAAATATAAAACCACACTTCAATCAAAACCTACTAACAAACTTAAATATTGCTCTTGTGCACAATGACTTCATTTTTTTTTTATTAAGTATTCTTTTTGTGAGTTGTGCTTGTTTATTTAAATGCCTTTGTGTACAATAGCATTAATTACAATACAAATGGTGGGCCGATATATTGGACTTAAATACCTAATCACAGAGGATTTTCCTTTCCGATCCTACATACGTACCTACATTTAACAAATAATTAAAGCAATAACAATGATCACTCACTACAAAACGTGCTTAGACAAAAATGAAAATCTAAAAAATAATGGCGAACTAGAGACTGCTAGTGCTGCTACGTATTCATATCCAAGACTTTTTCAACGAATCTTTTCCGTCATTGCATCCTAGCCATCTGAGGAAAAGAAAAGAAAAATTGTTTTAAATCCAAGCGAATGCACAAAAGTTCTGTTTCTGAAGGCATTTACGCTTGTATAATGATTTAGTGATATTTCCAAGCAGTCTACTATTTCCGAAACGTACGAGTGCGTTTGCATATAAATAAATATATTTGTCTAAAAACACAAGATGGACAAGCGAAATCACCAACAACACCCATTCAATAAGATTTTCAAAAATAATGAAATACTTACTGACTGCCTCACAGGCTATGCAATCCGTTGTTGACGCTCCTGCATCCACATTAGGAGGTTCTGCTGGTCGCGCGATCATACACTTGTTGTGGTACAAAGGGGTCCAATCCCAAACAGGCAGTAATTTTATGAGGACAATCCTGGCTACAGCCGATGCATGCCACTTGAAAGTATCCGTCTGGCTGACCGTATACCCAATTGCTATCCCCATTATCAAAACCAGAACCACCCTTGTCCAGCGCTTGATAGTAGCTTTTCTCACAGAATTCGTCAAAGGCCGACAAATTAAATCCATTTCTTCATCGCTCATGCCAGCTTCCTTACAATATTCATAGAAAGAACGCACTTCAGAGTTAATTAACTCGAATTTTTCACGTTGAGACATTTTTGCCCCGTTTTTGAGACTCATCTTGATGACCTAGTCCCGCGGCGATCAATAATAAACTCGACGGCTTTATTGATAGGAATGAAATTTCGCGCGCGCGCGGAAAGCTCTATTAGGTTTTTAATGTTGCAGTACTGTGTTCCGAAGAAGTCAATGACACAGCATCATAAAAATCGACTAAGCAGAAATAAGGTCCAACAAATAAAATACCGAGTCTAATTCAATTAAATAAGAACAAAGTGATTCAGATTTACTACACATAGTTTATTTTGTTGTCAAAATGATTTTCTTATTTACACATATCGCACAAAAGTTACCAAATGTTTTGATAATTGTCCGTAGTATTTACTGATTCCATAAATGGTACGGTTTTTGGTCGTATCTCTATAATGTTTATACAAAATCGATTTTCATCTTCAACTTTTCTTTTTTTTCAAAATCAAAATCAAAATATTTTATTTCACATAGGCCTGGATGGGCACTTATAAAACGTCGAAAAAGGTGCACGGTTCGCGTTGGTCGATTCCATGGAGAAGAACCGGCAAGAAACTCCATGGTTACTCTTTTCAAATCATTTGGTATTACAATATTATTATGTTTCATTACAGCATTAGTACTAAAGTATGGGGGGACAGCGTAGGCCCGACAAAAGGTCGTTGCTTGCTATACAAAAAATGTAAAACAAAAGGAATATTTAACAAAAGTTAAACAGCATCCGGGAATCTAAAAGGCCTTCAATGTTCACTCATTCACAAATAATAGGTAAAAAAGCATCTATACAAAGGTAAGTAAATAAAAAAATAAAAAGAATATTTAATTAAAGAACTAAATTAAACAAGTGACACAAATATTGTCATCAGTGCTGTAACTATTCTGAGCAAAATATGAGAAAAAATGATTTGAAAACTACTGTAATAATCTGAATCAAAAGAAAAAGAATAATGAGATTGAGAATAGTTAGAGACATCCACAAATCTGTGCCGTTTATGAGCTACCAGGGAAGCCGCATGCGCAGAAGGAATCATAGCCAAACTTCTTTGTCATCAACGTAGTCCTTGATTTTGTAATATGCTTTTTTCATAAGGACACGTTTAATATAGTTCTTGAACTTTCCATCGGTCAGTTCTAGAACTGACTTTGGCAACTTGTTATAAAAGCGTATACTGTTTATAATAAAAGACTTGCTAGTTTTTGTTAATCTGAATTTAGGTATTACAATTTCATGTTTACTGCGTGTATTTTTATTGTGGAAGTCGCTTCTAATTTTGAAAAGCCCTCGATTTTTACGGACATATAAAATACATTCAAAGATATAAAGTGAAGGCAGAGTTAGTATATCGATCTCTTTGAATTTTTCTCTGAGTGACTCGCGAGGACCCATTTTATAAATCGCGCGGACTGCCCTTTTTTGTAGTATAAAAATGGAGTCAACGTCTGCTGCTGATCCCCACAGCAGGATGCCGTAAGACATAATACTGTGGAAATAAGCATAGTAAACTAACCTAGCTGTGGCTACATCCGTTAACTGCCTTATTTTCCTAACTGCATATGCAGCTGAGCTTAACCTACCTGAAAGAGTTCTAATGTGCGCGCCCCACTGTAATTTTGAATCTATAGTAATCCCTAAGAATACAGTTTCCGCTATAACATCAAGTTTATTGCCGTCAAGATTTAAATTAAGATCACGTTGTGGTACATTTGGTAAGGAGAATCTTAAACACTTAGTTTTGCTTGCATTCAATAAAAGATTATTAGCAGCGAACCATTTTGAGAGAACGGTTAGACTTTCGTTAACATGTTGGACAAGCGTATCCTTTCTATTTATTTTAAAAATTAGCGAGGTGTCATCAGCAAATAAAATTATATCTGATAATTTGGCCATCATGTAAGGGAGATCATTAATGTACACAAGAAATAGGAAAGGACCGAGAATTGAACCTTGGGGCACGCCTATCTTGACTAGAGACCCGGAGGACGTCGCCCCATTTACATTTACTTTTTGCTGCCTGTTTGATAGATAAGAAAGAACCAGATCAGCAGCTTGACCACGAATTCCGTAGTGGTGTAATTTACACATCAGTGTGTTGTGGTCCACGCAGTCAAACGCTTTAGAGAGTTCACAGAAAATGCCAATGGCATCTTGGGACTTCTCCCAGGATTCCAAAATGTGAGTGATAAGTTTAACTCCCGCGTCCGTTGTCGATCTGCCCTTCGTGAATCCAAACTGCTGACTGTGCAAAATCCCATTTGAGTTAAAGTGAGATAACATCTGGTCCAGCATGATTTTTTCATATATTTTAATCAACGCTGGAAGCACAGATATAGGTCTATAATTAGAGGGATCACTCTTACAACCAGATTTGAAAATTGGTACTACTTTACTAAGTTTCATTAGATCAGGGAATTTACCGCTATCCAAACATTGATTGAATATGCCTGTTAGGATAGGGGCAATTGATTCGATAATATCTCCAAGAACCTTGACGGATATGCCCCATAAGTCTTCAGTATTCTTTACGTTGAGACTTTTGAACGCGTTTTTTGTTTGTGGACCTCTCATTATTTTGTTTTTCTAGTTTTTAGCTTGGCAATACTAAAAGTCAAATACCTATCCGCCATATTGAAAGTTCTAAAGTGGGAAGTCGGTCAAACGCTGACCCTATTAGTTATTTCTAATTAATGTATGACGGTATTCATTAAAAAAGTTGTCCTAAAATTTTCTTACACATTTAGTGAACTATTTGTTGTGATTTGAATAGAGGAAAGTGCGTTTATACAAATTTGCAATTCGCTTAATGAATACGTCACAGCGCCATGTTGTATTCCTGCGCTGATTGCAGGCACGAGAAATCTGCCAACCCGTTTATTTTCCGGGATTAGTTCCCGAGAATAAATCGAACTGCGATTTTGTACTCAAATATATTTTAATTTATATTTGTTGGCAAATGTCAAACAACTTTAGTGGAATAGATGCATCCCTGTCGTCGCATTTTGAGTGCTAATTCCTAATATCTACTGCATTTTTGTGCATCCGCGAAAGTTGAAAGGACTGTGTTGTAAAAGAAAGAAGTGATAATTAGCCAAAATTCCGGTCCCTACGCGCAGACGAGAAGGTGCCTACCCGCCGGGGCAAGCAGGCGAAACGGACATGAATAACAAGCGCAAAAACCGCCAAGGGCCACCGAGGTAACTACCATTTAACATCATCTTTGAGCATCGAGCTGACATGTCTTTGTTGTTGGGGCTAGTGTCCGCCTAGGAGCGAACATTTTGTTGTCACGTTGACAGATTTTGGGAGGTTGTTAAGCATGGATACGCTGACAGTGTAAACAAAATGAGATTGTGCGGTGTTGTGTGGTGTGAGATCGGCGCGTGCGATGCGGCGCGTCGCGGCGCTCTAGTCTAGATGTTTGGCCTACTTTTGCTCCGTACTCGATACGATTAATATAGCCGTCTGATCAGCTGTTGGCGATCCCAGTACGCTAGTCGCAAACCGTACTAATTATGAACTGCAATTTACTATCTAAGCTCAACATTGCAAACTGTCACTTTCATATTAAATTTTGCTAAAACGACCAATGGCTTGATGGCAGGTCGCATTAGAGGTGCCGTTCTATAACATTCTGTAATAGGAAGTAAGGTAAATGCTTTTATTTTCAATCACTTTCACTAGTTAGTATGATGGTAGATATAATTACTGGCAAAAGTCCAAAGTTCTTAATTAGAATTCTCTTATTGCTGTTAATTTGTGTTTAGTGTTGGTTACCATATGAATTTTAACTGTGACTGATAAATTTTCATGAGGTGATTATTATTTAGTGATTAAATGGCTAACATAAGTGATTGTGCGGTAATGTTGAAAGTTTAATGTCCATAACATCATGTTGCACATTTAGGGAGTGTAAAATAGTTTACCATTAGTTGTCTGTACTTTTACATTTAGCTACGAGTCTAGACTTTCTAATTTACACTGTGCATATGTTTTGATGCTCTTTCGGATGTTTTTAAAGAACAGTTTCCAGTTGATCTGTTAATGCTGCTTGTAGCCACAGCAGTATTAGCTAGTTCATTGCTTACGAGCATCACAATATCCAATCCCTTGCAATTGTCTTGTGTGGGAAGTTAAATGGATGATTCGCAATATTATTCTTTTATCAATGAACTTTCAATATTATTTGATGAGATAATGTGTATTTAACGGTGATTTTAAACTCTAAAACATGGATAGTTTTGTTACTGAAGAATTAATGTTGTAATGATTGAAACATTTTGAGACTAACAACAGTGTTGTTCATTTGTTGCTCGATAATACATGGATGGAGCCATGAGTATAGAAATGTGTTGATAAATGCCAGTAAAACGTTAAACTTAAATAACATAACAAGTTTTAGTGATAATGACGAGAGACCTTTGAATTATTAACAGCGAATCATGTCTGTTTTTGATCTCGCTTTTCTCAAAGCAAACAACATAATCCATTGCTTAATATCCCCAAAACCATGATAATAGCACACATCAATCATCTATTATACTTTAGCACACATTGTTCAGCAATTAACCTACAAATCATAAACAATATTTTACTCAAAACTTTTATGCTTTATCTGTAGCTAGCAAAACTATTTGCTATCTATGGCAGCTATTTTTATAACTTGCATTGCAATGCTGACTTTCTAAGAAAATATGATAATTTGCAACACAAATGAGATGTGAGGTTTTCCATACATGGTATAGATTTTTTTCTATTCCATGAATAATGATACATCCTGGTCAATGGATTGAGGCTTTAAAATTATTTCTTCTTTTGTATTGATGGAATGTTTTGACTAGAGCAGTTTTGATTTTGGTTTCCACACTTATTCCTTAGAGTGGACCATTGTGTGTGATGTTTTGACAAATTACTTGATCCCAATCCCAATAGGTGCCCATGCCATGTTAATTGCGGTGCCATTGGCATTTCATATATCCTCTAAAATGGCACAGATACAATCAAGACAATTCAGCAAGTAGACCATAGTGCGGTTCTATTTTCTGAGTACCACATTAATCTTCTGCTCAGAAAAGAGTTCTTTTTGACAGTAATTGCGCTAAATGGCATCTAAATTGTCATTGGGATATTGTAATCAGCCTTCCTATCATGTGTACACTATCAACTCTGATATTCAAACATGTTACTCAGCATGCTCCCATTCATTGTTATGGTAACCTTTCCAATCATTTAGACCTTAAAGTAATGTTTGTTGCTGCAATGTACCCATTATAGGAAGTTATTTTGGGTATTTTAAACCCATCGATATCCTAGAACACTGTTTAGTTTTGAATCTCACTTTGAAACTGTCAAGTGACACAATGAACTCAAAACTAGTTTTATACTGAAACACATTACTGAATCTCTTTCCCTTTTCCAAATTAATTCTGGGTTCACACAGTATGTTATCTTCTTCCATTCATTTCTATCGGCTATCATCTGAATATTGTGGTGGCGTTTCTTCTTCCCATAACTGTGTATATATACTTATTTCCTTGCTTCATCGTAGCAAGAAGTAAGGATCATGGCAAGCATTGTATTTTCTGACTACCCTATAAAAAGGTGTGAGTTAATACATGCATGTAGCCCCACTTCCTATCCATATTATCATTTAAATCAATGATGCATGACCAAGAATTGTATTAAAACATGTCTTACTTAACTGTTGTAAGTGCAAGTGAGAGGCACACAGTGTAGAAAGAAGCTTATCAATTGAAGACGAGTTAGGAAGTAGGTTACATGATGCAGTGGTCATGTTGATTGATAAGATAACACACTCTGATTTTAACATACAATGTTTTCTTAATATTCATGTTATTGAATGGCTTGAGTGTAAAATGTATTGAAACTACTGCTAGTAATAAATTATTTGATGTTGCTTTTAAATGATAGTTTAAAAAATAAATTGAATTCTGTACAAAAAAATACAAAAAATACAAAATCATTAACAACAATGTTGTTCATTTGTTACTCGAAAATACATAGAGCTATGAGTATAGAAATGTGTTGCCAGCAAAATTTTAAACTTTTAAAATAACATAACAAGTTTTAGTGATAGTGACAAGAGACCTTTGAATTATTATCAGTGAATCATGTCTGTTTTTGATTTGCTTTTCTCCAAAAGAAAATCAAAACAAAACAACAATACAATTTACAAGTTCCATTAAAATAAATAAATATCGCTGGACAATACACACAGCGCCGTCTAGTGCCACACTAAGCAAGGCTTGTGTTGAGGTCACCAGACAGTTGTCAGTTGAATTATCTAATATAAATTAAAAACTTAAAAATGTCTTCAAAAAACTCCTCAAAACCAATTATTTAATTTAACAGTTGAGCTGTTAAATTTGTATGGATAGTTGTGACTTGTGTGTTATTGTTTTTTGTTGAAAAGTGGTTAATCCCGAGTTGAATACAAAAATTTAAAAACAATAACTAGGTATAGGGAAAACATCATATTGATAACAATGCCATTACTAATTAATATAAACTTTTACTGTCAAGTATTGTGAATAAACCATACACAATTTACAGTCTATCTGAATTGTTTAAGAGACAGTCAGTCAAAAATATTTAAGCTAGTACATTTCAAACTGTGAGTTTTTTTACCAAGATCTTTGAAAAAAAAGGCAAGAAATCAAAATACAAGATTATAAAAAAAAAAACATTGTGTCATGACTGACATTAGGGTTTAAAAAAATACATTACAGATCTAATTACTTTAAATACCACTACAATAACATTACCAAACAATGCTTAACAAAAATATTTGGAAGGCGACAGTAGGCTGCTTATCAGACTAATAAAGTAGATTATTAATGACCTGTCATTCACTAGAGTGGAGTGAGCAGCCATTGAAATTGTATCAGCCACTTGAGTTTTTGTCAATAATTTATTTTTTAGTCTAGAAACATTTGTTTGCTTACAGAAACTTTTTCGAGTGCTTGCTTTTATTTGAAATTGAATTTCCGAATGTAGTTGTTTCTTTATCAATGTCTAACTGGAAGTTATGGGTTAGGTTAGGATCTATGTTGTTTAAGGTCAATGTACTTTTACACCCTGTAAAATGAACTCAAGTTTGAATTTCCACTCAACACAATGAAAGCTTAATACTTATCTGTACTTTAGATCTCTTGATTGAGCGCTGTTTTTGAGCATCAGTTTTAAAAGATACCATTTCTAATAGTATTCTAGTGGTCGACCTAATTAATAGCAAAAAGCTGGCCCCTTTTACATGGAACTTAAGCATAACTGGCAAAATGTGAGTGTCTCCCTCATCCTAACCCATAGTTGTATTTATTTTTATACTCAAAACTAAAATACAAGTTACAAATCTACGAGATGAATATAAGGTATTACTGCATCTTAAATCTAGGCAAGATCTAACTTTGATTATAGGTTGCAATCCAAAGCAAAAGTTTCTAAGGTCATTGCAGGCAGCTGTAAGTCACTTGTCTGTTTTGATTACATGAGATAATTATATCTTTAAACATAGCATGCCCTTCAATTATGCCTGCTTTAATTGACTACAACATAGGCTTTTCCTTGAATGAAATGATTTGATGTAGTTATTCTGATTGTTTCTTTGTAGACCATTATTTAAGTTGAGATTTTTTATTGGTTAAACTTCTTGGTGGTGCATTCAGTATTATTGTTCATACAATCATTCCATTTGTCTTCAAAGTTTAGAATCGAAAGATACACTATTCTGGCATAGAAGTTTGCTGATGTCCTAAGTTGCTCCAGTGCACTTGGATTTTCAAAATAAACTAAGAGAAGCCTATGCCTATGTTCAGGCTCCCATGATGGACTGCAAGACTTGGTTTTCCACCTTTTACCTAATAACATCGTGTACTTTTTTTACATCAATCAATAGGGGCAATCATATGGATCAAATCTCTCTAACAAATCTAGAGAACAGTTATTTTAATGGTATAAATTCAATAAGATACAGCACTTCTATTCATGGTTTTCCTTTCATTTAATTTATCATCTTGGTTAATCAAGATTTGATCCATGTAATTTTCCCTATCAATTGATGTGAAAAAGGTACAGCAAGTTATTTTTTCCTACTATAGTCGATCCATCCCGGGTTCGATGCCCAAGTGTGGCAAGCGAATTTTAAAAATCTGTGAATTCAGCTTTGTTTCTTTTTAAAAGTAAAGGAATGTTTCCTTTGAGTAAAATGTGCTATCTCCAGTATTTAGAGTACCTTCCTTTTTTTTTCGGATGGAAAGTCATCAAATGAATTCTCCCACTCTGGGCGGAGCGGGAGGAAATGTCAGACTTTTACTGACAAAAACCCATCCATGTTCCTTCCTCGCCCTTTATATTCCGGGACCACGGTATCTCTTTAGAACTGTCCCGCAGCCCCGGCAGGCTTCGGCCCTTACCCCTCCATTATGCTGACATCTCTTTGAGGCTCGCGTGGAACTCGAACGCGCCGTCGACACGGCCTGTCGTCATAAGCCAACGGCCACACAGAAAAGACGCAAGACCAGGGCGGGGCGCGGACCCGTCGCGAACAGGGCGCCGTCGCGACTTTTTAACGCATATAGAAAAGACACGGACCCGTCGCAGACAGGGCGCCGTCACGACTTTTAATGGCGCGCACTAGAAGCTTTACCCGGCATTCAACCGTCTGATTTTGATACGACAACATGTCTTCTTCTGAAGATGAAGATGTATTGGCACTGGTATATCTCGCTAATCTGCAGAGGGTTAGACGTTACTGGGTACATCCGGTATGGCTAAGCAATGGACAGAATAGATTTTTTTAAATAATGGAGGATCTACATTATTATCCTGATCGTTTTCAAGAAGTATACAAGATGACTCCACAATGTTTTTACATTATTATGTCCAAACCTGCCCTCCGCGCCCTTTCCGCTCCCCCGCTTGCGCCCGTGCAGGCCCGCGCCCTGCCCGCGCCTTGTCCTTTCTATATGTTTTCCAATAGGACGCCGTCGTGACGGGCGTCCCGTCTTTTCTGTATGTTTTACGTCGCGACGGCTGTATACATTTTATATGCAAGTAGATTAAACGGGCGCCGCGACTGCGACGGGTCCGTGCCTTGCGTCTGTTCTGTGTGGCCGGTGCCTAAGATGGACGGACCCCGGACGGCGAGCTATCCCATAACTCCCCGTCTACAGGCCCGCACCTACGGTGGTCGGGGGCCACCACGTCGGGGGCGACCCGACGCCCGGTGCGGCTCCCGCGGCGGCTGGGGCGAGAGATTCTCTCTCTCTCGCGTTCCGTAGAGTACTTTCCCTCCAGGTAGCATTGAAACATTCCTCCCTGTATAATGAGCCTCATCTCAAACCATGGCCCACCTCCTGACCTGCTCTTTGTGTAACTCCACCTGCACTTTAATGGACCTGTCCGAAGCCTCCACCAACGCCGTCGACGTGGCTGAGTTCTGGTCAAAACAAATCTAAATAAATAAAAATGGGAGTCATCAACACGAAGAAGAAAAAGAATAGCTAGTAAAATATATAGTAATGTAAATCAAACACTAGATAATCAGAGAGACGTAATATTTTCAGAATATAAGTATACCTCCACTGCTTGTCTCTGTATCACCCAAAGGTTGACTGGTAGAAAATGTCTGTGGCATTAAGTCTGCCTCTACTAATAGAATCATCGACATCATTAGCATCCTTCTTTCACAAACTACTGTGTACAAGTTTCCTTAACTGCCATGCTTGCCTGATTGTCTTCTTCTTAGCCCATCGATGGCAATCTATACTGAACCTATAGTTAAGTTCTGGGCCGGTTTATCACTTTTTCTTAGCGTCAAATTGCCATATTTGACCCTAAATTCAGCTATACAAACTCCGCTCGCTGATGCAGTCATTAGATCGTCGAGTGCGCAGGTGTAGGTATGCAGCGCAAGATGAAAGATAGGCCATTGTCTGTGGAGACATGCCGCAATCATGTTTAATGATCGGAGCCATCCATAAAACCCCATCTGAAGAGATTGTCTTTGGTACGGCCGACTTGAGGTCGGAGTCTATTCAGAAACTTCCAAGTCGGCCGACTTGGAAGTTTACCCAGGTGAAAGGCTCACTACCACCTATCAAATCAGGACAAAACATTTGAGCATATTTGCACTCCAGGTTCAATCATCCAATGGTTGCTTCAACCAACGTGTGCCTGTTATGAAACTTCCTGGTTAGCCAGGGCCAAGGGAGATTCTCGGCAAGGAACAAAATAGGGATATATATTTATAGTATTTCATATAACCTAGTAGTATACTATCGCTGTTTTCTCTGCATCACCAGAGGTTGACTGGTAGAAAATGCCTACGGCATTAAAGCCGCCTCTGTGTACTCTGTTCTTGAAGTGTGAAGGCGAACTATCTCGCTACAACATTAGTCAATAGGATAATTTAATGGTTTCAAATGCAAAAGTCATATTTTCCAAACCTGCAGTTTCCACATTGCTCAAATAGTTAACAAATACAAAACTAGAATCTTCAGCATGACTACAACCTATTTGCTACTATGTTAAAACAATGGCAGATCACGAATAGGCATCGTACTTGTTATAGGTCAAGGGTGAGCGGTGGCACTGTTTGATGACAATGTCATAATTCATTATTATTCACGTCCTTATGTTACATCATGGTAGACGGTTTAGAAACTACTATAGTATTACCTTAGAATGGAATTTTGATTCTGAAAATATTGAGCTAAGTACATCTGCTCGGGTTTTTGCAATACCTAGTCATTAGCATTACTGCCTGTAGTCAATAACGAAAATGAATAAGTAATACGTAGGGTACACGAAAAAGAAACCGATTCTGGTCCAAAGTGTATAAACCCTTTGAGATTGGTTGGCGGAAATAACAACAGCCAAAGAAATTTATTGACATAAGATTAGACACCGTACGTAGTAGATTAGTAACCGGAGATTTTACATCCTGTACAGAAAAATACAAATAGAAATATCAACTCAAAACGCTGCATTTCGCTTAGCATTGCAATGTTCATAATCGTGGTAGCTTTCGCTAAAGTATGTTAATCAGTTTCCAGTCCAACTAGAATGCTGCTGAATATCAATATTTGATTGTGCATTCTTTGCTTGATATTCTGCTGTATCTGCTAACGACTCTAAGCTTTCCGATTGATGAGAGTGAAATCTCGGTTATAAATTATGAGATATTCGAGTTTAACCTGTACAGGTGGACATACGCGTAAAGTTGTACATCTTGTGCTATAAAATAGTAGATAAATAATAAAATATGCAGGTTAATCATCAGTAGACCACACACATTAGATGGTTGGTCCTTTCTAGTTATTCCTCCCAAAGTCTCAATCAATCCATCAAAAACCCAACGCGTTATTTCGACAAATAAAACCTACAATATAATTTTGTAGAATATAGTGTTCTAAAGAGTATTCTACATCTGGAATCCGGAAAACAATTTCGCACGTGTCTAGAAATGTAAAATGCCGCTAACTAAAGTTTTGCACATACCTGCCATCCACGACCTTGAGACAACAATAAAACCTTATTTGTGCGACTAGCCAATGCCAAACTGGGTTTTAGTCTTTTAACATAAATCATATCAAATTTCAAAGGTCCCCCTTTTGGTTTTAAATCGTAATATATGTTTGGCTAGAGCATGATGTTGTAATTAACACCTAGGTTGTAAGGTGAATACAGTTTTGTCTCCCTTTAAAATGTACCTTACATTAAGAACGTTCATTTCCTTGTCCAGCCCATTGACAAAAAAACTACACACTCCGAAACCATAATAGACTCGTCTATCCATCTAAATATATCCACAATGTATAGATTCTTCAGTCGTTGTTTGAAGCAAAACTGTCAATGCCTGTGCAATTTTAAAAGCATCAACCTTACGTGTACTCTGTACCGGTCTCGGATTGGCACCCAATACTTGGTATCATAATCAATACCGTTTGATAACTATCAATCATGCTTGAAAGACAAAAACATTGTTGTATTTTGTTCACACACACCTGTCTCCTTTGTTTACGCCCGAAGTTTTGGTGAAGAGCTTTTAACAATACTTTGACAGTTCTGTAATTAAAGTTTCAAGTTGGGAAATGAGTATGTCAACGTTGATTTGATGCCATATTAAGGGCAGAAAATGTCAATTTCTTAGCAGAAACAAAGCCACCGCCAGACATGGTGATTTGGCAGTCCATTCGCTAAATAGTTTTGCCGACAAAGCAACAGAACTAAACATGGCATTCACATCATAGAATGTTTCTTGAGAAAGTTGTATTTATAAACACTAAGGCACAGACCCAGCTGAGCAGTGAAAGTCATCGCAAAAGCGATAAATTGTTCTATGTTAGTTGTTGGGAACTTTACAATGCAGAAATTGTTAGTGCACAATCAGATAGTATTAATCACTGATTCCTTGCTTTATTTTGGCATGAGTATGATAGCTTTTCCTCGTATGATTCAGGCAGTACTGATAAATCCATAAACCACAGAAACCACAAAATCCTGTCGAGGCATATTGCTTGGTGTAGATAGCGTTGCAATCAAATAGATTTAAGAATTGAACAAATCATAAACCTGTTTCTGGAGATGCTCTCATCGTTGCGACGATGACAAAAGCATAATTAAAACAAGACTGTTTCCATATTAATGCGGTATTAGCCTAAAAATTAAGTCATAAGTTTTTGCGAGCACTAAGCAGCATGTTTACATGACTTTGCAAAGGAAATTAGTTCGATCACCTTGTTTGAGCTAGACAATGTAAAGCATGTAACGCTATTTTTGGACACCTGAAGAACAAATTTTCCCCAGTTAATTTAACTCAAGTGGGATGATGTAACCGTTTTTAAGACACGTAACTGACTTGATGCGAAAAGTCTGCTCACCTAAAAAACCCAAGGGCGCCGCTTTTCAGTGTAGGTCAGTGACCGGAGTAGCGTAAATACTAAAATCACATGATTACGCTAAATACTTGGTTCAAACGCCTTTTAAAAGATAAACGGTACATGAGATCTAGCATAGATTTTTTCACCCGACAAATGTATACTAATTAGTTCTATTCAACTTCTTCTTGTAAATAATTAATGCAGAGCGTGTTATTTTGACATCAAATCGCCATTAGCTTGCTTGAGTCGTCGAAGTACAGTTGTAAACCATACAACATCGCTCTCTCTTTTATTTAGATATGAACCAATACTAAGCACTTTTATTGCAAGGAAAACCAAAACCAAATAATCCCTGTGAAGCAAGCCATATTTTTACATTATGACAGTGTTCACGAAGGACGTTCTATGTTCCCAATTCCCAAGACGCCCCTGAGACATGGCTTTCGACCAGTGCCGTGCAGAGGAAAATATTCACTAATACGAGGGTCATTCAATAAATACTTAGCCTACAAAAAGTAAACGAAAATTTTGGAAAAGTGGCAATTTATTTTTCAACATAGTCTCCTTTTAGTTCGATACACTTAGCCCAGCGATGCTCCAACTTTTTTAACCCGTCCGAAAAATAGTTTTTGTCAAACTCTGCAAAATAGGCCTCCGTGGCGGCGATGACCTCCTCATTCGATCCATATCTATTCCCGGCGAGTGATTTTTTCAGATTAGGAAACAGAAAAAAGTCACAAGGGGCCAAATCTCGAGAATACGGTGGATGGGGCAGCAATTCGTAGCGTAATTCGACCAATTTGGCCATGGCAACGGCAGACGTGTGAACTGGTGCGTTGTCGTGGTGAAACAGTACTTTTTTCTTCGCCAGATGGGGTCGTTTTTTCTTGAATTCGGCGTCGAATCGGCCCAATAAATCGGCATAGTAAAGCCCTGTAATTGTTTTACCCTTCTCGAGGTAATCGATGTAGATAACACCTTGTGAATCCCAGAAAACGGTGGCCATAACTTTTCCGGCCGATTTTACAGTTTTCGCCTTCTTTGGAGCACGTTCCCCGGTCTGGGTCCATTGTTTTGATTGCTCCTTGGTCTCTGGTGTGTACCAGTGGATCCAGGTTTCATCGACGGTCACAAAACGACGCAAAAACTCCGCTGGATTCCGCTTAAACAGCGTCAAACACGTCTCCGATGTGGTCTCACGGTTGCGCTTGTTTTCTGGTGTGAGTAAACGCGGCACCCATCGCGCCGACAGCTTTCTCATGCGCAGTTCCTCGTGAAGAATATGATGCACTGTTCCTTCTGAAATGCCTTCAGTCTCAGCTAGCTCCCGAACCTTCAATCGGCGATCTGCCAATACGAAATCATGTTTTTTTTAATGTTTTCCTCCGTAGCAGCTGTTTTCGGTGCACCTGGACGTGGTTCATCAAAAACCGACGTACGGCCACGTGCAAACTCGTTGAACCAATTCTTGACGGTGGCCATCGATGGAGAAGAGTCACCGTACACAGCATCCAAGCGCTCTTTGATTTCGATGCGCGTTTTCCCTTCCAAAAATAGGAATCGAATCACCGAACGATATTGCTCTTTTTCCATTTTTGTAAAACCGATCGACACGTTCGCTTCCATAAGTTGTCAAATTAAAACAAATGAAGGGATTGGAATGAAAATTTGAAAAAAGAATTAAAAAAGAATGTGCTACACTGTGGTAAAACTCTTTTGAAACTACAGTGCCCTCTGGCGATCAGGCTAGGTACTTATTGAATGCACCTCGTAGAAGTGCATCATTTGACTATGAAACAATTGTATTGGTGAATGTTTTCGTAGACCTCCACTTCAGTTCCTCTCACGATTCTGGGGGAAAGCCAGTTTGTCTAAAGTTGTTGACACACGTAAACACTGCCACACGTTGTGTCTCTTGTGTCTCTTGGACAATGGACCCCACGACTCAATACAAAGAAGGGGTCATTCATCCCTGCTGTTCTCTTGTAGACACGAGAGAAGTGACTATTCTATTCTCTAACCTGTTTCTTTGTACCAGGTCACCACGAGGTCGAGTTGTGCCAGAGGGTGTGTACAACAACGCACACTTTATGCACGCCGCGACGTCGCACGTTGGCGATATCGTTCAGGTGCTCACGCAGTCAGGAAGCCTCTGGGAAGGCGTCTTCAAAACGTTTAGCGCTCAGTTTGAGGTAAGTCCTAATCTACCGTAGTACTAAGCAAAGGAACGCAGCACGAACTGTGCTTTTGGCCTACAGCGGTGAGCAGATGAAAAAACAACGCGGCAACGCGGTCGGAGCTGTCTATTTTGGTCGGCGGACAAATAGTCCATCTTCTCTTCACCTCAGCGGGTGAGGTGACGCCCTTAGTTGGACCTGCGGACGATGACTCAGCGTCGCAGTTAGCGACATCCTATGATGGAAAGATCGCAACGAACCCCTGACCTACTGGAGGAAGGGACACCCCAAGGCTGTAGTTAGCCGTAGAATGCTTTAGAACTTGGGCTGTGCTACACATTTTATTCTTGATGCACCATATGTACTTTCTGTTTTTGTATTAACAATAGTCAGATTACTGCATTACACGTCCAAATTATTCATACCTACATAGGCATGTTACTCGGTATTTATTTTGTTTTACCCAAATGCTGTTAGCTATTAAGTCGGTTGATAATGAAAAGTCGTTTTCCCTAAAAATATGAACCCTTTTGGAACTTCGCTAATCCCGTAAAACTTGAGGAAAAAAACCTCAAAAAGTTTTAACTTTTTCCGCCAGCTGCTAATGAGGAAAACTCATTTGACAACAGAAAACATAACTTCTAAATAGAAAAATTTAAATATCCGGGCGAAATTAGAACTCCGTTATAGAATAATTTTAATATCCGGACGAAAATAGAATCCTGAAATAGAATAAGGTAAACAAATGCCGATTTCAGTGTTCCGTGTCACATAATAGCTAAATGCCACGTGTTTTGTTGTGTCCGGAGTATTAACACGCCAACCATTGACGGTTAGACATTCATCAAGGTATATTTAAACTGGTTCTGTTATTTAAATTGCATTAGAATAATGTCTGGAACTAAGATCAGGTTTAGCAACTGTGTAGGTACAAACTTTGAAGGGGTGACCACTGGGTTCTTTACATCCTTCAGAAAGTACGTTAAGCCGGTTGTCCTGTCTGGGGCCAAGCGTTTAAGTTTCCACTAAATATCTGAAGACAAGTGTGGTTATTTATTTTCAGTTAGTGACTCCATAAGGATCTTGAATTACTTATATCGATAAATTGCTGTTTTTTGCTCCATCACTATTCATAAGTGTAATAGCATTTTTCTCTAGTGTTTCAAGAGCCAAGTCAAGAGAATTTTAATGTTTTTACATGGTACTTCAATTACCAAACCATGCTGAAGTGGTGATTATTCAAATGACCATCCAAGATTATTCGTTAAAGTATGAGTAAAAGTTGTAGATAACTGAGACAGGACGTTCGACTATCCGCGTGGTCGTTGAAAGACTGTCAAAGGAGGGAACTGAACGTTACACAGAAACCATGAGTGAAACAAATGAGCTAACGTCACAATAAAAACAAAACAGTATGAAAGACTTTTAGCTTGTATGAGTAATTTTTGTCACGCAACAGGCGACTTGTGTCAAGACTTGGGAGAAATCCTTCGATAAATGGACAGGACACGCAAATATTGTTTTTGGCAAAAGCCTCTCTCCTTATTTCTCCCAGTTCTTTCGATATTCTCCTTTTTCTTGCCAATTCTTGAGGAGTTCATCCAAGGTGTCGCGCCATCTTTATTGCTGGGAATCGACTTTTTTTTTTGGGGTGAAAAATCATGTTTGCTGACAGAGCTCAATGTAACGCCCTTAAAACATTGTGTTGATGGATGGATTGAATAGTACGGGGGTCGTAAAGGTGGAGGAGGAGAGTAAAAACTTGTATTAAAAAAAAAACTTGTCAAAAAGTTGAACTTTGACCCCCAATATCTCCGTAATTAGAAGGCTCCCAAGTATGGTGTAGAACAAAAAAAATATCGCAATGATTGGGAGAATAAGTGGTTTTCAGATTCGTTAAGAGGTGTTTTACACCCTTTCTGTTTTTAAATTAAAATAAGATAAAGCCTGTGTTTCGTTTGGGCTAATTATTCAAATTGGGCCTTAAAATTAAAAGTCGTACCAGACTTCTAATTTAATTAGGTTCTCAAGTTGACAAAGAGAATTATAACTCGAGAAACAAAATTGGCACTAAAATAGACGTTGCCCTAGCGAGTGATTATACGAGAAACAAATCAGGCGTGTGTCATTACATTAGAAGACACGATTTAAATGATAATGATATTGTTTTAGTGGCATAGTAATTAGGTTGACGAAACCAACATTCATTGATAAATAACTGATCACTACTAATTGATAATATGTTGATGCCGCTTGGGCCAATTCTAACCAAAGACAAAAAGTTGACTTTTGTGTAATTCATATCAAGTGCGTGAATTAAAAAATTACGCGCATTCTAAATTCAAAAACGCAATGTAAATGCCACTTGTAAAATTGATAAACGATCGAATGTCTCAGTATTGCGTGTGCCAGTGAAACAATAACGATTAGAATGGTATGTGTGAACTGTCGACTCGTTTCAGCCATTTCAAATCTACCACACTAATTGCCATCTACTTTTAATTTTTTTTTAGCACATAAAAACTATTTATTGGTCGGTTTCTTACAACAGTAGCTGTTGCTAGGCATTAACTAACGTATGACGGATTATTTGGTGATTGACAGCCCCCAACAGGTTTTAATATTCATGAATACATTACTAGTTGAGCTTCAAATTGAAAGTGTAGTCTAGAAATAAACCATTGCCTATAGTGTAAGTTACGAAATGGTCGAAACAAACTTGCAGCGCTGCCTGCACGCCCCGGAGCCCAGCCATATTATTATATAACCATAAATAATACAGTAGGAACGACCCCAACTGACGTAAATGTGCATAGATTCATCCTGAGAGTCAGTCTCACCGCGCCCTCCACGCGACCGCCTGCCAGCCAACCCGCCGGCCGGCGACCGTCGAGCTTTGCGTTGCAGAAAAGCTACTATTTTCAATTACATAATCAATATTTATGACCGTAATCAATATTTTTGTACTCGTATAAATTGTCACCTTACTAACAAGCATAGAAAATAGGCTAAGTTCCAATCGAAGGCTGATAAGGCCACGGAATTTACGTCCGACCACAGATCTTAAACATTCTAACCAATGCAGTGCTGATAACCTATTTTAAATACTTCGAGCTTGCATACCATAGGTTTTAGCGATTGTTTTGCATATTGCGATATACATTAACATTTAACATATTACGGAATCACATGACATTTTCGTTTTATTGTCAAAATTATTGGGTGTGTGCGAAGTAAAATGCATCGTAGTAACGCAGCAGTTTGTGTTATCTGCGCTTGGCGTGACCCCCACGAAACTATGAAATGTAGGTCGAATCAATAAACGCATTGTAGCGTGCTTTTGGACATTTTAAAAACGACTTTAACGTTGGTATCACCTGCGTGAAGTGATGAGTGAGTGATGCTGTGCTTCCCATGTGACATTAAAAGTTACTTATGTTTTTTTGTTAGTGTCGTATTTTCATCCTGTGTAGTGGGTTCATTCGATTTGTCACACAAAGGACGTGCTTCGGCTCAGTGTAGTCTCAGCTCTTTGAACCTAAGTGGTGTAATATGTGAAAAGTGCAATGTAGTGTCGAGATAGTTAGATTACTAGCTTATTTGGGAGTGCTCTTACCCGCCGCCAGTGGACATGCGCGGTAAACCAGTTGATTTTATGCCTGCCATTTTGAGCTTTAGAAATTTATAGGGGTGCTTTTTTATTGCAAATGGAGTAGAAACTTCGGGGCATGTATTTCAGATATCAATGAACTTGATAACCAATTTATTTCATACGGTAACAGTGTCTAGTCTCAAAAATATTTTTCTATAAGCTGTTATAGTGTTTACGGGATTCATTTCCTGGCATAAGTAGGCGTTTTAATGTATTGCAAGTCAATGAAGGATGTGTGTCTCGTGAGCCACACGGCCGGAGATTCATGGCCCTCCGTAGCCGAATAGATGGCGCTGTCTGCCTCGATTTTCAAGGCATGCGTTAGGGCCTCGGTTAGGGTTTCTGTGCCATTGCTTCGATAGTCATCAATAAATAACTGCAAGATGTTGCGATGTCGGAATACTAATTTATTTTGGATATATCGCTGTGCTAGCGTCGTCATTCTTTGATCATTTATTTCTTCAGTAGGTAAGAATTGATTGAGGTATTGTGTGTTAGTTGTATGAATGGAGCATCGTTGCAGCCATGCTGTACAGATAGGGGGGCTCATAGATAGTGGTATTTTTTATATACAATCGTAATCGGTTTAAAATAATATTTGCTTTCTAACATGGTGTATATTTGGATTAGAGCCGAATAAAATTCTACTTGATTATTTTTTATTACGGGATTTATAAAGTAATTGGAACTCCTGTAACTTCAGCTAACTCGGCATTTTGCGAAACATGATATTTTTTGCGGTCAAAAAAATCGCACGTGTATTTAATTGAAAGTCTGTGATTATTTTAGGAATAGTCTTTAACAGTAATTAAAACCACTACTAGGACCAACTGTTAACCATCCGCCTAACCAATTAATCAAGTCTAGTCCTGATCAGGTAACACACTTCCTAAAATTACTTTGTATTCAATCTCAGTAATAAAACTCTCCCTCCGCTTAGGCTTTCGTTTGATGTATCAAATTAAAAGGCTCTAATTGGAGATATTGAATAAAAGGGCTCGCTAAACCCTAGATTTGAGCCAGCCCCCTAATTTGAAACGGCCAATTAGGGAAGGGCACTGCACTACGGTCCATGAAAGCAGCAACTCAAAAGCAACCTTATTGCAACGGACATAAAAATCACCCAGGTGTTTATAGACTTGTCAATTGAAGCAACTCAACGTCAACCTTAAAACAAAGAATCTAAAGATCATTATGATTTTAGCAGCCATAAAATCTGAAGAAATACAATTGTGAGAGGACTGAAAGTCTGCAGGGGACGTAGGGATTAAACATCGAGGGTCCATCCGTTGTTAATACACTGCTATTAATTGAATGGTGTTCATTGATGTCGTGTCCATGTGCACCGGCATTATGAAATACGAGGCTTGAAAGGGATGCTGCTGGATTAATTTGTATGTCTGGTATGCAATTTTGTCTAATTCGTTTTATCGTAAGCGGAAGCTTTGTTTACTAGCGATACAGGTTGGTTTAACGTTGACATTTGAACAATCTCTCACTGTCGCTGTAACTCTGCATGCGTTTGCAGTTTCTTTTTTTATCAGCCTACACTGTCTCAATGTGAGGCAAAGGTCTCCTGCCAATTCTTGCATTTCCCGTTACTGTTGACTGTTGTGGACCAATCTCAAAAAAGGGTCCACCCTTTATAGCAGAACTTTTTATGCCATATTATTACTTTGCATAACAGCGGATAGCATAAACTTCATTTCGCAGAAAATCGTTTGGCAGACACGCATTTATCATACATTCAAACTCATAATTTTGTAAGTCAGAATCATCTAAAGGCATAAATTTCATATGCATAAAAATTAAAAGTCGAACCATCTTGTCGCAGATAGTTGGAGGTCAGTATCATCGTTTTGCATAAATTTCATATGCATAAACATTAAACGTTGAACCATCCTATCGCAGAAAGTTTAGGGTTAGAATCATCTATTGGCATAAATTTCATATCAATAGTCATTGAATGGCATAACTTATTAGTTAATCACTTTTACCAATGTTATTAATTTTGTACAATTTTATTGTTTTTTCATAGTATATTTACGTCACTAATTTTATTACTGTTATGAATTTTATCCATTTCCCTATTTTGTAATTTTTGCATGTATTTTATGAATATATTTTATAAATTTTATACGTTATTCAATTATACCAGTGTTATTAATTTAATAAAATATACAATAATTTTACTTAGTTGGTACTAGTGCAAAATCTTTCGACGATATTATGTGTTTCTTTATGTTTTTCGAGCGTATGGCACTCGTGGCATGCAGGTGAAAATCATAATATTTTGGGTTTAACGGCTAAATAAACATAATTTTCTTTCTTTCTTTTATTAAAACAGTAGATTGAGATCATGTGGTTTTTATTTTCCTGTAAGAAGCAGGCAGACATGCAAACAAACATACACCATGCATGCAGCAAGCATGCAGCAAACATGCAAACCTGCATACACCATGCATGCAGTAAGCATACAGCAAGCATGCAGCAAGCATGCATCAAACGTGCAGCAAGCATGCAGCAAACATGCAAACCCGCATATACCATGCATGCAATGAGCATGCAGTAAGCATGCAGTAAGCATGCAGCAAGTATGCAGCAAGCATGCAGTAAGCATGCAGCAAGCATGCAGCAAACGAGAATGCAACATGCAGCAGGCATGGTTTCTGTCACGGCTCCGGCGCTGCGGGGCCCCGGCGGTCCCACGCGATTTTAAATTACACTCTAGGGGTAGGGCAGACAAGACTACGTGGAGTCGGTTTTGGAGCGATTCGTTTCTGTCACTAACTTTTCTAGCACAACATATTGACTTTTTAAGATAATATTTTAATTTTAAATTAAGGTTAAAATGCTATTTTGTGGCATTAAAAAATGGCAATACTGCCAAATAAAATTATTCCAAATGAAATTCTGCAATCTTCATAGTATGCCAAGTGAAATTATATCAAATAATCGTCGTTCTAAATAAACATTATTCTAAACGAAATTATGCGAAATTTGAACAATGCCAAAGGTAATTATGCCAAATAAAAAACTGCCATCTAAAAGTATGCCATTCGAAATTCGGTCATACACACATTCACCCAAACAATAGTATATTTAAAAAAATATATGCCTTTAATACAGGGTGTATTTCACCTCATCACAAAGCCGTTAACCAAGCAGTCTGTATATCAAACTAAGTAACTTTACGCAAAAAATATTGCTGGGAAACAACTTTTTTTTTTGAGGTTATAAATCAAGTTTTGTGGTATAACTCAAAGTAACACTCTCAAAACATTGTGCGGATGGATGGATTGAATAGTACGGGGGTCGTAAAGATATTTAAAGTAAAAATCATGCTATAAAGAGTGGTATTTAAAAAAAAACTTGTCAAAATCTTGCAACTTTGACCCCCAATATCTCCGTAACTAGAAGGTTCCCAGGTATAGTGTAGAACAAAAAAATGATCAGAATGACGAGGAGAACAAGTGCCTTTCGTATTCGTTAAGAGGTGTTTTACACCCTTTATATTCGTTTAAAGAAAATTATGCCAAGTGTGTTATGCTAAATGAATTTCGGAGCAACAAGATTCTGCCAGATAGATGGAACCCCTCAAAAAAGCGTCGTAAGGAAGTTCATCCGGCTGTTCACGTGAGTCTTCCACGGCATCGCTTTTCGTTCTTTAGCAACCATTCAGATGAAAATTTTATCCACAGATCATCTGCCGATATACTTGGCCTGCTCAGCCTTATTTAATAAATCATGTCCCTTCAATAGCTTCGAAAATAGTTACAGAAACTCCGACACAGACCAACCAAAACGTTAACTCGACCATTTCCAATATCCAACTAAAAATAGCTCAAAACAGAACAAAACATACAACGGAAACAAACGTCGACCTCAAAGCATTAATGTCCGTTAATGCAACGAAAACGTTGAAGTCAGTCAGAACTCAGACGCTGTTCGACCTTCACACTGTACGCACGTCGAGACTGGAAATTCCTGGCCGATGACACATGTTAATTGACTCTTGTTTTACGCTTTATCCAGCCTTTATGAATGCAAAGCAGCGAACTCGCAAATGAACGCGTGAACCTGCGCACGCGACGCATTTTGTTGTTTTGTCAATGGCAGTTAACTTCGTAATTCGGTTTAAGGATTGTTTGCACTGCTGGGTATGGGCCTCCGCTTTTTGTGCCACATTTCCCCGTTCTGTGCGTCCGTTATCCAGATGTATCCTTTTTCGGGACCTTCACTAGAAGCAATATTCTAATAGTACCTTAACTCGGTTGTGATCTGAACCAGATCAGCTCGTTGTGGAACGTAGGTCCTATAACAAGTCAAAAGTCGTGACGCGTAAATGCATATAGTGCTGTCAAGAAATCCGGGGGTACACATAACTTACTATAATCACGAAGCATGTATGCAAAGTATGTATGTTCGACGATAGTAAGAATCAAGGTCTTTGCCATTGTTTAGCTCAGGTCAACGGTCGTTCGAATTGTTAGCACATGTATATTTCGGGGAGTGACATCTGCGCTATCCATAATAACCATTTGATGATAAAGAGTGATCTAGAGTACATTCACTTCTGTGACCAACTACTTAATGACAATATTTTATCCATGTTTTTCATAGTCATTCATGTTTATAGTTTTAACTCATGTGTTTGCGAAATTATTCGAACTCGGAACAGAACCCCTTACCAAGACTCTTAGCTAGAACCTTAGACGTTACGAAACGATTTTTTTTCACTCATGATGTATTGGAATATCTTCGCTAAATCGTTGGCGCAGTTGTCGGATCGGAAGCGTTACTGCTTAGCATGAAATTCTGGTTTTCAAATGTTATTCAGTTTCTGTTGTTTTGGTCCTTCTTTGTGGTAGTTCGCCCTCCATCCTCGCTCATCCCTGGTGGAAACGCAGCCTAATACACACATCCCTTACTACTGTAAGGGATGTGTGTGGAACTAACCAATCACATAGCTAGAATACCTCAAACTGTGAAAAAAAAAGCGATATTATTAGTTATTTTAACCCCCGACGTGTGTGAATCCGAACGGATGAACCGATTTTATTTATTTTTTTTGTTTGAAAGGTGAATAGTCGGAAGTAGTCGGGGAAATGGCGAATTACATATTTAGTCAACAACTCCCTCAATATTGATATCAAATGAAAGGGCTTGACTGGTAGAATACTATACGCTATGATACATTTCAAATACAAGATGGCCGCCACCACAAAATGGTAAATTAGCGTTCAACCAAACAAACAAACTTCTGCTTTATGATATTAGTATAGATTTAAGGCGACTAGATGAGATAAATTAGCAACTCTATTTGTGGTGGTTCAAACTTCATTTAAAATACTGTTAGAATAAAGTTCAAATCAGCTTGCACTACAAAGTGGTAGTTACGTCAGTCACTGTGGGCCAAATAGTGCGAAATGAGTGGTTTCGATCGATTTACAAAAATCTATTGATTGGACTAAAATACTAAAACACTATATTGCTTGTAGAATTATTTGCCAAAAAATCAGAATGATCGCATGAATTTTAGTATTTGTTTTTGGTTGAAAGAAATGTTTAGAGGTAAGTTCGTGATTTTTTTTTATCGAGTCAAATTAATTGTATTACGTTTTCAAAACTCTATCAAACTAGCATATATCCTGAAGAATATCATATATTTTTCTGATTTTGTTTATTGCCGTGAATCATATACTTTTAGGCATTATAAAACACGTCTTTAGCTTATGTAGTCGCCTTAACTTTGAGTACGGTCGGACAAGCAATTTGGTTTACATTTTACAATGTAATTTGTGGGTTAAACTGTAAACCAGATAGCTTGGTCTACCGTACATTATGTGTGTGCTGGGGGTTTTTCTTTAATTTTCAATTTAATTTTACTTGTTTCACACACATCCCTTGCTCATTTCTGCTGAAAACGCAACCTAAAATGGGATTTAAATGTACCTGGCAAAATGTGGTCATATTTAAAGTACACTTCTAATAAATAAACTCGGACATTCAATTGTATTACCGAAACTACAAATCTTATTACTCCAAATCGGAATCGAAATTTTAATTACGAAATGCAACGCTCAACCAATCAGTAAAGACTAAAGTAATTACTTAATTTGACAGTCCTGTTCCTAAATTATCTCTTACGAAACAGAAGCCAAGCTGTTTCCGTGAACATGTTACTGATACACAGGAACAGATACTTAGATAACGGAAATATATACAGATTCGGTGACCTCTCTGATATTCGGGTTTACTGCTGAAATATTTAAACTGGGTGTACTGATAAGTTGAGTTTTGTTGTGCTAAAGGTTGCTGAACGGAGCATTTTATACTTAGTGCATTTGAATGGACATTTTTAAATAATAACAAGCGGCATTTCATCTTTCAAATAATAATGAGAATTGCAGGTAAGAGTCCTAACAGGGCACTGAGAAAGTAGTCACTGGTCAATGGTCACCCATCCACAGACAATCTAGAGAAGACAGCGGGACGAACAAGTTTAACATTCACGTTTTAAGGCGATTACATGAGCTAAACGCGAGTTTTATAATTACTAAAAGTATATGATTCACTGCTATAAACAAGACCAGAAAAATATATGATATTCTTCAGGATATATGCAGCATGATACTGTTTTGAAAACATAATACAATTAATCTGGCTCGATAAAAAGAATTCACGAACTTGTCTTTAAAAATATCTTTCAAACAATAAAAAACATACTAATATGCATGCGATCATTCTGATTTTTTGGCAAATAATTCTACAAGCAAAACATTAGCATGATACTGTTTCAGTTTTTTAATCCAATCAATAGTTTTTTTGTAAATCGATCGAAACCACTCATTTCGCGCTATTTGGCCCGCAGTGTCTGACGTAACAACCACTTTGTAGTGCAAGCTGATTAGAACTTTATTCTAACAGCATTTCAAACGAAGTTTGAACCACCACAAATAGAGTTGCTAATTTAGCTCGTCTAAGCGCCTTAACGCACGCTAAAAGAAAATTTGCATAAATCACCGACAAAACTAATTTCTCTATTTATCTCAGCAGTTCAGCACACAAAACACAACTTCCTTTCCAATCATCATAAGATAAACATAAAGCTTTATAGATTTCCTGAAACACTATCGCTCGCACATATGTAATTATCAATAACTTCCCATGTAATACTAGACTTTAGCAACATAGTAATACAGTTTAGATTATGAATAGCACATTGGAAGTTCCTGGAATAATTGAGATAAGCAGTAAAGTTGTGGTTAGTTGTTTTATGGTGATGCCTAGTGCCCGTTAAAATTATCGCTTTTGTGAGACAAAGAGATTTGTTACTCTTTTGTTTCCTTGAAGTGTTTTCATATTTTCTGTCTGAAGAATATTTGCTGTGCATTCATTCATTGACAGTTATCGCTGACACTGATAGCTCTGTTTGCCTGACGGCTGATGAGATGGAAAGCAGAGGACTGGGTGTTGGACGGATTTGGCCGTAGGCATTGTCTTTGTAGAATTCCCCTAGTGTTTCTTGATCCTCCGTCAGTTTTCCTTTAGTTTCTTCGAAAGCAAGTGTCTGGGCAGCCTAAGCAAGGTGGTTTGCGTATAAAAGGCGTTTCGTTGGTGGAGAACTGGAGAGCTAGACTGGTCGTTTGTGTAAATGTTAAAAAGGACCGGGGCTAGCACGCTACCTTGAGGGAGCCGTTTTTCTGGCAGCGCCACCTATTCTTGGTTTAGTCGAGATGAACCTGAAAGCGGTATTTAAAATCGCACTAAGAATTGCTTGCACGAAACCTAGGGACATCCTCTGTGAGCTCTCTGACTTTTCGTAAAACTTATCGCTGCCTTGGTTGCAATCGTTTCCTTATTGAAGAGACAAGAATACACGAGTACCCCCACGTTACCCTTCGGTGTTTGAAATAAAAAATGCACCTTTTCTTCTACCTTATCTGCCTGGCATGGTGTTGCCCACCGCAGATCGTTTATTGAATCGATCTTTCAATGGCTTAATTAGGTAATGCAGCAGACTATATTCATAGGCAAGAAATGCTAGACATTAACTTCTCCCAAGTTGCACTATTAAGCTCTATCTAGTCATAGTTACAACATACATTATACATTGATAGCTTTTATTTATCCAGTAGCTGTAGAATATAAAACACTAGACTTAAAGTACTAAAGCCAGTACTTACTAATTAAACCTGTACGGATTAATTAGAACCTGTATGCAAAGAGCGCGCATTCTGTAAAATTCGCCACTTACAGCCTAATTATCATGACTATGCAATAAATTATTGTTACTGTCAGGTACGATACTGCAAAACTAGTTAATCAAGGAAATGATAGCCGCATGACAACAAGCGTTTATCTTCTCAGACTGCGAGACATGACCTTTTCCGAGTTATGTCATTTCATACATGATTATATGTGTTTCACATCCATACTTAACAACCGTTACTATCGCGTAAGTATTAATTCCCAATGAAGTTCTTTCATTGCTCACACTTTATTTACATACTACAGTCTCATTCTTTACCTTTTTGTGCGTAAAAGTAAAAACATTACAATCTTAACCTCTCTAGCCGTAAATATTGCACATGGCGCCGGGCGGTGCCACCTCGCTGATATCGATTGGATCTCCGGGTAACGCAACGTCCTCAAGTCGTTACACAGTCACAATATTTATTATTGACGATTGAGACCATACTTCAGTCGTCAATAAACTATTATATGTATAGTAAAGCTGTAGTTGCAAATGTCAATACACTTTCGAATATGTCTGCGGCTTTATATATCTACGTAGGTATTGATTTTACGTCTAGACATGATTCAAGGGAGTTTGGGTTTGATATCCTAAACAAATTAGCGACAGTAAGATTGAATGGAAGAAGTATTCGTTGGACAGCCGTCTGGCATATGGCCAGGGTACGATAAAGCTAGAGGAAGTAATATTAGATTACTGCTAACCGCTGCTTAATTTAATCTACGGACACTTGCTTCGTTTATCTCTGGATATGTTAGTTTTTTATAAAAGTAACAAAACATTAATACTGTCTTTACTTTTCGTGGGTTACATATTTAAAAAGTGGAATTGCTGAAGTATTGGGTTATTAAAATAAATAATGTCGTGCCAGCGAACTAAAGAGGATCTTTAGGAATTTGAGTAGCTTACTTCAAACCCTCGAAAAAATAGGAGTACGTTCCTAAATGGATGTTCCACCACCAGAATGAAAGAACTATGGGCAAGATATTTAAGAAGAAATGATAAAATAGAAAATAACAAAAGCGCGTACCTACACCTAGTGATGGTAGCTCGAGACGAGATAACGGTAAGATAAAGTAATTTCTCAATGTAACAGTATGACGACGCAACTGAAATAATGTCAAAAGGTGCGGCGTCATGATAGTGCCTTATTAGAATTATAGGGTTTCCCCACCAAAACTCCGAGCTTACAGTGTTTTTGTACGTTTTCTTCAACAGAAATCTGATTACAAATTAAGATATTTATTGGGGGAAACCCGCTTAAGATTGGACATCTATCTATTTTGCCTTTGAAACGTGAATGAATAACGCATCGTGCGAATTGATGAATAAATACTAGTAGTGACACGGTTCCTTGCTATCGGAATCATACATGTATGAGGTCGAGCGTATACATCTAGAATTCATGATCAGGAATTCATTTAGTGTGACCCTGCGGACTTCCGAGAGAGTAATCTGAAGTATGGGAACCAAATCTGTACCAAAGATAGTGATGAGCTCATATGAAATAAATATTGATTGATGATTAATAACTTTATATCTGACTCGGGAGTCGTATCTAGAATTCCAATCGCATATTTTGATTAGATTACTTGGCGAGACTGATGACCGATCTTTTGTTGTATTTCAACCCCTATTTTCTGTAGGCTACAGTCTTTTGGACCATTTAATACAATTTTCTCAAGCGCCTCTTTATGCAGAAAAGAAATCCCGCACAGGGCATTGACCACTACAACTATATTTCTGACTTTCACACCATGCTCGTGACGTTTTCTTTAATTCTTAGAACATGTTAACATTAAGATGTAAACGTAGCTACGAAAACCGTTCGCACACAGTTTTCATCGTTAACCTTTGACTTTTGTATAACCGTTGTTGTTTACTTGAATCGGTTAAGGACGGTTATATGATTATAAACATTAATTTAAAGCTAGAAGTTAATGGAACGAGCTGGATTAAACCAACGGCCAGTGGTCAGTATTCGCTCTGAATTAAAAGAACTGAAAGTCTTGGCCCAGCAAATCAGTAATTTTAACGTTGTATTTAGAATTTTGCGGCAACTGTGTGCAGGAACGCCAGGAAGACGAACTTGTAATAGAAGATTCATGATCTTAATTCTGGCACTACTTTAGGTAAATATTAATTGGTCATATCAGTTTCTAAATAGCTACCAAATAAGATGCTATGATGCAAGACCCCAATCGAGAAACAGCTAAACGAAGGAGATCAGAACCCAGTTTAAGACTACGCTTCCATAATTTTAGCGTCTTTTGCTTGATCGGTTTTTCTTTATGCCCGTTTAATTCGTGACATTAATATTAGTGATATAATAACCAGCTATATTTGTTGTACTTTCACAAGGAGATAGAAGGTGACACTGCAGGATTATAAATTCATATGTGACTTGTGTTGTGGTGATACATTAGAACCTTGTCGTTGCAAGATTACTAAAACATTTTGTTTTGAGACGTGTTTCAAGTGTAATTTGGTTCTTCTACTCGAAATGTTCATAATTTTGAGTAGTCTATTCAAATTTCACAAAATTGTTGTTGATATGGAAACAGTTAACGAAAACACTTCAAGATATTGAGTGACTAGCGGTTTATCTTGAAAGTCTTATTTATGAACGTTTTTCTTATCCAAACCGTGGTTAATATTATGTTTTCATTTGTCAGAAATCTATCAGTCGTTTTCATATATACAGTCAAAATATGAACATTTTGTTAAGATTTTTAAAGTTGTGCCAAGGTCAATAACCTGGCAATCTAGCGTCATGGTTATGATGATTGCAAGCCAAATGTTTTCTTGGAAGAGGCCTGTAGCGTGCTATAGGCTGAGCAAAGAAGCTATTTAAATCCAAAGCACTTAACAACTAAGGGTTTATTCACCTACACACACCTGATCAATGCACAGTTTCAGCCTAAGATAAAAAAAGAGTACGATCCGAAAGTATATTTTGAGATATAAAGCCCAATAAATTACAGACAATAGCGGCGCAAAGAACAATGCATTCATATAAGTCGATTCGTGTTTATATTAACAATGTAGGTTGTTGTAAACACTCTTACCGTAATTTATTCGGAGAAAAACTGCGTGTCAAAACGTAGATGACTAGGCGAACGGAGTAAATTGATCTTAGTGGTGATGATCTTCAGAAAGGTCAGTCGCAACGTAGTACTAAGTAAAGTAACCTTCGGGTGGCCAGATGGTTTATTCTTGTGGACAATGCTACAAAAGTATGAAAGGACGGACCTTAGAAAAATGTCACTTACAATTAAAAAACACCAGTGTTTTGGCCTACCCCCATGCGAAAAGTACCACTAGGTAGGTGTGTTTTTGTCGCATCGTCGAGAGATATTGAAAGAAATATACCTAATGTCTGCGTTAGTCATTTCCGCTGGGAAGTGTATGTGCAACGGCAAGGCCATTATGCTAAATATCTGACATAAAATTACGCCCTGTTGTGTCATTCCTTTGTCTATGTCCATAGGTAACCTACCCTTTGAAGTAATTTCCTTACAATCAAGAATGAGATTGACAAAATTTTGGGTTCAAATGATCCTTTTGATTTTTCGTTACTGTAACAATGAATCTTGTTGTGGCTTTAGTTCCACATCCCAAGAGATAATCATAGACCTTATATATCCAGAGTAAACTACGTCATAATCCACAATCATGCCATCCAATATGTACAAAAACAGTCATCGTATCAGCCGGAAGACATGCACGGTAGCACAAAGGCCTCGCACATCGGACATTGTAACGAACGCTCCCGGTCTCTTGTATTCAACTAGACGAACGGACGTTGTCTGTTGACTACGATAATCTAGTCTGATGGACATCTTATTATATCAGGCGGTAAAGTTCCACTGCAGGACATAAAATGTAATCTAAACCGCTTTAAATATTCTATATTTTTATAGTACGCAAGATGGAAAACCTAAAAATGTTCGTATATGTATAGAATATGTTTTAATTGTACAGAAACGCAAAAGAATCAAGGTAAAATGGCGTTCTGTAATATCGATATCTGTCAGACAATATTTGAGTGGCCAGGGAGACGATAAATTTGACTAGGGGGTAAGGTATGAGTCCGTAACATTTCGTTGACACATGCAGCTAGACATTACTCCCATAGTATCTTTTCTACAACGTACACTTCGAATTTTAGAGACAGGTGATCAGCACTGCATAGGACATGATTAACTATTCTATTTATTTGTTTTACCAGACAAAAGGAACGTGGTGTGGATGTAAACAAAACTTTAGCCGCCATTCACTGTAGTCTATACCCATTGAAATTAAACGGCATTCTCTTTAACGGAACTATAAACTATGTCATCCCATCCATTCATAGGCCTTTCAATCCACTGAAGGTGGCCTCCTTGTTTTTAAATGATTAACTGGAGTTACTGTTTAGAAGGAGGGCCTAAGCTACATACAGAAAGAGACTAAACCACATAATAAGGTCATGGGATGTTATGCTCTTAGTTTGTCCAGGTGTTTCTGATCTTTAACTCAATAAAATTCCAAAATTAACTGACAACGCACAGCGAGACTTGAACCATGGCAAGCAAATTTGGCTCAAGAGTTCCTTATATGACGAAGGTGAGAATTAAGGAAATATGTTTTAAAAAATCTTCCCCTAAAAAGGTTAAATAGCGATGGATGTTCGTATTTTTGCCAATGGCAAATCGCATCGGGCACACGCTTAATAATGTGGTCGATCCATCATACTCATGCCTGCAGCTGACGTTCATAGTGTCCAAAAAGGATCCGCAATTTTGGACAGACAGCCGGCCATCCGCCCCTAAGAAATCCAACGGGAATATGGTTATTAAATGCCTTCCAGTTGCTTTTTTGCCCAATGTAGACAAAAAGGACGAAACAAACTACAAAACATGCCTGCTAAAATTCTTTCATCATTATTTCAGCAGCAAGACGTTCACTGCTAGACATAGGCCCCCCACCAAGTGCCACTTTGGCCGGTCTCGTGCGAGCGTGCGACTCGCATCCAGCGGATTCCCGCAACCTTCACCAGGTCATCGGTCCACTCGATGGATTTTTTTCATAATAAGTTTCATTTGTTATTTCCAGGTTGTGTTAGAAGTGGCCCACCGCGTGGACCAGGAAGGGGTGGTGGCGGTTGATTCAGTGGTCGAGAAGCTCATCTTCAAGCCCCAGGATGTAGTGTCCATCAGGGCGAAGGACTCCGACCTCGAGTACGCCACCCACGATGTTTTCCAGACTGATAGTGCTATTTCTAGCAAGTTTAATGGTAACTATCATTGTATTTTATTTACTAGCTCTTTTGCTCGTGATATAGTCGGTTTTTTTACTAATATTTGTCTATGTCTAAAGTCCTTAACACCAACTTTCCTCCTTTTATTTCCTTCACTTTAACCCAAATAGCGCTTTGTCTAATTACTTTGAAGTGACTACTTAGTTGTGCCTAAATATTTTGAATGTTAGTTTTAGTTACTAGACAGACTTGCTACACCAAATTCGTAGTATTTATCTGTCTTACTTTAGTTTCATCCACTCTGTTAAATAACAATATTTCGCCTTTGAACTTAAAAACTAGAACAGTTTCCCAATAATTTAAGAGTAAACTGTAACTTGTTTAGTTTATTTCAAGTGCTGAGCAAATCCACTTGAGATAAGCAAGTATGGTAAAGTTAGGTGACTTAAGAATGCATATTTTATGTATAGAAAGTAAGTTAGGCATGTCTGTAATGTATGAGTGAATGGGTGTGGCTAAGCTATCACTTCCTATGAGTAATATTGAATACGGATTTCCTTAGAAATTATGTATTTTAACTTCAGGTAATTTGCAATGCGTCATTAATGGTGTTCGGTAGTACTCAATAGATTATACGAAGTATGAATTAAGTATCTTATTCTAATCTTTTTAATGAAGAACCTTAAATATGACAGCAATATTTTGAGGCGTGACGAAAGTCGGAACTAATACTGCCATGTTGTCATAATAATTTTCCAAAAACAAAACTTGCCCCCCTTTCTACGTCGTTTGAGCGACGAAAGATCCTTGTAATGTTTTTATTCTAACACACTCTTCCTTAACATGTTAACTGACTTCAGTTTCAGCCAAGTTCTGAGTCGGCTGGCACAATTAACTTTACCACGTCTTCACGAAGACCAGCGCCTCTACTTGATATGTACCTAGAGCAGTGACAATAATAATAACAGGTCTATCCCTAGGTGTCGCCGCAGGCAACGGTAGGACAGGCGAGGAGCGTTACTTAGAGCCCTGGGACGGCTGTGACGTCGAAGTAGGGGAGGCTCCTCAGCTCAACGGGGACGCTCTACTCGAGGAGTTGGAGCTGGATCACCGCGCCAACGGATGGGATGCAAACGACATGTTCCGGAAGAACGAGGAGGTGTATGGAGTCCACAGTACCTATGATCACTCGCTAGCTGGTTACACGCTACCGTTGCAGAGGAAAGATACTCAGGACTACAGGTGAGCTGACTATGGAATAGATTATTTAGGAAAGCAATGAGAGATACAACTGTGTAACAAATTAGGGTGTGGCTGGTGTATTCAACTTTTAATTGGTGGATTTCCACTTAAAATTACTATTTAGCATTAGTAATAGCAGACTTGTCCGGGGTTGCGCAAGAAAAGGGGAAGTTTTAGCCAGTCTTGATACATACAAGGGCTAATTAAATAGAAAACTTATAGCAGTTGGGAGAATAAATAAGCAACTGTAAACAAAAAGAAAACAAACATTTACGTTGACTGAGAAACGAAGCAATGGATTTGGTATTATTTTATTAGGAGAGATCACTTGCATTGCTTTCAGACGTCAATCAACAACTTATAAAGTTAATTGTAGACTGAACAGCACAACAACTATCTGAAGACAAATGTTTAGTGGTTCAGTGTTGTTCCCTACTGACACCTGTACTCTCTATCTCTCCAGGGACGCAGAAGCGAAAGCAGAAGAGATCGCAGCAGAGATTGAAAACGCGTCTGCGTCGAAGGCGCGCATTGAGCTCGAGAACGGCGACGAGGAGGAACGGTTCGCCGCGGTCGTGCGACCGCAGGACGGCGCCTCCACTGCCGGCAAATACGTCATTCCTAACAAGAGGAAGAACATGCAGGTGTGTTATCTACACAGTTTTACGAATATTTCTAACTAGCTTCTGCTAGCGGCTTCGCCCGCGTAAACATTGATAACTGTCTCATGGGATCTTACTATTGGGATAATAAGTATCCTATGTTTTATTCTAGATTATAAACTACCTGCGTCCAAAATTTCATTTAAATTCGTTCAGTATTTTTTGCGAAAGAGTAACAAACATCCAATTCCATACTCACAAACTTTCGCTTCCATAATATTAGTAGGTTGAATAGTTCCAAGCGGTGCCACCATCTGCCAAGGGACATCTAATCATCTACGTTACTAAAATGATATTGGAATTACCACTGTTTAAATTAAATCAACAATAGAGTACTTTTAGGCTCTTTAACTTTAAATCAAACGGAAATACGTTTCTAAGTTTCTTCCACGGTCACTCTTGTGCGGTTCTAGTCGAAACTTTTAAATTTGTTATCTTTTGGAATTGAGGAGCTCGTGGCTAAATAATATCAGCCGCTCGGGTCGATCTTTAGGTTAAGCCGTGCATGCTTCGGTTATTCTGTGGATGGGTGACCACCCTTACATACCGAGTTTCCTCCGTGCCTTGGAAATCACGTTCAGCTGTTGGTCCCGGCTGTCATTTGTCCATCTTTGACAGTCGTTACAGGTAGTCAGTAGCCCAAAAAGTCTGACACCCGTCTTACCAAGTGGTATCGTATTTCCCAGTATTAACTGGGTTGTGGATGTCAGATAGGCAGTCGCTTAATGTAAAATACTGGTATTTACATGAAGCATCCAGTTAGACAGGAAGCCGACCCCAACATAGTTGGGAAAAGGCTAGGCAGATAATGATGATCTTTTGGAATTGACTCTAAGAATCACTCTTTGAAGTACTACTATAAAGCAATGTTACTGTGTTCTTCCGGATTTATGGAAAAATGACCCGTATTTTTTTTGTTACATAAATCAAAATTGACGAAGATACGACGCTTTTGAAAGTCTCAATACGTCACGCCTAGGTATAATTTTTAGCTAGTTCTGACATCTCGAGCCCCCACTCCCGAGTTAGGATGCGTTTTATCTTTGTCAATATTCATTGATTTACCAAAAACAAAAAGTACGTGTCCATTATTTTTCAATAATCTAACTGACGGACTAAATAGATTTGTAATTTTTTGATACTGTCGTCATGGCTATTGTAGGCACATTGTGACATTTCAGCTTAGTGTGCTGATGCGAAAGGTGTTACGTCGGTAACCTATCCTATCCATGTTTTAGTATCATTTCATTTGTGGACCTATCCACTTAGCTGTTCATAATTTAGAAAAGCGTTAAGAGGAAAGTTTTGAGTTTGAATGTGGAGGGGTATAAGAGTAGAGGAAGATAAAAGGATCAATGGATGAATGGCAAGAAAGGAGGTGTCTAACGAGACGACGAGTAATACAGAAGTATGGAAGATAGAGACGCGGCGACCCCAAATAAATTGGAATAAGGATCGATTTGGGAATTTGAATTGAGGGGGATGAATTGGGGGGGGAGACTGATGATGGGATAAACTTCGATATATTTTATTATCGTAACTAGCTGACCCACGCAACTTCGTTTGCGTCACATAAGGGAGAAAAACGAAAAAAAAAAAAAAAACCCCATTTTTGCAACATTTTCCATTGCTGCTCCGCTCCTAATAATCGTAGCGGGATGTTATATAGCCTAAAGCCTTCCTCGATAAATGGACTATGCAACACATAAATAATTTTTCAATTCGAGCCGGTAGTTCCTGAGATTAGCGCGTTCAACCAAACAAACAAAGTCTTATGCTTTATAATATTAGTATATTTAGATAATAATCCACCATTTTTATTCACATCATGATGAATTCTCTCTTTACCTATCGTCAGGCATGCACACAAAGCTTTAACATGTACATATTTATTTATTTATGGTAATTAATTCAAACTATTCTGATACAATGCTGATATTTCCTTGTTATTTACATAAAGATAAAATTTTATCACATTTGCATGACAGTGAGCACATTTTCGATTGATTAGACGATTGTTGTACCTAAGATTGATTTTATTTGTGCTTTTTGTTATTCTTTAAAGCTGGAAAGAGTTTAAATACTACTGAAACCTTCATGCATACAAAAGCTTAAGTATTCGACTACGTAAAGACATATACAGTAAAACCCATTAAGCTTTACTCACGCTTGATCGTGTCCGTCTCTCTCACTCGCACTCATTTGCAGACGTGCGCGAGAAAGATGGATAGATCCGAATATACGGACGAAGCGTTAGGGAGTAGGGCCTCTGAGCCGACGTTACGTTGCTCGGCAGTCACTCGGTTCCTGCTCGGTATAGCGTGAGTGTGTCCATATAAAATATGTGTAATATTTAGTTATCGTGCTACGGCCGACACTCGGCTCGTACGCTCGTACGGCTCGCACGTCTGCAGACGAGTGCGAGTAAGAGAGACGGATGGATCCGAACATACGGACGAAGCATTAGAGAGTAGGGCCTCTGACACAGTTTAGCGTGGGTCATCCTTAAACCACTGGCTAGTAGTACCAAGGACTTTTTAAAAATTGATCCCCTAAATACAAGGTAAAACTTGTCAGTTTTGCCAATGACGGGAAATACTATCAGGCTCACAGCTTGCAAAAGTTCAGTATAACTTGAACAGGACTGAAAAAAATTGTTGAAATTATATGCAACTAGCTGACCCGCGCAACTTCGTCTGCGAGTGAGGGTTAGTTTTTTTTAAATTAATCCTATGTTACTTCTAATACCTCCAAGAATATGTGTACAAAGTTTCATGATGATCGGTTGAGTAGTTTCCGCGTGAAAGCGTAACAAACAAACTTACATTCACATTTATAATATTATAGGATAGGATGAGGAAAATTGCGCTGATGTCATGCTCTACAATCGTTTTAGGTCTTACTAAGAAGGATAACATCATGATTAGTTTTTCATAAACTGTGAGCTCTTCGGAGTTCGGAGATCGTCCAAGATAGAGAGATATGGAAGGAGAAAGGGGAGGCTTTTGCGCTTATGTAGGCTAGCAATAAAAAAAAAATAGTTCTTAGTGAAGAATGTCCGCCTATTTTGTACAACCTAATGATGTTACTATGTTTCATTCGAAATAGATGAGTCCCGTTGGAGTTACAGATACGTAAACGTGTTGTTTATGTCTCGAGATGGCAACGATACACTTACGTTGCTGAAACTAGCTATATAGAGATATTTGTCCTTAAACTAAAACCATGTCAGTGTAAATCATTCCTCAAAACATATCTTTAGTGTAAATATTGAGTAATGAATCGTTCTGTTTCCAGACGGGTAAGCTGGTGGGCAAGCCAGGCGGGTCGGGCGCTAACGGCGGGTCCCCGGTGTCAGGTCCGGCGCGGGCGGGTCCCGCGGCCACACTGCCGCCCACCAACAAGGACAAGGAGCACCGCGCGCCCCGCCCGCACCTCACGCCGCCCGCCGACAGGCGACAGGATGATTCTGTGAGCACTTCAATCTGCATCAACATTCAGCTGGAACATTACTACTATATTCCCCCCCTTATCTTTCCTCTGTAATCCAAAATATGCGGCCAAAGGGGCCCCTGCTCTACCGCTGAAAACACTATGGAACGGGCGAGTTTTGTGGCACACATTGAAAATTTAGGCAAAAACGTCCTAGTGGCAAACAAGAATGATGTTAATAGATGCACAAAAAAATATGGCTTTTATAATGACAGGCAAAGCTGCTCATCCTGATTGTCATACGTAAATGTTTGTCAGTCGCTACGGGTTTTCTGAAAATTTAAAAGTCTTTACAATTATTATTATTCTTACGAAGTGATGTTGTATTACCCAGTGACTGGATTGTAAAAGCCAGATGAGCCATTATGAGCCATAATAATCTAAAACAATTTGTCTTTCTTCCTTTCTCAATGTCAACACTATCAACACAATTTTCATATCCCTTATCCCCTGTTACTATAATGATCTCGTTTACATAATAGTAGTTTATGCAATTGTGCATAATGAAGGGCATTACAACACGAGTGTGGGTTTAAGAAACGAGCCGAAGGCGAGTTTCTTAATAGCATCACACGAGTGTTGTAATGCCTAATTATGTATAGTTGCATACACTACTTTATCTACCCAAATATCATAAGGGCTCTATGATGGGTTCAGAAACCATAGGGAAATGACCTGCATTGTTACTTGGCCCTTATTTTTTGTGCCAACAGGTTATTAGTTGCATTCGTCGCTGCATTTACAATATCTGGCGGAGTATTCATGTCAATTTCTGAGTCACTATCACTCATTTTCGACAGAAATAAAGAAGTTATCAGAAAATTTGTCTACTCGTAACTGGAAATAAAAAGCTAACGAACAAATGACAGCTCGAAATGGCGGCATTTCGGATATCTGTATTTTTTTAAATCATAGGCAAACGAACAAAGTCACTATTCTTGTGTCACTCGAGATCAAAATGTCGTGCGATTTATAATTAGAATCATACTGAATTGGGGTTTTTTTTTTATCGATATCTGATTTAATGTAGGTGGTACTAGAATAGGACACTCACTTGAATTTGACACCTGTTCCAAATTTAAAACTCATAACGCAACTGTTTACAGTTGCGTTATGAGTTCATTACAGTACCGTTTATTTCTGCAGGTTGGTAATGCTGGTCATTGCCTATGGTTTTTGAACGCATTAGAGAGCGTTTATGATATTTGGGTAGATAAATATAATTATAATATTCCCCAGCCGATGTCGAGTGTGGGCGCGAGCGCGGGCGGCAAGAGCTACGCGGCGCAGGCGGCGCAGGGAGGTTACCACGTGCCGCCCTTCCCGCCGCACCAGTCGCACCAGTCGCACCAGCCGCACCAGTACGTACACCTGCATCATTGCTTAGCGCCCTTACAACACTAACCTCTGAGTGCGTTCAGTGCTACACGTTCTTGAAACATCATTTTGTTTCTGTCATCTTCAAAGAATGAATAGAAACAGAATGATGTTTTAAATTCGTTTAGCGCTATTAGATAGTGAGTTGTGCAAGTGAGCATTCATTTGCTACTGATTTTAACTGAATCACATTATCAGCACAAGGACTACTTGAGTTACACAAAGCGCTATATGCGCTGCGGTATCGGCGCCGCACGGTTGTGCGCCGCGTCCGCACGCAGTACGACAAACGCACTGCTTCGGCTCTTTAGCGGCTCTAAATAATTAAATTTCAACAATCTGAATGGGATGCTACTAAAACAGTGAAATGGTGATTACAGAATGTTGTCACTGCCTTTTGTGACAGCCCCTTATAATTTTTGAATGTTTTGTATTAGACAAATGATAATTACATGAATGATTTATTGTGTCAGGCCCCCGAGTAGTGCTAATAAAGTGAACGGTGAGCCACGGGCACCGATGCACCCACGGCAGGGATTCCCACCTCATCATCACCACGTAAGTATAACTAATCCAATATTTACACCGACATCTTTCGGAGGGTAAATATAATACTGTGGTATGGATCGCAGGAGGGAGAAAGGTTTACATTTTACAATGTAATTTGTGGGTTAAACTGTAAACCAAATAGCTTGTTCGACCGTAACCGAATACATAAGTTCTGAAAACGGTTCTCTTCATTAGAACTGAGACGTCACTAAAATCTAGTCGCCACATTCACCATCAAAATACTTTCTCTTTGGAGAACGTCGCAGCTCCTCGTTGCTATGAGCCCTCGCTGCGAGCACACGTGTCCTGTAGTCTGCTATATCACTCACTATATTATACCCAAGGCGTACAATACACGCGTGGATGTACGCGAGCGTGTCTGTATAGAATAATAGTATAAAAGTCGCGGGCGCTTGTGGCAAGCTTTCAAAGTTTATTTTGTCAGCGGGCACCTGCTCCAAATGCTTCAAAACGTTTTTTCATCCCATCTATTCGAAAAAGACGACTTGGTTCGCCTTTAAGTGCACCCAAAGGTGGTGTTTTCTATAAGAAACTTTTAGCGGGCAGTAATGAGTTTTTAATCCTCTTTATAAGTGCGCCGCAATTATCTTTGCCGCGCACTTTTTGAATTTGGAACATCTTGTGTTCAGCGCCCAAGAAATCGAACGCAAATATTGTTTGAATAAAGACTGGCTGGTGCGACGGCCCATAGTAGCGCCGCGCGCCGGCTGAATACAAAAAAAAAAAGAAATAAAATTAAAAACGCGCGAACTATAGCCCGCGTTTTCGTCAATTTTCACGGATTGATAGAAATTCATGATTTTGTTTTGAAAAATGAGTTCTTCAAGTGACAGTGAAAGTATAGAATTAACTCCTGATAGTATTAGAACTGACGCAAGAAATGTGATGGATAATCTACTACCTGCAAAATCCCGGGAGAAATATATGAAAGCTTATGGTAATTTTATTGAATGGAGAAATTAAAGAGGCGCCAAGAATTTTTCAGAATCTGTGTTTTTGGCCTACTTCCAGTACTTAGCCAAAACTAAACAACCTTCCACACTTTGGAGTACCTACTCAATGCTAAAATCAACAGTCAGTTCTAATAACGACGTAAAACTGGACACATTCGAAATTAATAGCGTATCTGAAGAGGATGTCTGATGGATTTAAACCTAAAAAATCCAAAGTGTTCTCAGTCAAAAACGTGGAGACTTTCCTTAATGAGGCACCCGACAACATCTTTCTTGCCGTAAAAGTAAGTAACTATGTATGTATATATGGTGGATTAGTAAAGTATAACCAGTGTTTTAAAATGCGCATTTTATTGTAACCTGTACTTCGATAGATAGGTACTTGTCTTATTCACATTCGGTTTTGTTACAGGTGGCTTTAATTTTCGGAGTACATGGAGCTTGTCGTGGCAATGAACTTTTAAAAATAACTGTTGATGATGTCGAAAATCACTCGGATAATTTACTGTTAGTAAAGCTGACAGACACAAAAACAAAAATTGACCGATCCTACGTAATCCGAGGAGAATACAAAACTATTGTACAGAAATACCTGGACCTGCGTCCTGCTGATATAAAGACCAATCGGTTTTTCATCCGTTATCAAAATGGCAAGTGCTTCAAACAAGTTATGGGAAAAAATAAAATTTCTTACATGCCACAAGAAATCGCTACTTATTTGAAGTTACCAGATATCAAGCTATATACAGGACATTGTTTTCGTCGCACTTCTGCTACCCTGTTGGCAGATTCTGGAGCGGACTTAACTGTTCTCAAGCGACATGGAGGATGGAAGTCGAGTGCTGTAGCAGAGGGATATATAGAAGATTCCATTGAGAACAAGGCGAAAACATGTGAACGCATCGTGGAAAACATTAAATTGCAACCTTCAGTTAATCCATCCATGCCACTGTCGCCGCGCCCATCTACATCCAAACAAAGAGATTCACCGTCACATTTTCCTCAAAATGAGCCACATTCTGACATTATTTCAAACACGCAGAATAAAATTAAATCTACAACAATCTCTATTCCTAATAAAACTGTAACAATTAATTTTCAAAATTGTGAAAATGTCTCAAATGTAAATATAAGTTTTTAGTTGTTTTATTATTAGATACTACTTAATTTCAATTTAGTTGTTACTCTGTTTCATTAAATATCAATATTACAATAAAATATGAGGCGCCTTTTATTTTCTCATAGTGGGTGATGAAAAGTAGAGTGTATCACTCGGGCGCAAAATATATTTTTGGCTCGGGCGACGTACTTTGAATCCCTCGCTACGTTCAGGATTCTACTAAAGAATCCCTCGCTACGCTCGGGATTCTACTCTAGAATCCCTCACTTCGCTCTGGATTCAAAAAAGCGCCCTCGCCGTAAAAATATTATTTTGCTCCCTTATGATACAATCTACTATTTACTGTTAATGTGGCGTTCAAACTGCATCAGCGCATACCGTTTTCACACAAAGTCGTCAGTACTAGCGCTAGAATCTACATAACGCATCGCATTCCAAGGTTTTGAAACGAATGTCAAAATCTATCTTGATATAAAGCAGTGTTCTTGTAGAGTGTTATACAATTTAGAAGATGTGACAGTAATATGTGAATGTTCGGCACAGAACCCGCCCCCGCCGGGCGACGTGCACAGCCGCCCTCCCCGGCACCACGCTCCGCCACCAGAGCCCAGGAGGCAGGAGGACGTGCAGGTGAGTACACGTTAATACGTGCATCGCCATCATTCAAACCTCGACCCGTGATCTTGTATTCACAAAACTTCGCTTAGAGCTGACTGGTCTCTTCACCTCTCCCCGGTCACCTTCTCGGTTAAATACAAGTTACTTTTCGGACTAACCGACTACTTGACTATTCAAAAGCACTCAGTTCGATTTTGACGCGTACACGCTGGTTTTGTTTGACGAAAGTGCGATCAGCAAAATAATCTTTCTGCTTTCTCCACTAGCATGACGGTTAGACACTATTTATGGTATTGAATGATTTTGCGGTCACATATTACAATCAATATCTGCTTATAATCAAAGTTAAATGGTAGACGAAGTGAGAAAATCAAGTAATACGAGACGATAATCTAATAACAGATTTGAGTTAAATTCTAATATTACAACCGCCGTTTGTCTTGCATCATTCACAGACCATTTTATCTAGTATAAAACCGTTACAAGTTAAAACATATGTGTTAATATAATTCCAGGAGCTGCGCAAGTTCGGTCAGGAGTTCAAGTTAGTGTCGGGCGCGGGCCCGGCGCCGGCCCCGCAGGCCTCCCTGCCGCCACTGCCGCCGCAGGTGATGCCGCAGCCCATTATCAACCCACAGCCACCGGTAATATACTTATCTATCCTCACGCTGAAACGCCTTAAAGTAATTACACTAATATGAAAAGGGATTACTTAAAAAAATAAACAATCCCCAGCTGTCATTTGTAGATCTTTGACAGTCGTTACAGGTAGTCAGTGACCCAAAAAGTCTGACAACCAGTTTTACCAAGGGGTATCGTTTTACATGGTACTAATTGGGTTGTGGAGGTCAGATAGGCTGTCACTCTGTAAAATACTGGGGTATTCAGCTGCATCCGGTTAAACTGGAAGCCGACTCCACTATAGTTGATAAAAAGGCTAGGCAGATGATGATGATGATAAAATATAATACTTCAACTGTTAATTTCCATTCATCTAATGCGCAGCTTCCAATTGGCACGTAACGTGTACTGATGAATGTTCGGTAGAAACAATATAAAGTAGTATGATGTCCCACAGAGTCAGCCGCCCCCGGCCCCCAGCCCGCCCGAGGTGTCGGCCAACGTGTGCGCGTCCGGCGAACCTCACGCCAAGCGGGAGCGCCCACCCAAGCAACACACTCCGCCCACACAGCACAAGGTACGTCCTACATCCTCACTGGTCACTGGGTACCATCCTACCACTTTCAATGTCACTTGTTCGCTATAAAACGTCAAGGTAGTTTGAGGATGATTTCAATCTTGCTGAAATTTCAATTTACTGAGTTTTTGGTAAATTGGGGTATATCGGGTCAATGTTATATGAAACATTGAAAATTTGAAACTTCTTTGAAACAAAATGTAGCATTTTTTTGTGGTGACATCATATTACAATAAATTAACAAGTAATGCAGTAGAGATATAACTAATCCTATGACCGTGTAAAAACGAATGGAACCGCCAACAAGAGTTATCTATCTGTTACCCTGTATACACAAAACGTTAACAGCCCCCCGTGGTCCCAAAGGGCGGCGACTCCCCGATGTCGGTGGAGGAGCGCTCGGCGGCGTCGGCGTCCCCGCCCTCGTCCGCGTCGCCCGGCATGGAACGCATGGAGCGCATGGAACGCGTGCAGCAGATCAAGAAGTCCACGCTCAACCCCAACGCCAAGGAGTTCAACCCCGCAGCCAAGCCCTTCACCCCGAGGAGTCCAAGCACTCCGAATCCCAGTCGGTGAGTTAAAAACTTTTTGTAAAAAAAATATTGTTATTAAAAAGCGAGCACTCAAGCTTTAGAAACGAAGATGCAGTGTATGTGTCACAGCCAAATAGTTTAATTGGTTAATTTAACCGCATAGCCTCTTAAAACAAACCTAACTAACCTAACGTCGGGGTGCCCTTACCTTAAAACATTTTATATTCGCCTAGAAAGCGTAGTCGACGTAGCCTAACCAGCTAACCTAACATCCGGGTGCTCCAAGTCCCGAACTCAAATGTTGTTTTTTCATTCCGCTAGTTAAACGAACGCTATTTAGTAAAGAGGCTAGGCGATTAATTAAACGGCTAATAAAACCATTTGGCTGCGACATATACACCGAGACCGTTTGAACACCTCTGTAGCCGTGATTTGGATGTGCTGTGGCACCTGTTTGGGCCGATAGGGCTACTATAGGAGCGGTACGACGTATATTGCTTCAAAGCCTGAGTTTGTCTTTGATATTCTTATGCAAAGCGTATATAATTAGGACGGCTAGTACTGAAGCCCTACCGGTGCTTCCAGTCGATCTTGAGGTGCAGCGTCGGGCTGCAATGTTAACCACACGTGATCGTGCTAGGATTTCTAGATTAATATTCAAACCACAGACCGATGTCTGGGAGGAACTTTTATCTAAATGGCAATGTAGGTGGGATAATTCCACCAAGGGCCGACACCTCCACCAATTCTTTCCATCCATTCGTGAGCGGCTGGACAGGACATGGCTGAAGGTTGATCACTGTGTTGCCCAATTTCTCACGGGCCATGGCAACTTTAAAGAGTAAATTATTTTCCTTCAAGCTTGTTGACTCGCCTTTTTGTCAATGTTCCACATCTAACTGCGAATATGAACAATCTGCACATCACATTTTGTGGGAGTGTAGTCTTTGGCAAAATGAACGCAATATTATGTTGGGTAGTGTACAGGTTACATCCGGAGTTGTTTACTATACGGACCTTGTAGAAACCAGAGCAAATTTCCGTGCGTTCAAGCTTTTTGCCATACCTATTATTGGAATCAAATTTACCAGCTCACAACTTAGAACCCATTAATGTTAATATTTATCCGTGGTGCTAGTCAATTGGGCCTATCCCAGTTGTAACGTCCCTTTGTGCCTATTGGCCTTGTTTCGTTCTGTCTCTATCTGATATGGACGGAAGTGGAAATTACGGATTTTTCCTACTCCTGTGCTATACTTTCTGATTAATTTCGTTGCGGGATCCAAGACAGATAAATTCATTCTCTGGGACTTCGTCGAGCTTCATTGTCTCAGCGCTTTTCTGGTGGTCGCCACTGTTGATTCTGGCGCACAGGAGTTACAGTGGTTTGGGAATAGTGTGGCAGGCATACCCCCAAAGAAAGCCGTGTTTTGAATGTGAAGTCACGAGACCCGAAAATTATGCACACGGAAAGGCGCCAAGAAATATAGAATGGCCCTTGAAGGACTGTTTTTTTTTTAAGATCAACGAAACACGTAAAAACGGTGATATGCATCTCGTTTACAATGATGTTATTTATATTTTCAGGCCACACACGCCAGGTACCCCTTCAGGCGTAGGCGTGGGTGTGGGAGTTGGTGTGGGCGGCATGGGCGTGAACCTTGGTGGCGTGAGCGTCATGGGGCCTGGAGTCAGCTATGTACCTTCGCCACATCCTCCGCCTCCCATGGTATGTATTCAGTAGAAATAGATGTCCCAAGTTAGATAATGTTCTCAATAATATGGTAAAACATAGAATTGTATGTTCTGTATTACTTTGCAAGTCTCACCCATCCAAGCTAATCTGAACGGAAACTATAAGTTTATTCGTTCACATAAATGTCAAATGTCCTTGCTATAGATTAATGGACCTCTCAGAATGTGAAAAGCACTCAATATGCTGCTTAGAAGTCTTTGAATAAAACATCATGTAAAGATTCAGCCAGTATAGCGCCATCTGCGTCATTTTTAAAAGCATGTAACATATCTTTCTTAAATCAATGAATTACCCGTGATTATTCTGTCCAATACTCCAACAGAAAAAAATCATACAAAAAGCACTATTTATGTCTTATGTGGTGGCGGCCCCGACTTACGAATAGTAAGCCGTGGGTTTAAACCCAGACAGGCGCATTACTTTGTGTTATTTATTTCATCACCACTGCTCTTAACACGGTTAAGGAAAAGATCGTGAGGTAATCGACATGTCCTAGAACCGAAGAATTCGAAAAATACGATGTGACGTCTACCAATCCGCACTGGGCCCGCGTGGTGGATTACAAAAAGCCCGTTCCCTCTGATAGAGAGGAGGCCTGTTGTGTCCCAGCAGTGGGAACATTAATAGGTAGATAATGATGATAACTAGGACTATTTGTCTTAACAAAACTTGTTATCCAATGTTCACCCGCAAGTTGTATGACCTCAAGAGCTAGATAACGTAGTGGATAGCAATGTTACCCGCAGGTGGCGGCAGTCCCGTACGCGATGATGGCAGCCGCGGCCGCCGCAGCGCAACAACCTCCCGCCTATCTGCAGCATCCGCACCCTGCTGTGAGTACCTCACTTTATACACAGCTATTTGTAAGATGCCTACAGATTTTGTCACGCTTCAAAAGTCCATAGAAAGCCTAATGGAAAAATTAGAAGCTTTTTGGCATATTGAAACAAAACTATACAAACACTCAATAAAATGAACAATCAAGCAATTCAGCTTGGTTCTCTGCTTTATGACATATACGCCTCTCTTCTTTTACTATAGTAAATTAATTAAAATAAAGTTATGATAAAATCTGAAGACATCTTTCATACTGAACCATTTTTAATCTGTTGCTGACTTTTAGAGGCATCAATGTGGAATGTTTTATCTTATAAAGTTGAATTTAGCTCATGGTCTGGCGAACTGTCATACTTTTGGCTGGAAATTACTGTTGGAAACGCGGCCTATTACACAATAGGAGTGTTCCTTGTAAACAAAAACATGACAAAGAACCTAATATATTGGGGATGGCGACAGATGGAGATGGGGTGCGATTGCCGGCAGTACGCGCCGCCTATATTCATGGTGCCTGACAAAAGGGACCGCCCAGATGCGGTGAGCACACTAGTGGACTTATGGGATAAGGAATTATTTGTGACAAGTATTATGGTTTGTAATAATACTAGACTTCAGTTTTCACTAGTTTCTGAAAGCCTCATCATAGATCAGTGAATCTTCTGTCAATTGTTATTTGAGCTATCGAGGTTGACTAAGGTCCATGTTCACCAAAAAGATATTGGTCTGATTATCTAAAAACAGCTGTTTTAAACATATTTTTGTATGGGAAAATGTCACAGTGACAGCTGCTTTTGGGTAATCAGACCGTTATTTTTTCGGTGAACACGGACCTTAATAACTTCAAGGAAAGCTTGATTAGATCATCTAAGCAGACATGACATTATGAACACCAGATCCAAGAGATCCAGAATAAATAAATTCTGCTTCTGATTTCATAAAATTAATGTAGTCAACTCATTTTTGGGTAAATAAGTACCCCTAATTCAATCGGAATAATGCAAAAATAAAATTGATAATAATGATACTTGTCTCAAATAAGTTCGTTGTTCCACGTTCCGCCCGCGTGCAGTGTTCGGTTTACCCGCAGTGTGTCGTGACTTCCATGTACTTGTACAGACGGGTGCTTGCCTGACTTGCCTCGGTAACCACGTGGCTAACCCACCACCACTGAACGTACTAAATGATTTAAGAACGGACAGATACCAGTCATTTCACAGTTATTTTCTTCTTTTGAAAAAAGCTCCTCAGCTTTATTGCAGGGAGCGAAAAGATTACCCGTATATGGGTATTTTTTTAAGGTTGGGTAAAAAACTAGAGTTTACAGGTTAACTTAACCAGTATTATAGGGTTAATCAGCCAATAATACCCAGTCCACATTCAGAGTTCAATTTAGAACAAAATTATTTTGCAAGTCTCTTGTGTCTAATTCTGGTTATTCAGCAATATCTAAATTGTTAACCCATTTTATAAGGTTTAACACGAACAATGATTAATCAAACATGGGTTAAAGGTCTAACTGGTTAACCTTTGAAGCCGATTAATCAGGTCATTAATCGGCTCCTGCCTGCAATAAACATTAAAGTTCATTGTGATTTTAACGGTGATGTAAAATCAGTGTAAAAATGGCAAAATAACTGTGGTTAGACTGTATCGCGTACATAGCCGTGCTACTTGTATAATACCGGTACGGACACATTTCGTTTCGGCTCAGAAGGTAAGTACCTATTAGTATGGAGGTCATACAAATAAAGGGTGTAAAACACCTCTTAACGAATCCGAAAACCACTTGTTCTCCCCGTCATTGCGATCATTTTTTTGTTCTATACCATAACTGGGAACCTTCTAGTTCCGGAGATGGGGGTCACCAACTTTTTGGCAAGTTTTTTTTGAAAATACAAGTTTTTATTGTAAGATTTTTATTTTAAACACCTCTACGACCCCCGCACTATTCAATACATCCATCAGCACTATGTTTTAAGTGCGTTACATTGAGTTCTGCCAGCAAAAATGTATTTTCACCCCCAAAAAAAAGTTTTGCGTAAAGTTACCTTAGTTTGATGTACAGAATGCTTGGTTGACGGCTTCGTGATGAGGTGGTTTACACCCTGTATGTATTTACCGAAGTATCGGTCCTTGTCCGTATCCACACCCGCGTGCAGATGGTCCATACCGGTTTTATCTGAGTCTTAAGGATGAAGCACGCTAGACCGTGTAGGGTCCGAGCCGAGTGTCGAACGTGCAATTTTGTATGGAGACACTCAATTCTGCGGCTTCAGAGCCGCTACCGAGTAACGTCCATACAAAATTGCATGGTCGACACTCTGCTCGGACCTAGCCCGATCTAGCCTGAGTCATCCTTTACGTGAAAAATCCATTTCCTATGTCTCCACGTTTAACGGGCACATGGACATTAACCGTCTCACCAACCAACGCTAACGCTTTCAGAGTGATTTTCGTTTGATTAAATAATAACTGCGTTTCAGTTCAGTGATTGTCTGTTTTCTTTTGTACGCGGTCATCACAATTGTATTTTTTATTTGAGCACTTTGGCGGTGTTACACTTTTGAGAATAACTGAAAACACGGACACAACAGATAGCATACATGAACGTATTGTAATAGAAGTAGAATTATTTATTTATTGAAGTGAAAACTCCTGCAGGCGCGTTGAGCATTTTTTGGGTAAACAAAATCAAGGAACTCGCGTGACCGTCACCTAACGCATCGTAGCACTCGTAGCTGCAGTACAAGTACGTAGGAATCGATAAGATAAATTTGACAGTTATTCTAGATAAAATGAGTTTTTATGGAGTTGTGATCCGCTACGGCGTAGCACAACTAGACGTGCGCAGGGCACAACCCGTACCCATCTAAGATTACTTAGTTTTCACTTCTATCGGCAGTCCCCAAAGCTGCAGTGCAAGTATGTAGGATTCGATAGGACTCGATTAGGTAAATTTATCAGTTATGCTATATAAATAAAATGAGTTTTAGACTCCATAAAAACTCATTTAATCGAGAATCCTATCGAATCCTACGTACTTGCACTGCTGGTCCGATGATTTTTATTTCTATGTGAACCAGAAATGAAGAACACAATCAGAGCCCGCATAAATCTACTAACTAACAAATCTTTAATTGGTTTGTTGATTGTGTGTTATTGCCCCTTTTTAAAGAATTAAATGAACAACAAATCAATGAAAGGTTAATAAATTTAATGGAATCAAGCTCCTAGAGATAAAACAGGAATATGGGGAGTGTTATTGGGTTTTCCCATCAGGAATTTCTACGTAGTAGCCCAGGAATCTGGATTTGCACCCGGTCGATGGCCTCCTATAAAGGCACTTTCAATTTAGACGTTTCGTGTCGCGCCGAAGCAGTGCGTTTGTCGTACTGCGTATAGTTCGGTTCAAATTTAATGGCGGCTCGGAAGTTAGCTGCGAGTGACGGTCTGCGCAGGTATAACGGTTCAAACTTTACGGCGCCTAGGAACATCTAACGTAAAAGTGCTCAAAACAAAATGTTACGTATCAGAGGGACACAGAGGACGCATCGTCTTGACTGTATAATGCGCAGACCGTCACTCGCAGCTAACTTCCGAGCCGCCATTAAGTTTGAACTGAACTATACCCGACGTTCGTTTGTTTTCATACAGCGCGGCAAACCGTGCGGCACTGTTGCTGTTACTGTTGTTGGCGCGACACGAAACGTCTAAATTGAAAGCGCCCTTACAAGGGACTTAAACATTTATCGAAAAGTGTGTGTACTATTAGATACACCTCTGCCTGACCCTTCCGGGTTTACAGGCGTGATGTTATGTAGATTAGGGTATTTAAAAATCTTAGAAGCCACGAATTTGTGTGTTCTAAGAGGCCTGCGGAGCATGCGATACAAACTTAATACCAAAATAATTTGTAATCCGTACATATTCTTAAGGTATTGTGTATTTATTTCGATTGGATTACATAATTTATCTAGGTTCCCAAATATGTATTTTGGATGGGAATTGATTTAAATAAGAGATATGAGAAAAAGAAGTTTTCTATAGAAATTTTAAATTTTTCATATCTCGTCTTTATATCATTGTCCTTTCAAAATATATATTTGGGAACCTAGATATTGTGTAATCCAATCGAAATAAATACACACTTTCTTAAGAATATGTTTGATTTACAAATTATTTTGGTATTATGTTTGTATGAATGACGCACACTCCGCCGGGCCCCTTCAAACGCAAACTCAAACTCAAATCATTTATTTCAATTAGACCATTACGGCACTTTTGAATGTCAAAAATACAAAACTAAATCAAAGCTACAGTCACAAGGCATAATAACTTGAGAAAGTACTGTAGTTGCCCATTCCCTCCCGTAGATCTCTATGGAGAAGAACGGGCAAGAAACTCCATGGACTTAAATCAAAATATTGTTACAAAATCTTGGTTACATCACTCATGTTGTGATTCTACATATATGTGAGAACGATGTAGAAAGACCTTAAGACCATAAGTTGGTTGCTCATTTTTGGAGCCCGTAGCGTTACGCAAATATCCTCTTACATCATTTCAGAAATGCACAATCAACTCATTTCAATTGGAAACAAGATTGGGAATCGATCACCAATGAAATTATTGTGATGTCGTAAATAGACCTCTATATCACGATAGTATCAGATTAGACATGTTTATTAGAGATCAGTGGGTACGCAAAATATGCACTTTAGACGTGGAGTTGCGGACACCAGCCCAATATACAATACCAGTCAAATAAGGAATCGGCCAGCAATGCAATATTTTACGCTAGTGTTTTGGTCACTCAATGGTCCGTTGGTTGTGGCACCTGTGTTGGATCCTTCGATTATCTTCCACTGCCAAGGCCTTCCGTTCTTCGTCTTTTAACTAAAATCTTAATTTAATTCAGCACTACAAAAACTAAGATGGGAAAATGTCATTAGTTGCAGTGTAAATGATATGTATTTGCAGTGATAAGCGCGCTCATTATAATTAATTACGTACCATACGTAACGAAATAAAGGAATGTAAATATAAAATAATTACAATATATAAAAAAAATAATTTACTCATTTCGAAAGTCTTGAAGTAGTTTATATTATTAAAATACTAACATTAATGTTGTTTGCAGTGGCTTTTTATGTTAATACCAATTGATTGTTGTTTTTAGTGCACTTAACATTATTTATTACATCACCAATATGGATTTCACAAAACCATCACTTTAGTGTCTTCCAAAAAACATTTTATCCGCGTTTTAAAAAAAACAACTTAAACACAATCATCATTAATTTTATAAATAGTCTTCCAAATAGAACATCTTTCTTTTTACAACAAAACCCACTCAAAGAGTAAGTCTACCCATAACCTAAATCTTTTCCTCAGGTTTTAAACCAACCGTCTGTTCAGATACTTGCCATAATTTCACAGCCAAGTCCTCATTTCTGGCCTTCATACCCATATACCCTTCCCTACAGTCTACAAAATACCCTCCTGTCGTTTGATCGACATCATCTGAAATAGCTAGGAACAACGTCGTCTGAGCTCCTTCTACTGGATTCTTGAAGAATGAGTACAGCACCAAAGTTCTTAACTTCTCTAATATCGTTGCTTTGTAGAAACTTGTATTTACGTGACCAGGGTGCAAGCTGTTCACGGTAACATCAGTGTCTTCCAGTCTTCTTGCTAACTCGTTACTAAAGAGTATGTTACATAGCTTACTATCGCAGTACGTTCTCATGTATGAGTGAGGACTGTTCAAGTCGCTGACAGTTCCAAACCTGTGCAGCGTTGACGTCACTATGATAATCCTGCTTGGTCCAGATTTCTTTAACAAAGGTATCAAGAGCTGAGTCAGTAAGAAAGGTCCGAAATGATTGACCTGCATGTCCCTAATTAATCCATCTTCAGTTTTGTCTCTGTGAACACCACTAGCGCCGGCATTGTTGATCAAAATATCCAATTTCGCTTCGGAATTTTTAAATTCTTCAACGAATTTTCTCACAGAAGCGAAGGAACTTAAGTCCAAGTGCATGTATCTAACGCTTCGGTTTTTAGTCTTCTTGACTATGGATTCTGCAGCTTTTTGGCCCCTGTTCTCGTCCCGGCAGCCTAATATCACTTTGGCGCCTCTCCTGGCCAGTTCTAAGGCGGTCTGGTAACCGATTCCGCTGTTACCACCCGTGACGATCACCACTTTACCACTCATGACATTGTCGGAGTAACACTTCCCATTGGTTATTTTATTATAAGTTTTTATTAGGATCAGTCCTAAAATCAGCCACACTAACCACATTTTGACACAGTTATACTATTATTTCTCCAGTTTTATATTCACAGTGTTACAAAAAACAAGCAGACAATATTTGCACAGATGAACTCTCTATTATTATTCAAAAATGTTGTGTTCCCCGCGTCGTTCTCGCAATGTCACTGAAGATTTATCTGTATTAATGTCAAATCATGTGAACGGACTAATTATCAGCTCTGGCCGCGTGGCTGTTATCAAATTATATCGTTATCCATTCTATATTGTAAACAGTTTGCGTCCGTCCGGCTGTTCGACTTCGGCATTACAGTGGGTTCAAAGTTGGACGTAAATATAACGAAATTAAATTTGATTTATTGATCATGACTATTGATTTGTAACAAAATTTTGTTGATTTAAATACATTTTGTTACTAAGCTTTTCACAACACTGTTAAGGTCAGATTAAAACTAAATACTTAAAAGTTTCGAAAGCTAACGAATAAATTCGGTTGCAACAATGATGTTTGCGAGAAACTTCATCTTGGTATATCGAAATTCATGTTACACCTTTCCCCACAATCTCTTATTAAAATGATAATTAATAAAAGATAATTACCTACTATCTGCGGTTTTCGATATCAGGGACAGATACACCTGTTTCTAAAATATCTAAAGGCGATTATCCGATAACAATGTTTCGAAATCCAAACGCTCAAAGTTCAGTAAGAAAAGTTGGATAAACTTAGCGTTTACAAAGTTACTAAGAGACAAATTCTTTCTCTAACTTCTCACTTTATGCAAATGCAATAAACAGTATGTAAGGTAAATAATACCTTTCTGTAAGTAGTTCAGCACAGATGTCGAGTCTCAGCGTTAGATTAAAGTTCATGACTTTGTTCCCACATTGATAACCGATTTATAGCAGCTGCAATTTATGAGCCTGTTTTGCTTGATATATTCACTTGTTAATTATTTCAAGCGGGGATAGATCATCCCAATTTCAGGCAAAGGCTTTGCCAGTTATATTAAAATCGTGAGTAGCGTTTTCAACTTTATCTGAAGATTTACTGACAGCAACTTGCTTCAAATTTTTATTCAACCTGTAAAATATCCATGTTTAATTTTGTGTTACCACCAAATATTTTGGCTATGTTATTCAATATATCTACAATTCTACACCACCATAAGAATTTGCGCTTCAAGTGGATTTTGATTACACAATTCGTATGTCTATCTTTTGGTTCCATTACGAAAAATTACGAAAACCAGCGAGATAGACATACGACTTTCCGAATAGAATTGAAGCGTTTGTGAATAGCTACGTTGATCAGACTTGTTAAAGTTTTGTTTTGTTCAATGATAGATTAATAGGTATTTCACTATTTTGAATACAATCGGCAAACGGAAGTACACAGGTCAGAGAAAGAGATAAACTGTAAGGTCGTTAACTTAATGTAGAACTGGCGACCTTACTCTGCTTCATTCTCTTTTATGACTTGCAAATAAACATCAAAATGTATTTACTACGTAAGTGTAGTACTGATGAGTTATTCAATTCAAAATCATTTATTTATGTCCCTTTAGGATCATAATCAAACATAATTCGATATAAATTAACCATTACAAAATTAAAATTTCAATCAGTATATAATAAAAAAAAATTAATCAATTAGATAGTGTAAATTGAAACTAAAAAAATAATATTAACAATTATAAAAATTTAAATGTAAATCGCAAAAAGTACAAAAATAATTAATTAAATAATATACATGTCATTAAAACTCTAAAATTTCAATGGAAGACTAATAATACACCTGCCTCTGAGTCATTTGTTTGTTTGTCATTACATTAACCATATAACAATGGCTAGTCGCCGCCTTAGTGCTTGAATGGCCAATCGACCAATGAGCAAATTTTACAGGAGACATTTTTTAAAGTTACCAACGAATATTACTAGAAGTCAATTAAAATCTTTCATACATTAGACACATGTAGTATTGCTTTACATATATTTAAATACAAATTGAAAATAATAAACAATGCACTGATTATTTTTCATTTTAATGATGGAGGTTGGCCAAAATGGTTCCAACAAAATTATGTTTATGGATTTAGAGCACAATGACATCGAGATAGTGCTCTAAAATGACGTGCAAGTTTAGTGCTTGTTTGTCCAAACCACCACCATTAACGCTATACAGTAAGTTCTATTTTACACAAGATTTTCTGTAGGTTCGAATACAACTTCAAAATGTGTTAGGAGAGTAAGGCTTTAGATAATCAAAGATACATGTGTGTGCATTTAGGTAAGGTAGGTTATCTCCGAAGGTCAAGCCGAAGGCACAGAACTTAAATACTATATTATTCTTCTAGTTTACTGCATTATGGGTATCAAATTAAAGGGCTCATCATGAGGATTTAAAAAATGGTATATCATGACTTTGTTTGAAATGGTAAAGAAGGAAAATCCGATAATATTCCTCGGCGCCATCGTGGATTTTCATTTTATTGTTCGCGTAAAAGTCCAAGTCCAACCAATTCGGAAGTAGGTATTTTTTCAAAAAAAAAAAGGTTCACAATTGCCCGAAAAATCGGTGAACATCATAAAAAACAAACAGCCGAACACATAACCTCTTACTTTTTTAAGTCGGTAAAAAGTAGCACGTGAAGTACTGAAATCGAATCACGAATTAGATCCTATATGTAACACAGAAGTAACAACGACTACTAAAACAAAAGATTATCAATGAAATGTCAAAGTGCCTTTCTAAATCCAATTCGCCTAATTTATAATCGTTTTTCTTCGTTGTTACTGACATTTTATAGCACTTGGTACTGTTCAGAAACAATTAAAATCATTAAAATTATCGACAAATGCCGCTAACACGAAATCGAAGCAAACAATAAACAAACAAAATGGCGTTGCACGGGTTCGAAATGCTTGACTGTGATTGGTCAGTCGATGGAGATTGGACAAACAAGAACGGAGACTGATATTTAGATGCGTTCATTTGAGCAAAATATGGAGTTAGAGCACTTAGCACTTAAAACAGTTTTTATATGGCAGATTGGAATATTTTGTTTTTGTTATTGTGCAAGTTACATAAAAAAATAATTAATGAAATAGTTATTGTATAGTCCGTAATCAGGGTGGCTATACTTTTAAATAAAAAAGTCCATTTTGCTAAAATTGGTCGGTTGGCCATTCAAGCACTAGGGCAACGTAATGTAACAACAATCAAACCTGTTCGAAAATACGTTCAGGATAGTGTTGGAGGTAGCCCGTAGCCTGCGCCCCAGAGATATGCACCGCTTTCGCATCGTCGAGTAGAAACAGTCGACACCAGCATCAGCGAACATCCCCGACGCGCTGCAGTGCCGGGGCAGCCCCAACAGCACCCTGAACGCATTATTATACTGAACACGAAGAGCGTTGTACTGTTTCTGGGTATATGAACCCCAAAGGCTGGCCGTGTACAGGGACGTACAACAACGTTGTTATAGACAAGAAAAACTTCGGAAAAAATAATGTGAAAACCGTCTTTAATTTATAAAACAATAGTAGAACAAAATCTTCAAATGTTCTTGTTTTAAATCTCGTACCTACACACAATCTGACATTTTGTAGATATCGATTTACACACGGATATGGTTATCTAGGTATTTGCTCGCTATCTCGGGCATAGGTGAAAGAAATTAATATATTATAAGCACATAAGATCTTGATGATTGATGATGATATGAAAGCATTTCATTTTAATTTCTTATAAAACCGAAGGGTATTCTGTCTCAAACTTCTTACATTACTGTATTTACGAAAATTTCACCGAAACTCAGCATTTTCTTTTTAAAAAATATGGTTATAACATGCTAAATCTTTTCGTGTCTAACAATATAAAACCACTTATTAATTCTTTCATCGAAGAACCATTCCACTGCATTGCTTCGTGACACGGTTCTGGTTCTGAATATCATATTTATTCCTTATTTGAACCAAGCTACGGTAAAGGCTGTACCAGACACGCTACACCCGACGCTATCACATTACGACGCATGGATCCAATCTGATCCCAAAAAAAAAAACATTTCTTCAATATTTATATCCACTGTTTGTTTACGTTTATTACTGCCCCAATGACAAAGCATGCTAAAACAACTGTTTAGAGTCCCAACTTCAATGATATAATTATTATTATGGTGTCTACAGCTGGCATATGGTGCCATGGGAGGCGGCGGGGGAGTCGCGGGGGTCACAGGGGGTGGCGGACAGCCCCCCATGCAGTCACAGCAACAGAGGAACTTCAGGAAAGGTAAGCAAGACGTCAACCATGCTGGATTTATTATCTATGATCTTATAATTGTTCTTGTTGAGACCTTAATGTCCTCGCAAAATACGCGCTTCCTTCATCCCGATTGCCCGGAGTTAAGTGCCTGAAAAGCCGTTATTTGCTATGTTAGCCATTGATTGAAAGGCAAGGAAAATTAAGAAAAATAACAATATATACGTAAAAAAAATAGTTACGATAGCGTAAATGTTCACTGGCTCGAAATTCGTGGCAGAGAACATTTACAGTGACATTTTTTTTTATATTTGGTGTTCTTTTTACTAAAGTATACGCAAGATTAAGGAAAACGCACGCCAGACCGTGCCGGGTCCGAGCCGAGTGTCGTCCTTGGCGTTACCGAGCACCGGACAATGGATTATCATACAAAATAGCACGGACGACACTGTTCGGACCTGGCACGGTCTAGCGTGCGTCATCCTTTAGACTAGGATTTAAACAGCGTAATAATGAGAGCACAAGGAAGGCAGCATCAGTGGTGTCGGGTGTCGTGTGTGTTAACCGGGTTGAGTGTGTAGTGGGCGTAGGTTCGGGCATGCAGGTGGCGGCGGCGACGGGGCAGCCGCTACTGGCGCCGGCGCCCATCCAGCAGTTCGTGCCCTACCCGCACCCGCACCCCGCGCAGCACCAGCAGCCGGCGCTGCAGTACCAGCATATGGTGAGTACACACAGCTACAGTGCAGCCCGCCTAGCATGACCACCGGAGAAACGAGAGAGACTCGACAAATCTTTTGTTCATCTGTCATTGAATCGACAAAATGACAGATGAACAAAAGATTTGTCGACTCTCTGTCGTGTCTACGGTGGCCATGCTACGCAGGCAGGTCTACCAATTACCTCTCCCAGAGAGCGTTATACTTAAGGGACATTGAGCACGTATTTGCGGCGTCCGACTAAGCATCGAAAATTCAAAATGCCGCTCAATTTGTCATCCTTTCGAAATTTCAGCATAAATTACTACAGTTTTTGAATGATAGTGGTATCTTATGGGGATTTCCACAAAAATTGTGCATTTTTCTAGAAGATTTCTTTAGAATAAGCATCACCTTTGTACTATTTTCTGATCCTTTCTTCTTCTTCTCTATATTAAGTGTGAAGAACTATCAAATAACATTATGTAATAGTGTAGGTTTCTACACTTTCTACCAGTTATAGAAATGTTGTAATCGGATCGATTTTTCTAAAGATTATTTTTTTAAATATACTTGGAAGGAACTGCTACGGAATTTGTTCCACCAATGTCTGTATTATTGCAGACCGCAGACAGCACTTTAATTTGTCTTTGTATCCAGGTCCGAATGTACCACGGCGGCGTAGGCGGGTCGGTTGGCGGCGTGGGGGGCGGCGGCGGCGGACTGGGGCAGGGCGAGGTGGGCGTGCAGGCCGTGCAGGGCTACGCGCCGCCGCCCGCGCCCTCGCCCGCCGCGGCCTCACCCGCGCTATACCCGCCGCCCTCGCCCGCGCACACGCCGCACCCGCACCCGCACCAGCACCCACACCCACACCATCACTTCCAACAGCCACCCTTCCAGGTAATACCTACCTACCTACGTGCCATCCACTTAACTAATGTGCTAATAAAATATAAATAACAAGACAAAATAACTCTAGCGACATCTATGACGCAAGAGTGAAAATGAAATAGCTAGCAAGGAGGTGACTTCTTCGCGCTCGGAACGTAAGAACATGATTGCTTCCGCTCGCGATCCCAACAGGTTCCAGCTTTTCGAGTTTTATTTCGTGCAAATGGAAAAAAGACAGAAGCAGTAGACCATAGTAACTGGATCTTTTTGAAAGATAGGACACTCAGGTTAGCTGGAGAAGCGCTATCATAGTAGCTGGTCAAGAATCAACCAACGAGTTATAGTGCGATGGTACACACACACAGACTATAAGAGTCAACTATCGATGAAGTCAATTTTTGTTAATTTTTAACTTGAAAATATTCGCAGCGTGTAGTTTTATTTTTGGTTTGCATTTGCTTAGGTTGGTAAGTAAAGGACCTCGTGGTTAAATTAAAACAGTCACACGGGTCGGTCTCCAAGGTAAAGCAGTGCTTGCGTAGGTCGGTTAGTGAATTAGCATCATTACACACCGGGTTTCCTTCGTGCCTCAGAAAGCATTTTAGTCCGTTGGTTCCGGCTGTCATTTGTAGATCTTTCACAGTAGCTACAAGTAGTCAAAATCCTGAAATTCTGACAACCAATCTTACTAAGGGGTAATGTATTACACACTTATTGGTGGAGACTTGTGGAGGTCAGATTGGCAGTCGCTCCATGTAAAATACAGATTTTTAGCTGCATCCGGTTAGACTGGAAGCCGACCCCAACATAGTTGGGAAAAGGCTAGACAGATAATGTGTGACCTATAGCCGTTCCAAAGAAGCCTATTTAAGTTAGTAAAGCAAGATTTGTTTGTGTATAGGCATACCACCAGGTGCTGTGCCCGCTGATGGGCCCGGGCGCGGGCAGCGGGCACCACCACCACCACCACCACCTCGCCTACCTCAACCACGCGCCGCCCACCGCCTCCCCGCCGCAGCCGCACCAGCACCAGCCGCACCAGCACCCGCTGCAGGTAACTAACACACGGCACACACTGCCACATGGATCTCTGCTCATCTCACTATATACACCCTGTATCAGAAAGGTGACCTAAAAACTATGGAGAAGCCATCTCATTTTCATGGATTGATCAGCGTTTTCCAGTATCCTATCTCATTCCGTCACGTAATTTGGTGGAGCGAGAAGTCCGATCGCAAACATCCGCATCGGAAGCACCTATCTTGCCATAGGATCTCTCACTTGAGTGACTTACAAGATGCCAGAAAATGTTGTTCTGTGGTTGAAATGAGATGTCAGTATAGACTTGCAAAACTAAACAATTTTCTGCAAGGGACCTTCATCGTAATCACGAAAAAGAATTATATCCGCTATCGGTCAAATATATATTGAAGTATTATATGGGGCCACAAATAATTATTTCGCGATTTTGATGATGCTCCCTCCGATTGAGGATGTTGTGCTGTTTGTTTGTCTGTACTGCATCCTTACATATGACCACACTTTCTGATACAAGCTGTATCTCCACAAAAATCTTATGGCGCATGACGGTATTCAGGTCTTACGACGCTGTTTTATTTTTCACATTTCTTAAAACAGTTGTACAAATGCTCGCCAGCGTCATGTGATGCAAAAGATCCATGTGGCATTGTACTTGTGAACGACGACGTCATGAACTTATCTCATCAAGTTTTCATTTTAATTTGACCATTATTACAAGTCTAAAAATACTCGTCAGTGGTCAGTCCCAACTAGGTGTCAGGATACCGGGGTCAGGGAGGTTACCATGCACTTTTACATCAGGCCAAGATATGACAAAAACTAAAAGAAAGTCGTATGTGGTAATGTGAAGCGATTTTGAAGCATGTGCAGTGCAACTACAGGTAATCTTTATCTCGTCAGAACTTCGCCGGTGAGTGCATGTGCACCGTCTGCTGGCGTGGTTGATGATCCGAAGCTGGATCTTGTGCATTTCATACACGTGTTCGTACAATGTGAGTCTCATTTCGTATTAGTAGATTCGATAATCGATAACGCGTACTGACAACACTGATAGCCCTACTGAATAACATCGCATCTTTTGTTTATTGTGTGTGGGCACGAAGTAGATAGATATAGAAGGTCAGCTCCATACAAACACCGGAAACAGACATCTTACGACAACTTTTGGACTTCGTCAGTCACTTATGTCACATAAATAACGTCGTCATTAGCACCGTATGGTGTGAAGTATGATAAAAGTTTTCGTGAGTCATTTTGAATGCAGGGTGATTTCAAGGTATGTCTTTACTCGCTGTACGTAGAGTTGGACGTAGTGTAGTCATGCACAGCAATGTGTGAGTCTTTTCGGCCGTCGGAGGAGCTGGCATTCTGTACCTAACTATTTTGTGGTGTGGGTTTTTGTGAGTAATATCGGGTAGACGTTTAACTCGTGCGTGCGTGGGACTCTCAGGGAGTGCTGATGCCGCCCAGCCACGGGTCGTCGGGCGGGTCCACGACGCCGGGCGTGGGCAGCGGCGGGTCGCACCCGTAACGCGACCTGGCGCCTCGCCGCGCCCGCGCGCCGCGCGCCCCGCGCCCCGCCGCCCCGCGCCCGCAGCTCCGCCTCAGTCTCAGCTACAACTACAACGTGTACGTGGCGCAATACGCGCAGTACGCGCAGTACGCGCGCCTCGTGCGCACCGTGCGCCCGCCGCGCCCCGCCCGCCCGCGCGACTACTGACCGCCCGGGGTGACAGTGTGACAGTGTGACAGTGCGACAGTGCGACAGTGCAGCGTTGTGGTGACAGCCGGCCGGACGGCGACAGCGCCCAGACACTTTGTGCTTCGAGCGATGAGCTCATATTATTTCCTTGCTTGTATTCTCGTTTTCATATTATTACCGATGTAATTATATTAAAGGAAATAGTTTATATCGGATTTACATGTAAATAGTCGAAGTAAGCTATTCGTTGTAACTATTCAATTTCAATCCGATATATTGTGTAACTTTCATTATGTTGCGATGTACTGAGTAGTAACGATCACCGGTCTATAACATGGATATTGAACGTAGAATCAATAGCGATGTTATCCTAACGCAATGTAATGTAGAACAGCTTGGAGGTCTCTGCCAACTGAATCATTGTGAAAGTATTGCTGGACAGTAGTTTCCTAATTTTGCTGCTGGCAGCATTATGTTTTGCGGTCTTGTAGAAACGAACAAACTGATTCGCTAGTTCGAAATTCATCTTTAATTATTTACACACGCGAATTTTTATAATTCTGATCTAAATTTACTCGAAAGCAATTTGAAGTATCAAAATTTGTATTAAAAGTGCACTTGCAAAGCTTTTTTATGTAATATTTGTAACAAATGTCCGCAGAGACTTTATGTGGAGGTAGAAGGCGTGGGAAATCTACGCCGGTTTACTTAAAAAGGCGCTTCTATCCCCACTGTATTGTTACAATTAGTGAGCTGAGATTTTTTAATTTTTTATCAAAATTAGCACGTAGACTAGGAGGCCTTCATTTTTTACAAAAAAAAGTCATCATCGTCACGAAATATTAATTGTACTTTTAACGCCATCAAAGTATTTGGCGATATTCAAGTATTTATTAGGAGTGACTAGATGTCATCTTTATGCGTAGTCTACCGTGGGGTGACGCAGCTATAATGTTTTTCTAACTTTAAAAATACAACGTAAAGTAATAACTTGTATGCCTTCTTCGTATCGATACGTTCATCGCAATAATTGATGTTTTTTAATGTTTTTCTAAATGTTTTACTCGGTATTTTCACGTGGCAAGATATTTTCGAGTTTTAATTGTTATTGTTTGTTATCTAACTTTAGTGAATTACATAAACTCTAGTACAGTAAAAAATATAAATACGAAATTATCCATTTTGGATATGAATGTACCACACCCTACTCATCATAATTTAACGGACACTGATTATTGTGATATATACCAAAGATATGAAAACATCTTTTACAACCTATAGTTGCCAATTTTAAAAGAAGAACCGTAACTTATTGAACAATTTTAAAAATGGGTTCAATTTTGTATAAAATTAAAGTTGTCACGTGAAAAAGCGGAAAATGTGTATTATCTTCGAAATAATATGAATACCTGACCATTCTTTCAAGTTTTTGATAGTATAGTCAGTGTTGCCATTCACCTGAAAACACTGTTTAAAATTTAATACTTTAGTTAGGTTAGCACGGCGGGGAAAAAAATATTAAATATTTAAGAATGTATGGAAGATTGTATGTGCGTGTGTGTAAGATAAAAGTGCGTCTTGTACGGACGGAGTGCGATCCGCCCTCTCGCGGCACTGTGGGCGGACTACGTATTATAATTAGATAATTCACTCTCTATCATACTTATCGATACAAACTGGGAGGAATTTGATAGATATCTCGTCAGTTTATCTTATGTATTGAGAGCCAGGCACGTACCTAGCTAAATAAGGTGCATGTCAGTTTTATATTTAAAAAAAATGAAATAAATCGAACTAAATATCATAATAAAGTTTGATACAACATAGTCTACACATCTATTATTAGTAGAATTTTATATTTATCGGCAAAAACATCCTTTTATACTAAAAGTAGTAATAATTATCAAGTTCCTTTCGGTTTTGGTCGATAATCTTTGTTTCTTCGTTTATAACGACGAGCGCCATTCTGAGACAGCGGTCAGTTCGTTCACTGTATTTATTTAGGTTTAGGGTTTATTGTTATTAAGATACCCTCCGCGTTTTCTTACAATTCCAAAGTGTCAATTGCACTTTAAAAATATTAATTTATAAAATTGGCAAATAGTTACTATTTAAATTCGTAATGTAAATTATGGGCAATGTTTAAGATGCCAGAATAATGTGAAAGATATTGCAACGTCTTTCATTGGACAGTTACAGTAAAAATAAGTATCGGGACCATCCTAGATGCTCAATGTTTACTAAGATGTGACGTCACTGTCTCACGAGTCATTAGTTCTATTTTATTTTATACATTTGCAGCTTTTGAAAAGGCAACGTAACTAGTATCCTACGAAACGATACAAACTCCCGAAATTATGGTAACTCGGACTATCGTAGCCGACTCCTTATTGAGAATGCCAATTCACTTGCGCTCACTACTTAGCTTATTTGCTACAAATATCACCGGTAGCCAAGTGCTATTTATTCTTTTTAAAAGAAAGTAATTATTCGTAAAACATATTCTATGTTCCTTTGATATGGAATGTAGTAATGCGCCTTTTCTGGGTGCATGTGTTAGTGAAACTCAGCCCTAAGTGTAGGATATCGTAAAGAACTGCATAATATTATAATTCCTGTCGCGAGTCGTTGCGAGACTCCTATCGTCCTTGTAGAGGTCACGGGGTGGATAGATACAACTATTTTTCGCAAATCACTATTCTGTGAACTCATGTTTTTCGCGTCGCAGAATACAAATTAAGGCCTTACATTATTTTATTTGCCACATGGAAACGAGGCCAGTCTTCTGAAATTCACCACCAATTCTAATCTAAGTTATGAAACTTTATGTATTGTGTTCCCTTTATTCAAGCGTAACGAATTTATTGTGCGAATCGAAGGTTCTTATTTTCTCTTTTTTATAATAGTTCAATTCTTAAACCTGCGAGGTCATGCAATAGTCTTTAATTTAATTTTACTGCCAGCATCAACTAAAATGTAATATACATACATATTTTAATTTTGTAACATCTACATAATATTTTTAATTAGTTAATTGTAAAATTCCTATGTGATAATTTATTTACAGCTATAATTTCAAACGGAATATTATTTCATTTCTGTGCTTAAACAATTTTTTGAAAGTCTAGTTTTGTTATGCAGACGGAGCATTATAAGGCCATTGTTTAACAACATTCAATCAAAGGATTTCATGTTTTAACAAATAACCGATTGATTTAATATTGACGAGCACAGGTCTAAGTATAACTAAGTTTGTTTTATCCAAACTAGGCTTTCAACAATTTGTTTAGTTACCCTTCGCGTTTCAAGGAATTGTAACAGGATGCGTTACAGACGCAAGTAGGATTGACAATAAAAATGTAAACTTGATAGGTAGGTGTAAGGAAGTTAGGACGCATTAACATATTTACGACGAAACTGACACTGTTCACATAAATTAACGTCAGGATTGTCATAGAAATGCGTCACGATATTTCGTTAAATTAAAATAAGGCTCACAAGGTCTGCACAATCAAAAAATATTTCCTCCCATAGAGATATATATAAGTATTTATTAATTAAGTTTCAGCTTGAATCGAGGGTCGTAAAATGCTTAATATAAAAGTGTGGCATCAAGGGGAGCTAAGTCCATGACCTCCGCGCGGTGCTCCCTGGGTAGCGCCAAATGTGGACGATGACATTCACATTCTTTTATAACAATCATGCTAAATGATAACCATGGAGTGCTGCTGGATTCCTTTATAAACACATTCGAGTTCTTCCTATTATATATAAGCGCATTCCTTTTGTAAAAATTGATGGATAAACAGATCATTATGAAACACTCCCAATGAGTTGCTGTTTCGATACATAGAGGATAAACCGCGCAGAATGTATGATTTGTGTAGATTTAAAGTAATTAAAATAGACATATTTATATAAATAAACAAACAAATTGCGATTAAAACATTGTTGTATATAATGTAAATATAATGATATAGAAGGGAGTTACTAGTGTCCTTTCCGAATAAACGGCTTATAATTTTGTGACTTGTAAAGACTTTCGACCATGTTATCATTTCAAAATATCACAAAATGAAGTTTGCGGAAAGGGCCTACCAGACCCGTACCACGTTCGTGACTCGTAGTGTTCGAGAACATGGTATGGAGTCTCGTGTACTGTTTTATTTTTCTTTTTTTCACATTTTTTTTTCTTGTTTTAATTTAAATTTTTATCGCGTGAGTGACTCCACCGCGTATGTTTGTTGATATGAAAGTGTGTAAAAAAGATGTATGTGCGTGGTTGTCTGTTATGCGCCATAAAATATTATCGATTTATTTTTTGTGTGAGGTGTCACCAATAGTGGCGCGGATGTTATGTTTTAGCTAGGGATACTTCTTTTTCCCCGTAAAATTTGTACGTGCTTATGAAACGTTCGAGTTCCTTTGGCCACATTATATTATAACGGTTGTGGTATACATTTTTTATAAGATTCCCATATAAAATGCAACGATATAAAGCGCGCCGTAATGTACCACTGAGTATATTATTCAACGCACATGTTGGTGCATTTACTAAAAAAAAAGAGGGACAAATCAGAGGTCTGATTGTGAATTGCCCTCGTTGTATAAAATTCGATCAACCTGTAACACGACGGGCAAAATTGTCGTCAAAACTAGGGTAAAGGAATGACTCCATTGTGCCTTTATCAATGGTGACATATGACTACTGGAGCACGAATAATGACTAGAACTGTAACGTATCAAACTAAACGGTACTGATATTAATAGTTTGAGTAAATGGAAGTTGTTCAGACAGTACTTTAGACCACATTCCTCATCAGTACTGAACCTAGGAGTCAATTAAAACTAGATTGGATAAAAAACGTGGCAAAAATTAATATCACACTTCTTTTGTATGTATGTATACTATTATACTCTAGCCGCTCTGGACAAGGTTAAGTATGTTTAAATATGTAACTAAAGTAATAGAAAAACTGTCTTCAAAATTTTAATAAAACTAATAAATGGATTAGTCTATTATTAAGATACACAACAATAGAGTTAGACCCATCTATATCTAAGAAATGTCTGAACAACTGCCGTTTACTAATGAAGCTTTTGAAGCAAGTGGCAATAGTATTTACGTTCTTCCCTGATTTCCTAATTTGCATAAGTTGACTTTAATTTTAGACTGCTCAGGAGTCAGGACACACCGCAGCTAGCTGGTCGAAAGCTCAGCCCAACGACTTGCCACTTGCTAATATTAAGCATGGTTGAAGCTTCAAACGTATCATTTTTACAATTATATTATAAAAATGATAAACTGAAGACTCAGTCCAATCTGAGCAGCTCATACATTTTTTACCTCGTATAAGGCACTTTCTAACATGTAAATATTTGTTACCGGCTTCACAGTCGGCACGGACGATTCGAAAACCCATTGTGTATGTATAGATAAAAATTCTATGAAATTGCCTTATAAATGTGTGTGCAGCCCCGCGCATGCCGCCGGGGCATTGTGTAAGAATGTTACCAACGTGTGGACCCTAGTACTTCGAAGTTTTAACAAAATGCTCAATGTCCAATCAAAAAGATAATTCCAACAACTTTATATCTATTTAGAGAAGCATTTTGGTAACATTTCAGTATAGGTGTAAATTTTGTAAAGACTGAAGGGAAAAATAATGTTTGGGAGTAAGCAGAGGTAATTGTAAAGTGAAATTGGTTTTTATAGGAGTGTAATATAGAGCCTAAAACTCTAATATTGTAATTAGTTTGATGCGAATCTTTAGAATTTTATGGACCAACAACATGGCATCATGAGAAATTAACTTTTAGGTATTTACTAAAACTATCACTTGGCCACTGAGGTACCTGGTCTACATTTTGTAATCATCTTACCTGGCATAAGTTCTAAGGATTCGTTACAAATATGATGTTGTATGAAATTGCTGCTTAATTCCGCTTGTTGATGAACGATTTGATTTGTGAAAAAAGTGCTTTTTATTTGTGAGCCCAATGACGGGCGCGTGAAGAGGAATGTGCCAAAGTATGGCATCGTTTATCGTTTGTTGGACACACAACACCTGTGTCGACGAATATTTTTCAATAAAAAAGTAAAAAAATGTGTTTTAAACACAACAGTTCGGTGTTTTAATTATTATTTACCCCCCTTCGTCAGGAATACTTGGCCGAACTAACAGGCTCCTGCAGCTTAGCTTAGAACATCTTGTTATTTTCTCCATCTTACGACTCAGGGCTACCTAATTCGATAGTGCACAGATCTATACAAAAATGAAAATCTCGGAACAACCAAGAGATCGATCTCACCTACAACAACCTGCTTCGTAACGTGTACCTAGACAGTTGCACTATCAATCTCCATAGAAAAAGGCATAAAGCAAGGAGATCCACACTCTTACCCAAGTTTTAAATAGAGCGCTTGAACGAGTGTTTTAAAGATATACGGCCACTTGGGAAATAAGCAGCATTAAAAATTGCGGGGTGCGGCTATCAAACCTTCGCTTCGTTGATGACATTGTCATATTCTCTCTTCCACGGCGGCGGCAGAATTGGAGATTATGTTAAACCAGCTCAGTCAAGCCTTTGAGGTTGGACTCTTGATGAATGGTGAAGAATAGCAATATGTCCATGAATACATCTACTTGGACCAGTTAGTGTCTTTCCAGTACAGACAAGACAAGGAAATCAGACGAACCGAGACTGCCTGGAAGAGCTGCTACTGGTCCATATGAAAGAGCTTGTGAAAGGAAATATTTCTTTGTCACTCAAAAGAAAAAATCATGAACATGACAGGTATTATAATGCATCTTGGGCCAAACATTCAAAAGTCTAAGCTCGAGGTTTGTCAACGTGCAATGGGGCGCAGTATTCTAGACGTCAAACTGACTGACTTTTACGCAACAAAAACCCGCCAAGCTAAAGTGGGACCGGGCTGGCCGTATAGCCGACGAGCTGTGGGGCAAAATAATCACGTTGTGGAACCCTGCAACAGCCAGAAGGCGACGCGGTGTCTACCGCTCGCAAGAGATGGCGGGACGGGCTGGACAACGCCAACGACCTGTGGTCAACATTGGCCCTGGACTGAAGAATTTGTAAGTCATAGGGAGAGGCTTTTGTCCGGCAGTGAGATGACACAAGGTAACAGTCAGTGGCGTAGCGTGCGACACGGCCTGTCGTCATAAGACGGACGGACGGCGAGCTAGTCCATAGCTCACCGGCCACAGGCCCGCGCCTACAGTTGCACGCTCGGTGCGTGTCCCGCGGCGGCTGGTTGGGGTGAGAGGTTTTCTGCCTCTCGTTCCGCCACCTCCTTCGCTAGAATGACTGCTTCGCAGGAGGTGACGGCTTCCCATTCGGTCTCACTCTGGACCATGGACTGAACATTGAACGCCCTGGTTCAATCCATGAGCAAGGGCCGGACGCGAGAGATCGCCGTTACGAGGATATTATTAAAAGCTGATGATGACTTTAGTTTTTCTAAAGTTTCTACCTCTATGGACAATGGTGACGAAGTGAAGTTCTTAGGTAGGTAATTTTTAATCCGTTTCAATTTTGAAAAAATTCTGCAGCAGTTGCAGCGGTAACTGGAAGGGTCAGGAATAAAAAGCTTGCTGCTGTTATTATCTCCGGAAAACTGGAGACGAGACTTTTGAATTTAACAGCAATAATTCAATGAGTTCCATAATGGAATGTTTTTTTTTAATTTTCGGATTTTGTAAATTACTTAAACGGGGAAATCCTGCAGCCCCGTGATAACCGATGCTGTAGGGTGTTGCCAACTTTGGAAGGCTACAGAAGTTGTAAAAATAAATAAAAAATTAAGTCATAGTACGCCGGCTGAAACTTTTTCATAAATAGTTTACATGAGCTTAAGAAAGTGGGGGGGGGGGGGGATTATGCGTATGCGCATGAACTTGTAAATGATGCACGCCTAATAAAAACTAAAAGCACTCTCTCTAACTTGGTAGTTTGCTTTTAGTTTATCATTAGACCCGACGGACTTTTTTAAGCTCAGTATGATGTTAAACTATTTATTTATTAAAAGTTTCAGCCGGCGTACAATGACCTATTTTTTTTTACCCTCACCTATCTTTCTAACCCACCGCGGGTGCGTCAGCTGACGCTGAGTTTACTTAACAGGCAAACGATCGGCGTAAAAACACTACCTAAAATGCAACGGTATCTCCCGGACTATATGTCTGTGGGTGCTGCTTTATTTGTTATTTTCTTGCTTGCTTCTCATAGCGCACAATAGAGTATAGAATAAGCTTCGATCAATAATAGTAATAAGCCTTTGATTTCATATCGCGAAGTACCTCAGCAGTGTACCTACCACTCAGGGGCCACCCAAATCTTTGTTAGCGAGGGAGTAGCGTTAACCAGATAAGATGCATTACAAATGAAAAACAATAATGTTACTTCGAATAAATAATTTAATTAATTACGAATACGTGTGCATATATTACTTAAAATAAAACAATTTCATATTATGGATTAAGTAACATACTTGACTAATAAACGGCATTGCATACTTTACAATCATTTCTCTATTCAGATAAAATGTACAATTACAACTCAAATTATGAACTAAATGCAACGGGAATCAGGTACTAAGGCGTACTACGCACTTGATCGGGCCCGGCACAGTCGGCGAACATGTTACAGCCACACGATACAGTGCGGTGCGCCACCGCATTGCAATTAATTCAAGCATGTGCCACACGGGCGATGCGGCACCGCAGAACAATATTTACCGCAGTGCGGCAATACAGCGGTGGCGGCACGTTGTCACTCCGGCGCCGCAGCGCATCACCCCTTCCCGCCTTGTCTCGCAGGTCACATGCGCGGCGCGCTTACATTGTGTCGCCGCAAGACGGCCCAACGCATTGCGTGACATGGTATAGTGATTTGTATGTAGGATAACGATGCGGCACCGCTCAACGCATCGTGTGGCCGCACTCTTACTAGTGGGGACGCAGCTTAACACGCCTTCTCTTTTATACTTTGATATTAATTATTTAATAAAGTTACTCATCATCAAATCGCTCAAACATTTCTAATATGCCTGGTATGCGTTCTGTGCACTCCTTGCATGGCTGCCTTCACTTCTTCGAAGAACGAGGTGGAATTATGTATAGTCGTGCCTCCAAGTACGATCCTGACTCCAGGATACGCCTGGTTGATCTGATGCACGCACTGCGCCTCCTCGTATGTGGCGCCCCCTACGATGAACACAAAGATGTCCTGCGGACGTCGGCCGTAGGCGCCGTCGTCACCGCCCAAGGTTGGATACAGGTTTTCACGGAGTTTGCCTTTGATTAGATCTTCGAGAGTGTCTTTTAGAAGAGGAGTGTGCTGGGTGTAGATGTTTTCTACGCCGTTAAGACCCTGTAATATGAATGAATTCTATTACAATCGGCATTATTGCATCGAAAACTGAGCAGGACTGTTCGAATATCTGGCAAATATAAAAATTAATGTACATTATACACTAACACTACAGAGCATTTACATAGCTCAGGGCATAGACTTGATATCTCAATTATAATAAAGTATTCATTGATGGCAGAAGAAAGGGCGACTTGAGTTGGACTCTTTTAAGGGTTCCGTACGGCAAAAGGTAAAAAAAGGAACCCTTATAACTTTAACTTTATCATATTAGATTGCGAAAAGTGGAAGAAGGGAAGGGAGAGCTTTGCCCTGCAATGGCAACTCTGGCTCATAATTCATGATAATATTTAATTTTAAACACATAATGGGTGTAAAAAATACCCACAGAGAAGCCGAAAGTTAATCTCGTCTGCGATTTTTTTTTGTTCTGGACTTATACCTGGGAACCCTTTACTTACGGAAATATTAGCACAATGTTTTGGGTACGCTACTTTGTGCCATAAATCGTGATTTTTCACCCCAAAAAAAATAATTAATAGCAATAATGCGTGATTGACAGTTTCGTGAAGGGTGCATTTGTTTGCTTATCAAAGAAATTGTAGCTCTTTTCTTAGGAATTGACAAACTCTACAATTTGCACAAAACAATAATATTTTAATTTTCCAATTGTATTACTTAATGTGTGTTGATGTTAATTTTATTTTTTAAGTGCTACTATTATTTTGTTTTGTTTGCTTGGTTATACATTTTATTGTGCATGCTGTGGTCTCCTGTAAGTGAAGGAGTACACCTACGTGCTACTTTTGTCGCTGATTCTTTTTTTCGTATTTTGTGTAGGTATATTCTTTGTTGGAGATCCTAAATAATAAATAATAAAACCTGGCATCGTCACTAGAGCATGAAAGAAAACACCACGCACCTTGAACAGCCTTTTAGTAATTTTCACAGCATCTTGCAGCCCAAACAGGTCACTCTGTCGTGCATGAGCTCCGCCGTACTCCAGCAGGTTGACGACACCCTTGACGAGTAGTTCGGGCGCGCCGCGTGTCTTCAGCGCCTCCACGAGTGACGCCAGCGCGTTGCTGGCGTGCTTCTCGTAGCGCAGAGCGTACAGCGCCACCAGCTTAGCGGCGTCGTGGTGACGGACTGCTTCGTTCGACAGTAGGTTCTTTAGGCGCTATGGGGATGGAGAAGGTTTCAGTGATAGGTGTAAAAGTGAAGGCTCTAAATGAAATAATAGTAAATTGTTATACAAGGGGCTAAAATTACCCATTATAGACGAGGTAGTTTTACTACCGAGCATCAGCGAGGTAGTGGTGCCGATTCTCTTGTACACCGAACTAACTTAAACTAAAACTAAAATTTCTTAATTTTAGTTAGTTGGTTGCCATAAGTTATTCTGAAAACAAAATTCTCTAATTTTAGTTTTAGATTTGACACAATTAAAATCGAGTTTGACAATCGCCAAATTGAATAGACCATAGATTAAGATTTGTCGGAGATTAAAATAAAAACTGAATGAAAGTGAACGAAATGATCTGAATTGCAAAAAAAAACCCTTGTGAAATCAAACAATTATTTAAAATTGTTTATCAATAATCATTAATGAAATACAGGGAGTATTATAACGGCGTAAAACATTATTGTTGTTAAATATTTATTTTTCAGTTTTTATTATCTGTGACCATAATAATCCTGCTAGGGTTGGAAATCGGAAGTGACTTAAAATCTTGGCGAAACTGTTCGGTTTTCATTATGATATTTGATTATAATCAACAAAACTGCCGTATTTAAAAATCTATGAGGTAGCATGATTTGTCCTGTTATTTATTTCAGTCTAGTTTCAGTTTTTTAAAGCTAGTTAATAAATAAAAAATTGATCTTAAAAAATCATGTTCGGTTTTTTAGTTGAAAATAACCGGTATTTTCGTCGGCGTTGGGAAGGAAAGCCCTATCTTTGTTTTGTTTGTCATGTCAGATGTCACATGTCAATAATATTATTTATTTGGTGGTCGGTTTACATAATTAATTAACAAATAAATCCTCTTTGATGTTCGATTTGTTTAACACTAATCTCTGTATTCACGAGTAGTAGTAAAGTAACGTATACTTGTGTACACTATACTAGTATATACTCTAAAAGGAAAAACAAGAAGAAAATCAAGCTGATCCCAAAGTATTAGTTTTAAGGCCTATGTCAGTAGCGAGCTAAACAAATTGGCCAGCAGCAGGACTGTTCAGCAGTGGCAACAATGTAAGTTGTTTCAGTGAGATGAAATGTTATACTGGATTGGATAAGTATATGCTTAATTTTCATGTATTCTAAACTTATTTAATTTCAACAGATTTGAAGTGTGTGGGTGACAAAAGTGAAAACAAAGGCAAGAAAGGCGAGGGATTCCACCAGGGCTACTAGTGGAGGACCAGCAGGGGCAGATCTCAATGACATTCAACGCATGTTATCCAGAAACATTTATTAAATATGCGGTTTCAATTTTGTGATTCATAATCGCTACCTACTCTTTTTTGTTTAGGTTTAAGGAGAAAATAAATATTTTAACATTAAAGAAATAAAATGTTTCATTTAATTAAAAGAATTGACAAGTGATTGCTGAATTTTCCTCGCTTCAGCAAGGAAATCTGTGCAGGTATCCTCCGCAATAGCACTCTGCTGCTCGGTGACATTGATATCTTCTTCATCTGCAAAGATACACTTAATTAGATTTCGTATTTTGCAAACAAATAAAACAGAATTACATGTAAATCAAATCAAACACATACAATCAAATGTTTCCAACTGTACAGGGTGCAACATGCCAGAATAATTTTTGTAGCATTTTCTGGTTCTGTTCACTAGGCGCCTATAACACATTTCCACCACATTTCTTGCCCTTGAGTGGCATTCAATATTTGGCACCACGATGGGAATCATGAGCCATGACTGTAGCGGGTATCCGTTCCTAAAATAAATAAAACTTTATAAATGTACTTAGTTAATAGAAAATAGTCAATTCCTCATGTAGGTACATACTATTTACTAACTCATTTCTTTAATAAGTAATGACTAGGTGTAATGTATCACATAATAAAAGTCACTATGACTAAAAACAAAATCCAGGAACTGTAATTCAGTAAGAATTACAGTTCCTTGTATGTCAGTAGGTACCGGGTAAAATGGCGTGAATAGTGATCCAGGGGTGAATGGAAACAAAACTTTGGATTAGATTTTAAAGTTGAATTCACATGATATGGTACCAACAAGTACTTTATTGTGTTAACTAAATTATACTTAATTATAAAGATACCTTATTGGCAATATACAATATAATTTCAGCGATAAAATTCGTTTCAAAGTTTTGTTTCCATTCACCCCTGGATCGCTATTCACCCCATTTTACGGTAATTAACTTGTTTTAGCAAATGAATTACTGCATACATATAATATATAGGACACAAAACCGTTCCAACCTTTAGGTGTTTGGGATAAATCCTTAATCCAAACGAGCATTCAGCTTATCCACCAAATAAAGTGCCCCCGATCTAGGTGTCTTTTTATTGAACTTCTTCTCTGCCATTTGGAATGGGTTGGATTGGTCTTATTATCTTTCCAATTGAATCCTCTCTTGATAGTCTCTAAAACATAGTTATTTCTTATTAGTTATTACACAAAACCTGGAAGTGGCTTTGATTATGAGAAGTGTATGTAATGTAGCATGTGCATTAGATGTTTAGTACGCAAATCCCTAGTAAAGTTTCATGAATGCATTTCGTATTGTATCATAATAAAATAACACTAAATTTACCTTTCTGCCGAATCGACAACGGCTGCAATCACATAAGCTTCCATTCTGAACTCAAACACATCCAAACTTTCAAGAAAAACGAGAGAAATATGCTTTGTAAATTTTAGTTCATGACAACTAATTTTATTCCACATCTTTTTAATCGCGACTAAAAATAGTCTGATTTAGTTTGACAATCAAAGTTTTAGGTGAAAAACGTCAATTTCAGAATAGCGAAATTGCCATTTTCACTAAATTGAATAACTTAGTGCTGTCAAACTATAATTAATTTAAGTTATGTCATTTTAATCAATTTCAGAATAGGAAACGTCGTTTGACAGGAATAAACTAAATTTTAGTGATTTTTAGTCTAGTTTAGAGAAATTTGTGACAAGAGAATCGGCACCAGTAAATAGAAACCGAGTTATATTCCTTTTTATCTCCTACGTTTACCCTACAGACGACACAATAATATATTCGTCTTCACAGAGAACTGAAATAATATGTTGCCGAGAAAAAACATCTCAATAAATTTGAACTCATTATAAAACATATGAATACGGGTATTTATCGCGAATTTACCTTTAATTTAATCCCGACGTTTATAATGTGTTCTGAACGTGAAAGTTTAAAAAAGAACAATAAAATAAACTACTTACCATATTAAATATGGTTATTTTATTTTCTCGCAATCGTAGTGAAAAGTACGGTGTAACACACGGCGCTAAAATCCCATTATAACTCGGTTCCTATTTACTACCTCGCGAAAGCTCGGTAGTAAAACTACCTCGTCTATAATGGGTCATTGATTACAATGTACCGTCAGGTAATAGCTTTCATAAAAATATTATTTTGTAGTAGACTTTCAGATCGCGCAATAGTGCTCAGAGTTAGATACTATTATATATCTTACATATCCAAAATGTCGACTTTCTGTGAGCTATTCTTCAGAAGATATTCGTTATTTAAACAGACGTCCTGCCGGCGCGGCGGGAACTATCTGGTGTCCACGACACAAGTCTCGTTGCTTAGTGTGACACTAGATGGCGGTGTGTGTAATGTCCAGCGATATTCTGATTATGGTGTTTTAAAGTTCGTGTATACCTGCAGATGCTTGGAGTGGTCGCTCTGGCAGGAGATCTCCTGCTCCAGCTCGGACACCTCCAGCAGGTTGTGTCGCGTCACGCAGGCCGAGAGCTCGCCCACCACGGTCACGTGCTTCGTCACCGTACCCGACATTTTCTGAAACACAAGTTTGGATTAGATGAGTCATTGTAGGGAAAAGTAACTAAGGGCCTTGTCACACTAGCGAGTTGGGAGCGAATTGAGAGCGGGGCGAGTGCACAGCGAGCTCGCAGCGAGTTCGCAACGAGTGCGCTGCGTTTTGCACGCAATTCGCTAGTGTGATAATGCTGTAAAGTTGGCTTCGTGAAGATAGAAGAGGTTTTATGAACGTAATAAGTGGCACTGAAAAATAGATCAAACTAGCTTCTGCCAACGGCTTCGCCCGCGTGATTTTGATAAGTGTCCCATGGGATCTTACTGCCGGGATAAAAAGTATCCTATGTGTTAATACAGGATAATAACTATTTATTACAGGTTAAAAAAAAATATATTTCATCCAAATCCGTTCAGTAGTTTCCATCCATCCATCCATCCATACTCACCAACTTTCGCAATTATAATATTAGTAGGATAAGATTAGTAGGATAGAATAAGTTGTATAGTGGGATAGATTAAGTCGATATTTTTTTATTGCGCATGGCCAAAATGAGAACTAACACAAACATTACGAGTATGTTTTTTTTTTAACATAACACAACATCACGTTTATCCCCGGGTCAGACTGAGGTGTAAAACTGGTACACCTGAAAATTGCCAGTTAAGTTTAAGACCCATGTAAACGGGGGACGAGGCTGTTCCCATATCCAGATTTCGTGGCTGCTGAGAGATTGGAAAAGTCCAATAAGTAACAACTTCCCCGGCGTGGGAATCGGAACCTTGGCGCATACTGGTCCACGCGCGCCTCTGATAGACCCTTCCGACTCAAAAGGTTGCCGACCCATGGACTAGTTAGTACATAATATACTGTAACAATAAATTAATTCTACCTTACCGACAACTTGAGTAGAAGTTGTCGGTAAGGTAAATATTAATTGTGTTGTCATTCATGTAATCTTTTTGATTTTGAGATAAGAAATGTCATCAATATTTGACAACACAAATTATCTTTGTCATTAGTAAAAGCATGGTACAATCAATAATATACGCAGGGTTTCCGAGTTAGATAAAAACAAACTTACTTTGAACAATGGATAGGTTTCGACGAAGTTCTTCATGTCAGCGATGCTCTCCACTTTCTGGTGACTCTTCGCTTTCTTCTGGAACTCGTCCATCAACGATTTCATGGTCTGCCCGATCTCGCCGAAGTTCGAGTACAGATTCTGCAACATTTTAGGACAACGTGTTGATGCGCCGAAAGTAGAACAGTACTTGATGGCATATTAGTACATAGTAACATTTTAATGCTGGATCACCGTAGAAACAGACTTCTTCGAAGAAAGAATCAACAAAATGACTGATTTCTTTTGCTCATCTGTAATTTTGTCGATTCTTCGTCGAAAAAACCCGTCTCTACGATGGTCATACTACACAGGCTGGACAGCGTTACCACCACTTTTTGAGCACACCACTGAAGCACATTTCCTGATATGATATTATCCTTAGTCATTACTGACCTAGAGACTTGAAGTCACATAATATAGCCAATTACATGGTACAATAATTGACCATGGCCAATTATGTTTTTATGTCTTATTTAATAATAGGTAAGAATAGGTGGCGAGCCTGTTGCCATCACCGTCGCACAAATCCATACTCGAAGGTTGCTACTTAAAAAATCGTTAATTTGATTTAAATTAAGAATTAGCACGACGAATTAACGATGTCGCAAGCTAGACCGTGCTGGGTCCGTGCTGAGTGACGAACGTGCAATTTTGTATGGATACACTCACGCTTCTGAGCCGCTACCGAGCAACGTCCTTTCAAAATTGCATGGTCGACACTCGGCTCGGACCCGGCACGGTCTAGCGTGAGTCATCCTTTAACCGAACCCCGGACCTGATACTCAGCAGTCGCGCTTGCGACCACTTGACATTAATGTAAAGTAGTAGTAGTGTAGTAGTTGTGTTTTGTAGTGTAGTAGTGAAGTGTAGTAGTGTAGTGTGGTAGTGTAGTGTATTAGTGTAGTGTAGTAGTAGTGTAATGTAGTGTTTATTTCTTGTAAATATATTTGTTTGTTTATTTTTCGTAAAGTTCTGTACCTTGGCATAAAACTCGTCCTGTTCTGAAGACAGCACGACCTCCTTGAAGTCCTTGTGCACTTCGGGCAGGTGCGCCAGACTCACGCGGTTATTGTTAATCGTCAGCAGTTCGTGCACCATCGCCTGGTATGTCCACTAGGAACGAAATCAATATTTTTAGTAGTGTCCACAGAGTTTATAATCATTTGGTAGTGCCTATGAATTAGTTATTAGACTATTAGGGTCCCTGGTTCGAATCCCGGTAGGGGCAAATGTTTGTGTGATGAGCATGGACATTTGTTTCCGAGTCATGGATGTTTATATTTATAATAACGATATTTATTATAAAGTAAAAAAAGAGTTTATGTGGTATATGAACTATCATGTGTCCACGAAAAGCTTCGTAATGTCCAGTGATATTTATATATTTATTGAATGATTCCAAAGCATACGCAAGTTGACAGGTTACTACATAAGGTTTTCTTTTTTACTAACTACATAAAATGATAAGTAGTTTTTTGTTACCTCTCCTCAACTGAATTCATTTGTATATTCTAAGGAACTAGGTAACTCAATCTTTGTCAGAACAGGAATAGTAAATATAATATTCAGAACTAAAAAGGAGTAGGTGAATTATTTTTTTGACATCAGTACCGTCGTATCTCTAAAACATATTCTCAAGCCCACTATGTGTTTTGAAAAAGAAAATATCAAAACACATTTCAATAAAACTTACTTGACTCAACAGTGGTGTAACAGGATCATCCCTCCTATCAATAATCAGCAGCTGAGGCGTCGGGATCTCCCCATTGAACGGAATGTTGTTATCAATGAGCACAGCCTCCCGGCGGAGTAAGTCTCGCACTCGTTCTGCGAGGCGCGCGCAGGGCTCCGAGGCCGCCTCGTACCGGACCACGGCGCGGCGCTTCACGGACAGGAGAAGGGCTAGCAGGCCTTGGGCACAGCGCTGTAGGTGATGCTGGTTCCAAGAGCGACCTGGAGTTTTGTTAAATTTTACACATGCGAGTCGCACGGGACCGGTCAATGTGGCGACAGCTGTCTATTACTTATAAAAGTACACTATGAAAAAAAGGTGGCGAAATCATACTTTAGGACAATTTCATTAAAATGTTTAAAAATGTAGGAAAAATTAAACTTCAGGTTTTTAAGTTGTTTTTCCAAAAACACGTGTTCAACGTAAGGCCTGAATTCCTGCTACGCTGACGTCGGACGCGCACGGTCTGTCGTAACGTCAGCGAGAACAAAATACGGTTGTCGGTCTGCGACGAACGCGACCGACGCGCGACGTCAGCGCAAGAGGAATTTAGGTTATTAGTGCAGGTGCAGCCCATGGGTGTGAGGTGTTAGTGCACATACTGACGTGTTAGAGTGGAGCTGTCTTTCAGGTCTATACAGAAAACAAATAGCGAATGCACTTATGCGGTGCCAGGTTATACAAAAAGTCATAAGTAATTCTTCCATATCATAAAAACTAATATGAGAACTTTCCTTTCCTTCAAACTTCCTGTTCATTCTCACTGGCGAAATATTCACATTAAGAGAAGACAGATAAATAGAGTTATCTGTCTTCTCTTAGTAAGGGCCTCATCAACCAACATATTTTTTTCTTGTAAATATTTTATAAGTAGTTACCCACAGATAATTACATACCATGTAAGCATCCAACAATATTGAATGAGAACAGATGTCGGTCCACAGCCAGGTAGTCAGCAAACACTTCTTGTACCTCTCGCACTGTCTCTTGCTCATCACACTCTGCCAAAGTCTTGATGTCAGCCTTAGATATCACATTGCTGAAGTCTGCAATAAAACCATTGAAATGTAATTTTCAAATTCTTGGTTGTGGCTTTCTTGTTACATGGTTGGGTCATTCTAACAATTTATTTATATCTATTCATTACATTATGCTGTATCATTTCTTCCCAGAATTAGGTTTTTCGAAAATTTAATGATAATTTAGTTTCATCAAAATTGGGCCTGAGACTCCTTCGATTATTTTTCACTATTCCTCATAGTTTCGATTTTGGCCTCTTGAAAAATTTACCTGTATAGACAGCACATTTCTCAAGAGAAAACTTACATATAAAATACACTCCATATTTCGGGTATCTCAATTCCCGAGATAGCAATGAAATATTTTCTGACGTTGGTCGCACAAACACTATGCATTTCATATGCTTCATATTGTCCCACTTTGAATGGCTGTCAATCCTCTCAAATAAGTAAACCTCCTTTTGCAAAATCTCAGACTGGCTGAAGACCATGCTAACGACACTTGTCTGAAAAGAAAAAAAAATGGTGACATTTTGACATTAACACAAAACATACAATTTATTTTGGTTTTAAGAAAATTTCAGTGATTTAAATATATTTTTGGCTATTATTTCATTGACATTTTAACTAATAAGTAAGAAAAGCAAAAAAAAATGTTTTGTTTCTGTAACTTTGTGAGTATTTCGTTTATCATTTTTAATACCCAACAATCCTAACATTGTACAATCATAACAACATCTGTCACATTGAGCATGTTTTGTCAATTAGTGCCTCCCACACAAAGGCGCGTTTTTGCGTTTCTGCAACCTAATACCAAATGTTCTAAGAACTCATAACGCAATATTGCATTTTGTATAGGTATGCAGACTTTAAATGTGTATGACCCTCAAGTAAGTCTGCACTGTGCAACAAAATATTACCAACATTCTAAGTTATTATATAGTTTGGTGTTTCTCCAAGTTGATGATAGGAGGTTGCTGAGATAGGAGCCTTTTGGCCTCGTACAGGACGAGTTTCGTTTCTTTTAATTTTTAAATATATATTTGTTTTTTCTGTGTAACTTTTATTTGTAAGTTTCATAATGATAATTTTGATGTGTTTTGTTCTGTGCGGGCTAATAAATGCTTTTTCTTTCTTTCTTTCTTTAGGAAACACCACTCGTCATCTAATTTGAATTGTAAAAAAGCTTTGATAACCACCTACGTACAAAATAAATATTATATTGAATCTATTGAAGGCCTGAGATAAGTGTCTAACTGGCAATTCACATACTTGACTATTGACTACATCATTGACTTTAAATAATTTCATCATACATTAGACCTTCATCTGTTAACGAAGTATCATCATCATTATCTAAACAATGGCGTCAGACCCATTCGGGGCTGCCTAGACGAAGGAATAATAAATATAACTATCTTTTGTTTAGAAACAAGAAAAATGTCTTCGGTCACAATCCATGGGGCGTACAACTTACGGTCTCCTTATCCATTAGAATAACTTTCATTCCCGGCCCGCTCTCTTCCGTCATTCTAGTTATATACTGTTTAACCGCTTGTATAACATTCATTTTGATGTCTTCTGTAAACCAGAACTTTAAACAACATACAATTTTTTATATATTCAGTAGAAAATACGAAATTGTTTTCATTTCACTTTTATGTCAATGTCATGTAATAAATATTGACAATGACATCTCTGATCTGCTGTCAAATGACGTAAATTTGGAGGGATGTGCAAGCTGAAACGATTTTCTGTGACGATTAAATAACCGGTAAATACTATTACAAAAACAGCTGCGTAATTAATTTCTTTACATCTTGGTACCTTTGTGTAAGATGGCGTTATGTTAAAAAAAAAATGTAATACTCTGCAGGAATACGTATAATTCCACTAATTATTAATGATTTACCGATTTTGCGCGCGTTTGGTGACGTGTTTATCTTGACAGATATGACGTGATAACCCAACTTGACTGACAGTTTGTTACATCACTAGTTATCTTCGAAAGGTCAGCAGGGTCAGGTGGACTTCTTGCTATTGTCTTCATAAATTAGTGGCTTTTACTAAAAAACAGACGACACAAAATGTTCTCCCGTGCACTGAAACCCGTCGCCACGGTAGCCATCCAGAATGGCGCCCAAAATTTTTCCACCACCTCCAAGGTAATAATTTCATAGGTCTTCATCAAAAACGAATAGTTGAGTTTATTAAAATGTTGGTCAGAATTTTGCTGAAACAATGTTTTTTTCCAGGTGCAATTCAAAGTGATGGTGGCTGGTGCGTCCGGCGGTATTGGGCAACCGCTGTCGCTGCTGCTGAAGCAGAACCCGCTGGTGAGCAAGCTGGCGTTGTACGACATCGCACCGGTGACCCCTGGCGTCGCCGTCGACCTGTCGCACATGGACACCCCCGCCGCGGTCGAGGGCTACAAGGGCCCCGAGCAGCTGGCCAATGCCGTCAGTCGTATGTACCTCAACTAAGTGTCACACTTCAAATATTTGCATATTACATAACGTAACCTAAAACTTTTCAAGTTCATTGATGTTTGGGACTAAATTTAGATCGTTCAAGGTCATTCATGAAAGATTAAATCCGTTTCGTAATAATGTCCAAATATCTCGACCTTGACATTAAATCCAGAGTTTTTGGGCCATTTTAATATTAAATTGTTGTCATTCATTGAATAATCTAAAAATGTGGAATTTGCTCTTTTATTTCAATTCAATCATTTGTTTGTTCAAATAGATAAGTCTGGTACTGATAAGGCCACAAAAGTTTTATGTTTAGTTTCTTATGTGAACATCCAAGAACATTAGTAGTTAAATAATAAAGAGCAAAACTTGCTAAACAACATTGTACAAAATAATCCTGGATATTTTATGATCCTGGAGCTGGTCCAGGATCATAAAATATAGAAAATTGAAGAGAAAATCATCTGTATTTACATTGACAAATTAACTTCTTTTATAGAAAAAAAATGACTGCCAGTAACAATTTTAGTGGCTATGTTAAACCTTTTCTATAACATTTGCAACTAGACCAGTCAATAATGTAAAGGTCCTGTATGATCTACTTAGTATTTTTTTATAATAATGCAGTGGAGTTTAATTATATAACACATCATCAACATCAAAAGCATCATCATGCATCATCTATTAGCAAGCTCATTCAAAGTCAGTTTGATATTCATTATGTAGCAAATTAACTTACACAAGTTACACAGCCTGTCATTCTTTGTCACTTGTATGACTGGCCATAACAAAGTACATTGGTGTAGTTTGTCAATTTGATCATTGAAATTGTCAGACTGTAGATTCTTAAATTACGTTTTGTTGACTAACAGTATTTATTTTACTAGCTTCTAGACTCGGCAAACATTTTAGTCACTGTCTCCAACACCTGTCATGCTTTTGACTTATGAAAACTCCATGATAAATCATATTTATTTTGTGAACTAGCCGACCCAACAGTTGTCCTGTCACCTACTACCTACCTACTACTAACTACTGCCTACCTACTACTACCTACCTACTGCTACTACCACCTGCCTACTACTACCTACCTACCTACTACTACTACGTACCTACCTACTACTACTACTACTACCTACTACATTTTTTTTTTCATAGGAACCTTCCCTTGACAATGACAAACACAACAAAAAAAGAATTAGTGAAATTAGTCCAGCCATTCACACATGATGGCATGACCAAGGAAAATAGGGAGTCATTTTTATATAAAGAAGATAGAAACTCCATGGCCACTGTCCATGGAGTTTCTTGCCTTTCTTCTCCATAGAGATCTATGCTTTGGAAAGGGCTACAGTACTCGCACATATTATTTTGCCCTGTGACTAGGACTGTATTGATATAAATGCTTTGAGTCTGAGTTTCCCTTTCATCCACAGAGGCGGATGTGGTGGTGATCCCCGCTGGCGTGCCCCGCAAGCCCGGCATGACCAGAGATGACCTGTTCAACGTGAACGCATCGATCGTGCGTGACCTGGCCGAGTGCGTCGCGAAGAACTCCCCCAAAGCCATTGTTGCCATCATCACCAACCCTGTTAACTCTATGGTGCCAATTGCCTCCGAAGTACTCAAGAAGGTATATTGATTCTAATTATTAATTTGACTACAACCACTGCAATTGGTTGATTCTTGTACTTCTCGTTTCGACTCCATTTATTTGTGTTTCGGTCAAAACTGAGTCTAGTAGGATGGCTTTACATTAGTTAAAAAAAAATTAAAATCAGACGAGTAGCTTCAGAGATTATCTCCTATACTCCTACATCTAACTTTAGACTAATGTCTAATGTTTGGTACTTTTTGTTTTCTACAGTAATAAAAACGCGCGTGACATGTTAAAATTACGAAATAATCTTTTATTCTGGCTGTAAATGTAACTGGAATCCAACAACTAACATGGGGTTTGAAACCCGTGTAATGGTTGGTATAAATGTCATACCAAGTTAAATATGTACTCATATGTACTTTAACTCTTTCTTGGACGTTTTTTTTATCTATTTGTGGTATTTATTTATGGCTATTAAACAGTCTTCCACTACTTCAATATTGTACAGCATTGTATTCATTTGCATGGGTTGATAACAGTCTATAAAATACATATGTTTATACATTTTTGCTCACTTCAAATAATGATTACCTACCTACATGCAATGGGAAGTGAAATAGGTACTGTAACTGATATCTAAAATGCCATAAAGATAGCGTAGCATTGGCGGATTGGATAACACAATACAATATTGAAATTCTGATACCATTTATGCTTGACTTTGGATAAGACACTTAAACCAAGAAAATTTTGGGCTTGAGAGAAGCCTGTTGTAATATTTGATGTTGGTTAATTGCTGATTTTCTACCCTCTTGCTCAAGTGAAAAAGTTTCAGACACCAGTACAATAAAACTAATTAGAAGATTGTAATAAAAAAAATGCTATTGGATTTAACAATGCTAAAATCTTATTCTTGTTTGAGTAACTGACAAAATTACGTATAATTTGCATTAATTTGATAATATATCAAACACAAAATCTATCGCAAAATCCAGTAAAAGTTCCAGTACTAAATAAAAAAGAACCGAGCTATTTGCTAGCTGTCGAGAGGTGCGATATCAAACTTTACGATCTAAGTGATAACGAGTAGTAGCTGCTATCGTGATTGATAACGAAGACAAAATTGTGCTGAATTCACTTATGCATTCTTGATTGATGTAATACTTAATTTTTTATTCTCTGCTGAAGTATTGTTAACTGAATTTGAATGACTTGTTAAGTTTACTCTAAGTTTTTTATACTATAATTTGTAATTGCCTAAAACAAGCTGTAAAGACTACTTGCGTTTGTAATTGTATACAAAAGTTTCCAAATCATATCAATTTACGCAAAAATGTTAACAAAAAAGATAACACGCCTCAATGGTGTTGTCTGAAACAACATGAAACATGCTAAACCCTTGCATATGGCATGGCATGGCAGTTTTTCGATTGTACCTACTCGGTATAGTCGGCGAATGTATACGCTAGGCACCCTAAGATAGCTAGTGACTACGTTTTTAGGGTTCCGTAGTCAACTAGGAAACCTTATAGTTTCGCCATGTCTGTCTGTCCGTCCGTCTGTCCGTCCTCGCTTAATCTCTGTGACCGTTAGCACTAGAAAGCTGAAATTTGGTACCAATATGTGTATCAATCACGCCGACAAAGTGGTAAAATAAAAACTGGAGATAATGTTTTATTAGGGGCTACCCTATATGTGAAGCGGGAAGTGTTTTTTTTTTAATTTCAACCCTGACGTGTGATATATTGTTGGAAAGGTATTTTAAAAGTGAATAGGGGTTTACCAAAATATTTTTTGATAATGGCAATAATTTCGGAAATAATCGCTCCAAAAGTAAAAAACAATGTGTCAATAACTTTTGAACCATAAGTTTAGAAAATATGAAAAAACATCTGAAAAGTAGAACTTTGGATGGAAACAACAGTTTTTGTATAAAAAAGACAAAAAGTTGTACAAAATAATTTCTGGACTAAGTTTGTTATATAATTGTATACAGGGTTATTTTTTGTTTATACTAAACCCGAAAAGGGGTCATTGTACTCATCATTTTGAACAACTTTTTCTATGGGACGAACCCTGAAATCGCGAAAAAAAAATCAGCTGTTCCCTACATTTTGACGAGTTATGCGAACATAAATGTAGGGAACAGCTGATTTTTTTTTCGCGATTTCAGGGTTCGTCCCATAGAAAAAGTTGTTCAAAATGATGAGTACAATGACCCCTTTTCGGGTTTAGCATAAACAAAAAATAAGGTTGTATATATGAATTTAAAGGTGGGTAAAAAAAATGCTCGTTTTACCCACCTTTAAACTCACAAGTGGGAACACTTATTGTGACGGACGGGAAACTACGGAACCCTACACTGAGCGTGGCCCGACACGCTCTTGGCCGGTTTTTAAAAAAAGCGCCACAATTAAAAACATTTAATAAAAATTAACATTGAATCACGCAATTTCTTCATGTTCGAGGTCACTAAAAAGTTGACTTAACAATAAAATCGATAAATAAATTGACGTCATAGCAACTAAACAGTAACGAAACAGTTATTTTTCATTGCACACGGCTTCCTTTGACATGTCGGTTTGGTTATCTCCTACCAGATAATAGCTGGCCAAAACATGTTTCAATAAACAAATATGATATACGAAAATATGATTTTTGCTGTTAGTAATTAAATTCCACAAAGATGCAATACCTTTCCGCTAATAAAGGTCCATTCGTTTCTGCTCGATCGAGTCGTCCATTCTATTCGTTCTGTTCTATAGATTCGTTTCTGTCCATTCGATTGCGTGGAGGTAAATTATCCTACGGTAACGTACTCCCCCGAGTTCACTGGATGGTCTGCTGCTTTTCACCCTTAATCCCTAAGTGATAAGGTTGAAAATACGGGGATAAAAATGCCCTAACCGTTCTGCCAAAAAGGCTGAAAAGGTAACTGGCAGGTAGATATAATAAAAAAAAATAAAAAATAAAATATCGCTGGACATTAACACACAGCGCCATCTAGTGCCACACTAAGCAAGGCTTGTGTCGTGGACACCAGATAGTTGATATACTACATATATACTTTTTTGTTTGTAAATACATACTTATTATACAAACAAACATCCATGACTCGGAAACAAATGTCCATGCTCATCACACAAACATTTGCTCCTACCGGGATTCGAACCCAGGACCCTATGAACGCAAGGCAGCTTCACTACCACTACGCCATTCAAGTCGTCAAGATATGATTTCCTGCTGGGGCTCCGGGGCTATTCGAAAGAGATAGCGTGGCACCAGAATATAAATAAAGGGAGAGGAAGGAACATGGATGGATGGGTTTTAGTCAGTAAAAGAGCGGGAAGATCATTAAAATGATTTCCCAACCGAAAAAAAAGTAGGGATGATTTTACTTTAGTATTTTTGTAATACGGAGTCAGAAACCGTTTTTCTGTACTATAAATATTATTACTAAGGTTTATGAATGATTCATAAAATATTTAATGATTATTATAATCGCTAGACGATGTAGGAACCTAATTAGGTTACGATAATTCTATCTAAGATATGTTTTAACTATAAACTGATTTCTACTCGTGCAATGTAAACTTTAACCCTTTCTCTAACTAATTACTGGATAAAGATCTAATTGGACATGAGTTCACATAAACATCGTGTCAAGGACGTGACCGAAACGTGGCAAGCAAAAATAATCGTTGTAGCTATAACTGTTTAAAATTCCGTCAATCCCTCGAATTTATTTTTCTTATCACATTCTGCTTTAACAAAATAAGCATTAAGTTTTTAACGAAATTATGATAGGTAGAAAGATAACTAAAAAAAAATACTTTTATTTAAGTTTATTCTTTTAATCTAAAAAGCGAGCAAAGAAATATCAGGTTCTCTATAAATCCGTGACCATGGATGGCATTGCAGCTATAACAATCAAACGCCGTTTTCGCGACCACAGTGGAGCGCTGGAAAAACCATACGAATCTTTAATACGTGGCACATGTCTACAGTCTTAGTGAAAACAGGCATAACACTCATTTTACGCTTGAGTAAGATATAAACACTACTCAATCTACTCATCCAGCTTGTCCAATATATCTGGTTTCATCGAAACAAAAGACAGTTTGTTGACAGAAACTGCAGCAGTTTATTGATCACATATTGTCTTCATGCTTTATGCAGATACTTAACGAGATGAATGGGAAGCTTTATTATCGAGATGTGAATATAAATAGATGATAATTTATTTACTAATATATTATCTGTTATTACGTCAGTTTTCTCAATGAAATTGTTATTAGATACGCACGTTTGAATCTACGTTGTTATATTGTGGTAGGTATTTTTACGCATTAAATTGTAGTGCGTTTAGAAAATATGTAGGTACAAAAAAAATGAGATGAAATGTGTGTATGAAAAAAAAATCGGAAGAAAGTGTATTTAGATACAATTAACAGAAATATATTAATCTTTTAGCGTCGTGACATCTATAACCTATTTTGTGTTTTTAGTGTTTTTGGATGTGTTTTTTTTTAAAGACTAAAAAAATCGGTAGAAAGTGTATTTAGATACAACTACCAGAAAGACATTATTCTTTTAGCGTCGTAACATTGCGAGTTCCCGCTGAAAATTCAGTTGCTATAAATAAAGTCTATAGCGATTCAAAGTAGGTAGTTCGAGCTTGGTTTCCATGCAAAAGTAAATTGCCTGTGATAGCATAAGACCCTACTTACTGTTACTGGCAATTGTCTGAATTAGACCTTGCTAGAAATGCAACAAAGTTTTTAATAGCATTTGTAATAACTACGTATGTATGTCATTTATGTGTGAAATTATAAAACAATATAAAAGTACCTAAAAAGTACCTAACCACGGCCGATATAGGAAAAGCCAAAGAGCAAATATTTCTTTACTGCACTTATAATATTACTTCAATGTTTTCCTCAATCATCATAACACGCATCTGTGAGCGACAGAGGCTTACTCATGTGATCATTCATCACTGCATTATGTACATTCTACAATCTTATCGTTTTGATTGCAGTTTTATTTTTCATGTATTTTGTAATGCATGTTTTACAAACAAATCTCTGTCTTCAAAACCCCACGTTTACATTCAGTTGATAACTTGTAAATGTCGTCTTTGTCGCGAACATAATCGAATCGGGATGCATACTGTGGAACTAATGGCGCTAGCATAGCTGGTTCCAAGCTTCGTCATTGGTTGAAAATCAAGGAATGTCATTTCATATTTTAAAATACTTTGACCTCATTGGTCAGATTGTGACCATCTATGGTAGCACCATCTACAATTAGCTTTTAACGGTCTTCCCCATTGACACAAATAACTCAAGCGACATCTATGTGGGAAATTAAGAACTAAAATCCTGCTTCGCGGTGTAGTCGGCAGAATCTATGAATGCATCGTTACGAGTATATATCTTGTGTAAACGCGGGCACATAATGATCTCATATTACCAATACCATACGTTTCATTCTCATTGTTACGCCATTGAATTTCTTGCAAATACAAAGTGTAAACTATAACTTTAGACGCCAATCCATACTAATTACTGGCTTCATTGAGAAGTTTCGGGCAACGTTCAAAAATCGTTTTAACATTTTATCATCACGCCATGGAGGAACGGTGGGTATATAGGATGTGTTATTTGTATTTTAAAATGTCGATTTATCCAACAGGCCGGAGTATACGACCCCAACCGCGTCCTGGGAGTCACCACACTCGACGTGGTCCGTGCTTGTGCCTTCGTCGGTGCCATCAACGGCGTGGACCCCCGACAAGTGTCCATCCCCGTGATCGGGGGTCACTCCGGAGTCACCATCATCCCCCTCCTGTCCCAGTGCAACCCTGCTCCCCGGCTCGCTGATCAGTCCAAGATTGAGGCTCTCACGAAGAGGATCCAGGAAGCCGGTACTGAGGTTGGTATTGATGACAAGTAAATACTTAGACTTATTGGACACATTGCTCGAAGACCGGATAGCCGAAGAGACCGAAAAGTTTTGAAGTGGCAACCGCGAACCAAAATACGTTGCGTTGGAAGACCTGCCACTAAGTGAACCGATGACCTGCTGAAGGTTGCGGGAATCCGCTGGATGCGAGTCGCACGGGACCGGCCAATGTGACGACACTTGGGGGATACCTATGTCCAGCATTAGACATCTATCGGCTGAAATGATGATGATGAAATATTTTAGCGCCGTACATGTTACGTTTTAGTATGGTAATAGCGTTAATTGTCATTTCCCAAATATCTTTTCATTGATATACAACAAGTGTTTAGTATCACTAGATAAAGAAAATAAATGGATTGTTGTTTTTAAATGTGTAGTCCAATTGAGAATTATTAGTACAGTAGTTTGTACCATAGTATCTTTTACATGTAGGTACCGTTAACGAACTTTCTCTTGGAAATTCAAATCATAAACTGTTTGTTTCCGTAGGTGGTGAAGGCCAAGGCCGGTGGTGGTTCAGCCACGCTCTCCATGGCGTGGGCGGGCGCCAGGCTCACCAACGCTATTCTCAGGGGACTCAGCGTAAGTACCACTATTTACAACTTTATATTATTTTGTAGCCTGCTTATCTGTCCCGCTTCTGGGCCAAGACAACCTCCATTCCTTGCATTAGAGAACCGGTATGAGAAAAAGAACTAGGCGTAACATAGACGTTACGTCATTAACATACTTCTTTGTTGTACATTGATATTCTGGCGCGTGAATTTAACCGTACCTGACGCCGCCATCTTGATTTTGAAAACAATGTCCACAGACAATTATTTTCTAAATGTTTTCCCGCTATTGGAAAACATTTATCCTCCTGTCAATGTCAATCAAACGCCAATAGTACCAACATTGAAATGGAGCAGTATGGACGAATTTGAAGAAAATTATAATCTGTTCATTCTGATGATACTTTACTCGTCTTAACACAAGTTGTATCTTTTATAGGGCGAGAGCAACGTCGTAGAATGCGCCTACATCAAGTCGGACCTCACAGAAGCCTCCTACTTCGCAAACCCCGTGCAGTTCGGAAAGAACGGAGTAGAGAAGAACCTGGGCTACGGCACACTGAACGCTTACGAACAGGGCCTGCTCAAGGCAGCCCTCCCTGAACTCAAGAAGAACATCGCCGTCGGAGAGAAATTCGTCAATAAGTAAACACCTTTACATTGTAGAGGGTCGGGCCTAAGCAATAAGTTGACAGTTAGGAAGTTATGTGATATACCAATGGGATATGAGTATTATTGTTCAGTCATGGAATGACAATTAATATTGTTTTTTTTTCGAACTATCAATTTCAATGAATGTGACAGTTCGAAGAGTTAGCATGTCCTTGCAATGTGGGAAGTGTATTTGAAAACTGTTAAAACTTTTTTTTCACAGCCCTCAGGATGGTGGTAAATGTCATCCTGTAGTTAAAAGGACGTGTAAATGAATTGAATTTATACAGAAAAGAAAAACAGACTTGGTACGGTTACAAACAACTATCTGTTTCAAACAATCAAGATTCAAGGAGAGGTTATTATTGTATATTTTTTATTTGAAGTCGGTAGCAATCATGGTTATTTGGAATAGTTACTATAGTTGGTAGAAAATTGTCTGTAGTTATCACATAACGTTCTTACTTATAGAATAATTATATAAATTGTAGCATTACTAGGTGCGAATATTTGCAGTATACTCTGTAAATTAGTACCTAATATAGCTGCATATTGTATAAACTAAAGTTATGCTATTTATAGTAATAGTAAGCTTCACCAAACAGTATCAGTAAAGTAAGATGTATATGGCCCGATCAAGAGTAGAAAATGTATGTTGAAGTATATTTATTACAACCTAGATCTATTCATAAATGTATTTCGTCAAAAATCACTTTTATTAGTGCATTTTGTATTTAAACCATATTATATTCAGAAGCGACACTTGTGTTACAGGCTATCGTCAAACTTGGAAATAAAAGTATTCGTTATCTACATTCTGTCACCCAAAGATGTGGAAGTGTGGAAGTACTGTGTAAATATTGTGGAGTGTGTTTTGTTGGTAATTAAATTACAACGGTATGATAAACATGTGTTTTATTACCTATATACATATACTCATGATTTTTACCCACGGGGGTAGGTCAAACCACAGAACGTCACGTGCTACTATCCTTAGAGCCGAGTCACACCGGAATGGCAGCGACGACGCGGCGAGCACAAACTTTTATCAGACCAGAAATATATTGTATCGCTTGAAATGGTCGCTGTAGCATATGATGTTATCTGTGACATCAATCGTAATATGTATATTATCTGTGGTTTTTATAATAAGAATATAGACTCTCGTATCTCGTCATCACCACACGCCCGCTCTGTGTTTTAATTAATATTCCCTAATCCTGGTGTCCCACAATCCTCTACATGGTGTCAGAAGTTTATTTGGAACCCAGAAGAACCAAAGAAAATGCCGGAACAGGTACAAAATATCATTCTAGCTAATAACTTAAAGCCGTTAGTTGTAAATGGCGGCAAAGATGGCAAAAATGCTGCCGAGTCATGGAAGCTGTGGAAACAAAAATTCAAAATCTTCTTTGAAGCAAATGATTTACAGAAGGTCTCAAAGTCAAAACAAATTGCTATATTGTTAAATTCTATCGGTGATGAAGGCCTAGATATTTATAATTCTTTCAATATTCAAAATGAAACGGACGAAACGATAACGACTATTATTGAAAAATTTGATGGAAAATTCAATCCATGCAAGAATGTCACTGTAGAGCGATACAATTTCTTTACTAAGTACCAAAATAGCGAATCATTGGACGAATATGTAACAATTTTGAACAATTTAGCATCAGGCTGCAAGTTTGAAAATTTGAAAGAGTCGTTGGTAAAGGACATGTTTATCATAGGAATAAAGAATACTCAAATAAAGGAACAAATATTGCAAAATCAAAAAATAACGAATGTTGACGAAGCTGTTCAATTTGCAAAAAATATGGAATTGTCACAGGAAAGGTCTAGAAAATTACAGAATGGAAATGAAGCTAATAATAATTCTAGTTCACAAGTGCAATCAATTCGTCAAAGCAGAAGTACATATTTCAAGAACCAGCCATCAAAAAGAGAAAATTCAAAGAAAAGGTCAATAACTCCATACAGAAAATCGTCGGAAAATAGAAGTTCTAGTCAAAATCGATATAAGTCCAGTCCAGCACAATCTTTTTCAGCCAATTCCAGGTTCAACAACAATATTAGAAATAATTCTAACTGTAACAGATGTGGTCAGCTGCATCGGTACAAGTGTCCAGCACAAGGCAAAATCTGCAATATATGTAAGAAAATGAACCATTTCGCCAATTACTGTTTCTACAAAAATCACAATAGCAAGAAGAATGTAAGTACAATTAGTAGTTCTGAATGTATACAAAAATTGCATAGTCATGAATATGATATTCATAGTAATATTATTCGGGATTACCCTCAAAATGATTTTATTATTAATTCAATTAATTGTAATTCAAATTCACAAAATTGGAAATTAGAATTGAATGTTCATGGCAATATTATAAGATGTCAAATTGACACAGGTGCTGATATAAATGTAATTTCACTAAATACTTTAAAAAGTTTAGAAAATATGTGTAAGAAAATTTTTTTCATTGAAAAGTCAAACATAAAAGTATTTTCATTTGCAGGTCAATTGATTGAAAACTTAGGTGCTGTCAGACTTGAATGTTCTTTTGATCACAAACTATTTAAACCAATCAATTTCATAGTTGTTAAATGTGACTGTTCTACAATTTTGGGTTGGAGGACATGTGAAGAATGTGGCATTGTAAAACGTATTTTCGAACTATCCCAAAACACTTCTAAGATAACAACTAGCAAAGAACAAAGGTCATTACAAATGCTTATTAACAAATATTCAGATACTTTTGAAGGATTGGGTTGCTTACCAGGTAGTGTTAATTTACAAGTAGATACAACCGTCACACCAAAGATTTGTCCAGTTAGGAGAATACCATATGCTCTACAACAAAAACTCAAAAATGAATTAGACCGAATGGTGCGACTACAAGTCATAGAAAAAGTTACTAAACCTACTGACTGGGTAAATTCCATAGTACCTGTAGAAAAACCCAATGGTGACTTACGTATTTGTCTAGATCCTAGGAACTTAAATAAAGCCATAAAAAGACCTCATTTTCCATACCCTACATTTGATGACTTGCGGTCAAGGGTAGTGAATGCGTCAATATTCTCAAAGTTAGATGCTAATTCAGGTTACTGGATGCTAAAATTAGATCCAGAGAGTAGTGATCTTTGCACTTTCAACACACAGTTTGGCAGATATAAATTTTTAAGACTTCCTTACGGAATAAATTCAAGTGGTGAAATTTTTCATAGAGTAATGTCCGAGTTACTTGGGGACCTTCCAGGTGTTATTATATTTGTCGACGATATATTGGTCTATGGTTCTACGCAAAGTGAACATGATGAAAGATTAGAAAATGTTTTAAAAAAAGCTAAAGAAATCAATTTAAAATTTAATAAATCAAAATGTCAGTTCGGACAGTCTGAAGTTTCGTATGTGGGTCATGTTTTTAACAAAAATGGTATTTCACCAGATACGTCAAAAATCGAAGCTATAATAAAAATGCCAAGACCAGAAAACATAAAAGATCTTCAACGATTTCTTGGTATGATAAATTACCTTGGTTCATATGTACCTAACTTAGCTCATGAAACTACTTTACTTAGAGAACTCCTTAAAAAACAAAATATGTGGCAGTGGACTCCTAATCACGAAAAACAATTTACTAAATTAAAATCTCTTATTTGTCAATCACCTGTCCTAGTACATTATGATGTAAACAAACCTGTACGATTGTCAGTAGATGCTTCAAAAAATGCAGTTGGAGCAGTAATTTTTCATGGACAAAATCCTATTGCATATGCATCTAAAACTTTAAATAAGTCTCAGGAAAACTATGCCCAAATAGAGAAAGAATTGTATGCTATAGTTTTTGGTTGCAAGAAATTTCATCAATATATTTATGGAAAAACAACTTATGTTGAAACTGATCATCAACCTCTTGTAACTTTGTTCAAAAAATCACTTTCTGATGTCCCGCCTCGTCTTCAAAGAATGATGATAGCTATACAGTCATATGATCTTAACGTTTCATATACAAAAGGTACTGAAATGTATGTCTCTGATACTTTGTCTCGTGCACCCATATCAAAAACTAATATAGAAAAATTTAATTTTGATGAGTTGGATAGTAATATAGTTTGTCAAGTAAATTTACTAACTTCTAATTTAGCAATTACTAAAGAAAAACAAGAAAAAATCATGTCTCATACAAAATCTGATATGTCACTCCAAAAACTAAAAGAATACTTTATGTCAGGATGGCCTAATTGCAAGCAAAAATGTGATTCAATTGTTTTACCCTATTGGAACATTAGAGATGAGATTCATGTTGTAAATGATCTAGTTTTCAAGAATCAGTCTGTCATTATACCTAAATCTCTACGTTCTGAAATTCTCTCAATTTTACATGAAGGACACATGGGCATAGAAAAAACTAAAAATCATGCCCGTGGAACTGTTTTTTGGCCTAATATTTATCATGATATTGAAATGAAAATAAAACAATGTGAAACTTGCATGACATATAGTTCAAATAAAACAAAGGAAACTTTATTATCTCATGAACAACCTTCTTTACCATGGCAAAAAGTAGCTACAGATTTATTTGATTACAAAAGCAAAAAATATTTAATAGTTGTCGATTATTATTCAAATTACATCGAAATAGCAAAATTAAATCAAGATTCTAGAAGTTATACAGTCATTAATCAAATCAAGTCAATTTTTTCACGACACGGTATTCCATTGCAATTAGTAAGTGATGGTGGCCCTCCATTCAACTCTCATGAATTTCAAAATTTCACAAAAGACTGGGATATTCAACATATCATGTCAAGTCCTCACTTTCCTCGATCAAACGGTCTTGCGGAAGTATCTGTAAAAATTGTTAAAAATATTCTCAGAAAATGTGAACAGTCAGGTACAGACTTTTATATTGGTCTGTTACAATACAGAAATACCCCAAGAGGTAATCTCAAATCACCTTCAGAATTACTTATGTCAAGAAAACTGAGAACAAAATTGCCTACTACAACAAGTAATTTAAAGCCAAAAGTAGTTCAATTTTCAAGTCATTTAAAAAATAAGTCACAAAAGTTGGAAAATAGAAAATTATATTATGATAGAAGTGCTGTATCTCCTCAACAATTTCAGTCAAATGACATAATATTTTTCAAGAGAAATCCCAAGGATGCAACATGGTCTAAAGGTGTTATTTTATCAAAAACTAACTTTCCAAGATCATACTTAGTCAAAGATAGTAATGGGACAATCTATAGAAGAAACTCATATCATATTAAGCTATTTAAGTCAAATCTGTCACAGTCAAGGTCACAAAATAGTTATAAATCGTCACAGTCAAAGGAAAATACCAAAAAAATATTGGAAAATAACAATGATAATGCTAATCATTCTGGTCACAAGTCGTCCAAGTCTTATAATAAATCGTATCAAAAATCATACAAGTCAAGTCTGATAGAAAAGGAGGATACAGAGATGCATCATTATTATATTCCTGAGTATCTATATTGTAGAAGAAAAAGTAATGAGGAACAAATTGTAAATTTAGATGATTCTTATGCATCTGCCGAGTCAAGTCAGTCATCTAATGATGAAAATCCAATACAATTGGATAAGTCTGTCAAGTCAAATGTAATGAATAAAAGTAGGATACAGTCTCCTATATTTGTAGAAGTTAATGATGATGTACAAAATAATGAATATTTGTCAGAAAATGAAATGTTAAATCAGTCACAGTTTGGTAGTCAAGACTTACCTGAAATGTTAGATATAAGTATAAGTTCAAATACACCGGAGTTAAGATACTCATCCAGAGGGAGATTATTAAAGTCAAGAAAAAGATTAGATTTATAAAAATGAATGTAAATTTATTATGTCAATTTAATGAGTCAATATAATTCAATTTTTAAGGTTAAGTAGTTAGTTTGTCCTAATGTTTATTTACGTTCTAATAGCAATGTCAAATGTCATTAACGTCAATGTCAAGTCATGTCATAATTAGTCAATGTCAAATTTATGTCAACTAACAAATTCAGTGTTGCCTTTTTATTATAAGAAAGGGCATGTAGCATATGATGTTATCTGTGACATCAATCGTAATATGTATATTATCTGTGGTTTTTATAATAAGAATATAGACTCTCGTATCTCGTCATCACCACACGCCCGCTCTGTGTTTTAATTAATATTCCCTAATCCTGGTGTCCCACAATCCTCTACAGTCGCGAGGCCGCCTGCGGTAACGCGAGCGCGAGCGGCCGCGCGCTACGCGCATACTAATAATATCGTTGGACATTACACACAGCGCCATCTAGCGCCACACTAAGCAAGGCTTGTGTCGTGGACACCAGATAGTTGATATATTATATACTTTTTGTTTGTAAATATATACTTATTATACATAAGAACGTGAGGCAGCCTCACTACCACTACGCCATTCAGGTCTCAAGACTCTGTGTTTCTGCCAGCGACGACACGAGGCCGCATGCGGCACCGCAGTTCGCTGGCAGCTGAATGTAGAAACTAAGCTAGTCAAGAAGAGACTATAGGTGCGTGTGGTCTGGAGGTCGCGCGAGGCCGCCAGTGGCGACGCCGAGGGCCCTGCCATTCCGGTCCCGACTCTGCCCTTACATACACCTTTAGTCTCGTCCACATTTATACATCTGGTCATTCGCGAACGCCGGTTGCGAGTACTTCGCACTTATGTTTTCTTCTCTACAGGTTAAGTGCTGCAGACCTTTCACAGACATTTTTGTTCTTCAGCAACCCAACAGTAAACGTAAAGTAGGAACAGTTCTCTTCGTCTAATTCTAAACGTTACTGGGCCTTCTCCCTTTACTGAGGCCCATGGCCCAGCTGTGGAAACAGGCTTTGTCAGCTTATCTGCTCATGCGGGTGTACTGTTACAAAACCAGCACCAACCGAAATGGCAGCAGCGGTCGGCATTGCAGTGCAAACCGTTTTGTGCTTTATCTCCATTAGGAAATACACTGCAGTATCGTCTGAAAGACGAGGCGCCGTGAGACGTCACGCGGCTCGTCAAGCGACGCATTACCAAAATGCTAGATTCTGCCGATCGGTGCCGCTTCGGTGTGTATTGACCCTTCCCAAGTAACACAGTCTAGGAGGTTTAAAACAAATCTGTCTACTGACAGTCTATTCATGGTTAATCTTTAGATAGGGGCTTTCTAAAGATGGTTTCAATAAAGAAAATGTATTCTTATAGAGTTTTTTTTCTCAAGCTCGATTATTTTTAGAGCACTAGTTCTATAGCACACCTATTTCAAGTATGTCTATAGGTATATTGAATGTTTTAGGATAAAATGCTCTACAAATAGTTAATAAAGCCTAAAGGTACCTAACTTGAAGTAATTTTATAGAAAAGATGGTATATTTTAAGATAAAACATTCTATTATATCCATTATTTAGCTATTGGTACTCTTATCTTTGTATATTAAGACACTTAAGTCTTGATAAAATACTTTAATAGATATTTTTTAGTTTGTCTAAAAAAGTGATAGTGAATAGAATAGAATAGAATAGAATTTTATTTTGCAAACATGGGTAATACATAATAGTTCTTAAGATTACATTTAGCTCGGCCACATTTTACCAATCGGCATGCAAACATTTGAAATTATTAATCATTATTATTACACTTATTTTGATCCATTTTTAAGTTTATTATTATAGTATTTTTAAATCATCAGCTTAATTTAAAAAAAAATAATATGTTAGTATTAAAAGGAAAAATATAAATTAGTATTATTAAATTACTCATGTCATTACTATTACAAATATCATACTATTATCATTACATTATTTAACATGTCATTACTATTACAAATACCATTATTATTACAATTACAATGTCAAAAACCAAAATCAAAATGTCAAAGAATCAAAATGTCAAAAGAATCAAAATTTCAAAAGAATCAAAATGCCAAAAGAATCAAAATATCAAAAATAAAAATAAAAATGTCAAAAAAAATAAAAAATTCAAGTACAAAATTAAAAAAAATCAAAATGTCAAAAAAAAAAATCAAGATGCCACTCATTAACAAATATTTTTCTCCGATAAGAACTCAGTTACACTGTAGTATGTTTTATCTAACAAAAAATTCCGTAATCTACTCTTAAATTGTGCTGTATTTAAAGCTTTCCAACTACTCGGTAATTTATTGTAAATAATTGGGGCCATGCAAGAAACGCTCCTACGCATTAAAGTGGTTCGACATGAAAACGTGAAAACGTGTATTTAGTGGTTTTATTCCTAAAAATGGCTTAGTTAAGTGCATTTGTATTAAATATTTGAATTGGATGATTTTATGCAATGGAGACAGTTAAAAAAAAAAAAAGGTCTGGTGGCTTTCGTCGAAAAATCGGCAAATATTTAAAAAGAAAAAAAAAGAAGCAGAGATTCAAGATAATTCAGATTCCGAATCGGAATTTTCTCGTAACTTCCTCCAAAACGCAAGAAATTGTTCTGAGACAGAAGATACAACTGAATTTGAAGTGTCTCCTAGAACATTACAAAATTACGTTAGTGAGCAGTCCGACTCGGATGAAAACAATCCAAATGACGACGACGAAATTCGATCCACTTGCCTCAAAAGTGATCTGCGCGCCAGTGGTCAGCAACTCATGCTATAACTCACATAGCCTTGAAGTACTTATTTCAAATAATAAATAATTTTCAACCTGATACTCTACCAAAGGATCCGAGAACATTGCTCCAGACTCCAAGAACGATTGAAATGAAAAAAATCGGTAATGGCGAATAGGTACTGGCGTCACGGGCTGAAGATTAATCTCACAAGATATTTTCAAAATTTGACAGAGAACAAAATAGTGACAATCGATGTTAACATTGATGGACTACCTACGTATAAAAGCTCGAAAGTTGAATTCTGGTAATTCTGGTATTGTCCTGCTATTTTACACATTGTCTATAGATAAAACAGAAATATCTTTTACTTACCCTCTTGAATTGATTAATTAAATTGCTCTGCTATTGCATAAAATGGTCTGCCGTTCACAACACATCAAATTACCTATTCACTGATGAACGTCTAGAAATACTGTGAGAAGATAAAAAGGAATACATAGATGACAGTTACTAGGTAATCTTAAACTATTCATAAATCGGTTTATTCTTTCACTAGATAGTTTAGTATGTAGCAAGTGAAATTATTCTTGTGTTAGAGCCATACTACAGAAAATTCTCTCGAGTGTTTGTTCTACTAAATTCGTTTTTCAAGTATATTTTATCTTGACGCCATTTTTATGATCTACTTTTGCTTCAAATGATTTTCGATACATATTCTTATGCTTATTTTTATGTTTTTATTAAATTATCTCTAATTAAACATTTAATATGTTTTAAATAACTATATTTCTAATAAAATGAATATTTTAAGCATTTAAAAGCAATTAAAAAAAAATACTCATTAAAAATAATATTCATATGTGGTAAAAAAAATATTAAATATTGCATTTACAGCGGGCGCTCTTATTTTAAGAGAGTTTTACATAATATTCGACGATAGAATGTCAATCGCATATAGATTTGCTTGTTTACCCATTATCAACTAGCTAAAACACAAGTAAAATAAGAAAATTGTTACGCCATGATGCAATTCAATTATAAGTTTTAATAACTCTTGTAAGTTCTGCGCCATTATGTGTCGTTCTCTATTACAAATCAAATGTAACTTGAAGTTGATAGTCTTGAGTTAATTTTGGTTAAAAACTTGACGAGTATAGACTTCTTCAAAGGTCTCAACTTTACCTATAAACTATCTACTAGTAAAAATTGTGGTCTATAAACAGTTTAGTGAGGCACTAGAAAAATCTCTACAGACAATTTGAGAATTTACAACTCTTATCTCTATCTATTCATGTTTTCTTAACTCATTCTTATGAGAACGGATAAGGTTGTGCCCACTTTTACTAAACTGTGTCTATAAGCGTTCTTGATTACTACTAGGGAGATATTTTACTCTTATGGTAGACACTTAAATTAAATTCTATTAGATATCTAATAGTCCGTTTATAGATGCGATTGTGTTATTTGGGTTACGATGCATCTGGAATGCTCCAAGTTCCACGATTTCTAATCCAGTCCACTTTCGTCTACACCAACGATGGTCGATTCTGTAGCAGACAGGAATTATTCAATTTGGAAGAAAGGCCCTTTATTAGAACTAGCATAGATTGTAAGAGATGAGGAAATATTATTTGACGCTGAGAACACTCAAAGGAAACTCCGTGTTTTACAAATCTAAAGAAGCAATGGTGTACCCATTGCTTTAGATTTGTAGAACCGGTAAAACCTTAACGTCACAGAAAACCACACGAAAACGAAACTTACAGCAGATTTTCTTCTTTATCGCGTTCATTGTCTATTTCCAATAACGCAACATATTATTGTAAATGCGCAAATGTGTGCCATTTTCATATATCTCGATGTATATTTCCACCATAAGGAGCACTAGGTATGCTGAGAACACAGTCACTCCAGTCCAGGTCCTGGCCTTAGGATTACTATAACAAAACCTAGGACTTTTCTCCATAGTCGCTTTTAAACCTATATTTTGAAATGAACTGCAGTTTTGGCACTGAACCAACATGGGATTGTTTATTTTTAGCGAACCTAGTGGAGTTGTTGTTTGTTGTGTGTATAAAACTAGGTATTCTGTTCACATAACTGCCTTACGAAGTCTAGTGGTCGAGCGCGACTCACGGTTGCGTGGTCCTCTAAAAGCGATTCACACTCGCAGGCCGGGCAGTAGGTACTCCTAGTGGCTACCTACCGTTTTCGGTTTAACTATCAAGGGGATTGGCTGCAGCAACCCGACCCTCCGGAGTTTTCTCATTTTTATAAAAGCAGACTATGCAGAGTATTATCTGTATTATTGATCTTACTGGTTGGCTTATTCGATTATATTAATAACTAAGCGATCATGTAGATGTTCTATTAATGTGCCCCACTGTCTATACACCTGGAGGGAGCCTTCGAATAAAACAGACTCATTGATCTTACACTGCTAATACCGTGTATGGGATGGATAGGGGCAAAGATTTTAACGGTACTTCGTTAAAAACAAGCAAACAAATAATTTAACTAAACATATTGTTCAATTTAATTTTAAAAAATACCCCCATATTTGGCGTAAACGTTTGTCACCTAATGGGGACGCAACGGCGGAGGCCGGCGAGCAACATGTCGTACGGTATCCCACAGGGTTCGGTCGTGGGCCCACCTCTGTGTAACATCGGTACGACTGGGTGTTGAGAGGCGAGTTCCAATCGGGAGTGGCCCTGACGTGTTACGCGGACGACATGCTGGTCCCGGACCGGGGGAGGCTCGTACAAGGAGGCATGTGAGCCGCATACGTCGTAGGCCGTGGTATCTCACGGCCACCGGCGAGAACCACCGCCGTGATCACGCTACGATGCCACAGAGAGACACACAAATACTCACGTAAAACAGCTTACAACACCGCTCTTTTTTGCGTCGTAGTTTAAAAATAGGCCGTTGGACGAGTGGTCGGGAACGCAACTGGAGCATGAGGTCCTGGGTGCGATTCACGGGTCGGGAAAGTGTTATTGAGTTTTTTCATCAGGAACGAGCCACGAGGCTCTCCTCCTGTTACATGGGACTTAAGCATAACCATAACTGGTGCAATGGGTCAGTCAGTGGGTCGTCTTAGGGGAAACACCTTTCAAAGTTTCGTCCTGATTCACCCCCGAGACGATTTTTTTTTTTTTTTATCGCTGGACATTAACACACAGTGCCCCACTAAGCAAAGCTTGTGTCGTGTACACTAGATAGTTGATATGCTACATATTATATACTTTTTTTGTTTGTAAATACATACGTATTATACATATAAACATCCGTGACTCGGAAACAAATGTCCATGCTCGTCACACGAACATTTGCTCCTACCGGGATTCGAACCCAGGACCCTAAAAACGTAAGGCAGCGTCACTACCACTACGCTATTCGGGTCGTCGAACATCGCTGAAAATTACACACAGCGCCATCTAATGCCACACTAAGCAACGAGGCTTGTGTCATGGACAAAAAAGTATAATAAGTAGTATATCAACAGCACCAGGCTGTTGATATACTACTTATTATACTTTTTTGTTTGTAAATACATACTTATTATACATACCTACTAGCTGACTCGCGCAACTTCGTCTGCGTATCATAATTTGAGATTTAAACTATCCTATCTCTCAAGTTGGATCGAACTGCACATGGTGTGCGAATTTTATTATAATCGGTTAAGTGGTTTAGGAGTCCATTGAGGACAAACATTGTGACACGAGATTTATATATATTAAGATAATAAACATCCATGACTCTGAAACAAATGTCCATGCTCATCACACAAACATTTTAGCCGCGTATCCACTAGGCAACAATTGACGCGCAACACGTGACGCTTGACATGTTCGGCGGCGCGCGGCGTTGCCCGACATCGCGCGACATTGCCAGTTCGCGCGCAACATGACAAAACAATATAAAAGTTGCTAAACAAAAGTTCCGCGCTGACTTTCGACACGTTGAGCAACAGGTTGTGCAACATGTTGCGCGTCAATTGTTGCCTAGTGGAAACGCGGCTTTTCTCCTACCGGGATTCGAACCCGGGACCTAAGAACGTAAGGCAGCTTCACAACCGCTGCGCCATTCGGGTTGTCAATTCACCTCATTTTGGCATGTTACGTATCGCGTAACATGCCTTGTTGAAAATCCTATTTTTTTTTATATAGAGTTTTTATTGATATTACAATCTAGCCTAATAAGGCTAATAAGCAATTTTAATCTAACTTAATTTGCTAAAAGTAAAATTATATCTAAGAGCACGTCCATTGCGTTTATTTAGCGTCTATTAATAAGGCGAAGTCACTTTGTTCTTGTGTCCATATAAATAGCTAGGTAATATGTTACACTCACGGTAAATTCACAAATATAATAATATTACACTACACTAACTCAAAAAGTTTAGTCCTTTTGAGTGTTCTACGTCCGTGTTATCAATGAAGCCGATGTTCGTGAGCTTCTGCATATTTTTATATAATACTGTTTACGAACTCTATATTTAGGTCCCAATGAGCAAAATATATGAGCATTTATTCAGGTTTCGTTTAAAATGATTGAAAACGAATAGGTTAAAATTATGTAAGGTTCATTTTTGTTACATTTATTTTATTCGGAATAGGTATCGTTTTATTATTAAGTCAAAGTAATTGCGGGACATAGATTATTAATGGCTTCCACAAAGCGGCAAGGGTGTAATGTAATTATAATAAACTCTTTTTAATTACCTACGCCAGCACGGGTTTAATGATAAATACAGAGAGAGAAATAAAAACTTAATTAAGTATTAACTGTGACACAATAATAACACAAACAGATAGGTACTTTATATTAAGAGTCAGCGCACACTTGAAGTAAACGTAACTTAAAGTAATTCTTTTCTTTTTCGTTTTTTTTAATACTCATTATTTTTTTATTTATATAACTGTTGGGCTATAGATAAGTGGATCATCAATAAAGCTTATTATTTATTGTTGGATTCAATACCTTTCGACGTCCTGGGCAAGCACGTATATATATCCAGCCTTTATTAATTGGTTCGGAGGGGAGACAAACATTAAAACAACCATATGAACTGTGAAAAAAATTGCTCTAATCGCTAATCAATATTTACGTACTTACTTCGCAGTTTTTATCCCGATTATTATAAGTCAGATTTCGGGGGGAGGGAGGGGGGGTGAATCCCAACTATCCTCCCCTGGACATACGAGCCTGGTCCTGGGTTAAAGTTAAGTTTTTCACCACCCCCTTGTATAATAATACTGATAACCCTTGGTAAGACTGGTTGTCAGATAAAATAACGTCAGCCGCCGGGACCAACGGCTTCCCGAGTCACGGAGACAACTCGGTTTGTAATGATGATCATCCACCCATGAACCAACCTTAGTAAACGTTGCTTAACTTTGAGGAACGACACAATAAAGTTAAACGAATAGGTATTATAACCTACTGCGGAATTAAAAGTCCGGATTTTTTTCCGGAAATCCTAGTTAGATCTGGGAAATGACCATAGACCATTTCCAAATACAATGTTCTTGTAGTTATGGCAATGTATGTAAATTTGGGATACCATACCCCGTAACGCTGTAAGCTACTATATATGAATAACCAATTGATTGATACTTGAATATCGAAAGCGAGTTTGAAAAATCTGCATTTCAAAAAGATATTCTTCTTTCTCGGATTAAATATCAACTTACGTAAGATACCTATTTGGAATTGTTACTAAAAATCAGTGTGCGCCGATTCGAATGCAAAGTAATAGGCGTATAATTTTCAGAAGGGTTTGTATTTTTCTATCACAGTCTATGTAATTAAGAAAATTATTTGATAGTACCGCTAGAGTGAGGTGCTTCAATAACGCAATAAGAAATCACGCTCCGGGGCAGAATGACTTCTTTGTTCAGAAAATATTGCTTTAAAAGAAAATCTAAGCAAAGGGCCAATGAGAAAGTGAGCATTGTTTAATTTGGTTTAATTAATTAATTAGCATTTGAAAGAACTTCGCTAACAATTTCTGCAGTGATTGGATTAAATTGCTCGCTTAACATAAAAGGCAGTATTGGTTTCAGCACTTCAGAAAAACTGTGCTATAGATCACAATTGCTAATCACAATTTGGTTTGGGACCTTACTAGCATTTTATGTACCTACTGCTGTTCAATACTGATCCGTGGTCTATTGATCATCCGTTATTGCCAAAGTCTTTTGGGCCTTATCACTCTAGCAAGTGGCGAGCGAGTGTGATAAGGCACAATACGTAACTTGTTTCTCTTCGCTTTATGATCTTCAACTAGACTACTTCTAATAAGAACAATGACATTTTATGACTTTCTTTTTATCAAGGTGTATGATAAAAGCGACTACGATGAGTCATACTCGCCGACGAAGAAGGTGCTAGGATGGGTGGCCATCCGCATGACGCACAACATCTCCGAGACAAGAACGTATGTATTTAGTTAGATTGTCGCTATTCTACGAAGTTTGAGACCTAACTATCCTCAATCCTGGGCCTCGATTCTGCTATTACAATAGTATCAGAGTAGTCGATCATTGATTTCATCTCAGAATAATGATAGTCATTATATTCTGAGGATTTCATAATGGTCAAGTTCTGTCAAATTTTGACAAGTTTGTTGATTCTATTAACATAATGGCGCCATTATGACTTTTCACTGACACTCCATTGAAAGAAATGTCATAGAATGATAATCTCGTACATGAAATCTGGCATGAATTAATGTTCGCATTTAGTGGTAGATTTCGTAAAACCATATTTTGTACAAAGGGGTTTTGTAATAATGACAATACGACAATGCCATTAAAACACAATTTTATTACGAAACCATTGACCACCATTGTGAATTTAGCAGATTACGAACTTTAAGCAAAATGACAATGGGATGAGAATGGTATCGTGTAGTAGTGACGAATTTATTAAAATAGCAGAATTAGGCCCCTGATACTTTTATCAAATCCCGTATGGGGGAAGCGCCAGGGTACTGGATAGACCAATTCAAATGAAAACTTCTTATTTGAGCACTTTTTGGGTGAACAAAATCCCGTAACTCGCGTGACCGCCACCTAACGCTTCTTAGCACTCGTAGCCGATCCGCTACGGCGTAGCACTACTATGCGTGCGCGGGCCCGTAGCAGATAAAGATTACTTAGTTTTAACTTTTATTGGTAGTCCCCAAAGACTGACCACGCATGTCTTTTAAGTTTTTTGCATTTTGCAGGTTAGTGTCAGGTAGATGATATGTGACCGTAACGCGTGGGGGCTACCCAAGGTTCAGTTTAGTTAGTTCGGAACACTGACACCAGACTTGTACTGATACGTCAGTACCTACCTATCTAGTATCTATCCAAGTCCTATATGGCAGTCCTGTCTGGCATGAATGCAGAAATGGACCTTTTTGGCGCAGCCATGAGGCACACAGTACATACTATGTATTTTTGTAACTTTTTTAATATAATTGTGCGTGTGTGCTTAATGTACTGACGTCAAATAAACATTAATTTGTCATTCTTTCTTTATATGGAGTCTGGTCCGTAATCTATTCCCACGGTTGGAAGGATTAAATGGATCATTCAAAAGAAAGGCCCTTTTAATTTAAACACGTAATAAATGCCAACCAACTTATTAAGACTATGCTTTTTACACATATTCCGTTACTAGCAAATGGTGGGACATGTTCTACTGGTTCGAGCTGGCGAACCTGTTCCTAGCGGGTCCGTCGGAGCTAGTCTGCATGTCGGTGACGGCGTACGAGGCGCAGACCTTCCGAGACTCCATTAAAGTGTTCCGTATGATGCCCTGCTTCGGATGCGTCGTGTTATGTGCGTATCTTCGTCTTTAGTTTATGCGAGAATTTTTACATGATCTACATGATCGCAATCACACCTGTAATCTCCGGAGGCCCTTTACAACTTCCACATTTCGCCAGTAATTATGTTTAAGTTCCATGTTATAGGGGGTTACAATTTCATCATCAACTGGGCAAAGGGAAAGGGTTCCGCCTCCTTTATATCATCTTTTTCGACTGCCAACCTGTTTTCTACCTAGTTCCAGCGGTGGGTAGGTATTTTAAAGCACTTTAAAAGACGCCGATCAATGGTCTTTCAGCTTTCCATCACAAAAACACCGAGCTACTACATCCAACAATTACTTACTGATATTTTTTGTGACCTAACGCTTGCATGCCGCAGCGATATTTAAGTCCATCAAGATGGTGATCCACCGTCCCGTCTACGAGAACCTGGCGAACGAGCTGCGAGACATGTGGCCGGAGGGAGAGGTGTCCGATGAAGAGCACGAAATCGTCAAGGGAGCGCTCAAGCAGCTTAACTTAATTGTTAAAGGTTTGTTTATCTATTTTCGTTACGAATTATTCACGCTACCCTCGTCACAGGTTTTCGAATCCTAGCTCATTAGGCTCCTGTCTCTCCGCCAACGTTCAGCGAGAAAAAGATGGAATTACTAACAAAAAAAAACAGTTGCCTACAATTATTTGACTGAGTTATCTCTTCATTGGTTTTACTGACACGGGATATCCAATCTACAGTACGTCCCTTGAGCGAAAGAAGAGTCAATAACCATCCTCGGCGGCGGTGGTACCTGAGGTGACTAAACTTTAAACTGACTTTTGCAGACTACGTTTTGGCATTATAGTCCAAAGTGAGCTATTAATTTTGAACGCCACGATGCAGCTGCTATTACAGTATTTGCCTTAGCGGTTATAAAACGTATAATTTAAGTTTATCGATGTACTACTTCCCAGGTTACTACTGGTGCAACAACGCTCTGCTGATCAGCTTCCTCTCGCCGCCGTTCTTCCTCACCATCGCTCGCTACTTCGGCTACAACTCACCTATGAGCCTGCACTTCTTGTACTGGCTGCCATTCGACCCCTACCAACCCACCTACTACGAGATCACGCTCGTTGTGCAGACCTGGCACGGTTCGTTTTATTTTTGAAGCCTGAATTCGAGACAGATCATTTACTTCGTTATAAGCGGCGTTTGGGAAACTACGCAATGCTGTAGGAATGTATACTCGTACTAGACCTACTCGTCCCGAATAAAACGCTTTAGCGAAAGATGAAAGTCAGTTCATGACACCGATAGACAAGGTGGACCGACTTCCAGAAAACCTGTGACAGTAAACGCATTTTTATAACGTCCATGGAGCTTTTAGTTCGTTCTTCTCCATAGAAACCTTTAGAAACATACTACGTCTTGGGAACCAACTTAAAATTGTTGACTAGCTAAAAAAAAAAAACTAAACGAATACTAATTTAAATTTAATTAAATAATTAAAAGTTTAATTCTTTGTGGCTAGCAAATGGCGTACTTAGTCGGTATGCAAGTACTTTGTTGCCATGGTATTTCGCTTCTTGAAACTCACTAAGGTTCACCAAAAAGATGACGGCCTGATTATCTAAAAACAGCTGTTTAAGACACATTTTTGTACGGGACCTTGTCACAGTGACAGCTGTTTTTGAATAATCAGACTGTTATCTTTTCGGTGAACATGGACCTAAGGCTCACTCCTCAAATAAACCGTTGTTTGTCAGCGCTGGTAGTGATTTGGTTCAACGTGGCGTGGGACATGCTGTTCTGCTTGTTCCTGTGCCACATCACCACGCAATTTGACCTGTTGTCCCGGCGCGTGCAGCGACTGTTCTACGTCACTGTGGATCAGCAGCTTGTCCGGTCCTATCCGATGGGTTAGTAGAAATTGTTGTAAAAATTTGTGAATACCTATAAATTATATATTATATTATGACGCCTGTATAAAGAGCATATTTTTAGCATTAATGCTATATTAATGGACCTCTAACACCGCCTGAAGGCGTCGTCGCGGCAGACGTCGATGAAGATGGCGGGACGAGATGGATAAAACCAACGACAAATTGCCCACACTAGCCCTGGATCGAAACAATTTGAAGTCATGGGGAGAGGCCTTTGCCCAGCAGTGGGACGACACAGCCTAACAGTAACAATATCTCAATTCCAAAGCAGTGAAGAGCAGAGAGAAGTACACAGAATACTCCGACAGCCGACTTACTCATATAACGCCAATACCATGCAAGCCTAGACGTACTACTGCAGTAAATTGGGCGGAATTTCACATTCGGGGCTGCTACTGAAAAACTTCTAGTGAAAATACCCAATCCAAAGACCTGACGTTCATCATAACATCTAGCGAATAACGACCACTAAAGCCTCATTAGCTCCGTTTAATAAAAAGAGTCAAGAACAAACAGGGTTTTAACATAACACTATCCAACAGCCCCAACTCATTTTTAGAACTAACAGCACATGATATTGTCTTCTGAAGTGCTTTTACATGGTCTTCTTCTTGCAATTGTGTACCGACAGCTGCTATCAGCGAAGAGATGCTCCGAACCGAGGGCGCGAGAGTGAAAACTATCGGCGACAACTGGGACGAGCGGCATCAGAAGGACATCAGAGAGATTGTTCACAGGCATCATGCGTTGATAAGGTAAATATTTTTGTGGACCGATTCACTAATTAGCTGTTCTAGGCAGGCAGTAGGTATTGGACTGCTTGATCTGCTGCAATCAAAAGTTGACAACACTCATATATCTACCCAGGTCAGAAACAAATGACGCAAGTTTTTATCCAAATCATCTCTGAAACTCTGGTGATCATCAATACCTATGTTGCCAATTTCTAAACAGAACCAATCATCGTCATTATCCCAATTTATTTGGGGTCTGCCCTCATGTCTTCTTCATCCATACTTCTGTACTACTCGTCATCACAGCAGTCACCTCCTTTCTAGCCATATCATCCTTCCCACAATCCATCCATCGTTTCTTTGGTCTTCCTCTACACTTATAGCCATCCACACTTATACTCAAACCTTAACTTTAGGTAAAAAAAAAAAGAAAAAGGTATAGACAGAACCAAGCTATTGTCTTTTTAAACTTTCACGATCAGAACACATTATAAAACTTAAGAAGACGGGTATTTATCGCGAATTTACCTTTAATTTAATCCCGACGTTTCGACCGGATTGCACCAGCCGTGGTCGGTTTTATAATGAGAACCAAGCTAGCTCATTAATGTTACCCAGGTTGACCGGCGACGTGGAGAAGATGTTCAGTCTGGCGTTACTGATCAACTTCATGAACAGCTCCATCATTATTTGCTTCTGTGGATTCTGTTGCGTGGTAAGTGTTTTTTGGTCATATTCTTCTTCTTCTATATCCTGATTTGTGACATGTTATTGATATCTTGGCACCAGATAAGTGGATCCTGTGTCATTATTTTGGATTCCTCACAAGATAGCTTTATATAAACTGGAGGATCGGATCGACTCACCGTTATGACCGCTGGACACCTTAATCTTATATCATTTATATATATAGGCTTTGGCGGTATGAAGCTGGCTGGCTGTATGTCTCGCTACTCGAAAGCTTGCAAATTTTGACGATGATGATGACGTCACCGTTGCATTCATACCCCCAAAAGGCCATTATTTACTTACTTTCTTCGGTGTTGAATAGTTACACTATTTGTTATCCAGTTAATCGAGGCATGGAACGAGGTGGCGTACAAGTCGTTTTTAGTAACGGCGCTGACGCAGACCTGGCTGCTGTGCTGGTATGGACAGAAGCTAATTGATTCTGTAAGTATTTGAGTTTATTGAAATGCGTGCCTACGGAAGACTCTATTAGGCATTTGGATCACTTTTTGAACGTAAAATTACGTAATACAGTTCACCAAAACGCCCGTCCATCAGCACTTCGCCACACTTTAAGAGTTCGGAAGAAGTTGCGCAGCAAACTCCCCAGCAGCACAGGGTTATTCCAGTTACCTCTCTCTCCCCTAGATCCACCCGAAACCACGTTACCACACGGGTTTAAGGAGTCCAACTAGAATAAATGCGTTGGAAGGCCTCCCACTAGGTGACGGTACCGATGACCTCAGATGGCTGCGGATCCGCTGGATGCGAGTCGCATGGGAACGGTCAATGTGGCGACACTTGGGGGTGGCTTATGTCCAGCAGTGGACATCTTTCGGCTGTTATAATAATGATGAACTGGGAAACTAATTAATATCGCAACATATTCCTATATTAATTGAAATCTGTTTGTGACAGAGCAAGCGTCTGGCGGATGCCCTATACGACTGTGGCTGGTACAACGGCTCCAAGAGGGCCAAGAGTGCAGTGCTGATTATGCTGCACAGGTAAACAACAATATTCACCAATTTGTAATTCTCACAAACTATTTCCGTTCTGAAGTCCGTTTAAATTATAATAGAGCATGTTCATACTCCTAGAAAAAGATGTTCAACCCAAGACTTTTCAATTTTATTGGAAACCTTATTATATTCGAGTTACAAACAGAGTTGCATTTTTCAGAGCTCAAAAAGGAGTTTACGTGACGACGCATGGATTCTCAGTTATTTCACTAGCCAGCTACAGCACGGTAAGATCTCATTCAAAAGAACAAGAAGATAAGATGATGATGATGATGTCTTTAAGATATTTTCATCCCATCTATTCGAAAAAGACGACTTGGTTCGCCTTTAAGTGCACCCAAAGGTGGTGTTTTCTATAAGAAACTTTTAGCAGGCAGTAATGAGTTTTTAATCCTCTTTATAAGTGCGCCGCAATTATCTTAGCCGCGCACTTTTTTAATTTGGAACATCTTGTGTTCAGCGCCCAAGAAATCGAACGCAAATATTGTTTGAATAAAGACTGGCTGGTGCGACGGCCCATAGTAGCGCCGCGCGCCGGCTGAATACAAAAAAAAAAGAAATAAAATTAAAAACGCGCGAACTATAGCCCGCGTTTTCGTCAATTTTCACGGATTGATAGAAATTCATGATTTTGTTTTGAAAAATGAGTTCTTCAAGTGACAGTGAAAGTATAGAATTAACTCCTGATAGTATTAGAACTGACGCAAGAAATGTGATGGATAATCTACTACCTGCAAAATCCCGGGAGAAATATATGAAAGCATATGGTAATTTTATTGAATGGAGAAATTCAAGAGGCGCCAAGAATTTTTCAGAATCTGTGTTTTTGGCCAACTTCCAGTACTTGGCCAAAACTAAACAACCTTCCACACTTTGGAGTACCTACTCAATGCTAAAATCAACAGTCAGTTCTAATAACGACGTAAAACTGGACACATATTCGAAATTAATAGCGTATCTGAAGAGGATGTCTGATGGATTTAAACCTAAAAAATCCAAAGTGTTCTCAGTCAAAAACGTGGAGACTTTCCTTAATGAGGCACCCGACAACATCTTTCTTGCCGTAAAAGTAAGTAACTATGTATGTATATATGGTGGATTAGTAAAGTATAACCAGTGTTTTAAAATGCGCATTTTATTGTAACCTGTACTTCGATAGATAGGTACTTGTCTTATTCACATTCGGTTTTGTTACAGGTGGCTTTAATTTTCGGAGTACATGGAGCTTGTCGTGGCAATGAACTTTTAAAAATAACTGTTGATGATGTCGAAAATCACTCGGATAATTTACTGTTAGTAAAGCTGACAGACACAAAAACAAAAATTGACCGATCCTTCGTAATCCGAGGAGAATACAAAACTATTGTACAGAAATACCTGGACCTGCGTCCTGCTGATATAAAGACCAATCGGTTTTTCATCCGTTATCAAAATGGCAAGTGCTTCAAACAAGTTATGGGAAAAAATAAAATTTCTTACATGCCACAAGAAATCGCTACTTATTTGAAGTTACCAGATATCAAGCTATATACAGGACATTGTTTTCGTCGCACTTCTGCTACCCTGTTGGCAGATTCTGGAGCGGACTTAACTGTTCTCAAGCGACATGGAGGATGGAAGTCGAGTGCTGTAGCAGAGGGATATATAGAAGATTCCATTGAGAACAAGGCGAAAACATGTGAACGCATCGTGGAAAACATTAAATTGCAACCTTCAGTTAATCCATCCATGCCACTGTCGCCGCGCCCATCTACATCCAAACAAAGAGATTCACCGTCACATTTTCCTCAAAATGAGCCACATTCTGACATTATTTCAAACACGCAGAATAAAATTAAATCTACAACAATCTCTATTCCTAATAAAACTGTAACAATTAATTTTCAAAATTGTGAAAATGTCTCAAATGTAAATATAAGTTTTTAGTTGTTTTATTATTAGATACTACTTAATTTCAATTTAGTTGTTACTCTGTTTCATTAAATATCAATATTACAATAAAATATGAGGCGCCTTTTATTTTCTCATAGTGGGTGATGAAAAGTAGAGTGTATCACTCGGGCGCAAAATATATTTTTGGCTCGGGCGACGTACTTTGAATCCCTCGCTACGTTCAGGATTCTACTAAAGAATCCCTCGCTACGCTCGGGATTCTACTCTAGAATCCCTCACTTCGCTCTGGATTCAAAAAAGCGCCCTCGCCGTAAAAATATTATTTTGCTCCCTTATGATACAATCTACTATTAACTGTTATATTTTGGGAGCACATGGCAACGCTTTTTTTATACTTACTGCATTTATTTGTGTTTAACAACCGTATGAAGAGTGAAATGCCAACGTGTGAGCCCTTTTTATGGTTCCGTATTCAACTAGGAACCCTTACAGTTTCGCCATGTCTGTCTGTCCGTCCGTCCTCGCTTAATCTCTGTGACCGTTAGCACTAGAAAGCTGAAATTTGGTACCAAACCAATATGTGTATCAATCACGCCGACAAAGTGGTAAAATAAAAATTGGAAAAAAAAAATATTAGGGTAGCCCCCCTATATGTAAAGTGGGAAGTGATTATTTTTAATTTCAACCCTAACGTGTGATATATTGTTGGAAAGGTATTTAAAAATGAATAGGGGTTTACTGAAATCATTTTTGATAATGTCAATAATTTCGGAAATAATCGCTGCAAAAGTAAAAAACAATGTGTCCCCCCCCCCCCTCTAACTTTTGAACCATAAGTTTAGAAAATATGAATAAAATCTGAAAAACAGAACGTAGTAGTAGTGAAAGTGAGGAGTGAACTTGGAAACAAGCTTTTGTACAAAAAAGACAAAAAGTTGTACAAAATAATTTCTGGACTAAGTTTGTAGTATTATCGTATAAGCAAGCATTTTTTTAACTTAGATACATATTTTATTATCCTGAACGTATCTTTTTGCAAACAAAAATAGAATGATTAAAATCGAATTGGATTGAACACTTATTGTGACGGACGGGAAACTACAGAAACCTACACTGAGCGTGGCCCGACACGCTCTTGGCCGGTTTTAATAAAACTATCGAACTGTTCATCATCAATTCATCAGTGTAGGTAAAGACCACCTAAATATGTGTCGCAGTATGAGAACGGGGCCTAAATTACAATACCAAACCAACTATTCCATTTTTTTTACAATTAGGTATTTTAAAAGTCTAAGTTAACCTTCCTTGATGATGCCTTTTAATGATTTGTTTTTTTTTGCAGATAATAAAGACAGCGTGGTCTTACTTCACCCTCCTTCTCAACTTTTTCAAAGAAAAAAGCGTTAATTAATAGGTAGTTTAGCTACAGCTTCAGTAACGGCTTCTTAGAATTGTAATGATTGCGTTTAAAAAATATATAGGCGTTATTTTTGAAGCTTCAGTCACTTCAATATTTAGTATTTGATAATAAAAATATGGAAAAAATACAAAAATATTTTATTCATGTCAAGACTACCCTATTTTCTTCCGGAATTCATAATGTAAACTAAATACAGGGTGTTAACAACCTCATCAAACTAAGTGGGTAACTTTACGTAAGAATTATTGCTGGGATACAACTTTTTTTTTTGAGTGAAAAATCATGTTTGTGGTACTCAATGTAACGCACTCAAAACATTGTGCTAGTGGATGGATTGAATAGTATTTACACAGATCGTCGGCGGTGGTGTATAAAATAAATCTTATATAAATTAAATCTTACAATAAAAACTTACGTATTTAAAAAAAAAGGCAAAATGTTGTGACTTTGTTTCAAAATATCTCTCTAACTAGAAGGTGCCTAGGTATGGTGTGGAAAAAATGTTCGCAATGACGGGGAGAACAAGTAACTTTTGGCTTCGATTTTTTTTACACCTTTTATTAATTTGAAGAACCGGTGTTAAGAATATATAGCTTGAGATTTCTCAGCATAATGTTCCACTGCTGGGAAGCAAGCCTACAAGACCTCTCTAGCTGGCGGCAGTCACACGTATCACAATGGCCCGGTGCGGGGTGGTGGATGTTACGTTACGTCATGCCCTCATATCTTTGGCTTTAAGATAATATGTCGGTGTCCTCCTTTTATACTTGGTGTGGCGATGAAATAAATACAGGGTGTATTTCACCTCATCACAAAGCCGTTAAGCAAGCATTCTGTATATCAAACTAAGTAACTTTACGCAAAAAATATTGCTGGGAAACAACTTTTTTATAGATCCTGTTTTGTCGTATAACTCTATGTAACGCACTCAAAACAATGCGATAAAAACAGCTGGTATTTTAAAAAAAACTTGTCAAAATCTTGAAACTTTTACCCCCAATATCTCCGTAACTAGAAGGTTCCCAGGTATAGTGTAGAACAAAAAAATGATCAGAATGACGAGGGGAACAAGTGCCTTTCGTTTTCATTAAGAGGTGTTTTACACCCTTTATATAATTAGATAAAGAAACCTGCCTGACTGGGACCCCACAACCTGCGACACGTAGGGCCCGGGGCCCGTCACTGTCCCCAAAGTATGGAAGGCTATTTCGGATATCTGGCTGGTAACTGGCGATAACTCTTACTTTTTTTAAATTCAATAAGTAGATACACCCACAATAATAAATTCGGTCGGTATAAATAAAACACAGGCTAGATTTGCATCTTATTTTATTGATTTGTCCTCCCAGAAGTTGTTTTTTCGCTTATGTTCGGACTTACAAGGATTATTTTTTTCTTGGGCTACTTACAGTACATTACAACGTTTTATAAAGAAATCACAATGTGTTTGCGAGCACCGCCGCCGCCGCGCCTCCCATACACTCGCTCAAAGTAAATTTAATCAGTCGTTTTTTACACATAACTCGAAAACATTTACAAAAACACCGCGCGCTGCTCTAATATCGCCTCAAGAGATGATTCACTTTGGGTGAGATTATTTTTTACATTGGATAAGGGAAGTCATAAAACTGACAGTTACAGGGAATATAACAGCACTGAGTGTATATGGGGTGAGTGTGGGGGAGTGTGTCGGGAGTGTGCGAGAGTAGAGCGGCGCGGGTGAGTGTACACATAAGTAAGCGCGCAGCAGCTCGGGCGCGGCGGCGGCGGGGCTCCTTCCTCTCCCGCTATATTTATATCGGTCACACGAGACCCTCCTAACTAAAAAACCAAATCAAATCTCTAATTCAACTCTTAGCTAACCTGTATAATTACAAATGCATATACATAATAACCATACACTTTTACATATGTATATAATTTATATTACTTACGCTACTCCGTTAACGTTAACGCTATATGTATAGTAAGTTTGTAGACAGTTCCGAGTCGAGTATAGTTTCGATTTCAATGCTCGGACACCGTTCCGGACTTCGCTGTGGCGGACCGATATACACAAAGTTTACATTAAACGAACGACAGAATGATATTTACAGTACGAAATTAACAAATGATAAATTGAACTACGCGTAGCCTAACCTAATGGATGAGGCGACAGCGAAATCCGAAGCGAAGCAATAAAAAATGTAAACTAAGAGCGGCGCGCTCCACGTCGACAGCTTAATATAACGAGGAATCTGCGAAATGCATGCCGGGGCAAGTGTCGATCATAGTCACGCGTCTATTCACAAATGTACAGTTCCTAAGTGTAGCTAATATTGGACGAAGTCGCGCGGATCCCTAGCCTAGTGTGGGGAGTCCCCGTCGCGTCGGAGTGGCGATGGAAGACTGGATTCAAAATACATTCTTATTTATTTTATATCGTTTGGATCACCGAAACGTTCGTAACTCTGCCACTTAACAACTAGTGAGGTACTCGCGTCACTCAGCGGCAGTGTTCTTATCACGTATGTTCGACTACAGTTACACGACAAAATAATAGAAACACGTTGAAAAACTAAATAAATAACAATTCATAATCGTATTCTCACTAATCGACAGCATTATGTTCATAAGCGTATGGTGGCCGGACGAGTGGCACACTGCACAGGGCCCACGGGTCACAGTGCACACTATCGCTTACTACCGGACACTTAAAGCTCTCCCACAACACATGAACGGTATTTAATCCCTGCATTACAAAACAACATATAAATATACAATTTTAGTACCACCGTCTATACTTAACACGATATTTCCAATAGGTCAGCAGACACATAACCGAGATCACACGAAATGCACCCTAAACATGTCGATACTTGCTTACTAGTTTATTTCAATGTCTTTTGTACACCGCTGTTTCCGTTATCTTTTGGATACACGTCACTACCGAGTCACTATAACGAAAAACCTCGTACTTATTTACATAGTCTGTTAAGGTGTGTGTATATGAAAGTAATACGTCAAAATAACTGAAAATCTACGCACTTAGACGTGTATCCGGGAGTTGTTCACAATGTTCACAAAGTTCGCTACCTATTGCGCACGTACACTGCGAGTTGGGGCACTAGTTTCTCTTCATTCTGTTTTGTCCACTGTTGGCCTAATTATACCCGGTACTTCTCCTTCTATGGTCCAGGTGTGTTTCCAGTTCAAAGCTGGCATTTACTCTTCATTTACGACGGTTTAAAGTCGGACTTTAATTCTCGTAGTTTAATTTAATTTTGCCCTCTCAAAAGCTGATTTATCAGGCGATGATTTAATGATGCGAGCGTTTCGACTCAATCTTGAACCTTTTCAGTCAGAAGCATTGTTGTTCGATGCTGGAGCGTATATAACTGGTCTATATCTTCTCAACAAAGGTCCAAAGCTTCGATCGAATGATGAAGCTTTTTTAGCCTGAAGCAACAACCCAGGAGCTTGCATCCTGGGTGTATGTTGACATCCCAGGATCTGTTGAGTGTTCGGGCGGGTGGCTACCCGGTGGGGTGCGGGCGCGTGGTGAGGGCGCGTCAGTCCTCGTCGGAGAGCGGCTCGTACTGCGCCGACATCAGCGGCGCCGGCTCCTGTGTGGGCGGCGGGGCCGGCGCGGGGGCCGCGGGACCCGGCCCTGCACTCGTGGACGCTGGAAATATTAATACATGTTACTCATATGTTATCATTATTTTCATGACTTTTCAAGGATGCTCGACACCATCTAGCTTAAGTTTAAAATGTGATGACGTGTAAAAGTGATACCTATATCCTATTTACTAAATAAACAATTTCATTTCATTTCATTTCATTTCGCTGATGCCAAAATCAAACTTTATGATAGCGGTGACGAAAATATGCTATATTTCAAAATCTGTGTAATTTTCTATGGTTTTTCACAAGTATGCTAATGTAGAAAATGGGGTATAATAACTAAAAAATCAAGTTGACAGTCATTAAATTAGGACATTTTTCATCAAAGGTCTTTAGTTGTTAAGATTGGAGGCTAATATTAAAAATGTTGTTATTCTCAAAGTCCAAGATAACGGCGATAAAATTAAAGAGTTAGCGTCCTGTGCATGGTAATGAAATAAATGAAAAACACAGTTTGAACTCACAATCTCCCGGCGTGGTGGCGACGTTGAGCGCGGAGTAGGGGTAGGCGTAGGCCGTGGTGGGGAAGGCGAGCGGCTTGGTGCGCTCGTCCGCATCGCTGCGCATCACCTCCACGATGCGGTTGGTGACGTAGTCGAAGGCCGTCAGCACCCCGCCCCCGCCCCCTCCACCACCGCCGCCCCCGCCCCCACCCGCCCCCGCGCCCCCCACCGACGACCCTACGCAGCTGTAGCGCCGGTTGCTGTTGTTTCTGCAACAAATACAATATAGATAAACTTACAGGCAATCAAGTATCATGACGTCATATCAAATTGAACAGTGCATTATACCATGAGATAAATGGAACAGCTGATTTTTTTTATACTTATTTCAACCAGTTCTTCTAAACCTTCATCTGTTAGCGTGTCCTTATAAGCCTTCTAGTGTCTACTTGACACAATAGTTAAACAATGGGATCAGACTCGGTCTGGATTCACAGACACAAGATAACCCTTTGCATAATGTTATGAGAATATAAAATACTTAACCGTTTATCGGATGAAAACGGTCATAAATAACTAGAGATTTGCCCCTAATCCGCACGGTGACTACTATCTTGTGTCCAATATTCATCTATATTCGTCCAATATGATCTACTATCACGACATGTATAGGCAATGAAACTACTAAACCGTACTGGCGAAAACGTAAAAGAAAAAAAAAAAGTTGTCAGTAAAGTCGGTTTACGGACGATAGTGTAACGTGACAACGTCATAACAAAACATGAAATGATTGCATACATACGCTCCGATCGTAACGTTGCAATGAGCGTAACGGGACACTTTTTTGTGCGTGGAGCCGGCGTTCATCGATTTATTAGGCGTTGTCACGTTAAAAAGTCATCAACAACAGGTCCAGAGTTATAACCGGGCTATATGAATAACTAGCTGACCCACGCAACTTCGTCTGCGTCACATAAGAGAAAAACGAAAGAAAAAAAAACCCCGTTTTTGCAACATTTTTCATTGCTGCTCCGCTCCTATTAGTCATAGCGTGATGTTATATAGCCTATAGCCTTCCTCGATAAATGGACTATCAAACGCAAAAAGAATTTTTCAATTCGAACCAGTAGTTCCTGAGATTAGCGCGTTCAACCAAACAAACAAACAAACTCTTCTGCTTTATAATATTAGTATAGATGAAGAACCAAGATAGCATGCATATCGAGTTAGTTTAGGCGATGTAAGATAGCGTGAGGTGTGATGAGGTACCTGTTGGCAGGATGGTTGTCCGGCGGACTGACAGGCTCCAGGTAAGGGGCGTGCTTGGGAGCGTCGCGACGCTTCCACTCCTCGCCGCCCCCGCTCACGTAGCCCTCAGAGTTACCCACGCTGAACCTGTTACTGAACAACAAATAATACCATTATTTCGACCTCCATATTTAGGGACGCACAGAACCGGGAATTGTGACAGAAATAGGGGAGTTCTATACCCAGCAGTGGATGAGTCCGAGCTGATATGATGATGATTGAGCCGTTTCAAAATTCAGACGAAGAATGTGTTCACAATCAACTTCCTGAGGATTTCTTGTCAAATTTTTTTTTAAACTTTTAAACCTGATTCAGGATTATAACCTGCAAGCTGGTAAATCAAGTCTGTCTTGATTACTAAGTTAGCTAGTCAAAACAAACCGGATTTCAAAAATGATTGAGTCTATAGAATTTGACATTTGTTTGTGGTTCAAAAAACGGGATATTTGTCTGTTTTATTCTATGGATTTCACTTTATGCAAGCTTGATGCAGTATTGTTTCATTCAAAAAGCTTATTGTATCAAGTTTACGTCTATTTTCGTATGATACGCTATTGTACTCAACTAAAGTCGATCTATGAGTCTCCTAAAATAGGATAGATGACACACAAATCAAATGACATAATTTTTAAAAGCTGTCAAAACGCGGTTCTCTCATTGATTTTATATGGCTATAGCACGCTGTGGTCACTAGTCAACTCAATGACTCACCTATTTATTGATTTCAAAGCAACTAAAAATCTAATTTAGCAATTAATTGAAAAGATATCGGGTTTTCAGGACATAAAATAATAACTGTTTTTTTTATTGGTGGCTTGGAATGATTGTTTTATGGTGTCATCAACCCTATTAAGTTACAAGAGAATTTGAAATGTATCTACGCGATATTTGTCCGTCTAATTTTGTAGATTTGATTTTAATCAAATCTACAAAACAAACAAACTCTACTACACCGCACTACACACTGAGAGTTTAATCTAAAAAGCTACCATTTTCGTATGAAACGCTACTGCACTTAACTATAACTCAAGTCGATCTATGGGTCTCCAAAAATAGTGAAGGCAAGTTTAGATAGTATGGAACACTAACTTGTGGTGCATGATGGAGGTGGTGGGACTACAGAAGTCCCTGGTGATGATGTTGGAGGCGAGGTCCCCCAGCTTGATGCTGGTGGTGTGCGCGGCCGCCGCCAGCTGTGCCGCCTCCTCCAGCGGAGTCACGCCGCGCTCCGGACGGTCCGGCCGGTCGGGACGGTCCTAATCACAACAATGTTTGCTTACTACTATAAATAAAGACCATTATAGGGAGAACTGGAACTCTTGGATGGCCTAAAAACTATGCAAGCTAAAGTTACGGAATATAATAAGAATAGTCTGGAATACACGCAACTTTTTTTTATACATTGATACTCAAAAGTATGCAATAGCAAAACAGTCATTATATTGAATAAATGCAGCTCATGAATAGATAAGACTTGATTGGATAAACGGATTTCGGTGAAAATATGTATAACTTATTTATACATACTGGAGCCGTAGAAACCGTTAATAGGTTACCAAAGAAAGGTGAAGCCTATAACCTACCACAAAACTAATCAAAGAATCACGTAAACTCGTCATATTCTAGCCTAAAGTTTTATGTTTTTTAACATTTTCTAGTGTGCACGTTTCTTACCGGGAACCTCTGATCGGAGCTCTGTGAGATCTGATGAGTGATTATCGCGTCAATCAAAGACGCCGCAGTGAGCGTGCCCTCAGCGGGCCGCGGTCGGTTGTCCGCTACACCCGCGCCCCCCACGCCGCCCACGCCGCCCACGCCCGCCACACCCGCCACGCCTGCCACGCCGGCCGCGACGGCGGGACCCACTGATACTGATGATACTACTGTGCGCCTGGAAAAGGAACCAACATAAATAAATATATGAGAGTAAAGGAAGGAGTATTTATGTCGTACTACTTACTGATGGCTTACATGTGCAATTCGTGTTGGATTGCACATTTGAGCTATCATAAAGACATGACAAAGACACATTCGCGTTCGTACTTATACTAGTACTTATATGGTACTTCATATAGGAAACAGAATGTCGCGATTTCATCACGAATATTTCTAGTGTAGAAACCTTCAAACACGGTGAGACTAGGATCAAAACTGAACAGGGATGAAGACGGACTAAAAAAATATGATTCTGTTTAATTCGTCAGTTATATTATCCAAAAATATTGGATACGTGTTTTTTGTTTTATCACGTTAATAAAAAATCTATACTAATATTATAAAGCAGAAGAGTTTGTTTGTTTGTTTGGTTGAACGCGCTAATCTCAGGAACTACTGGTTCAAATTGAAAAATTCTTTTTGTGTTGGATAATCCATTTATCGAGGAAGGCTTTAGGCCTTTAGGGTTTATATAACATCACGCTACGACCATAAGGAGCGGAGCAGGAATGAAAAATGTTGCAAAAATAGGGTATTTTTTTTTCCTTTCGTTTTTCCTCTTATGTGACGCAGACGAAGTTGCGTGGGTCAGCTAGTACGAAGATAAAACGCATCAAAGACCATGAGTGGGTGCTTGTGACGTCACTTTACGGTAAAATATGTACCGAAATGTGACGTCACACGAGTTTTCGACGCACTGTATCGTCTTCAATTTTTGTTTACGTGAAAACAGAAAAAAATATGTGTCCAATATTTTTTGGAAATCATCTGATGGACTAATTCCATTTTTAACCGACTTCAAAAAGGAGGAGGTTCTCAGCTCATCGCAACCTTTTTTTTTTAAATAAAACCGACTCCAAAAAAAAAAGTGAAAAATAACTTTAGCTTCAGAAGTCGGTGACAAAAAACTAAGTAAATCAATCAAACAAAGGTCACCGACTTCTGAAGCTAAAGTTATTTTTCACTTTTTTGTGTTTTTTGGGGTCGGTTTTATTTTTATCGTTTACCATATTCCAAGTACATTTCAATTTTAAGAGTATTTTTTACAAATAGAAACTATAAAAACTAAGTACAATACATACGTGTCTTTCCTATCGAGATGATGCGGCGTCTGCGCCCTGGGCTTGCTCGGTGTGCTGTACGTCACCGACGATATCATCCGCCGCTCTCCGTCCTGAGACGACACGCTCTGTACGACAAAACATAACGGTATCATAATACATGATTGCCTACCTACAAACTACACTATAAAGGTTTATTTAAATTTCGAGTTATTTTTTGGGAAACTCTTGGAACACCAAGATTCCCTGCGAAAACCCTGAGGAGACTGGGAAAATTGATCTGCTTCTGGAGGGAGATGCTGTTTGGATTAATGGGCGCCATGGCTCACGTACAGCTTGGCAAAAAAGAGTCTGACGCGATGAAAGTTAGGACTACAAATGTCCTACCTGGCAACACCACGTTTTCTGTCAAACTCGGCAATTTCACTGGCTTGTCATTGCTCAGGGTTGCCAGAAAGTCGCTAATGCCTTCATTTTTCCCATACTCTACGAGTATTTTGCCAAATAGAGCATGTGAGAACCTTCTTACGTAGACTAAAACCACCTACACCTTTTCAAGTGTAGGTGGTTTATTACTGGTGTAAGCTTTATAAACTGGCCTACAACCTCGTTACTATTTAAACGGATACCTCATAATATAAAAAAAGAAACTATTGAGGTTCGAACTCTTTCGTTAGCAAGATTTTTTTTATGAGTCCACCGCTATTAAATTTGAGGTCCCTTAAAATAATGTGGCCTGAGGAGGCGGCATCACTACTATTTTGTAGACTAACTCATTTTTATTCTCATTCAGTTATTTCCAATACATGAGAAAAAGAATTACTGATTGAAAGACAACAGCCAGTATACGGATAAACTGACCATAAGGTGCTGGTGATGTCTCTCTTGTATAATTTGTTGTTGATGTTGCTGTTGCTGTTGTTGTTGGTGTTGTTGTTGCAGCTGTTGTTGGTGCTGTTGCTGTTGTTGGTGCTGTTGCTGTTGTTGCTGCTGTTGTTGTTGTTGTTGCTGATGTTGTTGCTGTTGTTGCTGTTGCTGCTGGTGCTGTTGCTCGGCGTGTCGCTCCTGCATCGCATGCTATATCGTACGACTTATGTATTAATCTCAGCTAAATTATGGTTGTTAAATCGCTGAGCAGATTATTTTAGCGAAGCCTGCAGCTATGAAGTTTGATCAGCAATCAGCTAGAATAGTAAGTAGATGACAGTCTAACTATATCAACTCGATATATCGCGTTTCAAATTATTGGATTTAACGAAAACCTCATGATGTTTGCAGCTTACATCGTCTGGCCCGGGTTTTCTCAAGTACTTAGGATCGCCATCAATCCAGCGAGATACCAAACTTAAATCCTTTATTTTATTGGGAGGAACTAACTGTTCAATCTAGTTCGCAAAAGATTTTTGGTGCGCATCATGTAACTTAACGATATTTACCGTGAAAAAGCAATTATGTTAAAAAGTTAAATATACGACTATGTTATCTAATCGAGAGTTATTAAATAATTCAAGGCTGGAAACCCGAGTCGTTTAAATATAGAGTTGATTCAGTAACACTGTTCTCAAATGTAAATAAAACTTACGATGGAGTGTTGCATATGTCGCTCGTGGATGATCTGCGCCTGATGCTGTTGTTGTTGTTGATTCTGGTGCTGTTGCTGTTGCTGTTGCTCCATCGCGTGCCGCTCGTGGATTGCGTGGATGGCTCGTTCGCTGCAACAATATTACTCCTGTGATTGCTTGTAGGTACAATAACAATATTTAGACCCGCGTGCAAAACAAATGACAAATAACTTTAACCGCTAAACTGTGCTGGGCACCTTTTGGCCTTGTACAGGAGCAATTCTTTTATTTTATTAGATTTATTATAAACGCAATGACGCAAGACAGGATGATGCTGTGAGTATGTTTAGTACTTAGCATTGTGGTGCAAGCGGGCTTCAGATTGCAAGAAAAGAGAGCAAGAAATTATGTCAATACAAAATAATGGCAAAAAAAGATATGCAAGAGAAACGTAAATAAAAAAAACACTTGAAAAATGTGTACTTGTCTTGAATTAAAATCTATATCTATACTAATATTATAAAGCAGAAGAGTTTGTTTGTTTGTTTGTTTGGTTGAACGCGCTAATCTCACTGGTTTAAATTGAAAAAATATTTTTGTGTTGCATAATCCATTTATCGAGGAAGGCTTTAGGCTATATAACATCACGCTACGACCATTAGGAGCGGAGCAGGAATGAAAAATGTTGCGATAACGGGGATTTTTTAGTTAGGCTAGTCTTGAAAAAATGTGATTGTAGAACATTGTAAATCAAATCAAATCAAATCAAATCAAAATCATTTATTGCTTTAACCATAATGTGGTAGATGGTGGTAAATAAAACTAAAGTAACAATTATGGACCCTGTCGGGCACAGCAATTTTTAAAGTAAATAGAGAAGAAAAGAATAGAGAGAGGAAAAGCGCTTTATAACTTTTACTATTCATTATTATTATTATTATTATTTTTCCATTTATCTTAAAAATCCTAATAGAGAGACTATTATAATAGTAATAATAATAGTCAATATGTTATCATTTCTTATTTATATAATTATGTTTAGAATTGCTTATTTATTTACTAGCTTAAAAAATGATAATTTTAATAATTTATTATATTTATTTAATATAATTTATTGTGTGTAAAGATATTATAGTTTAATTTAATTTTGGTTATTTTATTTATTGAATGTCATAATTATCAATGATTATTGTATTTATCTGTTAAATATTCGTTGACTGTATAATAGCTTTTTTTAATTAAGAATTTCTTTAATTTATTTAAAAATATGCTAGTTTTATTTTGGTTTTTTATGTCTTCTGGCAGTTTATTGTAAATTTTTATTGACATGGAATGTGGACTGGATGAGTGTGATTTTTGTAGAATCATTGGTGAACAAATATCAAGAGTTATGAAAAACCACTACTTCGGATGATCTGTTTTATGAACTATTTTTGAGCATTTTATAACAGTAATAATTGATCACTTACGCGTCTCTTCTCTGTATTTGTATCTGTCTATCTCTCTCCATGTACTGAGGTTGCGACTGAACTCTTCTGTCCATCATTTGCTGCAAAATAAAAATAAAATTAATTTAAAATGTACACGATTTATTGTCTTTTTATCTTCACATTATTTCATTTATCTGCAATAAGGTTCTTTTACATTTTTAAGTGGACAAAAAAAGCAAAATAAATAAGTTCTTACCGGGAATTGCGAACTGATCGGGAATTTCTGCGCCATAAATCTGTGAAATGAAAATAATTACTACAGTTAATACAGTTTTATTTGACTTTTCCTTGTATTATCAATGTACCGTTACGTAGGTATTGCAAGCCAATTTCAGTGAGACATGCTAATATTATTGATGCGCTAGTAATTTAAGTCGGTACGTCTGTCTGTCTGTTACATTTTCACGTCGTACCAGCTGAATGGATAGATATTGTTACATCGGACCTACTAGAACATTCGAGAAAGCCAGTGATTACAGTGTGTGTACGTTAGAAGTTCGAGAACATTCCATTATTATTAGTTTTAAAGTTAGGTAGGTACAAACTCGCGACCTATTTATACAAAGACATTAGAATTTCGACCATACGCCTAGGGCATACGGTTCATATTTGTTTGTTTTGTACAAGTAGCTTATACCTACAACTTTTATAGGTAATACCTACCTTGTAGGTAGGTACTTACTATTTCTTTTGTTAGTGTTTTTTTATGACCCTCTCGAATGTTCGTGGTTATTCTGGTGTGTCTGTTGGCGAGTATAAATAGAGCGCTCAGGGCCGCGACCGGCAGTCTTGTTTTGGCTACAGTACGAAGCGAATCGAAGTTACTTTTAGTGCGATATCTAAGCGAATAGTGATCAGTAGTGTATTTGTGATTAAGTTTAAATTGTTTTGTGATTAATAAAATTATTGTGTTGTTTAATCGGTAGTAATTAATTTATCTCATACCCAGCTCGTAACAAATTGGTGTCAGAAGTGGGATATAAATTATGCCAATTCTACCAAAGGACGACACGGAGGGTATCCGTACCAGAAGCCAGCGACAGCAGGATATGGACCAAAGGCGGTTTGGAGATTCTCCGACACAGACACCGGGTGGTGTCCAGCCTACGTCAGAGCCAGTCGCTGGCCCATCTGGAGTTTCTTCAGCATCAGTGGCGCCAGACTTGTCTACTTTAATGGCGCTGCTGCAGGAACAGGGACGCCAGTTACGGGAGCAACTGCAGCGAGACAAGGAGGAGCAGACTCGCCGTCAAGAGGAGCAGGCTCGCCGTCAAGAGGAGCAGGCTCGCCGTCAAGAGGAGCAGGCTCGCCGTCAAGAGGAGCAGGCTCGCCGGTTGGAAGAGCAGTTGCAGCAAGACAAAGAAGAACAAGCCCGCCGCCAGGAGGAGCAAGTCCGCCGCCAAGACGAGCAGATGATCCTCATAAAGGATCTGCATGCAAGTTTTGGCAAGGACATCAAGTTGATGAAAGAACAGGTCCACCAGCATGAGAATCGCATCTCGGAGGCCGAAGTTCAGATTGCTGGGGTAAAGAAGGCTTTGGGCGAACTGAAGACTGAAGGTGGAACTGTAGCTTCGGTGGTTGCTGCACCTTCTCCGCGTGGTTTTAAGGTGCCTCCGTTTGACGGCACATCTTCGTGGTCGGCTTACAAAATACAGTTTGAGGCCGTCATGAAGGCGAATGGATGGACAAAACCACAAGCCATGACCGCGCTCACCTTGGGCCTCCGAGACCAGGCCCTGACTATTTTGGAGGCGCTCGACAAGGACGTTACCTACGAGCAGCTACTGGAGGCGTTGGCGTCCAGATACGGCGACGCGCACCTGGAGCACGTATTCCGTGCCAAGTTGAAGGACCGTTTTCAACGCAGTGCCGAGAACCTACAGCAGTGGGCTCTGGAAGTTGAAAAACTCGTTCGGAAAGCCTACCAGTCTGCCCCTGCACTGATTGATGGAAATTTGGTACAAGCCTTCGTTGATGGAATACGTGACTTAGAAGTTAGAGCCGCCGTGAGACTTGGGCATCATGAGACCTTGAAGGACGCCTTAGCCCATGCCTTGGAAGTAGAGGCAGTGAGGCAAGACCACCGAACACACTACGTCAGGGAGGTAGTGGCATCACCTGTACACGACCGTGCGCAAGGTTACAGACCTAGCTGCTACTCAGCTAGAGAAAGGGATCATCTTCGGCCAAGTTGTCCAAAGCAAGTTGTGGCATCACCTGAACGCCAGCGTCCGCGACGATACATTCCTAGGTGTTACATTTGTGGAGCAAGGGGTCACCTTCGGTCGAATTGTAAAAAGCGAAGCGCACCTAGAGAAGATCAATCTCAGCAGGGAAAAGCGGCTAAGAAGACTGGTCAGCAACAGTGGAGAAACCACAACAACACAGACGAACTGTCAAGAAGACCTTTGCCTGAAGATTGTAAGCGTAGTTCCAGACAGGAGCCTAAGGAAGTGGTGCCTGTGAGGATGCTAAGAACGGATCTCAGCGATGAATGGAAGGATACCCTACAGCAGGCTCAGCAAAAGGATCCGGACATCAAACCGATCTTCGAATGGATCAAAGCTGGTGTTCCTAAACCCAAGTGGAGTGATGTGGCTGCGATGAGTTCCATCACAAAGAGTTATTGGGCGCAATGGAACAGCTTGGTGATCCGGGATGGAGTCTTGTGCCGTAAATGGGAAAACGCTAGAGGGGACAGCTGTCATCTACAAATGGTTGTTCCTAAAGCTAAGGTACCGGATGTTCTACGGCTCTACCATGATGGATGTTCTGGAGGACATATGGGGGTTAAAAGGACTCTCCTAAAAATTCGAGAACGCTTCTACTGGATCCACTGTCGAGATGATGTGGAGGACTGGTGTCGTAAATGTACCAGTTGTGCGGCCGTGAAAGGACCCCGTACACGCAGCAGAGGTGCATTAAAAGTGTACAACGTTGGAGCCCCTTGGGAACGGATAGCACTAGACGTTGCGGGACCATTTCCAGTAAGTGAGAGTGGAAACAGGTACTTCCTGGTGGTCGTGGATTACTTTACAAAGTGGCCGGAAGTCTTCGCCATTCCTAACCAAGAAGCTACAACTGTCGCAGATAAATTAGTTCAAGAAGTATTCTGTCGTTTTGGAGTACCCTTAGAAATACACAGCGATCAAGGAAGAAATTTTGAATCGCAAGTATTTCAAGAGACTTGTCGATTGATGGGTACCCATAAAACCAGAACCACCTCTTACCACCCACAATCCGATGGAATGGTGGAACGATTCAACCAAACGTTGGAGAGATATCTGGCGAAAGTTGTGGAAAGCCGGCAAAGGGATTGGGACAAGCACATACAGCCGTTTCTTCTGTCTTACCGAAGTGCAGTCCACGAAAGTACGACTGTGACACCAGCCTTCGCGAACTTTGGAAGGGAATTACGGTTACCTGCTGATTTAATCACTGGAACTCCCCCTGATGCTCCATGTAGCGTAACAGATTACGCGAATGACTTGCGTAATAAGTTGAACGATGTTTATGAGCATATCCGACAGTCCGGCCAACAGATGTCTGAGAAGATGAAGACCCGTTATGACCGGAAAGCAAACGGTAGGGGTTTCGACGAGGGTTCACTGGTGTGGTTGCATAACCCAGTGCGGAGCAAGGGGAAGTCTCCGAAGTTACAAGCACAATGGGATGGACCATACCGAGTCTTGACTAGGATCAACGATGTCACCTACCGAATACAGAAGGGTCCACGAGATGCGCCTAAAATTGTGCATGTAGACCGGTTGGCGCGATACTACGGGACCAATGATGCTCGGGACGAGCATGTCTAAGGAGGGGGCAGTGTTACATCGGACCTACTAGAACATTCGAGAAAGCCAGTGATTACAGTGTGTGTACGTTAGAAGTTCGAGAACATTCCATTATTATTAGTTTTAAAGTTAGGTAGGTACAAACTCGCGACCTATTTATACAAAGACATTAGAATTTCGACCATACGCCTAGGGCATACGGTTCATATTTGTTTGTTTTGTACAAGTAGCTTATACCTACAACTTTTATAGGTAATACCTACCTTGTAGGTAGGTACTTACTATTTCTTTTGTTAGTGTTTTTTTATGACCCTCTCGAATGTTCGTGGTTATTCTGGTGTGTCTGTTGGCGAGTATAAATAGAGCGCTCAGGGCCGCGACCGGCAGTCTTGTTTTGGCTACAGTACGAAGCGAATCGAAGTTACTTTTAGTGCGATATCTAAGCGAATAGTGATCAGTAGTGTATTTGTGATTAAGTTTAAATTGTTTTGTGATTAATAAAATTATTGTGTTGTTTAATCGGTAGTAATTAATTTATCTCATACCCAGCTCGTAACAATATTAAACGACCGAAGGCACACATAAAGGGTGTAAAAAATCTCTTGACGAAGCCAAATGGCACTTGTTCTCCCCGTGACTGCGATATTTTTTTCGTTCTAAACTATATCTGGGAACCTTCCAGTTACGACGATATTAAGGGTCCAAGTTCCAATAATTTTGACAAGTTTTTTTTAACTAAAAACAAGTTTTTAATGTATGATTTTTACCCAAAATACCTTCACGACCTATTCAATCCATCATCATTGACTTCTACCACAAAACATGATTTTTCACCACAAAAAAAAGTCGTTTCCCAACAATAATTTTTGTGTAACTTAATTTGATGTACAGGCTGCTTGGTTAACGGCTTCGTGAGTCTGTTTTCAGCCTGTATAGACACCTGGATCAGAACATAGGAAAGGACTTTGATGCCGTTCCAACATTGTCGTTGAATGATTTCTGATCAACACGCGAGTGAAGCCGCTATTAGAAACTAATTGTGCATATATTATGTTTTATTTCTCAAAATATGACTAACACTTGCAATACCTCGAACGTTTTCCTGTTTCGTGGTTGTGTGTTTAAGACACCGAAAATGATTTCTCAATTTATGAAACCTAATAGGTGCCTGGTCATTTCGCGTACGAGCTTTCTCATACCGCGTGTGAAGTGATATAATGGTGTCGATATAATAGTAGTTTCCACCATCAATAAATTGCAAATCTATTTAGTCCTTCAGTTAGAGTTTTGGAAAATAATGGATACGTATTTTTTGTTTTTGTTTATAAGTGAAAACTGACGTAAACATAAAACGCATCAAAATTCGGGAGTGGGGGCTCGTGACGTAACAACGCACTAAAAATAATACCACCGCGTGACGTATTGCGAATTTTAATAAAAAATGTATGCACAAATGAAAAGTGTACGAAGGCAGACTTAATGCCTTGGGTATTTTGTTGAACATGAAGGTACCTGAGGTCGTGGTGTTGTTGCTGCTGCTGTTGCTGCGACTGTTGCTTGCCGTCCTGCTTGCCGTCGGGCTGCGAGCCGCGCGGCACCGGCAGTGCTGTTGCGGCAGATGCTACGTCTACTAACGACGTGAAGGCTTCGTGACCTGAGAACAATTTGAGCTTTAGTTCAAGGAACTCGTTATACTAATACTGAAAAGCAGGGTATCTTGTGGTTCTGTGTTTGCTCGGAAATGAGTTTGAATTTAAAGGTTAATTTTTAGAGTTCCGTACCCGAAAGGTAAAACGAGACTTGTCACCAGGCTGTATCTCATGAACTGTGACAGTTAGACAGTTGAAATATTCACAATGATGTATTTCTGTTGCCGCTATAACAACAAATAATGAAAATAAATGAAAAATTACAGGAGCAACCCTCCTACTATGGTACGGAAACCTTAGTGCGCGAGTCCGACTCGCACTTGGCCGGTTCTTTGAAGGAAGTTAGGCCAGCCAGGCTTCATACCTTCACCTTCCAAAGCTTTTGTAAAAAAAATGTTATGTATGATTTATATTGCTGACTCAGCCTCAACATTAGTACGAGTTTTTGCATAACTTTCAGTATATTTGTACTTAAACTAAACAAGTGGTGTCTTGTGACAAAAATAAGAAACACAATATTATCAATAGAAATGAAATTTATATGAATGAGTTCAAATATGTTTTGTCATCAAAAACTGATATAGCTTCTGTTATCGATGAAATTCGTAAATTTCAGGTCAAGCTACTTATTACTAAATCCTAAATAAATTGCCCCGATAGTTCCGGACCGATTTACATCCGTATTTTTTAATAATAATTAGCTAGGTATTTGAAAGCTCTAGTAGCGGATGTTTGAGATAGTTTACCTGGTGGAGGTTGTGGGTGCTGATGTTGGTAGACATGTTGCGGGGAGTGCCTCTGTATGACGGACAGCGCGTCGCGCCGGAACTGAGGCGACGCCGCGCGCTCATCTTATAGTAAGAATAAGACAAGTTATATAGCGCCAGCTTATATACAACACTCAATAGAGACGCCACGTATTTTGGTGACCGTCTATATTTTTAATAAACCAAGGAGACGCCTGTAATTCCAGGAAAAATTGTTGCGCCCGTAATGTTATTACTTTTTAGGGTTTTCAGTTATGCGATCAATATTTATGATCAGTAATTGATAAGGGCTAAGTCAAAAAGCTACACACGTAACCTAAAAGGAGAAACACAAACTTTATTTCATATTGATGCTAGTCAGCAGAATTGCCTTAATATAGGAAAAATGGTTGGGTTCAAGCAACCTCCTATCTCAGCATGTTACAGAGGCGTTACTATGCGAATCAACCTTATAGTTTGTTGATCTAAATCATAAATATACCGTCTCAGCCTTTATGCGGTATAATTGAGAGTTTGAACAGCCCATTGATAAAAGCTTCATCACAAATCCACAATTAACAATAATACTTATTGGTATTCTTGTTAATTGTAGATTTGCACACCACATATTACTTTGAGACGCTCGATAGCTTGTCTTATTCATACCCCCCTTGTATATGAAGACATTCAAACTCTGAGTAATGAATTCCTAACTCTTGCTTACAATTTAATAACGTCGATGTAAATTTGAAATGCAGAACGGAACACGAGCATGATGTTGGTTTTCCAAGTTTCAGCCCAGACCCCGTATTCACAAACGTTCGACTCGTTTCCGATTCGACAACTCGTATATCTGTCTTCTTCTGGCATTACGAAAACGACCAAGATAGACATACGACTTTCGGAATCGGAAGCGAGTCGAATGGGAATAAGGGGCCTGATCCCTATTCCCATAGATTCCCTGGTAAGACAGAAGATACTGACCAGGCGGCGGATGCGGATGCGGGTAGCTGTGCTGCGGCGTGTGTCGCTGTATGACGGAGACGGCGTCGCGCCGGAACTGTGGCGACGTGGCGCGCTCCCGCTCGCGCCGCGCGCCGCCGTGCATCTGTTGCGACGTGATGAAGTCCGCCATGATGATCTGACGCTGTTCCAGTCCGTACGGGTTGCGCGTGTAGCCCGAGCTGCCCGTCTGTCAGAGAACTATGCTTAGTACTCGTATGGTTCACGTTGTGTTGTGGGTTTAAATCCGGGCAAGTACCAAAGTTACTTTTTTAAATTCAGGTTCATCTCGGTTCAAATTTATTTTGTTAAGTGGGGGTCTTAAAACATAGCAAAAGCATCAAATGTGTCCAATAGCGCCACTTAGGTAACACTATGTGTTAAGCTTTTGAAAAATAAAGTTAGTCTATTACGGAAAGCAACGTATTTTAATATCACAGACATCGGTGAAGAAAAACATCGTGAGTAAACGAGAACTTTATATAATTAATATACGTCTGAAATCGCTAAGGCGTCCTGAGCAAGCGTGGTGATCATTGCTCGTGCCTTCTGTAGAGAAGGCACGAGAAGAAGAGTTGTGAAAGATATCGGACGGAATCGGGGAAATGTGATCACCAGTTCCGTCTAGACAAGTCCTGTCGCCGTCAGAAGTATTATAATACACGGTGGAAGATACACCGACGCGAAAATGGTGTCAACTTTCAGTATATCATTCTGAATATTTACTTTTGTCAACGGGTATTTTTTTAAATCAGCTATTCCATACATTTTGACCGTGTAGGCATATCACTTTTGTAGAAAAGAGCTGTTTTGTTTCGCGGCGGTGTCCCATCCACCCCGTATTTGTAATTAAAGCTACACTCAAAGTATTAGTGGTGAAAATCTTGCTTCCTTCCTTAGGAAGCAGTTTCTAGTGGATCTATAGCAGGCCTTCTGTAAGTATCGAGTGATTAAACTTGCAATTATAGATTTATTTCCGCTTTTAAAATGATATAACTCAACATTATGTACTTACAGGTGAAAAACTGGGCGACTGCGGTCTAGGTTGAGTGCCTTGCGCGTAGTATGCGTGTCCGGGAGGACCGGGGCCTCCCGGACTCCTCCTCTTGTAGAAGTCCAACGTCCTCTTGTCCGGGAGGTGATGGGTCCCATGTACCGGCGTCCCCGCGGTTATAGACCCCGTTTTGGGCTCCGGGGGGTTCCTATGCGGCTCGAACCTCGATTCCACTGGGGTCCCGAGGGTTATGGAGCCTTTAGGGTTGGGTGCTGGCTTTAGGGTCGGTCTTGGAGGTGCCCCTACTGATTTAGGCTTAGAGTTATACTGGTTAGGAGATTCCCGTTCTTGTTGGGGTCTATAGTCTGTTGAGTTTCGGTAAACCTGGTGGAAGATTATTCACATTATAGATTTTAGTCCAGAGACTCTAAATATAGATAAAGATATGAAAGATTCGCGAGAATAATGAACTGGGATCGCGTGGTAATTACAGTTCTGTCCCAATAGTGGGAACGTTTAGGTTTATATTAGAGAAAAATCAATATTTGAATAACATTATTAAAAAAAACATCTTCGAACACTAACCGACTTATTAGGATGCGGGAAGGGCTGGTCATGCCTCGGCCTCTTCACGCTGAGATCCAACAACGGCTCATGCCTTTCCTGTCTCAACAGCAGATTCTCGTGCCGGTCATGTCTTTCCGGCCGTTCGGGTCGCTCGGGTCTTTCCGCCCGAGGCTCGATGTGGAGCACCATGACGTCCTTGTCGTTCGTAGAGGAGTGAGAGAGAGGGGTGATGGTGGCCGCGCGCTGTGGACTGGCGGCGCCGGTGTTGCCGACGTGAGAACTGTTCACTACTGATAGTGTTGCCAGTGCTTCCCTACCGCTTGCGCAGGATGACGTCACCTGTCGAACAATTTTAGGATTATTTTTATTTAGCCCAATAGATTACCCAGCTTGATTGGCTAATTTGGTAACCAGATTTTTTTTTATAAATGCCAATTTTTCATATTCTTCAGATACTTTTTTACTACTGATTTGGTTTAATAGTTGCAAGTCTGACTGCCGAATCTTCCTGGTTAATATTTTTTTCAGGACAAGCAGTGTGATTGGTTTTTTCGGAGACCGTCTCAGATATAGCATAGGCCTGTAGCTGGTACTTCATGATACCTTGATCTGATGCGGCTTGATGCTAGGATGCTGCGGCTGCGAGTCCCTCGTGAGGCTGATCTCGATGAGGTTGAGTACGACGTCCCGCACTGTCTGCGGCGCGCCCGCACTGCGCCCCACTGACGTCACCGGGGACGCCGGGACCGCGGACACGGCCACCACGGGGCTGCACGACGACGCTGATGATACTACCGTCGGGAGAGACGTCGGGGGGACGATCTGTGGAGATACCAATTTTTAGAAGATCATTTGAGGAACATTAGCTAGTACTCGCTTGCCAAGTCACACTTTCCAACGATAAACAAGACAAAATTTCATTGTTTTTTGAAGTTTAGAACATGCTGATCCATTGCAGTAACATATATCGATGTTTCGTTTTGCCAGAGAACTTTTATCAATACAGGTTTAATCTCTGTGTCATCTGTATAAAATTCAATTTCTGTGTCTCTTTTATAAATGTATGGTAAGTTGTAAGCACATTGACCGCGACTTCGTCCGTAAAAATTTGCATGAGATTAATTTATAACTTAGGTTATTCGGTAAAGATGAAGTTTTCTAATGGTGAAAGATTTAAAATTATTAAATGTAAAAAAAAAAATCTTCTTTAAAAACTAGTTTTTGAAAAGTGCTCGAAACAGGTCACTCATACACTATAATCGTGCAAAACAGTAAACCGAGTCAAATTATACCTTCGCACTAGGCGCATCGTTCTCCTCGTCCGCGGTCTCAGTGGCGGAGGAGTCGTACTCGTCCCGGCGGGGCCGGCGCGGGGCCACGGCGTCCGTGCGCGGGGCCGGCGGGGGCCCGGGCCCGGCCGGGGCCCCCGGGGACCCGCCGCTCGCCGTGTCCGTGTCCGCCGACGACAGCGCGCTGTCCTCGCTCGACGCTAGCGACGGCCGGTCCAGGACCGACGTGTCCAGTTGCAGCTTTTTTCTGTTGGAAGGAAGATGTTTATTATTACATTCAATTTTAATTTAACCTTTTTAACACAAAGTAATGACAAATAATTGATTGGATATCACGTGCCCCACAGCTACTAAAGCTGGAATCTTTTATTACAAGCCATAAGTCACATTAGGCGTCAGCTAAAAAGATTTCAGAGTATTTTTAAGCTGCATCATCTTCGCTGTATTTTTAAGCTTTTAAAACGAAATACCTCAGTCGACACTCGGGCCGGCAACCAATTTATCAAAGTATTTGACAAGGCAGTTTTTGCTGTTAATGTATAAAAAAGTAACAAATCAGTGTAAATGTGTAAGAGGTGAGAAATGAGAAGAAAGAAATTAGTATAAGAGGAAGTCTGAGAGTAGCGCGATGACTGAAAAGTTGTATCGTAATCGGTTGTCGTGGTATGGGCATGAGATACGGAGGAATGGGGGAAAATGTCGCGAAAAAAGTTTCGAGTATAAATGTGGACGCATATATGCGTTGAGGAAGACCAAAGAAACGATGGATGGACTGTGTTAAGAATGATACGGCAAGAAAAGAAGTGTCTGATTATATGACTAGCAATAGAGAATGGAAGAAGAAGACTTGCTGTCCCGACACCATAGGAGAATGTTGTGTATAAAAAAACTAAATTTGACCCTTTGAAGTTCTGTAGGTATTGTTGACTTACCTATAGGTGAAGTAGAACGCCTTCAGACTGGCGGGCGTCCTGCCGCTGACGGCCGCGATCCTGTCCCACGCGGTGCCGTGCTCGCGCAGCAGCGACCGGAACCTCGCAGCCTCTTCCTCCGTGGGTTCAGGCGCTAGGCCACCTTCCAACACGGTCTCTAACCTCCTGGTTATTCTCTTGAAGCAAGCTAAACAACATTTGCTTAACTCACTGGGGATTTCTGTGGAGAGAGAGTTCAACTTGTTACGATTAGGATTTAAACTCACAGATGAAATTTTTTTTTTGTCTTTAAATTGGTAAAATCATACAGTTTTTATACTGGTGATAGACCGAAAAAGGCAGTGTTTCTTTAGTAATTCAGTCATTTCTTCGAGCTATCAAAAATCATCCCCAAATCACAACCATTCACACATTTTTTATGCATTATAGGAATTTATGCCTATGTATAAGACTTATATTAACTTCATAGTTTAGTTTGTTAGAAATAGGATTTAAAATCCATTTTTTATAGTGGTGACAGAGAAAGAGAAAGAAAGTGTTTCTTTAGAAATTCAGTAATTTATTCGAGCTATCAGAAATCAACCTCGAATTACAAACTTCATGCCACTTAAGTTTAATTGTCGAGATGGCAGATTTTAAAATCACTTTTTAATTACTACCTAGTTACCAACTGAATAAGACACCATGATTCTTTTAAGCTACCTTTAAAAGCAAATCTTCAAAGAAATTACAAGGTTTAAACTCACCAAACTCTTCCATCAACGGCCTCTTGAGCTCTAGCGACAGATCATGCCACCGCGGCGGCAGATGCCTCAGGCGCTTCGCCCTCACCCGGGGCCCCGGACACGTCGGCACCGGACACCGCGTGTACCTCGACCGGACACACCTACAGTGGCACGGTTCACACACCCTCGCACCTGGAAACATACAATGAACAATATGGTTATTTATAGCAGAATAGAACGTACACTATGGGAAAAGGCAGTACTGCGTGCATCATCAATATTGGTATATGGCGAGAACAGACCCCGTATTCACAAACGTTCGACGCGTTTCCAATTCGACTACTCGTATATCTGTCTTCTTCTGGCATTACGAAAACAACAGAGATAGACATACGACTTCCCGAATCGGAAGCGAATCGAAGCGTTGTGAATACGGGGTCAGGAGTAACATCGAGAAAAGTGGAAAGGTCTTTGCTCAGGAGTGGGTCAGTTCAGGGCAACAAAAAAAACGGACGAAAGTCGGACTCGCGCACGAAGGGTTTTGATACTACATATTATCTTAACAACATTAAAAAAACAAAACGGCAAAAAAAACACCATTCATTTAATTGTAATTCTTTATTTTTAAAGTGAAAATACAACTAAATATTCTGTGAATATGTCACGCGTCTTCATGTTGCTGTTATTAATATAGAGCTTAAAATGGCAAAAAACACGTTTGCTGTATGCCACTTAAATATTTACTTTATTCTCTTTTATTTGTATCTGTTGCTATAGAGGAAACAGAAATACATCATCTGTGAAAATTTCAACTGTCTAACTATTTCTATTCATGAGATACAGTCTTAGTAATAGGGTTCCGTTTTTACCCTTTGGATGCGGAATCCTAAAAGAGTTCCAGCAGCCTCTAAAATATTAATTTGTTTTTTTTTTTTTATATTACGGCCATTCGATCGTCTTCATGCCTATGAAGTGCCACCAACCTCCTCTTTAAATAACACGAAAATAATTAATCTAAAAATAGACAAAAACAAGTACCACACTCACCTACAGCCTCTTCTTTCAACCCGTAGTGTATCGCCCGAGATCTAGACACAGTCCGTGTCGCCCCAGACATGTTACACACCGCACAGTTGGACGATGTTGTCGTTATTGTAGTCGTGGTTAGCGTGGCCGTCGATGAGGGCGTACCGATGCGCTCTGTTACCGCTGTTGGAGAAGATGATGAGTTGTTAAGGCAAGCTCTTTAAGTAATTCTCGGGTAAATTTAACATATAATTTATCTTAATGTTTATATATTCCTAAAGATATTGATAATTCAATGCGAATCCGTTTGCCAAGCTCGTGTGATCACAGATCCATATTTTATATCGACACATACACATAATGAGAAAACATAATTATAATATGGGACCATGATAATTCGAATACAAACTCATCTACAAAACTTACTCACAAATCAAATCAGACCAAAATCAAAACACCTAAACAATTTAGCAGAACAACAAAACGAAAATCTAGTTCCCATTTAGTTCATTATTCAAGCGTTAGTTGCATATTAACAAGTTTATTCAGAACAGTGAGAGAGATGATCCGTAAATCACGTCGCAACTGAGCCGGCGAATCGTGCAATATTCAGCGAGGCCCACGTTGGGCGCCAATTTGTAGCGAACGAGCGAAAGCAGATTAGCGCCAATTTAGTTCCGATACCGATGCACTGTTTGTTTAATTATTTATCGCTGTTTGTTATACAAATTGAATTACTGCGCGTCATACACGCGTGTTGTTTGTTTGAATTAATATGTGCATTTATTATTTAGTTTTGTTCCGCTTGTCAATAGCAATTTATTAAATTCAACGCCTCGTTTTATTTATTTTATAAACCTTTCATAACCCTAATGCAGTTAGGCTTAATACAAAACCCAACAAAGGCCAGACTTCAAACAAATAGTTTGCCGGGTAGAAGTCGGTCTTCAGCAAAGGCGTGCTAAACTGCATCGGCGCAAGTTAAATAATTAACTAGTATACGAACAGATTTGAGCTCGCAGTTAATAACTCTCTAACTGCTGTGTAATTACGTTTAAAATGCACTTCAGTTGAAATCACAGACGAGGATATTCTTGGATATTCTATAGCCAATTTTATATCAAAAAGGTTTATTTTATTATAGATTGAGATAACCTGTACTGAGTATTGAGTCGATGAAATTAGTAGTGTCTTTTTTACTTTAATGTAATAAGATATATTTAAAGAACGATGTAAGTATGAGAATGAGCATTAAACAAATCCAAACTGAACATAATCAAAGATGCTAGATGCATCTTTTATATATTATCTATCTCCTAAACTTCCTTTTTTTTCAGTTTTTTCTTTTCAATAACCATCATCGCATTCTTAGCCTTGCCCCATGTTACTTAAGGTAGACCCAACATATTATTTCTTGTTATCCATCACTCTACCATCACTAGCTTATCTTTCATATCATGCCTCATTTTCCTTCAACGATAATTCCCAAAAATCGACACTTTATCACAAAATGTCTACCACTCAGCCCATACATCTACATAGTGAGCGTGTAGCTCAGTGCCTCTGCGCGCTAATTAGCGTCTGCAATCCCTGAGCAAACCAACGACGTTTGTCTTACTGATACCAGACTATTACTGAGTGAACACGCCAAAGATAAACTATGAGCTGGAACCGACCACAGTTCTTTGTTGAATAGAGTGAAATATTATTAATGATAATGATAATTTAGGTCTATTTGGCACTTAGTTAACTTAATCTATTCGTAAAGAAAGCAAATGAAATACTCTCTAATATTTGAAAATCAAACTTTATTAAAGGTTTGCAGTCTGTTCCAGTTTTATTATCCGCGCCGAGCACTGTCGATTAATCCCGCCAATTACTGATATTTACACAAGCGCTAATTGGATCACGATTCAACGTTTTATTCAATTTCAAAGCTTATAAAGCGTTTTGATGAAATGGCGCCCAACTGGGACTAACCGTATGATACGATTCATCTAACATGTACAAGCTTTTATAACGAATTTATGAAGATCGTTCGTAAATATTCATTGACTATTGTTAGTTAAATCATCACAGACAGTCAAACATATTGTTTAGGAAAGGTTTTGGTGGATCAAAGAATTGGCGCCCAGCAGGGACCAATACCACAATAATAAAAACAGTACATTTTCGCTTCTATTCGCTTGTACATAATCAAACAACGAACACGAGTGCACACAATTTCCCTACACTTCAGATCCCACGGGCGAACAAGCTGTGGAGCGGGATGTCACCTCTATTTGCCCACTGATGTTCAGCCAAGCGCGAGAATTTGATGAGTCCGGCTATCTGTGTTTATTTACTGTGCAAACAGACGCAGACATTTTGTAGATTAAATGCCTCCTGTATGCTGAACATGTGTTTATTTTAATACACAATTTGTCATGACGTTCTCCGCTTAATATTACTGAAAGTATATTATATTCACATGAAATTGATATTGAATTGGTAATTTTCACGGCTATATTATTATTATTCACATTACTGCGGAAAATTTGTTTTGAGTGAATATAGGGAGATAATTATATCAGTTTCCACATAATTACTAGTTGTATAATTTAAGTCATTACGTGAATGATTGGTGTGAAGGCAAAGTGAGTCTGGACGAACCGTTTAATCTGTTAATCTTACAAAAGGCACGTTGGTCTCGCATGCCCGATGCTCGATTTACAATTCTGTGTGTGGTGAGTTGGTCGGGTTTACGCTGTCAACCCAGCCGGGGATTATGGATGTCATCCACTAATGTTGTGCGGATTAACTTACGTTCCCGATCGTTATTGCGAGATTAAGAATAATGTGATTACATATTCGGGTGTTGTGTTAATTGAATATTACATTTTTCGACGAATTTCGATATCTGATATCTCACGCAGTTTCCATAATAGCAAAAAAATCGTTACAAAATTGTCGAAAATAATATTTTGAGAACAGTTTTGAATTTTCTAGATGCTCTACGGTTGACTATCAAACAAATACAAAGGTTCTTTGTCAATAAAAAGGTTTTTGTGATAGTCCACAAAGCGATAAAGCATCATTGAAATTAAACCCAACGGCGGTCACTGGGGAATCGCGCATTTTAAACAGACTCCCCCTCAAGTAAGACAAGGGATGACAATGTATGGAGCGGTTCTCATAGAAATTATCAAAACTATTTTTCCGCTTTGAAACTTCAACCCCGTGATGTTTTCGTAGGAATCTAAGATTTTTTATTACAGAAAAGTTTAGTTTGAATACTTTATTACTCACAAGTACTGACAGCGTAATCGTATAAAATGAGACATCTTATCTAATGGTACAGTAAATCATCATAATCACTCTGCTGTAAGTACTTCGGAAATTGACCCTTAAACACGCAAGTTGGTAGATCAATAGCAATTAGAATCTATGAAAAAAACAATTAAAATTTCAAAATCTGATCTTACAGTTTCAAGTCTCATTTTGCCTTTAAAAACTTTCAAATAAAAAATGGAGATGATATCAAAGTAAAGTATATTTGTCAGTTAATATTTTTGAAAAGATGACGTTTTACAAAGTCAATGGCGGTATCGGGGGACTTGTAAGTGGATTAACTGTTTGTAAAGTCACAGACACTCGGCTGAATAGTCGTTATTGTCCGGGGAGCGTCGCAGAATACGCTTCATATTTCACTTTGTGTAAATAATACTCCCAAAAGATGGGAAAGGGATTGGAAGGTAAAGCTAAGAAAATTCACGTATATTGTGTTTTTAGAAAAACTTTAAATGCCACTTCCTACTAAGCCCACCTCATTTACCATAATAATGTATTATATTATACCATTGTCTCGTAAAGAAGAAGAAAACATCATAACTCATTCTACTTCAAATATAATTATTAGGAAAAAATATACAATTTCTGCTCTCCAATTTGATAATTGCTTTAAACAAACAAACGTCGATTTAAAAGAAATGTAAATGCAGACGTCATGTAATTTCTAAAGTACAGATTTGTCGTAGTTTCGTACCATACCAGATCAGTAATACAAAAACCCCTTAAAACACCCAATAATAAATCAAATCACAACATCGCAAAGTCCAACGAAGTCCAAAATCTTCCCTCCTGAAAATCAAACTTGTAGCCTGAAAGTTGAACCGTACGGCTGTGTATATAAAGAGGGCCTGTAGCCGTCGGCTCGCAGTCGTCGAGCGGCTTCGAGCGAGCATGTTGTCTCTGTACCGCGCGTGGCTGGGACCCAGCCCTTGCGTGGCGCGCCCGGCGCCTCCCCCGGGGGCTCACCGGCCCGTGCCGCGCCGAGCAAGAGTACCATCCCCACCGGCTTCACCACCACCGCCCTCGCCATCATCGACTACGTCCAGCGAGTTGGATGTCGAGCGCATCGAGGCTCCTGAGCCGCCAAAACGTCAAAGCAACACAGTCCTCGACATAGCATCGTGTGATGGCCCGGTGCAGTTCACCCGGATCCTCAACGTGGCCTGGCGGGAGAACTCGCCGGAGCGACCGTGGCCGTGCCGACACCGCAAGTCTCAAACCAGGACGACCCTACACTACTACCCGTGCAAGACTTGTGGCTGCAAGTTCCCTTCTTACTACTTCGTGCATAAGCACCGCAAACGCTGCCACGCTGAGGAAACCATTGGGGAGGCTGAACCAGAACCTGAACCTGAACCTTCCACCTCCACGGCCAAGTGAACGCCGTGTCGTAGTGAATTCGTACATATCAGTATTATTGAGTGATCTCAGCGAGCTTACGATGTTGCTTACAACGTGTTTCGGTTTAAATGTACTATTGTTATAATAAATGTTTAAAGGTACGTCGTGTTTTATTTTAACTCTCAAGTTTTTCAAAAGATAAAGTTTGTGTACGAATGTGTAACTTAGACATACCGAAATAATTTTCATTGATACAAGTTTAAAAAGGTTATAAGTTTCAGAAAGAGATTTATGTATCTATCCATAACTAAGCAGTAACGTAAATAAGTTCTAATGAATGTGTCCGTAACTCCGTAACTAATTAAAGTAACAAACATTAATTAATATTAAAGCAGTTAATTGGTTTTATACAAATAAGCAATGCAACTACATCATATTATTATCGTTGTACGCATAGAAAACTTTTCTGAAATATCGGAGTATTCGGATACTTGAATAATGATTCCCGACGTAGTTAAATGTTAATATTCCCTCTATTATCAACTTAATAGCATCTGTTTTTGTTAAGTTAAATTAACTAGTGAAATTAATGTCTGAAAACCACACTTTTAAAAATACTTCATTCCACTGCTGAGCGCGTAGTCGTAGGAACAGCGATATAATGTAACTTGGCAAACGGATTAGCGATCACAGTTAGGTAGTATAATGTTTAACACGCAAATGTACACGTCACAGGCGAAATGTGGCTATTTCTTGACATAAACGATTCATTTTAAAGGATCTTGATCTTGAGAAAAAACTTCAAAGAAATATTGGTCTAGGACATAAAGAAATCAAACGAATTAATATCCTCTTCTTTTCGGAAGTCGGTTTCTTCTTCTCCAAACAAATAACTTACCAGCTTCTGGCGTGGGTGGAGGCTGTGTCGGCGTAGGTGGTTGCGCTGGCTGCGGCGTAGGAGGTGCGCTGCCGCTGCCACTGCAACTGGCACTGTTGCTGCCACTGCCGCTGCCACTCGACATGGCAGGCGCTGACGTGGCAGCCGCCACCGCCGCCGCCGTCGACGTTATGCAGGTGACGGGTGATGACGTCGGCGCCACACTCGTTGGTGCGCTTATTGGTGTCTGTGAAATGATCTAACTTTAGGACTCAGAACTTTGACTTTGGTAGTTTTATTCTGAGTTTTAGTCTACAAAGACCTACCCACTAAATGTAGAATACATAAATACTAAATGTACAACTACATTTAGTGAGTAGGTAAAAAGTATTTTGAAGACAGTCCTGTCTTCGTACGTATAAGCTGGCACGACCATTAATTCTGGAACCATTCTTAAGTCACGAAAATAGCTAAATACAGTGACGGCACATCTAACGTTTTAAACAAACAATCTTTGACGGTATGGTACTGCTTTTTGCTCAGGCAATATGTTTTCATGATGCCTCCTCGAGTTAACTAAACCAAAATCCTACAATCTGACGTATGTTTCTTGAGCGAGGAAATCTTTGATAGTGGCTAGTGGCTTCCTCGTCGGTGGTGGTAAATGTATAGGGGGCCATACCCTGCTACATGACAAATAGATAATAAACATACCGAAACTGGAGTGATAGTAAGCGTAACATCAGCCGTCGTGGCCGGTGGTAGCGGCACGTCGACGGCAGGTGGTGTCGGCGCTGCCGCTGGGCTGTTCGCCACCGACATCGGCGTGAGTGTTGACGTGACCGGCCCGGGCGGCGCCGATGACGCCGGTGGCGGCGATGGTGGTAGGGGCGGTGTTCGTGTTAATTCCGACCTGGTGACAAAGAACGAAGTGGTGAAAATGCTGTACTAAAGAGGTTATATATCGGGCTAGTGTCCGCAAATTCAACAAAGCGACTATTTTAAGTAAATCTGGGAAAATTGATAATTCGATCTATACCAGCTCCTTAAGACAAATACTAATAACAAAGGCATACTGGTATAAAGGCTTCCAATGATTGGAAGTTAGACTGGTGATCTCAGGTTAGATTTTATTAAGTTACCCGGTATTAACATTCTAATAATCAATATTTTCATGATATATAACGACAGCATGTAAGGTTTCAGTATAAATAGCTAGAAACAGGCAATTTATGAATTAATGTTAAACCACATTACACAGAAACATTATAACTCCCCAATATCAACTCTTAAGCCCCAAAATGAAGCCCCCGCATTAATTATAATTATAAATCGCAGTAAACTACCCGCTAATTACATAAGCAAAACACAATCAGTACTACGTAGGCCGGGCGGGTGCATCGGGGAGTTATGGCAAACATAATTAGCTCAATTCGCCTCTCTTTTAATTACCAGCGGTTACCCCGCGGCACAGGGGAGATGGGGGAGGCGGGGGTTGTGACCGATGTTGGGGATGAAGAATTCAATTAATCGGTTAGATTCGATTCGGGGAGGATTATTGCGAGTGTTGGGAAATTGAGGTGTCTCTCTCGGAGTTCATGATAGTTAGAATAAGCTAGGTTTAAACTTCATAATAGGAGGCTGGCTGAGATCAATGAAAACAAACACCATAATATAACACGACGCCTGTAATTTCAGAAGGGCAGGGGCGGGAGAATAGGCTGAAAGGTGTCTAACCCTAAATGTGGGTGTACTATTCACCCACATTTCGACAGTTATGTTTAAGTCCCATGTAATAGAGAGCGAGCCTATTGCCATCAACTAGACACAAATATAGACTCCGTGGCTGCTTTTAAGATATTCCTGATGGAAAACCCCGATAACACTGACCAGTGTGACCTGGGAATTGAATCCAGTACCCTATGCTCAGCAGTCGAGCTTGCGACCACTAGAGATGTTAATGTTCTACACGACGGTGACGTAGCAATCAAGATTGATATCTGATGAAGTTGACTTCAAAATTTCTATGTTTGAAAAAACTCATGACAGACTTCTAGCAAGCCTTGTCTTTAGCGCTACATTAATTTGCGACATGTTTTCACATCAAGCGCGTGAATTATACATCCCAAACATCCTTTACCCAAATACTAATATTTTGGTTCAACATTGACAAAAGCTCAAACTACCCTATAAAAAATGCATCGCGAAAATCGCCAACGTTTCACACAGCCGCAAAAAATTGAAACCTAAACGAAAAAATCGTGAGCCGCGTAAAACAAGCGAGACCGGCACTAACTAACACGGTTCGTCGTTATTTGAACATCATTAAAATTTGCCCAATTAATACCGGCCAGGGTGGTAATTATCCGCGGGCGAACGGCGCACCCCGCCGAACAAACAATGGCTGAACGTGGATAAACCTGACAATCAAATTAATCTCGTCCCTTTACTGAAATAGTACAGTACTACAGACAACCGCGAAAACATGGTGGGAATTTGACACTTCAGCCTTACCAAGGAGTATTGTATTACCAAGTACCAACTGGGCTGTGGAGTTTAGATGGTACTGCTGCATTCGGAAGCCGACCAGAACATAGTTGGAAAGAGGTAAAGCAGGTGATGATTGCGGTTTATGGAAAACTAGCTGACCCACGCAACTTCGTCTGCAGAGAGAAAAACGAAAGGAAAAAAACGTCCCCGTTTTTACAACATTTTTCATTTCTGCTCCGCTCCTAATGATTGTAACGTGATGTTATATAAAAATAATTTTTCGATTTGAACCAGTAGTTCCTGAGATTAGCGCGTTCAACCAAACAAACAAACAAACTCTTCTGATTTATAATATTAGTAAAGATACGACTATCGTGAGGAAAGACTTTTCCTAGTTTCAAACTTTTCAAGACATGTGACATGTTTGAACTTGACCAATCCGCATCATTCCGGCTCATAGAACCATCCATAGAAAAGACCATCCCCGCTCTAGAAGGGACCATCTAGGCTGAATATGTTTTATTTCTTCTGATAGCCTAGTATCACAAGTTTCTGTGTTTTATAAAGCGGTTTTAGTAGTTATGTTACTACTGTAAGCGGTTGACCGTACCGCAAATTCATGCAACCGCTCCCAACCATATTTCATGCTGGCAACATTTTTTTTTATTGCATGTATTTGTCGAAAGGTTTATGGAGCATGCTTTGTGCTAGAGTGGATGCAAAGCGATGGTATACCAATTCGAATAAAAAATATATTCAATCGTCAACATGTGAATTATTTTTTTCATTTGATGTCCGGTAACGAATCTATACTTTTGCGAGTGAAAACGTACATTTTTATCGTCACCAATTTGGTTTTAAGTGCAAAACTTGCCTTTTTTACAATCAAATAGATTAAACATACTCCGAAAATAAATGTTTGCATAATATTTCCTAGTAACCATCATATCAATAAGCAAACACGACAAATCAAACGATTGCCAAAACAGAGGAGATTTTTTCCATCGCTCTCTTCCCTCATATTTAGCTTTCTCGATTGGTAGATGCTTTTAATTAAGGCAATTAGAAAGATGGGTCGGCCCTGTGTTTGCGTAAAAATCTAAACAAACCGTGTCGGGAGAAACGGTGGCGGTAGTGATGTACTGTTGCTATCGATAACGGCGATTCAGAAAAGCGGTTGAGGAATTGTCGATAAAATTGATGAAAATGTCCGAGATTGAAACAAATTTAATTTAAGAATTATTTTGAAAGATTCATTAAACGAAAGTTAATTAAAGGACCTATGTAACTTAAACTTTGAAGAAGTTAAACAGTTGAAGTACCTGCCAAAAACTGCTAATGTCTTGCAATTTCACTTTAGTTTTGTGTAAATTGCATTAAAATTAAGCTTTATCTTTGCAAGTCAGACACACGATTTTTATTGAATCTCGGTCTACATATAATACGATCTAAAATAAATTCATAAGAAAAATCTTAAATCGTACTCCCCGTTCACCTACTTAAAAAGTTTATCGATAATCTAGCCACATCACGTATGCTGATTGAGCCCGCTATGATTCCCGCGGGAGACTTGCGCAAATAATCACTAGAGTGATTGTCAACACACGCATCACACACGCCCATTATTATTACATATTTCTCTTTTTATTATTTCTTCGAAAACCCCCTTTAGGTATGTGGATCAACCGGTTGAAATTCCGAGGAAATGTAAATAAGTGAAGATAGATATTTTTTGTTTACGATGTGGGTTTTGATTCGTTGTCTTTATTTTTTAAGAATCGGTAAACTAAGCGAGTAACTCTGGTTCCAATACATTAGTTGGACTGAAACCGAAATATAATGGAATGGAAAAATCAGCCTAGAAGCACTGAATTTAAAGTTTATTTATTACATTTTACATTTAAACTTTCATTGTTCTTATCTTAATTTATTTTCAATGTCCATGATTGCCTTAAGGTATTTAACAGTCCATTTCCCCCAGCAAACTTTTCCCTTAATACTTAGGACTTGAATAAAGACCTACGCAAAGTGCCATAAAACCCAGCTAACTTCTAATGGTCTCGATTTAAAACTACTAACTCGCCGTCACAAGTAGCCAAGCCAATAAAATAAATCTCCCCAAGTTTCCCCGTACCGATTGAAATAAAAATTACATGAATTTTAAACGATTAATCTGGTCGATGAAAAATTGACTTATTCTCATCGTCTGAAGCTCATAAAAGTGAGTGGTCGTGCAAACATACGTCCACAGGGACGGACTTGCGGGGCCCGTTATCTCAGAAAGGATGATGACTTATTAATGAAGGAGTTTGGAAGTAAGTTCGAGAGGTTCGAAGGCTTGTTAAGCGGACTAAGAGATCGAAGTATATGGGCCTTTAGACTTTGTCTAGCTTTAGGGGAGATTACAGGAAGGAGGGCGACCAAAGCTGCTTTGATTTTTACTGAAAATTAGCTTCTAGATATTTTAGAAATCAAAAGAAATAAAGAAAGAAAGAAAACCCGGTAATGATTTCTTAGTCCGGCCCTGTATTCTGGGGTAGAGCGGAGGGTAGTAAGCGAACCTTTGCTTAAACAATACGTCTTTTTGGAACGAATTTTTGAACCATTTTATGGAAATTAGATTTGGGAATTAAGTAACTCAACGAAATTGAATTTTTGATGGAACTATCTAAAATTCAATTTTTATAAGTTGTTTTCTTGTATGATAATATGATTTCTTGGTAGACAGGAGATACAGTATTTAGACTTAGTAAAACCTAGTAATGCTTTACATACAGGGTGTAAACCACCTCATCACAAAGCCGTTAACCAAGCATTCTGTACATCAAACAAAGTAACTTTACGCAAAAATTATTGCTGGGAAACAACTTTTTTTTTTGAGGTTATAAATCATGTTTTGTGGTATAACTCAATGTAACGCTCTTAAAACATTGTGCTGGTGGATGGATTGAATAGTACGGGGGTCGTGGAGGTGACAAAAGTCAAAATCTTACAAAAAAAACTTGTATTTAAAAAATAACTTGTCAAAAAGTTGTAACTTTGACCCCCCATATCTCCGTAACTAGAAGGTTCCCTCCCAGGTATGGTGTAGAACGAAAAAATGATCGCAATGATGGGGAGAACAAGTGCCTTTCGGCTTCGTGAAGAGGGGTTTTACACCCTTTATACTCGTATCATCAGTTAAAATGTTTACGTAAGTACTTAGACATTGATGTCCTGAAAGAGTACCTACGCTAGTTATTTATTTCAGTGACTACATTTCCCGTGATACTTCTTTTGAAAGAAAGGATAATTATACGTCAGATAGGTATATACTTACACCATTTGCCAGAATAAAATTCGATCACTTCTAGATGGGGTCCATCTAGAAGTGATTATTTTAGGCAAATCCACGACCTATTTATTTTAGATGCCTAAAAATACTCGTACATATACATATTAGCACATACAATTCAGTCTTACAATGACTCAAATAAATTTATTTCAAAGATTCAAAACGTAGCTCAGTCCTCACTTTAATGGGTGCAAACTTTGTGAAGCTCCCCCAAGATCATAACCTCAAAATGCAGCTCAACCATAGCGGTACCTCCTTAACTACGACTAAATCAAACACTCCTCAAGACAATGGACCGCAGCTCCTACATCATCCACTCAGGAGCACATTACATCCGCGAATTACAAACAAGGAAAAGGAAAAAAGTCTTCAGTGAAGAAGCGCGGCAAAAAAACTCAGCTGCCATGTCTACAGCTATTGGTGAATAATTCATTGGACGGCAGCCGTTCACTGTTGACACGGTGTAATTAAAAAGCCCGGCCCGACTCCACGGAATCGTATAAAATCTCTCTGTATAGATATTGAAGGAAAAATTATGATGGTTCCCCCGCTCGTGGTTGGTGTTTTATTTTTTTTTTGTTTTTAGCCAGTGTTGTTACTGATTTGGCTACGGATGTTTCATGACTGTTCTTTGTGTAGTGCGATTTTGGTTGTTTTTTGGTATTTTAATGGCGTTGAAAAGAAGGCGATGTTGGGAAATAATTGTTTTTATTGTTGAATTTGAATTTTTGGTTGTATTTTTGGTTGTAAACGCACCAATGATTCAGAAAATATCCAAGAAAGATTTAAAAAATAATAATTTACGAACGTTACGAACACACTATAGAGGAACCTTTCAAGAAAACAGTTTTATCTCAAAGTAGCAATTGTTTTTACAATCTATCCAATCTTGCTATCTATATACTCGTGAATTAACAAAAAAGTATCTAGAATATAATTTAGAAGCTTTAAAATACAGTTAATTAATTCAATCATGAAATTATGTCAGTATTTCATTACCAGAAAAGTAAATATGCTAATTTGGTATAAATAATCGGATTTATTCGTGGAAATTTTGGCTTTCAAAGAGAAGTAGTTCAAATAGCACTTGCTGGCGTATCATCCATAATATTTGTTATAGATTTTAGAGCTAATGCGTTCTAGGAAACTTGCGTTAACAGCATAACGGTTTATACATGATTTATTATTTACCTATCATAATATCATTCCGATAATCTACCATTCCTGGTATTTTTTATATCCCTAAATGTTGATTTTTAGCTAACATTATCAGTTTATGTGTTTAAAGAAGGTAAAAATAGAGCATTCGATTAATAATAAAATAATAGGGGAGAGAAAAAGAAGTGTAGGGTACAGACTTACGGATTATATGAAAGGTGACATGACTCTACGAGGCGAGGAGGGAAAGTACTCGAAATACTGAAGATAGCAAATTTTACTCAAAGGAAACGTTTCTTTTATTTTATTTATTTATTTATTTTACATGGATATAATCTCTACAAACATCTATACTAATATCTGACGGAATTATTGTGTCATTTTAATTTTAATTTATGTTTCTAATTTTATTACTAAACTAGCTTTTGCCCGCGACTTCGTTCGCGTGGAATAGTGACTTCCGGCAGATTTTTGGTTTTACTCACATTGCCGACTCTTGACCAATAGACGGCGCTGTATGTCCGGAATAATTTTTATTTTTTATTTTATTTTTTGTAATAAAAACCATCCTATGTCCTTTCTCAAGTTCCAAACTATGTCTGTACCAAATTTCACACAAATCGGTTCAGTAGTTTAGGCGTGAAGCAAAGACAGACAGACAGAAAGACAGACAGACAGACAGAGTTACTTTCGCATTTATAATATTAGTTTGGATAGTTTGGATGTGTTATGATTTTAATTCAAATCTAATTTAATTTGATTTTCCAATTGTATTACTTAATGTGTGTTGATGTAATTTAATTTTTTAAGTGCTACTATAATTTTGTTTTGTTTGCTTGGTTATACATTTTATTATGCATGCTGTGGTCTCCTGTAAGTGAAGGAGTACACCTACGTGCTACTTTTGTCGCCGATTCTTTTTTAGTGTTTTGTGTATATTCTTTGTTGGAGATCCTAAATAAATAAATAAATAAATAAATAAATAAATAAATAAATAAATATTATAAAGCAGAAGAGTTTATTTATTTGTTTGGTTGCACGCGCTAATCTCAGGAACTACTGGTTCGAATTGAAAAATTATTTTTGTGTTGGATAGTCCATTTATCGAGGAAGGCTTTAGGCTATATAACATCACGCTACGACCACTAGGAGCGGAGCAGGAATGAAAAATGTTGCAAAAACGGGGATGTATTTTTCCTTTCGTTTTTTTTCTCTTATGTGACGCAGACGAAGTTGCGTGGGTCAGCTAGTAATTAATAAAAACTTTTTTGCAAAAAATAAAACCGACTTCAAAAAAAAAACAAAAAAGTGAAAAATAACTTAAGCTTCTGAAGTCGGTGACCTTTGTTTGATTGCTTTAGTTTTTTTGTCACCGACTTCAGAAGCTTAAGTTATTTTTCACTTTTTTGTTTTTTTTTTGAAGTCGGTTTTATTTTTTGCAAAAAAGTTTTTATTTTTCACTTTTTAGTGGTTCACATGTGCTTGATAAACATGGAAAGTGCATACCGTTACAATTACAACAAGCCCAAACACGACTAGGACACATTGTCTCATTATGGAGTTCCGTGACTCTTGGCTTCATCATCAGATCTGATGGTAGAATGGTTCTTATCGAACGCAAATGCTTCACTTGTTGTAGAAAATACCAAAATCGCAACACGTTTTCATATCAAATTTGAAGAGTTCCCTCGATTTCGCCAAGATCCCATCATCAGATCCCGACTTGGCTATGGGACCATTTGGAAAGAATACCCTTTCCAACAAAAAAAGAATTTTCCAAATCGGTTGGCAAGCGACGGAGTTATGCCCGAACAAACATTAAAAAAAAAAAAAAAAAAAAAAAAATAGAAACATCCGAATTGAGAACCTCCTCCTTTTTTAGAAGTCGGTTAAAAAGAAGGGAAAACGAAAGAACACTTATAAATTCAATGGGATAAATTCAACAAGACAAAGCACTTTTATTTATGGTTTTCGTTTAATTTAATTTATTATGTTTGTTAGAGAGATATAACTGTTCATCAAATCTCTCACCATGTGATTTGATTGGCTGCTTCATAGAAATAATCACAAACGGTTCTATTTGAGAGGAGCTCGTGGGTAAGTAATACCTGCCGCTCGTATCCATCTTTAGGTTTTGCCTATTTGCCTAGGTTGGTCTGTGGATGGGTGACCACATTTACATACCGAGTTTCCTCCGTTCCTCGGAAAGCACGTTAAGCAGTTGGTCCCGACTCTCATTTGTAGATCTTTGACAGCCGTTACAGGTAGTCAGTGGCCCAATAAGTCTGACAACCAGTCTTACCAAGGAGTATCGTAATACCCAGTACTAACTGGGTTGTGAAGGTCAGATAGGCAGTCGCAATGTAAAATAATGGTATTCTGCTGCATCTGGTTGGACTGGAAGCCGACCCCAATACAGTTGGGAAAAGGCTAGGCCGATGATGATGGTGCAATTTGAGTACTAGAGAAGTAAGGATGAAGATATGCCGCGCCGAGAAGAAATGAATTGGAATAGGGACAAGAAAATTATGATGATATTTGTATTTGAGGCGATGCTAGTCCCGTCTAGAGCTTATAAAACTGCGTACGATTTTCATAAAAAAAACTACAGTATTAAGTACTCACCTAGGCTGCTGCGCGGGCGCTGCGGTTGGAATAGGTATACAGGTGACGGGGTCATTGACCTGCTGCATACCCTCCTCCATGCTGGCCTCTTTGTTCTCCGAGCCTCGCGCCGTCGTACCTAAGGGAACACAGATAGATATATCACATCCGCCATTTTGTTTTAGTGACGTCATAATGGGGTCGGCAAGTTAAAGCTGATTGTAGATGGCGCCACCACCGCACAGACCCAATCTGACCAATGAGGTCAAACTATTTTGAAATATAAAATGACATTGACAGATTTTCAACCAATGACGATGCTTAGGTTCATGCGGTGCTAGCGCCATTAGTTCCACAGTTGCCAACCCCATTAGACCAATATCATAAGCCTTCAAAGTATGAATGGGATTTTTTTTACTCCTGCACAAACGTTTTTCTAGTTTTGATGTTGTCTTTAGACCTCTGTCATTGTAGAAAAGAAACAGTTCTAAACTACATTGAAGGAAGTATTTGTATATAGATGACAAATAAATTACTATTGGTAGTTAGTGAAAAGGCATGGTCTAAAATATTTGGCAAATATTTTAGACTATGCCTTTTATTAGTATTGTAGGGGAGAGAATCCGAGCCAGGACACATAAAGCCAAACAATAGACTGCACTAAGTTTCAAAGTTGCGGTGTTTGTAGTTAGATGTATTCATTGGGTACCCTGTATGGATTAGAATAATATGTTACTTGGTAAGTTACGGTTTAATAACGTGTTAATTTACCAGGACATTTAAGACTATCTCCCTACAATTTTGCCTTCGTTTGCATTCAAATCTATTCGAAAATACTAGAAAATTGCGAAAACTCCGTACAATTAGAAATCGCCATTTTGGCTCCGTTTGAGTAATCCACAATCTTAGTAATCCAATAAAGGCATCTACTCCTCCCGATCTTCAAAGTGCTGAACACTAACCTTGGCTTCGCTGTAGCCTCGTAGTAACTCCGGCCGGCAGTTCCGGTTCCGGCTGCGCCCGCGGCGGGTTCCTCGCGGACCGCCTTTGTCGGGGCTTCCGTAGCAACTGCTTGTAGTTCTCAGCCTTCTTGGACAGGTAGTAGAATCTGTGGGGAGAGGATATGGTAGTGTGACGTGGTGGAGAGTGGGGTGGTGTCTAGCTTGCTGCTGGCGAAGGGTATGTGAATGTGATGATCGGCGTTATCTGAGACACATAATCCATGTCATACTAGATTTTTTAAATGTTTTTGGTGTGTTTTGTAATTTTTTCTATTAAAAAGTGGCTGTTTATTTGGTTTGTCTACACTAATATTATAAAGAGGAAAACTTTGTTTGTTTGGTTGTAATGAATAGGCTTAAAAACTACTGGACCGTTTTTAAAAATTCTTCCACCATTCGAAAGCTACATTATCCACGAGTAACATAGGATATATTTTATCCCCGTACTCCCACGGGAACGGGAATTACGCGTGTGAAACCGCGTGACGTCCGCTAGTATTGTATATTTGGTTTAAACCTCTTTCGAAAATTCTTATAATTACTTTTCAAATCTATAGTTAGTAATAAATAATAGAAAGAGGAAATATTTGTTTTTTTGTTTGTTTTTTATTTAACTCTAAAACTAATCGACCGATCTTAAAAATTCTTTTACCATTAGAAAGTCACGTCTTTACTGAATGACATAGGCTATATTTAATCCCCATACTCCCACGGGTACGGGTACTACGAGGGTGAAACCGAGTGACCACCGCTAGTATTTTTTTGAAAAAAAAACATGGTAGATTGTCCATCCAGATTTGTCATTGATTACGTTTTCAACTGAAAATATTGTACGATGAAGATATTACAGTAAAGATGTCGCCATTAGCGTGAATATTAGCTATATTGTAAAATAACTCTGTGTATCAATCAAATACACTTTTATTGCTTTTAATTACCTCAAAAACCAGCATAACCATACTTTGGATAATAAATATACTAAGGATACTAAAAATGTAAGTAAAATCCTGAAATCTACTGTTGAGTGTTCTCCCAATATTAGTTTATTAATCATTCGGCGGACTAATGTAACTAAACAGGTAATTTTAACCACCAACTTGTGAAAAAAAATTTCATCAAATGGCGCTGTGTGTAATGTAAAGCGATAATTATATATAAATCAGTGTCTCTGTTGAGAAGAGGCCTTTGCCCAGCAGTGGGACAGTAATAGGCTGGTATTATTATATTATTATTACTATTTTAGTGTCTCTGATCAGTGACCACGTTTTCAAACCCTTCGCGGCCAACAAACTCGCCACAGCTGGTGTATAAGAAAAAATAACGCACGCATACCTGACGCAGTCCCTTACGCTCTTCCGGGGAAGGAAGGACGCGATCTGACCGAAGTTCTTGGGATGCTGGAGGTACTTCTCGCGAAAGAGCTCCCGCTCTGCCTGAGACCAGACGTTACGGAGTTGCAGCTCTTTGTGCTCCGATTCCATGTCCATACATCGTCCTGCGGAGGCAAGTATATTAGACACTGGTGTCGATTCTGTTGTGAACAAACTAAACTTAATTTAGGCTATTATTATCTTTTTCGTACTAATAAAACGAGAAAGAGACGGACGTAATTTAGAGCTGTCAAATTTAATTCGAACTAATATTTCCATACAAATGAAGGGTGCACGTAAAAACATGTCGACTAAAAACACGGTGAAGCGCAAGGCATAAACTAGTTTGACATCTCTAACTTAGAGCATAGCTATAGCTGTCCTTTTCACGCACTGCCATTAAGTAAAAGATAGCAATAGCCTAAATTAAGTTTAGTTTGTGCACAACAGAATCGACGCCACTGTTTTAGACTTTTACGGTTTTTCACTACACTTAAAGAACTTATAGTCCGCACCACGAGAAGCCTTAATTTTTGTAAACAAAGAGTTTCTACCAAGTTACGTAGCGACAATTCAATAAACAACAAATAATCGCAAATTCAATCAACTCAAATTATCATACGTGTTACACGAAACTAACGAGCAATTTCACTTGATCGGGTTATATTTTGGCGATATAAAGCGTCTAATGTTTTGTGGTACTGGAACGAACGCATTTGACATCATGGAACGTAAACATTTGGGTCGCCATTTAGAAGTAAGTTTACGATGACGCTGTATTTTTAATTATTTGAACCAAAGGTTGCGTACACCAATGTATGTTTACAAAATTTATAGCTTCTCGTGACGGGGACTATACAGGATAATATCCGTGATTTTCTTTTGTTTCTATGAGCTCCCGATATTTGGACGGATATTATCCCGTAGGTACTTTAAGTGCAGTGTATTAGATTTTGGTTGACGAAAATAAGATGATTTTGTTACAGACCCGCCAATCTGATTTATTATGATCTGCCTAGCCGTTCCTAACTATGTTGCGGTCGGCTTCTACTCTAAACGGATGCAGTTGACTAGAAGGTAATTTACATGGATCTGTTACTATGTTCTATGTAATTTAAACAAGTAGTAGTCATCGATACGAAAGAAGAAGTTGTTGTGTAACACGATTCCTCTTGGGTAAAACTGGTTGTAAAACTTTCAGGCTTCACGTTCGAATGAACACGTTAAAAAAAAAAACTTAAAATGGTCTTTGTAACCATTACCATAAAGTCCATTTTAAGATTTTTTAATTTTCGTGATTCCTTATAATGAACAAAATTTAAAATTCTTAAAATGGACTTTATGGTAATGGTTGCAAAGACCATTATAACATTTTTTTTTTTTTAACGTTGTTCATTTACGATTCTGCTAAAGCAGCCATTTTAGACCCCCTGACTACTCATAAAGACTGTCAATTATTTACGAATAAAATCCGTGGCCATTTTTTATCGTGTTTTCGGAGACATAGAGAAGTCTCGGCTAGTTAATAACAGCCGCTCGGGTTGATCTTTAGAAAATCTGTGCTTGCCTAGGTTGGTCTGTGGATAAGTGACCCTTACATACCGAGTTTTCTCCGTGTCTTGGGAAGCAAGTTAAGCTGTTGGTCTCGGCTGTCATTTGTCCATCTTTGACCGTCGTTACAGGTAGTCAATAGCCCAAAAAAGTCTGACAACCAGTCTTACCAAGTGGTATCGTAATACCGAGTATGAACTAGGTTGTGAAGGTCAGATAGGCAGTCGCTCCATGTGAAATACTAGTATTCAGCTGCATCCAGTTAGACTTGAAGCCGACCCCAACATAGTTGGGAATAGGCCAGGCAGATGATAATAGAAGTCTCGGTATATAAAACCGTGAATATCGTGCCGTGAGGCTTTATTACCTAGCCATGGGCCCCTACTATACTCTACATAGTATACTTACTATTGGTATCAATATAAATGGGCGTGGCGTCGCTAGGGTCCCTCAGGAGCGGGGGGACGACGGTCAAGGACCTCATCTTCTTGTCTTCGTGCTCTTGTTCGTGCAGACCGTCGGCGATCTCTTCCAGTTCTGCCTCCGACTTCACGCGGGCACCTAGCCTGTTAAACCGCTCTCTTTCTTCGCGTTGCTTTCGCAGTTCAGGGAAGACCTGGAAGGAGGATGTAGGTTTTAGTATGAGCTTGTAGCGGTACTACAAAAATTATTGCAGCAACATAGAACAGAAGGTTCACAGGAACAGTTCCTCATCTGTGTCATAGATGACACAGATGAGGAACTGATGATATGACACAGATGAGGAACTGAAACATCGAAGCCTACCTAATTCCTACATCAAGTAAAGAGTTATCCGCGCCTAAGACAATAAAGGGTGTAAAACACCTCTTAACGAAGTCGGAAGGCACTTGTTCCTCGTCATTGCGATTTTTTTTTTGTTCTACGCTATACCTGGGAACCTTCTAGGTACAGAGATATTGGGGGTGGAAGTTACAACTTTTTGGCAAGTTTTTTTTTTTAATACAAGTTTTTATTGAACGATTTTTTACTTTGAATACCTCCACGAACACAGTACTATTCAATCCATCCATCAGCACAATGTTTTGAATGACATCCAGCAATTTTTTTTACGTAAAGTTACTTAGTTTGATATAGAAAATGATTGGTTGACGGCTTCGTGATGAGGTTGTATACACCCTGTATGTATAAAGAACCCGGCAACAACTGTCGGGCAGTACAAGACATAACAACCGTTTGTTCGGAGAATCCTCCTCTTTGTGCAGGGGATGGAGAACTTTACACCCAGTCCTTCATACCCCTAAATGGGTGACCCTACCCCAGATTGGTGATGAATATAGGCACAAGTATCTGCCTGATTACTAAGCAAAAACTAGGTGTTATAAGGAATTAATGACAAACTTGCAGATTTGCATAGTAGTGTAATCTCTGGTTACTCGTTGTCTATTGTAGACACTATGGTTGAAGATGAATTGATAAGTTATTCACAATAAATTATCTGCTAAAAATATTAGAACAGACCCCATATTCACAACGCTTCGATTCGGGAATTCGTATGTCTATATCGCTCGTTTTCGTTATGCCAAAAAAGGCTAGACTTACGACTTGTCGAATCGAAATTCATTCCGAGCGTTTGTGAATACGGGGGCAGTTGTAAATACGACACCGCCCTCGATATCTTTCGACCAGCCCGCGTAACATGACCACCATAGACACGACAGAGGAGTAGACAAACCTTTTGTTCATCTGTAATTTTGTCGATTCAATAACATAAACAAAAGATTAGTCGAATCTCTCTTGTTTCTCCGGTGGTTATGCTAAGAGGGCAGACAGGGCGGTTATCTCTGATGGGCTACTTACCTGACGGTTAATGTCGGATTTCAGTATCTTTTACTCTTATTTTATTATTCCTTTTATACTTCATTAAATATCGAGATGCCTAATTTACTTAATACCTAAAATAATTTAATGAGCATGTTGTAAGCATTTATGTAATTTGAAAATTGTGTGATGTAATTTTAGTTAACATGTGACAGTATAGATGGCACAATCTCACTAGTACTAGTTAGTATCATACAATACACATACCTTCTCAAAGAACTCTCTATTCCGTGCGTCCTTCGCCTTCCTCTTCTGTCCCTGTTCTATCCGCTCTACTCTCCTTAACCACTCAGCTGCTCGTCTGCTGTACGCTTCTGCTAATGCATCCTCGCGCTGTAAACAAGATAATAAATATTATGTTAATTTCAAAACGTTTTTGTTTTCACCAATCCTATTGCACCATCATCATCGGCTTAGCCTTTTCCCAACTATGTTGGGGTCGGCTTCCAGCCCAGTATCTATCTGACAGCCCAGTTAGTACTGGTTAATACGATACCCCTTGGTAAGACTGGTTGTCAAGACTTTTTTGGCCACTGACTACCTATAACGACTGTCAAAGATCTACAAATGACAGCGGGGACCAACTGCTTAACGTGCTTTCCGAGGAACGGAGGAAACTCGGTATGTAAAGGTGGTCACCCATCCACAGACCAACCTAGGCAAGCACGGCTTAACCTACGAGATTGACCCAAGCGGCTGTAGAGCCACGAGCTCCTGCACTATCCCCTAGCGACATTAAAACAGGGGGTCTGCTCTCTAAAGGCCTAGGCTACGCAGACCGGGATGGCAAGGGATTTTTTTTTTTGTTAATGGACATTTTAACGTATGGATATAGAAATACGACGTAAATTGCTATGCTTTAAAATGATCCCGTAGCATACCGTTGCATCTAAAGGGATTTGCATTGAAATCAGGCCACAGTCGTATTTCCATACCAATACGTTTGAATTTGCATTGGCAAAAAAAAATCACTTCCCAACTGCTCCCGATCTGAAGGCCTAAGTCCGTTAACGAAGATACGGTGCCCGTCCGAAAGTAGCTTATACTTTGAAATGAACCCTACTCCCTAATATTTTCGGATTCATCAGTTTTGAAAAGACATTGGGAATAAGATGACCAATCGTGTTGTCATTCATTTTTAGTTCGAGCCCCTAATTAATCTTATGTCCGCATGTGATACGGACGGAGTAGGAAACGACCATAACTTCGGTCGAAACTACTGATTTCGTGCTTAGAGAGTAGACCTCTTGATTAGGAAGTACCATCATCATCATCATTTCAGCCGAAAGACGTCCACTGCTGGACATAGGCCTCCCCCAAGTGTCGCCACATTGACCGGTCCCGTGCGACTCGCATCCAACGGATTCCAGCACATTAGGATCCATTGTTAGGAAGTATAACATTTTACAAGTTTTCGTAAACCGTTATAATATTAAGGATCTGATAATAATAAGGATCACCAGCCACACCTGTTAAGTGGGTCCGCATTTTAAAAGGACTTTCTGCATACTTCTTTCAGAATCAAATTATTTGGGCACTAGCAACTGTGTTTGGAGTAAGTTAAACCTTCTTTCTTCACATTTTTCTATACACATAAACCTTTCGAAATAATGGCAGTAAATGGTGATGAAAACCGAATCATAATCTAGACACGAAAAAGTAATATTCAGGTTCCTGACTCAGGTAAATTCTTATTCTTAGCGTGCCTAGTTTGGCGCTTTCGATAACGTCCATCAGTTCAAATACTTAATTAAGGTGGAGTATTTCTACCTTATACTTATTACTACCAACATAATGACATGCCTACATACATGATTACTATACCCCCACAATGGGTATAGTAATCATCACAACGTAAGTACCTTTTCCGCCTCAAGCTTAAGCCTCCGTATATGCTCCGCTAACCGCTTCCGAAACGTTCGATGTCGTCTGATGTTCTCGTGGTAGACCTCCGTGTCCTGTGGCTGGTTGTACAGAGGGTACAGCACCGGGGGTCCGAGGTGTGCGACTACTGCGTGCGCTGACGATGCCTGCTGATACATACATACATATCACAAACTGTTTTAAGAACACCGTAAATGTTTAGCCAGCGGAATTAAAGGGTTGGAAGGAACTTTTGCATATAAAACAGCTGGTAGACTACTTTAGGTACATGTTTGTATTGGATTGCAAATTTTATGTTAAGTGGTTTGATTATTTTTTGTTGTAGTCAGTAAATCATACCAGCTAATTGTAGCAGGCTCACATCCGTATTCTATAGTCAAGTTTAAGTAATTACTTGAGCTTAAGTAATTACATTTTTATGCAATAGACAAGATTTTAAACGAAGTTAGAACCGTCAAAGAAAGCAAAAGTTACTTGAAGTTAGAACTTTTGACAGTTCTTACTTCAAGCAATTAATAAACTACAGGATAAAAGTATCACAAATGATTGAATGATTACTTACTAAAGTAATCAACTATAACTTGTTATAGATACGGGTGCCAGTATGATTTGCTGAACCTTTAATAAATAAGCTCTTTTTTACATTAATCAGTGTCCAGATTACAATGGGACTTTTCCATGATTATTAACCCTTTAGTTCCACGAGACTCAAGTCGAAATTATACACGTGCTCTAAATACAATAAGAAAAAATATATTTTAAAAGTCCTCAGAAATATTTGTGAACCTTTTATTTGGAGCTGTATGGTGTTGTGAATATAAACTTTTCCAAATTCTAGTGCCTATAAAAATATTCAATATTAAAAAACAATGCTGAACTACAAAATTTAAATATTTGACGTCTATAAATTGTTGAAACTGTTTTTCTAGAAAGTAACTAATAAAAGGATTATCATAACATTTAATTAAGCATGCAACAGCATTGATAAAAATATTTCAAGTTTACATTCAGAGCAGTCTTAAGATATTATTTACCATGCTCCATGTTCACATAATATTTCTTCAGAGTTTTTAAGCATAAATATCTAAGACTAAATCTTTGATATAAACGTACATAACAATTAAACAAGTATACACATATAACTACATAAATACCAGCATGCCTTATTTTATTCAACAACTATAAAATTAAATCAATTTTGAATATTTAAAATACTATTAAATAATTTATCTACCAAAATGAAAATGGATAGTCTACAAAAATTACTAATCTTAGTACTTATAATAGTTTATAAAACAAATTATAAATACCATTTGCCGCTTATTATCCATGCTGATCTGGGAAGGAAAAAAAACATACAATGTATCAGTCTATTGATCCCGTGCAAGGCAATGATGAAAACAAAAAAAAAACATAATTACAAGTGTCAAATAAATAAACAGGTACATAATTGGTTGTCTATTTTGGCACTATTATTTGAATAGTCAAACGAACTTACCTGTAAGTGAAGTTCGACGGTAATTATGCTTGTTGTTGTGTTGTTCGAAGATGATTAGAAAAACTAGTGTAGTCTCGGCTTTACTCTAGGACGTCACATATATTTTAAAGATTAAAAAAGAAAAAATCTTATTCCTGAACGCAACTTACAGCATTCCCAGTTGTCTCTGTAACATATATTTTCATTAAGTTCATAGCGATTTATTGGTTTTACAACATAGGGTCCATGCTCATATAACTATATAGCATGGAAAATCTGGGTCGGGTGGGACTAATCATCTTCGAACAACACAACAACAAGCATAATTACCGTCGAACTTCACTTACAGGTAAGTTCGTTTGACTATTCAATTATACTTGTTGTTCGTGTTGTTCTCGATGATTAGAAAAACTAGTGTAGATGTTTAAAGACCAGTTGTAAAATCAATAAACATTTATTTAAAAACAATTAACACATTATTTAAGGTTTTATAAAGACCACTTTGGTTACTTTAATAACTAAGGTAGCATTTTTACAATTAGGGTTATAATCACTTTCAGTGTTATTAAAAATTGCTTCAGAGAAGCTTCTAATATTTACTACAGGTCTATTATAAAAGATGTTTTATTTTCGGCCATGAGATTTTCATAAATCAATCAAATCCACGAATTGAGGAAAAAATCTCTCATTCTTTCGTGAATGTAAGCCTGATTTCTTGTGCACGCAAAATGAATTGCCATATTATAATCAACATGGGGTCTCAAAATTTGCATTTCGGTTTCGTTCTGAAAACATGTCACATCAAAGCATAAATAACATAATACGTTAATTGTGAAAAATAAGTGTTTTTGCACCATTCATATTTTATATTATTCACATAGACATCTTTTTCGACTAACTATTTGCAAGTGTAACGATTGCTATTTCTGAATATTGTACTTCTGAACGAATAAATCAAAAAACATTTTATAGGTTTGACAGTTGTCAGGTTTGGTAAACATCATCTCCACAACTTGTCATAACTGTCACAAAACGTCAAAACAAAAACAAACATTATTATTGTGTGCTTGCACTCACTAAGGAAAAATATCATTTTATTCTATTTAGGGGTAAATTTTCCAGCCTTTCTAAAAGGTACAGTTTATGGACGGAGTCCAATACAAAAAAATATTACGTCTCCTTTAGCAAGAGTGTCGAACCATCTGCTCGTCTAATATTATCTAACCCCGTTGCTGATATTGTTGCATGGCGGGTACTGTTCCATGCCTTTTTTGATCAACGGTTGCTTGTCCTGGAGCTTACGGATATAAATGGTTTCTTTGTAAGTAGGTACTTAGTATATAAACAAAATTAGTAGTCTGGTAAACCTGGTAAAATTTACAATAATTAACCACAGCTGTAGCTTAGCTGGGCATACTCTTATTATAGAGTTAAAGAAAGGGGCAGTTAAAAAGGTTGGCATTGTTTTGGCCCTGAAGATTTAATCAACTTGTCAATCCTACTAATCGTAGGTAATAACTACTGTTTTGTATGATCATTATATTATTGATAATTGATTACAGGAATTGTTTGCACCCTTTGAACTATGACTTACAGTAATAAAGTTACAGCTTTTTTGGTAGCAGCTTGATTAATAAAACTGAAAACATCCCAAGTTTTATTATATTTGGGCTTTGGAGGTCTTAACCTAGAAAAGCCTCTGAAAAATAATTTTGATCATCTGTGTATCTATTTATGATCCTTTAATTAAAGAATCAAAAAACTTTAATTAAATCTCAAATTGAGATACTGAATAACCTCAGCAATGGTAGGCTTGATATGCTTATTATATTATTTGAATTACAGTATTGTCCTGGATGACATAATTGGAGGTGAATATTGATTCAGTGTACTTTTATTTGCTGAACTTATATACTTAACTGTTGATATTATGATATCAACAGTTTCTTTACTACTTCCAAAGACTATAAATGTTTTTCAGATAATTCTCCTGCCTTCAATTCCAGTTTCTTGTAAAGTGGGTGTAACAATCTAGAATTCTGCAGAGTGAGGAGATTAGAGATCTCCTCACTCTGTGTGGTTGAACATTAACAGGTTCCTGTATCAACAATCTATTAAATAATGGGAACCATGACTGAGTAACCCAACGGGGAACTACTATAATATGTAATTATCTTTTCTATAGTTTTAGGAACCATATAAAATGGTGGAAAGCATGGAATAATTGATACTGAGAGCAATGCAAGGTTAATGTATTGACCGCTACAGTCCATGGATCTGGGTGCCATGTATAAGTAGGTATGATACTTTGTTGTTCTGTGATACAATAAACCAAATAACAATATATTCTTTGATAATTTAAATCACTTGTTTCCCAATCTGTGTTCTCTAGTTCCTTTTTAGGCTCGTCTGCTATCACAGTATCTTTGGTATTTATGTAAGTAGCAAAAAACCCATAAATTTCTAGATTCACACTATTGCAAAAAATTCTAGAAATTTTATTGAACTCCTTATCTATTCATGTATGATAATGCAATCATATCAATTATATGATTTTATGGGATTGTTTGAACTGGTCATGTTTATAGACCATAATTTGAGATTCAGTATACATTTACTATTTAATGTAGTGTTAATATTATAATTATCAAGTAGGTACTTTGTTCACAGTCCCATATTTATGTTTGTCCAGCACAAACATAATAAATTTCTATTAACTCGAGTTAAAAAACCAACTTTAATTTGACTTTTATGAATTAACTCATTTATTAACAGTGATGTTAGGAGTTATGTTCTTAGTATTGAAAAAACTCAGCCTAGAATATTAGTGTTGTCTAGGTTTGAAATCACATTTCTCTATGTAATTATAAATCCAATATTTTCCAATAAATTGGCTGTTGATTGCATGTTTTCTAAACATAAAGCTATTTCTTATTTATGGAAAAAACATCTCTATATTATGTGAATGATATAAGGCCTCTCTCTCTTAGGGGAGCTATATTTGTGTAATAAGCATCTATAAGATGCAATATGACAAGTAAATCATTTGTCTGTAAAATTTTGCACATTATTCAGTTTCAACTTGAAAGAATTCAGTCTAAACAAAAATATTTCATTTCTGTAAATTAAAGATAAAAATGGAAAGTTCCATTTATCTAGAGCCAGGAAAATTGGTTATATGTAATAGTTTAGTTTCCAATCACATACATCTGCCCACCTGTCAGGTAATTTGTGATGGGACGATTTCTCCTGGCCTCCCACGTTCTGTCTGCTGCCGGTGCCTATGATGACGCCCCCCTCCCTTTTCCTCTTCACTTCTGTCCAAGGAGGGCCCCGCCAGTTTGAAGTTTTATGAATGTTAGTTCACTCATGTATTCGCGCGTAGTGGATTGTTGCCCACTCCTTCTCATAAAGAGGCCTGTGTCCCAGCAGTGGGAACATTAATAGGCTGATGATGATGATGGATGACCCATGCACTCTGTCTAGGAGTGACTGTTTTTTGCTTCAGCAATCATTCATTCTTGAACAGATCATTTAACAAATTTTTCATACATTAAGACAGAAGAAAAGCACAAGCTGTTCTTATTTTCTCAGCAAGAATTACAGTAAAAAGATGTGTTTTTGTCTCTGATTGTAACAACAAATCTGTCATGCCATTGTCTTGGTTAATTATCAACAATATGAGGGCTCTACGTCCCGTTGTATCTAGAAGTTTCGAGTCACATAAAAATTAAAGCATCATTTAACTTTTTAATGATGTCTTGCTTTCATCCCTGAGCATCCTTTATACACATTTGAAGGCATGAGCCAAAACATGCTAGGGCAGTTGAATTGGTCTTGACTTTTGGATTCACCTCAGCGCTTACCTCGATTGGGTTTTTACAGGTGGTAACATTTGTTACTAGGTTGGTTGTTGGTTTGGTTTATTGATTAGAGAATTGTGGTTTTCATCTTTGATCTATCTTTTCCTTCATATTCCATCTTTGAGCTGTCTGTTTATGTAATTCCTCTCCTACTTTCTCCGGCTGTGGATCCACACCTAATATTTCAAACACTTGATTATCTAATAATTCCTCACCACTATTCCTCACCACTTGTTTATCAATACAAGCACTGCGTTTCAACCTTTGCGTCTGGTTGAACCAATCTCAGTTCCAGGCAATAATTCTCAACCAACAACGGGAGGATATTTTCTATTTTTTATTTTGTGACTGTGGAGGGACATTTTTACTGTCCTGACCCCTGTTAGGAGACCTCCTGAAATGTGTTATTTCAACTTCTGGAAGAGATACATATTACATGTTGTAAAAACAACATTACACTTTATAACCATGTAAGTTCCCGCAGAACTTCCCTTGAAGGTTATTTTAGAACAGTCAACCGCGTGTGTTCCTAAAGAACACCCCCCAGGTTGCTAACTTCACGACAAAGCCATTGTAGACCACGTACGCCCCCGCAGGACGTCCCACAGGCCAGGCAAGTCGTTTACGATATCTATTTTGGATATCGTGGACCAAGATCACGCTAGTAGCTTACAGTGAAGATCACTTAGGACTCACTGCACGTTTTGGCGCCAATGTGACAGGCACGCCGTTAGTTGCAAACTCGTGCAAAGCGCAAGGCACAAACAACTTGAAAACCACATACAATGTTTTCGATTTAGATTTAGCAATAATTTGCACATAATAACAGAGCCCCAGGCCCTCGATTCCAATTTATTCTTCTGCAGGAGGCAAAGCGAATCAAGGAAACACAAAGTGAAGCCATCTTTTGTCCTTACCTTTATCCCTCGAAACCAGAGTTAAATATTTCCTACGCTTTACGATTCTTAAATTTCTTCAAAAACTTTGATTTTGTCGACACCGACTTTCTTTTTCCCATTATAGGGCACTTTTTAAACTAAAAACAACAAAATTAATCGGGAAAGGTGACGCCATAACTAGACATAAAATCCGAATGAAAATATATGTTACAGAGACAACTGGGAATGCTGTAAGTTGCGTTCAGGAATAAGATTTTTTCTTTTTTAATCTTTAAAATATATGTGACGTCCTAGAGTAAAGCCGAGACTACACTAGTTTTTCTAATCATCGAGAACAACACGAACAACAAGTATAATTATTAATATATAGATATAATAAATTTCTACAACTATCATGACAGAAGACGAAAAATCGATTTCTTCAACCATTAAACAGTCTCCAGATTCTTTCATGAATTCTACCCTAACGTTGCACATAGTATTTAGTCTATAAGTGAGATAAATCCTTGAAAATGCTACCTCAAAAAATGAAATATTTATAATTTTCTCAGACAACCCTAGCACCTATTGCGGTTCAACTAGCAGACCACAAATTATCATAACATACTTAGCTAATGCATTCAGATGCCAACGTTACCAATGAAGCGTTGTTCTATTCCAAAGCATTTATCGTAAAATAGCTAAGGTTCAAAATCCTATGAAATCCTGAATTTCCATGATGCACAACTTGAATCCTATGTCGTAAAATAGCTATGGTCCTAGACTCTATGAAATCCTAAGTTTCCATGGTTCACAACTTCACAGACAAAAGCAACTGATACACTATGTAGTTTTTACATCCCGGCATGGGCATGGCATGAGGGTAGCTATGTACAACAGGTTCATTAGTGAGAATTAATTCATTATTAGTTCAATTCATTAAGTGTTAGCAAAGTAGACACAATAGTTAAACAATCGTGTCGGACCGATTCGGTCGGGGTCCACAGATGCAGGGTTAATGGAGTATTGCAGGATATTAGTTATTTTAAAGATTTACAAGGATCCATTAGTAACGATTTTATTGTTGCATTTCTGAACAAGTATGTGGTATGAGCCAAGAAAATTCATTACAATTACCAACATAGCTAACTGTCATTTTAATAATTGTTATACCTTTAGAAAAGTTTTGTTCATTACTTTATTTATTTATGTACAGTAACTTTATGTACAGGAGTGGTATATAGATATAGGCTGTCTTTATTCTTATTTAGGTGAAAAGGGACCTTCAAATTCTACTCAGCCGATTCCCCATCCTTTCTTTCAAGCATTGCTTGTTGACACTATTATTTAATAATTTCCTACTATAATGAGTTGTTAGTCGATTATTATGGGGTCAATAATGAAGTCAAGGTTATGATCCAATGAAATTCTTTCCTATACAGATGATAATGGGTGCAAATACTATGATAATAAGAACCTTTTTCCTATTCTCTGCGTACACGCATTGTGCGAGACTTCTGTGTCTCGGCACTGTTTCTTCTGGTTCTTCTGCCCGAGCAGGCTTTGAGGCGGTCTGTTCTAATTCTTCTTGTTTCTTCTTTAACTTTGATAGTGTTGACTCTGATAACGCCATTTCTCTGTCCACCTGTGGATGTGAAAGGATGAAATTAGTTATATGAACATCGGTAACAGAATTAAATGTTTCAATAATAAAATTGATGTATCGTCATCTGTCTAGTCTTTTTCCAGCTATGATAGCTCAATTCCAGGTGAAAGACAGGTGAATAATTGTTGACCAATTAATGAGCATTGACCAAAAAGGAAAGGCGTCCACCGCAATCAGAATTATCATTCTCGGAACTCAAATTCGAGTGGGTTTACCGCGAAATACCCACTCATGTCATCTTACGGGATAAGTTTATTTGATTAAACATTAGGTACATGAAAAAGGCTGCTGTAAGATAAGCTAAACAACAATGTTTAGCTTATCTTGGAAGTAATTGTAAAAGTGGACTGCCATTATGATAAAAAGAGCTGATTAGTCGGCAGTAAACTTTCTAAACCAACCTGCACTGAATATGGTAGATTACAGCCCACAGTCACTCAGAGGGAAGGCCTGTGGTTGGGACACAGACCATTATAGGCTGATGTAGCTATGTTTCTAAAACTGCGAGAATTTCGAGCCTAATAGTATAGGAAAATACTCATCAACAAAGTTTACAACCAAGTAAATTGAATCTAATAGGACTGGAATCTGCCCAAACTCAACTAGAAACTGCAGTTTATCGGTACGTATTTGCCTGGATCCTTCCTTTAATTCTCATTCCCATTTTTATGAATGACCTGGAGGTAATGTGGTAAGCTTACCTTGGATATTTGTTGTAATAAGTCATCCTTAGTGGTTCTGAAGCTCTGGTCCTCCATCGTGGGCTCTGATGGTGGATTTGGAGAGAGTACTTCTACTGTGCTGTACTGGTTCACCGGCTCCTGGAAAGTAAAGACAATTTTTTTTTTAATTAATTGATTATTTGTTCATCTTACTTAAAGACTTGGCCATATTGGAGCTCCAAGCTAAGGTGGAGAAGACTTTCTGAACAGTTAATGCAGCTTTCAGCTGTCTAGGACCTTTACATTTGGCTTCTACAACACCAAGAAGACGCTGATGACGGTCTGGGTGAATGGGCCGCTGCCGCGCTGATGGCATACTGTTTTTTTTTTTTTTTTTTGGGATGGGAAATCATCAAATGACTTCTCCCACTCTGGGGGGAGCAGGAGGGAGTGTCAGACTCTTACTGTCTAAAACCCATCCATGTTCCTTCCTCGCCCTTTATGTTCCGGGGCCGCGGTATCTCTTTCGAACAGGCCCGCAACGCCGGCAGGGCTGCTGGCATACTTCAAGTGCCTAATGGGAATGGCAACTGTGAAACAAGCATCTTCATTCGTGGAAAATCTATGAATGCTATATAAACACATTTCAAAATGGTTTGGACCTTACTAGTCTGATTCAAACTTGGTCACGCCAGCTGCAATGAGGTTCGACAGGCCTTCCATACTGCCTAAACATCCCAAAAACAGCTCTAACCATTATCGAGCTGTTTGACGACTATTCTACTCTAGTGCCCACACACACCAATAGGTTAAATGAAGATACTGACCCTAGTATCAACCCTAAGCGGCTGATGATGTGGCAGTGGTGTACGTTCAGCTGTGAGCCTGATCTTCTTGAAGGGCGGAGGGTCTGCGGGGGGCGGGTGGTGCGCGGCGGGCGCTGGTGGGGGGAGGTAGGCCGCGCCGAGCAGTGAGACGCGCCCCCCGCGGTACTCCCCCGCACCCACCGCGCCCGCGCCCACTGCGCCCACGCCACCGACGGAGCCAACCGCGCCGCCACCGCGGACGTAGCTGCTGTCCCTGGAAAATACATGTTCTTGTTAGTATTACAGAAGATGTGGCTAAAGTTGAGGTATAATTGAATAAGTCAAGACTGGTCTGGTGAACCATGATGTACGACAAGCGGCTTCTACATCAGCTAGTTTCTTCCTATGGGCCCAGGCTTTCCAGATGTGGCATTGAGAGAGAACTTTATGCCGGAGGCGTAGACTAAATACGCACTTGTCTAGCCAGAAGACCGAAGTCAAAACGTAGGACTAGTAACGAGCCTTTAACCTTATCCAACAACAGCCTTCGCTTTCAGTCTACTGACAATTTTGAATACTTATGTACTAATGTTTACACCTTTTGCTGCCAAAATCGTACATGTTACAACTACACCCCAAATAAAATAACACAGATAAGAACACTTTCTTACAGTTGGAATACTATAATAACGACACAAATAAGCGGTTGAAGTAACAGCTGGCGTAAATGCATTGTGTAAAAAGGCGGGAGGGCAGACGGCGCGCGGCGCAAACGCAAGGGGTGCAGGCGGACAATCTGGAATACTAATCATTGACGGAACTGTCCATTAATGTCGATTAGAACCACGGAATAGCCCCAAACTAATGTGAGGGTTCGGATAAGAACCCCACTGAACCTTTGTTTCTAATCAAATTTCAAATGAAATGGTCAGTCAGCACTCAGCAGTACTCAGTTTAGTACTTTGGAACTTTTTTGGATAAACGAGGTTTAAGGTACTCTACGGTCAAAGGTATGTTTTACAGTTAAAATCCAGCCCTAACGATGGTAACAGAACACTTCAAAAAGTGCCCGTGAACGTGAAGTTATAAAAACAATTTATTAAATTAAGCTGATAACAATGAATTCAGATAGGATGATCGCTGCATTTACATTTTTTATACTGTACGGGTCGGTACGGGTCCCGTTTTTCGCGTGTCTGCTTTGTGTGGTAATAATACCTCCTTGTTGGGATGCCTCTAAATGTCAACCGTCAATGACCTCAATACGAAATTGTTCATGCTAAGCTCAACAGATGGCAGGCGTAACGCCATTTTTAGGAGTGCCTTTCAAAGCCAGGCATGAATATTGTGATTATTTATTCTGTTTGTTTAGTTTTTCTATCACACATACAGCTATACTCACATGTGTATCAGGAGTTACTGATAAATGGACTGAATTATTTCGTCTTTAATCCCCTGCAAATACAGGGCAAAACAATCCATGCAGTTTCACCATTTCAGTAATTAGTAGATCCCCCTACCAATTTCATTCAAATCGCAATAATTAACTGTTATACAGTTACCTATCATCAATTGAGTACATAGGTACTTGTAAAAATGTTATTTTAATGTGTTGTTCTATTTCTTCTTTTTCACGTTTATCCTTTTAGCGTTTGACATTGGTTGTCAATTTGACAGTCATTTTATTGTTAGCACAAACAAAACAAAGGTCAATGATCGTACTTAAACAGCCTTGATAGGTATAAAACGAATAAAAATATAATTATTGTTTCAGAATGTTTAGGCCACAAAAGGGATGGCTTACGGGATGTGTGGTAAACGAGAATTAATAAAATAAGTAGCTAGGTACATAGGTACATCGGTGACTGAACAGTTGTGTTTAAAAATAGCAAAAATATTCCGCGTTACACATAAAAAAATACGTGAGTGTTATTTTAACTTATAAACATGAATGCTGATAAACTTTCACCAAACTAAACAAGAGATGACGTAATAAATATGGCGCGTTGTGAAAATAATGCGTATTGTTAGTAATCTGTGGCCGATCGCATGCCGCGACGAGAAGGCCAAGGTTGCGCGCGGGGTTCGGGGGAGGGGGGGCTAACTGTAGCCGTGGCAGGGTCGCCCCGTTACAGAAATAAGTTTACTTGAGATTCACATTTTACATCTATTACATATCTGTTTGGGTCTTAGCACTGAAACTATTTTCGTTTTTGTCTTATGAGAAGTCAGTATTAAATTGTATCTACGACTGCCTTTTGTTGAGTGCCAGAAAGCAAGGTAAGAATTTTCCTTATGGTGCTCCCAATACTACAAGACCTACTGTGCTACACTAGTCATCATACTCATAATAGTGGTTTACTATATCAAATGATTATAGCAAACCACGAACTTTAACAGGCAGAGAGAGAGTTAAAGACGCTATAAGTAATGTAGATTTGCTCATAAGAAATACCAGTCCGTCGCCAACGTTTCGTGGGCCACGCGAACAACAGAATAAAATCAAGAGACCAGTTTGTTACAAGCTGGATAGTTGCAACGTGGTAATTGTATTCCGGAATTCCGCGGAATGCAATCTCATCCTGTGCCACAAAAATGAAGCTAATGCTATAGACAGACAGGGCATGACGTAACCATGAGGGCGATACGCGACAATACAGCCCGCGTCTGCATTTAGCGCGCCACGTTGGCCCACCACGTGGTGGCCGGGCCGACGCGCACTGAATAATAATAAAAAATAAACATTGAACCGAACGCGCCCGCCAACAGGGCTGCCAACATCACGAGAATGTCAAGTATTTGATACGAAGCGTATAGGTTAGTTCAGTCAGGGCAGTTCTACTTCTATCTAATGATGTACAGACCTTTGCTCTTGCTTTGCGAATTTCCTTTCCATTCCGTTAAGAGCACGTCATGTTGTTAACAAATAGGTAAATGCCCACCCAGTTCGTTATCCGGGTCAAGTACTGGGTTATCTACAGTTTAAAATAAAACCTTCCTGACAAGTTTCAGTAATTCGTACTTTGCAACATTATCTTATCCGATAGCTAGTTTTCCTTTATCTTTTTCAGTTAGATCATTAGGATTAACAAAAATGAGTAGGTACTTAATCAGTAGATAAGCGAAATATTTGCTTTGTACATAAGTACTATTGTACTAATTGTTTATCACATGACTAATGTAGGAAACAGCGCATTATGTAGCCAAATAATTCCACAGTAATTTTGCAATTTGTCTGAGAAATAATAACAGGGAAAGAATATTTCAACTGTCAAAGAAGATTACATGACAACACACACGCCACTCATGTAGTCATCATGGCCGTGTACCCTACAGTAAAATAGCAATAAAATTAAGCAGAAACAATAATTTTAATAAAACACGTGCTTTGCGACGAACACGGAGGAAGGTGATTGAGCTCAAACCATCGCGTGATGTTATTTTTACAGTTTTGCGTGCAAAAAAAAAATAAAAAATCGCAGGAGGCGGAACTAATATGAGATTTCCCACGTTTTTATTGTTCATATTGGTAGGATTGATTAGATAGTTTTATTGTCCTGACAATTTAGTTTTGTATACTCACAGGGGCAGACAAGAAATTAAATACAATAATAAAACACATACTTTATTAGGAATTTAGAAAAAACTGAAATAATTGCTGCTGTTCTAAGACGATAATCGAACGGCAGAATCGTTTTTCTAAGAGCTTGGAACATCCACAAACAGACATAGAAATCTGTCCATCGAAGAAACTTGCAGGATGTTGTGTACATGAAATATGTATTTGTTGCGAACTTCATACATAATTATATACAAATAATCTCATTTATTTCAAGAAGTGAGTAATGCAGGTGGCATTACTAAAAATACAGCGAAGTAAATTGCATCCGAATGATATTTGTTGGTTGTCAGGTTATTTCTAACACCTTTCATAATATTAAGCTGGTTGGAACAGGTCCAGGTGTTTGTTTTCAATAAGAGTGCACGAAGCCTGCTTGTAAACAGTTATTTTTTGACTGCTTTAGAAACTAAAAGCTTTTTGTGACAATTTTGGGGCCAGGGACATTAGGGGCGAAATGAATAGAAATTGAAGAATAGATTGCTATAGAACTTGTAAATTACTAAAGATCTTTTCAGATATTTTGATTCGTACTTTAGCATTGTAACATACATTTGTATAGAATTATTTAGGTGCGTATAGTACGATTTTGTAACTTGTTCGATTGTATTTTTCAATAGACATTTTGTGAAGTGATTTACTCGTAGAGACTTCGGGTTGATCACGAAAAATCACGCTAAGTATATAATTATTTCACTCAGGTAAAGTGGCATTATTGTCAAATTCGTAATATTATAAGAGGTCTCTTCATTCACTGATATGTTCAAGCATTATAATTAAGTATAACCCAAAAAAGTGGGTTTTACTTTTACAAATTTTAATAAAAGGCATTAGATCACAAATTAAGAGGATAAAGCAGAAACTGAGCATTAAATTGTAGTTATACTTAATCCGTTCATTGCAAAACCAAGTTTTATCACAAAATAAAACAATTATTGTTGTTCGCACGGTGAAATCTGAATCCGTTTTCTTGTTTCAAGGTATAATGTGCCTCATTACGTGGTGTTTCAGGTTATTTTTGCTTGTAGGTTTGTGAAGAAATCTTAATTATTATGAGTATGTAGGTATTGTGCAAAAACATTGTAATCGCTTCCCATGGCGGGTATTGTCGTTGGTTCGCTGGTAGACGGGCATTACATCTCCCAAGACTGCAATAAACCCCAGGGTTGCACGAACAGAGGCCTTAACGACACCTCAAAATTTTAAAAAAATATATATATGTCACCGTAAAATTGTCTCTAGCGATATTGTAAAGTCTCGAATTATTGTCAAATGAACATACTGTTTACAACAAAACGCATTATTTTTCGTGAAATGCATGCGATGGTAGTAAACTTACGCGGTGTGGAGGGAAGGAGGGGTCCCCCTTGCCCAGTGGCACAACTCTCATGAAAAGATAATGCACCATTCCTGAGAAATACCGATTAATATAACATAACCTTAAAATACTTTATATTCCCCCTAAAAAGCGTAGTCGACGGAGCCCTGCTTCGCGGGGCCCCTATTTCCGAGTGCAGGGTTTAAAGGAACCTAACTAACCTAACGGGGGGGTGCCCCAAGTCCCGATTATGGGGGCAGAGATACTTCCGTATGTTCAGTTGACAATAATTCGAGACATTACAATATCGCGAGAAAAAACACGTTATATTGTAATATAACGTGTTTGACAATTTTACGGTGACATATATATAAATTGAGAAACCTCTTCCTTTTTTCATATATGTATTGTCACCATTTTACGAATTTTTCATAATTTGTAATTTATCCAATTATGATTCTACCAGCCCTTTTAGCCCCCTGGTTTAATCATCGAAGTTATACCATTATGCTTTGGCTTTACTTCTCATGAAAATGTTAAAGACGGTTGTTTGGCAAAATAACGGTATGACGTTTACATTGGTGTTAAATGTTGAGAACGCGTTGATATAAATCTGAATAAACAATGATGCTACGTCATCAACAGAAACAATGACATTACTATCGTGAATACATTCTCGACAGATTTATTAGCAAACATCTTACGACACGTGTCGAAAATCGGCACTTACGTCGCCATCTTGGTTTTTCAATACACAGTTCCCAAAAGTCAATAAAGATTATCAACAGCCCTGTCTAGATATCTTTTTAGCACTGTATTAAAATAACTATAGATTAAACTTTAAATATAAAACAGTTCTCTAATTATATGGCAATAACATAGTAAATATATTAACCTCCATTTTAGTTCAAGGTCTCCCAAGAATAAGAACACAGATGTTACGTAATTAAAACATTTTTCATCTAAAAAGTTTGTTAAATTTTAACGATTCGTATAATAATTACACGAAAATTAAATTTTGCGAAACGATGAACATAAATAATCTGTGGTGATGACGTCATGCTTAGAAAAAATGGCGGGAGATAAAAATATGTAATGCGAAAAAACATGGCTGATGTTTTTGTAAATTACCTCGGTATGCCCGCGGCAACGAGGGATGTTCAGTTCATAATTTTAACAAAATATTTTCCAAGGACTTTGTTGTTGTATTGGACAACCCTAGGCAGTACAATAGTGGTGTTTCCTTATCTCAGCGTAACGTCGGCTCTCATTGTTTTGCCTGTAATCTGCGTAAAAGTAGCATGGCTGTTTGGCTGAAAACGCAAGAAAACTTAGACAGAATCTTAATGACATAATTATTGATGTCGGAAGGTAAAACTAGGATTCATGTCTGTATGTATATAGTGTTTCTTTTAATAGCTGTTAGCTTTATGTGCCTAGAGAACCGTATCTACTTACAAACTTATTTTGTTAAACGTGAACGTACTCAGTCAAGAGTGAAGCGTCAATGACGATTTTGGTCTCGACAAAGACGGCTAAAATAAGGTACGAGTAACGTCGTATTCGTTGGTGATTGTACAGTACACAACTATTAAATGCATACAGCCTAATAACCAAAGTAGGTTATATCCTCGATGCCAAAGGCAAACTAGCAGCACAGCAGTGGCAACCCAAAGTGTGAACTTTTTACTTTTAAGTTAGTGACAAGTTGACAACCCAACTGGCGAAATGAGAATAAACCTGTCAGAGGATACAGACGTCATGTTATTTAGCACATCAACCTACCCGAAACTGTCAGATTTTCCCAATTAACCTTGAGTCTAATTCTTCAGCGATAAAGTTGAAAATCTATTGAAGAAATTTGACAGATTGTAGTAGCTTGATGTGCTGGCATTAAGAAAACTATAGGTAACTACACAAAAACTAATAAGTCGGTGAGTCTGCGAATGCATTTCTTTCTGAAGCCAATACGAAGCAATTACTAGAAGTCCGTCCAGTAATTTAGATTTTACAGCTTCTAACGTATCATTAGAAAGAAAAACTCTAGTAATCTTTAATGCTTTTCGTAATGAAAACACACTTTGCCTAGTTACGTCTAACATTTAAAAATCTTTACGAATTTTGAAAATTCTGGTGCTGTTTCACGTTGTCCTGGGTTTGACCTAAATTTAATTTCAGGCAATCATGATTAAATAATTACGAAATTTTAATTATTTAAAAGATCAGTCAAAATTGTATTTTGTGTTGGAAATCTTAATATTTTCACAAAATATTTCTTAATTAATTCGTGCTCTATCTCGACGGAACTCCCTTAAATAAATTCTAACAAATAATGCAAGTACATACCTAAATGGGGAACACAACGGACAGCTGCAATAATTACGGACTTCCCGTATACAAAATTAAAATACCTTAAAGAGAGGAAAGGGGGTAACCAATAATTAATGCAGCTGTCCTACCTTTACTGAAAGTTTATTTTAATGAAAGGCTTTATTAGACACGCAATTACTAGCTATCGGTCGTTGTTAATCAAAACAGCCTACTTTCGGTGTTCCTCGAACACAAATCAACAGATAAGTTTATCTTTTGAGTCAGTGTATTGATTTGAAACCGTATCAAACTGTGTGCGACCAATATCTATATTATTATTGTGGACTAGCCAACCCACACCAGCTCGATCCGGTGGCAGAATTTCATACAAACTTTCAACCCCTTTCGTTCGCTAAGGGGTGGGATTTTACAAGACCCTTTCTTAGTGGATGCTTACGTCATACAAGTTATTTATTTATCTGTACGCCTTGATAACGCAAAATACACACTCAACGTCTCAAAAAACTCCGCAGAAAAAGTAAAAGCACTTTTCATTGGTTTACATATCCATTGATTTTCGGGAATGGAATTAGAAACATGACAATAACTTGCTTTGCTCGGTGTGAGTTCGAATTTGCATTAAGTTAATCAGAACTTGTGAACATTTTCTTCCGTTTGTTTTATCGACGACACTTTCTGACATGACATATCAATATTTGGAACAAACTGTGCATCTAGATTTTTAAATTTTATAATCATTGTCGTTTTGCTAGATTTAAGCCCGGACCGTCACGTTGTTTGGCAGTGCGGACAAACGATTTTGTCTTGTCTAGATAAGTTGTTACCCATTTCCCAGTATTCCCAGTTTACCCTTACCCATCCCTACGTTGCCTTACCTCTCCAAACATGACCTGTACCTCTGACCCCTCCTCCATAACTTAAGCAATGTTTCCCATGCCTGCGTGCAGATAATGGTTATGAATGACAACAAGGACGCTTGGTATTCGCAGAGGACCGTACGTGAGGCCCCCTACCCCAGCCAGACGTGCCCAGACCATTAATATCTCCGTGAATACGAAAACTTTGTGAGGATTCTAGTCACTATTTAGTGGAGAAGAAGATAGTTTTGCTTCATTTTTGTTTCCAGAAAAATGAGAGCTTGGAAATGAAAAATAAAGTAAAGGTAGAAGGGATTATACAAGCTTCATTTGTCTTAAGTTTGTCATCATTTTCCTGCTCTTGCCCCATGTTACTTGGGGTCGCAACACGTTTTACACCATCCATCATTTACACCTTTTTCTTTCTATTTGAAGTTTCATTGTAAAGGAACAAAAGAAAGTAGAAGATTCAACGACTGACGAATTGGCACAGGAAATAGAGCTTAATCTAAGCATTGAAGTATGTTAATGTCAGCTTTAATAGGCCTGATATGACCACGAAGAGACAATCAAAATATTTACAGTAACTAAATAGCACAGTTAAGAAAGAATAGCACAGTTACTATAAAAGTCTTAGCACGTGCCACGTTGACCGCATGTCCAATGACTGAATAATAGAACTCTTTCTACGTTACCTGTCGTCTGTCACGTCCACCAAGAAACCATGGCAGAGATGACGAAGCCAAGAACTCGTTTTAGAGCACTTAAATTTGGAAAATTACTTTATCCTCCCAAAAACGGTATAACATGTTACGCAGTTTAGTAGTGTGTTGGGAGTATTCTCAAAAGAATTCCACTTTTATAACCGCTTATGAAGAAGGGTCGAAGGACAAACATCCTTTGTGGGGAACTAAAGACCCTTCCCAAAATTTTGTATGTTAATGAATCGCACCTAGTAGGGTATCTCTGAATATATTACGTACGACGTAGGTACTGTCAAAAAAACCCCTATTATTTTGCAAATCACTATATTCAAAACATGCTGCCCCGAATTCAAGGAGCAAAGGCTCCTGCAATGTAGCAGACTGAGAATAACGATCTCCTTTATTCAGCATTTCAAAAGACACGATTTGAATGAGACATTTTTATTCAAGTTTTTCAACTGTAGCCTGTAGGTCACGTCAGAAAAGAATGTAACAAAAAAACTATACAGACTTTCTGAGAATATTTATATCAAAAAGGTGAAATCGTGTACACGAATATAAAGTGCGTAAGTATACCAAATTGTTCTTTAATAGCAGAGATACGTGAAGAAGTAGAACGTTATGTAGACGCGTCTTAAAGTAATAATAGGGCCGAACTCCGAAGGTAAAACAGAAGGCGATTCTATCAATTCAAATGGCGCTAATAAGTTGAACGCTCGACCAATTTAGAGCGTTCACAAGTTATTAATAGTGAGGTAAATTGAAGCGTCATCGTCAACTCGTTTACGAATGCTGTTAAAGAAGCTGTTACTGTGTAAGAATTGTTTCGTTTTTGGAAAAGACTGCGACATCTCATTAGAACCTGCATTTACGATCTGTGAAGACTGTTAAACGGATAACCTATAGTAGACCGTGTGTCAATTATAAAGGCTTTATTAAACTTCTATTCAGCCAGCATTTTCTACATTAGACCATTGCATGTATAAGAGTTATCCCTAAGTAAGTCCTTTCTCATAATGCGCTCATCAATCAAGCAGCTAAGCTTGGATTAAAGGAGTATCTCCCCAGGATCATTAGTTCATTGTCGGGGAGGTCAATGTCCAGCAATGGAGAACTTAGCATTTTTGGCAAATTCAATTGTGATGGCGCAAAAATCGATATCATCACCCCATGTGAACTCTCAAGGTGTAAAACTAACGTAACTTATTCTCTCCTATTCGATAGTTTGTCCTAAATATTACGAAGGGTCATTAGTGAACGCAGGTGGCTCTGAGCCGGATTTAGAAATTATGGTATTCCAACTGAGCAACGGTAATTAAGGGCTTCTTATATTTGGGGCACGGCTCCCGGCCTTGGCCCTTGGCTTTAGAGACTTTGTTATTGGAACAGTTGGTAATCAGGTAGAAGTGGAATAGCCAGGGACGGTCTTGGCTTAGGGAGTGATAACCTGACAACACTTATGGATGGGGAATAGTTTTAAGCCGACCAGAATAAATTCTATGTCCATGCAGTAAAAGCGACGACTCGAGTCCCGCATGAGGCGCATGAGTCGATAAGTGTATTCACTCTCCTAGCCTGGGCCAACGGAACTTCACATATTTTCCGCGCCTGCTAAACGCCAGTAAAAGCTGAACCCACCTGTATGATAAAGCCGCGGATCCATATCCTGGCTGGTGCAGCCGCAGCTGTGCTGGAGGGTAGGGCTGTGGGGCGTAGGGTGCCGCGGGCGGCGGCCGGGGCTGCGGCGGCGCCACCACGCCCCCTGCCGCCGGCTTACCGCCGTACGCCAGCGCGCCGCCGCCGTGCCCGTGATCCGTCTGCCCGGGCCTGGAACAACAGAACACAAACGTCATTATCAAAGAAGAAAGGTAAGTAAATGATCAAAGAACGGAACGGGTACAAGATCAAACGAAAGGATACTGATCAGATTCAGGGATACGGTTGCAATGGCTTTGTTTTCACTCATAAACGGATGCACACGTCACCAAGAGTATACAGTTCCGTGTACCTTGGGCATAATTAGACTTGATGACTGCTTCTTAAGGAATAACTTTGTTACTAAAGCATCCGATCTTACTAAACAGAATCAGCAGTTCTCATCATTATATGATGCCAACCGGACAGAAAAAGATTACAAGACACATAATGAAAACCTCTCTTGGATTCGCGTTTGAAGAACTACTATAACACTCAAGTGACGGTTATTAAACAGAGAAATAGAAATGTAGAGACAGGTCGGCAACTACTAACCAAATAAAGACCAACAACGGCAAACCCAATTGAACCTCACAAATAATTAATTGTCGGTCATCAAAAACTGCTACTTTTGTCTACTGATCGGTTTTTTCTTCACACATGGACTATTCAAAAAGTACAATAGAAAACATTGAAAGTATTGAAACCAGTACGTGTTGTCAAGAAGACTTTCCCTTTCATACACTCTCAAGTAACAAAAAAATAAGTACCTAAAATAAACAAAATAGTAAATAAGTTAATGACATAAATGTATGCAAATTATCACAGACGTATAAACAACATGCCGTTATGTACGCTATATTAATAAATAATGTGAGCGATAGGTATCCGTTCGCGAATCAGTATGAGTCACGGGTCAGTCACCCTTACACGGGATGGCGGCGGTAACACCGGATATCCATAAAAAAACGGCTGATTAATAGATTAATACATTCCTATATTTAAAGTAGGTGTCGATCATGTGGAGTTGCGTAACGGGTGATTCCCGAAATATGCAGCACCAAAGTAGCATGAAAATTTTATTGAGGATCTTTTGGATATAAATTGGAATACTAAACGAGGCATAAGTACAGCACATTTTCTATATCACTTCTTGCAAGCTGCGGTCAGTTAAAAAACCCTATGAATTACCAAACATTGGTCAAGATCAGACATTGAGAACATAATAATATACAATTATAACCTTCCAGATGCGAGCTTCATGGCGATATTACTGCACACAATATATTTTTAGATGGTAATGAAGACAATAAATACCACGATTTTCCTCGATATTCCACCTAAAGTTCTTTCTTCCATTGAAAATTGTAAAACAAATAGAAAAAAAGAAAACTGTGGGTGATCATAACGAGACGATCAGACTAGCAGAGATAATGATGGAAGTATTCAGTCACCATTCGTATCCACTGTATAAAGGAGTCAGTATAGCTACAATACTGCTGATGATATGATGACACTCACACAACGTACCCCACGTTCATTGGACAATGCGACGAGCGACATTGTCGGTACTTATTCAAATAAACGTTTATGCAGTGACTATAGCAATCTATAGCAGTGCACGACAAATTGATGCTACTTGATCGGAGAGGAAGCCGTCCAGCCGCATTCGAAGAGACAACCCGGCTCGGGACGGTCCAGTAGTCGGTTTGTCCCTTTGAAATGTAATACTTGTACAGTTCTAAGTTTTTTAACTTAGAGCAAAATTTTGAAGGAAGGAATGCCGTTTGATGCCTGTGGACGGCTGGCTATGGGCAATAGCTGGCCGTCCGGCCGTCTAACGACGACGACAGGCCGTGTCGACGGCGCGTTCGTGTTCCACGCGCGCCTCAAAGAGTGTCAGCAAAAAGAGAGGGGCCCGCAAGGGCCGAAGCCTGCCGGGGTTGCGGGCCTGTTCGAAAGAGATACCGCGGCCCCGGAACGTAAAAGGCGAGGAAGGAACATGGATGGTTTTTAGTCAGTAAGAGTCTGACACTCCCTCCCGCTCCGCCCAGAGTGGGGGGGGTCATTTGATGATTTCCCATCCTTAAAAAAAAAAAAAAAAAAAAAAGGAATGCCGTTTGATGTAGAAAAAAAGTGACATATAGTAACAGTGAGGCGATACATGCAAAGGAAGACTTTGTGAAAGATGACATGACTAGAAACAGGATGAATACTGACCACTGACCACAAAGTGACCACTGATATAAGAAAGAAGAAGAAACATTGCTTAGAGAATACAGAGCAAAAACTAGAATGGCGAAATTTTTTAGCAGTAGCCTTCATTTGGAATTTTGGATTATGTGCAAGATGGCCTGGAAGCGAGCATTGATTTATAGACTGATAGAGCCGTATTGAAAAAGAACACTTTTTGCGCTAATCCCAAATGAATTCGATAGTAGAACGAAAGAGTCTCAAAAGAGTTAATCCTGAAGGGAGACTCATACAGAAGTATGGAAGAAGATAAGCAAATACTGAGATAATGGCTGAGATACAAGAAAGAGGAAGAAATGCAGTAACGACTCCAAATATATTCAAATGGCGACAATAGGATAGTGAGATAATGTTATATGAATTATAGGTAAAGTGAAACGCTGAGGTGATGACAGCAAAGCAGTAAGCATTGAGATAAGAACATGGAGACAGTAAGAGATTTTTTATCTCTAGTGACAACAATGGAAGGCGAAAATTTTACAAATAAATTACAAGTATTAACACCTATTACAATGTTGATAGTTTTTCACAATACAGCAACTACTTTATGTTGCTTCATGGACAAACAAAGGTGTTTCTGAAACAATGGCAATATGTGTCACTGCTACTCAAAATTTACGTGCAGAGATAGCCGGGTTGCGAATGTTAGATATGTGGTGGGTATTAACATATTTACCGTTAGTAAAGCGTTGTATTTGTACAAAATGCAGATGTTATTCAGTGTTACTGACAGACAACATAGAGCATACCGGATAGAGTAAGAAAGAGTTTCCCAAAACTTCACCTTCGAGTATTTCAGCTCTTGCCCGCAATGTTGTTCGTTTCGTGTCAAGTTCAACTACAAATCTCTAAGGAAAGTGGTGCGCTTCGAGAATCATCGTCTATGTTCGGTAAAATGCACACTCGATGATGACGATATAACAGCTGTTACAACTATGGAAGTACTTACCATTGCAATGATTACAAGATATACGATAAACGACTATGTGCTTTTTTTTTAATACTGGAGTCCGCTTTAACACTGGAATCACTGATATGGGCAAAGAGACAGCTGGGTTGAAGTGAAATTGGGCAGGCCATAGAATGCATCAGGACTCAGGCCGGAAGACGGGCGTCGTTACCGATGGAGGCTTAGAAAACGTTGGTGTGACGACCTGGAGGCATTTGTGAGGGTCTGGCCAGAGAAAACCACATGAAGAGAAGAGTGAAATGCTATTTAAGGGAAGGCCTTTATCTAGCTGTGGGACATAGAAGCTAAATAGTATGCTATCGAAGTAGGTAAGATGACAGAGCGAAAATTAAATTAACAAGCAAAGTAATAGAACGCTCATACAAAAGTTAATAGCTTTGCCTACTGAGAGTCACTCTGATTCAATACGAAGAATATCGAAGCGCAAATCTTTTCTGGTTATTCTGTACTTGTAAGATAAATTGCAAACAAAGTTATAATCCGGTGTAAACAACCTCATCACGAAGTCAACCAGGCATCCTGTTACCTGTACATCAAACTAAGTAACTTTGCACAAAAATGATTGAAAAAGACTTATTTTTGGGGTGAAAAATCATGTCTTGTGGTAGAACTCAATGTGACACATTTAAAACGTGCTGATGGATTGAATAGTGCGGGGGTCGTAGTAAAAATCTTACAATAAAAACTTGTCAAAAAGTTGGAACTTTGACCCCCAATATCTCCGTAACTAGAAGGTTCCAAGGTATGGTGTAGAACAAAAAAATGATCGAAATGGCGGGGAGAACAAGTGGGTTCGTTAAAAGATGTTTTTCACCCTTTACAAGAAACGATTTAACAGACAACCGTAATAAACTATTCCCAGAAAAAAGGTGATTATAAAACAAGTTATGTTAATCCACGTAAACACGGAAATCACTAATTAACCTATTTATTTTTACAGGTAACTGAGCCCATAAAAATACATTTCAATTTGATTAAGTAATTCTGGCTAAAACAGTTCGCACGCAACGAATAGTAAGTAATTTATGGGTTTTCGCACTAGGAGACAATTAAACAAAAGTGATCTGCTGGATTATCAAAATTCAAGTCAGGGCAGAGTCCATGGAATTTCTTGCTCATCCTTCTCCATAACAATCTACGCTTTGGGATGACCAACTACAGACCTGTGATAGTTATTATGTCTTACGGCTGGACCGTAGCGGTAGTTTCGTCTTTTTGTTTGGCACAATAATTCAATAGTGCCTGTAATTGGCATAGTTTTATTTGAAACTATTCGCAGCTTCACCCGCGTACATATTATGTACTGAAATATTCCTCGGGAACCACTCTATCCATTGGTGGAAACAGCATGAAAATCGGTGCAGTAGTTTTTGAGTTTATCGCGAGCAGACAGACATACAGTCGCGGTGGAGGTCTTCGTTTTATAATGTGTAATGATAAATGCTTTTTCTGAATTCTCATACATAAACTCACGCCATTTTCCCATGGGGATGGGAAGAAACCTACGCTACGATCCTTACACACTCCTTTCGTCTCGTCCACGTTCATACATCTGCATAGTTATTCACAAACACTCGATTTGATTCTGAGGCCCTACTCCCGCTTCGTCCGTTTATTCGGATCCATCTGTCTCTATCGCGCACGTCTGCAAACGAGTCCCGAGTGAGAGAGACGGATGGAGCCTAACATACGGACCAAGCGTTAGAGAGTAGGGACTCTGATTCGACCAGTCGTATGTCAGTCTTTTTTGGCAAAGAAGACGAACTTACGAAAGCCAGCGAGGTAGACATACGACTTTTCGAATCGAAATCGAATCGAGCCTTTGTGAATATCTATGCTGGTCATACACGTACGCCGATTGCGAGTACTACGCAGTCTACGCACCTGAGGCCCTACTCCCTAACGCTTCGTCCGTATATTCGGATCTATCCGTCTCTATCGCGCACGTCTGCAGACGAGTGCGAGTGAGAGAGACGGATGGATTCGGATCCATCCGTCTCTCTCCGTATGTTCGGACATACGGACGAAGCGTTAGAGAGTAGGGCCTCTGACGTTTCTGAAAAACCTCACCAATAAGATCAGTGTCCTTGAAATTGTCGGCATTCATACAGGATGTTAACCACCTCATCACAAAGCCGTTAACCAAGCATTCTGTACATCAAACTAAGTAACTTTACGCAAAAATTTTTGCTGGGAAACAACTTTTTTTTTTGAGGTTATAAATCATGTTTTGTGGTAGAACTCAATGTAACGCACTTTAAACATTGTGCTGGTGGATGGATTGAATAGAACGGGGCTCGTGGAGGGGTTAATAGTAAAAAACTTCAAAAAGTTGAAACTTTGACCCCCCATATCTCCGTAACTAGAAGGTTCCCAGGTATGGTGCAGAACAAAAAAATGATCGCAATGATGGGGAGAACAAGTGCCTTTCAGCTTCGTGAAGAGGTGTTTTACACCCTTTATAAGTTTAAAACAGCACAAATTACTGTTATTTGTGGCACAAAATACATCGCAAATACCTCCAGCAACAATTAATTTATCAGTACAAGCAATGATTAACATAAGAATAACATCACAGCGACACATTACGCTGTTCCGTGAATTTATTGTCTATTGAACTGTTTTTTTTTTTTCTTAGATCCTTTTTCGCGACTTCGTAAGTCAGTATTCGAGGTTTTTTGTAAGCCATATAAATAACGACTGTATAGCGTGTTTGGCACCGAAGTCAATGCCGTAGGGATATAGGAAGGAGCCCATAACATAGTTATTTATGTTGTAGTTTAGGGAGGAGTAAAGAAAAGAAGCGGTTAAGAAAAATAGGGGAGATTCGGGATTTTAGATAGGTTTTAGTTTGTATACTCTATGGTTTTAGTTCGTTTTTTTCTTTCGTATTGATGGTACGCCTTGTTAACCTTTTGACCGCCAGAGCATAAACACGCGTGCTCTATTAACGCCAAGCCACAATTTCACCTTTTTGTCACATATTTGTGTCGTTGGGCACACGATTTCTTGTCACGTATAGGTGACAATGACCGTTAAAAGTTTAAACAACTTGGGGCCAGCAGATGGCAACGATAATCGTCACTGGCGGTTTTAGTTGTTTTCAGACGGAATATTTGGTGATCTAGGCGCAGTGTCATAAGTACTACTGATGCTTCAAAGATTTTGTAATTATTGAAGCAGCATTTTAATATTCTAGCAATCATGAAAATATAAAATGCATATTCAGGTAAAATGCAGGGACTTGCCCTAAAAATGACCCCAAGTAACGCCACCGAATTCAGACACAATAATGTTGATTTTATCAAATCTTATTGTTCCTAAATGTGCAAGTCAGAAAGGATCTCACAAAAAAGTCGTGTCCTAACAAAATATCATACGAAGAGAGAATTTATCATATTTTGAGAGGTAGGTATAGTAGTGCAGGTAAGCACTGTAAAAATACAATGTCTTGGCAAGGGTGGCAAACTTGAGATTGGGATCCGGGTCGCTATTCAATCATGCTAAAAAATAAGCAAGAAGATGCGTTTGTAATTTTACATACTGAGGTGGCGCAATTTGTTATGAATAGAAAGGATATATTCGCAGTAAGTCCGTTTTGAGTGAGATGAGTAACAGCCCCTTTAGATTGTAACAACATCACATCCTACCTAATAGTAGACCCCCTTTTCAGCAGTTATGTTTTGAGTCGCATATAATAGTGGCCAGACAATTACCAAAAACCGGGCACATGTCTTGTCTCCGTGACTGTTACTGAGAAATTCCAGGAAAAACCCAACAACACTTTACCTAACCCGTGAACCAAACCCAAGACATCATGCTGTCATTGTGAAGAAGAAGAAGAAACATAGGCTTACATTGAGATGTCGTATAATAGAGACGTATAGATAAAGAAGACAATGGAATGAGGACAAGAAAATAAAGATAGACAAGAAACAAATCATTTTAAACTTACTTGCTGATTTAAACAACCAAACCACGACACTAATTATTGAGGAAGAAAACAAACCATTTGAATATGAAATACCAACAAAAAGATTGGAATGATTACAAGAAATTAAATATAGACAAGAAACAAATCATTTTAAACTTACTTGCAGATTTAAACAACCAAGCAACAACACTAATTATTGAGGAAGAAAACAAACCATTTGAATATGAAATACCAACAAAAAGATTGGAATGAGGGCAAGAAATTTAATATAGGCAAGAAACAAATCATTTTAAACTTACTTGCAGATTTAAACAACCAAACCACGACACTAATTATGGAGGAAGAAAACAAACCATTTGAATATGAAATATCAACAAAAAGAGATCACACGTTACTTGATAAAACAATTGAATCACACTGCAAAGCCCTAAGGAATTGTTTCTCTGTTTACACCGTTCATAAGCCTGAATAAATAATTCGTTCAGGTTCAGCCGCAGAGTAACAGAATGCAGATTAACAATAACGCCATTGTGTAGCACAGCCAGTGAGCCAGGTGAATGACTCACACACCTTATGTAGCATGGATGAGAAACCAATTGACATTTAAATTTGGAAAATATAACATTCTCTTGTTTGAAGAACGTATTGATAAAACACGTGTTATAGCGTCTACACACTGCACAAGAAATCTAACTTTGAAAACCTACTGGTATGGGCATATTTTTCATACAAACGTAATACCAAAATAATATGAAAATCAAACATATTCTTAAGATAATCTGTATACATTTCGATTATATTATAGAATATACAACCTTATTTTTTGTTTATACTAAACCCGAAAAGGGGTCATTGTACTCATCATTTTGAACAACTTTTTCTATGGGACGAACCCTGAAATCGCGAAAAAAAAATCAGCTGTTCCCTACATTTTGACGAGTTATGCGAACATAAATGTAGGGAACAGCTGATTTTTTTTTCGCGATTTCAGGGTTCGTCCCATAGAAAAAGTTGTTCAAAATGATGAGTACAATGACCCCTTTTCGGGTTTAGTATAAACAAAAAATAACCCTGTATATGTTCCAAAATAAATATTTGGAAAGGAAAATGATATAAAGATATGAGGAATTATAAATGTCTATAGAAAATTTATTTTTCTCATAACTGTTGTTTAAATGGGTGTACATTCAAAATATGTGTTTGGGAAACTATATATTCTTTAATCCAATCAAAATAAATACACACTACCTTAAGAATATGTTTGATTTACAAATTATTTTGGTATTACGTTTGTAAGAAATTCGCATGATCCGCAGGCCTCTTAAGCGCTGGACGACCGTCATTGGATTCCTATCTTTGTTTCCCAACTCATCAACAAACATAAGGTCTCTTTCTCCATGGCTACGTCTCTTAACTGGTGCTCAAATCCCCAGTTACAATACAACTCATACAAAAAAACTTAAGTACAAAACCATGCAACAATCAACCTCTGTTGATGTCGATATAAAACTTCAGATCAAAAATAAAAGAATAAGTCCCATTAGTGTACACAATTCGAAATATGAAGCATTTCAGAAAACGTTGACCTCGTCATTGAAAAGGCATAAAAGGTTCCCACTTCAAGAAAAAATACCACGAATTTTCCCGCTTGGTTCTTCTCTTTTATGTTTATAAATATGATTCAATAAAAGTAAGTATAGGATTTCGGTACGAGCTTCGCATGAAATCCGAGGCTTTTATATTTTTTGGTACTTTAAGAAAGAACTCTCTAAGGTTCAAACATACTCTTTGGGCTACCGAAACAGTTAGCTAAAAATATTTTTTTATGTGAAAAGGTTTGATCTCGAATCTGCAGATAACCGAAAATACTCCAGAACAACCTATTCATTATTGAAAACTTAGGAAGGAAAATTGTAAGGATGTAACATTAAAATTGATTAAACAATTAATCAAATCTTCATTACCAGCTCAGAAAAGCAAACCAAAGAGTTCGTCGCATTCATTGCCATATAAATTAATGTAAGGTATTTTTCCTACATCGAATACAGCTTTCTAAAAAGCAATGAAGAATGCGTGGTTTAAAGCAACAAACATGCCATTAAGCGATATTTATAGTTTCTATTCTTAGAAAAAAGGTGAAATCTATTGCCAATTATTAGGGTAGTGTCCCTTTTACGCGCGATTTCAGAGGTCGTAAAAAAGCGGTCAAGTGCGAGACGGACTCGCATATGAATGGTTCTGTGCGTCCGTTGTCGAGCAAAAAAGAACGATGGGAGGTTTGGGTTTGTATATAGTCAAAAATGTAGGTATATGGTATGTGCATTTTATTTTCCTTCAGTAGCGTTGAATATCCCACTGCTGGGTAAAGGCTTCGCCACATCATTCCAGGTACTCTTCTGCTGCGGCACCTCGGACCAGCTTTCATTATGCGCGTCTAGATCATCTAGCTCTTTCTACATATTTAAGTTTTATAAAAATTTAGTTTTAATTATTTGTTATATTTTTTATAACAGTCACATCCTGAAAATGTCAAGTACCTACTACTACTAGCGGTTCAAAGACCCAGTCCTGTGATAGACGGGTGGACGGACAGACATGAGACATCTGAGGACCAACTCCCTAACGTTTCGTCCGTATTTTCAGATCTATCCGCGTCTCTCACTCGCACTCATCTGCAGACGTGCGCGAGAGAGTACGGACGAAGCGTTAGCGAGTAGGGCCTCTGAGCCAGGGTTCCCTTTGGGTGCGCGTACGTAACCCTAAACAATGGCCGTAAGAAATATGTTATTTATGTCCGTAACTCGTAATCGTAAAGGATGGTTCAGATTTCTGCGAGACGAGTGAGGTTATCGCGCCGACTCGTAAACTATGACCTAATTGTTACATGTTTATTATACTGTTAATTCAGACTAATTAGTAATGATACACTAACATGCTATTGAAATAACTTCTTAGAGACTGACACACTCAGCTTGATTGAGCAGATTTTTAACCGACTTCCAAAAAGGAGGAGGTTCTCTATTCGACTGTATGTATTTTTTTTTTTTATGTATGTTCACCGATTACTCGAAGACGCCTGAACCGATTTGAAAAATTCTTTTTTTGTTTGAAAGGGTATACTTCCAAGTTGGTCCCATAGCCACCAAATTGGGATCTGATGATGGAATCTTGGCGAAATCGAGGGAACTCTTCAAATTTTATCTGAAAACGTGTTGCGATTTTGGTATTTTCTACAACAAGTGAAGCATTTGCGTTTGATAAGAACCATTCTACCATCAGATCTGATGATGAAGCCAAGAGTCACGGAACTCCATAATGAGACAATGTACCATAGTCGTGTTTGGGCTTGTTGTAATTGTAACGGTATGCACTTTACATGTATCAAGCACCTGTGAACCACTAAAAAGTGAAAAATAAAAACTTTTTTGCAAAAAATAAAACCGACTTCAAAAAAAACAAAAAAGTGAAAAATAACTTTAGCTTCTGAAGTCGGTGACAAAATAACTAAAGCAATCAAACAAAGGTCACCGACTTCAGAAGCTAAAGTTATTTTTCACTTTTTTGTTTTTTTTGAAGTCGGTTTTTATTGACACAGACTAAAGTCCATGTTCACCAAAAAGATGACCAAAAACAGCTGTTTAAAACACACTTTTGTATGGGAACATGTCACAGTGACAGCTGTTTTTAGATAATCAGACCCTTATTTTTTTGGTGAATATTGACCTAATTACCTACCTAAGACAACCACACCAGTCAACCAGTCTTACCAAGGGGTATCATATTACTGGTACTAACTGGGTTGTGTAGGTCAGATAGGCAGTCGCTCCATGTAAAATATTGGTATTCAACTGCATCCGGTAAGACTGGAAGCCGACCCTAACGTGGTTAGGAAAAGGTTAGGCAGATTACGATGACTAAAATGATGGTAGGTGAAAAGGTATAAATAAACATGTCAAAGTAACATCACGCTTACTGTAATCCCCGGGTTAGATAGAGGAGATATACCTGATAGTACTCCAATATATCAACTGTCTGGTGACCAGTGTGACCACGACACAAGCCAAGTGTGGCACTAGATGGCGCTGTGTGTAATTTCCAGCGATAATCATTTAAGTATTTACATTTCGCTAGTTACGTTAAGTACCCTTGTATCGAGGAGCGAGCCTATTACCGTCAACTGGGCCGAGGATGCAACTAATTCTTTATGGAAAATACCGGTTAACAGTCCGACCTCGGCACGGCACCCAGGACCTCATGCAATAGCGCTTGCGACCACTGGACCAACTGGACAGTCAAATGGCCTTCAAAGCAAATGTGAACGGGGGGTCTAAAATGGCCGCTTTCGCAGAATCGTAAAATGCTTAAAATTGACTTTATGGTAATGGTTACAAAGACCATTTTAAGAATTTCATTTTTTGAACGTGATTAATTTACGATTCTGCTAAAGCGGCCATTTTAGACCCCCAGGCATCTTCTGGGTACGCTCATTCCATCATAGACCTCATCCATGGCTTTCCATCAGACGTGATCCAGGTCAAGAGCAGGCCCATTATGCAAAACAAAAATAGGGACAGTCTTTGAGGACTGGCGATTGAAGTAAAAACAAAAAGTACACAGGCCCCATCCCAATCGTAGCACTGCTACAGGTTGTGCCGCTACGACGTAGCGGATCGGCTACGGGCGCTACGAAGCGTACCTGACGGTCACGCGAGTTTCATGATTTTTGGTTCACACAAAAAAGTGACCAAATTCAGTTAAAAAAAAAAAATGTTTAGTATGCTATCACTTGAACTCTGTACATAGTCGCGATGTTGTGAAAGAAAAATACCATTGTGGATTGGGTCGCGTGACGCTAGCAGTAGTAAATCGGTCGTGACCACACATTGTTCGAGGTGGGTAGGTAGGTAGGTAGGTAGGTAGGTAGGTAGTAGGTACCCACTTCATTATACAAATGTGGAGGAAACTTGCCAATGATTACGAAATGTTTGCACGATCGAATATTACACGTACTCGAATACTCGGTGACTATAGAAAATTGTATGTATTTTAGTAGGTACGAGTATTTCTGCTTATTTGATACTTACTCAAACATGATGTAATTATAATTGCTAGGGTGTGCAAATTCTTATGTTTTTGACACCTTGGTGACGTAATTCGCACTGCAATATTTTATTTTTCTTTTTCTTTCATTATGATACATTGAGTGCCTATGTTACCAAGTCGTCTTTCGACACTTTGACTACTTAATTTATATCTCGATAAATTGATTTATTATTTGTATTAACGCGCTAATCTCTGAAAGTAAAAGTCAGATTTGAATAATTATCTTTTGCGTTACATAGCCCAATTCTTGAAGAAAGTGTGAGGCTATAATGATTTTAAAAAGCTTAGACCTAATGACACTTAGGAGCCGAACTAACAAAAAAAAGTCAGAAACGTCGGATCAAACCGAGGGGCACAGCTAGTTATTAAATAACACGGCATTAAAGAAGTAACCTTTGGAAAGAAGTCAAGGCCATCAAATTGCATATTACAGAATGCCAATTTTGGTTCAAGTACAAAATCTCAATTAACGCGGTGAGCTAACTGCCGACATCCTGGTGCGCACGCACATACTCGTGAACACTGCGCCCGCGCCATCGCCATCGCCACCCACGTGTCGGTCGCCCTAACCTTGGTGTTGCAACTGTCACCTTTTGACATATCACGTAAACGCTACTGTCACTTTAACAACTGGCACACATTCGAAACACAAAAAAAGTATCTATATCCTGTTTTTTTTTTAAATGCAACGTGCTTCAATTTATCGCTGTTGTACTGGGTTTTTTTACACTACAAATAAACTATACTTATGTAACTTGTATAACTGTGATAAAGGAAGTTATAGCTTAGCTACACAATTGTATTTTTTTTAATAAAAAATATTCCCGATATTCGACCTAATTATACCTACTTACTGAATAAATACATTTTTTTCGTGATAAAGGAAGTCCAGTCTTAATAACATACCTAATAACATATATTTCGATGAGGAAAAATTGCCCCTTAATTACACGATTAAAGGTTAATTAACTACACATAAACTATAGATTGCAACAAGTCAGGCGCATAAACATCGAACCACGTGCCATTGTGCTATTAATAATTATGATAAAACTAGTATTGTGCAACGTTTTGGCGGGAAATAACCTTTAAACGACCGGAATAGCAATTAGGGATGCAAATAATTTATTTGCTAGTTACCAAGCCATTTTTTTTTAATGTGAATGTGGATGTGTAGAGGAAGACAATTCGGTGCTTCTTCTCAAAGTGCGACATGTCTTACATCTGTCGTCTGTTCAAATTGTTACTTATGTAACTTGACATCTGCTCGGGCTTATTCGTCAACTGGCGCCTGTGAAATTAGCGAATGCTCGCAAGTTGGCACCTTCCAATGTCCATTTTTTTTTTGTCGTCAACTCGCACGCACTTTATAAAGTAGTCAAATGAAAACGGATTCAAACCAATATCTAAAAAATAAATAAAAAACAAGCTTTGCTCGTGTAAAGATATTATTAGATTATAATCTAATAATATCTTTACACGAGCAATATAATCGATTATACTTTTTATAAGAAGTTTACGTAGGTCACTGGATTTACAAGGCCGCGCGAGTTGATGACATCAAAAAAAAAATCGGAAAGGGAAAACTCGCGAGCACTCGCGAGATTCACAGTCGCCAGTTGACGAATAAGCCTCTGCTCGAATGAAGTCTCGTATGTTTCTACATAAGTCTGCAACTAACAGCTATTCTTGGCACTGAGGACCCTACTAGTGTCAAGTGTCAAATATTACGCTCTGTGTTAGCTCTCTGTACTCTATTTAAATAATGACTTGAATATATTGAAGTGTACAAGAGAATCACTATTCTGCGAAGTCTTGTACGGTATTCAAGAGTACCTACTGGTAATGTTCTGCATTTGGAATTTATTTTCCAAAAATGTAAACAAAAAAGTAGTACTTACCTACTTGACGTTTTTAAAAAATACCAAAAAGTTTCAATTTGACCTGCAATTTTGAGACTTAAATCAACATCATTGCACGATTTCAAAGTACTTGTTTACCTAACTACTACTACTTACAATTTTATATTGTTTTAGGTGGAAACTGTGAAGATGACATCAATTGGTAACAAGGATTTGAATAGACTTTACGTCTGTTTGTTTAATTATTTCCTTATACACGTCAGTAGGTAGGTATATCCAATAGGATGGAATTAGTCAGAAAACAACTACAGTTGACTCACTCTCATTATTCGCTGGTCTCGCATTATTATGACTGATGCAATATCATGTACAAACAGCAATTCAGTGTTGCTGTCGCAGTTTCATAATAACTGCCGTATGCAAAGTAAATAAGTAGGTACATAGTTAAGTATGTGGAATTCGTGGAACGTAGTTTTGCCTTATAAAATTCCCAGTAGAACTTATTAAACCACAGATACTATTGATAGTTTAGTCATCCTTCATTAACAGCGTGCTACTGTGTTAACTTTTAATCTTTCAGGTATTATTCGAAATTAAGCAGCGAAAAGAACGAAGCACCATTCTTGCACAATAAAAGAAATAACATAAAAAGCGACAAAAAAGTCCCCGATCGGTACCAACAACAACATGTCTATGTGTATGTCAAGACAGCGAAATCACCTCTCGAGTCGAGTGACCTTCGTTCGCTAACAAACAGCCGGCTGGCAACGCAGCGTAACGTAAAACCAACCAACGTCCGTACACATACATATACACGTTGTATAGAGATCGGATCAAACAACGCTATACCTACATACTGTATTTATACTCATAGCATAAGCACGATGAGCCGATGACCTGCGCGCCACCCGCCCGCGCGTCCGCCATTACGTGTGACGCATGCACTCCCGCCGAACGAAAGGTCACAAGCACTCAAACGGACACAAAAAAAACAAACTTATTACAAACGTGTAAGACTCAAATTCTAATACGCGGTGTTTGTAGGTTAAGTTGCGATGGAAGTGCAAAGCGGCGGGAAAGCGTTCATGTTTTTTTATTTTTGTACTGCGCGCTACACAAGTGCAGTGTACCGAGTAAACGAAAACAGATACTGGCCGGTTTGAGTTTAGAACTGATGATGCGAAATGCAGCTGGCCGTCTGTCCGTAATTATCATGTATTATATTGTCGTGGAGAGATAGCAACGAACGAGAATGAACGTTGAACGTAATGTATCGGAATGTGATTCTAACCAGCCCACTTTGCTGGTGTCTTCTAGTCTAGAAAACGTTTCTACATACCAATTTATCTTCAACTGTAGTTAGATTTAAAGATTTCACATGCCTACGATAAATAGTCGACGATTTTGAAGCTTCAATTGATGTAAACAGTCTTTCTCGAGACACTGTTTCTGCACTAGTATTTTATTTTTACATTTAGCGCACTGAATGGTATATAGTAAACTGTTTACATTTAAATTACAATAACACTTTTCTCATTATTCATGTTCTCATGTTTTGTGAACCGTCGAAGTATTTATAAACAGACATGTCACCTCGTCGACACGTTCAACAATAAATTCTATTCTACGGAAGCCGTAATGTTCCAATTAATCGTTTCTCTAGATCAGAGGTTCTCAAACATTTTTTCCTGGTAGACCACTTTGAATTTGTTTTTATGTCGGTGGACCCCCTGTAACATTTTCTTTGAAGCCCGTGAACTAAAAAAGAAAAGCAAGACAATATTTTTTTCGCACTATCTGTTAGGATTGCATGAGGATCGTTGTTCCCAAGATAAGTTTAAGATTGAGTGTAAGATTTTGGCAAAAATCCGAAAATTGTAATCTTCTGGCTTCGAAATGTGTTTTTTTATGACTTAACACGACCTTTTTCACCGAAATACAACCTGTCATCACCGGAACATTTGATCTTTATTACTCTTTCTAGTACCTAGCTTTATATCTGGCTACATTGATCAAGCTAAGCCAACATTTTTGTTCTTTGGCATCGAACCCAGGTAAAATTTCGTGGACCTCCACTTACAGCTTGTGAACCCCCCCATTTTCTTCAAGCCAATGTAGACCCCCGATGGGTCTCCCGTAGACCCCTGGGGGTCCACCTGGACCACTTTGGGAATCACTGCTCTAGATACTTAAAGCTTAAAAGTAAGTTCTTTTCACACAAAGAAAAAGGCGACACATAGCCCGCATTGATCAATTGTCTAGTAAATTAAAACAAGAACCTTCCGACTGAAAATTTAAATAACATGCCCATTATAGACATTATTACGATACACAAATTAGCATATAATAATGGAATAAATTAATCCTTAGTCTTTCTTGTTTACAATAAAATTAATCAAAAACATCTGAGAATTTATTTCATCCTTGAACACGTGAGATCATTTTTAATTCGTTGTATTATGGCCGGAAACTAAAATTACGTATAAATAAGTGAACTCTTATCTTATCTTAAATACTTTTTTTAGAGATATGAGTAAACTCTATTTAATTCGAATTACGTCGACTGGCCCTGCCATCTGGCCGGTCACCAACAATGTAAGTACTTCGTTTGCAGTAAGCTTTTGCTGGTGCTTTGAAATTGCAGGTATCGATGATACCATATTTATTTTTCAAGAAAAACTAAACTAAAAGTCACTGACAGACAAAGCACGGCTTAAATAAATCGCTACGTCTAAAAGCATTCCTGATTTTGCACAACATCCTCATAAATGTATGACGAAACCATTCAGGAAGGATTTTTAGAAATTTATCTCATTAAAGGGTTAAAAAGAGGATGCTACAGCGCTATTTAGTAGCTCATCTTTTTTCCCATTGAGAATCCCACACGGCTTGTAAACAGAATTTTAAATCCTACTCGTATGTACCTATATGTCTGAATGTTTGTTACTCTTTTACGCAAACAATACAGAAGGGATATAAGTGAAATTTGGCACACAGATAGTTTATAACCTGGATTGTCACATAGGATACTTTTTATCCCGGGCAATACATTTCCGCGGGACAATTACCGAACTTCACGCGGGCGAAGCCGTGAGCAGAACAAAACTAGTTTACAAATAACTCAAAAAGAACCCTCGTGCCAAATGAAGCATTTGATAATGATTCACTTCTCAGCATCCGCAATTTTTCAGTGGCTAGTCACACTAGTGAGTGACGCAAAGATTGGAACCTAACTGTAAACGCTCCTCGACTCAACCGGTGAACGAAGCATAATAAAATTGAAAAAATATGTCAACTCAATGAATAAATGAATTAACAATGGCGACTACAGTCTTCGAAAACGGACGGGTCTTATAATACGAATCGGCGATATTTAGAAGCTAAGTAATCGGCAGTAGCCAGAAAACCCTAGCTCTTGAAAAAAGTATATTTATTAAAAGGTATAATCACGCAAAATTCAGATAATGAAGAAATCGACCGAGCCAACTGTTCGAACCCTCAAGGATCCACGGCAAATTACTGTCACTTTGTTCCTATAGGGGCAGACTAGAGTTAGTTAGAGTTAGTTATTTTCATTTTAAACAAACATAATATTTAATTTGTGTTATTTGGTAAATAACACCAATAATGTGAATACCTGCATTCCATGGCCTCGTTGGTAACAAAAATAAGTTCTGCACCTTTTTCATGAAACCGGTTTCCTTTACTTTTATTGTGAACTTCCATTTAATTGGTATTTCTTGCCGAAATTGGCAATTGGTACCGCCATCGTGAGCGTGGACAGTTAGCCGAGGTTTTACATTTTGGTTTGTTTGTTACCTAAAAACTGGAAATTGTATAGGGTTGACCAAAGATGTGTTCAATATCGAAATTAAACCATTAACACGTCTACGCGTCTGTTTGAAAATATTTCACTGGATTCTTGAGAACCGTCTGAAAACTAATTGTAGGCTTGCAATTGAAGACTCAACACAAAAACTTCGTCGTGAATGTTTGTTTTGGATTTTTTTTGAGCACTAATACGAGTTCCTCGGAACGCATTAAACGACTTTACAATCTCTGTTTATATTGACTAAAGAAAGAATCAACCGCAAAAACATTGCACGGAATTGTGCAATCTCCTTTTTTATAAAGGTGAATGCGCAACCAAACCACGTACGATAAGATTTTACTTGATAAGTTGAATGACCTAATAAAACTAAAAAAAAACAATAGAAGGCCGATTTCGGGCAACCCTAGCAGACCGTTTTAAAAGTCAATAGCTCAGCTTTTGTGCCGTTTTCATGTAGTTAACGGTCTCATGCAAATGCATGCGAAAATGCTTACAGAATACAGTCCTATTGAGGTCGTGTAAATGTGGCGTGCGTGTAGCTGTTTCAGTTCTCTCTCAATAACATCCGTCGTTCCCGCTATAGAGATGAGGTTTATGTTTTGAAGTAGTTTTTATATGATTTCGCATTCATGTGCAGAGATAAAGACGAATTCATATACTTGTACAAAGAAGCCTCTATTTCCAGAAGTTGTTTACCGTTACAGCGCTGGTTTATGAAAGCTCGTTTGTAAAGATAGCAAAACCAATAAAACTGAACATCAAGCACGACCATTCTGCAGCCGATAACTTGACAAACTAATCAACTTTCGCAGGAAACAACACGTAACTCGGTAAACGCAATCAAAACATTCTTTCGTGAGAGCGAAGCGCGCGCGGCGCTGGAAACACTATATTTCTCTCAGATTGACATTAATGTGCGACTCGTATAAAAACAGAATCTACGTGGAAACTATACTCGTGGTTTCATAACAACAGAGTTCCAATTCAAGTCAGTACGATTGTTTAAAACAATAACTTATGTTTACAAATTCCCGTGACATACTCCGAAGTAGAGAACAGAGATGCAGTCAATCAAGCTAGACGTAGATATAGGTAGGTACTACGGTAAGCACTACGGTGTTATTGATACGAGTATCTAGAGCCAGACTACAGACGGCTAGGTAGTGGTTGCATAGCAACGCAAAGTCGGTGTTTACAGGAAGCGCGCCGGCCGGTCAATAATATCAGACGGGGTTCTGAGAAACGCTGCGCAACGCGTATCCTGCTGGTTTTACTTTCATTTGATGACGTATTTATCAACTAGACCTGTTATACATTGTATTTCTACCTGTTACTGTAACATAGTTTTATTTGCTATCAGCTTTCTACTATGATTGGCCAGCGGTAATTCGAAATAGACCACTCAAAATGCCACAGAGTGTATCCGACTGCTCTACTGTTTTTATCTGAATTCTAAGTACCTTACATAAGAATGCTGTCTACATGGAAGATGCCAAATACATATCCTGAAATACCACTGTAATATACCTACAAACAACAGCAAATTTTCGATTTCGGAACGTTGGCTTTGGACTGGAATCTATTATATCTTGGCTACGATGCTTGCATCTTCAACAACAAAAAAAATCGAATATGTCTTTGTATCGTGCTTGTTCCAAATTCCAGTACCTAGTCCAATTTATTGTGGTTGAATATCAGAGGGTTATGGGATCAACAGCTTCATCTATTTATGACGTACAAGTAGCTAGACACCTTGATGATTCAGCTAGTCCGAGGCGTGGGTACTGGGTTATGCCCATCGCCAACATTGAACATAACAAATATGACATGACGATGGCTCAGTTAAAACAGTATCAAATGGGTCGTCTTTTAGGTAACAGTTAGTAAAACTCGAAGAATTTTCAAATTTTCCACGAACATTCACGTTAAACGTACTCGAGGTATATTTCCGTCTTCCGAGAAACAAGGAGGGGAAGGTTCTAAGAATCTGGGTTCTAAAATTAAAGGAAGGCTCGCAAAGCATTTCAATGGAGTATTCATGAGGTTTCTTGGTGACTCTAGTCCTTCTAACACAGTATTGGAACTGGAACGAAAAACTAATACCTATAGATTAATTTACTTGATTGGCAAAACTCTCCTATAAATGTACATTTGTACGCGAAATGGCAAAACATAGAGAAACTTTTATATGTATTTAATGTACCATCTTGCACACTGTTGTAACCTGTGTTTACAAATGAAGACTATTGATGGATTGATTAAACGAAATTCCAGAAATTACCCACAGACGCCGTGTGGGTATTGTACCTACATATTCACGTCGTAACTTCTCAAGTTTGTGTGATGAAAACTGGCAGGGTGGCTTAGTAGGTACTTGGTTACCTACAATCACATAAGATATCCCGTAAGTGATGTTTAAAGTTTAATAATAATACCAGCCTATTACTGTCCCAGTGCTGGGCACAGGAGACTGTATGTAGGTACATCCAGAGCCCTGCATGACCAGACCCCTCCTGCTCCTACATGGAAGAAGAGGAGAAATTGGGTAATGCATTATTCAGAGTATTGACTGTACTCTAAGTATACTTTGTTAGTTCTCTTACTTGAGTATGAATGATTGTGGATGGCCATAAGAGTAGAGAAAGACCAAAGTCCAAAGAAAGGATACGTGGTCTGTGTTAACGATGATATGGCTGGAAAGAAATATGACTACTTAGATGATAAGTAATAGTGAATTATGGAAGAAGAAGAAGACGTGGTGTGTGAACCCAAATAAATTAGAATAAGAGCAGAAGAATTATGACGGAATACTCTTTATATTTCAGAAAAAATGAGGATTTTACGCGAACTGCTTGCAGGGTCAAGGTAAACAACTAACAACCTTCATGGTGGCTCAAGGCCTTCTACGCACCGAGTTCATCCATCCAGGATATGGTCCTCTGTTGGTAACCCAAGGTGTTATAATTATGAGGTCACAGCGGATTGGAACCTCGCCGCTAGTCGATCGATGTGTCATCGACACTGCGGCTACGAAGCGCGTGTGTGGACTTTGTATGTCATTATTATATTACAATTAGTAGGCGATGACTGTGTTTTCATTATACAGCTTTATGAATATATATATATTATTTAAACGTGCATATTTTTTCTATATTAAGTGGACTAGCAAAGGGATTCTATTTATCATAATCAGTGTCTTGCTTTTTCCCAATAATAACGTTGTGGTTGGCTTCCAGTCTAATTAAATGCGAGTAATTTTTATGGAGCCATTAATTGATCATTCTGTTGCCCTTATCCCAATTCATTTGGGTTCAGTGCAGCATGTCTCCTTCTTCCATACTTGTATATTTTTCGTCATCTCATCAGACACTTCTTTTTTTGCCACATCATTCTTAACACAGTCTCTACTCATATACCCATCTACGTTCATCCTCAAGACTTTCTTCACGAAATTTTCCTCATTTTTCCTCCGCATCACATGCCCATACCACGACTACCGATTACCATACAAAGGAGTCATTGACTATCTGCAAAATACCGGTATCCAGCTGCATCCGACTAGACTGGAAGCCAACTCCAACATATTTAGGAAAAGGCTCGTCCGATGATGATGACTATATGTTCTCCACAACCCAGTCACTGTATGTTTGTCACATAATCACTCTTCAATGGCTCATCGGATTACGATGAAATATGTCTCACACATAGAATATTTTTTATCCAGGTAAATATAGCAGTTTCCCTAAGATGGGAGTAGAACTTCGGGCCACGGCTAGTTCAACAGTTACATAGGTACAGTTAGGAAGGGTGGCATTAAGTTCCTATGTACTAGGTTAGAAGACGAGCTTATCAGCAAACTGCACACATTACATATACCCATGTATATATTTCTTAAGCCTATGTTTACTAGAAAGGGGTTATCTGTACTCTGTACCTATATTTGTATATGTAAGGGCAAGTAAACCAGTTTTGCACGATAAGTCTTGAGATTTGCGCTTTATTTAGATAACGATAAAGATAATTATTATGATATTTACAGACATTGCGGCGAGATGGGCAAACGATATTGTTGCCATTGTTGGAAATTTCTGGATGAGGCTGGCACAAGAGCGTGGAGCTTGGCGCAAACAAAGAGAGGCATATACCTAGCAGTTGGTGAAGGCTGGCTCAGAATGATGATGATGACGATGATGATGATGATGATGTAGGTTACATGCTGTATTTAGAAGCACTATCCCAAAATAATCTATACATATAAAAGAAAGTCGTGTTAGTTACACTATTTATAACTCAAGAACGGCTGAACCGATTTGGCTGAAAATTGGTAGGGAGGTAGCTTAGAACCAGGAGAAGGACATAGGATCCTTTTTTTTTGTTTTGTTTTTTTTTTTAATTTTTTTTTCGTCGTTAGCTAGTGGGTAGTTGGTAGGTAGTTTGTAGGTAGGTAGTGGGTAGGTGGTAGGTAGGTAGTGGGTAGTTAGTATGTAGGTAGTGGGTAGGTGGTAGGTAGGTAGTGGGTAGGTGGTAGGTAGGTAGAAATATTCATAGTTGACAGGACAACGTCTGTCGGGTCGGCTAGTACTAAACTAATTCGTTAGATATACAGGATGATTTGCAAGATGCATTATAGAAGTCGTATAAAGGTTGTACAGCCCCCTTGTCAATGCAGTAAAGTATTTATATTAGTTACCAACAAGGTAAATACTGATGCATATTACAGTTTATAATTTTTGTACATAGGTATACATGACATTCATGTATCATGTTATATGACCGTAAAATGCAGCTCAGATAAAAAGTTGCGCAGCCAATTCAATTTAATTTAGCAGCAATTTCCCTAGGGTGCGTGGCCTGCAACAGTAGTCACGCATTTTTGCCTGCCGAGGGTACAAGTAAAGCAAATGTTAAAAAATATAGGCAACGCGGCCATTTTTAAATGTAGGCCGTCCAGTTCGCAAATATGAAAAAAATATTGAGTCATTGCGGATGTGCATTTTTCCTTGCATATTTTTGCACCTATCCACCCACTCTCCCCTCTACATTTGTCTACAAATACTCAGTTGCTATTACTTGCTATTTAAAATACATAAGTTACATGGCTGAAATTACTGAAAGGACCTTCAATAGATCACTAGAGTTATCTGTTAAGATTATTTTCGACCCAATAAAGCACATTTATTTATACGATTATTCACAGAATGAATCATATTTTATTACATACATGCCCGAAATTGCTTCCAATGCCTGGTTTAGTTCGCAAACCGCTACAAATGCTAATGTTAGTCCTATTAATAAATCTCGACATTAATAACCAAGTAGTTAAGCAAAACCAGTTACCCATACCGCCATGTATACGCTTATAGGGAAAACTAAAGTACAAATATTTTCAACATAAATAATATTCTAACTCATTTCCATAGACTGACATGGCAGGTTTTATAAGTTATCGTTTTCCTATAACCGCGGAGGTTTAAGTTATGATTTCCTTCCAAAGTCTGTTCGACATTCAAAATAGGAGGTATGTTCTTTATTTAAAGCTAAATCAGTGCAGACGTGCATGCGCGTATAATTCGGTTATCGCGAAATACCAAGGGCATAGTGTCAGAGTAAAGTGACGGTCGGGTTATTCAGCTCAAAATAGCCTTTACTGCCTAGACTTATAAACAGGTAGAATTAGCTAGGGTCACCTTCCTTTATCGAAAGAAACAATCCATACTAACTTTTATACATTCAAAAGTAACTATGTCCGTCTTTCTGCTACAATTTACCGCTTAATCTAGACACACAGGCAGTCCATGCTTTGGGTTAGGTTAGGTTAGGAGTATTTATATCCTGGTGATACGGCCGATATTCCTACCGTGGAATCAATTCGAGGTTCACGCAGGCAATTTCGTGGGCCAACGCTATTATTTTAATTAAACATACCTAATGTTGATTACATGTCTGTGCTGAAGTGTGCTGTTACTGTTTGTAGACGTTTCGTTATCAGCTGCTGTTCTGCACGTACGAGCAGTTATCGATAAAGATTGAAAATTACAACACACGTAGTATAATATGTGATTAGGTTTGTGTTTGGCATAGATTGTTCTTCTTTTTCGTGTGATAATGTGTCGATTTATATAAGTTAAATGAGCTTGGACCAGAAGTCTGCCACATCGACAGCTTTAGCAATGGCAAAGTAGAGTTGGTGTTGCACACAGAGCAGGCCACGAGGCGGGGCATGATGATTTCAGAAAATTTAATCAAGAAGCAGCTGTTAGTGCAATTCTGGCATAAAGAAGAGAGGTATTTTGTCTAATGTCTATCAATAGTCTTACTAAGGTTTAGTCCTCAACATTGTTTGGGCTAACGATATTGTAATTATCTATCTAACAATTGATGATGGCATAGCAGTGCGTGTTATCAGAAAACAAAACCCCGATACGATCATTACTAGTAGATGCCACATGGCAATTAGTAAATTTTTCTAATTAACTCAGCCTATCGCAGTCTGAAGCTGGAGCTAATCCTATTCTAAGTTAGGTAAAGCTTAATCACTTTGGAATTACATACTTTAATCTAGGAACATTTGAACACTATTCGAGACTACTAACTTGTCCTCGAGACGACTACAGTCGACTGCACGACGTAGGCGGTAACTCTAACCTTGAGGTGGCCTCGCGGAGTACGAAGTTACAATACAAGACGAGGCTAGCTTACATTGGTTTTGTTATCATTGATGTGAGTGGACACTGTACAAGCAAACATTCAGTTTGTTTAAATGAGGTTGAAAGAGAGTGATGATTATACCTAAAGCTAAATATATCAGGTTTTAGCCTTTCAATGGTATTTGAGGTCAGTCATAATTAAGAGGATTTAGGTACGTTCGAGTACCTACCTACCCATAACGAGTTCTTTGTGTAACTTAATTAAATTGACCACAGATTGTGATGACATCATCCACTAACCTATATGTGTACAGTCTCATGAAATGTTTCCTACACAGCACATGGCCACAGCGTTAATAATAATACTTCTGACAACGTGGCTCCAATAAGTAGGTTAGTGTTGATTGGTACACTGTCTTACTCTGTGGTGCATATTGATTGGATAAAAGTGGAAGTGTGTTGGGTAGCTAGCATAACAAAACATCCTGTAGGTAATCCCCGAAGAGTAAGACAGATGTGCAGCTAATAGGACTTGACCCCACGTTTCATCAGACCCTTATAACTGGAGCCTAATGACTTGGAAGTAGAGAAATAAATATGACTATCAACTTTAGTCAAAAGGATAGAATTAAGTTGGTTACAATAATGTAGCTGATGTCACCATCGTCTTCCTACCCCTGTCTCATTCTATTTGATGTCGGCGCCAAACGCTTTCCTCTTCCAGTATCCCCCTGTCAGATGTCACGGCATCGTTTACTCCTGTCTCTTTCATATCATTCTTCACACCATCCATTCATCTTAAGGTAATAAGGTAGCTAATGTCATAGTACAGAAAAACAGTCGTCCATTGTGTCACTCTATACATACTGGTAGCAGTGGCATCTGTATGTCATATGTAGCTATACCTAGGATACTAAGAAAGTCAGAAAAAGTTTAAGGGAAATGGGGGGAGGTCGGCATGATGTATAGAATAACTGACAACTTTTGATCTGAATAACTTAATACTCAAGTCGTAAAGAGAGACTCGAAAATCCTTTAAAGGACCTTTAGTAATTTAAATGTCATATTAAAGTCACAGAGGTCACCCAAATAGTTTTAGATCATGATCGATGTTTTATGGTTGTTTTGCTTACCAAGTTATAAAAACAATTTTAAGAGTAAAAGTTTTATGAAGTGCCTACTTGATTAAATATGTACTCTTATAACAGTTGTACGAGCAGTGACGCTATGGTTGTATTATTGCATCTTATACGTACTTGGAAATCTGACGTGCCACTAATTAATCCCTCGAACTGGTAGGCCAGGTAGTATGTTGCAGTTGGCTTTCCACTGTGATATGTTATGATGCAGTTATCCTATTCGCCTAGCATATTGCAGACCAGATCAATCGAACTTCGATCTGGTTCCGAAATGACTATAATTGGACTAAGAAGGGAAGTAGTAGGCATATAGCAACTTTTGATTGAAATAGTTCATTGTATTATATAATAGTCGATGCACCAAGTAGGTAGGTACTAAGATACCTTGAAGGTAGGTATGAAACGTTCAGTCTTCGTAAAGGACCTGCAGTGTCATTGAAACTTGAAACTCCGACAAGCTAATCTGAAATAGCTGTCTGACTAAAGGTAAAATGAAGATGCAGAGATAACATTCCTTACTGGAATAGGTACTGGCCAATAGCTTTCTAGGTAGGTATACAGATACACACCCCATAATAGTTGTTGTTAGCTTCAAAGTTCATGTTACAGTTACAACACTATGTTAGATGCACTGCTGGTGTCAACGACCTCCGCAGTGCAAGAGTGCAACATGAGCATACAACTTCTATGTCCCATCTCCAATGAGATTGTGAAACAAACGTCAACAACCTTTGATACGTAGTCACTCCAAATAAACGATATCACCAACTTTATTTATTCAAAACATCGAATTAAGCGATAAACAGTCACTAGCCATGATAATGCTCACGCTGGTTAGTGAATGAGGTAATGGTATGTCACATGACTCAGCCGTGTTTTATGTACACAATAAAAATATAACGAATTATACATGTACCGTACCTCGTTACGATGTCAATCAACACTTCGCCAGTTTGCGTGGACCACACCATAATAAACTATAACACAACACAACACTTCCACCTGCGCAGAACCATCTCACAAACGGATACGGACCTCAATACACGTTCCCGAATGATAACGCGGCCAAACAAAAAAAAACCGGGGGTCCTAAGAAGGTCGAATCTGGTATTTTTTTTTTCTGGTAAAAGCTGGCAACGTCGCACGTTCGCCGGACGGACGCGCGTTCGGCTCGCGCACCGCTCATTGGTTGAATGCGACGGCGGCCATCACTGCGAGTCGCGCGCTCGCCCAATGACGCCGTGTCCCGCTCGCCCCGCCCACATCCTGTCGGCCTGTTGAATGGATTTCGCGGCAGTCGTGCTGCGGATGTCGAACGTGTTGAAAGTGTTCGATACAACTTAGAAAAAGGATGATTGAAGCTTTCGAGGATGTGTTCGGAGTGTCCAGTGACCTCTTGAAGCTAAATAATTGAATCAAATCGATGCAATCGCTACGAATACAGTAGTTCTGTAGGTTTTAGGTAAAAAAATAAGAAAAATATCAAAACATAACCTAAAAATAAAGTTTGAAGACTCCGAAAAAAACGAAAAAAGAGGTGAAAATGAAAGAAGATTTAATTAGTGAGTTACATGTGTTGGCAACGTGTCTTTGCGTATAATAATATGTCGCAAATATTCCGAAGTTCCAGTTTGTTTGGTACAAATAGCCAAGTGGACAAACGGTATCTTTCCAACGAAAATCAGTGACAGCAACAATATTTGACTAGTACCTGAAACAATCAAAATAAATTCATGAGCATTGGTTATATCGTGAAAAACAGTGATATTTCGGAAACAAACAAAGCAATAACTGACTAACACGTGTGACATACTAATTTTCTATAGAAATTATCTCATTACTTGTGCCAGAAGTATGTTTATTTACATACAATAACAGTTTCGAACATTGACAAAGTCATCACATAATTTGGCAAACTAATCAACATAACCTAGAAATACACTTTGCGAAAATGTGCGTACGAAATAAAAAAAAGTAACGTTATTATCTTAGTCTTACGTGTTTTTTATTGACCTCAACTGAATTATGGCGATCATTTTTAGCTAATTCCTTTAATATTATGTAGGTACTTAGTAAAACTTAGTGCTCGAAGTCTTTTCTTTGAAATAAGTTTCCAAATCCTGTACAAAATACCAAGCATAGATTTTCATGTGCAACATTTATAGGTTCATTAGCTTCATAGTGGTTGTATAAGATAGGAAACTACTCACTTCGTGATTATGTATATTTTTTGCATAGCAACACCGTGAATCTTATCTCAGCCCGATATGTTTTTATCTGAATGAATGATTACCTCAGCACAATCGAAAGATAAATTAAATACATTGACTTTTTTTTTCCAGTAAATGATGTTGGTTGATTAATTTCTTTCCTGGTTGTGTCTTTTCTAATCCCGTAGCTGCTGGCATGAATATCAGACCGATCTACAACGTAAGTACAAGTATGGTAAAATAGTTTCAGACCATTTAAGAATGCCACGTGCCACACCTTTTGATGGTTGCTGATACACAGAGTAAAAAATTGAAACAATTCTGAATCATAAAGTCCAATACATGCAAAGATTTCGGATTTAACTGGAAATAAAAAATGAATAGCCCAAGATCTTAGATACCTACTTATTTTTTTATGAAGCGGAAAGCTCGGGAGTACTTACATAAGAAGTTGGCAGACTTATCCCACATTTAATTTGTTTGTTTTCTTCATCAACATTGTTTTTTTAATTGTTTTTTGTCTTTCCTCACTTTTTATAATTTATTGTATGTATGTATTTAAGTATTTATTGTTATATTTTATTCGTCAAAATTTTCTTTACTCTTGCACCTACAGTTTTATCTCTGCATCACCCTAAGGTAGACTGGTAGAAAATGCCCAAGGCATTAAGTCCGCCTTTGTACATTTAGTGCATAAAGTTTAAATAAATAAATAAATAGGGTTCAACCAAAAATCAGAATAAACAATAGCAAGAATTAAGAAAACACTCAAATTAGCTTCAAATCCGGGTAGACGTCATATGTTTACAAAGCTACCATCGTAATTAAATTCGAATAACCTGCACTCGATAATATTAGAGAAACAGAAGGTAGGAACTGGTCTAGAATCTAAATTGATGGCAGCTGAAATTTGCCTTACGACGACGCTGGAACATTGGCGAAGTCCAGAAAGGTTTCACAAGAAGGACACTAAAATGTTAAGCTTTCTTTTATTAGAGTTCAAAGATGGTGGCTGATGAATAGCAGGTTGTAGTAGGTTGACATTAGTTTACTTCAGGCTGATTCACCTTAAGACCAGATTCTGGGACATAGACATTTGTGTAGCTGTGTTTTTGAAACGAGATAAGTGTCAGCGGGTATTATCTAGCAATTAAGGTCTTTAGTTGAAGAAGTAGACCGTTTTCATACAAGATGTGGCAATAAATAGTCCCAAAAATCCACCTGTTAACTGAACAATGCAAAAGAAAGCTGCTAACCAACGGATACCAGACGTGACGAAATTATGAGAGTTCCCAAGTTTATGAATTCACCGCATTACGCTTTCGATTAACTTAACCAGCAGTAAACAAGAATATAATATAAATGATCAAAAACCGCTTCAGAGTTATAATTGCTAGCGTATCATTTCAACGCATGCCAAAGGAATTTGAAAATAAGATCTCGCCTTTCAGGTTTACTCTAAATAAACATGCACGATGTGACATTTAAATCGTGATCCGCAGCTAAGAATAGTTTAAACGACTAGGTCTGATCTTAGGTCGAGACTAGAGAGGCCAAACTGAATTATAAATACATGTACCGAGCATGACAAACAGATTATGTAGTTACATTAAATAACATCTTAATATCACATAATTGTAAGGAGTTCCTAAAACCAGAACCTTTATGTATCGTGGCATACATGGCCTCAGAATCAAAGTAGCCATGTGTTTGCTAATAAGCGCAAGTTCCTCTCAACAAAGCCGACTCTGGCAATAGGCCAGAAAATTTTGAGATGAGGACGATAAAACATGCATTGCATGACCATTTCTATCTTCTACGTGCTCCAATACTCAGGGATTCTCAGAAGCATTGCCCTTGAGAACACGTCCACGACAAATACGAATTAAAGTCGAATTTAACTCGCTATATCTATTTGGGTTACAATTATGTATGTATGTGTAGGTGGCTATAATGTAGGTGTATAGTATCTGTGGAATGCGAGATAACGTGAGCGTCTGGCGGCGCGGGCACATGAGGGCGTTGCGCACTAACGCACACACGCGCAAAACGAAAGTGCGCACTACACACACTTGTGCATGAGTACGTATGCGATGCAAAACAAACTTTTCCTGTTTAAGGCATCGCTCTCAGTAAATGACGTTTTCCTTGCCAGCTATCTGCAATTATGCTGGACGGTTGCATTATTCAATATCTGGGATATTGACTGCGGCAAATATTCATGCGGTACATGGAGCTATTTTAGTTATGCAAACAATGGATTTCTGTATGAGTTTGTACTACAATTTCTGCAAAACCAATCTTACCAAACATTAAAAAAAATATATATCATTTAAAAAACCCTTCGCGAACTTGTCATTAGTTTTATGAGAGCTACTAGGTACATAGCTCTACAATATGGTAATGACATCACCTTAACAATTTTACCTTTAAAATTAAAATAAATGGTTTTATTTAAAGCGCTTTAAATGCTCTTATACAGCCTTTATGCCTATATCGGCAACGGACCTTATTATGACTTCTGTAACAACGTTACGAGATATTACGGCTTTATTGCTTATTTGTACTTCAAGAAAAAACCCAAGAGTCATTCATACCTATGGCAAATTTCATGCTAATAGGAAAATTTGGTATGTGGTAAAACCAATGGCTAAATTAGTACTTCTGCTGCTGGCTACTGCCGATATGAGATGGAAGATGATGTAGTTTCTATTATGTTTGGATTCTAAGTGCTGGAGTTTGTGCGTGCTTCAATTTTGATAACTACCAGACACATTCCAATACCTCACATCATGTACGGTTTGTTTTGGATCTTAATAGAGATCAGTGGCTGGGTTATTTTTAATCTATAAGTACACCACACTTATTGATAGGAAACCAGCTAATAAATAAGCATGTTCGAAATAAATTCAAAATTATAACCGAAGTGCGTCGCTTTTTTTTGCAAGTATAAAAAAAATATTGAGTACATTAGCGTTATTATGTAGTTTTTATGTAATTTTTCTTATTATTTTCAGCCAGTTCCATGTCTAATTAAGTCACAGAAAATAGTACTTCATCATAGCCATTTGGCGACATAAATAACGGTCGAAATGAAACCAGCAGGGCAAGCAAGGTCGGCCCTATTCCTGGAGGGTTCGCGATTAATTGCGTAGGGAGGGCGCGTCCTCTGGGGGCGACCGTTGCCTAGCAACCAATGTTACCAGCCTATGATTTAGGGTAGGGCTTTTATGCGGACCGAACGTGGGCGCGACTTTTTATTCATTCCTTTTAATGTTTTATGAAAGTGGGTGCTGTACCTACTGCTTACCTACTCATAAATAAAATATGGGAGCGTACCTTTGCACATAGAACCGGTATTTGATTGATTACCCTAATCAACAATGTTAATTTATAATCCGACTAGATAGAAAACCAGTAAGTAAGCAGGTACCTACCTAGGTACCTACTAATAATTTTCTGCATCTGCTAATAAAGATGTCGATTGACGACTCGAATGGCGTAGTGGTGGTGACGCTGCCTTACGTTCTTAGGGTCCTGGGTTCGAATCCCGGTAAGAGCAAATGTTTGTGTGATGAGCATGGACATTTGTTTCCGAGTCATGGATGTTTGTATGTATAATAAGTATGTATTTACAAACAAAAAGTATATATGTAGTATATCAACTATCTGGTGTCCACGACACAAGCCTTGCTTAGTGTGGCACTAGATGGCGCTGTGTGTTTGTTCAGCGATATTTATTTATTTATGTTTATTTTCTACCATGTGGAAATCCACACTTTACTTCAACTTAGTCAGGAGATGTAATGATTAGATGAATGCAGCTCTAACACTGCAATACTTTATAATTGAAAACATATGACTCGGAAACCATGAAATTCGGACGCCGACATCTTATTTTCAATACACCACAGACAATTTCAAATTTACTAACAGAACAGCGCACTCGAAATATCTTTAGAGCAAAAAGAATTATAAGTACAGAATATTTGAGCGTAAAAGAGAACCATACAGAATATTAGAGCGACAGTTATACAAAAACAGCGTCGAATTTTAGTTACTTAGTTTAGTATTAAATTAGGTAACGTAACCTCAGCCAATTTAGTTTCGCAAACTAAGTTCAAATTTTTCACTCGACACGATCCTTTGCACGTGCGTCTTGATATTTAACTACCAATAAGGTGAAACTCGGCGGGGTACCAGAACAGCTGATTCTGTGCCTCAAGGTCCCGGGAAGGCGCACCCCGACACCCCGGGAGAAATCTAATTTAGAACCCCTGTATACCCCCGCGTAATCCCCCCTCGCCTGTCTCGCTCTAAACCGACCGAGTTCGTCGGAAAACTTGTATGAACATAGTAATCAATGTTTGTGAGTATTTGTTGAAGGAGAGCTATTTCAAACTACATAATGTAATGTATAAAGTACGTAAATAGTTAAATACCTTCAGGTACCTAGTATATAAAATAAATACGGGTAAATATCCATTTGCATTTTGATAAACTTAATCATCATTTCAGCCGAAAGACGGACATAGGCCTCCCCCAAGTCTGGCCACATTGACCGGTCCCTTGCGACTCGCATCCAACTGATTCCCGCAACCTTCACCAGGTCATCGGTCCACCTAGTGGGAGGTCTTCCAACGCACCGTCTTCCGGTTCGCGGTCGCCACTCCAGCCCCCGTATTCATAACGCTTCGATTCGCTTCCGATTCGGGAAGTCGTATGTGTCTATCTCGGTCGTTTTCGTAATGCCAGAAGAAGACAGATATACGAGTTGTCGAATCGGAGACGAGTCGAACGTTTGTGAATACGGGGTCATAACTTTTCGGCCCCATCGGCCATCCGTTCTGCGAGCAATGTTACCTGCCCACTGCCACTTAAATTTATATACCTACTTAATAGAAATAAAAAAAACATAGTGTACTGAACACCCCCCAAACTAACATGAAAAGTTATTATAATATCTACAGCATAGGTACAAAAAAATATTTTACAACTGGACTCTATGCACGTTGTGCACTGAGGTTTATTTTTAAAATAACTCAAGACAAAAATATGCTAAGTTTTTTCGGAAACTTCATAAATAGTCGATTCGTTTTATGTGTCTATAAAGAATAGGTACAGGTTTTCATCTTCAAAATAAACTAGACGCCAAGATAATCTACTATCACACGCATACAACAACTTTCTAAACAGAGTCGTAAAATTCGCATAAATCTATTAACATCCGTTTTATCATTTATGTAACTGAGTCAGCCCAGGGCCGCCACTTTGTTGTTATTTTCCACTAAAGAGTATATTTCAGCTTGAACTGTGCCAAGAGTAATTTGGAGTACGTAAGTAGCATAAACTGATGTAGGTTCAGTATACGGTAGAAACAGCCACAAACCGACCGACTGAGAAGAACATCACACAAAACCTCTTGATAACAGATAACTCCACAATTGTCACTTTGATAAAAATACGCACGAGACAACGTTGCCGCTCCGCACCAACCCACCCGTGCGACGTTGCCGCGTCTCCACGCCGGCGGCCATTTGCAATTCAGATGAGAGCTAGTCAGTAGTTAACTTGTTACGCCACACACTCTCAAAATAAAAACAATGTTTTAGTAATAAATTATGGCGGATCTAAAATGTGTTGCTAATATAATCAGTCTCGCGTCAATGCACTTGTGTTTGACTTGTGAAATAATTAATTACGTCGTAATCTTTTTCGCGCGACACATTGCTACTGCTCATAAAACATTTAAGTAGGTAGGTAGTTGACATTGTACGAAAAGCACCTAATTAAAGATTAATTGGTGACTACGACGAAATAGAAGTACCTACAAACCTATTAAATCTCTCTTTGTAGTTGTACCCACGATCAACCCGTTTTAGGGCAAATTAATCACCTGCCTAGTGCTTAGGACCCATTTACAGATGTGCAAACGAAGTCTATACATTCTCACGCTAAAGACAATGCTGTCAAATAAGAATAAATTAATATTAAGAACAGGATACAAAATTACAATGGAATTTATTGGTTATTATTCTTTATTCTCCAATAGTATTTTATTGTTGTTATTGAACCGTCAATGTGCTAAATTCTTGAGTCCATAACCAACTATCACTTTGAAGGCGTGGCGGTAAGGCAATGCCAAGTTCTTGAACTACGGAAATTAGACATAATTAAGTATCTAATACCGCACCTGCCTATATCATCCTTAATACATATATTATATTACACTCACGTCGTTTTCCCATTACTCTGCAACTACAGAACATACTGCTATATAACACATCAATTTACTCCTATTATCCCAATTTATTTGGCGAACATACCTGACGAAGTATGAATTTTCGCCCACAGGGCCAGTAATAATCATTGTCTAGTCAAAATCTTACGTGGTGTCACCAGGTGCATGAGTTTGTAGTCTATAGGTTAGTTGCATGTCTAAATGTTAGCATGTTTCTTATTCAGTTGCTCCGTGTCATTCTAGTCGCGACCGTCCGATCAGGTTTCTGCTGGCCCAACGGACGTATAGACTTTCACGCAACCATGCGAATTCACACATACATGCAATATTTTCATGAATATGATGCAAATGATTAACTTCGTATAACTTTATGACTTCATTCCTTTCCAGGCACAGTTTGCTACTGCATACCTAATATCGCTAAAAGCAACGATTGAATTTTAATTTCGAATTCGAAGCATAACCCACAAGTAGGTACAATAAAAGTGCTAGCAGAAAATACCCAGCAAAAAAATAAAAAGTATGTTGCGAAAGCTTTATGTTCCAAACGAATACTTTCATTTCTTTCCTTTGGCAAAGAATGCCAATTTAAAAAAGGCAGACTCGGTAAAAATGAATGAAACGGAAGTATTGTAACAGACCATGGCATAGTAAGCCGCATGGTGGATATGTGCCAGGAATAAGTGCTTTGGTTATTTGTTATAAACATGAAGCCACTGCCAACACTCGATCTGAACTGATCTTTATACATTCTGGCATAGCCGCAGTAACTGAAATAAACATTTTTATATACCTACTTAGTATAGCTACTACTGACAAGTCATTGCACGTGTGATCAAGAAGCAGATTTTCAAAGAACTGCCCATACCTCGATGATTTGTCAACTATTCAGAGAATAGAATTGCGTCCCTAACCCTGACTGAAACCATCTAGACCTAGATTACAATAATTATCAATTTCAACTGAGTAAGTATTTGTTGAAATAAAAACCTCTAAGGATGTAAGGATTAGCCAAAGCAGAAATACTTTCTACGTAATACGTTCTTGAAGATGATTTTAGTGTGGCTTGGCTTATTTCGATACTGACTGCAAGGTTTACACGTTACCTAATACGACTAACATGTGTGGCAAGCCTGCTACGCCGTCAGTTTGGCTAATAGCCTGGAATCAACGCAAAAATACCACAATATGTGAATAAATTTCACCCCGAGCACAAGCGTGGCAAGGGATATTTAGATTTACGTCATAAATTGCTACCAGTGGGTACTTCAGCTTTATTAAGATTTTATGCTCACTCTCGCTTAGTTTTGTCGTGTATCAGCGTAAGTAATGAAATATGTATGCCGTGACGCCGTAAAACAATGAAAGTATGATGTACTTCTTGGAAACTCGAACAATATGGTGCTATGTCGAAAAAGTCCCGTTTTGGCTTGATAAAATCCTTAGAAGCAAAAATAAAGTTTTTATGTAGTAGCAGGGTGAAATGATTTCGCGACGATATGGAGCACCCGAGAGGGTTGGGTGAATGGATTTTGGAATGGGCATAACCCTTCCGCTGACACAAATAGGAATAATCCAGCTAAAAACGGGGTTTGAGCGGCTAGCTTCCTATGTAAGGACGAAAGGATTTAGAGCGGAGATAAAACGGGACGAAGGGGTACGGAAATCGCGCAATCAACGAAATTCCGGGCCATTAACGCTACGATTGGTCTCGATTCTCAAATCTAGACCCAACAGTCAGCCAGCCACACCAAGGCTGGAAAATAATTCGAAATGAAAAGTTTTAAGCTTCTATTGAATTTCTCTGAGCCCACTGTGCAAACTTATGAGAATATAGGTACGGTGAAAACGGGGTGAGCCTACCGGGTAGTCGGATGTGATACCTATTTAAAATTACGAAAATCATTAAAGATTTGGTTGATCGCCAAGTGCTTATTATTTCAGATGAATACCAAATTTTGACTGCAGTCTGCGCAGATTGATGGAAGCGAAAGTAAATGGCAGCTATAAAGAAATGGTAGGCCATAATATGCTTTAAGAAAATGCGTCACAATCGCATATTTCTTTGAAATGTTTGTCTCTTATCGATGAATTGTCATGAACTTAAAGATGCACTTGAACCGCAGACCGAATGCCTGTGATAGTTATTTTCATTTTTTTCTCCCAATTAGGTATCACGCACAACTAAAACGCATTTGATTACATTAACATAACGCGTTCTGACATTCGCATGTAAGTTTTGTGAATTCATTAAAAGTTTGATGTTGCTATTGCTACACACTAATTGAATGAATGGTATTTTACGGTTTATACCGCGCAGAGCGGCAACGGCGCGTGGCGCCCGCCCGCACCGTGCGAGCTGGCAACGTGGCGCCTCGTATCCGTCAGAGCGGCAACACGCCCCGAGGAACGGCAACGTCTCGCACTGATTCAGCAGTTAACATTCAACGGAGATAGCATCGATTTATATAGAAGTTGTTGTTTTAATTTCAAGGGAATTGAAGGTTAAAGTTATTGATAGTTTGAGAAGGTAGGTACGTAATCATTGTTATTATTTAGTGAGAGTGTAATATCAACAGATCGCAAATTAGGGGCCAGCTACACCTACCATTGCCGTCAAACCATTTAAATAGGTAGGTACCTATTTGTTTTTCTCTGGTGAATTCTGCATTGAAAAGCAAGCCTCAGTCATTCAGCTTTATAAGTAGGGTACTGTTTAGATTGTATGAAAGCAGATGACCTAGACTCAAAAGAATTCTCAGTGGAGATTGTCACGTAGGCCACTAACTTGCAGATTTTGGCAGTTCGGTCTAGATTTAGACCTCTCTGCTGGATTTGGTAGGTACTACCTACCTAAATAAAATTACAACCGAACGCACATGAAGCATTGTGAATAAAAACCGCATGGAATGAAATAAGAAAAAAATTGGTAAGTAGGTACCTAGGTTGGGTTATACAGAGCGCTATACCTACCTACTTATTTGTTTTAATTTTTTTTTCGTAAGTAAGTACCTACCTACTTAAATATTTTTTTACACATGAATTATTATAACCAACACATATTTTTCCACAGACATCAATAACCTGTTTTGTTATCGACTGATGAAGTTGTTACAAACAAACCGTCATTCTTTTAAAACCTATTGTTCTCAGCATGACTCAGATCTTATGCTATTCATTATGTGTTTCCCTCGATCGACGATGCTTCGTCGACGCTTCGACTATCCGACAATATCCGACATGCGCTATTGCATGTTAGTTTTCCTGAAACGATTGGATTTCAAAACAGCATAGTAAGTGGTAGGTAAATACTAGGTAGGTTTTTATGAAACATGCTTTCGGTAAAAATAATGTAGTCAACACAGCAACCGCTAAAGCACCTAGAGTCTAGGTGCTTTCTAGACAAATTGGTTCTGGAAATAAAAAAAAATGTACTTACAATGGTTGTTTTTGGAATTTTGTCTAACGGTGGTTACTCTTTCGCCCACCGGGCATTTCAGCAGTCATTATGGTTGACATGACATTGAAAAATATAAAGAATCCTATGTTATGCAATAAGCACATTTTCAATCAGCCTCAAATGCAAGACTTTTCTTTTAATACCGGGCGGGGCGCGGTGGATATCTATTGCGCTCGTGATTCTATTTTTCAACCCTTCGTTCGCTCAAGACTCAAAATCAAAACTCATAGGAAAAACGAACTTTCCTCACACGTTGGATAAATAACTATTAATCATTTAAAGTTACATCTTTAGTATTTATCATTTAAAACCTTTCAGTAATCTTCGCTCTCAATACTCCGTTAGTTCCATACTGCCAATTTACGATGGGACACAGCAACCCAGGATATAGCGCAAAATTGCGAATTTCACAACCAGTCCTTTGAATCCGAAATCGCTCACCTTATTTCGTTTACATGTCTCTAGTAATTAAATTATCATCGTATCTTCATCCTAGCTATTAGTTCAGATAAATTAAGCAAATCATCCACGCAGGCGATATGCAGACATTCTTAATAGTCAAGGTCAATGTCGTTTGCCGAGTAAACATGCTCGCCGGGTTCAAAGATAACATTTTTGGGCGTAACAAAAGTAATAAAATTGATTAATGACGTCTTCAATTTTGAAATGCGTTATTTTTTGCTATCTGATTGATCATACTTATTGCTGGGTTTTTTGATCATGAACTACCTAAGTGCATCAAAAAAAGTGAAGTGGTATGTCTGCATTTGTTTTATTAAATAAATTAGGGTATTAATTAGCTAATTGAATAATGTTAGTATTATTTTAAAGACAAAATAGCTTATATCGGCAAATGATTTGAAATCAATCGTAGAACATAATAACCTTACCGCAGACCGCATGGCACACAATCTAGAAAAAAATAAGATTTTTCATTAGAAAACTAGTATTTTTGCAGTAATCTTTTAGAAAGCAACTTTCTATTTAGAGAGTAAAGAAGGCTGAAGCTGCACAAGTCCTTGAATGCTTTTTAAAAGCCTGTGGACTTACGTAATCCAATTTACTGCACGTTCACGAATCCAATTACTGGCGTCGATGAGTAGACTGGCGCTCGACCGACGACCGCATAGACTGGCACTACGAGTGCTGCGACACACGCCCAAGATTATAGGGAGATGGTCGGAGATTAGAAGATGCTTCTATGTTCAAGACATTCACACACACTTGGCTGACCCTGATAGTCTAAGCAACATGGGAAACATTCAGTCCGCTTTTGAGGGCTGACTTCGCAGCTAAAGTGGAATTCAATTCAGTGCTTTTACGTGAGGTTGAGGATTCTTATTTGTGTGACTTGAGATGGCACAATATTGCGTGCGTGAGTGCGTGACTAAAATATCCAGGTAAGGCTAATTTGTTCCGTTCTTCAGCTTTACCTGAATCTTTGTGTCTCTGGAGTTGTTTAATCTTTTTGCAAATAGTTTCATTGGACCTTTTCGCCGAATCGTTACGAACAGTCAAAAGACTCAAAGCTCAAAAGTCTGACAACCAGCTTCACCAAGTATCGAGTCACCAGATCTGCAGTCGCCATAAAATACTGGTATTCTGCTGCATACGGTTAGAATTGAAGTCGACCCCAAAATAGGCGGGAAAAGGCTAGGCAGATGAAAATGGTTTGAGCCCACGCACGCCTAGACAAAGAACGCAGTCTCTGACGTCCATGAAAATCTAAGTACTTAACAAAACGTTGTGAACGTTTCATGGGAAGGGGCCGTCCGACGCTTGCATATGCGAGGGAGCATAAAGATGCAGATCTGTGTGGCACCGACAATGCACCGGATGCGCGTTGTGGCCGCAACTGATGCTAACACATAAACAGCGCACACATGTAAAGTCTGCACATGCATATTGCTGGACTATTGTTGCATTCTGCTATGTCTGCAGTGCATGTAATTGTAGACGTATCATACGAAATCATTACAAAAACTTCTGCAGATATCGATCATGTTATAAATAAAGTAATCGCAAATTTTATTGAAGACTGAAATAAATTCCAAGTTCTCTACTTCGGTTCGAAAAGAAAAGTTACTTCAGATGTTAATTTATCGCTCTCTTACATCTCGTTATCAAACCGATGAGTGTGAAACTATGAATCATTCTGCAAAACTTCAAACAGAAGTAAAAGAAATCCTTGAGCAGTTAACATCTGCATATGGGTTCTAGGAACTGATGTATCCGGTTGTTCAATTGTATGGGCTCTGTACACAACTACACATTTGCGTCGGTTGAACATATTTCTCGGGACTCCGATACGAGTTTTGCATTAAAATCAGAAAATTCCACAGGACAGGCCGACTGTTCTAAAATGTCGTTAGTCTCAGCTTTAGTCAAACCGTTTCTTGCTCCTAATGTTATATCAATTTCCGTCAGTAATTTAGTAATGAGCTGTTTACCTAGCACTTTTTAACTCTATAGCTTTGCCTAATGACTGTGACATGGTGTTTTTTTGCCTCAAGCAATTTATTTAGCCCCACGATGTAATTTACTATGTGATTTTGCGCAGACATTAATTTAAGATAATATCTCCTCGTTTTATGTTGGAGCCGACAGGGACGGTAATGCGTGGGTCAACTAGTGATCTAGAACTAGGCAATAAAAGTACCTACCTAAGTAGTTTGATACTTTAGTTGGATTTACATAGATGCAAGTATCGTAGAATATTATATTTTAAGACTTCCTACCTAATTAATAGAATTTCGCCACTGAACTGAGTGACCTAGATCACAAAGGCGAATCAGGAAACATTACAGATACACACAGACACATTACATTCACATCATCGTTATTGTAAGTAAAGGATTACAATAAGACACTAACAGACTAAATACTAACAATCCTATAAGTGAGGATGAACCCTAAACCTAATATTAAACTCTTTTTGTAGAAATAACCATTGTCGTCTAGATAAACGCAATAAAAGTCCGATCCTGTAACTACAACTGCGTAGCTATGAGATTTTTATTCTCACTGATTGTATCATTTTATCGCTGTTTTTATTGCTTACGGAAATTATCCTTTTACAAGCACTACTATAGGAAATTGCAAATCACTTTTACACTCCGTCTGTTGGTATTACTAGCTCCGTTTCGTTTTCTATCCTTCGAAACTTGCAAATGCTGAGCTTCAACAGTGGCGTGCCTGGCTTAGGGGCCAACAATACAGCAAGTTTCTCGGGCAACCTATTTAAGAACATATAAAAGAATAGTCGGATAAAAGAGGTTGTAGGTTTGTATGAAAGTACCGCCACTAGCTTCATGTAATCATGTTAGTGCATTAAAGATTCGAGAATAAGAAAACGAACTGGTATCACCGCACCACCATGTATCTCAATTCCGGTTTTAAATCTAATCTGTCATTTTTGTCGGCACTCAAATGATTGAATTGAAATGTAGATATGTTTTTACTCGAGTCGAGAGAGGCAGTACAAGCCTGGGGCGATGGCAGGCCAAGGCGGGATGTTATGTTGACCTCATCGCTTCGAGGCTCCGAGCAGTATCCCTAAAGACTACAATATAATTATATAGGTAGTATCCCGTCGGACTTGTTTCAAAGAAAGTTGAACTAATAATAAGAAATCCCGAGAAACTTCTGTAACATTACATATACTTAGTGAGTGACGTACGCTTGTAGAAAATAAAATCCCTTCTCTTCTAACACAAAAGGGATTCTCCCTTTGAAAATACAACACAAACACGCGTTGTGGTCGCGATCGGCAATGGAAGAACACTGAAGGCGAAGAGAATATTTTCGGTACCTACAAAGTTTTATTGTAATTTTTCCGTACCTACCTAGTTAATGGCAGTTGTTTTTATTACTAACCGCTTTTTGTTTTTAGGGTTCCGTACCTCAAAAGGTAAAAACGGAACCCTTATAGGATCACTTTGTTGTCCGTCTGTCTGTCTGTCAAGACCTTTTTTCTCAGGAACGCGTGGAGGTATCAAGCTGAAATTCATATCAAATACTCAAGTCTATGGTCTCTTGGAGCTGTGAAAAAATCAAACTTCTAAGTCAACGCGATCAAAAGATACTCCCGTTTATGCCGCAAATTTTCGACACTCGCAAGGGAATCAAAACCTACAGGGTACTTCCCGTGAACTCAGAATCTTGAAATTTGGTACGAAGCAACGTCTTATAACACAGATAAAGGAAAAATTGCGAAAAGCATAAATTTTTAGTTACATCATATAATAAAAATATTTTTAATAAATTTTTTACTTATATACCTACAGGTTTGTACGGAACCCTCGGTGCGCGAGTCTGACTCGCACTTGGCCGGTTTTTTTTTTTATGGATCCCGTGCGATCCATCCACATTACCTGTAGGTACCTATACATTTAGATAATAAAAGTTTGATAAGAAGAACAAAATACTTAGATTTATTATTGTTGCGAACTTTGACTTGGGGTAGAAAACAGCTGCTTTTTTAAGCAAAAAAATCCTTTGTAGAAGAACTAAGAGCTACACGCACGAACGATATTGTAAGTTGGTAGGTAGGTGTATTGATCTCCACCACAAATGCGGCTACCGCGACATTAGATCGTAGGTACTGTATACGATGCTAATACAATTTTTAAGGGTCTCAAACACAAGATTAATTAGGTATGTTCAGGGGACATCGTCCATTTCTAGACGTGCCCCTAGCCTCAGTCTTAAATTAAATGCAGCTATAAATACCCGTAACAATTTTAGAAGGGTAATAAACTGCGAAACTAGTTCCAATTCTGACTAGGTACCTACCTACTCTAAAAAGCTTTTCAATCTAAATTACTTGCGCTCACGACGTAAACAACAAAAGGAAAAGTAAAGTTACCGATATCCTACGCCTTTGCTACCAAGCAGAACTTTGATATCCAAAAATTGCAAGCAATTAAAGCTATAATAATAAACTCCGACATTTTGGCGAGTGAAAAAACTGCGCCTGTTGCCGCCTTGGAAGTGGGTCGAGGCGGCAACGTCGCATAGCGGTACCGGCCGCAGAGCGGCAACGCCGCGTGGTGCAGCGCTGCCACATGTATCGTCGATAAATTCGGTCTCGATACATTCAAGTAAAAGGGAACCATTCATTAACATTTTTGCAGATATGAACAGTCGGGGCTAATCAATCATCCTGCCCAATGAATCAACTTTTTTATCTACTAGGTACTACCAACTGACAAAAATGGTGTCATTAAAAAGTTTGAAACACGTTTATCTGTAAGAACTTACCAGTAAATACGTGAAAAATGTATTTACATCGCTCAAATACTGCACACAGTACCCATTATGTATTTGTATGTAATTTATGTGTGAGCTATATGTAGTTAAACAGAACGAGCTGCGACTATAAATTACTTTAGCGATCCACGTCCCCACAAATCAAAGCAATGAACGTCTATTACTGCATCTGTGAGTAACAAAAACGATCAAATAAACATTCATAGCAACCAAACACTACATAATTGTCTAGAATCTGTTAGAATCGTAATCATTTGTTGTAATATGTATGGTAACTAGCACTTAAAAAGCAGTTTGGACTCCTGATGGAAGTCGTTATAGATGATGGCTGGTATATCTTTTGACAAGCCCGCAGGAAATTTAGGCCTTGATCAACATTTTCAGTATTTTATATAACAAGTTGGCCATGCACCACGCTGATAATGGTTAAAATATAGATGACTCTTGAAGTTATAGAGACCCTGAAACGATTGTGGGCTCCGAAATGTATATTGGACGTTTGATCAAAGAAGTTATCAATTAGAAAGAAAGAGCAAAACTTTAGAAGTGTTTTAAGCCCATGTCTGTAGCTGTGATGACTCTGAAAGGGATGTTTGGTGTTGCCTGTGAGTTCAGGACCCATTTTTTTTAAGCATATAATCATCGTAATAGAAGGGAAGTTGTAAAAACTCGCGTTACCGAAGGCCAGCTCTCCAAGAAGTGCTCAACGATTTCAGAACCTTAGAAATGTTTGCAGTTCCCCCCCACACGTAAACGAATCCTTCACGAAGTCAACTGAACATTCTGTACATCAGTGTCTGGTAATTACTGGTCTAAATAAATGTCTCTCTGCTTATATACAACATATTAAAGCCCAAAACATCAAAGTAGTAAGAGATATTGGCAAAACTAACTTTGTTGAACGTCTGAGAACATCAAACTAAGACTGGGTAATTAAAGTTGTTGGTGCAGCCAACAAGCTTAGTAATAAGCTTTTATGTTAGGTTCCTCAAGCTCCAGTCGTAGAGACGACAGTGAATGATTAAACCTGGGTTTTATGTCCTAATTCGTTTCTTTGGATGGTTCCACCTTGCAAAGGACAAGGAATTGAAGGAGTCACATTCAAAGTTGATGGCCAACGTTCAATAATTGGAGAAAGAGTGCATACTTAAGTATGCGAAACTGCAAAAGTTCAACTGTTCAATATCAACTCATTGAGTCTTGACTTAATACAACTAAGACTCCGCCAGCCACTCTGCGAAGATATGAAAGGATAGAAACAACCCATTTCGTGGCAATTCCTAGAATAACGCTAGCGTTACAACACGTAAACATTCTATTTCTGCTTACTCTTTCATGTGTTAAAAGAGAAACACTATAAGAATAGAAACGAGGAATGTCTGCAGCTTGTCCGTTGGCGCGTCGAGTAAGAGTCGACGGCATCGATTCGCGTTTGTAGGTGAGAAGTGCTCCAGTTTGACGGCAAACTGAATGTGGATGATGGATAGTTACGTGTCTTTGGATCTCTCCCTTTTACTTTGGAAATGATTGGACTCTTAATACCTACTACTGATCAAATGTCACAATTTGATAAGTTTAAACGGAAAAACCCTCGCATTTCTATTACGAAGTCAAAATTTATCTTCGTGTAATAAAAACAAAGCGCAATAACTCATCTGTTTACTAAAACGAAATACCTACCTAGCTCTGCAGATAAAACGATAACTCGACGCCAATTAAAATTATGCAAAAACAAATATTTATGCATTCTGAAAAACAACATCCTTTGTGTAATATTTACCGCGTCGAAGGTTTAGCGTGAAAACATGAAAAGTGCATCAAATTAAAAAAATACAGACAAGCGGACAGCGGACCGTGCGTGCACGATTTGGCAACGTCGCACGACCCAGCCGCACGCTGCCTGGCTGGCAAACACAAACTCAAGACGCTCTGCGGTTGCCTCGAGAGTCGTGCCGAGCCACAAAGGGTTATTTTAAATGTTTTTATAAATACTTGCAATGCCTGCAACATGGGCTTATGAATACACTCACATGCCAAGGTTTAAGGCAGGTGGGTAAGTGGGTGGGTGGGGTCAGATTGAACATTCTATTTAAAAAAAAATGCTTCTATAATTCCTTAGACCGAGTTGGTACTTACTAGGTACCTACATCAAAAAAACATTAAACTACCTACACCAAAAGAAAGTTATGTACCAATGTAGGTATCTTTATTACTTTCAAATAATTGGTCTTAAAAACTAATTCGTTAGTGATGTTTTAAAGTTTACAACACCTGCTAGCATTTATTTATTTTTCACGGATATCTGTCGTGCGATGTGAATATGAAACAATAACACAATTTATCAATAACTTTAAGTGAAAATAACACAAGTTCTTGGTTCTTATCGTGTTAAAATGAATCGATTCGACAAAGTTTACGACACGGCGACACGCCAGTCGCAGTGGGCGGGCATTCTGTCAGCGGAGTCGCAACGCGGCCAATCACGAGAGTCGAGCGTGCGCACAAACGCGCGATAATGCGTCAGTCGCATCGCGCCCCGCTGCGGAGGTGGCGTTTTTTTCGTCGCAATCGTAACTACGCCTTTACGTCGACGACAGAAGTGAATTGTCAAAATGTCAGTAGTCTTTAATCCCGTTCAATTGATAGAAGAGGTTAAGAATCGGCCCGGGTTGTATAGAGCCGAACATCCTGCCGACCGTGAGGAGAAATTGGCGTTATGGAAGGAAATAGGATCGGTTATTTACCATGGTTGGGAAACCTTCAACAAGGCGACAGCGTATGATAAAGGTTAGTTTGGAAAATAAACGGCCCTAACCTCTGTTATGTCAATGTCAAGTCTGAGAATAACTTGCTTCGTATAATGAGTCACACACTATTTTCGTATTTTGTAATCGTTTTTTTTTTAACGCGATTTACGTAATAAGGTTTAAATATTGATTTAAAGTAGAAGGCGTATGTTCATGTTCTTGACCTAAGTTAGGCTTCAGTTCTGAAAAAAAAACATAAGGACATAAAAGTCGAAATACAGAGCAACAACATTGACGTTCGGTAACCAGTCAGTCAGTCGTTCAATGTCTCGCATGCAGCGACGCGCCGCGATTAATGATAACCGCATTCCGCTATCCATTTCCCGCCCTTTTGCCCTTGTTACATTGTTTTTACGATATAATAACAAAACCCAATAAGGAAATAATGTAACGTAACATCGTAATAACAATTCATATTATCATGTCGCTTCTGTATTGGTGAAAATAAAACGCAATTGTGACTTTATCACCATAATAATAACAATGAATAAAAGAACGTCATTCGTAGTACATGACACTGAACTTTTGTACCTACCTATTATTTAACCTACGGTATTCCACGAGTACGTATTCCACATTCATCTATCATTATTAATTATAATTTTATTCGAGTTAATTACTGTCATAGAGAAATTGTATAACATGATGGTGTTCAGGTATTTGACCGCATTAAAACAGTCTGGTATGAGTACATTATAATAATGGGTGCCTACAACAAACACACACAATATGTAATTTGCATGCCGTTGTGACGTGTGTGCGAAATGGCTGAACTTCGTTAATATGAACGCAGTATGTTACGCCATTTAGTATGAATCACAATGTTCATTACGACCAGATGATGGCGGAAATTTCTAGTTATAGCCAGCACTTTGATTTAATGATGCGTTGGTTTTTTTAACTATTCAATACACAATTATTCATTTAGGCACAATGGTACTGCAGGAAGCAAGATTAGTTCGCCTATTAAAACAGCCCTAAGACTTAATTTTGGCCTTCAAGGTTCAATTTCAAGTCCTAGATTTCGCTTTGATGTGCCAGAAATTCCTGACTAATAAAATTTATAACATGACTAACTCCGAGACTCAAACGAAGAACCCCACGGTACACAGCCGCACTTAGAACTAGTACGCCAACGAGGCATATCATTGAGACTGGTTTTTTAATAAAAAAACCGGTTTCGAGGCATAGTGTTAAAACTTCCTGAAGGGAAATGCTTTGGGACTGAGGGGTCTGGGGCTCTATGATTAGTGTAGAATAAGAGAGTAAGAATTCTAAACATTCCTAGGTCCTAATTACAACAAATTTCCTGAAAAAGTGTTACAGTTACAAAGAAAATGGCGGTCGTTGCGGGACGCGTACAACCGGGAGCTTCGATCACGCCGCTCTGGACACAGGGTCAACCGGCGAGTGTATCGCTACTTCAAGAAGATGAGCTTCCTCGGGGGATACGAGGGCGAGATCAGCGAGGAAGTTGAAGAGTATGTGGATTTTGTTCCCAATTAAAAGTTTCATCGAGTATAAGGAGTAACTTGGATTAAGTCTGAATTACACTGTCTGCTAGGCAAAGGCCCCCAATTCTTTTTTATTGATCTTTTTGTCTATTATTGCGGCTAATCAGTTAAAACACAGTTAATTTTCAATTATTGAGATTTCATACTATGTAGGTTACAAATGTTACAATTATATCTATTGTCACCAGAGAGCAGGACGAAGACCAAGACATTACCATAGAGGTGCCAAACCAGGAAGAGGAAATACCAGTCGAGAAAGTCAAAGTGAAGAAAGTTAGACGGAGAAAGAAGAAACGGCAATCCAGTGACATTAGTCATCACCCTCCAGAGGAACTAGAAATGCCAATGTTCCCTGTGGAAATGGCTGAGAATGAAACAGACAGCGATAGACTCTTTCTATTATCGTTTTTACCAGAAATGAGGCAGTTACCTATTAATATAAAGATGTGGGTGCGAGCCCAGATAGCCAATGTCATGCAGGAAGCAGTCTCTTGCCATTACAACAACACTAGGCCAGGAACTTCAGGGGATAGAAACTTCATTGACGTTATTGACATCAAACGGCAACGACATGATAGCACGGAATAGGCGCCACATTCTTCCAAATAGTTTAGTTGGTGCTCTTGGCATTAAAAATGAATATTGTTTTTTGTTTAAGTTTTAGATATTTTATTTTGTTGGGATTTTTGAGGTAGGTTTTAGATTTGTTTATGTATATTGAAGTATAATTAAAAAGTGTTACATTGAAGAAAAAGACACTGTTCTTTTTTGTCAAATTCTTTGATAAAAATTTGGATAAGTATTCGGAATTCTTAGTAGGTCTTCCAAAACTATATTCAATGCAAACTGCTTTTAATGTTTCACATTATACTAAAGAGTATTTGGGCCCATACGACGATATGTTACGCAAACTACTACATTACTTATAGCCATAACAATTCGCCAAGTTCAAAATAAAAATATTTATCTGATGTATGGACGATTTTCAAGTCTTTTGGCAAAAACAGAGAGTTTACGAGTGTTGCTTTTGTTTTGTTATTAGTTACGCTAATATAAACAGGCCCGGTTTTGGCAATGGGTCAAATAAAAAAATGTTATGCTATGGTTTACTTCTGGGGACTGCGGTACAAAGTCTTGTGAGAGTCAGACATCATGATTCTTTTGGCGCGTGGTTATAGTCGGAATTAATGCCGCCATCTTATATCAAGCTTTTTATTTAATTTGTCTTGATATTTAGTTCGTTTAGTATGTATTAAAATCTTGTAACTGAATTTAAACCAGTTCCCCAGAACTGATTGAGCTGAAGTTAAGGTACACGCACCTTTGGTTCTGGTGACAATACATTTTTATGACAGACATGGCTTTATCCTGCAGCCTAAAAATACTTTTTTTTTTTTAAGAATAATTTTTCATTCAAGCGCCAAAATCTAAGTTCCTTGTCTATGACAACAGTGTCTTCTTGTTTTGAATGGGGAAGGTTGGTCAAAAAACCCACGGTAGATTGCGTGTCCATAGCTAGGTCCCAAACTGACCAATGAGGTCACGTTATTGTCAAATATTATTTGTGTTGAACAGATTTTTGTTACTCTATTTTTTTGTAACGACGACGTAGTTACCAATGTTGCTTATCGCTTAATAATGATAATTGTTTATATCTAATTTGGTTTAGTAAGAAATAGATATATTAGGTATTACATAACAGAGATAAAAAATAAAAGAACGTTGCAGAAATTATATCTGGTTTTAATTATTAAAACCTTAATTAAAAATTAAATTATTTAGGATGTTATTTAAAAATCTGCTTCAAAATTATCCTGTTTCCTTAAATACGTATACAATACATAACTATTATGATATTAGGTTTCTTGTTTACTTTTATTTTTAGGGATTTTTGTAAAATATTTACTTATAAATAATATATTTTCGAAAAGGAGTTGTTATGTTTTATCATATTGTATATGTATAGTTTTTTGTACCCTATCACAATCTGTTGTCATATTTAACTTAAAGGTTGGAAGAGAATGCCTTAAGTCCGTATGTGCCAGAATGTAAATGAAGTTAGAATAAATATTACGTGCGTGTATGTTTGTCCTTGTGTAACAAAATGTTCCTCACAAAAACCACAATTATTATTAGCCCGGCTATTTTCCTCTGTTACATTTGGAGTTACCTGTTATACTTTTGATGTCTTTGTTTCCTGTTTACCTACGTACTTAGTTATTAAAATTAATAAATGTTATCAGGTTTTTTACACAACCTTGCATTATTTTCCCTCGATGTTATACACGATTGACCATTTAATGGGTTTATACCTGGAACAAAAAAAACATATCGTTAGTTTTTTTTTTGCATTTTAATAAACAATGACGGGCACAGGAAAGTCAAGCAGACATTAGGAAAGTTGGTAAGTATTGAATACCAATGTAATATTTTCTGGGTAATCTGAAAAAAGTTTATAATTCAAAGAGAACCAGAAAAAAAAACAAATGAAACCGCAAAGTTTTAGGAAATTTTCGAACAAAGCCAAGTTGGCACTATAAGTGAGAAAAAGTTATAAAATCGCGGCCAGAATTTTTCTAGCTTCCACGCCGTATCTTTTGGCGAAATGCAAAACTTCGCATTTGGAACACAGTTCGTAGGAAGTTCGCGCCCTAAATTTTAAAGTTTCGCGATTATTCTGAAGTTTTGCAATTATTCTTGGAGTTTTGCGTTTTGGTTTATGCATTAGTGGGATATTCTCATTTCCCTGATGCTGTATCTGCGGCTAACGCGACTGCTGAAGCTGAAGCATCTATGGATGAGGATCCATAGATGCTTCAGCTTTCTTTTCTTCTCGAAGGAGACTGGCATAATTAGGTAGACCTACTTAAAAAAATAATTTGGTATCATTCATTTTCTAGCTTCCTCATTTAAAGAAGAAACGTTTAGGGTTTGAGAAGAGAAAGTACCTATAAAGTCACACACAATTTAGTTAATTTTAGCGCATTTTTCTATGTGTTGGTTAGTTCACAGCAAGTCCCTGATAAACAAATGTAAGTACAAATGTTTATACATGACTTAGGTACGCAATTAATACTGCGCACGACTGTTCCAACCTAAACCAGTTTAAGGAAAAAAAAAAGTAGAAAGTATCGCAACTCTAAATCTAATTATGACACCTTTTAATTCGTAAAACTATACAATAGACACAGATTAAACATAATAGACGACGACTCGAATGGTGTAGTGGTAGTGAGACTGCCTTACGTTCATAGGGTCCTGGGTTCGAATCCCAGTAGGAGCAAATGTTTGTGTGATGAGCATGGACATTGTTTCCTAGTCATGAATGTTTATAATATATGTATGATAAGTATGTATTTACAAACAAAAAAGTGTATATGTAGTATATCCACTATCTGGTGTCCACGACACAAGCCTTGCTTAGTGTGGCACTAGATGGCGCTGTGTGTTAATGTCCAGCGACATATTTTTTATTTATTTATTTATATAGCAGTGTTAAATTAATCTAACACATAGATAATAGTTTACATGTAAGTATCGAATAACCCCGAGAGACATTTAAATTATTGTAGGAAGACCACCCACGAAGCAGTTAAACAACTAACTTATGTTAGACACGAGAACTTAACAGGCAAGGCTAACCTCCTATACCATAAAAATAATAAAATCTTAATACTAATAAAATTAGGACAAGGATAAATAAAAAACCGGATCATTTCAGCCGTAATTCAACATTGGTCCTAAAATAGATCCCCAAGGTACGCCTGCTTAATGCCCTTTAAAGTAGAATACAAAGACAAACAAGATTTTCTTTAGCTTAAACTATCCTTTTCGGAGTTTGGTTTTAAAAATCAGAAAAAAACAGCACCATAAATAATTTATTTTCACTTTTTATATGACATTGTCATCATGTAATGTGACATACTGTCAAATGCCTTGTCTAATTATCACTAAAAGATTTTGGCCTTTTTCCTTTGTTGTAGCAGATACATTAATTAGTCCATAGTGCATAAGTGCATAATTAAAACAGTACTTTGTACATCTCTAACTTAAGTAAGTATAAGATTTAAATAAGACTTCCTCCAAATAATTAATATATACTGACCTAGGCTAGACACAACATAGGTAAGTGTGTAAGTACCTATTAATAAATAAAAATAGCAGTCTGCACATGACCCAGTCCTTATTTAGAAAGGTATTTCCTTTGATGTTTCCTACGTTAGCCTGCTGGTATCGTATCTATACGTAATAGAGCACATATCCACTGTGGCGGCATTGATAGTGGAATAACTGTACATAACATTATACCAATATGGCCGTCGGTAATCATAAGACTGACACAACAGGAATTACAATCACGGAGATAAAAATAAACCTTGCTAGCTAATTGATTCATTTGATAATATCATGTAATAATAATTACTTAAATTACCTACGTCATTCAGATTACTACTAGACAATACGGTAAACAAATAAATTACAATAAATTAAAACAAAAACTGAGGACGACCAACCGGCGTGCGAGCGTGCGACGTTGCCAGATCGTGCACGAAACGCAGCTGAGGTGCGGCGTGGCGGCGGGCCGCTGCGACCCCGCTGCGTCATTCCGCGTCGATCGTTCGTACCGGCTGCCGTGTTTTGTTTGTCGCAGTAAAATCGCGGCGTTTCTCAAGTGCCAATCATGAGCTCATACTGCCTTGACGTTGAATCGTTTATAAGTGAAGTGAAGAAGTATCCAGAAATATGGGACATAAACAGTGAAGACCATCGGTTCAAAAGTAAGAAGCAGAACGCCTGGGCGGAGATAGCTCGGGTATTCATTTCTGATTTTGAAGAAATTCCAGATAAGGAAAGAATCGATGTTTGTAAGTATGACGACACTTTCTACGAACACAATAAGCATACAAATCAGACAGAATACATAATTTATCAGCTCTTCAAGAAGTGTAACAAATAACAAGTAGCTCGATAAGATAGTGATACACTATGTAGGTTTAGGTCTTTGTAACGGCCCGGTTTTCATAAATAAACAAGAAATCTTGTGTTAGGCTTAAATTGACAAAAATACAAAACATATTATAACAATTTCGGTTTATGACGGACCAAAAAAACTCCTAAGCGTTAACTCCTTTTTAAAATCATCGACAGTCGGTATAGCTCAGTGGCGTTTAAACTCAGAAAGATCAAGCGGTGAACAGGCGACTCGATACTTTATTTACATAAAAAACAACGTGCGCTATCCAACTTATACCTGTGAAATGCGTCACCTTGAAAGCAGAGGTCGCGACGCGCGGTTGTGCAACCAGTCGGTCGATTGATCGCGTTCGTGGTCGCACCGAAGCGTTGCCTTTCGCTGTGTGTGCAACAACGACGCATCCATTCACTTCAGGTTATTCCTCGGTGCTTACAATAAGGAAAATACATGCTTACTTTGAATATTATGTGTTTCTACAAATTGATGAGTGTTCGACGGTAACAAGTGCGTCGCAATTTTAATGAAATCTAGGCTCTTGACTTATACAAGTAAATTATTAACACAAAAGGCCATTCTTGTTGCAATTCCTGCTTATTACGCCAGAGACAACCTTTTTATTTTCATTCCTTGTAGGATTATGGTTTCTCGTGTCAACCAGGTAGTAGCATGAACAATCGAAAATCCCACTTGCACACCAAAGCTGATTCTTGCGGTTGCTTGGATTGTCCGATCTACATTTTAATCTCAATTGACAACTTTATCCGTCAGTGTGGAATATATTCGTGCCCAAGGTAGAACTTAGAGAATGATGAAAAGAATTAAGCTTCTACAACCACTCCGGACAAAACTAATATAGATTTAAAGAGTGTAGACGAATAAGACAGTAATTTAGAAATTAAGCGGGACAAAAAGAAACATTATGAGCATTCAATGATATTTTCCGGGTGTACTTAGGCTGCTTTTCAATATCGTCGAGTGTGAATATAACGGTAGCTCGACTTTCAAATCGGCTTGGGAGAAGTCACAGTATGCTGAGGACTCAGTGAGACTGTTCCGAATTCTTGTCTGCTAGCGCTTTCTGAAAAGGGTCAAATGAATAAAGCAATCGTCTCCTGGGCTTATTTAATGTTATTGGCGTTCCATAGGATCTTTTCTGCAGTTCCTTCCGTAGAAGATTTTCGGGTAGTATCTTCAATTTCAGCGTCAGGGCAGTGTGGGAGGCATTTTGATTGTAATTGCAGATTGATTGATGGTTGTTTTCTTATCTTAAACTTTCCTTCTTGTTTACCCAGAAGACGAATGAGTGTGTTATTTGTTTCTTCGTGTTTTGATCAATTATGCTGCAAAATAAAATTATTTCTACGTTTATTAACTTTGTTTTTATTTAATCTAGCGAATGTTATATTAAATGTGTAAAACGTGAAATTCTAACAAAAAATCTATTAAGTTACTAACATTTATGGTGGTATAATAAAAGAATATTAAAATAACTATAAAATATAAATATTCCACATTCCAGATCGTAAACTGCACGGAAAATGGAGAAATATAAGGGACTCATTCGTGCGTCACCGTAAAAGGAAATATGGGAAAAAGGGCTATGTGTATGCGAAACATTTGTCGTTTCTCTCTGACTTGTACAATAATAAGAACAGTCAATCGGGAAGTGATGTGGAATGCGAAAACGATGACCAAAGCGAGGAAGAAGAATCTAAAATGAAAAAAATAGGTGTTACAACGAGAAAATTCGATTTGTTAAATGACTCAAGCATCTGGGGTAGCGACCCGGAAGATTCTCCATCCACTATAGAGAATTTAAAAAGAAAAAGGTCCAGCAAGCAGGAAACAGACATAGAATATGTAGATACACCATTCCCGGACGCTTCAGTTAGTTTTAATACTCCTGCTGAGGATGAGGACAGGTCTTTCTTCGAATCATTATTACCTGCAGTTAGGGAGTTCAATATGGACCAAAAACTTGAATTTAGAAGTGAAGTGTTGTGCTTAATTAAAGGTTTAAGGTCTTCCAATGGTAAACGAAACTATATAAAGTTAGACCCGTCTACAGGTGATTTCTCTTAATTGACGTTCTGTTGCTTCATCATTCCATTTTTTATAATAAATAAAAGTACGTTTTTGCAAAGACTGTTGTATTCATTGACGAAGATGACGACATGAGATGGAATTCTTTTAACAATTAAATAAAGTCTTACTACCTGAGTATCTATTAATAGAGAGCAATACGGCATACCCAGACCCACCCAGTAGGCAGGACTACATTGCAGGCTTACAAATAATACAATATAATTTCATGGATTCATCGATATCATCATCGCAATCTCCAAAAGTCCTCCAAATCCTTTCCTTGTTACAATTTAGGTACTTTTTGCATTTGTGTTGTTCTGCTTCTCTCTATCCCAGCCATCGGGCCATCATTAAATTCATCGATTTAACTTATAATATAGCTTCTTAATCCATACAATAGGTGCTTAACTAAACAAGGTTTTATTTTTCTAGGTTCTAAAAGTACAACTCTCGACATTATGAACTTATGATAGGTACTTTCATGATAAGGTGATAGGTGTTGAAACCTAGGTCAGGTATTTCAGACATGGAAGCCTTGGAAGCACAAATTGCCATAAGAAAACAACCCAGTGAAGTTGAAATACTTAAAAAGATAGGTAGGTACACATAGCCACATAGCATCTGTATACATAACTATAGTCCAATACGAATGTATAAAGATGAATGAAACGAGTTTATAAACATCAAAATTTATAAATAGAGCTCTGACGATACAAGACTTACCCAAATATTTAGAGCAAGTGAAATAACATTGCTATTAGTCGTTCTATCGCCGAAAAGCTACACAGATCCCTAATGTAATAAATTACATAATACGAAAACGCCCGGGACTAGTAGAAATATATTTTTTTTAACTTAAAGTCGGACGAGCTTAAAGCCCAAGATGGAGGCTAGCTTACAAAGTATAGCTAATTTGAACATGGTGAACATCCCAGAGATGCCAGGCCCAGATCTAACGTAGGATTAGAGTAAGGAGCGCAGGCAACAGGCAACAAGTAATGATACACCAGTCAGTCTTGTTACAATAATCTGTCTAAATAGTAAGTTCTGCGAGCTGGCAACGCCGCGGGGAAAGTAGCGGGGCGGCAACGTGGCGCGATCGATAGAACGCGGGGGAGCGGCGCAGCGCGGGGCGGCTGACCCTTCCGACAGCCACATACATTATACCTACTGCGTATATCATTGAGCGTACTGAAGCACGTGTTTGGTTGACATCGAGCGTGCAACCAACGGGTTATCATGGAGGCGGAATGCGACATCTCGAAATTGTTCTGACTTTTTTCTTTACAAATAAATAGAAATACCTATATCTACGTAGTCAATGTCGTGAATTCCTCTGTAGTAAAGTCTGGTAAGGACGTTAAGGTGCAAGATTTTGAAAAATAAAATTAGAACAAACGACTCGGCAACAGATTCCTATCTGTTGGTAAGTCGTTTAGATTCGATAACTCTTCAAAAAATTTGCAACTTTGTCATATGTATGTACTAGTTTAATTGGAATACTTACTAAGTTACTATTAACTTTTTTGAAACAAAAAACTTAACTGCGGAGGAAGTAAATGATACCGAAATTCTAACAATAAGACTTTCTCGTCAAGGAGATGTTTGAATAAGGAACTTGATCGATGTCATGACTGATATATTGGTTAAGTAATCAAGAAACTCCAAACAAGACTTGAATCTGAATATAAATTAATTTCGGAAAGCACTTGATGAACTGTTATTTTTGTCAGTATTTAGTATTTACTTTAGATCTCGTTAAGTAATGAACTAATAAATGACCGTTAACATTGTGCTTATGCGTCAACATTTTGGAATCGTCTGACTTAACCTTTACGTTTAGGTGTTACCAAAATCCACATCATTCATCACATCTTCACTTATTAGTTCACTGCTCCGAATCATTGCATCCACTGCATCATTTTCTTTATCTTCAGTTTTCGCTTCAATACGACGTACTAGACTAATGACAAAACTTCCTATAATGTCCTTTACTAATTAGGGAAGACCCATGATTTCTGGAATTAAAATCGTTTGATGGAACGTGTCCTTCCACGAATCACAAACATTAGGGCCTCATTAACGTTTAATGAATGAGACGAAAATATCCCTCTTAGAAACAAATGACAAAGTAGTACAGAAGATAATTACAAAAGTACTCAGGGATTATTTCTTGTTCACAAACCAGAAACGTTGTATAGAACAGAAAGTTAGTTTGAACTCTAACTAATTACTAATCAGGTTAAAGCTGCTAATGAATTGCTGTACTAATTCGTTTTACCAGCAATCAGTTCAGTTAAAACTAGCCATCCGACATGCGCAATACTGGAAAATCGATGCAGTGAACACACAGTAGAATTAATCTATGGTCGCTTTGTTTATAAAAAAGGTCGTGTAACATAAACATACATTACTCTAGCCCAAATGACGCGAAGGCCTTTACGAGACAGGCGGCACGGCCTCGCCTCTATTGCAGTGGCAAAGAACCCTATGTAGTCCATGAGTCACATAAAACTCGATGTCAGTATCGCGTGAGAGTTCTCAATCAATAAGGTTGCTTATAATAAAGCCTTTTCCCGTGAAACATTGCACTGCACAGCTGATTACACTGTACGTGCTTTAACGGGTTCAGCAATTATAAGATTGCGCAGGTGTTTTCAAAACTTAATAAATAATTCTTAGTTTTTTTGCAGCAGCAACTTGCCGGCAAATTGTAGACTCTGGTAAATGAAATAACAGCTGGTATTAAAGCTTTATAGATGTAACTAAATAGGTACTGTAGAAATCGCGCCGAACAGAAATGTAAGCTAATACCGAGCTGCACAAACTGCCGTAAGCGAGGTACGAGTTAAAGCCCAACAAACTGGGTGTGTCTTGCCTGGACTAGATCTCGGGCGAGGCAGAAAATCTATAATGTTTATAGTGCACTACGCTCGGCGTCCGTCACCCTCCGAGGACACGACAGTACCTGCCACTTAGCGCTTTGTTTGCCTCACAACAGGCAGACTGAGAGGCAGGGTGTTCAGCGCAGCTGCGTAATAAGTAGGATGTATTTTTTGTTCTGAGATCGCCCTAGAGTTTTTATGCTTACCGGGCGTGGAACATCCGGTTTAGAGCCCAGCAATAAAACGTTGCAAACAGGTGAAGACTTTACAGTTAAGTACCAACATTCTTAATGGTGGATTAGAGATCACGCTACAGACTACAATACAGTGTAATTTCGTAGGTAAACGTGATAATGCATCCATTAGTGTAATCCTATCAGCTAGAAAATTGGTCGGCTTATATACCCTTTGACAGCTTTAGTGGGAACATATTACAGATAGCTTTTGCCCGCGACTTCGTTCGCGTGGAATAGTGACTTCCGGCAGATTTTTGGTTTTACCCACATTGCCGACTCTTGACCAATAGATGGCGCTGTATGCCCGGAATAAATTTTATTTTTTGTAATAAAAACTATCCTATGTCCTTTCTCAAGTTCCAAACTATGTCTGTACCAAATTTCACACAAATCTGTTCAGTAGTTTAGGCGTGAAGCAAAGACAGACAGACAGAAAGACAGACAGACAGAGTTACTTTCGCATTTATAATATTAGTTTGGATTATCCTTTTAATAATAAAGGATTATTGCTATTCTATTTCTATGTAGGTATTTGCTTTAGCATAAAGTAAATCTTAAAAAAATGTTGATTGTCAAAATATAACCTGAAATCAACTCCTTAAATATTGGGAGCAATATGCACGCTGATAAACACGTAGAAATTGCCACATGTTTTAGAATATCCCGGTAAAATAGAAATATTGTCATAACAGCAGACAAACACTCACAAACAAGTCCAATTTTGCATGGTATTTTGATTGCCGTGTCAAATCTTTTCCATTCATGTATTCAAAGTAGCTGATTAGTTCTACGTCTGAGGCAAAACTTTAAACCACATGTGAACTGAATAATTTGGGAAACAACTGTCGATACAGCAAAATATGTTCCATGTTCATTAACATTTGCTTATTTTGTGTCTGTTCTTCTTGAAATGATAATGCCTGAAGAAATGCTGCACGAAAAGGAACAAATTTTGTTTAATATAAGAAACGAACCGGCCGGCCGCGGCGGCATGCGGCAGCACTAACTAGCAGTTTGGAATCGCTCGAAATTAGCCAGACTTTCTGTCGGTGCGAACCATCCAGCACAAAGTAGCGCGTCTTCCGTCTGCTTCAAATATAAAATAGGACCCTAATTTATTTCGTGGTTTTAGTTTTATTGATCTTGCAAATAAGACCAGACGTAGCGGTTTATAACTACGTAGGTACTGATGTTAGTGTTTTTTGTCTAACGGCAATAGAAACCCCGACCATATATCATTAGTAATAATCTCTAAGTCTGCTACTGTTACGAGTATTTGTATAATCTACATTAGATAGCTCTAGAATAAGTACGAAGTTAAAAACATGTCGAATTTCGTTCGAGTCTTCCATTTTGTTTCTCTCACTTATATTTCTTGCTATCCTATGTCATAATGTCAGTCCCGATTAGATACAAGGCGAAAATCAACAGCTTCTAGCTCTATGATATTAATTTAAATGAAGAACAACACTAGCCATTATGCCGACGTCTTCTGATTAATAGACTGTGATGTATTATTAATTACTAATCAACCGGTGAGATCATTTATAACACAATAACCTTCTAGCTTGTTCTTTAATCAAAAACTCGGAGTCCTGTTTGTGTTTCATTAAAGTTCTTTACTGGGAAGACGCTACTAGCCAAGCCCCAGTTTTTATTTAAAAAAAAAAGAGCTATAGAAGAAAAACAAGTGTTGTATTTTGTAGACCTAAAACAACACGATCGAACCAGTTTATATCTGTTAAAAATCTATCTGCGCCGACTGCTACCGAATGGAGATTAATGAACGAAGCCACTAAGCGAGGGAGGTATGCAAGGTCACACCAAATTGCCGTGTTTGTCTCTTTCAACAAAGACAGACTGTCGAATTCCGAGAAAAAATATGATGATGTAAGTGTTAAAGTTATAGATATAGACGTTGAAAGTTGAGATTCTGTTGCAAGTAATATTTAAATATCAATTTTAAGAGATTTATTTTCAATGTATCCAGTTCCAATGTTACAATTCTTTGGGGCTGCGGTGTATTCTCAATTCTCACATACACGCTGCTCTCTCTTTAAAAGCAGGTAAAATTCTATTGTATAAGGTGCCTGTTGTTGCCAACTGCTGCTATTATTATTCTTATTTGTGTTGTGTCCGACTTGTTAAACACGTTTACCTCGATATGATTCGCAAATGTAATCCTAATCCATTCGACGTCTTCCTCAATACAATAGCTAAGAATTTCATACAGTCTAGAGCAACCTACAGTCATGCTCAATTTCATTGTATTATTCGTTGGTATATTGCACGTCCTATTTAAAACTTTAAGACTGAAGATCTCTAAAATACAGATGAAGACAGGACAGTCATGACGATATCACATAATTTTATTATTACTATCCACAACAAAATTATACATATTTCAATTCAAAAGCAAATACCTAATTCAATAGAGTAGGCTTGATTTCAAAATTGAAAACATACAGAGTTTCGAACCGCTCACAACAATTTTCGTTGGACGAAAGTGAAAGTTACATTAGAATGTTTTTCATCGTTGTCGATTACGGAAAGATACCTATCAAGCTGCAATCGCAACGATTAGTAAATACCTCGTCTAGTAAACCTTTCAGCTGAATTAACGAAGGAAAAGAAGAACTAAGTGACGGATTTCTAGAATAGCTAAACATTGTCTAGTATTTTTTTACTTTTGTACCTATCTAAAAGATCTAGGTCGCGATGGACTGAGTCATGGCTGAGATTTGCTGTAGGGACTACCCTGCTAGGAGTGCTAGGTCATCTATAAGCTCTCCTTCATCCTCTTTTCTGAAGACAGTGAAGACACTCAGGCATGAAAAACTCGAGTCCGGGCAATGCACGAGTGACGCAAGCCGTGCAGCGGCCGCGCGTAACATAATAAATAATAATAGGCGCGCGGAACGGCAACGCGCATCGCTGGCGGAGCGGCAACGTCGCCCGCCGATCGATGCCGAGCCACGTTTATCGGCTGGCTCCAACTTTGTTTTGTCGGCCGGCCGGCCCGGCTTCAGGCCCCGACTGCGAAGTGTGCGAATACTATCACACGCTCCAGCTTCTATTTCATGTTTAGAAAAAATATCTTTGTGGTTGAAAGAAAATAGAGTAAGTCGAAAAACTACGGTTACGAGAAAGTAGGCTATTTTTGCTCGAACGCTGAAGTCGATTGTAGATGAGCAATTTTATTTCAGTCCACTTTTATTACTTTAGACTGGCTCCAGCACTACTTTTCTTCTACCGTCCTATTTTTAATTTCTAAATGCATCCCAGACACAATTAGAATTTTGATAGCTTATTAGATACAGCCACTAAATCATCTAGAATGTTAGTTAGCTTCTTGGTTGTATTGGTTAACCTGATTTCAAGTACCATGTTGAATTTGTCGTTTCTATTTCGTAGCTAGACCCAAGTTTCAGTTAAGTCGTACTCAACATACATTCAAAATCAATACTTAGCTCTTTGGAGGATTCAAGACGTATTTACATAGCCAACAGTATTTAGATACCTCTGACCTCTCTCCCTAGTACAGAATTCATGGATGAAGGGAGTATTCGTGGGTTTGCGTCGGTAGTCAATGTGTGCATGAGTTGCATGTTGGATGACTAGTTTGTCAAGTGTGGGTTCGCCTTCGAGGCTTGGACTAGGGATGCCCGATCTTTTGCTTTGAATCGATCTTTTGGATCGTAATGGATCGTAACCTCGTGAATCGATCCACGATCTGAATCGTATTGCATTGAATCGATCTCATTCGATCTCGGAAGATCGTATCGTGTTTTTATGAAAATCATAAAAAGGCACAGTATTACGCATGCAATTTTTTTTTTTTTTAAGCCAAGCCAAGCTACAGATCCCAATTGTCTGCACGTAAGCTTTTCAAAAATAATAATTTAGACAAAAGAACTGGATCTAGCCTTTTACGGCTATCGGTCAAAGTATTTCCCGCTAATGAAAACAGGCGTTCTGAAGGGACAGATGTTGCAATAAACGTCAAATACTTTAAAGCCTAACAGCTTAAGTCCGGCCAGATAGTAGACCTGGTAGTCCAATATGTATGTGTGTGTCTTTGCTTGTCTAGCAAGCAACGGTTCCCTCAAGTACTGTTTTAAAATGTCATCCAGTCCTTCTTTTGAAATATTTTGATGAATGATGAATGAAATGAAAACAACTTAGAGAACGGTGTTCTCAGACAGAACATCAACATACACAGCGGAATAAAATAAACAAAATATTAACACATACCCTCATTTCATATTTCATACTCGGCGCAGTCCTAAGTAATTCGAAGCTAATTTTTAAGAAGAAAGGTAGGTAGGTGTAATCTTACTTTGTTGTAATACTCTGTCCCCGCCAAAATGCTAGTGTTGGCAAAGATCATAAACATCATTATAGTTTGTATCATTTTTGTTTTTTATTGATACGATTTTTTCATACGATCTTCCAGGCATTCGATTCGATCTGAGCGGAGATCGCATCCTGTTGAATCGATTCAAAAAATCGATAGATCGTATTGCCGTGAATCGATCTTCTCGAAGATCGATTCAGATCGGGCATCCCTAGCTTGGACGTTCTCGTGGAATTCATCAGTCATTCGTGCGTTTACCCGGCAGGCACTTACAAGAATGAAAATGATGTATAGATACAGGAATGTAGTAAATAATACTTATTTTCGCTTATTTATCTAGTTACGTCAAATAGGTATTAGTACTACAGACCTATGGGGAGGAAGACCAAAGTAAAAATATTAATGAAAGAAAAAGGAGGTAATAATTTTGTTGGCAGGTTGACAGGGATATAGACAATGTGTAGTGCCGCAAGTAACATGGGATAAGAAGAAGAAGAAGATAATGATATTGATGGGACAAGGCAATATCAATTAGTACCAAACGTAATTTGATTGGATTTCGAAGGTTCGTATCGTAAGGTTAACTGGTGAAGAATGCCTCGCCAATATAAAGTTAAAATAAATAAAGGCAACAGCCTTTTTCCCCGCATCTGACCAATATTATTGCCTTCTAAGTACCTATGTCAGTTTAGTTCGTTGATGAGAAATAAGACAAAGGTTTTAAACCAAAACATTTGTCAGTGTCAATAGTTCCAACATTGATAAAAGGGGAAGGTCAGTTTGTTATTACTTAAGTAAGTATTAATATTGGCCCATAGGTACGTACTTAACCAGCTCAGTCACGATTAGCAGCTGCTGCTTAAAACCACGTGACCATATTGTTAATAATAAATTGGCAACAACCTTGACAAAGTTCTGCGCACTTTCTTAACTGATTAGTCACTAAGACGAAGGTCTTTCAGAGGACCTATTTTACGAATAATCTAGAAAATGTTATTGTGGGTAGGTAGCCCCTTTTAAAATCGTAGCTTCTAAAAGGACTAATGGTTGGCGAATTTATACCTACAACTTAAAATGAATACCTGAGAAAGATACCAGATACAATAGAAATAAAGCGACCCCCAAATACAAAGCACGAAAAGTTTTGGCAGAAGGCACGTAGTCTGAAAGCTCAAACATGAAAGCGAGGTTTTCTCAAGGACCTTAAAATTAAACAAACGGGAGGAAATCCAATCAGTTGAAAATCAACCCAGATTGCACGATTCGTATGTTTACAGAAGATTTTGCAGTAACCATATTTCCGCCTGTTTGGAAACAAGACTTCAAACACTTATAACGTGTCATAGTGGTCTTCGTGCAGAGTTGGCTTGCCAAAAAACTTTCAATCATCAGAATGATTAAGGATTTCGCATTGTAAGCCCTAGAAGTACAGAATCTTTAACCAAACTTACAAGAGATACTGCAATCGAGTACAAAAAACCTCATTAAAACGCATTCACGTCCGATGTTTTTCTCTTTACCCTCCAATTAACAAACGCCCAAAATTAAAACCAGTTTCGGCCCATTTAATTGGCAGGGAACCGTTATTGCATACTTACTTATTATACACATATACATACTTACACCAGTTTGCACGTTATCCAATTCGCAATGCCATCCAAGTTCGAATTTCGAATATTTACTTGTGCGGTGTGGTGTGAGGAGCGGCAACGTCGAGCGCACGGTGTGGCAACGCCGCACGGCGCTATTTCGCTACCCGTCTCGGAGTGATCCGGCGAGATCAGCTGTACCTTGCGTCTGTGTGTGTTTACTATACAGCGCGCGTACAAGTTTATATGTTGTTTGTGTGCGTTAGAACTGGATTCTGTTTTGTGAGATTCTGCTCGGGAACTCGGGGTAGGAAGGGTACGTAACGTGAGTGGGAGATTTATGTTTTCATTGCTAAAAGCTTTGGTGGCTAAACAGACAAAATCGTCTTTTTTTTTAGGATCATTTTTATTATGATATCGGTGACCTTAAAAACTAATCTTAGCTAAATGACAACGCCCACATAATTCATTTAACTAGAATCAGTTTTTTATGGATTTAAAAATGCAGTGAGAATTCAATCAGAGTATTCGAAAGGCTATTTTGGAACATTTTTGATAGAAGCAGCCTGAAAATACGCAGCGCAAACATACAATTCTAGGCATTTACCTACATACCAGCCACCGCGCATTATGTACCAAACGGAATACATTTACGATGGAAATTGTCGAAAATGTTCTGCATAGAATGAAAATAAATGTAGAACGCATAGGTATCGGTCAAAGTGGTTTTATTGAACGAAATTTTCTAATATTAAACAACGGTTAGATTCCGATAATAAATACAGGTGATTCACAACTACTGGTAATACTATCATTGTTCAGAGAATACAAAGAGCAATACAGTCACATTCTTATTGAACATTTTTCATTAATACACGGCTAGAATTTACACCATCAATATCGTGGAATATTTTTTTTAAATAATGTCGTGGCACTTTTTTGGCAGTCATTTTCGCTATCATCTTGCAGGCTGGCAGAAAAATACCACAAATGTACGGCTCACGGGGCATAAGATATTCTCAAAAACACAGTTTGTACAGATATCCAAGAAATTAGAAGAATGAATTTTCTAGGCACCTGGAGTAATAAAATTAAAGACGTAGGTACTTATCAACAAGAGATGTATTTGAGATTGTCTGAATAAACTTAAAAACTAAATTCACTTAAATGCTACGTCTACATTAATTCCTCTTTCACAATATCTATTGCGTGGTTTAGTTCATCATCGTCGTCTTGAAAAACATAACTTTCCGTGTCACCACTTTCCATTTTGATAAAATTCACTGCACTTTGTGTTTCCTCCATTTCTCTCCTGACTAGATCTTCAGTAGTTTCTGTAGATAATGTAAAGCTAAAGGAGGATTCTTGTGCACCATTATCGAGGTCCCTGTCATACCAGGACGGTCCTGCTATAGGGATTAATGTAGCAGCTTGATCTTCCATAGCTTCTTTTACACTAATAGATGTGTCCAGAGACAACTGCTCCATTTTAGCATGGTAAATGACATCAGAGATAAGTTTTTCTGCGATACATCTCTGCATTTTGGACAAGTGGTGTAACTGAGCTCCTACTGATCTTCCGAATGCTGCTGCTGATGCGTCTGACGATGACGTAGGGTCCCCTTCTTGGTCATTTTCTGGTTCCACTTCTTGGTCAGTTGATGTTGATGTGGTTGGTGGCCTTTTTAGATTACGTGGAAGTCGCACGTAAACGGTGTCCTGTAATTGAAATAAGAGGTTAACATTTGAAGAGAAATTTTGCGTATTTCTTTAATAAAGAACAAAAGAAAACCCATCAAATTCAAAATGGATGCAAAAAATGTAAAGCTCGCTTTTTGAATCCTACTTTTTTTTTAATTGCTGGGCCTTTCTGAGTAGATCGGCCAAGTTACTCCTTAAACTGTTTTCATGGAAAAAAATGTGCCGGCGCCCATGCACAGTTCTCGTGGTTGTTTCAATGTTTATCCCCCGAACCAAAAGTCTGGAATACGTGCTTGTAAGGCAGTTAACAAGTAGATTTCGAAGGATCTTTATTAAAGCTTTGGTCGATCGAACCGTCTTTTAACTGGCCAACATATAACTTCACGCCCGTAATACCTGATGGGTTTGGCAGACTGTCAAAGGTGTAGCAATCCACACGTAAACCGTTGCTTTCTGTCTCAACTTTTGAACTCTACTTATTAGATTGCTAGACAAAACTGGGATGTTTTACCCTGGCTAGGTTATCAGTACGTATGCAATGCAAGGAGGATCTAAATTACGTGGTCACTAACCATAACATGGTCGTATACGTGTAAATGTCAAATTTACATGAACAGCACATTTTAGTGTTCAAGATAGCCATCAGTGTCCCGGAATATTGACACTGAGAGCTCTTAAACGCAGATCATATTAGTACATTACGCTACTTACATCATTATGGTCAGAATCCGACTCATCTGAATCCGTGTCCTTTTTGCCAGACAAGAAGTTCAAATGCTTATAGTACCATAGTGTTGGTACGTAGTGAACGGACGCACCGGCACTGGATTCAACCTAAAAACAGGAAAACAATCAGTATTTTATACTCGGCTACGCGTCGTACCTACCTATCAGGAATAAAAGTAGCGATTTTTACTTTTACTCCGTAGTTGGAATATTTTTAATACTAAAATTATCCGTAACTTATAGCCTAGTGGTTTTTTTATTGCCGCTGACCCAACTTTTTATAAGTAGGTAGGTAGGTACCTAATACCATTTTCATATGTATGTTACTCATACCTACTTAAATCACGTTTTAGTTCAAAAACATGCTATTCGAAAGTTCCAAAAGGCGCGGTCTGACTACGATGCTGGTCAAAAACGGGAAACTGTCCGCATCGAGAAATACCTTACCTACCTAATGTTATAAAAAGCACAATTGAGAAAATTCAAGTTTTCATTAAACTTTTTATAAACAAAAGTGAACAACCACATGTTTGAAAACATTTTAACATTCATAAGTCATTATATCATAAAGTCTTTCATGTTAAAATGTTTTTTTTTTAAGTTGCTGCAAAATAATTAAATATCGCAGGACATTAACACACAGCGCCACACTAAGCAAAGCTTGTGTCGTGGTCACTAGATAGTTGATATACTACATAATATATACTTTTTTGTTTGTAAATACATACTTATTACATATAAACATCCATGACTCGGAAACAAATGTCCATGCTCATTACACAAACATTTGCTCCTACCGGGATTCGAACCCGGGACCCTAAGAACGTAAGGCAGCGTCACTACCACTACGCCATTCGAGTCGTCGAATGCTTTAGATAAGTATATTTTAAGTCCCTACTTGTAAACAAAGATTTTATTAATTAACACTCACTTTTTTCCTTTCTCTTCGATAAACTGATCGTATGCCCTGAATTTTAAGTTTTAATTCTCGTAATGTTATAGGCTCATATTTATTCCATATTTTTAATAAAACTGAGAGAGCGTCACCTCTTGCGTCTTTATTGTAATAGTACATATTGTCAGCGTTCCACAAGCATGGTGATTTTTTGAACTGTTTAAGGAATTTAGATAGAAGCTCACGTTTTTCACTTTGGTTTAACATATCGATTGAATTATGCGAGGCTGCGCGCAGAGTTAGCACAGCGGTCGACGCGTCTAGCCGAAGTGAGAGCTCCCGCCCAACTAACGAGTTGGGTGCTGTGGCGGACTTGAAATCGTCCGTCGCGCATCCGATGCTCCGCCATTCGATCACCGGTGTCCCATGCAGGTCGGTTATTTCATTGTTTTGAGAAAAATCTTTGTAGTACAGCTTTCGTGAAAATTATCCTAGACCGTCAAGTTTTTTTATTTTATTTTATTGTTTTCGGAAAACTTTCAGCTGGGCAGAATTGTCAATTTAAATTTGACAGTAAAAAAAAAAACACTTCATAGGTTCCAATAATAAAAAAAAAACTCTTCATAGGTTCCAATAATACAGGATGAGCCTGTATTATTGGAACCTATGAAGTGTTTTTTTTATGCAGGGAAACACTGCAATACCAATGAATTATACACATAACATTCTAAAACAAGAAATCTTAATGAAACCGTATTTAAACTTCATGCACAAGAGACGTATTTTCATTTCATATTTCAGTCGTATATATTCATAAAAATAGCGCATTTTCTGCCATAAAAAATACACTATTTTACATAGTAATAGTGTAGCTTTGTTAGTGAAAGAAGTTTTGGAATCGGATTTTTAATTCCAGACATAACCTAGTACAAAGACACAAAATTACCATTTTTTTTACAAATGCGAAAGTTTGTTCGAATGTCTGGATGTTTGTTCCTCTTTTACGCAAAAACTACTGAACTGATTAACGCATAGGATACTTAAATAAATGAATAATAATAATAGGATACTTTTTATCCCGGTAGTATGATCCCGTGAAACAATTAACGAAATCGACGCGGGCGAAGCCGAGGACGTAAGCTAGTTACACCAATAAATCTATTTTTTATAATAATAACACCGTTTAGTCAATTTTAGTATAAGGTCCATGTTCACCAAAAAGATGACGGCTTGATAATCTAAAAACAGCTGTTTATAACATTTTTTGTATGGGAACATGTCACAGTGACAGCTGTTTTTAGATAATCAGACTTATCTTTTCGGTGAACATGGACCTTAGCACACGCTGCGCGCTGGTAAAATGAGCGAAGCCCTTGCCTCCACATTATGTTTGAATGACATACCTAGTTTGAGTCTGTTTTATTGTTTCAGTTACCTACTTATCCCTATGTTGTTCGGTAATATTGTAGCTGTCTATCAGCGAAACAATATTCGTAATCTGATAAATATTTCCAGAGATTATCAAATACAAACTCTGATCTAGGTAGGTATATCTATACTAATATTATAAAGAGGAAAGATTGGCATTTTTTGTTTTTTTAAGTAACGAATAAACTTAAAAACTACTGAAAAAAATTCAAAAATGTTTATGCCATAGACAAGAATTTGAAAAAAGTAAGAACCAAAACGAAAGCTAGGAATTCTAACTTTTGACAGTTCTAACTTCAAGCAAAATAATTACAAAACTACAGAATAAAACTTTGAATTTCCACATTGATTCGTTCACTTTTACGGCGACTAGCGGACAACGAACACACACCTCAGCAACGGTCCGTTTTTGTCATTCCACAACCGAAACCATTTCAAAGTAAGTTTACTAGTTTATCTCTTGTGAATTATGTTGAAATTTTTATATACCTACTTTCTGTGAACCAAATTTGATAACAAGCTTGCTGATCAGATGTGTTAGTTAAAGATAAATTAAACAAAAATGTTCAAAGGTAGACTTCTGTTACTTCCGTTCCGTTACCAAAACGCAGGTAACGTAGAATAGGCTAATTTCCAGCATCAATAAATTGCAAATCTAGTTAGTCCGTCAGTTAGAGTATTGGAAAATAATGGACACGTATTTTTTGTTTTTGTAAATCAACGAATATTGACAAAGAGAAAACGCATCAAAACTCGGGAGTGGCGGCTCGTGACGTCAGTACTCACTAAAAATGATAGCAAACAGGTATTGAGAATTTGAAAAGCGTCGTATCTTCGTCAGTTTTGGTTTATGTAACAAAAAAATACGGGTGAAAAATTTTTTGATAATCTAAGTGACGGACTAATTAGATTTTTTCAGTTAACAAGCCTATTGGAACTAAAAAGTTACGGAATGGAATTCTTAGGAAGATGGTACATTATATTCATGTCGATTTATTAAGAAAATTTACTTCGTGTTTCTAAACAAGAATTCTAATATTCAGAAATTAATACTTCGACCAATAATAGTACTAGATTTACCATTGCAAAATATATTTTTTGTAATTTAGATGTCATTTTCTTGACAATGTGCAGGTATATCTTTAGAATAGGTACCTAACAATAATGTTTTTTTTTGTATATTATTTTAATAATAATGTTGATTACGTAGTACAAATTGTTCATACTGTATACTTCTTGTACAATTCGCAATATTTAGCGTATACAATATTTCAGTTTTCTTGTTAATGTACAATAGTCTTAAGAATTCTATTCCGTTACTGGAACATTCAATTCCGTGACTGTCCTATTTTACACTAGCTGTACCCGGCATGCGTTGCAATGCATTTTTTCCTACCTACCTACTACTACCTACCTATCTACCTGTCTACTTCTCACCGTTTAAACCTTCCCTGGACTACGACAAACATTTTAAAACCAAAATCAGCTCAATCGGCCCAGCCGTTCTCGAGTTTTAATCAGACTAACGAACAACAATTCATTTTTATTTATATAGATTTTAATTTAAATGTTATTTTAGAGCGAAATGCCATCGGATTGTCATGAAATCTTGATAATTTAGAAGCTAATAACTTGATGAATATTAAATTTCAACACATTTAAAACAGTGTACACTTATTGTGAATATGACCCAAATTATTACTTTACTCAATGAAAGTTACTTTGACTAATTTATAGTTACATGTCTAGAGCTTACCCCGTACTTACCGTACGGGGTAAGCTCATGACCACAGTATTCACTATAAGCACAGAATAAAAAATAAATAAACTTGTGCAGCTAAACTGCTCCATTTCTTATCTCCGAAGATCAGCATCAGATCTTCACCAAATTTAAATGCGACCTCCTTAGAAGTATATTCTTTCAAATTAAAAAAGAATTTTCGAATCGGTCCACAAATGGGGGAGAACTGGCTAAATATACATTTAAAAAAAACCAGTCGAGTATTTCCGAAGAGTATTTCACTCTTGAAATCTTGAAGAAATACGCTTCTAAAATCAGTTTTTGGCCATTACTTTTTTCCTTTGTACAATTTTTGAACCGTTTTTCATTTTTATCATTCTTTTGATGAAAAAAAAACTAGAGAAGGTTGGGAAAATAGTGGTGATTTAATATTCACTCACAGATTTTAATGCTGCGCGTTGCTCTTCACTCTCAATTGAAAGTCGCTCTAATGTCAGATTTAAACGACGAGCCCTCTGCTTATAACCTTCTCGCAATACCCTATCTTTCATGTATCTTCTATTCTTCGCTAGTCTTTCCTCGCGCTGATCTAAAGTCTCTTCTGAACGTGTTAATCTCATTCTCTTTCTACTTGCTTCTAACCTTTTCTTCTTCTCATCCTTGGATTCTTCTAAATATCTTTTTCTCATTCGAGCAGCCTTTTTGTTTGGCCTACCCATTTTGGTATACTAAGCCGACCACTCGCAACACGTGTGTGCCCCGTTCGGGTTGCTGTCTCACTGAGACTAACTTCGCGCATCGCAGCCGCCGCCGCGCATCACAGTCCGTGGAAATCGAATCATAACGGTTGCATTGCATCAAATAAGGTAGTTCTTTTTTTTTACATAATAGGTATTTTATGTCAAATCCATTTTTTCGACCTCTTATTTTTTTGAAAAACCTAATGAAATTCTTCAAAGTCAAGAAAGGTCACTATCATGAAAGTTTTTACGAAGACTTGCAACTAATTTGGTCTACTTATAAACTTTTATAGTAACTTTTCCCGTGAATAAGGTCCTTGGTGGAAAAAAAAACATTCACTAAAAAAGTACCAACAAAAAATTCGTTTTACGTAATTAATTATTAATTTGCTTTTTTGGCACCGACTCAACATTACTTAGGCTTACTTACATTTTGTTTGAGTACTTACTTAGTTAATAAGGTTTAGTAAATAAAAATGTTTTCACTACTCATACTCGGAAAGTAGGTCTGAAGTTCCCGAGGAGCGGGTTGAAAGTAATACTTTTCAGCCCTAGGGAGAATCACTTTCAACTGACAGCTGTCAAATTATTAAAAAAAAAACTAGTTCTATTTTCACCTTTCTAAATTACAGCGCGATGTAAAATTGAAATAACATAAAATTCTGTATTAATTAAAGAATAATTTATTTTTAAATAACTTGTTTATAATTTGGTTACAAATATTTCTTTAAATAACATAGATTTGGGCAAAATATTTACAATTTTTTCAGTGACGAAAGTGAAAAACAAATGCTGAATAGCCAGCCAAGGAAAAAAAAAACAAAATAGGCGGGAAAGCGGCAATTCGATCTTAATTTTTTTTTTATGTTTGTTCGGGCATAGCTCCGTCGCTTGCCAACCGATTTGGAAAATTATTTTTTTGTTGGAAAGGGTATTCTTTCCAAATGGTCCCATAGCCACCAACCAAGTCGGGATCTGATGATGGAATCTTGGCGAAATCGAGGGAACTCTTCAAATTTTATATGAAAACGTGTTGCAATTTTGGTATTTTCTACAACGAGTGAAGCATTTGCGTTTGATAAGAACCATTTTACTATCAGATCTGATGGTGAAGCCAAGAGTCACGGAACTCCATAATGAGACAATGTACCGTAGTCGTGTTTGGGCTAGTTGTAATTGTAACGGTACGCACTTTCTATGTATATCAAGCACTTGTGAACCACTAAAAAGTGAAAAATAAAAACTTTTTTGCAAAAAAATAAAACCGACTTCAAAAAAAAAACAAAAAAGTGAAAAATAACTTTAGCTTCTGAAGTCGGTGACAAAAAAACTAAAGCAATCAAACAAAGATTACCGACTTCAGAAGCTAAAGTTATTTTTCACTATTTTTTTTTTTTTTTTTGAAGTCGGTTACCACGCTACGCTTGGGCGCCAAAAAATAAGTTACTTTCGCCCCTAGGGTAACAATGTACTATTTATTACGCTAGCGGCCTCCAGCGACCTCCAGACCCTCTCCCCTCGTCTCCACTTGACTAGGTAGTTTAGTTTCTACATTCGGCTGGCAGGCAGCGGCCCACGCCGCGTTGCTGCGAGCAGCCTCGCGACCTTTTCAAGTATTTCAAGCGACACTGTTTAATTGTTTCAAACTGAAAGTGCTTGCCGCGTCGCTGCCATTCTGGTGTGAATCGGCCCTTACACGAATGACGAAGTACACAGAAGACTGGCAGAGTGTCAAAAATAACTAAAGCGCGCGAAAAATTCAAGTTTGTACGAGGTAGAGCAGCTACTGAGCTACACAACGCGACCTGGCGTCGTAGTTGCGCAGTTTAGCGCGCGGAGCGCAGGCCTGTCTGTTTTTTGAAACTATAATATTATATAAACGAATCTTTACAGTAAACTTTAAAGGTATAATACACAATCGAATTAACTTTCGTTTCACAATCGCTTATTAACGTAAACAAAAACTGTGAGTTCTTCTGTTATTATAACATCCGTCCACACAACAACCGTTAGTGTTACGATTTAATTTTGATGCCATTTTGGGTGCACGTGCACAAGATCCAAAATTAAAAAAAAAAAAAACTTGATCGGGCGGCGGGCGGTGCGGGCTGCGTGGCGTTGCGTGATCTCGTCTTACGTGTTTCGCTGTGCGCGTATAGAACCTGACTGACTAACTAACAACTTGCGGTTGCTGCGAGCGGTACTTATTTCGACCACGGTTTTGTAAATCTTGCGCCTGAAAAATTACATTGAAAAAGTGCCTCAGCATTTTTCGCTTGGTGGAAACGCATCCTTAGAAGTTTCACTTCAAAACCTAAGATGAACACAATCACGAAGAGTGGCTGTTACACCATAATCTATTTATACCTAACCGTTGGGTCAGCGCACGATGAAGCTTTTCTCTTAAAAGAGTCAATTTTAAGGTACAGGCCAGCACGTCAAGCTATCTGAACCTGTAAAATTTTCCTAAACATATTTGAACCTACTGCTTCAGCGATAAAGTTGAAAATCTATTAGGTACAGGATAGATTGTACTAGCTTGTTACTGTTCTCAGTTACTGCTAGTTTATTACTGTTCTCAGTAATTATTCCTATGCAATAATAGTGTAGCTATCTAGCAATGAAATAATTTTCATATTCGGAATTTCGGACCAGTATTTACAGAGATAATCAAAACCAAACATACCAACCCTGATTACTCATAAACACCTGAATAACAAATGCCAATATTCTATGAAAGTTTAGACGGATGTGTAGCAATAAATAGAACACCCACATTCCGCCAGATTTGTTACTTTTATTCCCAATATAGGTAAGGCCGTGATCAAACCAAACGTATAGTTGGCCGCCAACTTCACAAATGTTTGACAAGCAAAAGCGAATCAGTCAGCGGCTGAATTAAATCTTTCGTAGGTACCTACATTTTGTACTGGATACTCACAGTCGGCGGCAGATTATACGCGTTGGTGCGAACGTAGCCTAATACCCAAACCAAAATACCTCAGTAATAATTCATATAACTACCTAAGACGTTAATTATTGTCTGATTGGACTTAGCGGTCGATTGAGGGTCGACTGCTGACCGCCAAATCGTTTCTAGAAAAACCTTCAGGCTCTCCAAGATTGGATGCCCAAGTCAGGCATTTTAGATTTTACATAACTGGTGGAATATATGTATTTAAGATGTCTATCCCTGTGACGAATACGGGTAGGTATTATGTTTTTTTTTTAAGTGTAAAATAAAAATACAATTAAAAAAGGGTAACACTTACTTTTCTTCTCTGCCGGGTATAATTGGTCCGCATATGAAATATTTTAATTTTTACATCGTGCAGTGTAGCGCGGGGCTGACATTTCCGCCATGTTGTCAATAACAATTCCCAAGCAGCATTTTTTATTGGTTTATTATGGTAATATTTATGTGAGGTGTCCCACAGACAAGGATTTTTTTTATACATTTTTAACACTTTAATTATGACTGCGTTCTCTAATCCTACGCAAGCCTTTTTTAATTTAGGATTAGTACTGTTAGTAGTCATGGTGTGAGCGGCGAAGGAATACGTGCGACCGCTTCAAGCTCGCGGTCGATACTGCCGGTTGTGCGGCGGTTTCAGGCAACTCGCCGACGGACGGCCGACGCGCGACGACACGATCGTGCTATCGCATCTGGCCACAAAATAGATAAGCACAAAAGGTTAACTCCAAAAAACTAACGAAATCTCATTCACACATGCGTCATAGTACTTGAAGTGCAGTGAAAGCTGCTCTCAATTTCTTCTTTTTTCACATTGCTATACTTTTCGTAGACAAAGAGTCCGTGCATCTGTTATTTTGGTCATTGAACGCAGCTGGCCTTCTGTACTTATGTGTTATGTGGGATAGCAAAATGTTTTATCATAAATGCATTTTTGAATGAAAAGTGACGAGTGTTTCAATTTTCTTTACTAGGTTACCACACAATAGGTCTACCTACCCTCTTCTAAAGTCTGTGATAATAATAAATCCGGGCGATTTTACACGCCCGTAAACCAGTAAAATTTGTAGTTCAACTTCCAGATATTTAAGGTGCACCTGCAGGCTGAAGAGATCACGAAAGATAAATGTACTTATCGCAAATCGTAGCGGACATCTTAATCACAGATTGACAATTAGGTACCGTATATCTGTAAGACCAGCTCATGCAACAATTAGTGCGAAATTAAAAGTTGCAAGGCTGTCAAATAATCTTTATCGACACGGATTTTTGCTACTTTTAGCCCAACTGGGAGGACGAAAATATTTATTTCAGTTAGGTACTACGGTAGGTATTGTATGAGACTTAATGACCAAAATAAACAGAGGATAAGAGGAACTACGTCACTATACCAAAAATATCTTATTTCCAAAGCTCGCTTTAATGTTAGAGCGTTCTATTTTACGATCGCACACTGCGACGAAAGCCGGCTCTCAGCCCAGCTTATTTTAATTCAAAATCGATAGCCATTCAGTTGGTCGTTCATAAATATTGTGACCGGACACGGTGGCTGGACAAGACTGGTTTATTTCTATAAATGCAGAATTTGCTCTTGCTGTTTATGTGTACCTGGTACCTATGGAGCTTTTCACGTGACCTGCCTGCCTGCCCGTACTTGCCGTGCGTGTATTGATTTTTGCAAATCTGGAAATGACTTACAGTGCTACAAGGATTTTGTGGCGCTTGAAGACTTCTTCGTAATTTCCCTGGACTTTTTAAAATTAGGAGAGACCGAAATATCAAATACTCGGGGTACCTATTTGATATAGGTAAATTACAACTTGATACTTATTTCTATGCGATTCCGAGAAAAATGGTTTTGACAGACAGACAAACGGACAACAAAGTGATCCTAGAAGGGTTCATTTTTAGGTATTTTTAGAGACGGAACCCTAAATAGAAATAATTATGTAAGTTTTAATAGTGTCTGGGAGCCACTGGGAGGTTTCATCCCAATAACCATGTTATTTTAAACTTATAAGAGATTTCACAGTAAGCATTAATTTTTAGCCATCCGAATTATCAGGACCAATTTCCGTGGTATCTGATAAACAATTAATTACCTAGCCTAACTGTTACAGTTTTTTATTCACCGTCAGGTCACAGAGGGTCAGATCTTGCAAGCACTACAAATAGAAATAAGGGCAGGCCAGCGTTCTATAACAGAAATAGTTGCAGACTTTATTTAATCGATGACGGATGTATTCCGAGCTGTTGACCGCATTTCATTGAATGAAAAATCAATAGGTATTATAGCCAAGGATGGCAACGGTAGATTACTGTTGTTATTTAGTTCCTGAGCCTTAAAGGGATAAGCTATTTTTCATCATCATCATCATTTCAGCGGAATGACGTCCACTGCTGGAAATAGGCCTCCCCCAAGTGTCGCCACATTGACCGGTCCCGTGCGACTCGCATCCAGCGAGAATTTACTAGAACAATATTAACCAGAATAACTTTAAACTGCTTTAATTTTAGAAAAAGAATTAAAAATTTAAAACCCATGAAATTGTTTACAAAATCCGATACAAATAGGGATGATAAATAATTAATTTTAATGAACATTTCAAGTTCACAAAGATTGCAAGCAACAGCTAATAATTAGATATAATTTATGTTAACAAGATCACATCGATTCTTAAATTCTACATAAACCTCTATTCAATCAATGAAACAGCTTTATACTTTTTTATTTTCATATACCAACATCTCATACCACCAATCCGCACTGGGCCCTTGTAGTGGATTATAGCCCATTCCCTCTCGTAGAGAGGAGGCCTGTGTCCCAGCAGTGGGAACATTGATAGGCTGGCAGGGACTTAAAAACACCTTCATGAAGGTTACAGAATTATAAGTGTTACATGTTGAATTTGTAACAGAATCAAATATGTAACACTTTATAAATGTGTTTTCAATGTGTTAACCCAAAACACTTATGTGTAACCGTTACAGATATGTAACGGTTACACAAAAGTGTAACCGTTACATATCTGTAACAGATTTATAAAAGGTTTAACGTTGTTAATTTAATAAGTGTTTAACAGGTAAACTCAGCGTTGCCATTGGATAGCCGAAAATCTAGTCGCAGTCTGTTGTAAAACTGATTACTTATTTCAGTTACACATATTAACACATTTAAAAGGTTACAGTTTGATTCGGTAACATTATTGTGTCTGTTACATCTAAAAGTGTTTTTCTGTTCAAACTGTTTTAAAAACAGTATTAATAACACATTAATACAGTTACAGTTTTGAGTCACTGTAGGATGATGATGATGAACATCTCATATATTTAATGCCGTAATGGTCTAGTTAAAATAAATGCATAGATATGTGATTATCAATACATATTACTTACACAGCCTTAGTGTGATAGTCGAGTTCAGACAGACCTGCCAAAAATACGCCTCATCTAAAAGGAAGTATGTACAGATCTAAAAAAATCATCAAAGAAGTCAGACCACATAAATATAGCAAGTCGGAATCTGTCACTCAAATGTAGTTAGTTAACTAAAGTCATTTGATAAAATGAACACGTAGCGCCTGGCGTTGGCACGGGGCGAGCACAGGTCAGACGTCATGCCACACAGCCACAGACACGCCACGCGAAGAAAAAACAAAGTTTCAGTGATCACTCGGCAAATGTCACGAGTTCATTATAATACCTAAAGCTTTATTATAGCAGGAAATGATGATGACTCTAATACGCACATTGGTTTGCGAAACTAATGAGTTGGCGAAATCGGACGGAATCTAACTTATTCCGTGAAGTTGTGCAAATAACCTATTTTGGTGGTTTAATCTTGATGGAAACTAATCTATACTTGAAAACATTATTTTAATTAGTTAAGTACCCTGTATTATGAAGTAACTGCTTAATATAAAAGACAGATCCAATCCTTATGCGTTCGTGACGTCCATCCATAATAAAAGAAGGGAAAAGGCATTGGTTCAGAATATCGATTCTGATACCGTCACTTGTGACGTTCGGAAACATGTTTAGAATTTATAATAACACAAGGTAAGCGCCACGCGGCTGTGACGGGTGTCGAACATTTTGTCGCGCTTGCAGACGACTCTGCAAAGGCTTCGACGATAAAACTTCATATAAAGAACTTAATAAGTTGCGCAATCTTGCTCGAAACTCGTTCCTCGCTTCTTAATTAGCAATTTCAGATCCAGCAAAACACAAACACCAGTCTTCATAATCAACTTCCAGCACGTTTCAATAAGAGTTTCCAGGAAAAGTAACTAGAAAGCGAAGCATTTCAACAAATCACGTGTTATAAACTTGAATCTTAGCAAAAGTTTCAATGAGTGAAACCTTGACAGTCATCCGGAGTCACGGCCAGGCGCGCTGCTCAATAGAAATCGCTGTTGTGTAACTGATAATAGAACTGTTTTGCATTAAAACAAAACAGTTATTATGTGTGTGGAAAAACACACAGCATTGTTGAAGAAGCATTCAATAAATTAAGCCTAAGATTATGCAATTTCATACCTGAATCGTCCTTTTTATGTTACCTGTCTCTTTCACTCGCAGCAGAGCGCGACAGAACTCCCGAACTGGAGCGCAGCTGTCAATGTCAATTCATAGTCCATCAACCACCAGCAAGCACCTTGCTGCAATGCTGTGTGTTTTTCCACACACATAATAACTGTTTTGTTTTAATGCAAAACAGTTCTATTATATGTGTTTCCAAAACACACAGCATTGTTGAAGACCTGTTTGTTATCTGCTGGTGAAAGAACCTGTAATGTGCAGGTACCATGAACGCTATGTGAAATTCAATAAATCTCAACCAATTACATTAATCGATAATCCACTATACATCCATGAAATGTATTAATCCAACTTTAAAAATAATTAAATGAAAACAGCTTTGCATTTCTTTAAAAACTAAAATTAACAAAACTGTTTATCAAAATTTTGCGGCTGTCGTACCACAAACTGATATCAAAACACAACATAAAATTTATCAATATTATTCAAACTAAGAGATCAATAAATCAAATTATGAGTTTAAAAATCAGCTACAGTATACTTCAATACAGTATGGTAGTCATTTCAAGAAATATTTATAGTTTAGCTGTAAGAAATTACAAAATTATTTATAAAATAATCTTTAGTCCCACTGCTCAAACTCTTTTTACTGTACGGCAGTAGAACTTCCAGAAAGTGTTAGAGCTTCTACAATTAGCTCTCTCTAAAATCTCGCTAACCGGCCTTTTTCTGAGAAGCTTCTCGAGGCCACTGGTGATTTGACACCACCTGGTGATGCATCTATTCCAGCTTGTTTAACAACATTTCTTATCCAACTAGCTTTTATGGTACGAATGGTTGGCCTGATCTTGCCCGTGATTAATATAAATAGGCTTAACAAGTTATCAACTTCAGCACGCCCAACCTTTGTACCAACTCTACAATACGAGTATGTCTGACTGGGCAGCACATTTTCTCACAGAATCGTGTTTTAATATCTAACCTGATTGTCTAGTGTCAGTGTTATCAGTCTTAGAATCAAATCTTGGTCACAATGTTACCCTGTGGCTCTCATTATCCACAATAGTGAAAATTTTAGAAGTGTCAAATCATGGATGCTTTGACCTGAAGCTAGTAATAAGATAATTGCAGTTCTTCTAGATATGTAAAATGTCAAACCTTGGAGTATTCCTAAACCAGTTAAAAAGTAACTCAGTATCCCAAATAGGTGTTATTCTTTCAGGTGGTTTAACTAGGCTGAAGCTTTTAGGATTTGCTGTACAAAGAAATTATTTTATACTGCTTCGCCTTCTGCTGTGTATATGGCTATAGCAGATTTATGCAGAAGTATAGTCCTCCAAGCAAGTTTGTCAACAATACACAATCTAGACAAAAACCAAGCAACCTCATTCATCAGCTCTGTGGGCAACTAGGGTAAATGTTATTCTGCAAACACCGTGCAACCCAACACCTGATTGGAGCTTTGTAGGTCGATACCTACAGTGGTGTTTCTCTAACTCTTATTTAGGAGACTTCTTTTTTCAGGAGTCCAGTGAGCGACCTGATTGGCCCACCCCAATTTTCCAAACAAGAAGTTTCAACTTCTGTACCTAATGGTGGCTCCTGTTTGTCTTCAAGTCCAACGGGTTATTGGATAAGTCACATATTGGAAGTACCATTGTCGACTGAAGGCGTCGCAAAAAATGGCTGACCCATCTCTGGAGTCCCATGTTACGTACGAGCTTACGACGGCGCTGCGTCTTGATGCAAACAAGTCGACATCTGGTACGCCCCAAAGTCTGAATACGGCCTCCGAGGCCGGGGGCAACAAGTGCCATTCCGGCACTGGTAGATTCCTGGACAGGCGGTCGGCTATGCCGTTGTACCTCCCCGGGAGGTACGCCGCCGAGAGCGTGACGTTGAGGCGGCTAGAGAGGGCTAGAGAACGAGTCCCGCCCCCAAGAGTCCTGTTGTCGGACTGTGCTAATATGCGCGCATTCCGCAGCGACTATTGGCAACGATCTATGGCGCCATACTCTGCGAAAAGATCCTTCATGTTGCAATGCACTGCCTGTCAGATACCTCTCGTTCAGATGAGCGCCCCATCCCACGTCCGCAGCATCTGTCGTCAAAAAGTGGGTCACTTCTTTCTTGTGCAGAACCACTGAACTGTGAAATATGGCGTTCTGCCACCAGCCTATATCTAGCTGCACACAAGGAGATAGGTCCATCTTTGTGAACTTTGGAGTCGACTGAACTCCCTAGGGAACCTCTGTATTTGTCGACAGTGTAAACGACCCCTCGGTGTAGTTGTATTTGCGAAATTTAGTAGACCTAGAAGGCATTGACTCTCCCGAAGAGTGCAACGACCCTTCACCAATCTGTTTTGTCATAAATGATTTTATTACTGCCACCTCTTTAGGTGGTAAGGCCCTGGTCTTGTTTTTGGTGTTCCACAATGTACCTGCTATAATCCAGGTCTTGACAGGGTGCTAGTACTGATTTTTCGTAATTGACATGCCAGCCTAGGCTTTCCAGAATCTTTTAGGTCTCCAAGACCTGATTCTGTAGTCTGGTTGGGTCTTGGCTTACTAGAATGTAAAGTCTAGACTTTACACCCTAGTAGTCTTATGCTCCGAGCATGAAATATTTCTGCAATTCAGTTCGATAAAGTGGAGAAAAGTTTGGGGGGCAGAAAACAGGTGAAAATGTAGTACTCGTACTATTAGTTGAAGCACTTAGTTGTTGTAAAACACCCTTAGGAAACGGTGGTGGGGTTCTGAAATTGGTAAATGAAAATAGGCTTGTTGGAGGTCTATCTTGTCATCCAATCGTTCTCTTGTAAGCAACGTCTGTCTGGGCCACTAACTGAAAATGTTTAGTTGCTACATATCTGTTGAGCCCCCTGAGGTCGAATATCGGGCGCCAGCCCCCATCTTGCTTCTTTACAAGAAATACTTCGAATAAAAAATTAAATAAAAATATAGCTTCACATCACACACAATGCCATCAAGCGCCACACTAAGCAACAAAGCTTTTTTCGTGGACACTAGATACACTAAATAGTTAGTTTAGTATTACTTTTTGTTTGTAAATACATCCTTATTACACAAATAAACATCCATGAATCGGAAACAAATGTCCATGCTCATCACACAAACATTTGCTCCTACCAGGATTCAAACCCAAAACCCTAAGAACACAAGACAGTCTAACTACAGTTGCGCCAATCGTCTCATCGGGTACTTTGGAAGAAAAACCAAAATTCAAATCTGGGGGCACCTCCAAAATTCCATTGTCTATTAAATCCTTTATTATTGTTGTCATCTGAGTGGTGGTTTTAACTTGAAAGGCAGGCAGCCTCTGGTAACTAGGTATATTTATAATGAACTGGTTTGCCCCAAGCTCTTCCCACACTTGGACATGGTTCTTCAAGCATGCCCCCCCCAAAGTTTTGACGGCTCTGTATACAGTCACTTTTGTTTTGTGCTGTGATCTAAATTATTTTTGCGAAAAGTCTGAAGCTTGAGAGAATTTTGAATATTATCGGATTGCAACTGTTTGTCATGAAATTTACTATTTTTATTATGTGAGTAATTATAGGTGCTCTTCTTTCATTTGTATTTGAAACGGTTCTATTTGATTTTCCTTCCTTTATATAGTCTGCTTTATTTAGCCATAATTGGGTACCACCCAAATATCTAATAACAGGCTGTAGAACATCCCGGCTAAACAAATGTTCAGAACAAGGAGGTATACCTCTTAATGTAGTTTTTAAATTGGGGTAGTAATTACTTTAATTATCAAATTATTTATTGAAACAAATAATTTGCATTATCTTCTCTGAAAACTTAAGTAGTGGGGAACCAGTTCCCAATAAAACAGTAAACTTCTCAAAAAGAGAGTTTAGGTTTATATTATCTGTGTTTCCAGCGGTCTAATTCACCAAGACTTGCAAACCCTGTTTGAACAATTTATGTTGTTCTAACTGTATTTGTTAATCCAGCTAACACAGTCTCTGCTGAAGGCAAATAATCTTTATTTATTCTTGTTAAGGTGACAAAATTCCTCATTAAGTACTTGTAATGAAACAAGACCTGGAGTCGCCGGACATAAGTTTGCAATACAGACTTGTAATGCACATCCTTCCATGCTTGAGTTTCAAAATAATGTAGCTTATTTAGTTTATCTAATCTTTCTTTTTTGGTCAGCGGAACAACTTTGCTTTCATCAAAATCTGTTTTCGGTTCACCTTGTGTTTACATTAAGTGAACTGATCCAAAATACTTATTTTGAATTATGGGTTCCCTTGCAGGGGCCAAGAAGGACTAGATCCTCAGTATGACTCGTATTACGATTCATGCTAGAAGGTAACTGTGATATTTAACCGGTAAAAATAACTTAAATACTTGGTTTTTATGGCCATTTACACTCGGATCGGAATTACATTATGTTTGTACTTACGACGTTTATTCGGCGGAGGAGAGGCGTAGCCCTCCTCATCTTCCAAAGATGAGGAGGGCTGCAGGTTCCACTGGTAGATCCCGAGTGGCGTGGGAGTCGAGAAATCTGTTCTTCGTCCGAAGCAACAACAATCAAACTACCACATTCACCAGTAACATTGTCCTTACCGACAATATTGACCTTATCTTGAGTGCTCATACTCACTAAATATCCACACAATCACCTAATTAAAACTAAAATACTTTAATTTACAAGCAATAAAAACAATGAAAAAATTTTGCATGCTTTCGCGGCAAAATTTATGAACGCTATGAATTGACATTGACAGCTGCGCTCCAGTTCGGGAGTTCTGTCGCGCTCTGCTGCGAGTGAAAGAGACAGGTAACATAAAAAGGACGATTCAGGTATGAAATTGCATAATCTTAGGCTTAATTTATTGAATGCTTCTTCAACAATGCTGTGTGTTTTGGAAACACATATAATAAACATTTATGTATTATTTCGTTCGTGAAAATAAGTCTAGACTACATTTTAGATGCGGCTTCTTTGTAGCTGGCATGGAAACTTCCCACTTTAAATTCTCCGAACATTTCTGAGTTTTCTCGTGTAACTGCGTATTTCCGATAGCTAGGTAGGTATAGCGAACGAGGGAATGTTGCCATGACAGTCGTAACGATGTCAAGGTATTTCCATTTCCTTTTACAGTATTTTCCTGACATACTTTTTAAGAATTTTTGGCTTTAACGCTTGGTTGATACACGTAAAAAAGTTACAAGGTCTTTCGGGTTTCGAAAAAACGATGCATCCAACTAGGTATATTATAATTGCCAAAATTTGTGAGGATGCATGTTGTTACTCTTTCACACAGATAGTTTAAAACCTAAATTCACACATAGGATACTTTATAAGCCCTCTGTTATAAATATTATTTGGCGAAGCCCTGGGCACAAGCTAATTAAAAATAATGAAGGTAACATTTAACAACAATACAACATTCACTGTACTGTACCATAATCTTCCATAGGGATTTATAATGAATTTGGCTGAGCCTATGGCTGCTATGAGCAAATCAAAATGAACGATCTACACAAAGCCGAGCAGTTGTGGGCGTGCATCAGACAATGCAGTTATTATAATTATATCGTCCAAGTACCTGGCGACTTAGTGATGTCATAAATACCTGAGCTAAACAATATTATAGTTCATAGAACTGTGTCTCACACACACTCTTACAAGGATCAGATTTAAAGCGTGTCGAGTGTCTTAAAAGCAAAGAACCATATTGGTGTCGATTCTGTTGTGCACAAACTAAACTTAATTTAGGGTGTGCTATCTTTTTCTCTCTAATAAAACGAGAAAAAGACAGACGTAATTTAGAGCTGTCAAATTTAAATGGAACTAATATTTCCATACAATTCAAGGGTGCACGTAAAAACATGTTGACTAAAAACACGGTGAAGCGTAAGGCATTAACTAGTTTCACATCTCTAACTTAGTTCATAGTTATAGCCGTCCTTTTCTCACACTGCCTTTTAGTAAAAGATAGCAATAGCCTAAATTAAGTTTAGTTTGTGCACAACAGAATCGACACCATTATTGAATTCAGAGAAATCAAGGTAAAAAAAAAACGATCTTTGAACTTTCGTGTATAATCTTTATTAAAAAAAAACTGTGGTGTATTTCGTTACAGGTACTTAGAAACTAGATTTACAGTCTAAACACATATAAAACAAACAGTTCCTAACGAAAGAATTATACCTAAGTACATACTAAAACTGACTCAAGATCTAAGTACTAATCATTCACAATGAAATGCACGGTATGGGGTATAGGTACCGTATACTTTCAATTCAATATTAAATATGACCTAATCTAAGAATGAAAAACTTCGCAGTTACGTGAACCTGATTTAATTCAGAGGTGTCCTTTTTTATTTGGGAAACGACATAATTAATGCAGCGATAATTACAGTATTAATCATCATCTAGGGGGTACGATTGTATTAACTGGCAGAATTTTAAACATAGATTTTAGAACTATGTCACTGATGTGGCTTAGAAATACGTCGTTTGCGTTTATTCGTATTCGTCTCCAAGATACCACCGCCGAATTCTTCCGAAATATCTAATTCACCTCTCTCGGGATATTCTGTTTTAATAACGACAGGTGTTTCTGTTATTTCTACCGTACTTTGTTCTGCCTCATCCAATTGTTGCAGTTCTGCGTTCGCAAATACCTTCGCAAGTTCTAACTTCATGTAGGTTTGCTGTCTTGGTGGAAACTTCTTGAACATTGCAGAGTAACTCAAAAAGAGAAGGTCAGTGGCGTCAATTTCCTTAAATTTTGCTATTGGATTTTCTACATTCATTCGTAAATCTTGATTAGATTGAAATGTTGTAGGATTAACTTCCGCCATAGTTAACGATCCCAATGGCGCTAGAGGTGGCGGGGAAGACGATATTTCCCGCTGTACTTCATCCCGAATCTGTAATTCTGCTTCAGCTTTTCGCTTACCAACTATGTTATAAAAGCTTCTTCGGTTAACATTGTGATTATCTAAGAATTTCAAGTTGCTACTCCAGATGTAGTCGATTTCTTTTGTGCCATCAGAATTTTTTAATTGTCTCTTGTATTTAATATAACTATCTCTGACAGTCTTCCATTTGAGTTTACATATGTCACCTGAAAAGATACGGTAAACATGAGATGATGATCTTTGTGAGAGATGTTTTGTCAAAGTAAAAGTTCATTACTACGAATATATCGCGCTTTGAAAAGTGTGAAACAAGTTTACAAATCTTATTGTATCTCTTATTTAATCTTATCTTAGCTTTAAACATATTTAAAATGTGTCAACAATTAACCATTATTAGATACCCAAGCACCCAACAATCATCTTCCATTTTTTTTTTCTTTAATTAAAGAGTTCATGTCCTAGCTACAGGGTGCCATATTGAAATTAGTGTGACGTCACCTGGCCTTTATAGCACTGGCGCTTCTACCGACACCTCGTCGAATTATGATAAGAAGTTTCAGAGCTATGCGGGAACAAATGAACATACATTATAATGTATTGGTCTAAATCATGAACCACCGCGCGGTTGTCGGGTAAATGAACGGATAATAAAAAATAACGACAATTCAGAACAGATTAGATGTAGAAAATTAATAATAATAAAAACACTCCTAGTTTATGGGGTATAAAAACCCCTCATTCTGATAATAATTTGTTGTAGGTAAGTAGTTAAGTAGGTACAAAAAATGTGCACTTACTTGTTCCACCCACTTCTTTGGCAATAAATTCCCATGTCGCAGTTTTGAGGCTAGGGTTCTTATATTCCTTATGACCTATATCGTATAAAAACTCGTGCTTTTTGACAAGTTCAATTAATTTTTCTATATCAATCATTTTTAGGCGGGAAATCGTAATAATTGTAATGTGAACTCTCCACACGATGCACGTAGCCCGCACTCTACGAGCTAACTGGGCCGCTCACGCTAGCGTCCCGCCCCGCTCCGCCCCGCCGCGACGCGTGGCGCCACCAGCGTCAGCGGTCGGCCGCCCCCCGTCGCATTCAAGGCTTCGGGTAACTTCGTCTACGTTCGGTTATTCAGTACAAAGCGACGTTGCCAGATCGTCATATAGGGACGATTTGCTTTGACGGCGGATATTCGTTGCAGTCTGTAGTAGTACGCTCAAAGTATTTTATTTATGTAAGTTCACTTTCACCCAACCTTGCCGTTTATTATTAAAGTGTGTAAGGGCAGGTTATTTCAGAACTTCGATGTACTTATTGGTATTTGCTACGTCTGATTGTTCATTGAGAATTGAGATGAGACTTCATGAGACAATCTTTTCTGTGTTAAGTACCTACTGATTTAGTTTGAGTAGGTACCTACCTACCCACTGCCCACTGATCATTCATCAACCGACACAACAATGAATCAATGTCTACAGTTTACACATTGCATGTTTATTAGTAGGTAAATACTTACTTAGATATAAAGCACACACATCACAGCAGCATCGTTTAAACAACAGAGATATTATGATAGTAGGTATTTAGGGATGAAAATTCTAGGTAGACTTACCTAACATAATGCTAGTTGCAGTTTCGTTTTATCAAAGTAAGCCAGCGGCCCAGCGCGCAGTGGGCGCCCTTCGGTTTTCCGAACTAGCAGAATTTTGTGACGTAATACGGAATGCGTCATAGGGCCATCCCTATCTGAAAGCCCGTTTCGCGTCACGTGCTTTTCATAATCCTTTAATACACAGCTAACTGTCAAAAGCATTGTCTATGGACCGGTTTGACATCGTCAGCCAAGCCCTAGTCCTTTCATTGTCATTTTATCTCTAATTTGGCAGTACAGTGACTCCTATGAACGTTGAAATAAGGTGTATGTTAGAGGTAAACTAAAACTGTAGAAAGTACCGTAGTTTTGAGGGGACGTTTTTTTGTTGATCGAGGGCCTCTGACAAGTCAGGCCGGGTCAATGTACAGGTTGGCAAAAATGTCCTGAAACGGAACTAAAAAATTTAATCGTTGGCAACTTCTCCTACTGTCACGTCTAGTCAGTACATGTAATGTCATTTCATGATATCGGTGGCTGTTTTTCGTGTATTTATTGTTATTGTGTTTAAATTGGTGACTCAAAGGGTTCAATATGAACAGAAAAACCATTCGCAGCTCCGTTCGAGAAATAATGTATAAAGTTTATTTGTGATGTTTGGCGGAACATGAAGTTGGACGAATTTTATCGGATATCAACGATGTTTATAAAAGAACTGCGGAAATGTCAGGTAAAATGATCTTTTATCTAAGTAATCAGATGTAATATGTGTGTTTAAACTTGCACTAGATTGTACAAACCATTATACAACTATTATTTACATTGAAAAATACATCGATGAATTTTGTGGTTATGTGCATTTACAAAGAAGCACGCTCCTATAATTTTGATACTTTTTGTGTTACTTCCAGAATAAAAGTAACTAAATATATTATTTTTCTAGGTTAATCCGTAAGTACCATACGACGAATTGCTAGAGAAGGGCATACAAACAAAGGCATTTACTCCACTCCAGAGAAACATAGAGCAGGGCGACCTAAAAAGAATTGGATGATTTTGACTTGTGATCAGACAAAAAGTTCAGAAAGATTTTACATTCTTAGAAAGAAGTATTTTATTAAAGTTTAACTGTCTTTATTTTTTACTGTTGTAGGCCGTGGCTGAACAAGTGTTTGCAAGCATCTGTTGGTGATTGGAAAAAAAAACATGTGAACATGTTATGTAAATAGAAAGAGAGTAATATCAAAGGGGACAAACTCTGTATAGTGATATAGACAAAATAGTCATAAATCTGCAAGATGACAGCAGCAGAAACAGACACGAATGAAGAACTTTCAGATGTGGAATATTTAGCCGAAGACATTTTAGATTCTGATTGAAACATCTGTAAAATTCTATCTTTCTTATTAATAAAAATGAAAAAAAGCACTTAGACGGATCGTTGGTATTATTTTCCTCATAATGTAAATCAATATACACACGTACTTGCGCATTATCATACAAAAGCGTGAGTATGTAACGAGCAGAGAAATTTATGTTTATTTCAAGTTTAAGTAATGTATAAAACCCGTTAAAGTCATTTTCATCTGCCTAGCCTTTTCCCAACAAATTTTGGGGTCCGCTTCCAGACTAATCTGGATATATACTATGGATGCAGCGTGGATATCAGTATTTTACATGGAGCGACTGCCTATCTAATCTCCACAACCCATTAACAAGGTAATACAATACCACTTGGTACGACTTGGTTGTCAGATTTTCGGGCTCCTGACTCACAGTAAAGATTTACAAATGACACGACAACAGCTACAAGTGCTTTCCGAGGCACGGAAGAAACTCTATGACAGATGGTCACCCATCTACAGACTAACCTAGTTAAGCACGTCTTCAGCTTGAAGATTGTCCTGTCCGGCTGTTATTATTTAGCACTGAGCTCTTCTAAAACCCGTCAACGTACACATTAAATATAAATATAAATTGAAAAAATAAACCAAAGTATCAAACTGTTATTGTCGTACTATATAGGGTTACAATATGAACGATAGTAGCGCCACCATTATTTTCACGACTTTCTTGCCAAGCTGTACCGTACGGGGTGAAAAATCTGCCCAGTGCTGTGTAAAATCAAAATAGTGAACAAATTAATGTTTATTCAATGTCACAGCAAATCGATTCCACCGTAATTTTTAATCAATTAAAAACAAATTATTGCTCAATGTTACAGAGATAGTGGGTAGATACTGCCTCGAGCACCGTTCCAATTTTTGCGTAAAATTAAATGAATGGTGGTTATAATAATTCAACGGCGGATTTGTTGGTAACACTCGACAGTCGACGAGAACCGTTGCCCGAACAGTTTTACTCTGGTAGAATGGTAAAGAAGAAGAATTTTTCAATCATTGGATAACTTTAATCAGAAGAGAAAATCTGACGTTTTGACAGAGAGTCCATAAAAAACTGTCAAATTATGAAACTTATTCCTCGGAATAAAGTTAACTGGCGATTGAAAAACCAGCCCTAAACTGTATAAATATTGGCATGAACTCAAAATACATAAAAAAATTAAACTTACCGCAGACAAGCAAAAAGGTTTAATTTATTAGGATACTTATACCACAGATAATTATAATAGGTACTACCGTACTTATACATAAATATTGAATCCAAGATGGCGATGGCACGTGCGACCATAATTTATGGTCGACATATTATGTCGTCATGTCACAAAGGGTCAACGTACGAATGTGTAACCTAAAAACATAGCTTAGTTAGCCAGACACAGTGTAGTGTTTACAAAATATGAGATAAAATGTTACGTACTAGCAACATTTCAATTTCATTTCTTTTAAAATGCATCCATTTTAAGAGGTGACCAATTGAAAGTAGGACGAGGAAAGCTTGCCTGATAGCCTGCCGGGCGAGTACTCATGCCTATTTTTTTTTTGGATGGGAAATCATTAAATAACTTCTCACACTCTGGGCGGAGCGGAGGAGAGTCAGACTTTTGTTGACTAAAACCCATCCATATTCCTTCTTAGCGATTTGTGTTCTGGAACACAAATCGCTGGCCCTGGGGCCGCGGTATCTCTTTCGAACAGTCCCGCAGGTTCTTCACAGGTGCTGCGGGACTGTTCGGATTTCGGAAGAGATACCGTGGCCACTGAACATGAAAGACGAGGAAGGAATAGTATGGGTTTTAGTCGGTAAAAGCCTGAGTCTTCCTCCCGGTCCGCCCAGAGTGGGAGAAGTCATTTGATGATTTCCCATCCCAAAAAAAAAAAAAAAGGTCCCTATACTTCTGATATATTTTCGGCCAGTCTCGTTAGTTTCAATTCGCAACGTACCTAGCTCAATGTTATAGTAAGTCTCTCTCCCAGTCTACTACATCTGTCTTTTTTTATGCAACAATTTTTGTGTTTCTTTATTTCACAAAGATCCTACTCCGATGTTTGCAATGTTATTTTTTTCTGTGTGTTGATCGATGTTCGGAAACTCCAAAGCTGTATAAATCAAGTCAATTCAAATTTAGAATTCCCGCATTTCGTGTCACTGATTGCCAAAAAAATATAATTAAATTATGATTACTTTTTCAATTAAAGTAAGTGGATCGAAAAATGTAATTTAATGTTATTACAACTGAATTAATTAAGTCCCATTAGTAAGTATTTATCTGCTCGCATTAATTAAATTAAACGTAGAAACGTGGCTTATGTAATGCAGGGAAATGTGGCACAAAGTGTGAATCAAAACAAATCATTATCATAGTGAATAAAGGTTATTTATAGAATGAAACATGTTTTTTTAATAAACGTATTGATTACTTACTTGTCATCTGGATTGTAATCATCGCAATACACAAAATCATATAATATGATATTGTTTTGGTAATCAATTAATCATCAATAGACCATAACATAATGCGTCACTGATAAGGAGGAGCAGATTCGGGCTAGCAGTTTTCAAAGAAATACACGTGTAGCCGGGGAAATTAATAGTTTATCAAATTGACATACTAGTACAACTTGCCGCTTAAAACCAACGATATTTAAACGTCACGACATAGATGTAGTGTCGATACTGTTGTGCACAAACTAAACTTAATATAGGCTATTACTATCTTTTTCTTACTAATAAAACGAGAAAAAGACAGGCGTAATTTAGAGCTGTCAAATTTAATTCGAACTAATATTTCCATACAAATGAAGGGTGCACGTAAAAACATGCCGACTAAAAACACGGTGAAGCGCGAAGCAAAAACTAGTTTGACATTTCTAACTTAGTGCATAGCTATAGCCGTCCTTTTTTCGCACTGCCTTTTAGTAAAAGATAGCAATAGTCTAAATTAAGTTTAGTTTGTGCACAACAGAATCGACACCAGTGGGAACGGAGCCTAAGGCCGCGTACGCACTATGTCGTGACGATTCATTTATCGTTGGTTTTTAGTTGGCAAAAGTCATGGACGACAGTAATCGAGTCGACCTATAAAGGGTGTAAAACACTTCTTCACAAAGCCGAAAGGCACTTGTTCTTCACCACCACTTTTTTGTTCTACACCATACCTGGGAACCTTCTAGTTACGGAGATATGGGGGGTCAAAGTTACAACTTTTTGACAAGTTTTTTTTGTAAGATTTTAACTTTAAACACCTCCACGGCCCCCGTACAATTCAATCCATCCATCAGCATAATATTTTAAGTGCTTTACATTGAGTTCTACCACAAAACATGATTTAAAACCTCCAATAAAAAAGTTGTTTCCCAGCAAAACATTTTGCGTAAAGTTACTTAGTTTGATGTACAGAATGCTGGGTTAACGGCTTCGTGATGAGGTAGTTTACACCCTGTATAATAATTGTGAACACTTTCATATAATTAACACACACATCTGTCGTCACGACAAAGTGATACGCGGCCTTACGTCAAAGAATGACAGTTGTTATCGAATATACGGGCAATTTAACGTGAAAGTCAATTTGCTAAACTATTAATTACCCTGACTTTACAAAAAAAAAATCCCAAGGAGAGTAAAACAAATGTTAAATAATTTATACTTACAGGATTTTTTTTTTATTTAACGCCTTCCAACGTAATTCGTATCGATTTAATGGCGTGCGTGTCGTTGTAATAAATAAAAACGTATACTACATAACAACCGGTGATGACGTAACGCGCCATCTGCCATTTGCGACGTCAGTTCATATTCGTCAACTAAATATAATGAAGACATTAAAATATTGCGTGCAATCTTTATTGCTACACCATCATTACTGACAGCTGCTCGGAAACAATGGATGACCAACACCTAGGAACAGGAACCAAGCAAATTGCATTAAAATAATCATAAATAAATATTTTATTACGTACATAACGTAGGTCCTGTCTGTGGAAAAACATAAAGAAAAAAAAGTTTCATGTTGTTTGTCGGCAAAATTATTTATTTTTATTTCAATACAGACTGTCTGGCACAACGTCCAGCCAGACGCAAAAAAAAAAGAAAATGTTTCTGAATTTTATTTCGTTAGTTCAGTTTTTTTCTGTTTTCTGTTAGGTCAAACTAAATATGTAGAACAGTTGATTGGCTAATTACTTTATTCCTACTGTAAAACTTTCATCAAAGATCTTGGGATGGGAATCTTCAGGATTTAATGATCTGGAATACAAAAGGATTGGGATTAGGATATTAAACGCACACAAACGGTTTTGGCATACTGCAGAAACGGCAGCGTGTCCTAATTTCTTTTCAAGGTCAAAATATTGCACGTAATAACTCGATGGCAATTACAGACGAACTTGGTTAAAAGGTTACAAGAGATTCCCGTTATTAAAGAGTATCCAATATCCAATAATGAGTAAGAGGGACTCGATAGTCGATACTACGACGCGGTATGGGTGCGGCACTAGTGTCGCAAGTTCGCAACAATGCCAGTCCGGCTCAACGCACCGGTTTTACTGTTCTTTCCAATATCAGGCTAGCAGTAAAACTGAGATGATCAGATGAACCAACCAACGAGAACATTGTTTAATTGAAATTCAATATGGCATGCCAGTTAACTCTCCACGTCAACCGTTATTAATCTACCAGTACAGTAAAGATTAACACAAAGAATTTTCTAGACGCCAATGAAAAGTCACGTACGTCCGATTATTCAGCAATTCTGCTCTTTTCGTTTTAAAAGAACGTATTCAAAGGAATACCATTAACCGTACTTACACGTGGAGATAATATGAAAATGGACCCAATTTTCAACGGAGCAAAATTGAACGGAACCAATTTTGGTTCGATTCGATCGGACCATGGCGTGGTTGTACATAAGTCGACATACTTGTAGGTGAATAAGTAAAATAAAATTATGTTTCTGAATACATTTAAAGTGTTTTCAATTACATTTTGTGCAACTTCAGTAAATACCTGGTATACAGTCCACCAGGTTTATGTCGTCCTAAAGAAGAAAAAGAAATGTCCTTGACAAAAAACGTCGTCTTGCAGGTCTAACATACGTATAAGGATAATGACTGGTGCCTGTGGGCTCCAGTCTAAACTGAAAACTTTCAGTTCCAGTTTAAGTCCTAGCTCCATAACCTAAAACTATGTACCTGTGCATTGGCTGTGTCCGTTGCGAGTACTGCGCCATGTCTCGTGTTGCACAGCAGGCATGGCTAGGCGGCGCGCATGCCGCGGCAGGCGCGGCTCGCTAGCTACGCGCCATGCCGGCGCTACTTCGCACAACACACACAAACACGGATGCACACGACACACCACTGCACACGATCGACACGACCGACGACACTGCACCGATAACCTGCCGACAAAACATTAAGTTAGAAGAGAACAATCCAAAGATACATCTTCAGAAACTGTAAGGTCTTTTCAATCCCATTTATGATGCAGGGGGTCATCAAATAGCCTCTCAATACAGTATCGATACCGAATAACACGAAAAGCAACATTCAGAAGCATCATTTCAAAAGGTAGAATAGGACAGCAGTAATATTTTTTTATCGTGAAAACCAATACAAGGTCCTTACAGGAACGTTTATGATACACGACGTGACCCTAAAGCCCTTGAGCTCAGTACGCAACTGCATAATACGCCAGACTGATACATCTTCACTAAAGCATCATTTCAGAAGACCGAAGACGATTATTAAAAAAAGGAAATACATTTTTTACATCCCCAACAAACGGTTCAAAATACTTCAATCCTAATTATGATACAAGAGGTGCCCTTCAAGCCCTCAGCACAGTCCAAAACAACCCAAAAGGTCGATACATCTTTCCTAAATCAATTACACCTGGGGAGTGAACTCAGGAGTTCAGTTTGACAGCCACACATCGATCACTAGACTGATGAGGCGGCGCCATGTCAAAAACTTTTCAGTGGGATGTCTACAGTGACTTATGAGGGCCTTGAATGCCCTTAATAAATAAAATAAAAGGTCTTTTGTACTCAAGGGATTTGTGTTTAGTAAGGTTACATTAAAGCAAGGTCCTGAAATATTATGGACATAGAAATAATAAACTTATAACGTCGCGTGGGTTTCAGAAGCAGCGCTAAGCTGTTTGAGTAAGGCTCAAATACGAGTAAGTCGATATTGCAATGCATACATACAAAACATTTACGGTTTTGCTGAAAACTTTCCACGTGTCTCTCTACTGATTACTTTAGAAGATAGTGTCTATAGAAGTCTAGCGCAAAAAGCCTGGCTCTTTAAAATAATATTATTGAAGATTTTCCTGCCTTTCACTCGGATGACTCATACCAAATTGGTTTGATATTTTTAGATGACACCTGAATATCGAACCTGAAGTCGAGACGCTTCCAAGTTCCAACAATCAGGTTTGAAAGAAAAAGTCTTAAAAAACTTGCAAGTTTTTTTTGGCGTGCAGTCAAGGCATGGGAATTTAAGGATCCGAATTTTGGGTGTACTCCGGAAAGGATTCGGGATGTGTGCCTGTGCATAATATCTTCTCAGAATAACGTATCCTTTTTCTACTATAAATTGCAGCGTTTGTTTAGGTTATTAAACATTGCCCCCCTTATCTATGGTATTACTACTAACAGTGTCGATGGACGCAAAAACACCGTCTATGTGAGCAGGTGGGCAGAATAGATAGGAAAGGATGCAGTTGGCGCGAGTATTTTTATTATTAGAACCACGTTATAACATAACGGTAAAATAACTGTCAGTAGTCTTGTAAGGCAAAGCAAAACAAGACCAAAGCGTTAGTTCTTGCCAGAAACAATTTATAAAATACAGATCAGGATGTTGAGATGTGGGTGTATGTGGTGAGCCAAAAACCAAAATATTTACGAATACACCAAAAGGAAGCTCAACAATCCGGGATCAGGTGGTTATACTATAATGATATAATCTATAACTATTCTCAAAGACGTGATTCACATGACGAATACAGGGCTATGCATTGCAGCGACACTGACATTCCGCAAGGCGACACTTTGGCAATCCAATTACACAAACCAGTGGTGTCGCATGTCCAGTTGGCCACGTGTTTGCTGGTCATTTAGCTGCTGTCGAGTTTGTGTCGTCCATTACACAGAAAGGTGAGCGTGTTTTGTACTAATGGTCGTCTGTTGACGTGCCATCGGGTTTATAAAATTATACACCTAGTCATTACGACAGGAAACATGGATTTCGTCTGTCCTCATGGCCATTGTTTCCTTGTGACACCGTAGTTAAGATAAATTCAGTTAGGTAAGGATCCTTATGTTCATCTATTCAATAGATGAACATAAGGAGGAAAGTTACAGTATAAGACGACATAAAGTTACAGTATGACTTTCAATAGAATCTATTGAAAGTCATACTGTAACTTTATGTCGTCTTTGAAACGCAGTGTGGCAAAGCCATTATTTTTATTTCCTCAGAAACTTTTGGTACTCGTTCAAGGTTTTACGTTAAGGATGAACTAGTCGGTAATTCTTCCATACAAACGTAGTATGGTGATTACTCGTCTGTTTGAAGGTGAAGGTTCAAAACTAAAAATTGTATCAACTGGTCTTGTCACTATCTATCTAGCCATTAAAAGGATTGGTTTGGAATTTATGAGCGTCGAAACTTCCTTATTTTTAAACTAATTTTAACTCATCTTTGGGCGTAAATAAATAACTTTTGCCTTATAAAAATGGAAAAAATTGAAACCGTACATTGATAGATAATTTTTGAGTAGATACATCCAGTAGTTTTTCCATAATACCTATGCACCCAAAGGTCAATTTATGATATTTTATGCGCTCATTTTCGTTATAGATCGTCGTATATTTCACTAAATAAATAAATAAAGAAAAACTAGATAAATTAATACTCAATGAATATAACATAAGACAAATTAAAAACTTTACCAAATAGCATGCATATTCCAACGAGTTCGAGCCCTCTACTAGTGCAACCTTAACACTTTGTCACGTTCAGGCGATCGATGAGCCTGAGCCTGTCCTACTGTCTAAACGAAATTACCAGCCCAGACGAGTTTGACGAAATAGATCAAAAAGAACTACTGCTGAAACGTTTATAGAATCCAATCCGAATGAATTCCGGTGCTTAAATAACGAAGTGGTCAACAGTTATAGCAGACCAATAATGGACATAGCCGCCTGAAGATTAAATATAGGTCTTTCAGACGGAAACTAGGTCACGCTGTATACCGAGAAACTTTATTTTTATTCGTAACCAGGTGATTGAGGAAATAGATCACGTGTATTCGAGCCGTCGACTAGTGCAACCTTAACACTTTGTCACGTTCAGGCGATCGATGAGTCTGAGCCTGTCCTACTGTCTAAACGAAATTACCAGCCCAGACGAGTCTGACGAAATAGACCAAAAAGAACTACTGCTGAAACGTTTATAGAATCCAATCCGAATGAATTTCGGTGCTTAAATAACGAAGTGGTCAACAGTTATAGCAAACCAATAATGGATATAGCTGCCTGGACATAAAAATATAGGTCTTTCAGACGAAAACTAGGTCACGCTGTATACCGGCAAACTTTATTTTTATTCGTAACCAGGTGATTGGGGAAATGGATCACGTACATACACGCTCGTTTACCCTTTATGGGGTAGACGGTTCCAGGCTTACGATTACAGAGTTACAGAAATGGTAATTTGGATAAGTAAGTTTTCAAGTCCACTCGGTTCTCGTGAGACAACCTCTAGCAGTACATAAACGGCAGAATTGGTACTCTGGAATTTCTTTAGATGAAAGTTCCTAAAAACCGTCAATAAGGAGATGGGGAAGTAGGTATAGCAACTAGTCGATTTCTAAGGTCCACGAAAAAGATAACCGTCTGATTATCTAAAAACAGCTGTCACTGTGACATGTTCCCATACTAAAATGCGTTTTAAACAGCTGTTTTAGATAATCAGTCTGTCATCCTCTTGGTGAACATGGACCTAAGGCTCATGATTAATCAGTTGTTTTTTAAACCATGACATATATCTGGTAAGTTGGTAAGTGCCAACGTACGGTACTTCTGCCAACACTGCACGCTATAAGTACTGCTTTTTGGGTATTTCCCCACGATGACCATAGATAATCTAGTAAAAGAACCATTTTCTAGCATTTTTTTTTATCCTAGTCGTTGGAACTGCTACTCTAAACAATTACAAGAGTTCAAAGAATAGTAATGGTGAACAAAATACGACATAATAGGAACCCCGAGTCTGTCACCTGAAAAGAGACATGGGGGAGGTTGACGGGGTCCATGTGATTCATCATCATCGGCCTATTAATGTTCCCATTGAGGGACACAGGCCTCCTCTCTAAGAGAGGGAATGGGCTATAATCTACCACGCGGGCCCAGTGTGGATTGGTAGATGCCAATGACTTAGTTTTTTTTGGTTCTAGAACATGCCAGTTTCCTCACGTCTCCGTATGATTTTGTAGGCATAAACCTAGCCGAGGGAGCGTGACGAACTGCGCAAGTACTCCAGCCAAAACTCAGGCCTACGGTTGTCGAAGTACACCGGTTTAAGTCAGTAGTCAGAGGAGTCGGACATACCCCTATGCCCACCTATTTCCACAAGAAGGAGAGTAGCAAATTACCTTTACTTGTGATCATCACGCAGAAATCAAGATTTATCACAACATGATTGTGTCATACGACCTATTAATTAATCTTATCTGATTGCAGAGATATTTTGTGTACCTAGTTCAATAGATTGCAATCACCCGGTGAATCTCAGAGGACATAATTAATTTAGTGTTACATAATGCAATCCTGTAATCCCTAGAGGGTAAGGTAGAACTGCATTATCAACTACTACTTCGCCCCAGTGTACGTCGTAAATTATCTCAAGGGAACTTAGTAACAGAAACCAGTAAAGTTGATCTTCAACAATTATAACCATGTTTTAAAAAATAACCATAATCTATACTAATATTATAAAGCAGAAGAGTTTGTTTGTTTGGTTGAACGCACCAATCTCAGGAACTCCTGGTTCAAATTGAAAAATTTTGTGTTGGATAGTCCATTTATCGAGGAAGGCTTTAGGCTATATAACATCACGCTACGGCCATTAGGAACGGAGCAGGAATGAAAATGTTGCAAAAACGGGGATTTTTTTTTCCTTTCGTTTTTCTCTCTTATGTGACGCAGACGAAGTTGCGTGGGTCGGCTAGTGAATTATAAACCTAAACCTTCCTCATGAACCACTCGGTCTATTGGTGAAACTCGTATGAGAATTCTTTCACTAGTTTTTCAATTGTACGCGTTCAGACAGACAGACAGAACGAGAGATTCGCGGAGGAGGGACTTTGTTTTTTATAATAATGTAGTGAAAGTAGATCTAGACTTGTCTGTTCCTTGAGGAGACGGGGGAGGGGAACAAGTTCAGGAAAGGCGACTACAAAATTTCTAAGAAAGTACGCTACGAGGATTGAGTGGAATTCTAGTTGTTTATTAACAAATACTTCCCCGAACCGTTCCTCTCCGAACCTCTAAGAGCCTTTCCAGGGCGAGCTAGAAGAACTACGAGAAATTAGATCATTGTAACGGATATGCCTCGTTGTTCTTGAGGTCACGAACATGATCCGTGAGCTTGAGATCCTGGATATGATTCCCAGGTGGGGTAAAGAGTTATTGTGGTTTCCAACAGGAATTAACACGTGGTAACAGCAATGGAGTCTGAATTTGTGCATGGTGATAATAGGCTCGCTTCGGTAACTGGGACATTAACACAACTGTCGAAAACTGGCTAAACTATAAGATTCACTTCTGTGTAAACCTTCAAGGCTTACAAGCGTATGATATTTACCGTGCCAGCCTCCAAGGCTGGGTCATCCATAACATAGTTATCAGAAACGGTCGTAAGCTGATTTCGCAACCACTGCGCTTGGCAATCGCCCATAGGTAAACGTATTACGTCTATATTTTCATAACATTTTTAGTGGTCATACAAGGCAAAGGTATACAAACTATTTCAGTAATACCGTGACTCATAATATACGCTTATTTTTGACTTCATATAGCATCAGGGGACTTTGGGGAGTATCAATTCGTTACAGACAGTACTGCAGTGCAACGGTTGACGACAATTAATTGAGGCTGGTCACATTATATTCAGCTTATTTACATTATAAAAGATGGTCAAATGGTTACAGAGGGGCTAGCTACAGTAAAACGTACAAAGCCTTTAAATTCAACGCGTATACTGAATAGTTCTTCTTCGTCTCTAAAATGGTCGAAAATATTGTTAGCTTCATTCATCAACCCCAATTTTAGGCAAGGGCTTCAGAACAACAAAAGCAGTTTGGGAAACTAGTAATGCAGACGGATTGAAATTACTGCGCAATATGGTAGGTACCTAACTACCTACGTAGTACTTTATGTAGGTTGCTATCAGTATTATTTATACATAAGTACTGTATTTACTTACGTGCAATACTTAGTCACAATATGTTACCCATCGACAAAAATTATGCGAATAGGTATTTTCAGATTGCATAGTTTTCATTAAATACCTACCTATCCGTACTGTTCTTTTATTTTATTGTAAAAATAGGTATCTAGGTAAGTACCTATTTGTCTTTGGAATTTTGAATGTCGAAGTTTTGCAGATTGATAGTTGGTTGCAGATTCAATTCGAAATTCGATATGCTCCGTTTTTCAGTGTTTACCTACTGTTTGAGTTTGATGACAATTCAATGTTCGTCTCTTGATCAAAAGGTTTTATGGAATGGAATCTCGACTGAATAACATGACAATTATTGAGGAAAATATTACTAGGAATACCTAAATTGTCTACGGAATTGTTTTGAAGTTATCCTGTAGGTACAGGTACCTACCCCATTAGATATTTTAAAGATTAGGTAGACTACATACCTACCTACATGACTTCACTAGCTTAATTAACATGGTGAATGCCTATAAGTGATGTCTGTGTCTAACTGAGTTGGTAGGTACTATGATAGGCATTATGTCGACGTTATAGGTATTATTAGTAATATTTAGTACTGCTATGCGGATAGGTGACCGACAGAGAGGCGAGGTCGCGATACGAGTAGGTACCTAGGTACCTACCTATATCGTATCAGGCGACGATAAGCAGTCTTTACTTGATATTCACAAGATAGCAATTTTAGACACGTCACTTCTTAGACGAATTCTATTTACGAGTTTCACTTGCACTAAGAAGAAAGGGGTTTGAGCCACGGAGCATTATCTCAGTAATTTACGCATGAACAAAAATAACCTGGCCTGATCTTGACAAACACTGGCTGTTTTATGAGTGGGAGTATTGTGTTTAGAAACTACTTTTCTCAACCTATTTTCATGTTAGACACTTTCTTTGTTTTCTTTTCACTATTTTATAACTGGCCAGCCATTTCAGTAGCGTAGTTTGAGGACTCATTGCAGGTTTATATTAGGAACGGGCAAGTGCTAGCAGGTCGTTGGTCGGTTGGCGTTGGCGCCACGACTCCGCGATCCCTGAACCGATATAGGCCTACTCAGCGGTCGAGGCTGGCCGTTCACACCACAACCCAATTACACACGCACCACTGATCGACACATGGTGCTGGTGTCGGATGCACAGCTATTTTAATGTTTGGCCAAAGGGCATTCCAAGATAAAAATAACGATGCGCGACCACCGCCTGCTGTCGCCACTACTTATCTTGAGCTTATCATGGCTTACATAAGCTGGTGCCAGCACGTGCACCACCATGGCACCACGCTGTAGGTACCTCACGCATTTATGTAACTACACTTTACAAGAGAAAACTGACGCCGCGTTTATTTGCGCAGTTAGGTACCTAGAAACTTGATTTCGACGACGGAATAGTAAAAGTAGGGGAACTTTTGAGATAGTTTTCATCACACTTTATCACGTCTAACGGTCAATATACATGAATCCTATGCTGTGTATTATAAAAATTACGTTCTAGTACTCACCTTAGAGCCGAAAACAGACGTGTTAGCTCCCAACGGGACTTTGTTCACGGATTACAAGCACGGACACGCAACTCACACTCAAATATCACAAGATAGAAACTAAACAGATGGTCACACACCACTCCCTACAATAATCTATGTAACACAGGACTTTTTACGTAAAATGACACGTTTAGAGTTTTCGAAAAGTCCATTGAACTGTTTCGGTTGAAATTTACGTCCAGCGAAATTATAGGTACGGAATGGCAACGCTGCTCTATAGTCGACGTGTGCTTCGCGCCGCGGCCGCTACGCGGCGCTGCGGTCGGAGGGGGGCGGAGCCGAGCGGGACGCGGCGGGCGCGCGAGCGAGACGCCGCTACGCACCACGACGCCACGTCGCAACAATATTTTTTTCACGGTGTACTTATGGGTTTCTATGTCGAAACTGCAACTGTTTAGATGGCGAAGACATTAGCGGATGATGGTGAGTGGAGTGGCGACTGGTGACCTTTTCAGCGTATCGCGTCACCGCGGGCGATAACGCGAGGTCGTCGGTCGCGCGCGCGACGTTGCCAACTCGCTGCGGCATTCGAGCCCACGTTTCCACAGATTACGAAAGTCGGCGAAATCCCCGTGGCCCTTTGATACCTGCCTAACGAACCTAGCCCTAGACACGCGAAGCCATGCGCTAACCTACATATAGACAAGCAAACGGGCGGCGTTACACAACACGCAACCACTTCGACTTAACATTGTAACTTTCATGCGAATGGTGCAAAATGAGAGTTATTACGATGGCTTACCCCCTATGGCGCCGTTCCAGGTTTCACAATTTTTGCGAAATAGGACACCCCAGGGAGGAATTAGGTAGCTTCAATGCAGCAGTCTGTGCTTAGTGAGCCGGGTTAGGTAGGCACCTATACATACAGTCCCTATGTGCTATTGCGCCGTACCTAGCCATTAACGTATCCGTGCTGTACTACGTACGTATATTTATAGATGTTTTAACAGCAGTGCTCACGAAGAACTTTGTGTATGGAACGTGCTCGGTTAGCTTTAAATCAGTTGGTAATATTTTATGAGCATACCTAATGGTTGGATCTAGAGAGCTATTAGCGAAGAGGGCACTCCACAAACTAGGTACCTATAGGTGGGTGGCAAGGTGGGGCCTCTGCACACTGCACAAGAGCTCTGATAACATGTTTTATCGAACACAGACACAGATGTTAATCATTGAAATAGGTACTGTTATGTAGACTCACCTACATCAGACATCTAGCTAGGTTCATAGGTATATGTTGAGAACCAAGGTAGGTATCCAAGCTATCAGACAAAAGCAGATAACTAAGTCACCACAAGCGTATCGGTAGAGATACGACTATACGAGTAACTATTGTAATCGTTGAGATAACAAGAGAAATATGCAATAACAGATGACGTAATTATAGTTGACAGATAAAAATATGATTTCTGTAGCTGTACGATAAATTAAAAACTGACAGCTTGGCGGCAGATGTGAACTTAGGTGTAGGTACCGAGGAAACGAGTAAAAACGAGTAATTTAATGTTGACGATCTTTCCTTGAAGAAACAAGAATGAGCATAAGTCAAAGAATGATATTTCCAACTATCTGTTGACCGTGAACTTCGTCCACGTGTAAGTATTTATTGAAAAAGACTACTTTCCCTTTTTGAATCTGGTTTTATTTTTTTCACACTAATCCTGTTTCTAAAATAATAGTAGCCTGAAGTAACACCAGTTATCTGCCAGTAAAAGTCCCGTCAAAATCGGTCCCGACGTTTCGTAGATTAGCCGGAACAAACAAACAGACAGACGAATGAAGACATTAAAATAGGTATTTCAGTATAAAGCTGTTATTTTGACATAGCAAATAGACACTTTAATTTTTATTTATTTGTTATAGTATAAGAAATAATTAATAATTAAGCCGCCGAGGCCGACCCAGGAAAAGGTGGCGAGACGATTTGGACGCGCATCACGAGGGTAACGGTTGGTCCGAGGCGGCACAGGCTAAATAAATAAAAAAATAGTATAAATGGAACAGTAAGGCGGGTACGAACCCAGGCAGGTCGCATTACTCTGTGTAATTCACTTCATCAAAACGCACTTCACTGCTCTCAAAACGGTGAAGGAAAACATCGTGAGGAAACCGACATGTCCTAGAACCAAAAAATTCGAAGACATGTGACACCTACCAATCCATGCTGGGCCCGTGTGGTGGATTATAACAACCCATTCGAAGAGAGGAGGCCTGAGTCCCAGCAGTGGGAACATATTAATAGGCTGATGATGATGATGATGATGTAGTATAAATATGTATTATATTAGGTAGAAGATGTTAGTGGTTCCGTTTTCCCTATTACGTATTACTGTTAGGCTGAGGCTACACTGGGCAGCGATTTGCGATGCGACTGGAAGAGCGAAACGAAAAAATCTTGTAAGGCTACATTACAAGCGAGTGCAGGGTTTAAAGGAACCTAACTAACCTAACGGGCAGGTGCCCCAAGTCCCGATTATGGGTGCAGAGATACTTCCGTATGTTCAGTTGACAGTAATTCGAGATATTACAATATCGCTATAGAGAAACACGTTATATTGTAATACAATATTTCTGTGTTGTAATATAACGTGTTTGACAATTTTACGGTGATATATACACTTTCCGTAATATTATAGCTATTTTCGCGAGAAATAACGATCGTAACTAGGAGATTGGATCTTTTTCATAAAATGTGAGTTCCAAAATACTATGTGCGTAATAACATTACATTAAAAAATACAATAAGTACATTAGAAAAAACACCATTTAAAAAAATCTTAAGTGTTTACAAATTATTAGACGTGACTGTACTATACACGTTTCATTTCAGAACTGTGTTTCAGTGCATGCATGACACTGATGACACCAACGCTGACACTAAGAGCGTCAGGATGGCTATTCTCGTGTGATGTGCAGACCACACACGAGTTTCGCAGAAAACCTGGCACCAGCTGAGTCGTTAAACCAAAGTTCAACCATAGACATCACATTGTTGTAGAGCAGTGATTCCCAAAGTGGTCCAGAAGGACCACAGGGGTCTACGGGAGACCCGACGGTGTCCTACCTAATCGTTTGAATTTGAGTTCACGAATTGTAAATCCACGTTTGTCTGGTTTCGATACTAAAGAACAAAAACAGTGGCAGATTATAAGGTACTTACTCGAAAAACTAAAAAAAAGGTTCCCATGATGACAGGTTGTATTTCAGTGAGAATGGTCGTATTGAGACATTACAAAAAGGATTTCGAAGCCAAGATTCTAATTTTCATAAAAATCTCAGATCTAGATTTGGCCTCCTCATGCAAACTTAACAGATAGAGCAAAAAAATAGTTTTGTAATAATTCTTGCTTTTCTTTTTTTCATGAAAAAAATGCAGCAGGTGAGGTGGACTCACACCGAAACTAGAATTGAAAGTGGTCTACCAGAAAAAGAAGTTTGGGAACCTCTGTTGTAGAATATGCTCTGTGCAAATGCGGTCCTTTTAAAATTAATTTACCTGTGACAGCTGTAATCCAACTGCCAACTTATGTTCCCTGTCTCCTGCTGATATTGAGGGAAGTGGAAATTACAGTTCTTTCCTACTCCCCCGCTATACTTTCTGATTCATTTCGTTGCGGGATCCAAGACAGTTAAATTCATTATCTGGGACTTCGTCGAGCTTCATTGTCTCGGCGCTTTTCTGGTGGTCGCCACTGTTGATTCTGGCTTTCAGGAGTTACAGTGGTTTGGGCGTGTGTGGCGGGCTTGTCCCAAAATAAATTATGTTCCCAAAATAATCAACCTCATTGATAGCAACCTAACACAAGCTCATTGCTACGAGCATAATCACTGTGATTTTGACAGCTATACTCGGGCGCAGGTAAAATGTGTGTGAAGGGACTGTAGTACGTAAACGTTCTATAAATAAAATCCTACTTCTTACTACAATATTGTTATAAATGCGAAAGTCTGTGAAGATGGATGGAAGGATAGATGTTACTCTTTCACGCAAAAACTATTGGTATTGATAGTCTATCAACTATGTGGTGTCCACGACACAAGCCTTGCTTAGTGTGGCACTAGATGGCGCTGTGTGATAATGTCCAGCGATATTTATTTATATTTATTTATTGGAACGGATTTGGGAGAAATTTTGAACAACGATAGTTTATAACCTGGATTAGCACAGGATACTTTTATACCGATAATATGAATTATGCTGTCAGCATTTAATTCGGTATCGCCTTATTACGAAAATAAGAAACCCTGAAGGTTTCCAACTTTCAAGATGGTTGAAAATTCTCTACTTATCTACATCTACACTAATATTAAATAGAGGAAAAAAATATATTTGTGTGTGTATGTTTGTAATGAATAAACTCATAAACTGCTATGCCGATTTCACAATCACAATTGGAAAGCTACATTCACCCTGAGTAACATAGGCTACATTTTATTCCTGAACACCCACGGGAACGGGAACTACGCGGGTGAAACCGCGCGACGTTCGCTAGTTTTAAATGAAATGATCCATAAAATGAAAATGGGTTCTAATTTAAATACATGTTCACCAAAAAGTTGACAGTCTGATTATCTAAAACAGCTGAATAAAACACATTTTTGTATGGTAATTATGTCACAGTGACAGCTGTTTTTAGATAATCATTCAGACGGTTATATTTTCGGTGAACATGGACCTAAAACTAAGTAGAGCGCTGTCTGGGTGTGAGAGGGTATACCATTTAATAAAATAAAAAAATAAACGTGCGCATTTTTCTCGTACGATTTGACTTTTGAGTAGGGTAACCACGAGACAAGCCAGTCCCGGTTTTTGACGGACATCCCGTGTTCTGCCAGAAATGACAGCACGTGGCATTTTTAAACTGACGTTCGAAACGTTTCGATTTCCTACATGCACGCATTCTGTCTGTCACGTGAAGACTATACTTACTTCTTTTTTAAGTAAAATACAGACAAAAACTACAGTTTTCCTGTTTAGAGGTCTAATTAATTAAAATGACAAACTTTGCGCAATAAATAATTTTGTTACGTAGGTAGGTACGGGCGATGTTAGACTCAGTTGTAATTGTTTATTGATCTGATATTTAACAATAAGTACCTATTGTAGAAAATAATATATATTGCTCAACGGTAAAAAAAAATGTGACGTTTAAAAAAAAATAAAAGTAAGTAAGTAAGTACTTAAGTAAAAAATATTTACGTGGCTTGTCCAATAAAATTGAGTTTCCACGATATGTTGACAGTTGAGTACCGTAGAAATTGATTGCTAGAAATTCAATTTCATCCGTCATAAAATCATAAAAATGTGCCAGACCGACTAGCGCCATCTATTGGCACAAACAACTCAATTATTCTTCGTTACAAAATATTGCGTACCATTTCTACGACTGATATTAATTATAATGTTGCAATAAAACCGTATCTAATACAATTCAAACAAGTTGGCTTGTATCCAGAACGTCATGTCCCATCTGTATGCACAAATAAATAAGATTGTACTATCTGTTTGTGATCTTACAATCTCAGTATGGTTTGTGTGGGTTAAAAAGCAAAAACTAGATAGTGCTTGTAATTATTTCATAGCGGCTGCCTAGAATGGTCTAACTTGTCGACAAGCCGTCGACTTTGATGGAGTTGCTGTTAGCCATTAGCGAGGAGCATTAGAGCTTATACGTAGGTAAGTAAACCGGTGAACTAAATCTAAATCAGAACAACAGAATACATGAGAAAGTTTCGAAGCCTATCATCAGTTAACATCAGCAACCTGCTTTATCTAAACTCTCAAAAACCGGTCTAACGTAGCCAGAACTTCACGTTCTAACAGATCTAGCCTTATTTAACTTTTTAGGGTTCCGTACCGAAGGGTAAAAACGGGACCAAGACTCTATTGTACGTCTGTCTATCACCAGGCTGGATCTCATGAACTGTGATAGCTAGACAGTTGAAATTTTCACAGATGATGTGTTTCTGTTCCCGCTATAACAAAAAAAAAAGTGGTGGGGCTCCTATTCCACAAACGTGATTTTGTTGCCGTTTTTTGCTCCATACCTATCATAAAATAGGGCAGTCAAATTTGTCAGCAATGACCGCCAGAATGCCATTGCCGCTAGCACGAACTCTGCTCAATAACGAAGCGACTTTTTTCCTAAGTATCGCTGCGAATCCGTCCGTTCGAGTCTCCATAAACATGGCAGATGCGCTGCAGAGGGCCTCTCTCACACGCACTCGTCTGCAGACGTGCGCGAGAGAGACGGATAAATCCGAATATACGGACGAAGCGTTAAGGAGTAGGGCCTCAGAAACGTGTAAGTCGCATTAGCATTCTGAAGGCATTGTTATATTGGACGCGCCAGGTGCTGAGGGTTTTTAAGATAATAATATAGTTGTCCACAAGCTACTGCCATAGAAGTACAAACAATAAACGTGATTTTCTTGCTATTTTGTCTGATGTTGTATAGATAATGGTACGGAACCATTCGTGCGCGAGTCTGATTCGCACTTGGCCGGTTTTTCTTCTTATCTAAAATCCTCGTTAACTGAAGACAACGCGGGCAATGTCAAAGGAACAGCCAGCATGCCGTAATTATATTACTCCTTTGTTTACTTTTGACCAAGAGAACGATCTTAGTCATCTATGCTGTTTATAGACATACATTCAATCGTGTTTTATTGTTATATCAAAACAGAAGTTGGAGATACAAATAGAAAAGACATCGGTAGCTTGTACGACTTGTATCTTATATTACTACTAATAATAAAATATGTCGCCGTCGTATAAGTTTGGTGTGACCGTGTGAGGATAGGAGAAGCCTCGCACTTTATTCTTTTTTATATGCAGCCGTAAAAAGAGAATAAAGTTATGGTGTCACTGAAGCCATGTCCAACGTTGTGTTAAAAAACACGGTCTCGAATAACATCTTGCTCAAGTTGTGGTTCTCAACGGGGAAGAAGAATCAATAAAAAATCGAAATCTTACGAGGTATAAACACATATAAGTACTTATATATTTGGTTTGATTTAACGCTAATAGACCGTTGTGTGACTGTGATTTAGACAATTCATTGCCACTGATTTTAGTGACTTCGTCATCTTGATTGCGTCCTGTAAATCCTCTTGGCACTAATATTTCTCTATTGTTTTCGTAGCAATATTTCTCTATTGTCGTCCCCAAGCCACACCCACTCATTGCCAGTTCTGCCTTCCTACTAAGTTATCCACTTATCTCCAGTTCGCTTGTTTTTGGCATCCTCAACGATTAGATTCTTGGCTCTTGTGTCGGATTTCATGGTGTTTTGTTCCTGCCAACTATCAAGGCTTTTTGATCTTCTAGTCTGAAACTCAGAAGTATACATTTTTGAAGTATGTAGGTCGGCTATTCTGCAGTTCTGCAGAAATTTAAAAATAAATTCATTTATGTATGTATAATAATGAGCAGACGGTATGTCACTGGAAAACTCGTCTCTGCTTTCTATTTGCATAAATAATTACGAACACGGTCCGAACATCATACCTATAATAGTTGCATGTTACCATAGAAACTAACCGCAAAGTATGCATAATTAACTATACTAAACCAGCAGTCCTTTCAATTCCACCTATTATCTGTAGGTATATTTAAAACTAGGTACGGCTTATAACTCGTTGACTAGAAACTGCTGAACGTTATACAGCATGTATAGTTAATTGTATGTAACTGCAAGACCAATTAGGTGTACGGAGACGTTATCACATCTTCACGCTGAGTTGGAGGCCGTATCGTGTATACAATTACATACATATATACCGCACATACATACAGGCCCGTGTGTGTACATAGCCTGTTTAAAAAACTGAGATTTTATCGTACCTACGTACAACGGACAAGCAGTTTTATTTATTCTTCAAGCAGCCTGTTTATTTACCTTTACTACTCGTGGATCCCAGTATACGTTCAAACAGCGTGTTTGATCCAACTTTGTAGCTAAAAGGTCACTTTTCATTTGGCCACGAATGCTGTTCTCTTTGGTACTATTCCAACCATTTACTATTGTATATACCGAAGCCATAGGCATACTCTTGCCAAGCTTAATCAAGTTAACTTATTCCTTTTAATTGGTAATGGCAGCGGCCTTACCGCTTATTTACGAAACGGTCCCATTAAAATTGATATGTATGTAATAATAACAAAAGATTTTTGTTCCTCATTCAGAACATTTAATCAACACATCATTTTACCTGTGACGATGAAATTTACGAAACGATGTCTTAGTTTTATTCTAAAAACAATTCTTGCGACAATTCTGCCAGCTGATTTTCTCATTCTTCAACAAAGATCAACAGGGCACGAGGCACGAACGTAAAAGTAGTACGTGTCGCCCACGTTGGCGGGTGAAAATCAATGTAGCCCAAAGAAAATTGAGTTGGAGGGCTGCTGAGGCCGTTTCAGTAATTACAGCTGCGAGTAGGACTTCCGCGAAGGTCGTCACCCCGGGCCGCCCCGCACCAGCGCCCCACCCACCCCGCATCGCCCTCTTTCACCCCCAAACCACACTAGAATCACCAACATTCACGTATACGTTAAGACTAACATGACACATGGATTTGCGCCGTGTAATAATAAGCCTGAAACATTGAACTGGAGTTTGGAAGGTCTTACCTAGGGATTTGGTTGTGTCGTAATTATAATATTTGTTTATTAATAATAACTGGGAGTTTTTTAAATGGATATAAATACATTATTACGTTTATCGCTTCGTGCACGTTTCCTGCTTTAATAACACTTTGCAATTTCTGCGAAAAAGACGTAAAAAGTCCGTAGAAAAACAGTAACATGGTGACATTAGCGGAGCCCGGGGTGTGGAAACTGGAAGGTGCTTTTATTTCTAAAATAAACAAACGAATAGCTGTCCTTTAGAATTTACGCAACCCGTTCGTGATGGAGAACTTTTTAAAGTATTTCTTTTTTACATAAGTATTTATCTTGCAGTGTATGCAAGATAAATACTTATGTTTCCCAGAAAATGGGTGTCGCCTGTCGGACGGTTCATAACGGTACATTTCCGAAACGGGGTAGGTAGGCTAGTAGTAGAATAAAGTTTTATGAAGTGGCCGACTTCATAACATGATCCATAGTACCTAACTACCTACTTCTAAACTTCTGTTGATAAAGTATTACTTCTGGGAAAATATATGCCAGCTGCTTGACATTTTTTATTGCGTTTCGAGACCATAAGCCTCTCTATAGTCTCGAAATACCATAAATCGATTTCTATAGATACTTCATACTGAAAATGTCGATATCATACCGACGAAATTATTCAAGCAAGCGTGGAGAGCAGAGACCTATAACTAGCGGGGTGCGGGTGGATACAGGTTGATTAAATAGCGAAGGGGATCACTGGGATGAAAAGGGGTAGAACATTCTCGACTCGCCGAGGGGCGTTCTACTATGATATGAAACGAAAATACAGCCTCAAATTTTAACTCAAAGAAAAAAAACTTGTAACGCTTTAGGGCTTTTTTGGCAAAGGATTTGAAATACGTTGAAAGAAATGCCTTTCCTGACGAAATATCGCTAGCATGGAAACAACTTCCTGTTTTTAACGTGTCAATAGGGGAGAATTTTACCTCGTTTTTAAATGACATAATTAGATATAATTGAGCCCTTTTATTTCATACACGACACGTGTTTCATTGTGAAAAGTGAAATGTGTGCAACGTAGCGAGCGAAGGCAGGAGAGGCGTGTTCGAATTTCAAAGCACTGACAGGTGCGCCATTTTGGAAATAAATTCCGGTGACGCCATGCCAGAAGTGAGAGCGGCGAACCGTAAAATGATTGAAGAAACTCTTTAGTGTATTTTCGCATTTAATCGTTAGTCTTGCTTAGTAAATCTTAGCAGAAAATCTTTCTCTTCATGCATTAATTTAAGTAAGTACAAGACTTATTTTTTGTGAGTAACGGCGAAATTCTATTAGAAGAATAATAATGAATAGAATGTTGCACATTTTTATTTGCAAGTAGGTAGTTTAGTTGCTTGTTGAATACAAGATGAAACATAAATCAATTATGTTAGCTAGAATATTTTTTTATTTGATCTGAGGCTAGAATTAGAATAAATTAAAAAACTCAATAAAAATATTCACGAGTGGTCATCGATCCACATACCAACCTAGGTAAGCACGGCTTAACCTAAAGACCGACCCGGGCGGCTGTAATTATTTTCCCACGAGCTCCTCATTAATTACCTGTGTGTGTCAACATAATTATGTATAGGATCCTTGTATAAAAATCATTACAAAACTGTTTTTTTACTTGAACTTTGGATCAAAAAAAAAGGTTGCGAACCCCTGAATGTTTGTTTATAGGTCGTGGGAGAGACTATAAGTAATAAGTTAAGCAGTAGGCCGTTCTAACCGACTTTTAAAAAGCATGTATATGTCACGTAAAATTGTCAAAAACGTTATACTTATTACAATATAACGTGTTTTTTCTCGCGATATTGTAATGTCTCGAATTATTGTCAACTGAACATACGGAAGTATCTCTGCCCCCATAATCGGGACTTGGGGCAACCCCCCGTTAGGTTAGTTAGGTTCCTTTAAACCCTGCACTCGGAAATAGGGGCCCCGCGAAGCGGGGCTTCGTCGACTACGCTTTTTAGGGGGAATATAAAGTGTTTTAAGGTTATGTTATATTAATCGGTATTTCTCAGGAATGGTGCATTATCTTTTCATGAGAGTTGTGCCACTGGGCAAGGGCCACCACGTAAGTTGACTACCATCGCATGCATTTCACGAAAAATAATGCGTTTTGTTGTAAGCAGTATGTTCATTTGACAATAATTCGAGACTTTACAATATCGCTAGAGATATTACAATATAACGTATTTGACAATTTTACGGTGACATAAAATATATATTCTTCGTCTTTTTTTTTATTTTTGAGTAATTCGAGTGATGTACAGAATGCTTGGTTGACAGCTTCGTTATGAGGTTGCTTAACCCTGTACTAATCTGTGACACAGGCATAAAGCACAAATTGCTCTGCTTTAGTCTAGCAGTGGACTGCTAACTGCGATATTAGTGCTAGTTGATTAGTCGCAATATCTTCTGCCTCTTATCACTTTACATATCCCTTTTTAATTAAGGCGATTACATGAGCTAAACGCGAGTTTTAAAATTACTAAAAGTATATGATTCACTGCTATAAACAAGACCAGAAAAATATATGATATTCTTCAGGATATATGCTAGCATGATACTGTTTTGAAAACATAATACAATTAATTTGGCTCGATAAAAAGAAATCACGAACTTATTCCTGAAAATATATTTCAAACCATAAAAAAACATACTAATATGCATGCGATCATTCTGATTTTTTGGCAAATAATTCTACAAGCAATATATTAGCATGATACTGTTTCAGTTTTTTTGTAAATCGATCGAGACCACTCATTTCGCGCTATTTGGCCCGCAGTGGCTGACGTAACAACCACTTTGTAGTGCAAGCTGATTAGAACTTTATTCTAACAGCATTTGAGTTGCTAATTTAGGTCGTCTATAGAAGCGCCCTAACTTCAGTGAGCCTCTTCTATGATCGTAAGTCATCGCCCTGAAGTCATCCACCTCCCTATGGCTTCGTGTGAAGACAGACAACTGACGCATCCGTTCTTCTTCTCAATGTGTGACTATTTTCACGTTCGCAATAAACATTGTCCTCTTTGTATGTGGTGTTCATTTTCTTTTCAATGCCCAATCTGAAGTAGAATCGGAAGTAAACTGTGAAAGAACTGTATAGTACTTAGCCAGGAGAGTAGCTACCGCAGTACTGCTGTATCAGCTGAGCAACCTCGGGCGGGGCCCCTGATGAGGAAAAAAAAACACAAAATCTTTTCACAACCTCAAATATTCTTCATGATAAAAGATAAAATGAAAATTTAACTGTTAACGGTCCAGAAAGCGCCAATAGTCAGGATGCTATTTTCTTAGCAACAGTCATTTGTTTGACATAATGATTTTCTCCTGTTGTCGGGCTTCACTGCACTCAACGGCGTAGGGGCCCCCAAAAAAAGATGATACCACTGATAGTGCACTGATGAGCTGCGCCACTGATATTAGTACTAGAAATACAGAGACAACCAAGTCATATCTATACGTTAGTATATTGATAGTGGCCGATCACATGCAGTAGTAACGCATCCAGTTTATTGATTTCAGACTACCTACACCAAGCGCAGTGACCTATTTGAGTTGACTCCAGCGGTTTATGTTCCAATGTGACGGTAAAGTCAGGTTTTAATTTTCTGATCAGAACGTTGGTAGACAATTTAGGACTAGGTACTTACATAAGTAGATTTGGATGTCAATGTTTTACGTCAAAGTAGATTGTATTTAAAGGCAATGAAGTTAAATTTGAAAATATAATTATCCTCTTCATTCGGTATACCACAAGGTACCCTAAGAGTAGTCACGATAAGAAATAATTACTTATGGAAAACACATTTCGATTTTTGCACACACAAGTGCTAAAGGTATCCTGGTCCGGGCCGTGACTATTTCTGTGAAAACACCGTACGGTGGTTTGTGCAATATCGAAAACAAAAATGTTCTCAGCAAATAGTGTTGCTGCTTGAAGAGAACCAGTTCCACGAGGCATTTTGACAGCGGCATCCTCAAGCTAGCTAGAGAGATTTTCGCCTGCAGTCCCTAAGTACTCTCTATCAATTAGAGTTTTGAGTACATAATACTGTCTCACTTCGGGTATCAGAATATTAGTAGTGCCTTTCAAACTTCATCGTGATTCACAGTTCTATACCAAATAGAGGTTTTCAATGATGTCATGTGTGGTTTAAAACATGCAATGCAAGCATCTCATTTATTCAAATGAATTTGTAAATCAGAATAGACATCAGACGGGGATACTGCAGACAAATGAACGCTAAAATACATTTCAGAAAACAAACACCTTCATCTCGAATCATGTTTCAAAGTTGTCGTAAAAAAATACGCGACTAAAATCGTGTCGTGAAATGAAGCAAGCATACGCGCTACTGCATCTAAGCCCGCGCGCCGAGTGCTGTTCGGGCCGAACTCGGCACAAGAATGTCGGTGCTGCCAGCTCTAGATAAATTTCCCCAAATATAATATTAATAAAAAAGAAAAACATTTTCCAGCAATCAAAATGACAGCCACAAACGAAATTGAATGATGGACATTGGGGAATGAAGCAATAGGTCTGAAATTTAACTTTTCTAACATTTGCCACTATGTAATTCGGTTTTGTGAATTAAGAGGTTTGAACGGTATTGTTGTTTTAGCTTGAGTAGTCGTTTAAATGAATACTAGGATTAATAAGGTACTTATAATAAGTGTCGTAGTCCTATTTCCTTGACTACCTATTCTAACTCTACTCCCTTCGATGTTCTTTTCGTGTACCTACTACGGTATCTACTTTTGGACCTTATTTTGATTTCCATAAATCCAAAAGTTATCCAAATACATTTAAATAGAGTATGTACCTACTCCCAAGATAGAATATATTCTATCTGTAATCAAAAAAAAGAAAAGCCTATAAAATCTATTTATGTTCGTTTTCTCTGAAAATGGGCAAGTTTCTCGAGCTAGCAATAATACCGGTCCACGTTCGAAATTCAAAGTGCTCGCCAGCGGGTGCGAGCTGGCAACGTCGCGGCGTCCAACACAACGCGGTATAAATAGGTGGGTGGTTCATAACTGCCAAGATAATCTTCGGCCTGACAAGACGCTTTTCATTTTTTTACATTTATGTACGTACTGGCTGACGCCTGGGTTGGACTGCCTTCTAAGCTATTCATATCCTTCAACTGGATTTCATTGTTTAAATCAATATAAATGAGTCCATTCATGAAAACAAAAATTGCTGCTGATCATGTAGGAATCAGAACATCTCATAAATAATCATCATTTCTGTTTCAATTTTCATCATTCACAGTCTGTAGAGTTTGTTCACACAGCTCATCCATCCATCATATAGCTGCATACTCGCGAAGTCGTGACTCGTCGCAATTACCCCGTATCGCTATACAATCTATATGATAGTGTTCATGGCACAGCATAAAAGCATCATATTATGCAGATACTGTGAATATATGGTACGCAGTGTCTATAAATATGATATTTCGGCATCAGTTGCCAATATTGTATGGTACCAGACGAAAAACCTCCACCTGTCAATTCGAACTACAAAATGGGAATCTGGACAAGTGATAATTAACGTCTGCATACTTGCATGGTTGCAATGATCACCAGCATGCCGTATATCTTTAAGCCACGTCATCTCGTGTTAAACTGTAATTTCGTCAACAAGTTGTCTTTTTTTTCGTTTCTCACCATCAAAAGCAATTTGTGATCAGTAGAAGGCAATCGATGAGTCATCTCTTAATGTTATTTTTACACTACTGCATATACCACGACTTATTTGTGTAGTCTTTGTCATTATGGAAATGATTTAAGGCGTAAGATTCGAGCATGTATTTACTCTCATTAAGTCTCCGTTTGACGTCATAGCGATGTGAATGGAAACAATGGTTTTAAATAATAGCATTCTTTAGCTAATAATGTCTGTTTTATTTCGTTCTACTAACTGTAGAGATTCGTAACTTTCACCTAACCGCTTCCCACTGAAGTTGCAACCAGTAGTCGGTGCAAAACGCGATGTGGGCGCGTTACAAGGAACGTTTGCTATCTTCGATCGACATGGGCTACCGTTGTTACTAACACTTTAGATCTGTCTCAGGTAGAGAAGGGAACAACGCTTGTCCTTGCGGCTAGCATTCCTCCTTTCGTTATTCACATTTATTGATCTTCTCATGCGTGCTCTTCGGTTGGAGATCACGAAATTATTTTTGTAACTTGGTCACATTGAATCTGAGATTAATTCAAACATTCTGTATATTTTTCCCCTGATTGGTTTTGAATGCATCGGTAGAACGTAAATGAGAAGTACGTACAGTGTTATGTGTGTAATTGGTATTAATATACAAAGTTGTATTGTATGGGTAATTAATTACAGCTTGTGACTTGCGAGATTTCTTTGTATCCGTTTCATCATTATCATCATCAGCCTATTATTGTTCCCACTGCTGGGACACACGTCTCCTCTCTACGAGAAGGAATGGGGTTAGCTCTGCTGGTCCAGTGCGTATTGGTAGATGTAACATGGTCTTCGAAATTTTTGGTTCTACGTCTAGGCCATGCCGGTTTCCTCACAATGTTTTCCTTAACAGTTTTGAATCCGTTGACTGAATGTGAATTTGTAACTACTTCACGCTAAAAGCATACCAAAAGTGAACACCATAAAACGACTGCCTTCCAAACTCACACAGCATGACATTCAAAATGAAAATTGTAGCCATGAAAAATTGTAACCTAGCAATTCATGCTCCTTAATATCCGACATTTTCTTGATAACGACTTATTTTTTTCACAGCCCATAATTGAATGAACCGTCCATAACGTGGGCGAGTTATTTATCTACGACAGAATAATGAATGACGGATTTCTTCGGCGTCGACGCTACATTATAAAGTTGTTATGTCCGCCATACTAGCTCAGCGAAACATTTTATGTATCGGGCAGAATTTTTCGATTTACCCTGGAGCTAATTTTATCCAGGCGGTCCAATAGATTGAAATAAAGCGTCTTGGTACGCCGAAAACCTGTAAGGTAGAAAGAGTAGTCGATTATTCAAGGAAGAACTTTACCTATTTCAACATTTTAACCGGAGTGTTAGTTTTAACAGTGGATGACTATTAAAGATATACTTAGGTCCATGTTCACCAAGAAGATAACAGTCTGATTATCGAAAAACAGCTGTCACTGTGACATGTTCCCATACAAAAATGTGTTTTAAACAGCTGTTTTAGATAATCAGATTGTTATCTTCTTGGTGAACATGGACCTTAGTCAAGTACCCTCGTATCGTTAACATGCAAGAACTAATCAACAATCATCGATCTCACAGTTTGAATATACCAAGGCACTTGATGTGTTTATAAAACCCCGAAGATTCTTCTATTACTTATTTCTCCCCCACATCTCTTTCTCTTCAATTAAATGTTTTTCAATTAACTTCAAACTTGTCCAGAATTTCTGAGAAATGTTTTCTCAACAAATGAGTAGGTATTTACGTAACACTCAGCGAAAGAAGTCTGATTGTAAAGAAACTCCGAGTGTATTTCTCGTACGGGGAAACTCCTGTTGGCCTTAAACGCGGCGTCGATCGATCGTGCGACGTTGCCGCTCTGTGGCCGGGCCCGCCGCCCGCTCCGCAACACTTACTGTTTATTTTTATTGTTGCCAATCAATTATTATGAAGGAATAATGACACCTGCCCGCTTACATAGTACCTAACCTCTTTGCTCTCAATAAGATCTACAGAATAGTAATTGTTACCTGTTATATTTGATTTTGTGTTATATTTATTCGCAGTAAAACGTTGTATATAATTATGATGAGCTGGCGTCTGCGGTCCATGTTGATCAGACTCCGCTGCAAGGTTAGACCACCAATTATTGTCATTGACAGAATTCTGGGAATCCAAAATTCTGGCTAAAAAATCCAAAATTCTGGTGGTTCTGGTAGGTTTTTTTTTTATAACAATAAAGTTGATAAATGAGACTAATATTATGTGGTTAACTGTCCTCATCACAGGCAAAACCATAGATATAATAAAGAAGATGGGCAAAACTGATGAAAGAGTCATATTTTGCTTATATATAAACCTTTTTTTGTGAATTCATAACATCACGCCATCCTCGAAGGGTTAGGCAGGTAGGGAAAGTACACCTAATGGAATAACGGCATTCCACCAGTTAGAAATGCGTAAATCCCATTGTAACACGGGGTGAATCCATAACCATCAACCGGGCATAGATTCCAGGCTCTATGGCTGCTACCAATAAATACTTGATAAAATAACCCAATAACCCTTGCCAGGCCAGGGAATCGAACACAGGACCACATGCTTCGCAGTAGCACTTATGACCACTTGACAAACAAGGTCGTTACTAGACCAACGTGAAAGCTTATTCGAGCCTATTAAATTCCACTGTAAAACCTGAATAACCGTAGTACTCATCAGCCAGCAGGCCAGCAACAAAAAAAAAAAGAAAATTATGGGAATGTTGTCACCTAACATAAAACCTAAATCCCGAATAAAAAATACAAGAATACGGTAGTGATGGCAAAAAAAAAAACTGTTTGTAAAAGATATGCTAGCCGCATCCGTGACGTGTGTTATAATTATACTTTAAGTAAACATTTATCAATTATAGAATTGATAAGCAATACATAAATAATGTTGCAACTTGAATTTTAAATTATTTAATTAAACTACCCTATTTTTGGGTAAATTCTATTATAATACTGGCAATATTTATTATCAGTTCGTGATTTAAATAATTCACGTTGCTTTTCATTTAAAACCAAAATATTTATGAATATTACATATTTTTTCTTTCTATTATAATGTTAGTGTGTATATATTGTAAATAATGATTACTCTACTTAAATAATAAATGAATACCTACTTTAGTGTTCTTTAAATAAATTGGAGTTGGGTTTATATTATTATCCACAGATCTATATGACTTATCTTTATCAATTGGTAAACAACAATTTAATAAGGAATGACTGAAAAAAAAATCTACAAACTGCGAGTTCTGTTATTTGATTATTTCCTTTGCCTACAAAAATAAACTCGTCTTGCTGCACTTGTGTGTCTATAACAATAATCACGCACACATACACAACTGTTCGTTTACACAGAGTTTAGCGGGGGGAAGCCAGTTGTGGCCGGCACTTGGCGTGCTGTGAACGTACGGCAGCGGCAGCCATATTGTAATGGCGAAAAAAGTTTGTGCTGTGTTTGGGTGCAGCAATACAAATGTCAACAAGCCCAAGATATCGTTCTTTTCGCTGCCTTCAGAAGATGACAGGTGGGTAATAGAAGTGGGAGTACAGTGAAACAGGGATCTTATACCGCGGGGTGTCGTTGAACTCGTTGCGCCTGTGCCGGAGTACCACAGTTTTATGTTCTGTGCGGAGTTCTGTGTAAAAAGAAAACAAGTGACGATGGCGTGAGTTCTAATTTTGATCACAAACCAAAATATCCGTTTTGTACCAATATTGTTGTAGATAAAATACTATTTGCAGGCCTTTTTCTTTAAGAACCCGGTCAAGTGCGAGTTGGACTCGCGCATGAAGGGCCGTACCATCGTAGTAGGGGCCTTTAATTTTTATTTATTATATTTTGTTTTATTGTTTGCAACAGAAATACATCATCTGTGAAAATTGCAACTATCACGGTTCTTGAGATATATGCCTGATGATGACTATGACAGACAGACGGACAGTAGAGCTTAGTAAAATGGTCCCGATTATATCCTTTGGGTACGAAACACTCAAAATAGCAAGACCCGCACGCCAAACTCGGTGTTAAATGCGGTTTACGTTCTATATTTAGATCACTTGTAGTTAGTTTGAACATTCGTCTACTTATATTATACATTTATATACGTATTGTCCTTTGTCCAGCCCAAATATTACACCGAAAGGGTGTGGTGCTGGTGTGGTACAATGGTACAACCCTGGAGAAGTTACCTACTGGACGAGACCAACAGTAAATCGCAAAATTATAGTTAGCCGCCCCACACATTTGGATAGGCATTTTGTATGGGCAACAAAAGGCTTGTTAACTGAAAAAATCGAATTAGTCCGCCATTTAGATTATCAAAAAATATTTCACCCGTATTTTTTCTTTTGTTACATAAACCAAAATTAACGAAGATACGACGCTTTTAAAATTCTCAATACGTCACTGTTTGGTATCATTTTTAGTGAGTACTGACATCACGAGCCCCCACTCGCGAGTATTGATGCGTTTTATCTTTGTCAATATCTGTTGATTTACAAAAACAAATAATACCATTTTCCATTATTTTCCAATACTCTAACTGACACACTAAAATAGATTTGCAATTTATTGATGGTGGAAACTAGCTTATTGTATAAGTTTTCGCGAAGTTGTTCAGTGTGATGATCTCAATCTGTACTTTTCTGAACAATGCTGTACATATACTATACACATACGCATCGCTTTTTTTATATACTGTTACGAGCTGGGTATGAGATAAATTAATTACTACCGATTAAACAACACAATAACTTTATTAATCACAAAACAATCAAAACTTAATCACAAATACACTACTGTTTACTATTCACTTAGATATCGCACTTGTAGTTCACTTGGATTCGCTTCGTTGTGTCGCTAAAACAAGACTGCCGGTCGCGGCCCTGAGCGCTCTATTTATACTCGCCAACAGACACACCAGAATAACGACGAACATTCGAGAGGGTCATAAAAAAACACTAACAAAAAATAGCAGGTAGATAGGTACCTACTAAAAACAAGTACCTACCTAACCTACCTAACCTACTTGTACAAAACAAGCAAATATGAACCTTATGCCCTAGGCGTACGGTCGAAATTCTAATGTCTTTTTATAAATAGGTCGCGAGTTTGTACCTACCTAACTTTAAAACTAATAATAATAGAATTCTCTCGAACTTCTAACGTACGCACACTGTAATCGCTGACTTTCTCGAATGTTCTAGTAGGTCCGATGTAACAATACTTACCAATCGATGCGTATGTACTTTTACTCGTGCTGGACATACAGAATGCGACCCGACCCGCGGGTGGACGCCGGAGGGTTCGCTTCATTCGCATGAGCCTGCGTGACGCGTCGGCCATTTTGCGATTTATACTAGGTAGGTATTTACGCAACGGCAAATATATCTATACGTATGAATGGAACCTATACATTTATGTAGGCCCCCACTGCTGCACCGTTTTTCTATATTATTCCTATCCGCATTACCTGTCATTTTATTCATAGAAAAATTGTAGGATTTCTGTGCTGTTTAGTCATGTCATTATGTGGGGTGTGTACCCACTAAAAACAGCGCCGTGAACCTAATTTCACCTTGGTGGAGGAGCCGCGAGAACGGCCACCACGCACGGACCACCTTCGGGCACCAAACTCCTTTGGCGATGTCCGGACTCACCTGAAACGTCACCACCGCTCATACGGGACCGGGCAATATGACACCGATCTGTCGCCCGCTGACACCTAGGGCGGACACTGGTTGTGACGACGTGGCGCTTTCTCTACCGCCTCCTTCTGCGAGATGATATCCTCGCAGAAGGATGCTAATGGTTTTCATGCCTCCCGCTCCCTGCTGTCGACCATAATCTTGGCCACTGGCCACGGCCGACAAAAAGGGCCCCAATGTTTTAGATCAAACACGTTTAAAAAAAAACTCTCCGTCTGTGGTCAAAATCGAAAAAGGAGTTTGCCCATTACATTAGAGAAGAGAAGAGAGGATCGAAGCCACAGATCGAATCGATCCATTTATATTTTATGCAATTCTAATGGGTTAAACACAGTAAAATGTGCACAGCTCCGCTCCGCTCTCATTCATTCGTCTCCGTTCCAGTGGACAGGCAGCCTAAGCCCGCCATCTTGTTTTTGTTGTTATGAAAACAATTTGACAAAACAAAAGATTGGCAAAGAGCAGCTACAGATCCTTGTTGCGATGTACTATGTGTGGGTATTATCACTATGTTATTTTATAATCATCTTTATTAACATAGACAGTATAGTGACGCTTAAAAATAAAAAGTTTTATATTTCACTTATGAGTAAGTGAAATATGACACTTAATAACTAGGTACCTATAAGGCTATAATAAACGTGAAAGTTTGTGTACCTACCTCTTTCACGTAAAACTTCTGAACGGATTCTGAAATTGTGGTTTTCAAAAGTGTTTAACTTTTGTGCAGCGCCTAACTTACCAGATGGTTATTTGAAAGTGATAACGCGCCACCAATAGACCTGCAGGTCTACCATACCATCTACAACCGATAAAAGCATTCTAAAAATGGTTGATGTCTGGCAAGTTTCTACGAGTACCAAAGCGGTGATGAGCGGAGTGGTCCAATTCGACCGAAACACTGGAGAGACAAAAGACGTGATGTGGATTTCAACCAATGTGATGTGGTCGGTCGATTTTTCTACGTCTACGCTCCGTTCCGCTCTGCTCATCTTCGCTTTGACGGACACCAAACTTAAGATTTTGCCGCCAACAAAGTGGTGTGATAGAGATGAACATGATGAAAGAAGTCATGCTTTTGCGAATCCCAAATAAATTGGGTAAGGGTGTTGTGGTCAAGGGCAGGTTAATGATTGTGTCACACAACATAACTAACCGTTAGTAAAACATGGATAATGAAACTGCGACATGTTGACTCGTGTGACGAAATCTCGCCAATGATGAATTTGTTCTCTCCACTTCAGTATGCAGGCACAACCGGGATTTTTACGATTAGAATCCCCATACTCACAAACGCTGTGTTTATTCGGGAAGTCCATGTCTATTTTGACCGGTTTCGTTAGGCCAAAAAGAGCCACAATTCGGAAACTCGGACTGAGCGTTTCTGAAAACGGGAGCAAGTCTCCTTTGCTGCGGAAATTCGGACGTTCGGGCGCGGATTGTTGCAACTACGATGGCGCCGAGGCGACTGAACAGTGCGGTGCCGGGAGCATTGGCTAGTTGGCTGCCTCCCTCCTCCACCCACGTAATATTTCCGCTTTCATTGATTATGATTGCATCACGGGGAGTATTCTAGGGTATCCTGGAACTTCCTACGCGAAATTGTTCAAGGATATTACACATCCAATTTATGATTGTAAAATGTTGAATGAACTATTGATCGCGTCTGTTTTTGCTATTCAACTATCTATTAGCAACGTAATGGATATAGTAGAATTTCCTGCCGAAACTTGATCATCTATAGTCTGGTAATACACTAATTGTCAATATCCAACAACTAAATATGTAGTATCTTAAGTACTACTTGACTTAAACTCATGTTATTTCTTTCCAGACGTGCCATATGGTTGCACTTAATCTCAAGGGAAGAGTTGCAGGACAAGCAAGCTCACAGCTATGTTGTCTGCGAAGAACACTTCGATCCCGGCAGCATTCAAGGGACCCCTGAACGAAAGAGATTAAGGCGATTCTCTGTGCCCTCTCTTCAGCTACCAGCCAAACGATCCGAAGCTAAACAAACACAAACTGAGATGAAGGAAACACTCAATAAATTCGCGCAGACAGATTTTTACGTATTGAAAATCGAAAAAGGATCCCAGACAGCAAATTTTCTTACAACGTCTCTCCCATCTGTGAAAAAGCTGAAGGAAGAACTAATTACTTGCAAAAAACAATTGAAGTCAGCGGCATCAAGCAGTCTCACCAAAGACACGTTTCACAAGCTCTGCGACAAATTCTTAACAAAACCCCTAGCAGAAATAGTAAAAGCTCAAACTAAATTGAAATTTCACGGTAAAGGGAATAGGTATTCGCCGAAATATAAACACTTTTGTATTAATTTGTACTATACAAGTCCACAAGCGTACAAATTACTGGAGCAAGCTCTGTGCCTTCCGAATGCTACGACTTTAGCTAGACACTCGTTACCGATTAGCACAGAAGTTAATGAGCATCTGATGACAACGCTGAAAGCGAAAGTCAACAACATGACGAGTTCCGAAAAAATTTGCTCCGTCATAGTTGATGCCATTTGTTTGAAAACTAGTCTATTCTATAACATAAATTTGGACAAAATCATCGGACTACAAGAGGTGAACGGACTTCAAACTCCGGTCCTGGCAAAAAAGGCTTTAGTAGTTATAATAAGAGGCATATTTGGAAACTGGCAACAACCTATTGGTTTTGCACTCCTTGGGGAATCCAAAAACAGCGATGATATATCAAACTGGATCGAACAATTACTAGAGAAACTTATTGATGTTGGACTAGATATTAGAACGTTCGTTTCTGATCTCGGATCGGATCTGTTGGGAGAAGAAAAAAGGAATATGATTTCAACTGAAAGACCTTACTTTTTCATTAAAAACAGAAAAATATTCTACATTATTGACGCACTGCACTTGATTAAATCATTGCGAAACAATCTGATGTCGAACGATTTCTATTTTCATGGATCAGTTGCAAAGTACGAACATATTTTTCAATTTTATGAAAGTGAGAAGAACAAAACTTTAAGACTTGCCCCAAAATTAACAGAGAGTCACATTAAACCCTCAATTTTTGAGAAAATTCAAGTGCAGTATGCTGTAGAACTTTTAAGCCATACTGTTGCTACAGCTATTTCATGCTATATAGATTTTCGGGCCATACATGAATCCGCGAAAGAAACTGTAAAGTTCATCAAACTGATAAATGACTTATTTGACATTTTAAATTCTTCATCCGTCCACTCGACATGTGAATACCAGCAGGCGTTCTGTGGAAGTGTTACACAAATAACATTTATGAATGAAATGCTTCAGTTTTTTAAATCGTTGAGACTAATTAATGTAACGACGGGGCGCGACGTGACGTCGACTGCCAAGTTCATAACAGGGTATCAAATTACGATAACATCTATCCTGCTTTTGTTTGATGACCTCAGGGTAGAAGGTTACAACAATCTCCTTACCAGAAGGTTAAATCAAGATGTTACCGACATTTTCTTTGGACAAGTACGTAGCAAGAGGAAGAAGCCTACCACTAGACAATTTGTGTCAGCATTCAGGAAAATTTTCTTTACTAACATAATAAAACCAGGAAAACAAGGAAAAGGTTCAGGGGATCTGACACAACTACTTGTTAATACTGAAAAATTAGGGTTCATGTTGAACACTGAAGCAGAAGAAAATTTACGCATGGAAGAAGATTGTAATGAAACAATCGCAGAACCCAATACTCCTTCAATATCAAGCTCAGATTATTGTAAAATTGAATTACCTGAAGATAACCGATTGAGATACATTAGCAGTCACTTATTCAACAAATGTGCGACCTTACACGGTGATTGTCAACAGTTGAAAGCTTGTTTAATTCCTCATGAAAGAATGGAAATGATTGAAATGGATTTGGACGGTCAGGCGAATAACGACGCTTACGATCTACGATTTATACCACAGGAAGACTTCGTACATTTTGTAGAAGAAATGGAAAGATATTATCAGATCTTCTTCAATAACTTGTATATAAGCACGAAAATTGCCAAGTCTATTTTCGAAGGCATGAATCAAATAATGTACTCTCCTCCGTGTGCATGTTTTCCAGTTAACTACGCCAAGAAACTTTTTATTAGGATCAGAATTTTCATCACAGTAAAAGTTAACAATGACGAGTTTAGCAAACATCGATCAGCAAAGAAATGTTTCTCCGTTGCTAACTTGTAAATTTGCGAAACTACTTCTGTCATTCGTAACCAGTAAAGTGATTTTTGAGACCTTAATCTAGTTCGATCCAAAATTATATTATGAATCTGTTCAAATTGGGTTTTCTTTCTATTCATATTTTCTCTCGAATCGATTTGCTAAGCGTGCTGATGAGTGTGAGTGACGACACAAAAGCAATGGTCACCATAGCTTTTATCCTTATTCTCTTGTTTGTTCGAAAATCATACAAACACAACCAACTGCTCTATATTTCCAAATAAGGTAACTAGGCAGGTACTGACTGATGATTTGGAATCAGCTTGTAAAACTAGTTAGCGTTAGTAAAAAAGACGTTCCCTATGGCTGATAGATTGTAGAGGATATGAAACAAGATGGGCCATTTCTCTATAAATACTTCCCCGCAATTTTTATGTCTATTTTAGTTTTCCGATGTCAGGAAACTCAAAAAAGCTCCTTGGGGCAATTCAATCAAATCAATAAAACCAATGAAATGACGTTTCTGCATCATTGTGGCGGAGAAATCTCTCATGAACTCGACGATCGGTATCTAGCCTGCCGGGATTTTTTACATTCTTGGTAAAAACCTAAGGAATAAAAAATGTCAAACCCGGTGAACCTGAAAATTCTACAACAAGAACACGTTGAAAAAAGGATTGCGACCTGTCGTCTCCTCTCCAATAAATTCCCGCTAGAGAATTTCCAGCTGAAGTAACTTTGTTTCCTATCTCACGGATATCGGTATAACTTTGTATCCTCAAGAATTACGTTGAAACCGCACTCAGGCCGAGATCGATAAACTATTCATAGCATGTATTTTGTAGGTGCCTAGTTCGCCTAAGTTATTCGTGACACACATTTGATAGCAATTTTCACGAACACAACAGTGTAATTGCAATTATACTTAAAAATGGGTATAAGTATCTCGGTACCATAGCTAAAAAGTATTATATATAGGTATTTCATCATCTGCCTAGCCTTTTCCCAACTATGTTGGGCTCGGCTTCACCAGTCTGACCAGATGCAGCTGAATACCAGTATTTTTACACGGAGGTGCTGCTTATCTAACCTCCACAACCCAGTTATATAATTCTGGGTTATACGACACTAATTGGTAAGACTGGTTGTCAGACTAGACTAAAGTAGGTATCCATAGTTTTAAATTCCAGGAATGTTTCTTCAAATAATTTCAAATAACTTCAGAGGTTTAAAAGAAACGAGACATGGATTTTACTTTCCAACTATTACAAAAAAGTTTTAGAAATAAAATAGAATTTTACAGACCTTTCTGTGGACGTAAGAGGTACCTATAAATAAAGATAGAATATCAGGTCAATTTAACAGGACAGGTGGGTCCTGTTAAATTGACCTGACGTGGTGTATATCATCATCAGCCTATAATGTTCCCACTACTGGGACACGGCCTCCTCTAAATGAGAGGGAATGGGTTATAATCTACCACTCGGGCGCAGTGCGGATTGGTAGATGTCACATGTCTTCGAATTTTTGTTCTAGGACATGCCGGTTTCCTCACGATGTTTTCCTTCACCGTTTTGAGAGCAGGGTTGATGAAATAAATAACACAAAGTAATGTACCTGTCTGGGTTCGAACCCACGACTAACTGTTCGTAAGTCGGGGCCGCCACCACTGGGCCACCGCTGCTCTCTCACGTGGTGTATATGTCACCGTGAAATTGTCAAACACGTTTTACAATATTACGTGTTTGACGGCCTATGCCCAAGGGCGTTAGCAGCTTTTGGTACAGAGGGGGAGATAGAAGGTGCGAGTATAGGGTTTACTATTAACGGATGCAGCTGAAGTGCATCTAAGAATCGAAAATGCAATAGCCACTTCAAACATGCTAGCACCGCGGTAACCTAAAAAACTAAGGCCGGGCATTAAATTCAAACCCCCTTAGGTTCTCGACCCCAGACAAGTTAGCTTTTCTTCTACTCCTTATTTTCGGAAATAGATGTGACTTAAACGACTTAGGGACTATTTTAAGAACAAAATGTTCTAAGAGCGAGCGAAGCAAGCTTGACAATTCTAACACCCAACCTTGGACATATTAGAATTGGTTCGACCCTTCATACAGGAACATGGTTGACTTTTAGCCAAAGTCGAGAGAAGGCAGTCAGAAGAGCGAGCGAAGCGAGCTCGATACTTTTACCTACCTTGGACAGGTTAGAATTGTTTCGAACTACCGAAGTTACTTGGCTGACTTATAGACCAGATTCAAGGGAAACTATAGGCTACAAGCACAGATTATACAAGAGCGAGCGAAGCGAGCCTCCGCCCTGGCGTCGCCAATGCCTTACGTTAGTTACGCAGGTACTATAGGTACCTACCTACGTCAATACCATGGACTATGTTTTATTGTTAAGAAATAAAACTACACGCATGAAATATTCTCATTTCATTAGATTTATTCAGATATAAGGTAAGACGGATAGGAAGGTCAGATAGAAGTCAATTAAATTATACGCTCAATTGCTTAAAAACTAAATATGTGCTTGCCCAAGTGACCAATGTTATAAAAACTATTACCCCTACTTAAATCATACAAAATATTATAATATTTTATTCAATGATTAGTCTTACTTCCCTACATAATATATTTTTCTACCTACACATTCATTTTATTTCTAACACAATCCTACCATTTTATACAAAATCAAAATTCAAAAGCGTGAAAATATTTTTTTTTCTTAACATGATAGGCAGGCTAGTTGGTACATACATACGCATTGCACAATTTGCACATAATCTTGATCGAATGAAAACGAACGATAAAAATAAAAATTGGCCGATCGTACCTACGTTAACATTTACAATATTTTCCTATTTATAGGTGGAAACTGGGAAACCCCACCCTTGAATTGAGAACGCAAGCAGGTATCTGTCTACTGCTGTCTAGGACTCTAGGTAACTAGGATATGGAGAGATGATCTAGATACAGTGCAGTGAACTCAAATTATAAAATCAATGTTTTAGTTCCGCAGCTGATAGATATTCGAAAACTCACAACAAAATCATAAACACTTTTATTTTTCCTTAACGTAAAAAAAAACATTTATTTTAACGACATTGAGATAAGAGCCTTTTTAGCCACCATTTATTTTAATGTAGCGTTCATTAAAAAAGAAACGAATATGTCACAGACTAGCCTGAAAATACAATTTTGTTTTCATTCACTATGTTTTCCTACGTGCGAGCGATTTCACTGGTGTTGACATTGTTGCGAGGTATATTCGTGGGCCTGTTTATGTAGACGGTGGGGTTGTCGTGCGGGGGTCGCTGGAGGCGGCCGGGCCTCGGCGGCGGTGGGGGTTGCCTCCCTTGCTCTATTCTGATCGGCTGTGGCTGGGCTCCGATGTCCTGTCGAGGCGCCATCGCTGGAAATCGATTGATGAACTAGTTAGTAAAGGAAAAGATAAATTGAACTTTTTTAACGTAGTCCTTGTCATAGAAAATAGGTGAATAGGGATGTACTAGCGGTAGGTTTTTCGCTGTAACATTTGTGTATAACTGAAACTGTTTGCGCGTTATCGATTTGCATATGATACATGATAATTTTATCCGATAAGACGGGTCGTCCTTGTGCGACGAACGTTGTTTTATTTTCTCTAAGAGGTAGTTTAGCGAACAATATTGATATTTATTTGATTCATGTTTTGTTATCGAAATAATATCTGGTTTTACATAACGATGCTGAATACGCACTGTCATGTACGATACGATACAGCCTGGGGGTCTTCGAATCGGTTCTCCCTACCTACGTTAGGTTTTGAAGAGTGGGTAAAAAAACTGGCAGTCTTTGGGGAGTTTGGGGACTGCCGATAAGAGTGAAATCTCAGAACGCTCAACGCGCCGAAAGAAGTTTTCACTGTAACAGACCCAAACTCCTATTGATTAGTCTAGAAATATGTATACCTACTTGCTGATAGTTTACTTATCATAATTTGTAGTTATTCAGACGAGAGTTAAAATATCTTAGGTAGCATTTCCTTTCAGATTACGAGAAAATGTTTTCATGATAGTAAATAATCTAAAATAAGCATCGTATCATGTTGTTGTCTTATCAATCACTGCGATAACTACGCTGTTATTTAATATTTTCGTTGTTATTTTGCGAATAAAGAATGTGTGGCATAAAAACCGCAAATCCTCGTTTGTTACAAATAAGGCTCAAATGAATCCTAATTCGTAGTGGCAGAGCTGCATTGTTTGCGTTTCTAATAGATTTATTACTTTTCCCCGTCATACATAAAATAAATATACGCGCCGACTTTAGAAAAAGGGCCAATAATTTAATTTTTTCGTCAGATAAAAATACTTTAAATACTTGTTAAATCATTTAGAATACTTACTTGAATAAACTATAGTATCTTAAAGATTATAAACGGTTTTATTATAAGCACAGGCACATTGTCTAAACCTACTGTAGCCGGATAAAAATAAAAACATCATGTGACAACTTACCTCTTTGTGATAATAAATTAATTGAACTTCTTACTAATTCTGTACAACTTCTAACTTGATAAACGTAATTGTGAATGCAGTGTGTAAATAAAAGTAAAAAAAAACACTCCACGCTTTATAAAATTTCACCGAAAAAATAATTTAAAATGTTAATTTGTAAAACAATAAGGTGTTCCGTGGGATCTCCCGCTGCGTGGGATGTTATTGTGAAAACATGTTACTTCGCTTAAGCATTATCTTTGTGATAACTTATCTGAAGTGATATTTATCTAGGCAGCAAATAATCCTGGTATTTTATTATCAAAGCAACGAAACGACTTTCAATAACCTGAGCTTGAGAGTGGAGATAGTTTATGCACGATCATGTTTTATCTCATTACTAGGGAGACGCCTCCCTGCTCTCAACTGTTCTTCCGCCTTGACTAAACATACAGATTTCTTTATTTAAATACACATCTGTTGCCCGCAGCCTTTGTCGACGTGAAATAATTATAAAATATGACACTACTTCCATCATTTTGTGATCAATTTAGAGGGTTTTATTTATTAACGAAACGCTAATCCATTTTCAAAAATAAAAGTGGAAAGTAAGTTACCCAAGTTACTCTATAACATTAGCTACCTATCTGTCGGTAAAACTTCCGTCAAAATTGGTCCAGCTGTGTTGATGATTAGCCGCAACAAACCATATACATATAGATAGATAGACAAACATTTATAGAATGTTTTTTTATTGTTATAAGTACCCGGTAACGTTTAAAGTGGTAGGTACTTTCATATGCATTGCATTCAATACCTATTCCTTGTGTAGGAGAATATGATCTGCCTAGCGTTTTCCCAATTATCTTGGGGCCTATTCAGTCTAACCGGATGCACCGAATACCAGTATTTTCCATATAGTGACTGCCTGCCTGCTGACCTTCCCAACCCAATTAGCTCGGTAAGACCACAGTAAGATTTTCAGACCATCTTCGAATGACAGCCGGGACCAACGGCTTAACGTACTTTTCGAAGCACGTAAGAAATTCGGTATGTAATTGGTGGTCAGACATCCATAGGACCAATATAAGCAAACGCAACTCAACCTGAAGATCGGCCATAGCAGCAGTTATTATACCGAAAAATATATTATGTTGTTCATTCCATAGTCGTTACGATATGGCAAAGACGCGGTCAGAAAGGAGGCAGCTGAAAGGCAATAATATCTCTTCTCTCTTCACAGTAGACGAGCCGGTATCAGTGTGCTTTCTGTGATCTGACTTGGCCAGAGGTAAATGACCAAACAGATATAATATGTTCGTCAGCCTTAGGATATTAAGAAATGGCATAGGCATTTGGCATATGCAATTCGTATCCGACACGTACCTACGCAAAATACGGGATTTGACTGTGGAGATGCGGTCGACACCAGTCCGATAAATGATGAGAGATTTGAGATTTTTTTGTTCAAAAGAAGCAGAAGAGCAGCGGTGGCCCAGTGGTGGGTTCAAACCCAGACAGGCGCATTACTTTGTGTAATTTATTTCATCACCAATGCTCTCAAAACGGTGAAGGAAAGCATCGTGAGGAAACCGGCATGACCTAGAATCAAAAAATCGAAGACATGTGACGTCTACCAATCCGCACTGAGAGATTGAGAGATGAGATAATGAGAGATTTGAGATTGTTTGTTCGAAAGAAGATTTTATTTGTTAGAAAGAAGTTTTGCTCAGGCTAGCTAGTAGCTACTCACGTTGTAAATCCCGTAGCTGTACCCTACAAAATATCGCAGTCTAAAATAGAACTTTGATTTGCAGGTTTTACAATACCGTAAAAGTGGCTATTTGGGTTTTGAACGAAAGTTAGCGGTCTCGTTTTCTGAATTCTTACGGTGAAATGATACTTATTTAATTTCAGAAAGGAGTGTCTAAATTAAATAATTTGTTGATTTTGGTGTGGCAAAATGACTATGTTCTATACTAAAAATAACTGTCACCATGTCATCAGTTTGACAGAAGAATGTTACTACTATAGAGAATTTTCCCTTAAACTTCGTTTTTTCTCGTGTTTTAGGGACTTTTTGTAGTATTGAATGGTTCAACGTTTTAGGCCCGCATCCCCCGACGACGACGCGGCGGCGACGACCGGGGCGTCTCCCGCGGTGACTGAGACGGGAGGTTCTCTTGGTCCGGACCATGGATTTAACCAGGCCGGACCGGATCCAAGAGGTCGCCGTCGCAAGCTTTTCACACTTAGTATAGTGAAACGATTCCTCACAACAGAGTACATACTTGGAATATTTGGATGCTTTGTAAGACTGTTTAGAGACTTATACGAGAGAGAGATTATGGTTGTGATGAAATAATAATGAACTTTGTTTCGTTAAAAATATGTATTGTATTAAGAGCGCGTATCCCAAAAGCTGGCAACGTCGCAAATAGCTGTCAAATATTTACATGTTTTAATTAATTTGGCAATTTTACTATATGAAAATAAGAAATATGGCTCTGAAGTGTAGTAAAAAAATGAATATGAATTGCAATTAAAACCCTAAATTTGATGTTGTAAACGTTTCAGGTGTAAAAAAGGCATTTGTCAAGTTCCCAAATACTTTTTTATTACGTCTAAAACTGTACATTCGGTGTTACGATATTAATTATTGCATTCCCTTATCCAGTTTTGAATCCACTACAGAGCCATATTTCTTATTTTCACACAGTACAATTACAAAATTAATTAAAACGTGTAAATATTTGACAGCTATATTCGACGTTGCCAACTTTTGGGATACGCGCTCATAATGAGGGATTTTCTTTTTCAACCGTTCTCTAGTCGCTGGATAAATGACGGTTGGTCTGACTACGTTACTGCAAGGAACAGAACGTCACATAATTTCACTTGGACCTAAAGGTTATATTCGGAAGCTTGTGCAAACGAAAGTGTCAGTCAACGAGCGCAAGTAACGTGTATTTTTTCAAGCGTTTTGGCTTTGGCACCTAGTACCGTAGTCGGATCAACGCCATCTATCGAGTTCATGGAAACTATTTTTTTTAATTCTCAAAAAGAATACCTCTCATTAAGAGCCCTCTTACAGTCCACTAGCGCCGCCAATCGAAAAAATGTCATAACTCGTAAATAGAATCAAAAATACAAAATGTGGTCTATTATTACTGTAGAAAAGGCAATAACGTAATTTTATAACACCTTATCAACACTTGAAATATAGCTGTTTAGCTAAATCGTGCATTCAAAACATAAACGGCCGTTTTTGTTACAAATGCACGATTTAGCTAAACAGCTATATTTCAAGTGGTGACAATGTGTTATAAAATTACGTTATTGCCTTTTCTACAGTAATAATAGACCACATTTTGTATTTTTGATTCTATTTACGAGTTATGACATTTTTTCGATTGGCGGCGCTAGTGGACTGTAAGAGGGCTCTTAAGAGAAAAGGGATCATTCTGTAGAGGATTTTAAAAAAGTTAAGGGAAATTCAAAACCCAAGGGTGGCAGCACTGATGACAGTTGACAGTGACAGCTTGACTGTCATTTGATTTTGACGTTACACTGCGTTACACCGATGTCATAATCTGCGTTTGGTTGTGGTTCTCGATATTTCGTAATTTTTCCAGAAGTTTGGAGTCGTAGGTGATTCATAATCACCTTGAATAAAAGCATTATAGCCTGTGTACATTGTTAGTAGTGTAACATCGATCTATTGAGACACTTGTCGTCAGTTATAGCTTATAGCGAAGTTCAACTCGTGTTGATAACAAATTTTCATTCATCAAAATGGGTTCAAATAACCCCCCAAGAATTAACAACGCGGTTGCCATTCCTGCTAATAGTCAGGATAATGGGCAACCAAGACAGATCATTACTGGAGCATTGAGTTTGGCCGCTGGCAATAATCAACAAAATTCTCAACTTAACTCGCCCACTGGCAGTAGTGGCACCCAAGGTTCACGGAGACAACCTAAAAATTTACAGGTCAGTAATTAAATATAAAATTAAAAAGAGATGTGTGTAAAAGCAGGCCTTCTCGTCTCAAGAATGCATTGTCAAAAATACTTCTGTGCAAGAGTTACATCTATTAAAAAAATATTTTGTATTCCTACTTCGTTAAAGTGTTTCAAGTAGAAATAAATCATCTTTTTCAAAAACCTAGAGCAGGCACTGCAGACATGCTTGTTATGTTAAAGTGCTTACATAATGCCATTCTTTGCTTTCAGAGTCTGTTGAAGTTTGCTATGGAAGCCACTCAGGCAGAAGATGCTCCAGGGAATACAGATAGAGCCCCACTCGATGATCAGGTTTGTAACAGAACACCATTTTGTAGCAATTTGTTTCAGTTTTAAATTCCTTTTACTAAGCACATGTTAAATTGAGGTTTAAGATCATTTATTCTCATAAGAATTACACTATTCACTTACATGAGAATATTAATACTAAACACTTAAAAATAACAAAAAGTTGGGGTATTACAGCAAAATTAGACATCTATTTTATAAATGTTTTGAAGGTAGATTACAAATCATTGCGGGCAAAATGTTTGTTCGATATATGTAAACAAGTATCTGTGAAACATAGATAAACGGTGACTGGATGTGGCTCGGCACTATGTAAGGGAATGTAATTCTTTTACTACGAAATGTTTCACTAACTTTTTAAAAATGGTTTTGGATGTAGACTCTTTGAGGTCTCTCGGTAACTTATTAAATATTTTCGATCCTTCATATACGATAGTTTTCCTTCCGTAGTTTGTGCGGGTGGGGTGTAGTTTTAAAAAGTCTTGTTCATGTCGCAATTTTATTTTGTGTTTTTTTTATATTTTTGTGAAGGTTATGTTTGTGTGTATATTTTTATTTAGTAATTTTCGAATAAGTATGCATGTGTTACATATGTACTTTTGTGTTATACTCATTGCTTTAATTACTTTAAATTAAAATGCAAAAACATGGAAGTGATTGATTGATGCCTATGCCTATTTCACCAATGGCTCGGCTTCCAGTCTTACTGGATGCAGCTGAATACCAGTATTTTATTTGAAGCGACTGCGTATCTGACCTCCACAACCCAGTTAGTACCAGGTAATATGATACCCCTTTGTAACACTGGTTGTCAGACTTTTGGGCTACTGACTCCCTAACGACTCAAAGAACTATACATGACAGTCTGGATAACAGCTCAACATAACATTAAATATTCATAATTTTACAGAGACGTCAATTCCTTGAGGATGCATTGAGGAGCTTGACAGTAAACGTGTCTGAAGTGCTGTTAACAGCCATCAAAGTGCTGACCAACAGGGACCTGCTAGCCAGTATAAAAGAAGGGGATCAGTTGCCGGATGAAGTGAATAATTCGTTCACGGTCCTACTGGACCATGTTGATGATCTAGATGTGGCTAATGGTAAGTAAGCTGATTGTTTATTAAGAACTAGCACAACGCCTGCTACTTAGTCTGCGAAATTTGTGATAGATCATTTGTTTGAAATCATAATTTATAGCCGTATAGAGTAACGTGTACTTGTTAAAGATATAGCTTTCTAACAGTGAAAGAACTTTTTAAATCATTTGAGTAGTTCTTTAGTTAAACCGTAACAAACAAACATAAAATCAAATCTTTACTCTTTATAATATTAGTTTAGATTAGATTTTAGTTCATGTAAATTGGTTTATGTAGGATTATAGTTATATTTAGATAGTGCTACAACTGTTAGTGAATTAAAAAAACTGTTTTCTTAATGAGTTTCTCAGTTGTATAGTTCTATTTTGTCCATGTTTTTAATTCGAGGCATTAAAACTTTTTTGCTAAAAATAAAACCAACTTCAAAAAACTTCAGCTAATATAATTACATTATTGCATCGTGAGGAATCATCGGCTAGAATCTAGAATAAAAAAAAATTGTCAACCTACCCTTCACTTCGTGGTGGATTATAGCCCATTCACTCTCATAAAGAGGAGGCCTGTTGTAATAATAAAAAATAAAAAAAATATATATTTATATTGAATGCTATTAATGCTAGATGTTTTCCCTGTGTTGTGAAGCTACTGGGTGAAAATAAAATATGAATAATGTGTGTGCTCAAAAAAATAAGTTTATAAATGAACCTCGGGCGCCAGAGCACACACCATGCTTACGGATTGTTCAGGCAGCAGGCATTAGAAAACCTTTAATCTGCTAGCGGGGGGCATCAATAAAAGTCGAACAAAGTTATAAGAAAAATCTAACTTTATTTGCCCGTAGGCTGCTGGGCTTAAAACTAAAACGATTGAAGATTCCTTCCTAAAGAAAAGAGTACTTATTTAAAACTAATAAAGAGGGTCAGATCATTATTGCACTTTTTTTGAATATTACAGTTAAAATTATACCAAGGCCAGTATAACCAGCCCACCACACACGATGCTCATCTCCTGGGTCCTCCACTCAGGTGTGCGTCCCAGGTGAGTTGGTAGGAGCCGCGCGTCCAAAGTTTATTTGTAGAAGGTAAAGGAAACACCTCATTGGGCTGAAAATACGAACAATTTTGTTACGTGACGCTATTACCAAAAATATGGCGTCGCAGGCCTTCCGAGAAAATCTATCAAATGTACTACTTACTGTTTCCTTCAAAATTCAAATTATTGTCCTCCTCATGCAGGACATCTAGATTATCAATTAAGGGTATGATTCCTGAAACAATGTAATATTTGCATCGATGAGCGTCGGACACTACGCAAACACAATTTTGAATTTGTATTGGAAAATACGAAGAACTCGCTTACCATTGAAATAAAACGGAATCCTAGGGGGAATCATGGAAGAGTACCGGCAGCTAACGCATTTCGGACTAATTTCTGGTGTCTTGCAACCCGATTATACGGATTTATTATCCAGCGATCTAGATCACCACCATTCTTCCAAAATGTTCAGTCGGAAAGTGACAGTTGTCAAAGACAAACTCCACAGCTAAGCAAAATCAGTGTGACCACTACACAAAAAAAATAATTTTAAAGAAATAAATCCGCTTTCATGTAACAGGCTTAAAAGACCCGTTACATTACATCCCTCCCCGAAAAATAAAAGAAAGGAACTTTCTTTTATTAGAAAGCAATCTTCAACCATATAAACCAAACCTAATTACTTTCTAATTCCAAATTAAAAAAAAGATTCAAAGTGTAAATGAATTCTGAAAACGTCAAGCGACTAAGTATCAAGAACTCTATAAAAGCAAAAATATACAAATAACAAAAAAGAAATCTGTGAAAAACAGAATAAAAAAATAAGTTATAAAACTTAGATAAATGAAACGAAGAGAGAAATCTCTTACCGCTTCCAAACTACAACCTTTAGTGCAGTTAGGCACCTTCGCCACTGACTAAAAATTTCGAACAAACTCGAACAATATACCAAAACAAACTACAACTTTTGGTACAATTAGGCACCTTCGCCACTGATCAAAAATTTCGAACTAACAATATACCAACACAAAACAAACTACAATTTTTAGTGCAATTAGGCACCTTCGCCACTGATCAAAAATTTCGAACTAACAATATACCAACACAAAACAAACTACAATTTTTAGTACAGTTAGGCACCTTCGCCACTGACTAAAAATTTCAATCCATTTGGAACAGCACAACCTCGAGTGCAGTTAGGCACCATCGCCACTGACTACTAGGTCAGCTGCTTCCAACTCTACCATCTCTAGAGTGCAGTTAGGCTCCATCGCCACTGACTAACTCCGTGTTCTACAATCCAAAAAAATTTGAAAATCCAAACAAAAGTTTTCAAATAAAGCTGAAGGACTTTATTTAAAAATATTGTTACAGGAACAACCTGCAACAAAACAAAGAAAAAAAGCGTATTGTGATCGGCTCATCACCACCGAATTCCCGAGCACAACAGCTGCAAAAGAATGTGAATGCTGTGACTGGCTCAACACTACCAATCTCCCAGACACAAACAAATTCACAAAAAAACATTGAGATCTCCAATGAGAAATCTCAATAACAAAAGGGCGAAACCCAAAGTTTCACAATGCGATCGGCACACCACCACCGAACTTCCGAGCGCAAAGAAAAAGAATGACGAAAGTCAAAAAAAAAATCCCGCATTGTGATTGGAACAACAATGTCCAACACAATGGAAAAGGAAAAAATATGGCCGGGGCCAAAATCCCACATTGTGACCGGCACAACACCACCGACCTTCCGAGCACAATGGTAAAAGAGTCGAAATCAAGGTCAAAAATTACACCAAGATCCAAAAAAAATGATAAGGCATTTTGCAACAAAAGTTACAGAATGACCCTAAAAAGCAAAGTCCAGGATGAACGCGTTACTAACAAAGTCAAATCCGATCATTAAAAAGAATGAAACTCTAGCAAAAATGAGAAACAATTCTGACAATGAACAAAACAAAATAGATTTAAAAATCGATTACTATTTATAACGAAGAGGAAATAGAATGATTTTAAACTATGTAAAAAGTGAAGATTACAAAAACTTGAAATTGAATTTAAGTCTTTTAATCCCAAGGTAAAATTACCTGAAGTGTAGGATTATATAAGATTCTAATAAAATGTAAACAGGTAAAAAGGTTACCCTTAAAAAGAAAAGAGAATCATATATAATCCAACAAAAACAAACAAAACATAAATAAGATCCTTCGATGTGAAAAATAGTTAGTGTGAAAAAAAAATAGTATTAAATTAACCAGAATGACCTAAGCTTTATTTTAGAAAGAATCGAATTGTAATCTAATAAATTATAGTGAAGTTACCTAACATAATAATAAGTTTCAAACAACAATAGCCTTTCATACATCATTCTAACAAATGTTGATCTTCACACAAAAATACTCAATAACAAAACAAAGTCTAAAAGTTCCCAAAATTAAAATTTAATAATATCTTTAACATGATAACGCCCCACTGAACCTTTATTTAAATCTTTCAAAACATAGACGTTATCTGAAACCTTTTCAGTTATTTTACACTTTACAAACTTAGGTGCAAGCTTAGCCGAAAAATATGCAGGCGCATGAGATTGAACAAAACTTCTTCTCCACACCATATCACCCACATCAAAAGAAATGACTTTCCGACCTTTATTATAATAAGCGGCATTTCGCTTATACCCCTTTAACAAGTAAGCTTGAACTTTAACAAAAATATCACTAAGTGAACTAAGAGAAACTGCATAAGCATTCCTATTTGAAATTTCTAGTTGAGTTAAATCTTCAACAGAACTACTAAAATGATGTAATGACGCATCAAGAATAAGCTCCCTACCAAACATCAGAAAGTTAGGAGTAAACTCAGTAGCAAGGTTTACACTATTATTTAAAGCTAATTGAACATTGGGCAAAAAACTTGACCAAGTTCTATGATCATCTCTAACAAAACACGATATGCAGGTTTCGACCGTTTTATTATACCTCTCAACAGGATTATTTTGAGGTGTATACAAAGTATTATAAAATATTTTGGTTATATTAAAACCTTTCATAAAATCTACAAAATGTTTTGAAGTAAATTGGGTTCCATTGTCACAGACTACTATTTTTGGACAACCAAACTTAAGAAATATTTCTTTTTCAAAATGTTTACAAATTACTCTAGTGGTAGCATTGATCATTGGAAAGAACCAGCAATATTTAGTAAAAACATCTACAACCGAAAGTATGTATCTATGACCAGAATAAGTTTTAGGTAGAATTCCTATGATATCAACGGATAGGATCACTTTGTTTTGTAAAAAGAATAGGAGCTGAACGGTAAATGTTAAAAAAAAAAAAAGGTTTTTTAAATAATCCAACCAGCTTGAGAAATCTTTGTCACGAGTAACATCATGCGGCTTTTTACTTCTAATTAATTTTTCACACATCGAGGCACGCGAAGTTTTTTATCAAAAATGTGGGCTCGATGCAACCGAACTAGTTTTTTGACTCTTGCCTTCTGACACTTAAAACAAACAATACCCGATTCCTGAAGCGGCGGAAACTGAACTCCCTTGTCCATGATTAACAAAACAGCAAGTCGAATAAGAAGCGATAAGCAAGAACTAAACGTCAAAAAGTTTTAAGATTTGAAAATAAATTCTCAAGTTTGAGGTTAAGTATGAAAGTCAATGTGGTTTGCCCATGAAAAATTACTAAGTTAAATATTGTTTTAAAAAAGTGCAATAATCACTTACAAACAGCTTAAGTCTAGTTAAATTAAATGTACAATATTGTACTTAACAATTAGATTAAATTAATTACATACAAAGTTAAACTTAGTTTTTTAAAATAACTTTCCTGTTGAGTGCAACAACTAAACGCGGTCTATACTATAAATATGTTGGTTTTGCTAAGAAAAAACATGTTATTAAAACAAACCAGTCAATAAACAAAATTATCAATTGTAAACGCCAAACATTGTTTACAAAGATTCACCAAAATAAGTTAAGTACTACTTATGAGTCACAAACTAAAATAAACACAAAGTTATTAAAATAACAATGATGAACAAACAAAAGACTCATAGGTTAATTAATTATTGTGCAATAATGACCGTAAATACTCATAAACAAGCACCAGACAACCTACTTCAAGTCCCTGTTCGCTGAGCGACAATTGTAATAATAAAAAATAAAAAAAATATATATTTATATTGAATGCTATTAATGCTAGATGTTTTCCCTGTGTTGTGAAGCTACTGGGTGAAAATAAAATATGAATAATGTGTGTGCTCAAAAAAATAAGTTTATAAATGAACCTCGGGCGCCAGAGCACACACCATGCTTACGGATTGTTCAGGCAGCAGGCATTAGAAAACCTTTAATCTGCTAGCGGGGGGCATCAATAAAAGTCGAACAAAGTTATAAGAAAAATCTAACTTTATTTGCCCGTAGGCTGCTGGGCTTAAAACTAAAACGATTGAAGATTCCTTCCTAAAGAAAAGAGTACTTATTTAAAACTAATAAAGAGGGTCAGATCATTATTGCACTTTTTTTGAATATTACAGTTAAAATTATACCAAGGCCAGTATAACCAGCCCACCACACACGATGCTCATCTCCTGGGTCCTCCACTCAGGTGTGCGTCCCAGGTGAGTTGGTAGGAGCCGCGCGTCCAAAGTTTATTTGTAGAAGGTAAAGGAAACACCTCATTGGGCTGAAAATACGAACAATTTTGTTACGTGACGCTATTACCAAAAATATGGCGTCGCAGGCCTTCCGAGAAAATCTATCAAATGTACTACTTACTGTTTCCTTCAAAATTCAAATTATTGTCCTCCTCATGCAGGACATCTAGATTATCAATTAAGGGTATGATTCCTGAAACAATGTAATATTTGCATCGATGAGCGTCGGACACTACGCAAACACAATTTTGAATTTGTATTGGAAAATACGAAGAACTCGCTTACCATTGAAATAAAACGGAATCCTAGGGGGAATCATGGAAGAGTACCGGCAGCTAACGCATTTCGGACTAATTTCTGGTGTCTTGCAACCCGATTATACGGATTTATTATCCAGCGATCTAGATCACCACCATTCTTCCAAAATGTTCAGTCGGAAAGTGACAGTTGTCAAAGACAAACTCCACAGCTAAGCAAAATCAGTGTGACCACTACACAAAAAAAATAATTTTAAAGAAATAAATCCGCTTTCATGTAACAGGCTTAAAAGACCCGTTACACTGTGTCCCAGGAGTTGGAACATAAATAGGCTGATGATTATGATGATGATGATGACATTATTGCAACATTCACAAAACATATCTGCTAAAACACCATCACCAATTGTTAACAAAAAAATTGCTGATTATTTCAGATTTCTTCAAAATGGGTGGTTTTGCTATGTTCCCGATCTGCTACAGCAGTCAGAATGAAGAGCTGCGGGCTCGTGCCAGCTCAGTACTTGGCACGTTGTGTCAGAACAACCCGTTCTGCCAGGAGAGGGCCCTGAACAGTGGGCTGTTGCCCGTGCTGCTTAACTTGGTACGGACGGAACAGGGGACGGCACTGGCCAAGTGTATATACGCTTTATCATGTAAGTAACTGCAGCAGTGGTTTTTTTTTCAAGTATTATTACAACACTGCAACGGCCTCATTGGTCTTGTGGTGTCCTGGGTTCAATTACCGAGTCGGGCAATGTGTTATTAGGTTTTTCCATCAGAAATTTCTTAGTAGCAGCCACGGAGTCTGGATTTCTGCCCGGTTGATGGTAATAGCCTTTCGCTTTGTTACATGGGACTTAAACTTGACTGGCTACATGTGGGTGTACTGTTACTGTTAGGTATGCCGTACCTATCGTGGATTACTGGTGTGATGTTATGTAGTACAACAACAGAACATCGACAGTACCAAAAATTCGAAAACTTGAAATCCGCCAACTCCCATTGGGAAACATGGATGTTGCACAAGGGAGAGAAACTTAACAACGCGGTAGGGACAATTTTTCATATTTAGTTCGGTGCAGGAGCGCGTGGCTATTTAATCACTGCCGCTCGGGTTGATCTTTAGGTTAAGCCGTGCTTGCCTAGGTTGGTCTGTGGATGGGTGACCGCCTTACATACCGAGTTTCCTCCGTGCCTCGTTAAGCTGTTGGTCCCGGCTGTCACAGGTAGTCAGTGGCCCCAATAAGTCTGTTTCCAGTCTCACCAAGTGGTAGTATTTGCCGGTAATCACTGGGTCGTGGAGGTCAGATAGGCAGTTGCTCTATGTAAAATACTGGAATTCAGCTGCATCAGGTTAGACTGGAAGCCGACCCCAACATAGTCTGAAAAGGCTAGGAAGATGAAGCGATTTTGCACATAGGATTTTGGAATCCCTCAAATTTGTAATTACAATGGATATTGAGCTTATTTTGTTGTCAAAATTAAACGTCAAGTAATATGGTTTACTTTTGATAATTCATTCAACCGATTACACAGTTAACTCGTATTTTATTTTAACATTTTGATCAGTCGCAGAAACCAGCAGTCAAGAAGAAGAAGAAAGAAGATCTGATTTTTGTGTTAGTGTAAAAATATATTTTATTCGCTGCAGGTATGTCTCGCGGGTACGAGCCAACATCCCTGGAGTTGATCAAGCAGGGCGGGTGTCCGGTCCTGGTGGAACTGCTGAGCTCCCCCGACCCAGTCGCCAAGACAAAGGCGGCTTTCCTCATCAGACACTTCGCCCAGAACTACGGGGACGCCATAAGTAAGATCATTATGTTTATTAATTATCATTTAAATTGCTGCATTTTCCCACTACCTCAAATCACGGTCAAGGAAGCTCCAATTGTCAGGATGCTATTTTCCTACTTTTGCAAAAGTCATTTTTTGTGACATAATTGTGTCGTTGTAGTACAGGGCACGCGCCTGCTTGTCGCGTATACGTGACAAAACATGTATATTTTTTACTGAACAACTAGAAGTCTAATAATTTTTTTTATTACTTTTCCAGAACAATTCGTAAACCAGAACATCATAAGAGTGATAGCAGCAGAGATTCAAGCGGCGAGAAACGAAAGCACAGAGCATTTACTCAGTATACTGCAAGTTCTAGTTAGTACCAACGACCCAGTCATCTTGAGACTGTGTAAAGACCAGCGGTACAATCTCAAGAAAGTCCTGCAAGACCATCTGAACAGACCAGAACTAAGGGATGATAGGTTTTTAGAAGAGAAGGAGTATTGCCAAGGTTTGTTACAGAACATTTTTAATTCTTCTGTCGAGCAAGATAATATGGAGCAAGCCGACAGATAGTTATGGCATGGTGTATTATACAGAATGGCCTCTTTTCTATGGGTACTTAATTATATTGATTAATTTGCATATTGCAATGGGAGCACAACTGACATCAAATCTACGTAGATGGAGCTAAATAGGCTAGTCTCCACCATCAACAAATTGCAAATCTATTTAGTCTGTCGCTTAGAGTATTGGAAAATAATCAACGAGTATTTTTTGTTTTTGTTAATCAATGAATATTGACAAAGATAAAACGCTTCGAAGCTCGGGAGTGGGGGCTCAAGACGTCAGAACGTGCTAAAAAATTATTCCACGGCGTGACGTATTGAGAATTATAAAAGCGTCGTATTTCGACTATTTTGGTTTAAAAAAATACGAATCAAATATTTTTTGATAATCTAATTTTATTATTATTAACTTATTTTTTTTTTCAGTACACAAGCATATAATTTTATTGTCAACTGTTCTTTTCTCTTAGATTCCATGATTAATAATGATATTAATATTAATGTAGATACGTCTAACAGAAGTAACTTAGCAGGAAACTTATTGTTAGGAAAACTGAAAGATTTGTTAGTGGCAGCAAACCAATAGCTACCCTAATATAAATCGACTAGAGCTCACAGTTGTTTTGTAATTGTAAGTGATGTTAACAAAGAAGGAAATATAACAGGACTGTAAGTATGGTCGACCAATCTAATTGGTTTCTATTTTAAACCTAAAAAACACTGTAAAATATAAACCAATTATACGACATATAGGTCGACTGTACGTTCAAATTTTCAGCAAGGAACTCCACTGGTAAATACCAGTGGAGTTCCTTGCTGAAAATTTTGCCGTGAGATGGCGCTAAATGTTTTATCTTGTAGCCGATTCGTCTTCCGCTTTTTGACCAAGATGATTATGACAAGTATCAAACAACAGCGGTTTCTCGCAGCCATCTTTCCAGCAATAACCCCATTGCACATTGTACAAAACAAAATGATTTAAAATAACGTAAAATGTGCAACAATGTAAATTTGTACCGAATCATTGTATTAAGGGGCCGGCGGAGAATGCGTATTTCATACAAACGTAATACCAAAATAATTTACAAATCAAACATTCTTAAGGTAGTGTGTATTTATTTCGATTGGACTACAGAATATCTATGTTCCCAAATATATATTTTGAAAGGACAATGACACAAAGACGAGATATGAGGAATTTAAAATGTCTATAGAAAACTTATTTTTCTCATAACTCTTGTTTAAATCAGTGTCTAATCAAAATAAATATTTGGGAACTTAGATATTCTGTAATCTAATCAAAATAAATACACACTACCTTAGGAATATGTTTGATTTACAAATTATTTTGATATTACGTTTGTGTGAAGCACGTATGCTCCGCAGGCCTCTTAATCTTTGTTTCTAAGCTATTTAATTTAGTAATAGAGAAGAGGCCATTTACTTTATTTGTAAATACATTGATGCAGGTGTAAATAATAACAATATGAACTTCTGCTAGCTAATGTCGATTATTGCCTTTAAGAGTAATTCACACGACGAATTTTTACGCGTCGATGACGCAACAAAAACCCGCTGTGAAAATTTGAAGTATCAGTATCGAGGGCCCAAACTGGAAAATAAAATATCAGGCAAAATTTCTCACATTATTTCATTCCGCCATCGAATAATTAATAAGTTAAAATAAATGAAAATGATGATAACGATCTATTAATACGGACTTAATAAATAATTAACTATTAAGATATGAATAGTTTGTATACATTTTGTAAACAAGAAACAATATACTTAGCTACAATAAGTACATGTATTTATGAAAAAATGTCTTATGATAATAAAGATTGTTGGTGTAACATTGTAATAAAGTTCTGTTAACAAAGCTTATGCTAACACCATGTGATATGCTTTTAACTGCATTTATAAGTACTTACCTGATAAGTTTTTTTGCGTGTATCAGTATGTATAAACTTATTCCAGACTGATTTTGCATATTAAGGCTCACTCGCATCTCCAATCATAAATATATGTAACGCTATAAGTATACAGGGTGACGCACACAATACGACAATAAATTAAACTGCGTATCATGATGTGCCCAATCATTTATACTTAATATTATAAAGCTGAAGATTTTGTTTGTTTGTTTGTTGGAACGCCGTAATCACAGGAACCTGGTTGTTAATGAAAAAATATTTTGTGTTGGATCGTCCATTGATCGAGGAAGGTTATAACATCACGCTATGATCAAAAGGTGTGGAGCATAATGAAAAAATAATTTCTATGTTAGGTATTATTTGTTATTCAAAAATAATTCTAAGGAATACCAGTGTTTCATTAATTGTCGGCGCCGCCTTGTATAGCGCATTACTATCTGTAATCATCAAACGATTGTCAAAAACGCAAAGAGGTTTTAAAGTCGTATTTTTTTTTGAGCGATTTGTGGAGCCTTAATGTACACATTATCACAATAACTAAATAATAAAGTTTTTAAGTTATACCTACAAAAGTTTGTTATTTTACATGAAACACTATAACTCAAACTCACTCACTCACTCTCAAAAAACGAGATTGACTTCATCATGTCAACCAAGAAGCAAATGTTCAATAATAGACATCACTGTGATCAATTCGGAGAAAACCGGGAGCGATCACCGCATGCCCGCATGGTAAGAGGCACATTAAACATCAATATCAAGCTAGAAAGGTCTCGACTGATGAAGTCTACTTTCCGTCCAGCACAGATCCAAATCCAAAACCCCGAGAGCTTTCAGCTCGAACTCCAGAATCGTTTCGAGTGCCTAGGCAGCTCAGTGGACGAATACAACGATGGGTTCGTGGAAACAGTCCATACGACCGGGTCTTTCAAGACACGTTGTACAGATCAGAAAGAGGTTCTCCGATCAAACTCGAGCTCATAAAGGAGCGGCGTGAGATGATCCTGCAGTCTTCAGATGAGGCGTCGAAATACCGGCAGCTCAATAGACGGATCTCTAAATCCTTGAAGAGCGACATCTGCCGCTTTAATACCGAGCTTATTAAAGACGCGATCGATCGGAACAAAGGCTCCAAAGTATTTTCAAGAGATCTGGCGATTGGGCAGAGCCGGCTCACGAAATTGAAGACCAACGATGGCAGGATCTTATCCGCCAAACCGGAGCTACTGAGGGAGGAGATCGAGAGCTTCTATGGACAGTTGTACTCGTCAACCAGCAAACCCATTGTCGACCTAGCAAACGACCCAAAAGCTAGACTAACCTGACACTATACCGAAAACATCCCAGACGTCAGCCTGTACGAGATAAGGATGGCTCTGAAACAGCTCAAAAACAACAAGGCACCGGGTGATGACGGAATTACGGCCGAACTCCTGAAGGCGGGTGGAAAACCGGTACTTAAGGCCCTTCAGAAGCTGTTTTATTCCGTCATGCTCGTGGGGAAAACGCCACAGGCATGATGCAGAGGTGTGATGGTACTCTTCTTCAAGAAGGGTGACAATGCCCAGTTGATGAATTACAGGCCCATCTCACTTCTAAGCCATGTCTACAAGTTGTTTTCAAAAGTCATCCCGAATCGTCTCGCGCGCGGGTCTGACGATTTCCCGCCACCCGAACAAGCCGGTTTCCGAAAAGGCTTTAGCACCGTGGACCACATACATACGCTTCGGCAGGTTATACAGAAGACCGAAGAGTACAACTTGCCTCTCTGCTTAGCGTTTGTGAACTACGAAATAGCCTTTGAATCGATCGAAACCTGGGCTGTACTGCAATCTCTCCAACGGTGCCAAATTGACTATCGGTACATCGAGGTTTTGAAGTGCTTGTACAAAAACGCCACCATGTCAGTCCGACTTCAGGACCAAGCCTCGGAACCTATCCTTCTGCAGCGAGGTGTAAGACAGGGAGACGTCATATCTCCGAAACGGTTCACCGCTGCGCTGGAGGATGTCTTCAAGGTTCTGGCCTGGAGAGGGCTAGGCATCAACGTCAATGGCGAGTCCATCACTCACCTTCGGTTAGCCGACGATATTGTGGTCATGGCTGAGACCATGGAGGACCTCAGTACAATGCTCGATGACCTCAGTAGAGCTTCTGAAAGAGTGGGTCAAAAATGAACATGGACAAGACGAAGGTCATGTTGAATGCCCATGTCACACCGATTCCTATCAAGATCGGAGACTCTGCACTCGAAATTGTAGACGATTATGTATACCTAGGACAAACGGTCCAGTTAGGTAGGTCTAACTTCGAGAAAGAAGTGAATCGTCGAATCCGACTCGGCTGGGCAGCGTTCGTGAAGCTGCGCGGTATAAATAATAAAAATAAAAATAAATAAAATAAAATTTATTGTGTCAAATACTTAGTTTACAAATTGTTGTGTTCGGAATCTTCTTTTAGACAAATAATGCCTGTAGTAGAAGACTCCGCCCCTCCCTATTTTGTATAGCGTGATAGTTAACACAATATTTTAAAATGAAAATTTAGTTTAGAATATTAAGACTAGGCTAACAAAAATAAGAAATTAAAAACATAGAAAAAAACAAAAAAGAGTATACTTAAAAATTGTGAGTGTGCGTGTGAGTGTGTTTTGTGTGAGAGCATGTGTGTGTGTGTGTGTGTATGTGTGTATGAACGTGTCTATCTGAGTAAGTGGTTGAGTGTGTCTGTTTGTATATAAATAATTCCGTGTTATAACAATGCTTCTGTGTCCTCATACGTTAGTGGTTTTATCCACTTAACTAGTGTTTCCTTACAATCATGTTTATTTTTCGAGTGTATATTTACTGTTTTATTTATTCTATTATACAATTGAGCTGATCGCTTACGATATTGATTGCATGCAAATTTGGTCTTAGTTGAAGGTATAGCCGCTATGCTAAACTTCCTTCTTTTCGGGGTAATACCCGCATTAAACGGCAAAGACTTATACTTTTTTAATATTGTTTGGACTATGTACAGCTTTCTGACAGAGAGTACATCACTGATCTGATAAAGGTCCACAGTAGGGAATCTAAGCCTTTTAAAATGCATAGTCTTTAGGAGTGCGCGTTGTGCTCGTTCCAGATGTATCAATTTGGTCTTTGCTGTACCTCCCCAAACCGGAATACAGTATCCGAGCACAGATTGTACAAGTGCAAGGTAAACTTGTGTTAGTAAATTTTTAGATGGGCATTTGTTGTTCGTTTTTGCCATTGGTGCAACATGTCTTAGGGTTTTGAACAACCAACTTAACTTTCTAATTCTGGCGGTAACTTGTTCTACATGAGGGTACCAGGATAGCCTGTTATCCACTACTACACCCAGATACTTAATTTCGGTAACTTTGCGAATACTTGGGCAGTTACAATTATTGCCGTAATCACCCTTACATGTATGTATAACGATACCAAAATCATCTGTTGGCTCATTACGCTTAGAAATGCTGAAACATATGTAATTTGTTTTGGAGGTATTTAGCGTTAGGAGGTTGGATTTTAGCCAATCAGCGACACGAGAAATGGTATCTTCTCGTCCAACTTACCGCAGTGTCTCAAGACGAAAGTCTGTGACCAGTTTGTGTTGCCAGTGATGACCACCGACCTTATTGCATACCTTCCAAATCGTCCCTCAACTTTTTTAGTAAGACAAGTTTAGTTCTCTTCATCTATGAAATAATAAAATAATCTTTTATACATTTGCGAATATTTGTTGAGGTCATTAGTGCGTCTTACGAATGAATGTGGCCAGTGTCCCCATTTGAAACTATCCAACATAATACACTACACATAATATAACTCTTGCTGCACGCTATAATGCAAACAGTAGCTTCAGACTCTCATGTGACTCAAGGCGTTAATTCACGCCCGTAATTTTGCCGCGAAGTCTTCGCGAAAAATATGTCCCTCCACATTCTCTATCATTCACAGTTTAGTTCGCCCGCTCGTCGAGAATGGACGCCGAAATATGCTATACATAATTCTGTAGTAGCAAGCAATTATTTATTTGTATTTATGTAGGTATAGCAATTGCTATACCTATAGTTACCCTATAACGACGCAAGACCTTGCATCAGCTCGGCGGCGCCGGATCAATCAAAGAAAAAGTTTTGAAGTCATAAAACAAAATTTATTTTATTCTCAACTATTTAGAAGTCAACAACATGCACTTTCTGAGCTTCCTCACTGCTCTCAGCACTCTCAGCGGAAGGGCTGTCTTCACTCTCAGCGGAAGGGCTGTCTTCACTCTCAGCAGAGGGACCTTCCTCAGGATCGGGCTTGATGGCATCGCTGTCCCAGTCGAAGTTGATGCCGGTCACCTCAGTGTACCAATCGTGGTAGTGGCCAGGGCGCACGAAACCTGAGAAAAGTTGATGCACTAAGTACTATGTTCTTTGCTGCCTCAGACCAAATAAAAAACCAAGAGAGCGCAGCGTTGCGAACAAGAAAGTGAGGCCAGCGCAAAACTACGTCTCGCTGCACAGAGCGAGACGTAGTTTGCACATGGCACGCTCATACGCACACATTTACATCAAACTACAATTAAACTACGTCTCAATAAATGCACACAGTCATGTTTACGAAACCGGTCTCACTTCTCCGGTCGCAGAGTTCCGTCTTCACTTTATTATTTGGTCTGAGTTTACTGCTCAGTAGAAATAACAAGCACTCGAACCGACTCGCTGCTTTCTAATAAAGTACAGGGTTAAATAAAATTAACTAGCAAAACTGCAGGTGGTGGGTACGGGATCACTGGTATCAGTACTGTCAGTATCCAATGATGCATGCAATAAAAGATTTGTTTTTTTTGGAACTACAACCGCATTGTAGTCACTGAAAAATATACTAATATACAGGGTATAAACCACCTCAACACGAAGCCATCAATCAAGCATTCTGTACATCAAACTAAGTAACTTTTCGCAAAAAATATTGCTGGGAACCAATTTTTTTTGGATGAAAAATCATGTTTTGTGGTAGAACTTAATGTAACGCACTCAAAATATTGTGCTGATGGATGGATTGAATAGTACGGGGGTCATGTAGGTGTTTAAAGTAAAAATCTTACAATAAAACTTGTATTTAAAAAAACTTGTCGTTAAGTTGGAATTTGACCTCTAAGTAGAAGGTATGTATGGTCTAGAACAAAAAAATAATCGCAATGACGGGGAGAACAAGTGCCTTTCAGCGTCGTTAAGAGGTGCTTTACACCATTTATGCATAGACTTGTCGTAGTGAGTCATGCCGATATGAACGAAGATGCTGTTATTATGAGATGGTCAGATGGCGCCATGGCGGTGATGGTGGTATGGTCTTACCAGATGGCCAGGGGCTGTTACATCCACGGGTAGATCCGAAGCTCACAATACCGATCTGAGTGCGTTCCCCGTCGGCATCTACGAAGGTCAGGGGGCCACCGCTGTCACCCTGGTGGTTGTAACAAAATTAAGTATGATTTTGACGATGCTATAATGTAAAGAAGAAAGACTGAAGAGAATAGTCCGGCTGAGCACTATTGCAACCTATAGAGTTGAACTAAGAGTGGCCAGGTCATAGAAAAAAAAACATTTCTCGGAAAGACGTTAAGCCAATGTCCCAGCAATGGTGACAAGCATAAGATTAGAAAGAACTCCGAGTAATTCGAAGCCCGCAAAACTGACAACAAGTCTCACTACAATGTTATTTTTTTGTCGTTTTAATGAACAACTTTTACTATGGGACCGACTATGAAATGTCGAAAAAAAAATTATTAGCTGCCTACATTCGAATTACGCGACCAATCTATACTAATATTATAAAGCAGAAGTTTGTTTGTTTGTTTGAACGCGCTAATCTCAGGAACTACCGGGTCGAATTGAAAAATTATTTGCGTTGGATAGTCCATTTATCGAGGAAGGCTATAGGCTATATAACATCACGCTATGACCATAAGGAGCGGAGCAGGAATGAAAAATGTTGCAAAAACGGGGGTTTTTTTTTCCTTTCGTTTTTTTCTTTTATGTGACGCAGACGAAGTTGCGTGGGTCAGCTAGTATGAATGTATGAAGCAGCAGTTTTTTTTTTCGAGATTTTATAGTCGGTCCCGTAGTAAAAGTTGTTAATTTTCATGAGTACCATCCGTCCTTAAAGTAATTAAAACGACTATAAGATGAGGGTGTATAAGGGGTATCATCATCAGTCTATTAATGTTCGTACGGCTAGGACACAGGCCTCTCTATGAGATGGAATGGGTTATAATAGTCCACCACGCGGGCCCAGTGCAGATTGGTAGATGTCACAGTCTTCGAAATGTTTGGTTCTAGGACATGCCGATTTTTCCTTCACCGTTTTGAGAGCAGGAAAAGGGTATCATGTTGCCCAGAAACTGGGATGTAGAAGTCAGATAGACAATCGCTCCATATATTATGCTGGTATTCAGCCACAAACGGTTAGACTAAGTCGACTCCAACCATTAGAGGTTTTTTTGTTTGTAAAGGCGTACCTAGTCACTGCCGGCCATATGTGCTTTGTGTGCCTAACTAACGTTATCGGGGTTTATGACTCATTGAGCGTTGGAAAAGGATTGTCAAAGATATGACGTGGGGTGTTACGATGTCTTGCGTCAGGTAGCCTGCGAAATTCAAATTTTCTTGCGTTTTTTTGCCATTTGCAGGCCAGTGCTAGCTTGTATGTTGATTAAAATATCGTTCGCGACTGTAAGACGTATGTAGTTACAGAATTATATCATGAAAAAGTCATAATTGCAACCCTCTAAGTTAATAAAGGTCCAGAAACAGTTTTACCTTGAAAATAAAGTGCCTACACCTTTATGAACTTGGAGGGTTGACTCGATTATTTTGATGTTATAATTCTGATGATGGAACGTTAGAAAATTGAATTTCGCAGGCTACCCTGATGTTGTTTTAATCCTATTCCTGAGTGCGAAAGAGATCGAGCCAGACGTCTTGTAAAGCTTCATTTTAACGTCATGGTAGGCCATTTTTCAACAACTCACTGAGTTGGCATGGCCGCACGTACTTACATAATGCTGTATTGTATGCGGACGTCTGAATAATCACAATATTATTTATTTTACCTGGCAAGAGGACTGAGAGGGGTTGTCGAAGGATCCTGCGCAGATAGTCGGTTCCCGGATAACCTGGCTGGTAGGATACCAGACAGTTAGGCACTCTTCGTTAGAAACTCCTCGCTGATGGGTCCACAGGAGGATCTCGGAGGCAGCACCACCTGGGGAGTTGGTAGGAACAATATTATTACAGTCCGATAGAATATATACCGCTGGATGTGAGTCGCACGGGACCGGTCAATGAGGCGACACTTGGGGGAAGGCCAATGTCCAGCAGTGGACGTCTTTCGGCTAAAATTGATGATAGATCATAAACCATATTTTGTTATCTTTGTCCTTTTGATCATCCCGTCTTCGGACGATTTTTTAGTGTGAGAATTATGGAGATTTTTAGTTTTAGTAGTTTAAGTCTACCCGAAGCATTTATATCCAAGTACCTATACAGCATTTGAAGTTGTAGGATTACGACATGATACTGACCGTTCCAGAGATCGTCGGTACGTCCAAATCCACTGACAATCATATGGATTCCAGCGAAGTCGACGTTCTTTTGAGCGCTGCTCATGAGACGGGACGGCTGCACGTTATCTGTTAGAAAACAAAAAAGTATATAGTTTTGATTTGGAGTAGTCAGAAACAGGCATCCTTATTGTGGTGTGTGTTGCCGAACAGAGCAGATTTTTATTTTAAAAATCTTTCGCAGAGCAGTTTTTGAAACAACTTACAGCTTACTCAACAATGATATAGTTTGTTGAGACGGTTAAAATAGATGACAGTGCAAATCACAGCCTGGTAGACTGAAATCGGAATTTGACGGGCAGACGAATTCAGCAATTTAGATGCCATCAAGGCTCAACGGGTTGGTTTTTGTTTACCTGAAAAGCTAGAATGGATGACCAGCTCCTCTTCAAGATCTTGTCAAATGGATTACGAAAGACACAATGGTCGTACTAACCAGAGTAGGGCACTTCCTCGTTAAGGCCGACCAACGCAAGGTCAGCGGTCTGGACTCCAGCCCTGATTTCATCGTACTCGGGGTGGATGTACTTGTTGGAAGACTCCACAAGGACCTCGGGACGGGTCAGGTTGGTCAGACCAAAGCGGACGACGAATGTGATACGGCTGTTGACAAACAAGTTTTGACATTTTGGTGTAACTGTAAATCAAGGGACGGTCCAACTGAAGATCGGAGAACAGCAGTCTTTGACATATATTTTGGTACAATACTGTCAGAATCTACGCCACTCTCGTGTCCGCTCGGTTTTGGCAGAAGTAATGCGCAATTTTGGAAAGGAATTACTACAGATAAAAACTTAATTATGTACTGATTCCGCTCAGTGTGTAAACGACCTCATCACGAAGCCGTCAATCAAGCATTCTGTACATCAAACTAAGTAACTTTACGCAAAAATTATTGCTGGGAAACAACTTCTTTTTTTGGGGTCAAAAACCACGTTTCGGGGTATAACTCAATGTAACGCACTCAAAACATTGTGCTGATGGATGAATTGAATAGTACGGGGTTCGTGGAGGTATTTAAAGTAAAAATCTTGCAATAAAAACTTGTGTTAAAAAAAAACTTGTCAAAAAGTTGTAACTTTGACCCCCGATATCTCCGCAATTAGAAGGTTACCAGGTATGGTGAAAAACAAAAAAAATATCGCAATGATGGGGAGACCAAGTGCCTTTCGGCTTCGTCAAGAGGTGTTTCACACCTATATGTGATGGTTATCTAGTTGTGGGGTAAAATAGGTAGTCACTTCATATATTGTACCTACTGGTGATGATATAACGGCTGGACGGATTTCGATGTTTATTATAGTCCGCAGATGAACAATAGCCGGTTTCTGATATAAGTATTTCCGTGACTCTTCCTTAGAAAATAGTTATCACTGGAAATTCAAAACGTAGTTTGAAAAGTTGATTACTTATATCAGAATCCAGCAATGTGACCCGCTATTGCACAAATGCTACACGAACACCGAATTTGACAAGAGCGAAACGGCGGGCTAAAGTTGACACTTTGTCATGACGACAAATAATCGTGTAATTGTGTCGTGGATAGGAGGACGCGTTCACTGTCGTCCACGACTTTTGCCAACCTAAAACCAAAGATGAATGAATCATCGGGACATAGTGGGTACGGGGGGTAAGGGCGTATACTTACTTGGCCAGACAGTGGGCAGCTGTGAGCACCCATTTGTTGTGAATGAGCGAGCATCCACAGGAACTGACACCACCAGCGTTGTTCACCATACGCAGAGAGCCCTGGTACGGGATCTGGCCTAACGTTGCGGGATACCCAGCGACGATCCTCGAGGCTTGGTAGTTAGCTAGGGGCAGCAGGTAAAAAGAAGATAAAAAATAGGTTTATTTTACTAAACTCCCACACTCGAGTTTTTTTGCTGTGGGTACGTAAGTGCGCTTCAAACATTAAAACTCACATACGCAAACATGTAGACCCGGAACAGCTACCTGTGTAGGCCATACAATTATTTGTTCCGTGCGGGGATCGAACCCGCGACACGCAGCGGAGCGAGGCACCTACGCTGTCGCTCAACCACTGCGCTATGCGACGCGCGACGCTGGATCGAGGTTAACTATACCCGTATTTATTTTTGTCGTTTTTATTACCTTATAGTATATTTTATAACGAGGGACTAAATGAAGCCATTATATACCCGAGGTGGTTTGACTCCCGAGCTTGCGAGGGAGGCAATGAAAGCGAGGGTGTATTAAATTGGCGTTTAGTCTCGAGGTGCAAACTGTACTTTTCACTTCGAGTGCGAGAAAAATAGTCATTTAAAACCGAACAAATTTACACTCGACAAAAATTCTGAACTAAGGTGTCAGTTTTTTCTTCTATCAGGTCAGTCACAAATTAACAATTTAAGACACAACAAAAACTCTCAACATTTTCGAAATGAAGATGATCCACACTCCACAGATAATTACTGCAGCGGCTAGCAACAGAGGCATTGCACATACTTTTCAAAATCAACGATGCACACAAACAACCATACATTTTTCTCGCGTTGATGAGTTCATTTGTTTTTTTTTTTTCAATAAACCGCTTTCTATTTGCAAGCCAATTCGAAATTTAAATAAAACCTCTGATAAGTTACTCTTTCGTGACCATGTTTCAGAGTAAACGATCGTTCTATTTTCAAATTACTTTTTACTCCCTAGGGAATAAACGGTCACTTTAATCCCGCTTCGTAGGGCTTTAATGGCGTACTTTTAGAGCATGAGAAGTGAAAAAAAAATATCAGCTGATGTATACATTTTTTCGAGTTACGCGACCAATAATGTATGAAGCAGCTGATATTTTTTCAACATTTCATAGTCGGTCTCATAGTAAAAGTTGTTCATTTTCGTGAGTACTATCCGCCCTTAATGGCTCATTTACATTAGGTCGGTTTGAGGTCGGTCACCGAAGGCGGCGGCCGCATTCGGTTTAACTGAAACGCTCACCTAAATTGAGTTGTTTACATTGGTCGGTTAACCGAATTCGGCGACTTGATTGATGTTGATTAGCTGCGGGCTGCGGGCGACGGGCGACGGGCGGAGCACGGCGCACTCGACACCGACAACGGGCTCGACCGAATACGGCCAAACCGAATACGGCCAAACGAATACCTGTTTATATTAGTCGGTGACCGAATACGGCCTACAGCCGAATACGGTCTAACCGACTTAATGTAAATGCGCCATAAAGTAATTAAAACGACTAAAGATGACGTTGTATAGTGTGGCCACTTCCTAAACATCAGTCTTCGAGAACGCGTAGCAGCGTAGCGCTACGCCGTAGCAAGTGAAGGCAGTCTCGGTTGAAAAAAGCTGATGTCCAAGACACAGGATGCTACGTCGTAGCTACACACATTTTCTTTCATACTTGTTCAGTTATTTAGGTTTGTTTTGTTGTTAATAAGCATGACGACAGTATCAAAAAATTACAAATCTATTTAGTTCGTCAGTTAGATTATTGAAAAATAATGGACACGTACTTTTTGTTTTTGTAGATCAATGAATATTGACAAAGATAAAATGCATCAAAACTCAGGAGTCCCCGCTCGTGACGTCAGAACTAGCTAAAAATTATACCTAGGCTTGATGTATTGGGAATTTGAAAAGCCCCGTATCTTCGTTAATTTTGATTTTAGTAACAAAAGAAAAAATACAAATATTCAGGGTCAAATATTTTATATATTCTACAGGACGGACTAATTAGAATTTTTTGGTCGTTAAATCGTTAAATCAATTCAAAATAGGGTTATTTTGAATTGATTTAATTTATTTGATAAGTACTTACGCAAGTCCTCGATGATCGCCGGCTCGGAGTTGGGCACACCACCCTACAATAAAATAAATTCATTTAGATATAATGAAAAAAATATTTAAATGACTTTGCTAGACAAAGTCATTTAAATATTTTTATATTAGAACCAGCGGCTTCGCCCGCGTGAAGTTTCAAAATTGGGGTTGAGTGAGAATATTATAAACGTAAGAGTAAACAAATATAATAATAACAAATCTCCGAACTGCTAAGCTATCGGGAGTTACACGTGTTATTGTGAGTCAACTATAAAAGATAGACATATGCTGTCTTGGGATATTTTTTATATAATTTTATGTGGAATATTTCCGTTATACATGATTTCTATGTAGCTTTAACCATTAAGGCTGCACACGCGACGGAAGCTAAAAAAACCAAGTAACTTCTCCCGTTTTCCCAACATTTCCTTTCACTGCTCTGCTCCTATTAATGGTAGCGTGATGAAAAGTATACTATTACCTGCTCAGGAGTATGTAGAATAATTGTACCAAGTTTCGTTAAAATCCGTCGAGTAGTTTTTTTTTCTATAAATAACATACAGACAGACAGACAGACAGACAGACAGAAAGACAGACAGACAGACAGACAAAAATTTTACTGATTGCATTTTTGGCATCAGTATCGATCACTAATCACCCCCCGATAGTTATTTTGTAAATATATTTCATGTACAGAATTGACCTCTCTACAGATTTATTATAAGTATAGATAAATAATGCCTAGTACATTTGTAATAAATAAATAAATAGAATAATATATTTTATATTATTCTATTTATTTAGGTGTAGATTACATAGCGATTCCGTACGCCGTGATCGCTATATTTGGCTAAGGATTTTTTAATTGATGTCCTATATTTTGATACGAAGTTATACATATTCTCTGACCACCATCATAAACGCTTTTTAACTAATCAAAGAGTAGACCAAGCATTCTGTACATCAAACTAAATAACTACGCAAAAAATATAGCTGGGAAACGACTTTTTTTGGGGTGAAGAATCATGTTTTACAGTAAAACTCAATGTAACGCACTCAGAGCATTTTGCTTGTAGACTCATTTAATAGTAAACGGGGTAGGGAGGTATTTAAATTAAACTTGTGACTTTGAAAACTTCATAGTACCTATTTGTAAAAAAAACTCGTAATAAAGTTGTTACTTTGACCTCCAATATCTCGGTAATTAGTTGGTTTCCAGGTATGGTCCGGAACACAAAAATGATGGCAATGACCAGGAGAACTAGTGCCTTTCGGCTTCCGTTCGGCTTTCGTTAAGAGGCCTGCGAAGCATGCGAATTTCATACCAACGTAGTACCAAAATAATTTTTAAATGCAACAGATTTTTAATCAAAATAAATACACACTACCTGTGTGTATTTATTTTGATTGGATTACAGAATATATAGGTTCCCAAACACATATTTTGAATGTACACTGATATAAACAAGAGTTATGAGAAAAATAAATTTTCTATAGAAATTTTAAATTCTTCATATCTCGTCTTTGTGTCATTGTCCTTTCAAAATATATATTTGGGAACATAGATATTCTATAATAAAATCGAAAAACCACGTGTATTATAGAATATCTTAACAATGTGTTTGATTCTCATTTTATTTTGGTATTACGTTTGTATGGAAACGCATGCTCCGCCGCTTAAGGATCCTATTTACACCCTTTATATTCGAAATTCGACCTGTAAGTCCCGGATTTTTCTCAAAAACTACTGGTACTGACTACTGAACCAGATTGACGCATTTGAAGTTATGCTTTTTTGCTTATGAATTTTGCTCATGAATGCTTATTTTTTTTAATCTTACCTGCACATAGCCCAAAACGAAGAAAACTCCCAACAGGTACACGGCCGCCATCTTGAACGATCGCCTTGTGAGTGCTGACTTGCACCGTACTTATTATTAATCTGTCTGTATCGAACATTAGAATTAATTGATAATTTTCTGTCATTATCTCGGATTATGATAGCAATAATTAATTAGGATTTTTATGTTAGGTAGGTATGGTTGGGTATTTCAGCATTGGTTGGGTTACCAAACTGTATGAACGGATTGAGGAATGTCTTGTTTCGTATGAAATGTATAATTTGAAACAAGTGTGTCCAAATTTATTTATCGTCGGTGCAGCATGTCTTCTTCTTTCATACTTCTCTACCAACCAACCAAAGTACTTTTGTAACCTTTTATCATACTTTGATAAAAGGTTACAAAAGTACTTTGGTTGAAAATCTACTAAAGTTCTTTGGTGAAAAACGTTGCTAAGTTATATGGTAAAAAATTTTACTTAAGTAGTACTTTGGTGAAAAAAGTTACTAAATTACTTTGGTAAAAAATTTACAAAATATAGGTGTAATCTACCAAATAAATTTGGTACAACACCAACGTAATGTGTTTGGTAAAATCAACCAAATTAACGCAAAACTTGAATCCAACCTAACATTTTTTTCAGTGTATATGTTATGGACCAAGTGATGAATTGGACATTATACATAATGCCCGGTCACTATGAAAAATGGCCAATATAAGAGTGCAATTTGATAAGAATTATTCAAATAATCAAATCGACCGGGCATTATACATATTGTCCATCACCTTTTCGGCAGAGTAATACAAACATATTTAATTACTATTTTTTTATTGTTATTGTCATAAATATTGATCCATTGAAATAATCATACTCATTATTTGGATTAATCAAGTCATATTAAAAATATAACATAAAACATATAAAAAAATCAAAAATTTTACAAAATATTTTTGTCTAATATTGTTTTATAGAAATGACTTATTATTATCCTACTTTATATATCCTATTTATCCTACTCATCATCATCATCTTCCTAGCCTTTTCCCAACTATGTTGGGGTCGGCTTCCAGTCTAACCGGATGCAGCTGAATACCAGTATTTAACATGGAGCGGCTGCCTATCTGACCTCCACAACCCAGCTAACTCTGGGAAAACGATACTACTTGGTAAGACTGGTGTCAGACTTTTGGGGCCACTGGACAAATGACAGTCGGGACCAACGGCTTAACGTACTTTCCGAGGCACGAAGGAAACTCGGTATGTAAGGGTAGTCACCCATCCACAGACGAACCTAGGCAAGCACGGCTTAACCTAAAGATCGACCCGAGCGGCTGTTATTATTTAACCACGAGCCTTTGCCTTTGCCTTTTTGGCTTGGCGACAACTACATTATCAGACTTCCAACCATTTTTACAACCACATCTACTATAAACGTTTGTGATGAGAAAACAAACATATATATTATAACCTTGCCCTCCGCATTTAGAGGACATTCTGCAACATTTTCTCAGCGAAATCTCTGCGTCTGGAACATCTTCAGGCAAAATAAATCTTAATTTCGTAATGCAGTGTTAACACACTCGCGTTGACACTGAGTTACTGAAACCCATCCGCGTCCGTCCATATTCGCTTACAATGCAAAACTAAACAAAAACAATAGCGCTTGAAGTCCGCCGCACGAGCCGCGCGCTGGATGGCGGTCTCTGATTGGTCAAAGCGTGTCACGCCATGCGTGTTTCCCTCCCCACCCTCACACCGCGTCAAATTTAGCTTTATTATCAAATTGCCCAATTATCATCTACACTATAATAATATAATAATAATATTATAAAGAGGAAAACTTTGTTTGTTTGTTTGTTTGGTTGTAATGAATAGGCTTAAAAACTACTGGACCGTTTTTAAAAATTCTTCCACCATTCGAAAGCTACATTATCCACGAGTAACATAGGATATATTTTATCCCCGTACTCCCACGGGAACGGGAATTACGCGTGTGAAACCGCGTGACGTCCGCTAGTGTAGTAATATAATAATGACCGTGCAATGTGATAAATAATGAAGTTAAGATAATATTAATCACTTAGCCCGATAGAGATAGCCATTATTTATAATGCTTGAACATTATGTATAATGCCCGCATTAATCACCTGGTCCATAACATATAGACTAACTCTTATCTACTCTTTCCTTATTTTGTCCATTTGCGTTATACGACTCCATCCCCCGTATTCTCATCTTAGCCATACAAGACTGCGGTCTAACCACTAAAGGTTAGTGGTTAGACCTAGAGGTTGCAAAAATTCGATAGTTTTGATTTTCGAATATTCGAATATTTTTTCAGTGCTATTCGAATATTATTCGAATATTCGAATATTTTCCAAAAAATAAAAAGTACTTAAAATACAGATTTTATTGCTTTAGGAACTAAATTTCCATGTAGATAAGTAAACCTGGCGCAATCATTATTTACGTAATCAACAAAAGAAGTCTCAAGTTCGTCTATTATAAAACAAAAAATTGTCAATGAAAACCATTTTTTTTTTCAAATTAACTAATGTGATGAATTCCAATGTGTGAATATGTCACCGTAAAATTGTCAAACACGTTATATTATAATATAATGTGTTTCTCTCTAGCGATATTGTAAACTCTCGAATTATTGTCAACTGAACATACGGAAGTATCTCTGCCCCCATAATCGGGACTTGGGGCACCCCCCCGTTAGGTTAGTTAGGTTCCTTTAAACCCTGCACTCGGAAACAGGGGCCCCGCGAAGCGTGGCTCTGTCGACTACGCTTTTTAGGGGAATATAAAGTGTTTTTTTAGTTTAGGTTATATTCATCGATATTTCTCAGAAATGGTACAGTATCTTTTTTATGAGAGTGGTACCACTGGGCAAGGGGGACCCCTTCTTCCCTCCACGCTGCGTGAGTTAACTACCATCGCATGCATTTCACGAAAAATAATGCGTTTTATTGTAAGCAGTATGTTCGTTTGACAATAATTCGAGAGTTTACAATATCGCTAGAGATATTACAATATAACGTATTTGACAATTTTAAGTTGACATATACACTGCAACTTTGCAAGTAATTTAACATAGTGGGAAACTTATGTTCTTATAAATCTCACGATTAGACATGACCAAACATGTTAATCAAAACAATTATAAAATTCTCAAACAAATTAAAAAGTCAACTAGTAATAATTAAAACAAAAGTATCACAAATGTAAAGGTGTCGTGAAGATATTGCAATATCATTTTCTTAAGCAATATTACACTCGTAAATCAGATTCATAAATAATTATTCAGAATTAGTTAAATCAGATTTACCTAACTAACAAAATATCGAAAATCACCGCTTTGCAAATAAATAACAACGCTTGTAGTCCGGGAGGTACCGTTGCAAATAAAAAAGTCATAGTAAGCAGGCTGAAATTGTCATCGAAGGTTGATCTTATATTACCAATATATACTATATATATATACTATATACTAATATTACAAATGCGAAAGTAACTGTCTGTCTGTCTTTCTGTCTGTCTGTCTGTCTTTCTTTGCTTCACGCCTAAACTACTGAACCGATTTGTGTGAAATTTGGTACAGACATAGTTTGGAACTTGAGAAAGGACATAGGATAGTTTTTATTACAAAAAATAAAATATTTCATTTTTGAAGAGATCCCGCGAGATCGGGAACTATGTGGGTAAAACCAAAAATCTGCCGGAAGTCACTATTCCACGCGAACGAAGTCGCGGGCAAAAGCTAGTTACCAATAAGTAAACCAACCGTCAGCTGCTCAAGTAGCGGTGGGTGTGAGATTTGGAGGTTACGAAAGTTGTAAAAAAAATAAAAAAATCAGTACTCATAACTCATAGTACGCAGGCTGAAACTGGCTGAAATCGTCAGCTGCATAGTTGTGGGGGGATTATGCGTCAGCTGCTTGCTTGAACTTGCTACGATACCTTCCGGACTATTTCCGTAACTAAACATAATGGCGTCATCAAAGTCATACCGTCTAGAAGTGTTGCCAACAACAACTTTTAAGTTCTTCCAACATAGACTTTGGACAAGTTACATTTTTGCAAGTATTCGAATATTCGAATTTATTTTTATTTACTATTCGAATATAAATTTGAAAAGAATATTCGAATAATTCGAATATTCGAATATTCGATTGCAACCTCTAGTTAGACCGCAGTCTTGTATGTTATGTATTGTATGTTTTAAAAATCTTAAAAAAAGTTAATATATTTAGTTTTAAACCGTGAAATTTTATAGTGTTTATAAATCTTTCCCTTGAGGTTAAGAAGAATACGGCAGTCGCAGATCTGGTTCCAGTGACCTAAGCTGCCACCATTTCATCCATCCGGACGACCCAAATGGCGGAGTGGTAGTGACGCTGCCTTACGTTCTTAGGGTCCTGGGTTCAAATCCCGGTAGGAGCATATGTTTGTGTGATGAGCTTGGACATTTGTTTCCGAGTCATGGATGTTTATATATACAGGGTTATTTTTTGTTTATACCAAACCCGAAAAGGGGTCATTGTACTCATCATTTTGAACAACTTTTTCTATTGAACGAACCCTGAAATCGCGAAAAAAAAATCAGCTGTTCCCTACATTTATGTTCGCATAACTCGTCAAAATGTAGGGAACAGCTGATTTTTTTTTCGCGATTTCAGGGTTCGTCCGATAGAAAAAGTTGTTCAAAATGATGAGTACAATGACCCCTTTTCGGGTTTAGTATAAACAAAAAATAAGGTTGTATAATAAGTATGTTTTTACAAACATAAAAGTATATATGTAGTATATCAACTATCTAGTGTCCACGACACAAGCTTTGCTTAGTGTGGCACTAGGTGGCGCTGTGTGGTAATGTCTAGCGATATTTATTATTATTATTATCCAGTGTTAATTGGTTATATTGATACAAGTGCGCAAACGGAAAAATAAAAATCACCACATAGATCCTAAATGCAGGTCATGGGAAGGTCTTTCAAATCTTCGGTTCTTAGTGTCCTCACGATGTTCTCCTTCACTGTTTCGGAGCAGTGCAGTGGTGGTTCAGTGGTGGTAATCCAGCCTATCTGGGACCGATATTAAGATCATACTGGACTCGTGAATCGACTGCTCCGACCAAACTCTACTGCTATGAAAGAAGGGACAGTTTTAAAACATTCACCAGCATGGTATCCCTACGCTGTGTCATTGTGTTATTTTAATGAACTCGATAATCCTGGATTACACCGGATACGCGTGCGTAGATCAGTGCTATCTATAGTACCAACGTCTGCAACGGACACTGGCTTTACCAAATACAAAACCCCAGGCCTGTAGAAAAACAAACGTTGTGTTTTTCCGAGTAGGTAGCGACCTGCTACCTAGGTACTTTACCGGTGGTTCTTATCTATCATTTTTATTTATACATATATACAAATATTTATTTTTAAGGTTTCGTATATCAAAAGCAAAAATAACCCTCATAGGATTACTCTGTTGTCTGTCTGTGTGTCAAGCAAGACCCATTTTCTCAGGAGCGCGTATAGAGGTATCAGAGATGTACCAGAGGTATGCCTGTGTAAGAATATTATATTTAAAAGTGCTAAAAATAATAGATGTACAGACGGGACAAAGAATGTATTAATTGTTAAATACCAGGTATTTTAAAAAAGACTGGAATGGCTATTTAGTGGGTATTTATTTGTAAATAATATAAACAATTGTAAACAGATTAGTCTAATAATTTATTTCATAGACATAGAAATATCATATACTTGCAGTATACATAACCAATTTATATGTAATATGTAATATAAATTATACATAAAAAAACACATACTAGAAATACTAGAAAATAAGAATAATATATTTACTAAACATCAGGTTACTTAACTTAGGTCCGTTCGGTGTGGCTGCTCCGGAGCAAATGTGTCGAATACGGCGGAGCGTTGGCTTTTTATAACTGGTGACAAACAAATGACGTCACATCGTACGATTCTATTGCAGATTTAATATTTGAATAAAACTATGATTAAATTATATTAAAATACAGAAAAATATGTTGATATTAATTAGTTCGATTACATACTTGGTCTTACATGGCATAATTAATAAATAAGTCACATTAAAACAGTTAAATATGTAATTTACACAAAACAACAATAAAATCACAGGATTTCGTAATAATATTGATAAGATTTTGATGAGGAACTGTTGAATGTAGTGTATCATATGTAAACAACGTTATAATTGTCTTAGGAATGTTTTAATTTGTGTCCAATCAAAGAAATAGATGTAAGTTAGTGTAATAAGCAAACTGAAATTATTGGAATAATCTATCACGGCCAGACTGACCAGTACTTCGCTCTCGAAGTACCCAACTAGATATATTTTAAGTCTCTGGCCTTGGCATATTAGTTCTATCATTTGCTGCATATGAATTTCAAACTAATATCAGGGCAGTGACCAAACAGCAATTCATACAATAGCCTCTGGCCTTGACATACCAGTCCTATCACCTGCTGCGAATGAATTTCAGACTGATATCAGGGCAGTGACCGACCAGCAGTTCATACAATAGCCTCTGGCCTTGACATACCAGTCCTATCACCTGCTGCGAATGAATTCTAGACTGATATCAGGACAGGGACCGACCAGCAGTAATGTAAAAACCGTTTTGTTATAAGCTTCTGTCATTTAATAATTTTGAACATCCAATGTTAATTGAACACAAATTATATAATCAATTTACAAATATTCCTAAGTCTAACATCACATTAGTTACTCCTTTTTCACAATAATTAAAAGAAAAACAATAAAGTAATTGCGTAAAGTAAAATCGAAAAACATAAACGATAATTAATATAAATAAAAAAAACATTGCTTAAGTAAAATCGAAAAACAAACGATAATTAATATAAATAACAAAAACATAACAATAATCTATCATGGCTAATGATGCTGGAGCTATGGGGACTCCTCAAAAGAAGAATTTTGTTCGACCCATTCTCCCGGCCAAAGCCTTAATTTTTCTTTTGCCACAGTAAGATTCCTTAATGTGTTAAGCCCCTTCAAAGAAAATCTATCATGATCTAAAATATCAATTATTTCGTAAGGGCCTTTGAATTTGGGACTTAATTTGTCATGTCTTCTGTGGTTTTGATTTACATAGACTATATCACCTGTATTGAAAACCATATTGTTTCTACGAGTACTATCAAATCGTTTTTTATACTTTTCTGCAGCTTCCCTAAGACTTTGCCTAGCCAAGTCCCTATCAGCTTCAGCATCAATATCTCGAATGGAATCATTATCCTGTACTTCATCTAGGCGAGCCTGTATTGGAGGTATATTTCCGTTGCAACCAATTAACAATCTTGTTGGTGCAAAACCTGTTGATTTTTGTATTGTAGTATTGAGAGATAATTGTATTTTCCATAAAACGCTTGGCCATTCTGAAGAATCATTAACAGTAGTGGTTAACATATTAATTATAGTACCAACATATTTTTCAACTTGGCCGTTGCTTCTAGGAGTACCCGTGGCTATCATATGGTGATTTATTTGCATACTTCTAAGAAATGATCGTACGTGATCAGATGTAAAATTTGTGCCTCTGTCAGTTACTATCATGGTAGGTGTACCGAACAAAGTTAAGTTCTCTCGCAAGATTGAGACTAATTCTTGACCGTTAAGCGTCTTAAGTGGTTTGAGCATACAGTATTTGGTAAAGCCATCAACTATTATTAAAACATGTTTATAACCTTCAGAAGATACACTAAATGGTCCTGTACAATCTAAATGTAACGTGTGAAATGGAATAGATTTTTCTATAGGGTGAAGAAGGCCTTGTTTTGGCCCCGAATGACTTTTACCCTCCACACACACTAAACAATGCTTTATATATTTTTTTGTAAAAGCAGCAAGACTAGGAAACCAAAAGTTTTCGGATATTTTGTTAAAGGTTTTGTTGTAACCAACGTGACAATTTTCGTCATGAAATAACCGCAATAAACTGAGTCGATAGCCTTTTGGTATGAAAAATTTAGGTGGATCCCCATCCTCATTCTTATAAAGCAACAAGTTATTTTTTATTATATATCGATTTGTATCTATATCACCGGTCCTAACTTTCTCCAAAAGATTTTGTGTATCAGGGTCGTTATTTTGTGCCGAGTGTAGCCAAGATGGTGGAGGATCTGGTTCATTAATAATATTAATTACCTCTGACAATTCTGCAGGTGTCATTACTGGATTACGACTGAGGTAATCAACGTGAGTAACGAATTTACCCTTTTTATATACAATATTAAACGTAAAATCTTGCATATACGTCCACCATCTTGCTACACGAGGAGAAATATCTCTTTTGTTCATGGTGGATTTAATGGAATTACAATCCGTAACAATTGTAAAATTTAAGCCTAGTAAATAAATCCGGAATTGTTTTAGAGCATTAAAAATGGCTAACGTTTCTAATTCATACGAGGGGTATTTAGATTCAGCTGGAGAAGTACGTTTGCTAAAATATGATACAACACGGCATTGGTTATCCTCTTTTTGTAAAAGTATAGCACCATATCCAATGCTACTAGCATCTGTGTGCAGTTCAGTTTTTAACTTTGGATCAAATATATTCAATAGTGGTTTAGAAATTAAGTGTTTTATAACGTACTCTCGAGCCGCATTTTGTTCGGGCCCCCATTGCCATTTCTGGTCCTTTTTAGTGAGTTTAGTAATACAAGCCGTACGATATGCAAATTCGGGTATAAATTTTCTGAAATAGCTCGCCAGTCCCATGAATTGACGGACTTCTTTCACTGTACCTGGGATTGGAGAGTTGGTTAAGGCATTAACTTTATCGTTGCTCGGCCTAACACCGTCGCTAGAAATATGTCTACCCAAGTAGTCTATTTCTTGAACGAAGAACTTACATTTGTTTAAATTAATTGTAAATCCTGACAAACATAGAGCCTCAATGGTTTGTTCGAGATATTCTAAACCCTGTGCTATTTCTGAAAATGGAATCAGCAAGTCATCTATATACACTAACAAAAATTTTAGGTTTTTAACTGCCTTATTAATGGCCCGTTGAAAGACAGAGGGACCGTTGCAGATGCCAAATGGCATTTTAAGAAACTCAAAATGCCCATCAGGGGTCACAAAAGCAGTATATTTAATACATTCTTCTTTTATAGGGATTTGGTGAAAGCCATTTTTCATGTCTATAGAAATGAAATATTTTGCTTTTCCTAATTTATCAATTTGGTCTTCGATTAACGGCAGCGGGTATCTATCTTTTTCAATAATTTTGTTAAGAGCCCTATAGTCAATACAAAGGCGATCACTACCATCTTTTTTCTTTACTAAAAGGACTGGGCTAGCAAATGGACTCTCACTTTCTCTAATTATATTTTTTTTAAGTAGATCAGAAATAATTTCCTGAACTTTTTCCTTTTCTGTAGATGCAAGTCTATATGGTCTATAATAAACAACTTCATCCCTTTTTAACCTGATGGTCATTTCACCTGTTTTAACTGTACTGATATAGTTAGAATTTGGCATGACTTTTGGAAATTTATCAAAAATATTTCTTATTTTATGCTGTAGGCTTATATCAAGATGACTTGTTAACTCCACTAAATCCTGAATATGATTGTCTGCGGTGTTAGGAGGACTTATAATATTAACCGAATCTGTATAGTTTACTCGTTCCAATCTACAACCACTGGAGTCTAAAACAATAGCTACGTTTGGGTTTTGAACCGCATTTCTACCTATCAAACAATCATAATGGCAATCTGAATCGTTCGCTACACAGAATTCGATTTCTAAATGGTCGTTACTAAATCTGACAGGTAAACTAATCTTTGAAGAGATGTCAATCTTTCCATTTCCTATTCCTTTTAATGATTTTGAACAGGGTTCTAAACTGCGACCAAAACTATTTGCAATTGATTTTTTTAAAATACTGCAACTAGCACCCGAATCTATTAGGGCTTTAATTGGTCTTTCACAAATTTTTACGCTAGTAAGCGATAAGTTACCATTTGTGGAACAATTGACGCTACTGGAGTTATTTTTTGCCACGTCTCTTTTCTTGAAAAAGCAAATTGATTCATCATGACCAACCTTTTTGCAGTACGAACATTGAATCTTAGGCGTCTCGGATTTTGGGGTATCTTGATTTTTATTTTTGAAGCACTGAGATTTTACATGACCAGGTTTATTACACAGAAAGCAAGTAGGTGGCTTGAACGAGTTTGAATTTTCAGGCTTAGGACGCTTTATAGTTGATGGTACGTTACTCGTTTCGGATGGACGTTTTCTAGGATTTTTAATATAGGTTGTAAACAGAGAAATGAGTTCTGATGTACTGCTAACACGGCTGTTAAATGATGCCATCCTAATATTAATATCCGATATACCTCCACAAACAAGCTCTACTAATTGTCCTTCAGAAAATGTGACTTTAGTATTACGTAATAACCTTAGCTTTTCCCTAGCATATTCGCAATAGGTTTCAGCTACGTCCGAGGTGTAAAGTACGGCTTTTGAAAGTTTTTCTGACAGATTCTTTTTCTCGGGGTACAAATCTTTGATACACGTCTTAAAGTTCTCCCATGTTCTACCCTCATCTGGGTCCCAGGTCTCAAACCATAAAAGAGCAGAGCCCTTAAGGGCTTTACCTGATTTGCTGACAGTAGTAATGCCACTCCATCCACGGTCCTTGGCTACGGTGTCGATGTTGTTACACCAGCTTTCGGCACCGTTGTCGTTTTTCTCCGGGTCAAATGGTGGCAACACCACATCATCTTCACTGCGGTTACCAGCTACAGCATCACGGATGGCTTTCAGAAGGTTCTCTAATACAGCAGGATCCATCTGTAATGTTATCCAAATAAAAAAAAATATATGAGACAGGTTCTGATCCCACTTCTGATGTAAGAATATTATATTTAAAAGTGCTAAAAATAATAGATGTACAGACGGGACAAAGAATGTATTAATTGTTAAATACCAGGTATTTTAAAAAAGACTGGAATGGCTATTTAGTGGGTATTTATTTGTAAATAATATAAACAATTGTAAACAGATTAGTCTAATAATTTATTTCATAGACATAGAAATATCATATACTTGCAGTATACATAACCAATTTATATGTAATATGTAATATAAATTATACATAAAAAAACACATACTAGAAATACTAGAAAATAAGAATAATATATTTACTAAACATCAGGTTACTTAACTTAGGTCCGTTCGGTGTGGCTGCTCCGGAGCAAATGTGTCGAATACGGCGGAGCGTTGGCTTTTTATAACCGGTGACAAACAAATGACGTCACATCGTACGATTCTATTGCAGATTTAATATTTGAATAAAACTATGATTAAATTATATTAAAATACAGAAAAATATGTTGATATTAATTAGTTCGATTACATACTTGGTCTTACATGGCATAATTAATAAATAAGTCACATTAAAACAGTTAAATATGTAATTTACACAAAACAACAATAAAATCACAGGATTTCGTAATAATATTGATAAGATTTTGATGAGGAACTGTTGAATGTAGTGTATCATATGTAAACAACGTTATAATTGTCTTAGGAATGTTTTAATTTGTGTCCAATCAAAGAAATAGATGTAAGTTAGTGTAATAAGCAAACTGAAATTATTGGAATAATCTATCACCTGCAAACAAGAGCCTATATTCAAATAGTGCCTAATGCCCATTCACCAAAGTGGATGTAGAACTATCGTGAACTAGTTGAAAAAATAGAAGGCTCCATTGTGTGTCCTACTGACAATTTGTAAAAGTACTAGTTTTATCAAGTAACTAGCCGATGCCCGCGGCTTCGCCCGCGTTAAATTATATACAAAAAACCTTCCTCTTGAATCACTCTATCTATTAAAAAAAACCGCATCAAAATCCGTTGCGTAGTAGTTTTTAAAGATCTAAGTATACATAGGGACAGAAAGACGCGGCGTGAGACTTTGTTTTATAATATGTAGTGATAGTGATGATACATGATAGTGATAGTGATAATGATAAATCAAGTAATAAAAAATATGATTTCTTGTTGAAAATGTAAATATTTAAAAATAAACTTTAGTGTGAAAGAAGAAGAAGATGTTTCATATTTTGCTATGACGTATGACGTATGGACGGGCGCACATCATTAGGGTTAGAAAGCACTCAGGGATGAATCCTTGAGACCACCCACCCCTTAGACAACCTAACAATTCATTGTTAGGTTGTCACCCACCCACCACCTAACACCACCCACAGGAGTGGGTGGTATAGACCACCCACTCCTTAGACCACCTAACAATGAATTGTTAGGTTGTCTAAGGGGTGGTCTATAATGTTGAAGTAAATATATAAAATCATCTCTATGTAGCACAAAGATTGAAAATTGCACATAATGGCGAAATCGTTAATCTTGTCTTGTAGATTAGCTCCATATCTTTAACTTATCATAATCCTGGATAATTAGGCTACCTAGTTATACAGGGTGATTGGAAGATGGGTGCAAAGCTTTAAGGTGAAGATAGTATAGACAATTTAGGACCATTTAAGCCATGGTTGTCTTAGACGAAGTCTTACCAAATTTTTTTAAACAAATTTTTAAGTTTTTTTTCGGAAATTCTCAAAATTTAATGTAAACTGCATAATTATGGCCAAATTGAATGATAAATGAATTCATTTTTTATTTATTTAATTAAAGTAATGTGTAAGCAACCAAGCAAAACATGTTTTAGGCTTCTGTGTCATTAGACATTTTTTTTACAGATATTTAAAGCTCAGAAAAAATAAAAAAATTGTACAATACGTCTTTTAAACCTTATTTAAAAAAAAAAACGGAGGGTGCTTTTTTTGTTCAAACCTTTTTGAAGACATGCTTGATAATCGCTCTTTCTTTTGAGGTATCATTTATGCGGATATCTTACAAATTATTGAAATTAGGACCTATAAACCAAATCGAGGGAGAAATTTTAAATTTTAGGCAGTCTAACAAAACACAAAATTTTTGCTTAAAAGAATACTTTATGTGCTCGAAATGATAACATTGTTCAATTCTAAGAATTTTTGGCACATGCAGGAACCAATTGAGGGGAACCCATTGAGGGGATTCTCTAAACAATGGCCACCGAGCGCGGTGCGACGGCATTTCCAGGTAGAACGCCCAATGAATAGCAAAAAGCGATAAAGAGTTGGTTTTTACAGCAAAATGGTCTTAGTTACTGAGGCAACAAAGTCGTTTTTCTTTAGTCAGGGTCAGTCGGTCTGTGATGAAGCCGTTACATCTTTTACTTATTAGTCAAACTACTGCCCTTGTGAGTGGACGTTGTCGTGTTGATTCACAATTTACCGTGTTCAGTTGTAGCCCTTTGCGTTCCTGCACGTGTTGTTTGCGTTAGTTTTGAACTTTTTTGTTTCACCGTGTCCAGTCGTAGCCTCGCGCTCCTGCACGTGTTGATTTTTGACTTAATTGTGTTGAGTTGACGTTTAGTGCGCTCCTACGCCGTTTTTCTTAATTGTTAAGTGACTATGGCTACTTTTTCCAATCAAGAATATGCGGATATCGTATTTATGTACGGTAGAGCAGACGGCAATGGATCTTTGGCGCGACGGATGTATCAAGAGCGCTATCCGAATCGCAGGATACCGAATGTCCGAGTGTTTTACAACACGTTTCGTCGTCTTGCCCAAGATGGGTTTCACCGCGTGGAACCTGGAGTCAACCCGGGCAGACACGAAACTGCCGTCGACGAAGACATTTTAGCAGCATTTCAAGCGGATCCTACTACCAGTACTAGAGCAGTAGCTCGAAATTTAAACATTTCTCAATGGAAGGTATGGCATACAATGCACCAAAATGATAAGTATCCGTTCCATGGCAGGAGTGTGCAAGGTCTAGTAGAGCAAGATCCTCAAAGAAGAATTCAATTCTGCCGTTTCCTCCTCAACAGAGACATCGAAGATGCGTGGTTTCTGAAATCAATCTTGTGGACGGATGAAAGTAAATTTTCAAGGGAAGGTATTACAAACTTTCACAACATCCATGAATGGGCCGACGTAGACAATAATCCACATTTTAAGAAGCAGGTGTCATTTCAGATGAAATTCTCTGTGAATGTATGGGCTGGAATAATTGGCAGAACATTGATTGGGCCCCACTTTTTGCCTGATCCATTGAATGGCGAAAATTATTTGCAATTTCTGCAAATTGATTTACCACTGCTGGTAGAGGAATCAGGTGTCCCGATCTTCGAAAGAGACCGAACAGTCATCTTTCAGCAAGACGGCTGTCCAGCGCATTGGACTTTAAATGTAAGGGAACACCTCAACAATTGCTTTCCTGATAGCTGGATCGGCAGGGATGGACCCATCCCTTGGCCCGCTCGCTCCCCAGATCTGACCCCGTTGGACTTTTTCGTGTGGGGCCGGGCCAAGGAACTGGTGTATAACAACAAAGAAATTAACACTAGAGAAGAATTGATACAAAGAATAAATTCAGCGTTTGAGACAATGAAGCAGGAGATGATGTTGAAAATAACGACTACAGAAGTTAGAAGACGGGGCCGTGCTTGTATTAGGAATCACGGCCGTCATTTTGAACATGAAAAATAAATAATTTTAATTCAAATGTTGTTTTAATTAGTCTGCCTAAAATAAAAAAAATTCTCCCTCAAATTGGTTTGTAGGCCCTAATTTCAATAATTTGTAAGATATCCGCATAAATGATACCTCAAAAGAAAGAGCGATTATCAAGCATGTCTTCAAAAAGGTTTGAACAAAAAAAGCACCCTCCGTTTTTTTTTTGAATAAGGTTTAAAAGACGTATTGTACAATTTTTTTATTTTTTCTGATCTTTAAATGTCTGTAAAAAAAATGTCTAATGACACAGAAGCCTAAAACATGTTTTGCTTGATTGCTTACACATTACTTTAATTAAATAAATAAAAAATGAATTCATTTATCATTCAATTTGGCCATAATTATGCAGTTTACATTAAATTTTGAGAATTTCCGAAAAAAAACTTAAAAATTTGGTTAAAAATATTTGGTAAGACTTCGTCTAAGACAACCATGGCTTAAATGGTTCTAAATTGTCTGTACTATCTTCGCCTTAAAGCTTTGCACCCATCTTCCAATCACCCTGTATAATAAATTCGGTGACCTACACCTAATTTCCGTACCTTACTTATTTGGAACTTATTTTATACACATATATGCTACTGGTCCACGAAGACGTTAATGGAAGGTGATCTTTTATCTTCCTGAAGCGCAGTCATCGACATTTGCATTCTGTCCATCCTAACGGTGCTCCGACGTGGTCACTCACCAAAACTCAGAAGTAAATTCCTTATTACATTACACGATTTGTCGGGCCCTGCCTGCAGGGAAAGGGAAATCTTGTGTGTGTAATAAGAAATCGGGTAGTCGAGTGGTCCCGACCGCCCTACTTCCCTGCCGCGCTGCCGATCGTGCCCGACAGATCGTGCCCGATAAATCGTGTAATGTAATAAGCCCTTTAAGCCTCAGAGTTTGCCAAAGGGCAAGGGACGCACCATTCTGGGTGTCATAAGACAAGACAGGGTTCGAAAGAAGTGTTTGAAAACGTAGTGGACGATGGCAAGAAAGCTGCTAGGCTAAAATGGGACTAGGAGGGTCACGTCAGCCGCATGCACGATGACGCGCTGGGCAAAAGTCACCACACGATGGTTGCCCGAAGACGAAAGGCGCCGCCGAGGCCGACCCAGATAGAGGTGGCGAGACGATCTGGACGCGTACTGTGAGGGCTGGTTCGGGGAGACACGGGAAAAGAACTTAAGGCGATTACATGAGCTAAACGCAAGTTTTATAATTACTAAAAGTATATGATTCACTGCTATAAACAAGACCAGAAAAATATATGATATTCTTCAGGATATATGCTACTATGATACTGTTTTGAAAACATAATACAATTAATTTGGCTCGATAAAAAGAAAACACGAACTTATCTCTAAAAATATATTTCAAACAATTAAAAACATACTAATAAGCATGCGATCATTCGGATTTTTTGGCAAATAATTCTACAAGCAATATATTAGTATGATACTGTTTCAGTTTTTTAATCCAATCAATAGTTTTTTTGTAAATCGATCGAAACCACTCATTTCGCGCTATTTGGCCCGCAGTGGCTTACGTAACAACCACTTTGTAGTGCAAGCTAATTAGAACTTTATTCTAACAGCATTTCAAACGAAATTTGAACCACCACAAATAGAGTTGCTAATTTAGCTCGTCTCAGCGCCTTAAGAAAGGAATTGGGAGAGGTCTTTGTCTTTCAGTGGGATAGTACAGGATAACAAAAAAACTTAATTATATCCTTACACATTTAGACTTTTGGACTGATTCAATAGGCTTTGATGATGATGATGATTTTCTTGGTCTTCCGGAACCTTCAGTATCATGAGATGATACACAAAGGAGAGGAATATCAGAAAAAAAAACACACACGAAGAGGTAACATTCTTTATTACGTTACGACGTTACTGAATTGGGCGAAGTATGAGTTTACTAAGTACAGTTTATAGGAACGTTCAGCTCTCTCTAAACCTTAGTGAATTACAAGCATGATGTTATTTTATATAAACTGTCTTGTCTTATGCCACTACATCTTCTGGCTTGGTCTCCAAGTCTTCCACATTCCAGTCGAAGCTGATGCCGGTCTGCTTCTGGATCCAGGCTTGGTAGTAGTCGGGACGGACGAATCCTGAAAAATATTTAAGCAATTTTCACGAAAAATTATGAATAGTCTTCTAAGATTTTCGTATAACTGCAACGGTAAGGGGAACTCCCTTACTATTGATGTTTAACGTGGCTGCTCCAGGGTAGCCCGCGAAAACCAAATTTTCTTATGTTTTTTTTTGCAATTCGCAGGCCAGTGCTAGGTTGTATGATAATAAAAATATTGTTCTCGACTTTACGACATACATACATGAACACAACCCTCCAATAAAATTCATAAAGGTCTAGGAACGACTTTTTCAAGGTCAAAAACATTCCTCGACCTTAATGAACTTGGAAGGGAAAGCCGTGGGTCACCCTCAGACTACCTTAAGGTGAGAGGTAGTGAGTGCGCGAACAGCGAGTGCGTGTACGTTGACGCAACTCCATCTTGTGAGTAGCACCGCAATGTTCGCAGTTGTGCGCGAACATTACAGTGAACACGCGCACATGTTGTTCATGTTTACACGTTTACATGTTCATGAAGCCACCGAACGAAACATTTGTACTGCACACCGGTGGAATCGCACCATAATAGAGTTCACCGTGCCCGATTAAATACTCCATCTTTTTCTCTATCAAACTTTATCTATTCTGGGATTTCCCTTCATATTTACAAGTTAAAGAAAGTGGGAGCTCTTACCTTGTGGGTTGGGTGTGTTGCAACCACGCTGTGAGCCGAAGCTCATGATGCCGACCTGTGTGATCTTACCGTCGATGTCCACCAAGGTCAGAGGACCGCCGCTGTCACCCTGGAAAAGGGAGATATTATTTCTCATTCTAGATATAAAACACACTACAAAAAAGTATATAATGTAGTATATCAACTGTCTGGTGACCACGTTACAAGCCTTGCTTAGTGTGGCACTAGATGGCCCCGTGTGTAATATTATTAATAATAATTCAATTGTTTATTCAAGTAATTTAACTCACAGTGTTAGTAACAATTACTTACATCCATATTAGTAAACTATATTAAATACAAAACTTAAAATAACCAAAAAATGGGACACACAACAACTATTATTACAGCAGGTCCAGCAGAAATTTTGCAGCACCGGTTAACAATTACGCAATCCAGTCGGCCAGAGATCATTTTTAGGATGCTGTTGGAGCTGCCCCGCACCCTGCGTACCAGGGATGCGCATCTCTTACGCATCACTGTATAAAAGCAATCTACGCGGGTTTTAGCAAACATCCCCGAAGCACTATACAGAAGCGCGGCAACCCCATCAGCACCCTAAACGCGTTGTTATACTAGACGCGAAGAGCGCTGTATGCCTTTAGCGTAAAATGAGCCCACAAGCTACACGCGTAGAATGAAGTACACTATGCACGGAATAACGCGACTTTGACTTCACTCGAACAGCGTGAAAACCTGCGAGCTATCATGTTAGCACGTACAGACAGTGCCCTTCGCTCCCGTTCGATGTCATTATCGTCTATGAGGTCGGCAGTCAGATTGTGCCCTAGGTATATAAATTGGTTAACTCTCTGTAGAGGAAAATCAATAGGTACAACTGCTAGCCTCAAAGACCATAACTTTACTTTTGCTCACATGTTGTAGTGCATATCTTTCACAAATTCCCAACAGCTTGCGGAGGCCACTGGGCGAAGCACTCAGCAGGACTATTTCGTCCGCATAGCTTATATTATTTAAGCACACTTCATCTATTATGATTCACAAGCCAGGGAAATCACCGAATGAAGTAACGTCATATCGACCAATCAGTTTGCTGCCTGTAACCTCAAAACTTTTTGAGAAAATATTATTGTCCCGGCTACTGAGTGCAATTTCTGTGATTCCTGACCATCAATTTGGATTTTGACCTGAACATGCCACCACAGAACAAATACACAGGATTTGTCGCGTCATCAGAAATACCCTGGAAACCAAACAATACTGTTCGTCAGTCTTTCTGGACGTACAGCAAGCCTTCGACAGAGTGTGGCATAAGGGACTGTTATATAAAATCAAATTACACCTGCCACACTCCTACTACAACATTCTGGAGTCATACCTTTCAGATAGGATCTTCCAGGTGAAGGAAGAGGATAGCACTTCCGGTTTCCATGACATAAAAGCTGGAGTGCCGCAGGGCTCGGTACTTGGACCAGTCCTGTATACACTTTTCACTGCAGACTTGCTGTGAGAACTGGCCATCCAGTATCAATAGACACTGCATTGTCGTTTTAATTTTGTACCTTAGTTACCATATAACAAGTGTGTCAAGATAAATAAATCTTTTCGGTCATACGTATATTTTAATGAATTAATCCTCACAATTGGTAGCAGAGCGTGGTTTATTCTGCAAATATGAAAAATGGCATCCACGAGTTATCGTAATATAGAACTGTTGACCAAGACAAATTATGACACTTGGTGTTTGCAAACACAAGCGGTCCTAATAAAAAATGATTATTGGGATATCGTAAGCGGCGAGAAAAAGTTACCACCAGCTTCGGATGGGGCGTCGAGATCGGCGTTCAACAAAGAGGATTTGAAGGCAAGAGCTGAAATCTTACTTTTATTGTCACCGTCTGAATTAAAACAAATTAAACTCTGCGCGACATCTAAAGCTGTATGGGAAAAATTAAAAGCTACTTATCAAAGCACAGGGCCTGCAAGAAAAGCCACATTATTAAAACAGTTGGTTCTAAAGCGAATGACTACAGGAGAAGATATACATGACCACATAAATAATTTCATGGACATCGTGGACAAACTCGCAGATATGGATATAAAAGTACCTCCAGAACTGCTTAGCATAATGCTTCTCTACAGTTTGCCAACAACATTTGAAAACTTTAGAATAGCTATCGAATCTCGAGACTCCCTGCCTAATCCTGAGAATCTAAAAATAAAGATTCTGGAGGAATACCAAGCAAGGAGTGGAAATGATCAGCCTGAAAGCTCAGAAGCATACCAAATCAAGAAAAACAGGAAAAGATTGTACTGCAAGAGCTGTAAAAAGAAAGGCCACACTATCGAGACATGTTGGGGCAAGAAAAAAAATACAAATGAAAAAGAGGACAGAAGCAAATACAATTTTAACGTTTGTCTGAGCACCGTAAATTCAGACGCTGATAAAACTGTCTGGTGTCTAGATAGCGGATGCTCATCACACATGTGCGGTGACGAATCGATGTTTTCTACCATGATCCCTGAAAATGGCACCCTAAAATTGGCGTCAGAGAAATATACCAGTAGAATTCAAGGCAAAGGAAGAGTTACAATCAGTACCAATAAACATGGCTACAATTTCAATGACACCCTATATGTTCCTGATATATCAGTAAACCTTTTATCCGTCGCCAAGATAACGGACAAAGGTAATACGGTAATTTTTGAAAAAGAGAAAGCCCATATCGTAGAAAAAACCGGCAAAACGATACTGACTGCTCGAAAAAGAGATGGACTCTACTACTTTGAATCTGGATGTAAAGCGACTGCAAACTACACACCGAAAAAGGACAGTAACATTATGGAATGGCATCGCAAACTTGGCCACATAAACGAAATAGATTTAAAGAAAATGGCTAAGGATAATCTTATGTATGGTTTAAATTTAAATAACGAAGACATGGAAACATGTGAGACCTGCATCAAAGGCAAATTGTCCAGGTTACCGTTCGTAAGACATGATGATTTATACACAATCGATAACCTGGAAATAATCCATAGCGACGTTTGTGGACCTTTTGAATGTGACACACTAGCAGGATCAAAGTACTATGTTACTTTCACAGACGACTTTAGTCGCTATTGTCATATCTATTTCATTAAAAGAAAGAGTGATGTATTCAACGTTTTCAAAGAATACAAAAATGAAGTTGAGACGTTCCATAACAAGAAGATAAAGAACCTGCAGACGGACAATGGCACAGAATACCGAAACAAGGAGTTCGATGACTTTCTCAAATCGCATGGCATAAAAAGGAGATTGACCACAGTTTACACCCCTCAACAAAATGGGATTAGCGAGAGGAAGAACAGATCCTTACTAGATAAAGCCAGATGTCTGTTAATCGAGGCCAAGGCACCTAAAAAGCTCTGGGCGGAAGCGGTAGCAACCGCAAACTACCTTATTAACCGTAGCCCTTCTAAAGCACTGAATGGCGAAACTCCGTTCAAGAAATGGCTAGGCCGAACACCATGTGGACATCATCTTTACGTGTATGGCAGGAAGACCTTTGTTTTGAAAAAGAACAAGCGAGGCAAACTGACCCAGAATGCCAAAGAAGGCGTATTTATGGGGTACTCAATGACCTCAAAGGCTTACCGAGTGTACATACCCGAAGACGATGATGTAGTGATAAGCAGGGACATAAAAGTAATAGACAAAATGTATTTCGAAAATGACAGTCAAAACTATGATAAACTTATTAAAGAAAAGGAACACTCTCGAATACCTGAAAACAAAAACAATGATAAAAGGGTACAACAAGTAGAAATTGAAATAACAGATAATAAAAAAGACAATATGTTACAAAATTTCAATGAGCAAGAAGATAAAGTTTCTTCCGTAGAAGAAATAGAATTTTACGATGACGCATCAGAAGTTGTAGAAATACCTGAAAATGGGAGGCCGCAAAGAGAGAGGCGTCCACCCACGTGGACCAGAGATTTTATACTGGACCAGACTGAAGAAAATCACCTTGCCACAAACCCCTGGTGTGACAATTGCTACCTACGCAGACGATACTGCAGTCTTAGCATCTAGCAGCTGTCCCACTGAAGCATCGAAAATCCTGCAGAAAAGTCTAGATGACATTGACCAATGGCTCTCAAAATGGAGGATAAGAGCTAACACATCCAAATCGGTACAAGTCACTTTCACCTTAAGAGCCCTCTTACAGTCCACTAGCGCCACTTTTGTAACCAAAACGGCCGTTTATGTTTTGAATGCACGATTTAGCTAAACAGCTATATTTCAAGTGTTGATAAGGTGTTATAAAATTACGTTATTGCCTTTTCTACAGTAATAATAGACCGCATTTTGTATTTTTGATTCTATTTACGAGTTATGACATTTTTTCGATTGGCGGCGCTAGTGGACTGTAAGAGGGCTCTTAATGAAGTTGCTCAAGAATTTGTAAACTTCTTTACCAGTATCCCACTTAAAACTACTGAAACCTTAAATTCCTCTCCGTTGCTCTCTATTGATTTATTAAAAGCAAACGTTTCAGCCTGTCCAAATGAATTTAAATTTCAGCATATAAACCCCACGACAGTCATAAAAGCTTTTAAACAAATCAAGATCAAATTAACCGAAGACCTATGGGGTATGTCTATTAAAGCTTGTACCTCAATTATTGAAACTGTAGCACCGTATTTAGCCTCAATATTTAATTTGTGCGTGGATCAAGGAGTCTTCCCGGATCTAATGAAATTCAGTAAGGTAATACCGCTTTTTAAATCCGGGGACAGTAAAGACACCAATAACTATAGGCCAGTATCCGTGTTGCCTGTTTTCAGCAAGGTGTTTGAAAAGATAATGCTCAATCAAATGCTTTGCCATTTTAACACCAATAAAATATTACACGAACAACAGTATGGTTTCACCAAGGGACGTTGTACAACTGACGCCGGTGTTACTTTATTAAAACACATATTTACTGCGTGGGAAGAGGCACAAGATGCCATAGGAATCTTTTGTGACCTTTCGAAGGCATTTGATTGCGTAAATCACGAAACCCTGATTTTGAAACTTAAGCATTACGGTTTAGGTAAACTTGCGCTTAGTTTAGTAAAGTCGTATTTGAATGATAGACATCAGCAAGTACAAATAAATGGTGTCAATTCAATGGGTTTAAAAGTAAAAATGGGTGTACCACAAGGTTCGATTCTGGGTCCCTTCCTCTTTTTAGTTTATATTAATGACCTACCCCATTTATTTAACAACCACCCGCAAATGTTGTTGTTTGCTGACGATACTTCGTTAATATTTAGGATAAACAGACGTGCCACTAATTTTGACGATGTAAATAATGCCCTATTGCAGGTCCATAACTGGTTTACCGCTAACAATTTAGTACTCAATGGGAAGAAAACTAAGTGCATTCGATTTGCCCTACCAAATGTCAAAAGTAGTGATTGTGACATAATGTTGAATCAAGAGAAACTAGAATTCGTCGATAAAACAGTTTTCTTGGGAATCACGCTCGATTCAAAGCTACAATGGGGTCCTCATTTAACATTTCTTGCAGGACGGCTGAGCTCAGCTGCATATGCTGTTAGAAAGATCCGTCAATTTACTGATGTTGATACCGCGAGGCTAGTCTATTTTAGTTATTTTCATAGTATTATGTCATACGGTATTTTACTATGGGGACGTGCGGCAGACATCGAGTCTATATTCATTCTGCAGAAAAGAGCAATCAGAGCCATATACGAATTACGTAGACGCGACTCTCTGAGAGAACTGTTTAAGGAAATTAACATCTTGACAGTACCTTGCCAATACATCTATGAAAACATCATGTACGTTAGGAAAAATCTGCATTTATTCAGTAAAAGAGGTGACAGACACCACTATAATACTAGAAAAAGGGACCAACTCGTTCAGCCAGGTTTCAGGCTTGCTAAAGTAGATTCATCTTTCATGGGGTACTGTTTAAAATGTTACAATAAAATACCTCCTCACATTCTACAACTGAATGAGACGAAATTTAAATCTTGTATAAAACGCACACTATGTAGGCAAGCATATTATAATTTGGGGGATTACATTAATGATAAAAGTGCTTGGCTCAATGCTGGTCCTGCTCCACAACCATAGGCAAACTAACTGATTCCCAGGTTACGTTATATTGTGGAAGCTGCAGAAGATTGTAAAATATCCTTGCATTGTATAGAATCCATTTCGTAGTATTATATAATTGCATAGCACATTTGTGTGAGTTCTATGTACTGTAAAGCCACTATTTACATTTAGTTGTCTTTTTTTTTTTTTGACTTGAATATGCCTTGGCGGCTGAGAGATTGTCATGCTCACTCAAATGTCTTGCTGATGGTGGCGGGTGTGTCGGGCCATTTAGCTCCCTTCAATATGGTCGAGTTGAATGGCGCCGATACATGCGTCATGTTCGTGAACGGGCGCTGTCAGTTGGGACTGGTCATCTCTTAGCTGCCATGGTTAATTTTAATTTCTTTTTTTTTCTTACATTGTTGATTTAATCTTTTCTCTGGACGCTCTTAATGTGCACGTCTTTCTACATCGTTCTCACATATATGTATAATCACACATGAATGATGTAACCAAGATTTTGTAACAATATATTGATTTAAAAAGAGTGTCCATGGAGTTTCTTGCCCGTTCTTCTCCATAGAGATCTACGCTAGGGAATGGGCAACTACAGTACTTTCTCAAGTTATTATGCCTTGTGACTGTGACTGTAGCTTTGATTTTATTTGTAATTTGACATTCAAAAGTGCCGTAATGGTCTAGTTGAAATAAATGCTTTGAGTTTGAGTTTGAGTTTGAGCTTAAGACACCAGCAATGTCCACCTGTGAAACTAGGCAGTAGTCAATTTCCTCAAAGAGACTGCGTCAAATATCTTGGTATGCATCTGGACCAGCGATTGACATGGAGCAAGTATATCACAACAAAACGGAAAGAAATTGACTTTAAATACAAAAGCATGCAATGGCTCTTAGGTAGAAATTCCAAGCTGTCTGTAGACAACAAGCTTCTGATCTATAAGTCCATATTGAAACCTATCTGGACTTACGGCATCCAGTTGTGGGGCTCAGCAAGTGATAGTAACATCAACATCATTCAAAGAACTCAGAACATCATTCTTAAACAACTAGCAAATACTCCTTGGTTTATAAAGAATACGGAAGTTCACGAACACCTCGCCATGAACACAGTAAAAACAGAAATAAAATTGTGTTCACAAAAATACAAGTCCAGATTGGAGAGACACCCCAACCAATTGGCCGCACAACTGATAATACCGGATTGTGTCAACAGACTCAAAAGACGCAACATTCTACAGCTAGATAACCTGTAGAGTGGTGATAATTAACTGAAAGAGTTGATCCTGATGAGGAACAAACTCTAACCTGTCAGCTCCTCATACAAATCATCTGCTCATAGTTGTAAAACTGATTGCAAGATAATAAAAAAAAAAAAAAAAAAAACTTCATCTATATAGCAGCCTACCCTGCTGCTGCTGAGCAATTAGATCCTTCACATAAAGGTTGAAGAGTATGGGCGACGTCAATCCCCCATGTCTCACCCCGCACTCCAACCCATATGCGTCAGATCTGACCCCTGCCCATCTGACACTATTGACCTAGTTTCCATACCAGAATGAGAAATGCTATTAACTACATCAAGATCGATAAAACTACAGTATGATTCTCACCGTGCAAGGGTTCTGACTGGGTTCGTCGTAGTACTGCGAGCATATGGTCTGCACGTTGATAACCTGGCTGTTGGGGTACCAGGTGCGGCACTCCTGCTGCGTCATGCCGCGCTGGTACGTCCAGTAGAGGATGTCTGGGACGATTCCACCTGAGCAAAGGAATACCGAGTTATAATTTGACCGGATAGCGGCCAAGATTAGGCCAAGAAAGCCAGGGCCGTCCTAGAGCTCGGTGGTTCGACGACATCGTCTAAGTCGCGGGAAACACCTGGTTCTGTGCGTCCATAAGGGACGCACAGAACCGGGAAGTGTGGCGGAAAAAAGGAGACACCTATACCCAGCACGAGGTGATTCCGGGCTGATACGATGGTGATAATGATAGGAATAAGAATTTCGTAAGCACGCCCAACCACATTTTCTTTTAGAACCTGTTAGTTATATATGTCACCGTAAAATTGACAAACATGTTTTATTACAAAATAACGTGTTTCTCTCTAGTGATTATTGTAAACTCTCGAAATATTGTCAACTGAACATACGGAAGTATCTCTGCCCCCATAATCGGGACTTGGGGCACCCAAGGTTAGTTAGGCCGCGTGAGTTGACTACCATCGCATGCATATTCACGAAAAACAATTTTATTGTAAACAGTATGTTCGTTTGACAATATTTCGAGAGTTTACAATATCGCTAGAGAGATTACAATATAACGTGTTTGACTATTACGGTGTCGTATATAAGGAATGATGAGCTATTAGCCCGCATCATCATCATCATCTGTCTAGCTATTTCCCAGCTATGTTGGGGTCGAAACACAAAATGTGCGGAACAGCCATATCGTTTTATTGAGACTGCTGACGTCCGTCATCGAGAGAATAATAGTATCATCGCGGTACGTTGCCACAGCGACACTTCTCTTGCATCGCATTGTTTAGGCAACGCCTTGGTCCTTGGTTAATGATCAGTCCAGCTAATACGCTGAGATTGCAGACGCGGCTCAAGCAAACTTTATAGTTTACTTGATGAAGTTTATGAATTTCGTTTTTTTTGACACCGTGCAGTTTGAACGAAGACAATTTTTTACGATCGAACGGCCCGCGGTCAATTCATTTTGGGCCGTTCAGTTCAGGCTTATTACTTTCCAATTGATGCAGACCACCGTGCGTAATGAGAATTAACCACCTTTACCACCGAGGTGGTAAACGCCACCTAGTACCACTAGTGCCATTTACCACAGGCTGGTAAAGGCCACTAGTTATTCCCATCCACCACACCGGTGGTTAGCTGGGGGGTCCGGGGTGGTAGATATGTGAATAAACGGTATTTTTTGCAGCTGTCCGTGTCCAGTCTGACCGAACCTTGTAAATACGTACCAGCCCACCAGTCATCGGTACGTCCATAGCCGCTGATGGTCAGTCGAACATCTCCGTATTCCACGTTCACACGCTGACTGCTCTGGATCCTGATAGGCTGGATGGAGTCTGTAAACGAACAGAGGCATAGTATATAGAAAATGTGTTCATCTTTATAACAACACTGGGTGTTTCTTCACTTTTATAGTTATTTGCTGTTATATCTCTCCCTACGTTTATTATAAGCATTTTAACAAACATTATAGCATTTTAATTCAGTTGGACTTGCTGCAGGCTTGTCGGATTTTCTTCAGAGAGAGCTTTGTAGCGCCATCTAAGTACACCACCACATGCGAACTAAACTGACAAATATATCATCGCAAAATTGATCATATTCGCGCCATTAACAAATACACAGAAACCGTCAAACACACATTCGTCTGGTTGGGGGATCTTCGAGGATCCGACGATCGGATGTGTCGTCTTGAGGATTAGGACGAGGAACTTTGCCCCCTGTTCCTAAACCCTCTACATCTTTTAAAAAAGCCGGTGATGTGCATATTCTTACCTCCATAAGGAATGTAATGGTCGAGCTTCAGCAGCCCAATATCCTCAGTCTGGACACCGGTGCTCTCCTGGTTGTACCCCTCGTGGATGTACCGCTCCGAAGCCTCCACCATGTAGCCTGGCCTCGTGATGTTGGTCTGACCCAGGCGGACTACATAGGTGAAGCGTCTGGAAAAGAGTTAGTTGGGATAATTAATAAGGGATATTCAGAATTTTCAATCGTGCATCTGCGTACATTTCACTGTCACGCAGGATGTCTCGGTTTAGGTTTGCCACTTTATCTGCGTGGTCCACCAACGGTTACTTAAGAAGTAAGTTTGTTTATATGTTGTATTTTGATCCATAGCATTTAGAAGAGAACTCTAGTACTCATCAAAGCTGCGAGAACGGGTCAAAGAGTTACGTTATATCAGTTGTAAGTGACACCGACGCCATAACGGTTACCACGTCAGTATTTCTTCTATCCTATTTACCAATTTGCTTTTTGGTAAACGGAAATTGACAAAATCGCGATTGGTCACAGTTGCAGTAGTGAAAGTCTATTATTATGCTGACTACAGCTTTTTCTGCATCCTGCGATATTCAGGCTTGCCATGTGTTGCACTATATACTCAACATTATCTGGAAAATGTCAATTTTCAGCATAGTTCTATCAACCACATATTTGTGAGAACGGGATGTTAGTACCAAGCACGTATCTAGACTTTTTTTTCGGGGGATAAACATTAAAACAACCATGAGAACTGCGCATTGGCGCCGGCACAATTTCTTCCATGAAAACAGCTCGAAAAATTTTGCACTCCAACTCGGATAATTATGTTAGATTCAAGGAAGATAACTTGGCCGATCTATGCACGAAAGCCCATCAATTACAAAAAAGCGGGCTTAAACATTTTTGCAGCCACCTCGTTATATAAAGAAAAGCTCAAGAACGCAAAGGGTAATGATCTAAGCACTCTCACATATTTTCTGATACCCAAGTTAAGTTGATTTTCCCGTTTATAACACTCAGAAAGCAAAATAGGAGTACGAAAATTTTGCTTTCTAGCACAGATGGTTGGTTTTTCTATGTATTTTCTTGTGAAAAACGCTGTAATCACAGTACCATAATTTACGTATTTCACACTTTTAGTCAGATTTCGGGGGGGATATTATCCTAACTATCCCCCGCCTGGGTACGTGCCTGGATATGACTGTTCTCGTCCCTATCACTGCCTTACTTCTAGCTATATGATAATCAATTTAATCACAAACCTGGCAAGACAGTGGGCTGCTGTGAGGATCCACTCATTGTTGAGTATGGAGCCGGTACATGCGCCCACCCCGCCCGCACCCCCCACCATACGGAGACTGACGGTGTACGGGAACTGGTTGTCTTCAGCCTCCCATCCTCCTACGATCCTTTGACCTCCGGCTGGGAAAAACGGGAAGACATTCTGTTAGTTGGTTCTTTGAAGTTTGAATAGTCTATGGTGCATCCGTTCCGCAGTAACTTTTTGTACAAGTGTTACTGAGCAACACCCTATCTATATATAGCAAAAAGTTATTGATTGCTAGTATTATGTTGTTGTTGTCATGTTGCTTAAGTTTTGATAACACGTGGTAACATTGTTAGAGAATGTTACATAAACACGGCAACATAAAATAACATAATGGTAACGCAATTACAAATATACGTGTCCGACATCGCCTGATCAAACGAAAGTTATATACTCTTTGTTACCTATATTTTTCATTTTTTCTTATTGGCGGTATAAACGCGATGAGTAACAATCAAAAACAAGTAACAAGTAGCCACAAAATTACAGAACCTTAATGTTACCGTGCTGCACACTTGCACAGAGTTGCTCCCCAAAAGTTAACTGCTTTGTGGATGTACCATAAGAATTTCACATGATATACAACATTATTTTTTGTTTACACTAAACACGAAAAGGGGTCATTGTACTCATCATTTTGAACAACTTTTTCTAAGGGACGAACCTTGAAATCGCGAAAAAAAAATCAGCTGTTCCCTACATTTATGTTCGCATAACTCGTCAAAATGTAGGGAACAGCTGATTTTTTTTTACAGCATTGTATTTACAGCATACCAGAGACCTAATCAAGTACAGTTACCTTTATTCTCTTTTCTTTAAGGATGCTGTTGGCAGAGATAAAAACTTTAAATATATAATAATACATTATTTTACTCTACTTATATGAAAAGACGTGAAGAATTACAAGAGGGGCCCCTAATACGCGTGGTGTAAACATAACGTGATGGCAATAGGGTCGCCTCTATTACATGGGGAAAACAGAACTGGCGAAATGTTAGTGTACTACTAGATACAGGTGTACCTAGTAGTACACCTGAAAATCAATCCTTTAAAATTTAAAGAAAAATTTGAAGATTTTAAAGTACAAAACATACAAAAAAAACTTGTGAAAAATAAAAAATGCTTACCAAAACGAGTGTTCTCGATATATGTGAGGTCGGAATCGACAGGTCCGCCCTGGAATCATCAAAATTAACATATAAAGAAAAATGATAATTCTTCGGCATTGGTAACGCAACAACTTTCTGGGTTACTGTGGGCATACGTGGGTGAGCTGATGAGAGACGCTCGAAACAGCCGCACAACCTTCAACGTTAAGCAGCATTTGCAAAGATAAGTCTGTTGATGGGTGATCATGCATCCATTACATATCAGGTTTACATACCGCCGTTGTTCCCGGCTGTCATTTGCAGATTTTGGACAGTCGTTACAGTAAGACATTCAATAAATCGAATCAGGGGCGTCGGCCACAGGTGCCACGACCACTGGGGGCCTAAGTCACGGACCCGTTACAGTGACTCTGACAACAATTTTACCGAGGGGTTTCGTACTTAAAACAAAGAGTATATATGGGTTGTGGAGGTCAGATAGACAGTCTCTCCGTGTAAAATACTGGTGCAGCTGCTTCCGGTAAAACTGGAAGCCAACTCTAACATTACGGGAAAAGGCTTGGCAGATTATGATCTTTATCAAAGTAATTAATTACCTGTACGAATCCAATCACGAGAACCAATCCCAAGAAGTACAGGCCAGCCATCTTGCGCATACAAGTTGCAAGAGATCGCGCCACCAGCTATTTAAGTGGCGGCTTATCCTTGCCACCTCGTTGCCACCGGCTTAGCAGATAATATGATGTTATCATTAATCTGTACATTTTTGCCTATATTTTTAGCTTCACGCTTAATTTCACGTTGTTTTTTGAGGATATCTCTCAGCTGCTTATCTCTCAGCCTGTGTATGAATGCGGTAAAGTGTTTTTACCTATTCAACAAGCAAAGCTAATTAATTGATTGAATGTATCTGTTTTTTGACCGATGAACTGGTGATTAAAGGTCTCTGCACACAGCGGGCGCGGCGCGGCGGGACGGGACGGCGACGCGACACTGAGCAATTGTAATGTACTAGATATTACGGACGACGCCACACAGAGCCGTCCCGCTCGACGCGACGGTAACCGTCGCGCCACGCCGCCGCCGTGCCGAGCGGGAATACAAGTCAGAAGTGGCGGGGACGGAGCGTGAATGTGATTTTGTATCGTTTTACAAAAATGGATGTCGAAAAATTAGTCGAATGTGTTCGTGCTCACGTATGTTTGTACGATTTGGGCCATAGGCAGTATAAAAACACTGTTCTTAAAAATGAACTTTGGGAATCTATAGGAAGAGAGTTGAATCAAAGCGATAAGACGGGACGTGATCGCGCCCGCAGTGTGACCGATGCCGCCGCGCCAGCGCAGCGTCGCCGCCCCGCCACGCCGCGCCTCGCCACGCCACGCCGGCTGTGTGCAGAGACCTATAGGTGGTGAGCTTCTGCTGGATGAGACTCACACGGGATCAGGCAATGTGGCGACACTTGGGGGAGGCCTATGTCCCGCAGTGGACGTCTTTCGGCTCGTGCTGAATAACAACAGCCGCTCGGGCCGATCTTAAAGTTAGCCGTGCTTGCCTAGGTTGGTCTGTGGATGGGTGACCACCCTTACATACCGAGTTTCCTCCGTGCCTCGGAAAGCACGTTAAGCTGTTTTTCCCGGCTGTCATTTGTCTATCTTTGGCAGTCGTTATAAAAAAGTCTTGACAGCTAGTAGTCTTACCAATTGGTATTGTAATAAGTACCCAGTTTTAATTGGGTTGTGGAGGTCGGATAGGCAGTAGTTCCATGTAAAATACTGGTATTCAGTTGCATCTGGTTAGACTGGAAGCAGACCTCAACATAGTTGGAGAAAGGGTAGGCAGATTCATGATCAATAATTGTTACCTACGTATCTACCTACCATACCTATGTCACATGTATGTATTAAGGGCGCGTTGCATTGTTAAAATCTTCAATTGATTAACTAAGTAATTAATGCAAGTTTATCTAATCTGAAGTTGACTTGCATTTACAATCGAATAAGCCACTAGAACAATATCTTACCTATCAAATTTATTATCAGAACGAATCTGTTTGTGGTGAACTTAATTGATATCTGCTAATGAATTGAGGCGTGAATGGCATGCTCAATTAGTCTTTTTTTTTAATCTGTTACCACGAGTTTGTAATCGTGGAGTCTTGGATACAGATTAGGTACCTAGTTGTAAAAACCGGCCAAGTACCAGTCGGACTCGCACACGAAGGGTTCCATACCAGTATTATCAAAAAATCACGTTCGTTATATGGGAGCCCCATTTTATATTCTGTTTTGATTTGTATTTGTTTTTATAGCGGAAACAGAAATATATCATCCGTAAAAATTATCACGGTTCATGGAGATACAGCCTGGTGTCAGAAAGACGGACCGACGGACAGTGTAGTCGGAACCCTAAAATTACATATATGGGTCCCGTAACTTAAAGCCAGGTCCGGGCGCTGGCTCAAGCGTTACATTACATGTAATGCTCATAATAGAGCCGTCCACACACAGAATTCGCGTTACATTTCACGATACATTACATTACGCGTTACACCTGGTTTAAAAGGAGCGCTGAGCGCATTGGGGGGGATTTATCTGCGCAGGTTATACAGTCGCGCCCTAAAGTTCTAGACCTTCTGTTTTTGACGTGACAACGTCTTATAATTCGATAGAGCCGGCTGCACGCACGAAAAAATATGACTCATACGGCGTTACCTCATGCGGCGTTACCTCGCTGATCGCTCTGAGGCGTTCCATGTAAGGCTTGAAGTGCAACCGAGAGCGCGGAACGAGTGACAAAGAAGCACAATCGGCCTTTGCGTTCGGCAGCGTTCGACATCCGTCTCTCTCCTACTTGAGTGAGCGATGCGTCTGTGTGGACAGCTGCTATACTATGGTACATTTACATGTTTTGATCGAGTATCAAGTGCAGTGAAAAGTGAATGTGGTGTCAAAAAATGCTACCATTCCATCAGTATTTTCTTAAGACGTTGTCACGTTCATCTATCGTCAGTAAACCGACTTTACAGACAACCAGTTTTTTTATCTTACTGTAGAATCGTATTAGATGGGTTACTTTGTACTTTGGTACCTATGGGCTGTTGTTTACTTGCATGGTCAGCATTTTTTTACGTGATGGGCCTCATAACATACCTACATGACACCTCTAATCAGGGATTTTTTTTAGCAAGTTGACATGTTTAAATATTCCGTAAAAATGAAATCACGGCCGACATGTTTTGATAGTTGTATGAAATGGACTGCCTCGTTGATCTAGTAGTCGCAATTTAAATCCCGGGTTAAATTCCCGGCCAGGGCAAAGTGTTACTGGATTTTTAGTTAGGAATGTCATTATTAACAGTAGCAGCCACGGAGTCTGGGTTAGTGCCCGTTTGATGGCAATAGGCTTGCGCTCTATAACATGGGACTTAAAATTAACTGGCGAAATCGAATGTCGTTTCTTAAAGGTAACATGAGGGGTAAGTTTTCATGCCGGGGTTGCGGGCCTGTTCGAAAGAGATACCGCGGCCCCGGAACATAAAGGGCGAGGAAGGAACATGGATGGGTTTTAGTCAGTAAGAGTCTGACACTCCCTCCCGCTCCGCCCAGAGTGGGAGAAGTCATTTGATGATTTCCCATCCTAAAAAAAAGGGGTAAGTTTTAAATTCAAACAAAAAGTAAAATATATTCAACATTATATTTTAATATTCTAAGTACATTCTGTACAATCGCATTACGTACTAAATATCACAACAGATTTAGAAATAAATACATTTACTTGCAAAAAAACTGCACACACATTCTGACTGCAATATACAACGTGTTAACGTTATGCGCAAAACCTCAGACACCCCAAATGGTTCTTAATTCAATAGACCTAATTCTGAAAGAAAAAAAAAAACCTTTAAAATATTAAAGGTTTTATGTGCTGTTTTAGTTTTATTGGATACTAGCGGACGTCACGCGGTTTCACCCGCGTAATTCCCGTTCCCGTGGGAGTACGGGGATAAAATATATCCTATGTTACTCGTGGATAATGTAGCTTTCCAATGGTGAAAGAATTTTTAAAAACGGTCCAGTAGTTTTTAAGCCTATTCATTACAACCAAACAAACAAACAAACAAAGTTTTCCTCTTTATAATATTAGTGTAGATAGATTTACTGGCAAGAACTATTATTATGCCGGGTATAAGAAAATTTAAATTGGACGACAACCATTTGTGTTTGTTTTTTTACCTATTTTGGCGGGTTTGCGCACGTGATGGCTTGACCTATTGATAAATAGACAGGGCAACATTTTTAATGAAGATTTTTTGAAAAATGTGACCTACATTTAAAATGGTTCAATTTATTCTGCTCGTGATTCTGATCTGTTTTGCGCACTTAACGTTACACGTTGTATTTTAATATTATGCCTGCTTCGTTGGCCAAGTGGTCGCTATGAATGCTAACATAAGGTCCATTTTCCATCAGGAATTTCTCTTAGTCTGAATTTATGGCCAGCTGGCGATAGGATCGCCCTCCATTACATGAGACTTGAACATAACTGGCAAAATGAGTGTGGACCCTACGCCCACATTGCACATCAGTAATTATAAAAAAAACTGCTATTCCATACATTTTAATCATGTAGGTCTTGCATTTTTGTAGGAAACAAATTCTATTATTTAGTACAACCGTGGGCTTCAATTCATGATCCACTTGTTTATACCTTCGTATTTTAGCCGTGTAATACAAATCGGGTTTAGTCGGTAATATTAGTACCCGTGAATATATAAAAGTACAAATTTGGAAAGTAGTGTAAGTGGCTTATTAATTAAAGTCCTCGACTGTACATCACTCAGGTTCTTTTTTTTAGAATGTGTACCAAATAAGTGGTAACCGTTTGTTGTCCACCTTGTATTGCGTATCATAGCGTATCCAGTAAATATACTTCAAACTGGAACAGATATAAAGGGGGTAAAAAACCTCTTAACGAAACCAAAGTTCACCCCGTCATTTTTCACCCCAAAAAAAAGTCTTTTCACAGCAATAATTTTTGCGTAAATTTAATTAGTTTGAACTACAGAATGCGGTTGAAGGCTCCGTGATAAGGTTGTTTACACCCTGTTTAATATTACATAATTTTATATTGAATCAATTAAGTACAGGGCATTCAATAGTATCATTTACGTATTGCACTAAGTATGTATTTCAAGCAACAAAAAAAAAGCAGTCGTACTTCTTTTTAAGTAGACTAAAACCTGTGTAAAAACATATAATTCAATAAGTATACAACGTGTACAGTTTTTGTAAAGTAATTTAAGGTTTAATATTAAATGATGACACTAAAAATTGTACAATAAAATTAATAATAGGACTGTTTTATTTTACAAATAGCAACAAAATCTTGATCCAAGTGAGCTTTCCTTAATTAATTAACTAAAATCTTTAAAGCGATTAAGTACCTTTAAGTACTTGATATTTTGCTAAACTATTTAATAAAAACAATATATTTTAGATGGGGCAATTAAATACATATACAAAATAAATAAAAATAAAAGTCATCTAATGCCTCAATATCACTGTCAAATCAACTTTGTATCATTTTATCTTTAGAAGATAAGAAAATAAAAATATATAATTATTGCATTCGTTTTAAATATACAACCTTATTTTTTTTTTTAAATCAGCTGTTCCCTACATTTATGTTCGCATAACTCGTCAAAATGTAGGGAACAGCTGATTTTTTTTTCGCGATTTCAGGGTTCGTCCCATAGAAAAAGTTGTTCAAAATGATGAGTACAATGACCCCTTTTCAGGTTTAGTATAAACAAAAAATAACCCTGTATACTTAATAAAATTAAGCTTACCCAAGTTCAGATAAATGTACACAATTATAAGTTTGTTTTGCGTGATAAGTTTTATTTTTATATTTACCCTGCATTGTTTCTTATTAAAAATTAATAATGTTGTAAAATAGTATATATCCTATATAGGAACTGCTTGGATAAATAACACAGTGAATGAATAAGTACCGATTTAGGTACTATGGCAAAAATAACGAAAAAATAAAAAAATATAAACATTTCTGTTTTTGGCGGGAAAACGTGCTTACCATAGGACGCAAAGCCTTGTTTCAACAATGGCAGCAGTCCCAAAATGTCAGTTCATAAGGAAAATAATAAAGATGAGAAAAATAGATCAGGGTAAGTTTAAAATAAAAAGGGGTAAGAGACGATTGAGCTATACAACCTTACATTACTAAGGCTTTCTTGGTATCTGACTACTAAAACAACCCCTAAGGGGGAGGTTCTCCGGTCTCACGTGGTCACTACGGTGACCGCTTGTTGCTTAGATTCTAAATATTTGTAGTACACGACAGCGTCGTGGACTGTCGGGAACGAGTCCATCTGCAGTTGATCATTATCTGCCTCTAAGGAGTTGTACCTCTCAATCATTTCTCTAACTGGACCTGTAGAAGAAAAAAACAATTTATGAGAAAAAATAAAGGTTTCCGGTGTAAGTATGGAGTTTATGATAGTTTGACGGTTGACAGGGCAGAATATATTGTATATATTATATCGCTTGACTATTGAACATTACACACGGCGCCATTTAGTGCCACACTAAGAAATGAAGCTTGTTTAGTGGACACCAAATAGTTGATTTACTACATAAAGGGTGTAAAAACCTATTAACAAAGTCGAAAGGCACTTCTGTCATTGCAATTTTTTTTTGTTCTAAAAGGTCAATGTTCTAACTTTCTGTCATTTTATTTTTTAATAAAGTTTTAATGCTAGAGTTTTACTTTAAACACCTCTACGACCTCCGTATTGTTGAACCCATCCATCAGCACAATATTTTAAGCGATTGAGTTCTACCATAAAACACGAATTTTCACCCCAAAAAAAAAGTTGTTTCCCAGCAAACATTTTTACGTAAAGTTACTTAGTTTGATGTACAGAATGTTTGGTTGACGGCTTCATGATGAGGTTGTTTACGCCCTGTAGATATTATTTTTTTAATGCAAGAAAACGTGTTGCGCCAACCCCAAGTAACATGGAAGAAGAGTAGGAACTTAGCAAATCCGCATAATATGCTCTATTTCAACTCTCAAAGAAAGTTAACGGTCAGGCTCTTTTAGCAGCCTACCATGGACTGGTTGCTTCTGTGTTGCGGTATGGCATTATTTTCTGGGGTCAGTCCACTGATAGGGAGCTGGTATTTAGATTGCAGAAGCGATGCATCAGGTCAATGTGCAGCCTTAAGACAACTGATAGCTGTGTGCCCTATTTTAAATCATTAAAAATGTTGACTCTCCCTTCTTTGTATATATTAGAGACGGCATTGTTTGTGAAATGTAATCCACATCTATTCCAAAAATTTTCAGACGTCAGAAAAAACCCAAATCGGACGCAATACGTCAATAAATTAAGTCAAGTGAAATGTAGAACCGCATTAATGCAAAAAAGTTTTTTTGGTGTTGCCCCACGCATATATAATAAAGTACCTAATGTTTTAAAAGACTTGACTGTCTTAAAATTCAAAAGGTCCCTAAACGAATTATTAATTATGAAAACTTATTATTCAATTGACGACTTTCTAAATGATGATTCACTGACTGATTGATATAATTATGTACTACTCTTACGATACACACTTACTGTTATTGACTTGTTATTATTTTTATTTTTTATAAATACCTACCTTTTGTTATTCTAATTGACATAATATTACTGTTATTCTAATTGGCATGCTGATAATTTTGTCATTTTTTTAATTTTTTGACAATGTTGACATTTTCTTAATTTTTTATTTTATTGTATGCTATTCCAATGACATGCCACTTATTTTAAATTATAATTCTATTGTAAACTAATTATTTGCATGCCTATGTGACGGCAAAATGTGGAGAACTCTATTCTAAAAGAACACCATGTACCTATAACCCATGTTTGCAAATATTAAATGATTTGATTTGATTTGATGATGAAGCACTTACCATTGGCTCCCGCCAGCAGTACAGTGATGTGACTGGCGTTCAGATCCTTCTTGATGCCGACTATACATTTGATGCCCGGCGCGTCCACGTACGACAGAGCTGTCATATCTATTATCACACATTGTACCTGGAATCAAGATAATGAATAAGTTCAGGTTTAAAATTGTACGAATTATTTAATGCACCAGTTACTCATCATCTGCCTAGCCTTTTCTCAACTATGTTGGGGTCGGTTTCCAGTCAAATCGGACGCAGCTGAATACTAGTATTTTACATGGAGCGACTGCCTATCTGACCTACACAACCCAGTTAATCTGGGCAATACGATACCACTTGGTAAGACTGGTTGTCAGACTTTTTGGGCCACTGACTACCTGTAACGACTGCCAAAAATGGACAAATGACGGCCGGGCCCAACAGTTTAACGTGCTTTCCGAGGCACGAAGGAAACTCGGTATGTGAAGTCAGTGGTCAGTGGTCAGTGGTCACCCATTCACAGACCAACTTTGGCAAGCACGCCTTAAGAGCCTATACAACCTCAGCTCAAATTCTAATTTCGCCTCCACTTAACACCACTAAAGATCGACCCGAACGGCTGTTATTACTTAGCGACGAGTTCCTCCACCAGTTACTCATAAAACTAATACAGATCATGTTAGCCAGCATCAACTGGGGCTGCCAGTGCCAGGGACTGTTCGAAAGAGATACCGCGGCCCCGGAACATAAAGGGCGAGGAATGAACATGGATGGTTTTTAGTCAGTAAAAGTCCGACACTCCCTCCTGCTCCGCCCAGAGTGGGAGGGGGGTCATTTGACGATATACCATCCGAAAAAAGAAAAACAATGCCACTGCTGGGCAAAGGCTTCTCCCCATGATTTCTAGTTGTTTCGATCCAGTGTTAATGTGGATCACTGGTCGTTGGTTTTGTCCAGCTCTAACCATCGTCTACGAGGTCCTGGGGCTCCAGATAGTGATTATTTTTTCCCACAGCTTATTGGACATGCGGTAGATGTGGTCTATCTAGTCGCGTCTCACATCAGCTTAGACTTTCAGTTCTTAAAAGTGAATTAACTGAAAAAAAATCGCTTCAGAGCCATCTCGCAGAAAAATGTCCCCGAGCAGACCTTGGCTTTGGATTAGTCTTAGAAAGCTTAAGTGGCAATGAGCCGGCCATACCCAAGGAGAAAGAAACCTCGAGACGCAGCTATTATTATAAATAACCGTAGTGTAAAAAAATAAATTGCCGGGAAACGACCTTTTTAGTGATGCGAAAAAATCTCAGTTTACTGTAGCTTTCAATGTAAAGCACTCAAAAGATTTCTGCTGATGGATGCATTACATAAGGTCTACCTGTTCATACACCTCTTAACGAATCCGAATGTTCTCCCCGTCATTGCGATATTTTTTCGTTCTACACCATACCTGGAAACCTGATACGGAAATGGGCGGTCAAAGTTCCGACTTATCGAAAAAAAAAATACAAGTTATATTGTATGATTTTTGCTGTAAACACCTCTACAACCCTCGTACTGTTCAAACAATGGCGTCTGACCGTTAAGCGTTACGGTCAGACTTGACAGAACAAGGGTTATCAGCCTAGTCAACCAGTCAACCAAGGTGAAGGTAATACTACTTATATACTAATGATACTTACTCTATTACTAATATTAGGGTCCCACTCAAAAGATTCGTTCTTAGTAAGATTGTTATCCTCGTCGTGGACGGCCGTATCAATTGGTTTCAAGTACCCGATCTTACGGAACAACTTGCTCCTGAACAGATTCTTAGTAGCGAAGTTTAGACCGCCGCAGTAGTGGAAGATTTTCATGCCTGGGATTTCTTCGGCCTGAAAAAGAAAATGCATTTAAATGTATTGTTATATACGGTCGAACAAGCTATTTAGTTTACATTTTACAATGTAATTTGTGGGTTAAACTGTAAATCAAATAGCGACCGTACAGTCGACCAATCTATTTGGTTTAAATTTTACATGTGTGCGTGAAGTCATAGCTATGCACACTAACACTAAATAAAACGAGCGCGGACATCTGTTTTTTTATCATCGTGATGAAATCGACACGTCCTAGAACCAAAAATTCGAAGACATGTGACATTTACCAACCCGCACTAAGCCCGCTTGGTGGGTTATAGCCAATGATATATAAAACTATAGATACGTTGCCCGCGCTCTGTAGTGGCAACATGAATGCAAGGCAATTGCCGGACTTTCATTTAGTCGCGTAACAACCAGTGCCGCGGCAGTAGGTGACATTAAAGTAACTTTTGTGTATAACTTCCTCAAACAACGAAAAAAAATGACGTCCTGTGTTTTTAGGACATGTAAAAACTATACTTTAACTGTGAAAGATAGAAAAGTATAATTTCATGCGTAAGTATCAAGAAAACTGTTTTATTTTTCGATGTCTTGTGGCGGCTGGCGGCTGGCGCCTGAGGTAAGTCACGTGCCGTTAAAGGAAGATGACAACGGAATTAAAGAAATATTATATTTATCTCTCTCTAACAACAAAAATTCCGTAGATGACGTTTAATTTTCTTTCCCTTTCTTCGTGCGTCTAAGTAGCTATCTAGCTACCGACAGTATTTACGCTGTTTTCGACAGCCGTGATGTTCATGCATGTCGCGTCTATTTATAATACGTCTTTGGTTATAGCCTATTCCTTCTCATAGACAGGAGGCCGTGTATCCCAGCAATGGGAACAATAAAGGCTTATTATGCTATGTTGCGTAAAGCAGTAGTTAACATCACATTAAGAAGTATCGATTTAGAAAAAAAAACATATATTTGTTTATATAGTAAAGTGGATAGGAGAAGGGTAAAATCGAAACTAATATTATACAGGGTTAGTTTTCAATGATCAGCCAAAATTTAAAATTCTGTTCTAGATATCAAACCAAAAGTGCATTTTAAATATTATCGTCGAAAAATATAAAATAAAATAATAACATAAATACCTACATTTGAAAATGTCCTAAATCATAAACCTAGTGTGAATCAATGCATTTGTGTGCGTGCATACACCGCCAAATTAATAAGTGTAGAACTTACTGCTACGTTGTTGTTGAACTGAATTGTGCTGTTACAATATTCACGCTTACGTTTTTTAGTGATGAACAGGAATGAACTTTTAAAATGTTTTTTCACTTCTCATGCTCTAAAAGTAAGCCGTTACGCCCTACGAAGCGGGATTAAAGTGACCGTTTATTCCCTAGGGAATAAAAAGTAATTTAAAAACGGAACGATCTTTTACTCTGAAACATGGTCACAAAAGAGTAACTTGTCAAAGGTTTTATTTAAATTTCGAATTGGCATGCAAATAGAAAGCTGTTTATTGAAAAAAAAAACAAATGAACTCTTCAACGCGAGAAAAATCTATGGTTGTTTGTGTGTATCGTTGATTTTGAAAAGCAATGCCACTGTTGCTAGCCGCTGCAGTAATGTAGGTACTAATTATCTGTGGACTGTTGATCATCTTTATTGCAAAAATGTTGTGAGTTTGTGTTGTGTTTTCAATGGTTAATCTGTGACTGACCTGATAGAAGAAAAAACTGACCGCTCAGTTCAGAATTTTTGTCGAGTGTAATGTTGTTCAGTTTTAAATGACAATTTTTCTCGCACTCGAAGTGAAAAGTACAGTTTGCACCTCGAGACTAAACGCCAATATAATATACCCTCGCTTTCATTGCCTCCCTCGCAAGCTCGGGAGTCAAACCACCTCGGGTATATAATGGCTTCGTTTAGTCCCTCGTTATAAAATATACAATTTTTTTCATTATATCAAAAACATTATCGATTCTAAAGCATCTCTGAAAATGTGCTGGTTATTGAAAACTAACTCTGTATAGAGAGAGGTATTTGTTTGTAAGGATAGGGGTAATCTCCGGAACTTATAATACAATTAAAAAAAACTAAAACAGATTAAAAAAATACATGCTCATTATATTAAACGACTGAGGAAACGGCATGTCCTAGAACCAAAAATTCGAAGACATGTGACATCCATACCAATCCGCACTGGGCCCGCGTGGTGGATTATAGCCCATTCCCTCTCATTGAGAGGGGCCGTGTCCCAGCAGTGGGAACATTATAAGTTGTTATGCTATGTTGCGTAAAACAGTGAGTAAACATCAAATCAAGATGTTTCGATTTAAAAAAATATGTAATAGTTTGTATAATATAGTGGATAGCAGAAGGGTATAATCGAAAGTAATATTATAAAGCGTATTTGTTTGTAACTAGGGGGTACTGGAACTAATGACACAATAAAAAAAAATACTGATACAAAGCTACGTTATTCGTGGGGGCTATAGGCTATATTTCATGTACTGTAAAGCCACCATTTACATTTAGTTTTTTTTTTACTTGAATATGCCCTGGCGGTAGAGAGAATGTCATGCTGACTCAAATGTCTCTGTGATGGTAGCGGGTGTGTCGGGTCATTAAATTCCCTTCAATATGGTCGAGTTGAATGGTGCTGATACATGCGTCATGTTCGTGAACGGGCGCTGTCAATTGAGACTGGTCAACTCTCAGCTGCCACGGTTAATTTTAATTAATTTAATTTTGAGTTGTAGATTTAATTTTCTGGACGCTCTTAATGCGCACGTTTTCTACATCGTTCACGATTTTGTTCACCAAGATTTTGTAACAATATTTTGACGACTCGAATGGCGTAGTTGTAGTGAAGCTGCCTTGCGTTCTTAGGGTCCTGGGTTCGAATCCCGGTAGGAGCAAATGTTTGTGTGATGAGCATGGACATTTGTTTCCGAGTCATGGATGTTTGTATGTATAATAAGTATGTATTTACAAACAAAAAAGTATATATGTAGTATATCAACTATCTGGTGTCCACGACACAAGCCTTGCTTAGTGTGGCACTAGATGGCGCTGTGTGTTTAATGTCTAGCCATATTTATTTATTTATTTATTTAAAAGAGTGTCCATGGAGTTTCTTGCCCGTTCTTCTCCATAGAGATCTATATACGCTAGGGAATGGGCAACTACAGTACTTTTACAGTTTTTATGTCTTGTGACTGGGACTGTAGCTTTGCTTTTTGTGTATTTGTGACATTCAAAATTGCCGTAATGGTCTTATTTAAATAAATTATTTGAGTTTTTTTTTGTTTTTATAAATAGTATTTATTTCATAAATATTAACAGAACTATCACAATCTTTGCGTATGAAGTCGCGAAGTACATACTAGTAGATAATTTAAAAGCTAAACTTGATAATCAAAGACGAAAAGAAAACAAATGAGTGCAAATTATTTTAAAACCTCAATATTGTATTTATATAAATAAATACACAATTTTGAAAAAGCGATATGAACTTTGTAAAAAAAAAACTATCTACTTAACTAGACTATTTAGACCTCAAAAAAGTTTCTGTCAAAACCAAAAGCAAACGTGAATCCGAAAAAATAAACTACGTCAACGTCAAATCATGGGTCAAATAAAAGATCTGTCAATAAATTAAAAATGTCACGACAAACGAACGTATACTCCAGTTGAATCTACAAAAACAAAAAAACTAAAGAAAATGGTGCACAGTCCTTTAAAACTTTTCCTTTTAATATAAAAGGATTTAAAATGAGACTGTGTACCAACAAAGTGTACGCGTACGCTACTACCTACGAGATTGGGATATGCGACTTTATAAAATGGATCCTATTTACGATAGTGTACATAATGATAATGTCTTTCACACAGTTCCTCATCCTAGCTTTCTACAACCAAAATGAAATGGACATGGCCGGAATGCCGTGCAGTGTAAATTGAGAACCATGTATTACTATTGCTGGGTGTGCGCCGAATTCGGACTAACAAGTGATTTCATTTATCAGCAGCAGTCTTGTTAATAAAATTAATAGTTCATCATGTAATTCTGTGATTTGTATTAAAAGTACAAATGAATTTATCGTTGTTTTTTTCTATCTCTATCAAAATCAAAATCCAAATACACATAGGCCTAGATGGGCACTTATAAAACGTCTAAAACAGTGCACGGTTCGCGTTGGTTGATTCTATGGAGAAGAACCGGCAAGAAACTCCATGGTTACTCTCAATTCTATGAAGTTAAAGCCTGACTTCCTCTTTCCATTCTTCTGTGCGGGTAAGCGTTAAGGTGCCTTTCCGAGACGGGCTGCCAGACACAAGCGACACGACTTGTTCTTATGAATCTCTGTCGCTGCGCACCGCATTGTCACCGCGTTCGGAATCAATTTTAAAGAGATTCATAGATAGATTTGCGGTCAGCAGCCCGCCTCGGAAAAGCACCTTTAAACCTAACACACAGTCTAGATTCGTTTTATTATGTTTAGTAGGTAGGGCGTGATGAGACATAGCACAAACAAATATCATCAGTCACATCACATCAGTCATTATCTCGGAACAGTTTCACCCCCGGGCAACTTTCAGTTTTCAAAAAAGGGCCAAAAAGTAATTCAGTATTTGATTTTCATCTCATCCTACGGGGCCTGAACCAAAATTTCTCGAAGATATTGTGGCCTTTCATAATCTGAAGAATCGACGATTATAAATGACTAGCTGATGCCCGCGACTTCGCACGCGTAGAAAAACCACTTTATCCATTGGTGAAAACACCATGAAAATCGGAGCAGTATAGATTTTGAGTTTATCGCAAACAGACAGACAGACGCGCCGGAGGACTGTGTTTTATAATATGTACTGATTTCATTTGAAAAGCCATATTTCAAAGCTTATTTCTAAACAGCAAATATCGCCACTGGGGAAAAGGATCACTTTCAAAGAATGAATATTTGTGCTGAATAATCCGGCGCGTCTGAACCAGTCTTACCAAGGGAGATACCCCTTACAACATACATACAACCCAGTTAGTACTAGGCTATATAACCTATACCATATACCGTGTACCGTGGCCTATATAGCCTAGTACTAACTGGGTTGTGGCGGTCAGATAGACAGTCGCTCCATGTAAAATACTGGTATTCAGCTGCATCCAGCTAGACCGGACCACCTCAATTATTATTCTCGAACGTGCAGAAGCAACCTTCACTTTTTAGTGGTTCACATGTGCTTACCCCGTACCGGGGTGATTTTCTGTTATGAACGGGTGTAAAGTTGTAAATAATAGACAGATATGAGATTCCAGCAATCCCAGTACATTTGGTATCATTTATTGAGGAGTTCCGTTGCCTATCTCCGAAGTTCTTCATCAGATCTTCATTAATTTGAAATAAGATCACTTCGAGAAAGTACACTTCCTAAAACTACCCAAATCGCTTCTAGTGTGCCTATAAAATGTGAAGAGTTCTCTTTATTTCTCCAGGATTCCATCATCAGATCCTGATTAGATGATAGGACAACTTAGGAAGTATACTTCAAACAATTAAAAAAAAAACGAAATCGGTCCAGCCAAGTAATCGGGGAACATTGAATTGAGAACCTCCTTATTTTTGACGTCGGTTGATAACGACGTTATGGTAGATGACTCAAATATCCGGATATCCTATATAAGATTCGGCCGAGTATCGTTAATTTGCTCTTAAGAAATTAAGAGTTCCGTTCCTTTGTCATGGATCCCATTATCAGAAGTAATCAGAACCTAACTTTATTCTCATCAATGTACCCTTGAAGTACATCCTTTCCAATAAAATAAAAACAATACATGTCACGGTAATAGGGCTTATCCGCAATAAATGGAACTTAACACACCTAACTGTCGAAATCTGGGTGTATTATACACTTTTGAGTACCCCCTCAAAGCATACACCCGTGATGTTACGTCATGATATGGTATAAACAATGAACATACAAGTGATTGCAGCAATCACTGCAGATTTGCTGTGTACTTTTAGAGAGTTCCATTTATATCTCCGAAGATCAGCATCAGATCTTCAGAAAATTAAAATCGGACCACACGAGAAGCACCAGCTTTCAAATAAAAAAGAACCATAAAAATCGGTTCACCCGGTCGAAAGTTCTGAGGTAACAAACACAAAAAAAAACAAAAAACAAGAGAACCTCCTCTTTTTAGAAGTCTGTTGAAAAGTAGAAGAAAGTACTTACAGCTCTGTACCTCTTGATGTCAAGGTAAAGGTCAGTGTCCAACACCTTGCCCAGTAGGCAGACGTAGGGGTTCTGTGAGCGAAAGAAAAGCGCGCCCAAGCTTGCTAGCAGACCTGCTCCAAGTCTGGAAAGAAATTAAAAGATATTAATTCGATCTTACTCTCCACTTACATAATTTCTCTCGTTCATGCTTTAAGGTGGACGCACACTTATCCGCGCCCAAAGAATCGACCGCACCGAAATAATTTTTTCTCATACGTATGACGTCATCTATTCGTCCGATTCGACGCGGATAAGTGTGCGAGGTTTTATAGGATTTCATACAAGTGATTCTAAAATTCGATTCATTCGGCGCGGACGATTCTTTCGGCGCGGTCGATTCTTTCGGCGCGGATTAGTGTACGTCCACCTTGGGAGTCAGATGAAATCTTCGTCAAACGCATCATGACTAGCTACTACGTCAGCCGTAACAAGTTGTCATGTCATTAAAAAACAATTGTCAAATATTTTTTCACCACTCCCGCACGAAAGAAGTGTCTTTCCTCTACGAAAACAGTGAGGAAAATTGGTTTTTCCTCACTGTTTGAACAGTGAGGAAAGTTGGTTTTTCCTCACTGTTCAACAGGGAGGAAAGTGATGATCCCGTTCAGAAACTAACCTTACCTGATTTTTATGTTAAGGTTTAAAGATATTTAAAAAAAAAACGAAGCCGTCTACGACGACGTGGGCTAGTGTTGCGTCAGAAGATACTGTCAATGCCCCACCTCAGGCCCCTTGTAATGATACAGGAATATCAAACACTCAAGTGATAAATGACTCAAAACAACGATAAATGTACCCAATAAAAACATTACTTTTAACTTGAAAAATTGCAGTAATTTTACATTTCATTTTAAAATTGTTTTCATGAAAACAACTCTTTTTATTTTATATTAAAGAATTAGTTTGATTTGTTTTGTGACTATTTAATTTATTTACTTATGATGACTGAATACTTTCTTGCTGGGAGTGGCGAAAAGTTTTGTATGCAACATGTGAGCAAGTTCATTTGCTATTCGTTTTGTTGAGTCTTTCGCTTACTCAGGATTGAAATTTAAAATCACTCGCTGCGCTCGTGATTCTATTTTTCGATCCTTCGTTCGCTCAAGACTCAAAATCGAAACTCATAGGAAAAACGAACTTTCCTCACATGTTGGATAAATAACTATTTCATCTCGGAAAGAGTATTTTTGCTCTTCGATATCTAAGTGCAAAAGCCGTTTTTATCGTCTTGAGGGTAAAGTAAATTTGAATTTAGAACATCGTGTGCACTAAGCATGTGAATTCAAAACATCATGAAACCTTACATCTACCTATAGGGTGCCGAATTATTCATACAATTTTTATTTAATTTATTAAGAACTCAGACTCGGAACCTTCTTGGTGTACTTTCTTTAATATGTTTTGCGCGCGCCATTTTATTTTCACGTCATATTGTTAACACCTTAGGTTAAAAACAAGGAATCAAACTTGAAAACAAGTGAAAAACCTAAAATCTAGCGACGAGGAAGTTTATTTGACTCCAACAAAATTAACTGAATTTGCATTTTTTTGCGTTTATTCATTTCCTCGCTGAGGTGGGATGAACAGTTACGTCTTGCACTCGAGTGCGAAGATTTTTCACCTCGTGCTCTTTTGATTCCCTCGCTAACGACTCAATTTTTGGAATCTTTCGCTTGTTCGGTCATCAAAAATGAGCACGCGGTTAAAAAACAACTTTGCACTCTTGTATAACAAATAACTATTATTTTAATAGGGTAAAGAAGACTCTCCAATCAATGTTTAAAGAGCTGTCAAAACGCGGTTCTCTCATAGATTTTGTATGGCAATAGTTGCTGTGACGTCACTGTTTAGTCAACCCAATGACTCTTTATTGATTTCAAAGCAATTAAAAATATAATTTCGAAATTAGTTGAAAATAAATCGGGTTTAAAATAACGCTTTTTTTGAGATTGGTGTCTTGGAATTATTGTTTTATGATGTATCGGTGCATCCTACCTTATTTAATATTATCACAAGTTTTGAGTAACTTTTTCTTTTGTGTATCTACAACGCAATGAAAATCAAGTGATTTTCTGAAAGTCTGGTAAATTATAAGTGATCTTTAGTTGTGGTTCTAGATAGAACTTACCCAATATCAATGTTGATGAAGATAGTGACCAAGAAGGTCACAAGCCACACCATGGCGTCAAGTTTACTCAGCCTCCAGAACCTGAAACAATTTTTTACTTTTAGAATATTAACGATGTTTTACACTGATGATAACATGACATAACATCACGCCTGCAATCTCCAAAGGGTTAGTCAGATGTGTACCTAATAGTACACCAACATTTCACCAGTTATGTTTTAGTTCTATGTAATAGGGGCGAGCCTATTGTCACCAACTGGGCACAAGTCCAGACTATACTGCTCAATTACCACTTATGTGTGTTTAGGCTAGTAATACCTAGGTACTGTCTAGCGGTTTCAAGATATTAGCTTAGCTTGTAATTGTAATAACATGCTATGTTATCATCAGCCTAGCTTTATCCCAACTATATTAGGCTTCAAAACTAATTGGAAGCAGCTGAATACAAGTTTTTATAAGGTGCAACTGCCTATCTGACCTCGACAACACAGAGTACTTTATGTTTGTCAGACTTTCGGACCACTACCTATAACGACTGTCAAAGATCTGCAAATGACAGCTTGGACCAACACCTTAACGTGGTTTCCGAGGCACGGTGGAAATTCTGTATGTACAAGCCACGTAGAATATCGCACCAGAAACTTTCATTCTTTATCCCTTTATGGGGTTGATTTGATTTAAAGAAATCTCTCATGTGTCCAATCCCAGCGGTTATGGCTGTGCGAGAGAATGAATAACTTGAAACGACTTTTTTGGGGGTGTAAAATCAAGTTTTACGGTAAAACTCTATACAGTGTGTAAACCACCTCATCACAAAGCCGTTAACCAAGCATTCTGTACATCAAACTAAGTAACTACGCAAAAATTATTGCTGGGAAACAACTTTTTTTTTTGAGGTTATAAATCATGTTTTAATCGCACAAGATCGCGAAATGTGGAAGGAGGGAAGGGAGGCCTTTGCCCTGCAGTGGGACAATGTATGCTTATAATAATAATAATAACAATAATAAATCATGTTTTGTGGTAGTACTCAATGTAACGCACTTAAAACATTGTGCTGATGGATGGATTGAATAGCCCAGTACTATCCAATCCATCCATCAGCACAGTCGTGCAGTCGTGGAGGTGTTAAAAGTCAAAATCTTACAAAAAATACTTGTATTTAAAAAAAGAAGTTGTCAAAAAGTTGCAACTTTGACCCCCCATATCTTCGTAACTAATAGATTCCCAGGTACGGTCTAGAACAAACAAATAATCGCAATGACGGGGAGAACAAGTGCTTTTTTAAAGCTTTGTTAAGAGATTTTTCACACCCTTTATGTACTAGAGTTCTGAAGTGGCGACAGCGGACCAGGCCCCTTATTCACAACCATTCGACTCGCTTCCGAACCGAATCGAATGTCTCAGATATCGAAGATGTCCTTTAAACGCTATTCACAAATCCGAAAACGAATAATTTTGACAGTTCAATTCGATAAGAAGACTCGAATCTTTCCGACAGCTGTTTGCTATCGGGAGTCATATCGAACAAAATTTAAACGAAGAAATAAACCATATTTCTAGCTTATTTCAGTAAAATAAAAATACTAAACATTTTAAACACTGCCTGAAGTAAGTTAATGAAGTTTTATTATTGTCTGGTGTTGTTTGTGTTTTATTAGTTGTTTTATTGACCGAATTTTAATGACGTATCCGCATTTACATAAAATCTATGTGTTTACAGAAATGTAATATTCGTTATAGATTTTAGTTAACAAACTGATATCAAATACTTAGTAATTTTTCCTTTTAAGAAAACAGAAAACTATAGTGTTAATAAAAAAAAAAACAATTTTTCCGCTTTGGCAATTTCATAGACGGCTGTTCGAAACAGGTTTATTCGAAAACTGTTATTTTTTAGTTAATTTTAGTAAAATAATAAAATAATTTTGTATCGTTGCTGTCTATTAAGTTACTAGCTGTATATTCCCTAATTAAACAGAACGAGATATTCAAATAAACCAATTTTAATTACTATCTTAAGTTTTCTACCACGATTACCTATTTACTACCATTTTGTAGCGTTCCCCATAAACACTATCTCAATCGGATAGAAAAAAGCGCATCCGTTCGGATCTGTGAATAGCGTTTTGACAGTTCTTCGGTTCGGAAATGAGATAGTCGAATACGGATCCTTACCGACACGGAAACGTATCGAATGGTTGTGAATAAGGGGCCAGAAAACGTTGCGTTGGAACTTGGAAGGCCTCCCACTAGGTGGACCGATGTCCGCTGGATGCGAGTCGCACGGGACCGGTCAACACTTGGGGCCTATTTCCAGCAGAGGATATCTTGCGGCTGAAATGATAGTGATGATATGTACTAACTTGTCAAGCTCCTTGACTTGCATGAACATGCCCTTGAGCGAGACGACAATGATGGAGGCCAGCACGCAGCGCGGCAGCACCTCGAAGAACGGTCCGATCCACAGCAACACGAACAAAATCAAGATGGCGCTCACTACGGAGGTTATACCGGTCTTGGCGCCTGCCTGGAAAAAATAAATAAAGGAGATCATGCATTTTAAGATCATTTTGTTTTAGCGGCTTCCTACAATTATTTCACATTTTTTAAAGCGCACGTGTAACGCATTATTTTCGCTATGGTGTCAAAGTCGAAAACTATTTGGGTTCGAAGAAAAACAGGGTGAACTTTTCAAGTGGGCAAAAATGCGCAAAGGGGTCTCTCTGCTAACAAACTAAGAAACAAAGTCATACTCATGCTAAAATTAGGTTTAAAATAAGAGGTAAGATTAGGTTCAAAATCCAGTGTATTTCACATGCGTGCATTTTTCATGTTTTTTCCACACATGTGCAGAAAGCAAAATTGCCACAGATAGACTATACATATACTTAGTCCAAATTGGTTAATTGCATAATTTAAAAAAAAAACATTCACCTCTGACTATAGAGTCAGAGGTGAATATTTGATTTTTAGTTTCGGAAAAGCGATCTAAGTACGTCTTTCTTTATAACATTTTTTGAATATACAAATAGTGTTTGTAAATTCAATATCGTAGATAAACATGATGATTTATAACTGGTATTTACTTTTATAAACAAATCAACATTTATTTATGTTCTAAACACGATTTTTTTTTTGTATTTTAGGCTGTATAACGGCTTCATACCTTTGCCTCTCCTTCAACCTGGCGAAAGCAAAGCGCGGAAAAAATTAAAATGTAAATCATAGTCTCGTGACATTCATGACACAAATATTTTACATTATTTTATTTTATTTCTTCAAACGTGTATTGAAAAACGTCGTTTGATCAACAACACGTGGACATTTGTTATTGCAGTTCTCGGCTCAAAAACACCCTCGCCTTACGGCTCGTGTATTAATACCGCCTTACACTACAATAACAAACTTTCTCCACTTGTATCTAAATGTACTATTCTAAAATCAATTAATTTGATTCCTGGCTAGGAATATTGATTATTCTAAAATCCAATGATGCAGTTTTCGTGCTAAAAGAACAAGTTTTCGAGGAAGTGTATTGAAAAAAAATATTACACCATTTAACAGTGTCGCTTAAGGATCCAATTCTGGGAAATAAAAACAATCGTGAAATTGAGTTTAATTTTGATAAATTTGTGTTTATGGTTTTAAGAATTAAATCGTTGTATATCTTTGTACTCGCATTAAATTAATTAAGTACAGCGAGAATAGAAAAAAAATGTATGGTGGCAGACATACAATTTTCCACTCTTGTCACCATTAAAAAAAAATCATTCGTGGCCGCCGACTTTTTTATCCCAAGTCATCAAACAAAATGAATGATCATTCAAATATTTTTTAAACCATAAAAATAGTATTCACATGCAAGTCAAATCGACTTTTTTTTCACTTCAAGGGACGTTCAAGTATACACGCAACATATCCTCTTACTTATATACTCTTACCTTTATGGATGTGTATTATAAAGAAGAGAACTCACCTGATACTGTATGTAGGATCGTGACAGACTGGCGCAGAATGGCGCGCAGCAGAAGAATGAAGCGAAAACATTGCTAGCGCCCTGTAATAGAGAGATTTCGTTATTATAAATTGCACATTGACAGAAAGCTTCATTATTCGTGGGTGCTAAAGGCTATAAATTATACAGGGTTATTTGTAAAACACCAACAACCTCGCAGGAATAGATTACTGACATCTTAAACAACAACATTTGTTCTACGACTTTTCCGAAAACAGACAAAAAAAAATCAACTCTCCATACATATGTCCGAACAGCTGATGGAGTTTTGCATGAGAAGTCGATTTTTTTTGGCTGTTTTCCCAAAAGTCGTAGAACAAATGTTGTTGTTAATGATGTTAGTAATCTACTCCTGCGAGGTTGTTGGTGTTTTACAAATAACCCTGTATATTATATAAATCGTGCATATTGGCCGAGCTATCACATTTTTAGCGCGCGAAATCGTGGGTGAAATGTTAGTAAATAATACAGCAACAAGACCAACTCACCAACGCTAAGAGTTCCTGATTCGCGTCGATCTCGTACTTATCCTTGGACGCGAAGATGAGAGCCATGGACATGGAGATGGTGTACGTTACCATGGTGATGGTGAACGCATCGATGACGATATCTGGTAGCAGGTCTATGGGAGGCAACGCAGGTTCGGGGAGGCTGGAAACAAAAGTTTACATCTTATTATGAAAGTCAGTTGTTTTGCAACAAAACGTTTTTATTTTGCACTTTTCAGTTGTGGTATTTCACACCCACACAAATCCTTGTCAAGTATAAATTTTAATTGTACCTATACAAAATAGAAGTTAGTTTAGCACATCATCCACATAGACGAAGGAAAAAATGCATATTGTAGGTAGAAGATATTAGATAAGTCATAAAGTACTAAAGCAAAGTAAATAAATATGGGACCTGGTGGTCCCATATTTACTGCAAACTAGTTCAACTAAATGCAAAAAAAAACATTTTAATCGGACAGTAATCACGGAGAAATGGTTTGAGTGAAAAAAATAAAAGATGCTGGCAAAATATATAACCACCTCCTTTTTTAGTCGGTAAATAAAAGCACGACACTTAGGGCATGTTAAAATTGTTCATATAATTAGGTATGCCATTTCATGAGGTGGCATTAACCGACCGCGCTACCATCGTTCCTATTTATACTTTATTACAATGATACAACAGTCAAAACTCAAATGACGCAGTACTCACCCGGTAGGTATTTCCCCAACCAGGCTAATGCCATACATTTCATGCAGGTTGGCGAATTTGGAGACCAGTGTGCCGATAACGATGGCGAGCAACTCTATAGGAACTGGTACTCGGGATCTCTTGCTTACCCAGGGCTGGAGAATAAGAAGAATACTTTTACTGTGGGTCTTTTATAGGGTGTAATGTCACGTTGCTTACCTGTTTTTTTTTAAACCCATGTGACCGACTTTAGTTTTGTTACTTGAAAATTGAGTTTAGAATCCAAACTTACCAGTTTGAGTTTAGAAACTAAACTCACTCAAACAGTTTGAATTGAGAAACCAAACTCACTCAAACAGTTTGAGTTTAGAAACCAAACTTACTCAAACAGTTTCAGTTTAGAATTTAAACTCACTCATGAGTTTGAGTTTAGAATCGGAACTCAAACTACAAGTACGATCTTAGAAATAGATCATCAATTACGATCGTCCATGTTACATAGCTATCTATTTGAGACACCAATCTGAAAACTGTACCTACTATTGTTGTGTACCAATTATTTTTTCAGCGAAATATCAAAGCAAAAGCTATTTCAAGTAGATACATAGTTAGACATATAATATGGAAGATCGCAAAAACTGCTTATTGGAAATCCTATCGGTCATCAATCCCGTCCTTGTCTGTCTTATAAAATCTCACATACACAATTAGGTAAAAAAAAACTGGTTGTATTTACCTTAAGCCTTTCGTTATTAAGTGCGATGATAAGACAGGTGATGAAGGATATCGTGAACGCCCCCCAGTTTGTATTTGGTAGGTTCTTACACACCTCTATGAACGTCTGGAAACAAATCAAAGTTTCATTTAGGCTGATGTCCCGGGTAGCTCGCGAAATTCAAATTTTCTTACGTTGTTTGCAATTTGCAGGCCAATGCTAGGTTGTATACCTAGCGGACGGCCCGCAAATTGCAAAAAAACATAAGACATTTGAATTTCCCGTGCTACGCTGACGCTTTAAAACAAAACACCATTAAACATAATTTACTGTCTGATTCAAGGCTGTGCTAAATGCACAAATAGCAATGTTGCGGTATGTGCGAGCTACTTTTAAATGTATGTGTATCGCATACTTACAAATAGAACCTTGAAGTTTCCTGACAACTTGACTAGTTTGATTCCGAACAAGTCTTTCAGTTGCGAAGCCAGCACGTGGAAAGAGGCTGCCGTCGTGAACCCTGATACTAGGGGTTCGGACAGGAGTGTAGATACCGCGCCGAGGCGGAGAATCCACATTAACACCTGGGGGAAGAACGATAGGGATGATTGCTGACTAAAAAATATATGATTATGTTTAGTGTTTTGTGTCTAAATACTAACGTAGCTAAGTAAGTTCTGTATTTTTACTAACATTGTGATTTAATATAATTTTGTGTACGTGGATTATCTATTATGATTGTACTTATATGGATATTGTGAAATCTGAATTAAATGAATTTATTTATTTTATTTATTTAGTCCGTCAGTTAGATTATAACTAAAAACATTGGATACGTGTTTTTTGTTTTATCAAATTAATAAAAAATGATGAAAATAAAACGCATCAAAGATCTTCAGGACTTGTGACGTCACTTTTCGTTAAAATGTACTCAAATGTGACGTCACGCGAGTTTTCGACGCATGTTTCGTCTTCTTCATTTCTTATTTACGTAAAAAAAGAAGAAATATGTGTCCAATATTTTTTGGAAACCTGACAGACTCATTAGATTTTTTTTTGTCATCTTCCCTATTATAGCACCTAAGGGGGCGTCCATTAATTACGTGAGGTGTTCTAGGGGGGGGGGGGATCAAGCCAAATCTTACCAAATCTCACTTAGGGGGGAGGAGGGGCCTTTGCAAAATCACGTAATTATGTTTCTCGCAGGAAACGGTGTAATAGTGCGTGAAAAAATATTTCTAGTATAAAATATGGCCAAATCTGAGAAAATAGTATTTGTCGTATTCGTCCGAACTTCGCAGGGCAGCGAAGTAGCGCTAATCCAACACGTTTACAGTCCAAATAGAAGTTTTGCAGAATCTCGCGCGAGATTAGGGGAGGAGGGGGGGAGGGAGTTGAGGAAAATTTTACAATATCTCACCAAGGGGGGAGAGGGTGTCGAAAAATTCTCAAAAATGCCTCACGTAATTAATGGCCCCTTAAGTATGGACAAAAGATTGTCCGCATGTGGAGTACAACAGCAGTCGTAACGGATTATGGCATAACCAAGCGCCTCGACTGCCTCGATCATCACCTGTGGAGGTTTCCCTGAGGCAGTTGCATCTAGACTTGAACAGTATTTTATAATGCCATTGTCACATATACATGACAAGCAAGCACGTGCCCTGTAGGTCAAAAGACACAAATATGTGACGAAATGGTGAAATTGTGGCTTCGCGTGGAAGGTACGCGCGTGCGTTTGTGCTCGCGTTCAAAAGGTCAAAGAAATATTTAATTCTAATTTATAGTTGGTTGTAAGTTTGACCTGTATTTAAAGTGAGATTGAGAAAATATCAATAAATCTTTATTTAAATGAAATGGAGGAAGTCTTTTTGTTTTAATGAAATATACTTAGAGGAAAAAGAAAAACGAGACATAAAAAAAATAATGACGTTTTAGTGTAGTTACCTGAAATATTCCCACGCACAAACACACTGCAGCTAGCACTTGTAGAGGTGTATAAGACGGAATAGACTCCGTTTTTAGCAATGTTATTACTGTGAACAAAAATAAATAAATTATTGGCACATTATTATAAGAGCACTCGCTTAGCCTCGGTTGTGCTCGCGTTAGATTTGATTTTAGTAGCCTATATGTGATTGAAGATGCCTCTCATCTGTGAATGTAACTGTAACTCTTTCGTTCCAAGCTAAAATTCAAATTCCAAAATCAAACTTCTAGAGCGCCTGGCTCAAGAATTAAACAATGAACCATTCACCCAATTGCCTGGCCGTCAGAGTCTACTGAACTCGCTTCATAGACTTGAACCTTTGACCAGACAATTTAATTATTATTATTGTAAGGTCATACGCAATTACACACATTATTATGGATGATCACGCGTTGCAAATCTGAGAACCGAGTTACTCATCTCATCATATTAGGTTGCTATTGTAATTTTATTGATTGCTGTCTTCAGTTTTGTTTTTGTTCATTGAGGATCACGCATCGCATGTCTAAAAGTCAGTACTTTACTTATACAAAAAGATATCTTTTTGCTTACAAAAAATCCAAACACATCTTAAAATTCGACCAAATTGATCCAGACATTGGATTCTGGCAGTTAATGTCTTGAAGTACCTATCTGTCGAGGTACGATGTCCACATTTTGTCCGTACTGGTTTGACCGAATTTATGTCGAAACTGTGTGAATTTCGACAATTTTTACATAATAATAAATCCTACTAGCAAGAGCAACCAGTACAAAAATCTGTCAGCAAAAATCTTTTTCATAAAACAAAAGAGTACCTACTCGTATCACAAACTAAACACGGTATGACAGTCAACCCCCGCGTGATCGTGCAATGATACGATAAGCCAAACAAGGAATTGTTTCCACCAGCTGAACTGAGCCCCACAGGAACATACAATGCAGGATGTATGCAACCTTAACACGAAGCCGTAAACCAAGCATTCTGTACATCAAACTAAGTACTCGTAACTGTACGCAAAAAAATGCTGGTTTTTTTTTGGGTTAAAAGTCACGTTTTTCGGTAGGAATCAATGTAACGCACTTAAAACATTGTGCTGGTGGATGGATTGAATAGAATGGAGGTCGCGTGAAGGTGTTTAAAGTAAAAAAAACTATGAAAAAGTTTGAACTTTAACGCCCAATGTCTCCGTAAGTAGAAGGCTATTATTTCTGGGAAAGGTATGGTGTAGCACAAAAAACAACGGGCGAAAAAGTGCCTTTCGGCTCGTTATGAGCTTTTTTACACCCCTAAAAAGCCTAGACCTGTAATAATTCCTTATGGGTTGGGCAGAGGTGCACATTTCATCAATTATCTTCAAGTCCCAAGTGATTAGGCAGATCTAAGGGAAAAACGTACAAGTCCGTGATTAGACCTGTCGTGCTGTATGAATCAGAATGGTGGGCTGTGAAGAAGATGCATGAAAAACGATTGCATGCAGCAGAGATGAGAATGTTGAGACGGATATATGGAGTGACTAAAAATATATAAAGTAAGAATTGAGCATATAAGAGGAAGCTTGAAAGTGGCGTCTGCTCCAGAAAATATGAAAGGGAGTCGGTCTTGGTATGGATGGACATGTAATGAGCAGTGGCGTGCCTAGGGCTCAACAATACGGCAAGCCCATAAGGCAAGCTGACTGTTCAGAAACCCTAGCGCCATGAAGAGTAGAAGGTTATAAAGGCAAGCCAAGTTTTTAGGCTTGTATGAAAGTAACGCCACTGGTAATGAGGAGGTATGGGACACATACGTGACTAATAGAGCGATGAATATAAAATATGTTGATGGGTGGAGTAGGTACTGGAGAGAGTGAGGAAGACGAAAGAAAAGATGGATGGATTGTTCGAGGAGTAATGTGAAGGAAAAGGATTAAATGATAGCGTGTCGACTGACGGGGAGAATAGAAGAAAAAACATGTGGGACAGTTTTTGTCCATAGAAATGAAAACTAAGGGCCAGTTACACCGGTTGCGGATAAAGTGTCGGTTAGCCTATTAGGAACTTATCTGCCAGATAAACTAACTTTTTTGGTTTCACAGGTGGCGGATAGTGATATCTGGTAGATAAAGTATTAGTTATAACCAGCCTTTAAGTGGTAGATAGTATTAACTATCAGATAACTCAAATCAAATCAAATCAAATCAATTTATTTGTGAAACATAGGTTATTATGATAGATGGATCTTAAGAACTATAACTAACCGACACTTTATCCGGAACCGGTAAAACTGGCCCTAAGTATTCTATATCTGCTACGGGTTGTGCCCCGCGCACGCCTAAGTGGTGCTACGCCGTAGCGGATCGGCTACGAGTGCTACGAAGCGTTAGGTGACGGTCATGATAAGTTCCATGATTTTTGTTCAACCAAAAAGTGCTCAACGCGCCTATAGAAGTTTTTACTTCATAAACGTGTTGCGTCGAGCCCTAATAACATGGGACCGTCATAGGAAGATGACGAGTAAACCGAATCTAAGGTCATCCACTGCACATAAATCCATACTTTGTGGCTCATAAAGAAAATTAAGGAAATCCCTATTTGCACTTTATCTAACTTGGGAATTGAGCACAAGTCGTCAAGCTTCGCAATTTTTTTTTTCGGATTGGAAATCATCAAATGACTCCCACTCTGGGCGAAGTGGGAGGGAGTGTCACATTTTTTGTAGGCGAAGCACAGTTCTGCTAGCCATAGTCTAACTTAGATTTAGTAGAGCTTATGCTAGAAGTTAAGTTTGATTTAGGTAGATTGGCTCACAGCAGCAATGTAAAGAAGAAATAATATGAAAGCACAACTTAACAGTAGGTAGAGATAAGAAAATGACCTATATTCTGTAAAGTATAGTAGTTACGATTACATAGATAACTTTAAAATCAACAATATAACCTAAGCAATAGTTTCTGAAAGTTTCATAACCCTATCTCATCTAGAAGTACTAAATAAAGTCTAAAAACAATGAACTAGTAGTCAAATGTATGAAAGTTCCATGTTCCTTCCTCGCCCTTTATGTTCCGGGGTCGCGGTATCTCTTTCGAACAGTCCCACAGCCCCGGATGCTTCGCAATTGCGCTTGCGACCACTAAATAAACAACGCAGGCCTCTGATCACCCTTTCAGTATACTGACAGCTGTGGCATTTAAACTGGTTTCAAATCTACAGTAAAACAATGAAAGGTAAACTTACTGTCGGACATATCAGAATGGTTACTTCCAGTGACGGTGAGTAGAAGGGGCGGTGGATGTGGTGGAGGCGCTGAGTGTTGTGTTACCACCTGAAAATAATAGGTCGATATGTAGTTAGAAAGTATTTACAATACTCTAGCTAGTACTGTAGTAGCTACTGCCAGCGGCATCAACCGCGTGAAGTTCGATAGTCCCATGGGATCTTACTATGGGATAAATCTTATGTGTTAAACCAGATTATAAACTATCTGTGTGCTAAATTTCATCTTAATCCGTTCAGTAGTTTTTGCGCAAAAGGGTAACAAACATCTATACATATACAGGGTGTAAACCACCTCATCACAAAGCCCTCAACCAAGCATTCTGTACATCAAACGAAGTAACTTTACGTAAAAATTATTGCTGGGAAACAACTTTATTTTTTGGGGTGCAAAATCACAATCGGTGGTAAAACTAAATGTAACGCACTCAAAACATCGTGCTTATGGATGGATTGAATAGTACGGGGTTCGTGGAGGTATTTAAAGTAAAAAAAATACAATAAAAGCTTGTATTTAAAAAAAGTTGTCAAAAAGTTCCCAGGGTATGGTGTAGAACAAATGATCGCAATGACGAGGAGACCAAGTGCCTTTTGGCTTCGTTAAGTGGTGTTTTACACCCTCTATACTCATAAAACATTCGCATTTATAATATACGTAATTAGGTACTACCCCCCCGAACCTTGCTCGAGCTAGCCTGTGATCTTAAGTTTTCAACCAGCCCCTAAATAATTTCACTCAGATTCAGCCTGTCCTTTTGTTGCCCTCCGCAGCGACGCTCTAAGCCTAAGCTTGTACCCCACAGGTGCCGTTAGCGCATTGTTGCTTAGTTTGTAAGTTTTATGCCCCTGGCTGAAGGCCTTACTCTCAAGGCATCCATAGGTACCCATTTAAGAAGTCACATAACCTGATATTTACCTTTCCAGCCATGAGACAGGCTACCGCGAACGTGCCCATGGAAACGTGAGGCGAAGTTCCAAGAATAACGTACGTCAGGACCGGGAAGAATGCCATGTACAGCCCAACTATCGGAGGTACTTCTGCTAGGAGCGCGTATGCCATACCTGGGGATAAAATTTATTGATGAATATTATGAAAGACAAACGTGTGCCCCATGCCATCGGCAACGAATGAACTTTGATACAATAGGCTTAGAAGTTTTTTGTATGAAGTCGACTGGTCTAACTTCCGCCGTGCGATTACATGAGCTAAACGCGAGTTTTATAATAACTAAAAGTATATGATTCACTGCTATAAACAACACCAGAAAAATATATGATATTCTTCAGGATATATGCTAGCATGATACTGTTTTGAAAACATAATACAATTAATTTGGCTCGATAAAAAGAAATCACGAACTTATCTCTAAAAATATCTTTCAAACAATAAAAAACATACTAATATGCATGCGATCATTCTGATTTTTTGGCAAATAACTCTACAAGCAATATATTAGCATGATACTGTTTTAGTTTTTTAATCCAATTAATAGTTTTTTTGTAAATCGATCGAAACCACTCATTTCGCGCTATTTGGCCCGCAGTGGCTGACGTAACAACCACTTTGTAGTGCTAGCTGATTAGAACTTTATTCTAACAGCATTTCAAACGAAGTTTGAACCACCACAAATAGAGTTGATAATTTAGCTCGTTTAAGCGCCTTAAGGCGGAGGTTTCGTGAAAACGGTCCAAAAGGCGGTTTTTAAAAGCAGCGTATCTCTAAAACTGTAAATAATTTCGACAAATAAAAATAACTTTATATTTTGAAGTCCTTTTGCATACACTGATGGAACTCAAAACATAATTTGACAAACTTTAATGCACCAAAAAAATCTTCAAACATACCTCTTAATTTTCTTTACAAGCAGTTTAGCCATTTATTGACAATGATAATTATAATTAAAAATATAACATAAAATTTCAAATGCTAAACTACATCGACTGATGGATTAATTATTATTAAATAGTTAAGTTCTAGTTTTAAATCGATCGAAAATACTCATTTCGCACTATTCGGCCCGCAGTGACTGAAGTAACAATCACTTTGTAATGCAAGCTGATTAGAACTTTATTCTAACAGCATTTCAAACAAAGTTTGAACCACCACAAATAGAGTTGCTAATTTAGCTCGTCTAAGCGCCTTAAATAGTTTTCTTTCAAGTTACTGTTACACGCATTTAACATCTATGCTAAAGTCCATTCAGCAAAACTTTGATAGCTTATATCTCGGAAACGTGACACTTTAGAACATTTTGTCTCAGACAAAACTTGTTTGTATTGATTTAACATATAGGTATCTCAGATCATAGAAACAACAGATAGGTATTATGCGTAGCCGCAACTTTGAAAGTAATTAAAATGGTGGAAGTTAGATCGGCAATCAAGTTCAAACCTCTTTCATCCCCGAGACAACTTTTCTCCATACAATGAAAGCAAAAGTGCGCGAACGAACATTCGGATTTCATGGAAATAATAAGATACCTGATTGTAATCAGTTAAACCGTTTCCATGTCGATAAGTATGGTCACTTCATTTGGTCATAAGAACTTCGTTCATCCCTTACCTTGTGGTATATGCATGACGGCCGTGGTAGCGCCAGCCACCAAGTCGCCAATCAGGTGTTTCTTTAAACTGTATTTTGGCAGCCATCGTATCAGAGGGATCGAGTTCAGCAGGCATTCACCAAAACCACAATTCTGTACTACTTTCTTGCAGCGCTGGCTCACTGTGAAAAAGGAGAAACGTATTAATGTATAAGATGGGACGGGAATTTTCCCGACAAGAGAGAGATCAGACAGGGAGAGATCAGGGCTAACGGCTTTCCGAAGCACGGGGGTGTTACAGTCACACCACCGACTTTCTGAGGGCTGCAGTGCATTTCTCAGGCATTTGGATTTGAATAATTATGTTTTTCTGGGAAGCGTTGCCTGGCCATAGTCACAGATTACTGTGCCATAGTGGCCAATCTAGCCCTCTACCTGCTGGTTGACTGATATATAATTTTACCATATACTAATCAACTGATCATATTGCAGTTTACTGCTGGATATAGGCCTCGGCAAAGCTGCGCCAGAACACTCTAACCGCCTCATTCCAATAAACCTTTTAAGATGTATCTAGCTGCGGGTATCTAACGCTGCGCTTGTAGACAAGCGGTCTCCACTCCATCACAGTTATACACAAACGCTCGATTCGATTTCGATTCGGAAAGTCATATTTATGTCTATCTCGCTCGCTTTCATAATGCCAAAAAAAGACAAACATACGACTTGTGAAATCGAATCGGAATCGTATCGAGCGTTTGATTAACTATGCAGTACGGAGTCGTAGTTCCTTCGACAAACCTGGCTGGCACACTATCACTTCAGATTTTTACTCTACAAGCTAAGTGAGAACTTTTTCGGTTAATTTTACCTTGGTCCGTCATTTTTTTTTCTGGAACAAGCCCGCCACACTATTTCCAAACCACTGTAACTCCTGACAGCCAGAATCAACAGTGGCGACCATCAAAAAAGCACCGAGACAATGAAGCTCGACAAAGTCCCAGAGAAGTAATTTAACTGTCTTGGCCCTTGGACCCGCCCAACATTATTATGGTTCGTGCCGATACGAGGTGAAAAATAAATGGTTTACAGAATAAAGTCGACCAATTTCAATCACAATGCGAATGTGAAGCCCCAACACAGGATATGCCACACCATTTCTACTGCCCGTCGTGCACAACTAAGGGTCGCCAATAGCAAATAGACTTCAACCGGCGACGCTTGCAGTTGTGGCGTCGGTGGCTGGCGCACATTTACGCGGCATACCACAACTGCTAGCGTCGTCACCCGTCGACGGCAGTCGAAGGTGGCGACGACGGCTGCAGTTTTCGTGCCGTTGGCAACGTGCCGCTTGTCTATAAGAACGCTTACTGCAGCCTCCACAACATGATTGATGTAAATGACAGAGTTGGCCAGGTCGCAACGTACTGGTCGGAAAAAATCTAGACAGAAGAAGAATAACGGAACTTACGCGGGGTTTCAGGTAATTTATATTCAGCATCTTTATTGAGGGTATCCTGGTGATACACGCGTCTGACTATGTTGAGTTGCTGTATACTTGCCCTTGGCGTAACCGTGGCCCTGGGAACAAACATGGCAATTAAGATTATTCAGGTGTATTCAAGAATGGATCGCAGGTTGTAGATCGCTGGAATCGCGATCTAGCTATGAAGACTTTGTATTTATAAATCTAAGTTTCATTTGAATTATATTTTTACATTTGTAATTCAAGATCTTGACTGAATTCGGACTTAATAGAGCCTTTGATCATGAAATCATGATACATCTGAAATTGTCATACTAACGTTAGCTCTTTTGTAAAGGGTCTTGGTCAAATTGTGTGCAAATCCAACGGAATTGGTATGTATCAAATCATAGCTCACAATTCGTTCTTCAATTCATATTGTGACTAATACCAAGGAGACAAAAGCAAGAGAATGATGATACCAAAGCTGCCGGCGACCAGCCAGAGACTGTAGCAATACGGCCAATTTCATGTATTTTGTCCAAGATTTGACTACAACAGTCATTTGATTTTAAAGTAGATAGATTAAGCACACAGTAATCAATGCGAGCTAGGCAAATGAGGTCCTAGAATCGACTTAATTAGTTTGAATAAAGGGCCAAATCTTTACAAAATTCAGAAACAGGCAGTATTTTTCTCAAGTAGCTTTATTTCTATTCTCCTACGACTTGTTATTTTAGAATTGAAGTCTAATTGTATAGTGGTCTCATGCCCGGGGTTCATAGAAAAATGCCCACGGTCCTTTATTCTACGGAAACGTCTTCTAAACATTGATAACTGCAGTTTAGACGAAGGTAGTTTATTCTCTTTGAAGTTCGAAATACGGCCGATTATTGTTTACGTCGGAGCGGAATATTTTAAATGAGTGTATAACATTACCAGCCATTCTAATTGGTGAGTTTAGCACATTTTAGTGTAGCGTTCTCACATTCCACGAATAAACGAAATCATTTTGTAAGTGTATGTAAGTATATGTAACATAGTTAAACCTTTGTCTTAGTCAAACCGTAAAAGATTATCTTTTGAGAAGAACAATGAAGCTGATGAAGATTTCAAGTAAAGTTTCTTTGTGATCTTATTCTATTCACAGAATGTACAGACAGTAATTGCATTCATTATATATCCGTCGCGCGTTTGACACTCAATAAAAGTGGTAACAAATTAATGCAGCCTTCCGAAAACATAAGATACTTTTTATCCCGGTAGTAAGATCCTATGGGACAATAATCAAACTTCACGCGGGCGAAGCCGCTGGCAGAAGCTAGTAAGGATATAAGTAACTTAATAGGTAGCTATTGTTCCCAATGATTATTTAGGTACTAAAAGTTTCCCTTATTCTAGACCTTACTACAACAGGATCCTACTCATAATATAGGCTGATGATAAATCTATCCTGATCCAAACTGGCTAACTCGGAACGTTGGAGGAATGATCTCTTTCTATGTACATTTGCTAAGAAGGCCAGAAGCTAAGCAATAATAACTATTGATTGAAAACAACAAAAAGAGGACGGCCCATTTGGACCAAGAAATACGATACAATACTATTTCAATCATTTGGAACATCTAAGACTTAAAAAAAGCTGAACAAGTTACCACAAAAGAGTACCTACGTATGCACAACTATTTTAGGTTAAAAACTAAGAGTACTTTACATTAGCCCTTTACAAAGATATAATACTTTACTCTAGTATTGATATCAGTCTAAATAATTAGCTGATTAATTCATAAAATGTTACAAACATGCAATTTGTTTATTGTTTACAAGGATTCATGACAGCAACGCGAATATGGTGTTGACTTGACAGTTATTGAGCCACAGATTACTTTTACCCGATATAGGTAATTACGATATTAAATAGATAGTACGTACCATGTACGTACATATAGATTTGTTGATTATTTATGGACGGTTTTGTGGTTTTGGCTTCGCACGCGTACGGTTAGATAATAATTGTTCTACGAGATCAAACTACTGGAATAAAATGTCCTCATATGTATTAATTCACTAACTATATGTGCTAAATTTCATCTAAACCTGTCTAGTAGTTTTTGCGTGAAAGAGTAGCAAACATACATCCATCCTCACAAACATGAAATTAATGCAGTGGGCAGTACTATCCATGAATCTTTCGCTAGTAACTTTACTTTGCTGTGACAAAGATGATGATGGTACGAGTATTTTGGCATTCATCATCTGCTTATAAATAAATAATAATAAATAAATATCGCTGGACTTTAACACACAGCGCCACCTAGTGCCACACTAAGCAAAGCTTGTGTCGTGGAAACTAGATAGTTGATATACTACATATATACTTTTTTTTTTTGTTTGTAAATACATACTTATTATACACATGAACATCCATGACTCGGAAACAAATGTCCGTGCTCATCACACAAACATTTGCTCCTACTGGGATTCGAACCCAGGACCCTAAGAACGTAAGGCAGCGTCACTACCACTACGCCAATTGGGTCGTCAAAATTATACCCTTCATCTGCTTATACCCTTTTTCTAACTGTGTTAGTGTCGACTTCCATTCTAATCGGATGCAGCGGAATACCAGTATTTTACATGGAGCGACTGCCTATCTGACCACAACAACCCAGTTAGTACTGGGTAAATGATAGCCTTGGTAAGATTGCCAGACTTTCGGGCCACGTTATCGGTAACGACTGTCAAAGATGTACAAATGACAGCCGGGACTAACGGCTTAACGTGCATACCGAGTAACGGAGGAAACTCGGTATGTAATGGGTGGTCACCCATCCACAGACCAACCTAGGCAAGCGCAGCCGTACCTGATTCGAGCGGCTGTATTATTTAGCCACAATGCTCCTCAGGGCAATTAAATATCAGATGAATATAGTCCAGAGTTATTATCAGCCTAGATATCAGGAAAATTCCACCGTGAAACCTTGTTTCATCCGCTAAAGATAGGTTTTGGCGGTGATTGCAATGATTTGCAATATGCCACGCTTACTTAGGGCGATTGCAGACATTCACTCAAGCAAAACATGATGTTTATTTATCTCCGTTTTAGGTATTTATTTATTTTCAAGATCTTTTATTGTGTACTTTTTTATTGATTTATTATAAACTAGCTGATCCGTGCAACTTTGTCTGCGAGTGAGGGTTAGTTTTTTTTTTTAATAAAAAGTATCCTATGTTACTTCTAATACCTCCAAGAATATTTCAACAAAGTTTCATGATAATCGGTTGAGTAGTATTCGCGTGAAAGCGTAACAAACAAACTTACATTTACATTTTTAATATTAGTAGGATAATGTTTATTGCAAAAAGGTTTTTACAAACACTTTTACACGACTTTATTTTTACTATATTTGGCCTGTGGAACCTGAGTACCTGACTAGTCTTTGAAGAAACAGTCAACAAACTCATGCATGCAATGCAGAGGCCATACAGCCTCTTTGGGTGCGGAACTGTTCGAAAGAGATACCGCGGCCCTGGAACAAAAATGGCCAAGAAGGATCATGGATGAGTTTTAGTCAGTACAAAGACACTCCCTTCCGCTAAGCCCAGAGCGGGACCAGTCATTTGATGATTTCCAATCCGGAAATAAAAACATAGACTCTTTTGTGGTCCAATCTTGGTCAACTCACAAGAGGACTATGCAGAATAGTGTCTGAGATGGTATTTTGAAGAAAGAACACAAAACAAGAAAGATTGATTAAAAAATTAAAGGAAACTTGGTTTTTGAGACGAATCTAATGATATATTAACGGTTAAAATCCATCCAGCCTTTTGGGACATATTATGACGTTCTAAAGAAGTTTACAAAGAAACACAAGATATGCGCCCCTTCCTTGGAAGTCGGGTAAAAACATTCAAATCAAGTAGTTAAATTTCTGTAAATAAGTAAAACAAAAACTTGCCAGTTCTCATTAACATCGTCGTCATCATCACGTAACAGAGGTTCCTGTTCATCATTATTTTCAAAATCACTATCGAATATTAAAAACGTCTTTTTCATACGCATTTTTAAATGAAAACTTTGAAATTATCGCATAAGTTAGGTGTGAAACCTAATTATAATTAATGTTTTTTAAACTTGTAATTGTTTATTATAATTTTTCACCAAATTGTTACTCTTTACACGTCAGAAAACCACAGTTCACAGATTGTTTTTTAATATTTCAGGTACTAACAGGATAATTAAACAAAAAAACAACGGGAAAGTTAGCTACAAAGGATCACTTGCTATTTTTATAAATTGCTCATTTAACACCACTTAAAAAAAACTATATTTTCAGTGACACTTTTCCCACTTCTTTTTACAAATTGTAAGAACAAATTAGTTCAAATTATTGTAATATTTTTTTAAATTATTATTATTGTAATAACTTTATGGACGTTTAATAACCCAATCGGTTAGTTCGGAACTGAGTCTAGTTGGCCGATAACGCAAGTGGACATGGCCGGGCGCTCAACGATTGGGCACTTTTTAGAGAAATTCATTTTAAAATGACCTCGCACTGATGAAATAAATACAGTAATTGAAATTTCAGAACAGCTCTAAGAAGCCTATTTACTGCCGTGTTCTTATTGAAAACTGTAAGAAGAAGTTGCTTAGAAATTAAGAGTAAAAATTAATTTAGTAAAACTATAGTTTATTTTCACATCTACCTTCATATTTTGTAGATGAAATACGACATCAAAGACTGATGATGATTTTAAAAGAGTACGTATTTGTTTGTAAGCTAGTATCTAATCCCCGAGGCAAAGGAACCAACTCAAATAAAAATTTCACAATTTTTGCGGACGTACTCGCGAGTGAAGTGCATTGTAATAATAATACATTTTATTTTAACAACAATCTATAGATGTTGTAACGTTTGTGCTCTAGATTTTATTGCGTGAATGTAATAAACAAGCTAAGTCAATTTTTACACGACTAGGTACCAAGGAAGTGTTGTTTTTCGCGCGTATTTTGCATGTTTCATTTTTGTAAATTTCTTTATAACTTCGTATGAATGAAATGAATTGGCGTCGAAAGGATTTGGACGATGTCTCAAAAACCGAAATGTTCTTACATAGGTGTAAAAGAAAAGGAAAACAAAATGGCGGGTGCTAAATGGTAAGTCGTAATTTTTTTTTTCAACCTAACCTCTCGCGGTAGTAGGGTATCAAAATCGAGAAAATTAAAAGGAAAGGTTACACCATAGATATAATAAAGATTTATGTGGGTTACACGTATTTAGTATTTACATTGTGTACAATTTGTAGGCGGGTTTTTTGATTATTTTAATTAAATGTTACTTGTTGTTGCTGGAAGCTGAAATAAAAATATGTATCATCTTGAAGGAATTTGTGGATACAGAGTTAAATTAACTATAGTTAAGAGAACTCCGCGAACGTGATAGCATCTAAATATAATAAAACAAAAAAAAAATACTTGATAGCTGTCATTTTTTTAGGATCAATGGTGAATTGTTATTTCTTGTTTATACAAATACCTACTACGAAACCTTGTCGCTGTCTACCGGTTGACGAAAAGGTGTTGATAATTAAAATTGCTCTCAGTTAAAATACCACTGTTACAAATTAAAAATTGGTACGGTAGTATAAGCATCGGGGTGCCGTGTCCCTGACCTGTTATCACTCCTTATCACTTACTTCTGGATAGTCACGTGATGTCGGTAGATATTCTAACATAACTTATTTAAGTAGGTACTTATAGTTATAGTGTAATGACCCTAAAACCTTTTTTTTCAACAAAAAAAAAAAATTGCGGCAAGTTTCATTTCACCATACAAAACCGGCGAAGTGCGAGCCGGAATCGGGCAAGACGTTTGCCTGCCGTACTACCGTAGTAGAGGAGCCCCCTTTAATTTTTTATCTATACTAATATTATAAAGCTGAAGAGTTTGTTTGTTTGGTTTGTTTGAACGCGCTAATCTCAGGAACTACTGGTTGGAATTGAAAAAATCTTTTTGTGTTGGATAGTTCATTTATCGAGGAAGGCTATATATCATCACGCTATGACCAATAGGAGCGGAACATAAATGAAAAATGTTGCATAAACGGGGAAAATTTATTCCTTTGTGAGCTTTTTCTCTCATATATGTGACGTAGACGAAGTTGCGTGGGTCAGCTAGTTTTTCATATTATTTGTTGAGCGGCAACAGAAATGTAACACATTCTGTGTAATTTTGAACTGTCTACCTAATACGGATTCATGAGATACACTCCGCTGACAGACAGACGAACGGACTGCGGAGGTTTACTAATAGAGTCTCGTTGGTTACCCTTCGGGTACGGAACATAATAAACAAATTATCTAAAACTCGCTGACCCACGCAACTTTGTCTGCGTCACATAAGAGAGAAAAACGCAAGAAAAAAACGTCCTCGTTTTTGCGACATTATTCATTCCTGCTCCGCTCCTAATGATTGTAGCGTGATGTTATATAGCCTAAAACGTTCCTCGATAAATGGACCTGGAGTTCCTGAGATTAGCGCGTTCAACCAAACAAACAAACAAACTCTTCTGCTTTATAATATTAGTATAGATATAGATTTTGTAATACAGTTTAAATTAGACCTTCAACAAATGAAAATTCATTACCTACTTGTTTGCGTAACTGTGGTCCCAGTTTTGAAGTGGGACAAGTTGCCCTCTAATGTTTTTGAAAACGTGCAATTGGTCCCAGGTCCCCAGGACTCAATTTCGAAGTGGGGCAACTTGCCCCCTAATCTTTTTGAAAAGGTGCAATTGTTTACAGACCCCATATTCACAACGCTTCGATTTGATTTCGATTCGGGAAGTTGTATGTCTATCTCGCTCGTTTTCGTTATGCCAAGAAAACGATAGACATACGACTTGTCGAATCGAAATTCATTCCGAGCGTTTGGTGAATACGGGGGGAGGTCCCAGTTTTGAGTTGCCGCCTATTAACCTTTTTCAAAAGGTGCAATTGGCCGCTGGTCTCAGTTTCAAAGTGGGACAAGTTGCCCCCTAGCATTTTTGAAAAGGTGCAATTGGCCCGCGGTCTCAGTTTTGAAGTGGGACAAGTTGCCCCCTAACCTTTTTGAAAAGGTGCAATCGGTCCCACCTCCCCAGTTTCGAACTGGGACGAGTTGCCCTTCGGAGACTCCTTTCATGGCTCACTGAAGCGTTTACATTTATTTATGATCAAAATATTATGAAACTAATTTAAATACTTTACTAAAGTCAGCCATCATTATCATCTAAGTAGTTATATGGTTGCCGATAATGAGTTAAACATGTGCCGATTGAACATAGGTACCTTTTCGGTGTTGTAATTATTTATTTAGATGACATGAACCTTACTCGTGAATTAGAAACACCTTGTATGCTATAGTTATATGCTATGTATATAAGTATATACAGGGTCGGCAGGGCCGTCAACCAAGCATTGTGTACATCAAACTAAGACCCAAGTTCACCAAAAAGATGACGCTCTGATTGTTTAAAAATAGCTGTTTAAAACACATTTGTGTATGCAAAAATGTCACAGTGACAGCTGTTTTAGATAATCAGACTGTTATCTTTTCGGTGAACATTGACCTAAGTATTTTAGGCAAAAATAATTGCTGGGAAAACATTGTGCTGGTGGAAGGATTTGAATAGTACAGGGATCGTTGAGGTGTTTAAAGTAAAAATCCTACATTAAAATCATAATTGTATTCGGAAACTTTGACCCTTAATATCTCCGTAACTAGAAGGTTCCCAGGTATAGTCTACAGCAAAGAAGATATCGCAATGACGGGGAGAACAAGTGCCTTTCAACTTCATTAAGGGTCTATTCATACCCTTTATTTCCTTAAACAAAGGCTATCTAGGATGCCGTGTTCCAGTGCATCAAACACAAATATTGCAATAACCCACTGGCACGATTTGATACAGAGTTCATAGATAATAATGGTCACATGATTGAATAATTAATTGAAGTTTGTGCAGTATTTATCAGTTTATAATAATGACGTCATTATTCACGATTTATGTCGATATGAGAGCTTTCACGTGATGTTATTTGTACCTTGTACCTAAGAGTAAGTGTAGACTAAGAACACAACACAAATCACAGGAACTAAAAACACCTTCATAAAGGCTACAGAATTATAAGTGTTACATGTTGAATTGGTAACAAAATCAAATATGTAACACTTATAAATGTGTTTTCAATGTGTTCACCCAAAACAGTTACCAAAGTGTACTTAACCGTCACATATCTTTAACAGATATAAAAGGTTTAACAGTGTTAATAAGTGTTTAACAGGTAAACTCAGCTCATTGGATTTGACGACTCGAATGGCGTAGTGGTAGTGACGCTGCCTTACGTTCTTAGGGTCCTGGGTTCGAATCCCGGTAGGAACAAATGTTTGTGTGATGAGCATGGACATTTGTTGCCGAGTCATGGATGTTTGTATGTATAATAAGTATGTATTTACAAACAAAAAGTATATATGTAGTATATCAACTATCTGGTGTCCACGACACAAGCCTTGCTTAGTGTGGCACTAGATGGCGCTGTGTGTTTAATGTCCAGCGATATTTATTTATTTATTTATTTATTTGGATAGCCGAAATCTAGTCGCAGTCTGTTGGAAAACTGATTATTTCAGTTAAGTACACATATTAACACTTATTAACACATATAAAAGGTTACAGTTTGATTAGGTAACATTATTGTATCTGTAACATCTAAAAGTGTTTTTCTGTTGAACCTGTTTTAAAACAGTGTTAAAAACACATTATTATTACGGTTACAGTTTGAGTCCCTGATCCCGCCAATAAGCCCTGAAGGGATTGGCAGAGATAAACCCAATATAACACTCTCTTTTCCAGTAATGTTTTGTCTCATGTAACAGAGAGCGAGCATATGCCATCAACCGGGCTCAATTTAGACTCGCTGGCTGCTTCTGAGAAATATCAGATATGCAACCACGATAGCATTTTGTCCAACCTAGGACTCGAACCCAGGATCTTATGCTCAGCAGTCGTACTCGTGACATTACCTATATGGGTTTACCCTATTATACTTACACTAGCTGACCCAAGCAACTTCGTCTGCGTCACATAAGAGAGAAAAACGAAAGGAAAAAAAAATTAAAGAAAAATATCCCCGTTTTTGCAACATTTTTCATTGCTGCTGCGCTCCTAATGGTCGTAGCGTGTTATATAGCCTAAAGCCTTCCTCGATAAATGGACTATCCAACACAAAAATATTTTTTCAATTCGAGCCGGTAGTTTCTGAGATTAGCGCGTTCAACCAAACAAACAAGCAAAGTCTTCTGCTTTATTATATTAGTTAGTACAGATATTATAATATTATAAGCATAGATAGAAAACATGAGGAGTTAACCATTAAAAAATTGCTGATTAACAAGAATTTAAAAGACCAAGCCAAGACCATCACTTCCTGCCTTATTTTTCAAATGCAAAATGAAGTCTGTGTCTGAACTGGTTGTTATTGGCTGATTAACCCAATACTATAGGTAAAACTTTAGACTTTAAAAGGCTTTTACCAAACCATAAAAAAGTAACCCGATTAAAACCCTTAAAAGGGTAACTTCAGCAAGACATCATCATCGCTATAATTGCCAGAATGCTTGTTCCAGCCACTGATGAGCGTGATACTCTGAGTGCGGGTGTCACCCAGGAATAAGCATCTTGGAAATAACGCCTGACAGTATAATTTCAAGTCTAAATGCGCCTCCCTTAACTGCGAAGGCAATGTTTGACACTTAACACACAATGCTATAATCATTTTGTCAGGCGTGATCACCCTTGCGTTTTAGTACGTTGCTATGATATTTTTGACAGGCGTTCTGATCGATTTTAATTTTATGACCCGTCTAATAAAATACTTATTATAAAATATGGGCTATTGTTTGCACCTAGAAAGAAGGAGTTCTTTTATTTACTTCTTGTACAGTTATTTTCTTTCTGTATAAAACAAGTGAGTGATGTGTGTCTGGTTTAATGGTACAAAATTAACATTACCTGTATAAAAAAAAAATAGAAATAAAATAAAATGTATAAAGGGTATAAAAAACCTCTTAACGAATCCGAAAGGTTCTCCACATCATAGCGATTTTCTTTTTTGTTCTACACCTTACCTGAGAACCTTCTAGTTACGGATATATTGGGGGTCAAAGTTCCAACTTTTTGACAAGTTTTTTTTAAATACTAGTTTTTGTTGTAAGCTTTTTAATTTAAACACCTCCACGACCTCCGTACTATTCAATCCATCTATCAGCACAATGTTTTGAGTTCGTTACAAAGTACGTATTAAAAAGTCGTTTCCCAGCAATAATTGATACACAAAGTTACTTAGTTTGATCAGGTTTGATGTACCTAAGTACAAAATGCTTGGTTGACGGCTACGTGATGAGGTGGTTTACGAAAACGGCGTTGCAAAATATACCTCAATTTCTGTGATTTGAGATCTTACTGTGTCATTTTGTGGACTAGGCAGAGCAGACGAGGAGAAAGGAGTATGGAAGGAAGCTTTAGCGTAGCAGGTGGCTTTTTTTTTTTTTAATACTTTTCGGGAAACTTACAGCTAACAAAAACAATGCTCTTAAATTACACGGATTCGAAGGCCATTTACAAGTTTTCTTCCTACCCTAGGGCAGCCGCAGGTATCGACCGCGGCCCCGGAACATCCATCCTAAAAAAAAAAAAAAAAATGGGGCAGCCGCAGGTAGGTACATATCCGGATATCTTGATTTTTACATGGGATAAAGGGATCAATTACAGTTTACGATCGAGTTTTCATCTTTTTTTATATTAAGGGAAAAGCTGTCCATGTAAATAAAAGAAGAATCTCATTTACTCAACAGCTGTAAGCAGTGGGTACTTGTCCGATAAAGATGTGAAACACAAGTTTATCTGTGTTCAAATCAGGTATCAAAGACGTCCATTTACCAAAGTATCTGATAACAGACGCATATTGAGAATTTAATCTTTATCGCGGACTTATGTCTCGTGAGTCGTGCCTAGCGTACAGGTGCCTATACTGTAAGGTATTATGTTTAAGATCGTATCTTTGACTTTGATCTTCTTAAGTTAGTATCGGTTTTTCCTCGTGCCACGTGCTATGCTGCTATCGAAGCACCTTAATTGAGTTACTCATTAACATACATAAATAATCTTCTTGCTATTGACAATACAATTAAAACAGACCCAATTCTCTTTGGGGCCGCCGCGATTCTCTCGCTCTTGTAGACGGCGCGAAAGTGTATAGAAAAACGTGGCAAGGACGTTAATATCGCCGCGATTCTCTGGGTCGTGAAGGTGAGGCGGTACCTATTAGCTTCATGATTGAAAAATTTACTTAAGGCGATTATATGAGCTAAACGCGAGTTTTATAATTACTAAAAGTATATGATTCACTGCTATAAACAAGACCAGAAAAATATATGATATTCTACAGGATATATGCTAGCATGATACTGTTTTGAAAACATAATACAATTAATTTGGCTCGATAAAAAGACATCACGAACTTATCTCTAAAAATATCTTTCAAACAATAAAAAACATACTAATATGCATGCGATCATTCTGATTTTTGGCAAATAATTCTACAAGCAATATATTAGCATGATACTGTTTTAGTTTTTTAATCCAATCAATAGTTTTTTTGTAAATCGATCGAAACCACTTATTTCGGGCTATTTGGCCCGCAGTGGCTGACGTAACAACCACTTTGTAGTGCAAGCTGATTAGAACTTTATTCTAACAGCATTTCAAACGAAGTTTGAACCACCACAAATACAGTTGCTAATTTAGCTCGTCTAAGCGCCTTAATCAACCACAGATATCATATGGACAATCAATTAACGCAATTAATTGATTAATTGTCAAAATACTCTTCCTGACGTTGTCCCTATCTATTTGGGGTCGGCGGAACACGTTTACTTCTTCTATTCTGTCAGATGTCACGGCATCATTTACTCCTTTCTACTTCCCATCATTCATCACACAATCCATCTTTTCCTTTCTCTCCCTCGCCATTCATCAACTAACGTAATAAATATTGCTGAGATACCTACCTATTGTGAAAATAAAGTATAAATATAGTATATATAAAGTATATATCTATACTAATATTATAGCAGAAGAGTTTGTTTGTTTGTTTGGTTGAACGCGCTAATCTCAGGAACTACCGGCTCGATTTGAAAAATTCTTTTTGTGTTGAATGAATAGTCCATTTATCGAGGAAGGCTTTAGGCTATATAACATTACGCTACGATTATTAGGAGCCGAGCAGGAACGAAAAATGTTGCTAAAACGGGGATTTTTTATTCTTTCGTTTTCTCTCTTATGTGACGCAGACGAAGTTGCGTGGGTCAGCTAGTATAGTATAAAGTAGATATGGGTGTATCTAAACAGACTCTTCACGAGGACGCCATCCAAGCATTCTGTACACCAAATTGTGTAACTCTACGCAAAAATGATGGCAGGAAAATGACTTTTTTTTGGGATGAAAAATCACGTTTGTTAGTAGGACTCGGTCATGAAGGTGTTTAAAGTAAAACCATATTGTATTTAGAAAATAGCTGGAATAAAAAAAAAACCCTGCAATTCGTTAAGAGGCTTTATACACCCTTTATGTATGAATGGTAGTGCAGAGAATGAATGCCAGTTAGCTCATTTATATCCACAATGAGACACTGCAGTAATGAAGCACATACATCCTGTTTGTTACAGACAGTTGCATGCAGAAACAATAATTTATTCTAGGTATAGTAACATTGTTCTTGTCTTTGTTTTTGTATTTGTAACACTTATTTATTATGGTGTGCTGTCCAGCTGCCTGACCTCCTTTAGAGTATATATGTTCTGTGTGCCTGACATTCAAATGATAATTATTCTTCAGGGTGAGGCGCGAGAAAATTCTCAATTTAAAAATAAATTTCCATTTATTATCGTCGGATTTTCTTGAAGTCCTTCGAGGTTCGAGGCATTAAATAATTATCTATGGACAAAAAATAATTATCTATGGACAAAGTATAGGTAAGCATATCAAACGTGATAATTCAATGTATCTTCATAGTCAGTCGTGGCACTGTTTTCAAAACAAGAGTCTATCATTATTATCTTAGCCAGACTGCACGTGCATGTGCATACGAGTACAAATATAACCGTTTATGTGTTTCTAGACTGGTCCATCTATTCTGATTTTACCGGCTCTATCTATAATCTACTTAAAATCTCAATTCCGCTGACAGACAACACGTAACGCCTAAACCGCTGAATCTAGATAGAAGCTGGAAATAATGTAGCAAGGTACACACCGCCACAGCGACATATCAATCTATATGTCACCGTAAAATTGTCAAACACGTTAGATTGTAGTCTCTCTAGCGATATTGTGAACTCTCGTAATATTGTCAACTGAACATACGGAAGTATCTCTGCCCCCATAATCGGGACTTAGGGCACCCCCCTGTTAGGTTAGTTAGGTTCTTTTAAACCCTGCATTCGGAAATACCCGCAAAGCGGGGTTCCGTCGACTACGCTTTTGAGAGGAATATTAAAGTGTTTTAAGGTTCTCAGGAATGGTACATTATCTTTTCATGAGAGTGGTAACATTGGGCAAGGGGGACCCCTCCTTCCCTCCACATCGTGAGTTGACTACCATCGCATGCATTTGACGAAAAATAATGCGTTTTATTGTAAGCAGTATGTTCGTTTGACAATATTTCCAGAGTTTACAATCTCTCTAGTTAACAATCTAACGTGTTTGACAATTTTACAGTGACATATATATTTTCGTACAATGAGACATCCGTTAAAACTAGTTTTGTATTGATTGGTCGTCGGAAAAGGAACTGTTGTATGCACGACAAAAGTTCCTTTTCTGACGAAAGTTTAGCAAACAGCACGAATTATAAGTTATCTACTTACTCACATTAGGCTAAGAATTAGCACTTTTTGAACGTCAAAGATGACATAAGACATTCCCGCAAAACCTTCGCCCTTCGCCATTGTCTAGTAGTTTAGCTGGTAAGAAAAAGTGGCAGAAAACTACTCGTAGTCTATAAATGTATCGGCTGCCCGAATTCGAATAGTACGAGTATTTCGAGCAACCGCATACGGGCTAACGACCACTTGTAGTAGGGTAGATGACAGAAAAAAGAACTATTTAGTCCGTCAGTTGGATTATCAAAAAATATTTGACCCGTATTTTTTCTTTTGTTACGAAAACCAAAATTAACGAAAATACGAAGCTTTTAAAATTCTCAATACGTCACGCTGTGGTATATTTTTAGTGCGTTCTGACGTCGCGAACCCATTATCCCATTTACAAAAACAATAAATACGTGTTCATTGCTTTTCTATACTTTATCTGACGGAGTAAGGTCCATGTTCACCAAAAAGATGACGGACGATTATCTAAAAACAGCTGTTTAAAACAAATTTTTGTACGGGAACATGTCACATTGACAGCAGTTTTTAGATAATCGCGCTGTTATCTTCTCGGTGATAAATAGATCTGCAATTTATTTATGGTGTACAAAGATTTATTTATTCTGTAAAACTTACCATCCATTGGGATCCAGTTTCTCCTTCTCCCAATCAGCTGCTTTATCACCGTTCCTCATGTTTTTATCACTTATTTATCTTTTCTCACCAAAGTTCCACTACATTGTTACACATTACGCTTAAAATATTTACTTTTTAAGTAATAATGCTAATAAAATAATCACTTTTGTCACCTAAAATAAGTTTATGTAAGTATAAAGTAACTCTGTTGTTTTGTGTAAGACGTTTAAGCAGTGGACTGCGTCGGATACCATGGCCATTCATGCAGTTGAAGTGCAGGGCGGGAGTCTTGACATAGAGATATGACCTTTCGATCGCTAAATGATCAATGAAAAATTCGTTTGCAATAATGATGCTTGCGAGAAACGCATCTTGGATGTGGAGGAGTTTAGTTTCCCGCAAGCATCGTTACTGCAACCGAATTTATTCGGTAGTAAATAGCGATTTTAAAGTTAGCGATTTTGTCGTTATCGGTGTCGAGACCGGTCCTGCAGTCTCGACAGCGATAGCAACAAAATCGCTAATTATTAACTAATAAATTCGGTTGCAATAATAACGCTTGCGAATAATTAGTCTCTACATCCTAGATGCGTTTCTCGTAAGCATAATTATTGCAACCCAATTAATTCGTTAGTAATCAGTGATCGAAAGTTAGCGATTTTGTCGTTATCTATCCGGGCCCAGCCTGCACGCTAATTATATCATCGTTACTTTTAAATTTATATTCATTATATTCTGTTACAGCGGCAACAGAAAACACATTCTGTGATAATGTTAACTGTCTACCTATTAGGATCATGAGATACAGTCGGCTGACAGACAAACAGACGGACAGCGGAGTCTATCACGCGTTCGTTACCCTTTGGGTACCCGAAGATTTATACTTTGGAAATTCCAGATTTTTAAGGCCACGATAAGGAAAATGTTTCATTGTCATCACCAAGTTCTTTCATACAATGGCTGTATTTTTGGCAACCTGTTTACTTGTATTGACGTCACCCTTTTCATGCAAAAAGTAACCAGCGCACGGCCATACTGTTTTAGCAATTAGACAAACATTCGTTATGCCTGACTTTGTTATTAGTTTAGCACATTTTCTGATACCTATATGATATCTCGCATGTACCTAGTATTCTCTTTATTATTAAATCAATATTTATTGAACGTATAGTTCAACAAAAAAGGTAGAGACAAAAGCAACGATTCAGAAATTAATGTCTCTCTCGTAGTTTTCATAAGTCAATGGTATGGTCTTCTTTTTTCCACCCAATACTCAAAACTTTACAGGATGTTTTATTATCTTTAGCCATCTTTTAAGGCTGTATGAAAATATATCGTATTCTTGACACACTGTTTTACTAAACAATACTACATTATTTGTTAACACCGCACAGTGCGAACAGTAAAATTCTTCCACAATCCACAATATGACAAATTAAACTACCTACCTAATTGTGAAATCCTTCTGTATTCACACGATGCAAATGTAAATTTTATCCTTACGTTAAGAAAACCGAAACGATCTTTAGTAACAAAACAAGTGATTTAATTTTAAACATTGCTTTTCGCGTGACATAGCATGACTGCGTGACTTAGCGGCGTCACTAATTTCTTTGTTCAGTAAGACTGGCTGGATAAAAGGTAATGACACTGGATCATAGATACACATTATCTTTTGTACAAATACTTGAGAAATGCAAATAAAAGAAAAAGATAAGCCCTGTAATATAAAGTTGTTTCAAAACAATTGTAGACGCCATGTAAACCAGTTCCTTTTTCTCAGAACACGTCATGTGATTCGTAAAACGAATCCACCACCATGGGCAGCGTTTCCACTTAGGTCCACGTTCACCGAAAAGATAACGGTTTGATTATCTAAAACAGCTGTTTCTTAAACAGATGTTTCCCTATAAAAATGCGCATTAAGCAGCTGTTTTTAGATAATCAGACGGTCATCTTTTTAGTGAACATGGACCTTAGTCGTAACGACAGATAATCGTGTAGTCTTTTAATTATCGTGGCTTGTGTAGGTATTTAAGGCGACTACATGAGCTAAACGCGAGTTTTATAATTACTAAAAGTACCTATTTGATTCATTGCTATAAACAAGACCAGAAAGATATGATATTTTTCAGAATATACAGGGTGTATTTCACCTCATCACAAAGCCGTTAACCAAGCATTCTGTATATCAAACTAAGTAACTTTACGCTAAAAATATTGCTGGGAAACAACTTTTTGTTTTGAGGTTATAAATCATGTTTTGTGGTATAACTTAATGTAACACACTCAAAACATTATGCGGATGGATGGATCAAATAGTACGGGGGTCGTAGAGAAATTTAAAGTAATAATCATGCGATAAAAAGTGGTCTATAAAAAAAAACTTATCAAAATCTTGCAACTTTGACCCCCAATATCTCCGTAACTAGAAGGTTCCCAGGTATAGTGTAGAACAAAAAAATGATCAGAATGACGGGGAGAACAAGTGCCTTTCGTATTCGTTAAGAGGTGTTTTACACCCTTTATGCTAGCATGATAGTGTTTTGAAAACATAATACCTACAATTAATTTGACTCGATAAAATAAAAATCACGAACTTGTCTCTAAAACTATCTTTCAAACAAGAAAAAAACAGTAATATGCATGTGATAATTCTGATTTTTTGGCAAATAAATCTACAAGCAATATAATATTAGCATGATAGTGTTTTAGTTTTTTAATCCAATGAATAGTTTTTTTGTAAATCGATCGAAACCACTCATTTGGCGCTATTTGGCCCGCAGTGACTAACGTAACAACCACTTTGTAGTGCAAGCTGATTAGAACTTTATTCTAATAGCATTTCAAACGAAATTTGAACCACCACAAATAGAGTTGCTAATTTATCTCGTGTAATCGCCTTAAATGGAGGTGTTCAAATACAGAACGATGCGATTATTGTCACCCATGACTTTTGCCAACTAAAAACCAATAATAATAATGGTCACGACCTGTCACAGACATAATGGGCACGCGGTCTTATTAGAGAACGTAGGTATTGTATGTGTGTATTGTAAAACAAAAACAAACTTCTTTATTCATTCATTATTTGTAAAACAAAAGGATTAACCAGTTTTCGGTTAGCCATCTGACGTTGTGCAATGATATAGATTTGTAACCAGCAAGAATACAGGAAAACCTACAAAATTAGAATAAGTATATATTTTTTAATATTTTTCATTAGACATCGCGAAACCAGAAATCCGTGGAAATATTAAAAGTAACTAACTAGAATTCTGTCTTGAAATTGAATACTTTAATGTTATCTAGAGTTTAAATATTTTGCTGAGCTTTTAAACCCGCTCATCCACTTCCAAGGATAAAAACATAACAAAATCGTATTGTGAGCACTTTGCAATTAACATTCAAGTTCATTGAACTTTATTTTTTTTTATTCAATAAGATTCAAACTGTAATCTATGTATAACCAAAACTATATTTTGTTAACGTTTCAATTAAGTAGGTACTTACTTACAGTGCTAGCCGAAAAGGAATTTACAATTTCACTATGATTTGATTTGATTTGATTTCATTTGATTCTTTCATTAAAATTACAATATTTTATTAAAAGAAAATATCCTATCATTTTACTTGGATCATTTTACCTTATTTGACTATTTACGGAAAGGAAATCATCAAAAATGACCTCTCCAATTGTAATTTAGTAAAAACGAAACCCAGTTTTGAAACACATGTGCGCTGGTTGCGCTGTCTCTAGTCTAGCTCGCCATTTGCGAATAGAATATCATTACAACAGTTTTTTTTTCAAAAAACACAAATTCAGACCTTTTAGTTAAGAAAACTATTTTCTAATCAGTAAAAGTGTCACAAGGATAGAAGCGCGAACCACAAATAAAATATAAGTACCAATAACTCAAAATATCACTTGGTGTTTTGGACATAAGGTAGCGTACCCCGGGGGGCCTAAAATACCCCCTTTAGCAAAAGCTAAACACGTAGGTATACAATATCGCAAAATTTAGGGTTTTGATAAATCCCTAGAAAGAGATCCACATAAGTCAGTACATACCTTACAGCACAGGAGATAGTGTTTTGAAGTTTATCCATGGAAGTCACTGATTAAACCAAGTAAATGAACTATTTCCTCTTAAGGAAACGAATGAAATGGTAGAACTTTCTTACCTACGTCTTTAATAAGTGCATAAAAGTTGATAAATAATGTAAAAGAAAGGGTAAAGAAGAATTTGTAACAATAGTTGAGTTGTAGGTACCTACTTGTGCATCTTGATTTTTCAATGGGAGTTTACAAATTCTTGATAAACCTAGCGCTATTCTTGCCCGTATTCGCCACTGGGTTAGGTAGAATGGTACACGTGTAGTTCTTTATCCCCGAGAATTGTATTGCCTATACTAGTATTAGAGATATAAATTTGTATTGTAGGAAAAAAACGAAACGAAACTGCTGATCAGATTCCAAAAAATGTTTACTAATCGGAAGGTATATTATCCCCGAATGTTATAGGCTATATTTTAAACGTATCCATGGGATTATTTAACCTTTCTATACTCGCGCCAATTTTTGTAACACCTATACTCGCGCACGGTGTCACAGACCGATAGTTCGTACCTAGGGCTTGCAATCCGGATATCCGGATATCCGAATTATCCGGATATCCGCCAAATTTTCATATTCGGATAATGAATACAACTGTATCCGGATACTACGGATTTTTCGGATAGTCGATTTTTTCGTGGGTTCTATGTATATAAAGCCTAATAATACATTTTGCATTGTGTACAGTACAAGTAAACACATGTATTTACTCTACAGATATTATCTACTTACTACAAATTTAAATTTTGACTGAATCTACGTAATTTCCTATTCTGATTATTTCTGATCTATGTCATTTTTAAAATCAAAGTTGGCAACACTGGCGATAACTAGCTCTCAGCGCCACGCACTCCGCACTCCGCATTATCTGACTAGTCGCACGGTCGCACGCACGCTGCGAACGCATTAGGTCGATTCACAACAAAATCGCGAACGTGTAGACGACGTGGTGTGGTTCCTGTCGGTGGCGGCTCATTGAAAGAAATTCCAGTTTAGAACAGACGGTCAGACAGTATACGGGAGTGCTACAAAGATATGACGCAGAAGGAGAAGAAACAGGCGTTCACCTAATACTGGACTGTAAGACAGGATGGAGCGGTCTTGCTAATATGATCAGCCGATTTAGAAAACTGAAAGAATCTGTGCTTAAAACACTTATTGATTTGAAAATGAAAACTACGTTTAGTGCACAAGAGTTGAATCAACTTGAGGATATATCAGACGCTCTAAGCATTAAAAAGGCTACCGTGGAATCAATCTGTGAAAAAAAAGCAAACCTGTTGACTGCTGAGATTGGTTTGAAGTTCATGGTGAATAAACTTTCAAACTGCCAAAATAGTCAAATAAGTGCTGACCTTGTGGAGTCACTGAAAACAAGAATTGCAAAGCGCCGCGTACCAGAACTTAGTGGGACAATTAAATATCTTCACGACTCGAAAACCTTTTATGATGAAGCAGAACTCGACACATCTGTTTACCCTTTTGAGAATCCTTCAAATGTATCCATTCAACGGACGATCGTCCATTATTTCTGCTTATTTTGGAGCACAAGAACCTGAAAATATCCCTAACGAGCCTCAAGTAACTGAAGATGCTCACGTCGTAAAAGGGTCAATAAAAGAACAATTACAAGAAGAGATAAATTAAATAATGAAACCCTCATCTTCAGAACTTACGCGAGGGCAATATGCGCTACCATCTTCATCAAGCGATTTGCTTACTACAATACGGGTAAAAATGGCGCTTTATGATGAGGGAGGCCAAAGAAGCAAGAACTTGGAGAGAGCGTACAGTGTTATGCTGGCAGAAAGAGTATTTTCTACCTCTGGCTATCTATGTAACCATTTACGTACAGCCATGAAAGACGACTCTCTGAATTGCTTGAGCTTTTTAAGATCTCACTACCAAAATTTAATTAAAAAATGCTTGAGATTGAGACAAAGATAAAAGTTGGTTTATGGAGAAAATAAGTATTTAGGTTTGTTGTTTGTTATGTTTTTTGTATTTGCTTTATATGCATATTTGTTTTTTTTATTTGAGTGAAATTTGTGCAATAGAGAATAATAATAGCTGGGTAGTTGGATTATTCAAGAAGAGTTTATGATGATTACATTAGAAATTATAAAAGTTATTTTTTTACCCGTTTGGTTTTATTTGATTTTTGCCTCATAAATCATAACAAAATTGTTGGTTTGTTGATTTTATATGAAGAACTGTTTAGTTGTTTATAAATATTGATACTTTGAATAAATTCCCTAGTTTTAATTGCCTGAGTGCAACAGGGAGGGAATTGTTTTTCATATTCTAGTTTTATTTTTAGTGCCTTTCAAAATTATCCGAATAATCCGAAATATCCGGATATCCGGATAATAAGACTACCTACTATTCGAATTATTCGGATACTAATATTTGACGGATAATGCAAGCCCTACGTACCTCTACAAGATATTTTTTTTACTATAAAGCCCAAATAATATTATTATTATTTTAAAGTTTCAGGTATAATAAAACAAAATAGTATGAATCATACTTAGTTTATTCATTATTTTAATGACTTTCCGTCTATCACAAATCAGTCTTTTAATTCAAGTTTTTTTTCTTATGTCCTACGACAACAAACATAAAATCTTTATATCTTTTTAAAAACAAAATTAACTTCTAAATAATACAAAATAACCTATCAAACTACCTTTTTATACATATTTGGCTTAGTTAAAACCTTCACCATAGCAATCAGGACACACGGTCACAGCGTGCTCTAAACAAAAGTATTTTTTAGAAGTGGCGCAGTTGTAACGTGTCTTGCGGTTTTTTTTTGGATGAGCAGTATCCACAACTACCGAATTTATTATTAGTAAATGTTGCTGAAGACTCAGGACCATCTAATTTACATATTTCGGCGAGCCTTAGCTTTATAGTTCTTGGCAAGGATGTAATGAGAGCCCGACGTCTTAGTTGCGGATTGATCAGATCGTATGCTAAGGCTTCAAGAAAGATTCTACGGCTAATTTTCTTATTAGGGTTGTTTTGTAAGTATATTATAAATGTATTTATACCCGCTAAACTCATCAGGCTATAAAATACCACCATCGGCCATCTATTTGTACCACGAGCAACGTTGTATGCTTCGCACATTTTGTCTACGGTGTCGACTCCGCCTTTCGTTCTATTATAGTCCAATATCATTTCTGGTTTTCCTGTGTCTTCATTGATCTGGGCATCATCGTGCATACTGGATACAATAACGACATTTTTTCCTTTTTTTGATTAACATAACTTGATTCATCCAGCAGCAATCGGATTCGATCGTCGTTCATTTTGATGTGAAGTATAATATAATCTAAAAAAAATAACAAAATTAGTCAAAATAATATAATCAATCAAAAAATCAAAATCAAAATCAAAGCATTTATTTCAAGTAGGCCAGTTACAGGCGCTTTTGAATTGTCGAAACAAAGATGATAATTAAATGTAGCTACAGTCCCAGTCACAAGACATAAAAACTGTGAAAGTACTGTAGTTGCCCATTCCCTAGCGTAGATCTCTATGGAGAAGAACGGGCAAGAAACTCCATGGACACTCTTTTAAATCATAATGTTCTTACAAAATCTTGGTTACATCATTCCTGTTGAGATGGTGCATTATGTGAGAACAATGTAGCAAGATGTGCACGATAAAAGTGTCCATAGTTAAAACTAACAAAAACAATTCAAAAATAAAATAATTAATTAAAAATAAAAACAAAAGCCGTGGCAACCAAGAGCTGACCAGTCCCAACCGACAGCGCCCGTTCACGAACATGACGCATGTATCAGCACCATTCAACTCAACCATTTTGAAGGGAACTAAATGACCCGACACACGCGCCACCATCAGCGGGACATTTGAGTGAGCATGACATAATATAAAGTGACACAAATATATTTTACTATACATACGTCATAAAGTGTTCAAAGTTTATAAAACACATATACATGCACAAAATATATTACATTAATACTTACATAAAAAGTTACACCTATACTCGCGTCGGTCTCACGGACCAATTGGCGCCAAATGCTATTACACGTGCGTTTCGCACAAACGCGCGGCGTGCACTGAAATGAAGCTAGCAACAAATCCGGCAGCTAGCAAGGAACTCAACTTCGTAGGACTTTTGTGCATAAAAATATTTACGAAAATGTGCTTCGTTGGTCTCACAGACCAATGCGCGAGTATAGGAAGGTTAAGACCACTGATAGAGCCATCGAAGCCGCGTCAAACAAGCTAGTGGAAAAGAAAGTAGTTTCTATACAATGTCATAATATACAATACTTTAATGGCACTTTTGACAAATTTAGGGTGGATCCCTCTCTACTCTTTCTTGGGCTAGTAGGCACAACCGCAACAGAGCAAGGGTTCGAAATTACACAAGGTTTACAATTATAGTGTTGATGAACATAACCTGTACTGATACTACATATATTTGTGTTTAAATAAATAAATAAATGGATAACCATTGATCAATTATCTTGATCAAGACAAAAAACCATTTTCAATGTCACTTTATGTTTATCCACATCTTTCTTTCTTTCTTTTTTTTCTTCAATAAGTTAAATTTTATCAACATACATTTTTAGTACTTTTTGTAAGGTTTGTTTGTTGTTGTTTCACAATTTGGGACCACAGGGATAGTTAAATAATAAATACAGGAAAATAAACACCCTGTTTGGACTGAATTTGCGCTAAAACAATAAAAGCGGTTCGAGTCAAAAATATAAAAGATTAAATAATGACTCAACATTGATAATTATCAAAGTAAATAAATTTAGGGATTACAAACCCTATCATTGCACAAAGCGTCAAAAGAATTTGGAAACTTGAAAGATTTGGAGTGTTGTGCTTTCTTGTTTTTATAGCTAGAAATATTATGTAAGTATAATTTTGGTTTAGGTAGGTACATTATTTAGCAACAACAACTCATTAACAGTAAAAACATTGCAAGTAGGTATCTAAAGGGCGTTAAAAATTCGTCCACATATCGCTGTCAACAGGAAAAGTGCCCAGAATGCTGGCAGAATTGCCACGTTGCAAAATGTTGCAATGGTGCCAATTTTGATGAGATGACCGACCGTATGAAAGTATGATAGACCGTAACAAATCAGAATAGGTACTGCTGTCTCAAGTTACTTTTCATTCTTGTTATTTAAACACTGCGGCGTAGGTAGCCTGTATTCCTGACAGTTCACTACTTCAGCATATGCTAACGACCAGTTTGTGATACGAAACAATTTTTTTGTTGAATTTGTTTGGTATTGACCAAAAGACTAACTTTTGTTTACAAAGTATTTTCACCAAGTAGGTACAATTCCTGTTAAAGTTGATTTACTTTTCTTCTTAATTAAGAGTTTAATCACTAGAACACTATTAAACGCACTATACCTTCTTAAAACTTTTTAAAAGTTTACAATACTTCATAAAATTAATATCACGAAAAAAATGCGCGCGAAAATGCTGATAATATTCGGCTCCAAAACTCGGACGTTCGCGGCGCGGCGCGTCGACGTAAATCAATAGCTGATCGATTACTGGCCAGTCTGCTCCGCGAAGGTCGGGATTTCAGATAGATACCTCTTTTTGATATTGATAAGCACAAGCACATACTAATTACCTATAGATATTTAGTGTTGTTTTTTGTTAAAATATATGCCTGGGAAAAGAGCAGTAACAATTACAAGTTTTCAGTTTTTCTATAAAAGATACAGGGCGGGAAAAGAAATATGAGGCGAAGCACATGTACATAAATCTTAAGACATGTAGGAATTGCAACTTCGGAATTCGGTTGAAGATAACAATTAAATCACCGGCGTAACGTGTTTTGGCGGGGCCCCATATTAAAATTTGTTTGGGGGCCCTTATGAAGGGTAATGAACAACTGAAAAAGAAATGTTTGAATAAAATTAAAATAAATATTTATTCAAGGGTCGGTTTTTCAGCCGCCAGTTAACTTTTATCCGACGAATAAGTTTGACATTTTGACATATTTTGTATGGACACTCTGCCAAAACATCAGATTTACTCTTCAGATAAAAGTTATTTAATGATTGGAAAATCGGATAATTATCTAAATATCTGTCACTTTTTCCAAAAGTTTACAACTAATTCAAATTAAATATCACTCCTTGCCTTTTTTTCGGCAAACAAATCGAATCGAAGAAATTGTTTTTTTTTTTAATTTGGTAATTTCTGAAAAAAAATAAAAAAATGGTTAGTTTTATTAATTTTTGCTTACGCATGTCGGGGGCCCCGTATAATTGATACGGCAGATACGGCGGTAGCTACTTTCTTGAATTAGATATTATACTTACATAGAATAGCATTCTTATGATTGACTAGCTGACCCGCGCAACTTCGTCTGCGTCACATAAGATGGAAAACGAAAGCAAAAAAAACCCCGTGTTTGCAACATTTTTCACTCCTGCTCCGCTCCTAATGATCGTAGCGTGATGGTATATAGCCTAAAGCCTTCCTCGATAAATGGACTATTCAACACAAATAAATATATATATATATATATATATATATATATATATATATATATATATATATATATATATATATATATATATATATATATATATATATATATTATATTTATAGCGCGTTCAACCAAACAAACAAACTCTTCTGCTTAATAATATTAGTATAGACATAGAGTATAGATTGATATCACAGATTACTAGTACTCTTTGACCCGTAAAAGTATCGCAATATTATCCATACTTGTATTTTATAAAATCATAACATGTCATGCCTTTTGACTCGGGATATAAACGTGAGATGTGATAACACGTACACTTCAACCAACTTATCTGTGCGAGTGGGAAAACATTGAGCAAAAATAAATGTACCAATTTTGGCATTTCGATGCACATTTTCACGACAAGCAGCGCCACCTTGAACTGCACACTTAAAGTGGTCAAACTACAACACGACCGTCACATGTGACGTGTCGTATGACTTGACTTTGTCGGTATAGCGATCATCTGATAACATTATGTGCTGATAATTTCATTTGAAAATCTTTGTTAAACCGTCAGAAGTGACGTCTAATGGCTATATCAAGACTTCCTCGTTTTAATAAATTAACGCCCTTCAGCTATATTTGCTGTACCTATTATCTTTGTCGGTGCGAATTGTGTATTTTAGAATGTGTGAAACAAATAATACATTTTTTGGACCCATCGACATTCATCTTTGTTATGTCACTAGGTACTGAAAATTCACATAAAGATGTACTGGTGCATAGTTATTTATTATTTTGTCTATTCCGTGCAAAATTATAAATTAATCTACCTGAGCATTTGACCAATACTTAAACACGTGATTTTGCTCATACAACAAACAACTTTTACTACATTTTTACTGCTTTTCAGTACATTTTGACTACTTTTAGACGAACATAAATTAGTGAACAGCAGTTTTTTTCGCAATTTCAGGTTTGGTCCCACAGTAAAAGTTGGTTATGTGGACCTAAGTATCTGTCACTAATTACCAGTCAACCAATATGTATATTTCCATCATGATTTATTGGGCCTATATTGCTCAATATTTTCAATTCAATTAAACAAACATCAATAACAGTTAGCTCATAGTTATGACAGTTTGAACAATCTTAAATAGAAAATAAACATGGTGGAGGAGGCCGTCCCGAGGACATCGACGAAATTTCTTAAATCTGCTGATCCATACCTACATTAATGACCGTTCATTGATAATTTAATAAATTTACTGTATTCATATTTTATTTTATTAGTTTCGGAAAACTTACAGCTACGCAGATACAATAGTTTCGTTATCAGCATTATCATTATCATCGGAGCTGTAAGACGTCCACTGCTGGACATAGGCCTACCCTAAAATGCCGTATCCTAGTAGTTCCATTCTCTAGTTCCATTATGGAACCACTGGGATTTTTTTCTCCCAGTAGTTCCATGGAACTAGAATACTTTTTCACCTTATCCCATTAGTTCCATTAAGTACAGTTGAATGGTTACAAACGGATAATAGTCTCGCAGACTAACAGGAGGCCAGAATCATAAAGGAGGTATTGTATATTGTCAATTAAAATAGGAATCTCACAGTCAATCTAATACTTCTCCATGATTCTGGTCTCCTGGTAGTTTGTGAGACTTTACTTTACTTGGTTCTCATCTTCTAAATTGTCTGGGCTTTGTTTTATTTATTTTAGATGTGTTACCTGTCGGGATATTTTCTCCCAATGGGTAACAGTGTAACACAACATGGTGTAACTGAACGGCAACATGGTGTTCTGACTGTATCTATTAACCAAACTCGAGGTAACATATTTGGCAAATACAATAAACTCTCAGACTCGACGTAAAGCAACTCGTTATAAGGGAACCAATGGCATTTGATTATTACCTGCATCGATGGAACTGTACCGGAACTATTGAGACTAATTTTATCTTGCATATAAAAAATACCAGTTCCATGGAACTACTGGGAGAAAAAAATCGTAGTAGTTCCATAATGGAACTACTGGGATACGGCGCCCTAAAGGGGTTTTGCCGTGATCGACGCGCTTGGCAGGTGGGTTGGCAATCCATTCATATTATCATTCATTCATTCATTTCAGCAGGACGACGTCCACTGCTGGAGATAGGCCTCCCCCAAGTTCGCCACATTGACCGGTCCCGCGCGACTCGCATTCAGTGGATTCCCGCAACCTATTCATATTATATTGTAATGTAATTTATTTGTATTGCAGTGCTCTTACAGGGTGCATGTTTGATACTTATAATATGACTCCAACCCCTATAAAACATGTTTGCAATATCACTGTTTTAAGCTTCCACGGTTTAAAACTAAACTTATACTTCGTAGGTAATTTACGGGATATCTTCCCGTTCTTCTTTATCTTCTTATGTTTGCAATAAACTGATTAGATTTGTAACTGGCTGCGTTGCCTCTTGGTACGTCTGGAAGGCCAATTAATCTTGTTACGTAACAAACTATTATGTTTTACATAATTATCCAACGTGTCGATAACTGTCACATAAGTGCACGTGTCTTCTACTTATCACCGATACCTTGTTGAGATCTAAGGTTTCAAATGTTATCTATGCGCAAAAGTGTTATGATAATGTAGATAGGTTATCAATTTATCATATCAGTGGGTTATCTATAGATAATAATTAGATGGGTACCCGGTAGTTGTAGTGTTTGTTATTGGTAGCCAAAAAGTTCGGGGTCATAGCCGGTTTCCACCAAAACGACAGGAACGAAGTGCAGAGGAGATGTACGAGATTCGACCAATCACAGGAAAGACGAAAGACGCGATGTAGACTTCAACCAATGTGATTGGTCGGTTTCCACACGTCTCCTGTCCGCTTTGGTGGAAACTGGGCCAAAGGCTCTGACTATAATGGAAGCGAAGCCGCGGATAAAAGCTAGTTCACATAGTCAATCTGTGTTCCAAATTACAGAGAGACAGTTTCCGTTTTCTGCATGGTAACAATAACAAAATAATTTTTAAGCCTCGCCAAGTTGAACAAAAAAAGTGGCACGGCCGACGGCCGTACCATCCTTTTCTCGAAGCAATTCGGGCCATTTTCGACCCTTTCTTTTTACAGGTCAATAAACCTTTTTAGGTTCACGTAGCCTTACTGTGAAAAGGATCCAGCTTTCATCTTTTATTTTTTACGGAACCTGTTGGAAGCTGGGCATGCATCCTCGACACTAATAACGACGCTGTTACAAACTTGCGATCGCTAAATAATAACCAAAAATTCGGTTGCAATAATGATGCTTGCAAATGCATCTCGGATGTCGAGACTTGCATTATAAATGTCGAGACGCCCACGCCGCTTTTATTGCTGGCCGAATTATTACTTGCATGGCTAAAAGAAAGTACGGACATTCTACGTTTTTAAAGACCTCGATACTATATTGGAAATGTATAGAGATACTTACTTGGTGTTTAGTAAAATTAGATATTGCTTAGTTAAACTTCACCAAGAGGACGTATTACCCAGTACTAACTGGGTTGTGGAAGTAAGGTAACGCAGTCGCTCCATGTAAAAAGTTTTATATAACTATAATACATAATACAGATGTATGTGGTTAGACTAGTAGATCTATGATGATGAATGCTGGCCAGATCACATCTAACATCGTAAGTGTCACGTGTGAAATCGTATGTCGTATTGTATGTGTATCGATCAACACGTGGTCCGGGCAATCAATTAATGATTAAATTGCATGACTTAAAGCGGGTTGCCCGCGCGCATGCTCTTGCGACATCGCTGACCTTTGTGGAAAGATAGTATTCACTACAATGCATACTAAAAAACTACTCTTGTCATAGATTTGCGTCTTTTCATGTTAAAGTACCTATCTAGTTTTTATAATCGTGTAATTTATTTATGAGATTCGAGTTCAAAATCTCTACTTTCTTTATGATTTACATTCGTTCTTCAATTCTCTTTTACTCAATCTTTGGCCTGGCCACCCAATGCTGTGTAGGTCTTATTCAAATCAGTTTTGTGTCATGGCTATCCATGGCATGGTGTCTACCGGCCTCTTTATTGAATCAATGATCGGTAATTTATAGTTAGAAGGTAAAATTAATCGAGTTTTTTCCGTCTTGTTTTTTGGTGGTCTTCTCACGGGGAAATACGTCGAATACCTACGTTCGTCTTTATTTGGATAGTTTGTTAGTATAGTAACTACACAAATATCAGCGTTAGTCTAGTCTACTTGCGTAATGCACCAACACTTTGATTGTTTAGTACGAGCAATGTTTATTAAAATATGCATTAAACATTAGCTACTAATCAATCATCATCTCAATTTGATGTTTTTTTTATATATTTCTATGGCTGCACGGTTGCGGTTGCATGTTTAGTTTACAGATTTAAGCGAGATGGGCTAACAATATTGTTGCAATTGCTGGAATATCCTGGATGAGCCTGGGACAAGAGCGTGGAGCTTGGGACAACCGCACAATCAAAGAGGCCTACCTATACCCAGCAGTGGGTGCTCTCAGGCTGTGGATGATGATGATGATGATAATAAGCGTACAAACAGAGAGAGGGGGGGGGGGGTGACTTTGTTGTATACTATGTAGGTAACGAAGATTCGTACAGTTCGTTCTAGTTACTAAACAAGGTTTCATTGAAGTTTATACCCATTTTAAAACCTTGAAAAGCTTTCATGGTCACACTTTGAGAGTGTAATGAACAGTTTCTGCCATTCTTCTTTTTTTTGTTAAGGAAATTCGGTACGAGCAAATGGAAAGATTTCGTCAGCTGATGCTAGGAACTAAGATGGTGTCAAACACAAAAATATTAATCCTACTAATATTATAAATGCGAAAGTTTGTGAGGATGTATGTTTGTTACTCTTTCACGCAAAAACTACTGAACGGATTTGGATCAAATTTAGCACACAGATAGTTTATTACCTGGATTAACACATAGGATACTTTTTATCCCGGTAATAAGATCCCGTGGGATAATTTCAAACTTCACGCGGGCGAAGCCGCTGGCAGAAGCTAGTAATTAATAATAATACATTTTGAAAGTGGGGAAAGTTTGTTAATGTAATCGAGGCTGAATTTACACACGAGCCGTAGGCGAGTTTGTTATTGTGCCGAGAATTTCAATAACAACAAATGGACATTTGTGTATCAAACGACGTTTTTCAATACACTTTTGAAGAATTAAAATAAAACAAGGAAAAATATTTTTGTCTTGAAATAATATGAAGTACGTGTGGTTTTAATTTTCTTTTTTCCGCGCTTTGCCCTCGCCAGGTTGAAGGAGCAGCCAAGGTATGAAGCCGCTAACAGCCTAATATGAAAAATAGTTTTTTTAATTTGTTTTTTTAAATAGAACACATATAAATGTTAAATTGTTTATTAGTATAAAAGTAAATATTAGTTTTAAATAATCATTTTTATCTATGACATTCTATTTATACCTAAATACAATTTGAATATAACTATTCAAAAAATGTTTATGGCGTAAAGACGCATATTACCTACTTGCCAAAATAAATTCACCTCTGACTATAAGCAATAAGTATAACTCATTTTCCTGGCTATACTTAGTATAATTCATTCCCGCACACGTGTTAGAAAACTGTCAAAAAACGCACACGTGTGAAATACATTGCTTGTTGAACCTATCGTAGTGGGATACCATCGAGTAATATAACCTATGCTCGTTGTGCGATACGAACCAGTTTTCTAGGAAGTGTATTGAAAAATAATTAAACGCAACATAATGAAGAAACAAAATCATTTTCAACCGACTTCCAAAAATAGGAGGTTATCAATTCGTCTGTATTTTTTTTTTTTTTTTTTTTTTTGTGTTTGTTACCTCAGAACTTTCCACTGGGTGAACCGATTTTGATGATTCTTTTTTTATTTGAAAGCTGGTGCTTGTCGTTTGGTCCCATTTTAATTTGTTGAAGATCTGATGCTGATCTTCTGAGATACACAATGGAACTCTTCAAAAATAGACGGCAAATCTGCAGTATTTGCTGCAATCGCTTGTAGGTTCATTGTTCATACTACATCATGACGTAACATCACGCCTGTATGCTCTGAGCGGGCACGCACATGTGCAAAATACACCCAGATTTCGAAAATGTTTGTTACCTTAGAACTTTCGACTGGGTGAACCGATTCTGATGGTTCTTTTTTTATTTGATTGCTGGTGCTTTCTGTGTGGTCTCATAATCATCAAATCAGTATCTGATGATGGGATTCTGGAGAAATAGAGAGAACTCTTCACATTTTATAGGCACACTAGAAGGGATTTGGGTAGTTTTAGGAGGTGTACTTTCTCGAAGTGATCACATTTCAATTTGATGAAAATCTGATGAAGAACTTCGGAGATATGCAACGGAACTCCTCAATAAATGATAGCAAATGTACTGGGATTGCCGAAATCTCATATCTATTGTTTACATCAGTTCATAACTTAAAATCACGCCGGTACGCTTTGAAGGGGTAAGCACATGTGAACCACTAAAAAGCGAAAAATAAAAACTTTTTTACAAAAAATAAAACTGACTTCAGAGAAAACAAAAAAGTGAAAAATAACTTCAGAAAAAACGCTTCAGAAGTCGGTGACAAAAAAACGAAATCAATCAAACAAGGGTCACCGACTTCTGAAGCGTTTTTTCTGAAGTTATTTTTCTCTTTTTTGTTTTCTCTGAAGTCGGTTTTATTTTTTGTAAAAAAGTTTTTATTACCAGAATGAAACAAATAAACAAGACACAAATGAAGAAACAAATGAAGAACAACATAATCGAATTAACAAAAGAATACAGTCGAAATAACTTCTTGAATGAGTGAAGCTGATAGTGCTGGGATGGGATAAGGATAAAAATTAAATGTTATCGACATTTTCCTTGTACCTATTTATTTAAGGTTATTTCACTCTTGAAACAGGGTCAATGTTGTAAAATGTCATTAATTAAGTATAGGCGGGCGCAGAGTACCTCCATAATAGTCCAAGTAGTAGTTATCTATCTATCTATCTATCTATCTATCTATCTAAGTGGTAGAGGAGAGAGTTTGATGGTAAAATAAATTACCTATGGCGCTTTTATTACGATTTAAGAAGTATAACTAACGAAACACGTATTTTCTATAGCAACACTAAGGGCCAGTTTCACCGGTTGCGGATAAAGTGTCGGTTAGCCTATTAGGCACTTATCTGCTAGATAAACTAACACTTTTGGTTTCACAGGTGTCGGATAGCGATATCTGGTAGATATAGTATTAGTTATAACCAGCGTTTAAGTGGTAGATAGTATTAACTATCAGATAACTAACCGACACTTTATCCGGAACCGGTGAAACTGGCCATAAGTGTTTGTACTTGTGATTTTGTTAGAATTTTAACAAACGCACTTCGATAAAATTGTCATAATCTGAACTTTGATCATAAGTCATCATAACTCAATGACGCCATTATTGTAACGCGAATAGTAACTATGTAAATGTTTGCATATAACATTTTTATATACCTATGTAGTCGGCGGTCCGTTTATCTAATACTTCTTATAAGAATGGTGCTAAGTAGTGTTCTTAGCGCCTAGTTCTCATAGAGTCATAATTCGTATTCTAACTAAGTACGTTATGTTTTCATGTGTTACTAGCTTTTGCCTAAGGTTTTGCTTGCTTTATGGTTGGAAGTTACCTAATTACCTTTCAAATAACTATGTATAGATATAGCTTATCACTAGAGAATAATGTTGATTAATCTAAGTGAAAGAATTTAACAGATCAGTTGTTTCGAAGATTAATTACCTCTTCATCCAAACTTACAAACTTTACCTTTTTATAATGTTATTATAGAAGTACCTACTTAGCGACCTTCCTACTTCGCACAGTTTTTACACCTTTACAAAACACCTTGATTTCTTTTTACCTTTTTATAATGTTATTATAGAAGTACCTACTTAGCGACCTTCCTACTTCGCACAGTTTTTACACCTTTACAAAACACCTTGATTTCTTTTTTACAATAATAAATGTAAGTATAATGATATAAAAACAAAAATGTTATGATGATGGCGGAAACCGCATCTAACTCCGTTTCTTAGTTCGGGAGTACAAATGCGGTCACAAACAGAGAATTTAATTTATGGAGATAGTCATGTTTTCCATGATCATTTAAGGAAAAATAAATTCTCGTATAATTCAATGGCTCCTTTTTAAGCCCATTCAAAGAATACATACTCATCTTCGTTAAAAGTATTTTTTGCTTGGTTTTTGCATTAACTACTCGTTGACCTTGCTTGGCGACTGGGGTATCTACATAATTAAGTATTGTATTAAGTGAACCTACCTATTTATTTATTAAAGTTTGAAGAGTAAAAAAGCCTCTCATCTACGTGTGTTTGTAGATTGGTAGGAACCTATAAGTCCGCTATTTAAAAAAACAAGAACTTAAGAAACAATGGATGGACTGTGTGGAAAAGAATATGGCTAGAAAAGAGGTGACAGATGTGATGCCGAGTAATTGAAGTTTCGTAGTTGAAATGCTGCGTCAACTCCAAATATGTGCAACGGCAAGAGAATGATGACTGAATGATCTTTTCACCACAGTCAGATTTCACATACAGTCAACTGTACGGTAGTTACACTTTGATCTTGAGTTGGCCTAGTTTAGTATGGAGTTTGAATATTATACGAGGTCGGCTTATACTGGCAGTCAAGTCTATAATTTTAGATTGCATTACGAGGAAGCATATTATGGGAAAATACAGTTCTAACTTCTAGTTTATTGAATATGGAAATACTTATGAGTTATACACGTATCTAGCTAACACATGTTTGATGAGGATAAGTAAACAATTTGTAGAAGGACCTACAAACTCTATGGTTTTAACCTACTTGTACTATATCATTTTGTAAATATTTCAGCTATGTCATTTATAATCTGCATGATATGAAAAATGTGAAGATGAAAGTTTTCATCACCTACAACAGCTTTTTAAGCCGTTTTTAATGTGCAACTGTGGTTTCCCAATTAAATCTTGTACCTCTACTGAGGAACACCGTCAACCTCATAAACTGCTGTGTTAACTTTAGGATAGAGCAGTGATGTGCGGTGGTATGTCGATAAACAGAAGCTTTATAAAAGGTTTTTAGTTTTTTTAATGATGTTCCAATTTCAATAATCGGGAGTTTAGAACATTCGTTTTCTCTACTTTTTACTATAGCTAAAAGAAAGGTGGTAAAGTAAACATCTATGGTTTGTCTACATTTAATTGACGATGCCATTTATTTGTTTATCATGAGGAGCTCTTCGCTAACGAATAACAACCGCTCGGGTTGATTTTTAGGTTAAGTCGTGCTTGTCTTTGTTGGTCTATGGATAATTGACCACCCTTATACTATACCGAGTTTCCTCAAAAGCCCGTTAACCCGTTGGTCCCGGCTGTCTTTTTCAGATCTATGACAGTCGTTAGGCAGTCAGTGGGCCAAATAGTCTGATAACCAGTCTTACCAAGGGGTATCGTATTACCCGGTACTAACTGGGTTGTGGAGATCAGACGCAGTCGCTTCATGTATTCACTGGTATTCAGATGCAACCGGTAAGACTGGGAGCCGACGCCAACAGAGTTGTGAAAAAGCTAGGCAGATAATGATGTCAAGCATGTTATATGTTCCGTAAGGCAGCGGTTGGTTAATTTTATTTTATTATTCTAACTATATTGGGGTCGACTTATTGGTTTTCAATTACACCACATACGGCCAGTATTTAACATGGATCTGCCTATATGATATCCACAACCCCGTAACTGGGTAATATGATACAATACGGCTGATTCGAGCTTCTGACTACCCCAAGGACTGTCGAAGATATACAAATGACAGCTGGGACCTACTGTGGTGAACGAAGTGGCGTTTCTTCCATGCTTGTATGTAAACTACCAAAATGAAAAACGACTACATACTTATTAAGTTATTTCATTGACGCCGCGAATAATGCAGCACTACGAATGTTTATTGTACTTACCATTCTCAGAACATGTATGTATACACTGTCTATTGTCTGTCCGTATGTAACGACAAAACAACACACAAACGGACACATGGCCGATCGACCAGATCCAGGAAACATAAGTACTTACATTTAGTTATTCATACACGATATTATTTAGCACGCTGCGCATGAATTACTGGCATATTGTTTGTATGGTTAATTATTATACATAAAAAAACAATAAAGTTCTTCGGAATTTTACACTTTAGCTGAATAATACAGATTCTTGAGAATGGGGATATACATAGATGGCTAGAAGCAAGGAGAGGATATGATAATGGCAGTACGGTGAGTCTGTGTGTGACATAATATGTTTTGTGAGGAGTGTGTGAAATGTGTATGTACTTTCTTCTTTCATTCGCCTAGTCATGGAGAATGAAGGAAGAATGTGAACGCCGTAAGAAAAAATACGTACATTGCTAATGCACGTTGATGTAGGTGACTATGTCGGGAAGTTCAAATGAAATGGGACTTATTTAGAGAAAATGACGGAGTCAACAACATGGCAATTGGCAATAACGGAACAACACCGTTTTTATGCAAATGCATGACAAATTTGACCTAGTCTTTCGGTATAATTAAGTGAATATTGCGTTCATGCATTTTATTGTACGGTAGAAGTGGAACTCCTCGTCAGACTCTATTTTGTTTCCCGAATTTCCCGATAGCTATTACTTGGGTATCCTTTATAGTCTAGGCCTGCGAGAGCCACAGTTATGGCTGATTTCAGCAGCCATGATAGATGCCGAAATTAAGCAGAACTAAGTCTCTCTATGTAATGGCAATGTTCATGAAATACAAGGATATGGCTGGCGAAAAAACATAGATAGCATTTGATGAAAAAGGATGAATCGCATGTGACTATAAATGTTGATGGATAGAAAAGGGGAGGAAGACGAAAGAAAAGACGGATGGATGTTGGCAGGGGAGAATGGGCAAATAAAAAGTGTTGCGGCGAGGGCAATCCCAAGTAACATGAGATAAGGCAAAGAAGATGCTGATGGGTGACCGAGTAATGTTCAATGCTGGAAGTAGGATTGCCGGTATCCATGGGCAGAAGCGAAATGGGCTGACAACATTGCTGCCATTTCGTGACATTGGCGTAACATTGGGCTTGGATTAGTGCGGCATAAGCGCGTGGAAATGGGCACAACAAGTTTCTTTTTTTTACAACACTATCAAGTCACGAAGGATGTACGTAATTTATGTAAGTACTTGAACAAGTTTTTGGATATCAACTTAATCGTCTGTTAAGTTGAGCACTAGTTCTCAAGAAACTGTAATTTTAGACGTATAATGAGGAGGTATTGTTGATAGGTACGTACGTACACCATTTTTTTGAATGGACATAATTACCTACCGGTTTCATTTGAATTATGATTTGAATTGACTAGCTGCGGTTTCGAGGACGCCCGTTTTTAAGGCCAGTTGTACGTGCGAAATAATTATTGGATTTACAAATAAAAAGTTCTTTTGCGTCACTTCTTCAATGGTTAATTAAACAATACACAGTAGAGCTATAGTTTTACTTTTAATCTTTGTTTATTTTTCAAGAGTCCCTACCTACATATTTATCAGTAAAATGGGTCTCAGTAACTTAAGCCTAAGTAGAACGAATTAAATTGTTTTCAAAATTACAAGACATAAATAATCCATACAAATTATTATATTATTATTCGACATCGAATACCTCGTCAATGTCACATCACTACTGAAGGTGAATTTCGACAATTTTATTTTTGCATATTTATTTTCAGAGTCAAAACAACAGAGTTACAAACCTATACCTTGTTAGCAACAGCAAACACCACATGAAATCGGAAATATTTTCATGGTAATTACGTGAATACAGAGTTTTGTGTAGGTACACGACACAATTAAAATGTCCTTGATCACTTTTAACTTTCTTCAATTTGCGTACACTTCACCACAGAATAATGCGTCTAACACAAAATAATTGTTTGTTGCTATTCACAAAGCTAAATATAACCTAAGTACACGTCCTACTTCACTCACTGTGAGTGAACAGCTGATTCTGAAGTTTAAAGCACGCGCTTCACGTCACTTCGTGCTGTCTACATTTCTGCACGACTGTACTTTGCCAATAAAGTTTATTATGCATTATCTATAAAATTAGATTGACGTCATTGAAAGAATTGTAAATAAAATGCTATCTACTGAACCAAATAATCATTTCAGTTCAGCAATAATAGCTTATATTGCTTTTTGGCATTGCTGATCATTACTTATTTTAGATTGTACATTTATTGACTCGGAACCTGTGCTCGGAACAATGAATCTCGGTAGGTATCTACAAGGTTCTATGTTTGGTACATTTGATGTACTTACTTATTTAGACTTTGTGAATTAAAAAAACTATAACATATTCTTGTTTTAAATTTGGGTTAGGTACCTACTAATTTACCTTATTTTCTTCATCTAAAAATTACTTTGTCTTTGAAACTAATGAATAATGTAATACCTAATATTACACCGAATTCATATAATCCCCACAGTCTACTGAATTAGTCTTGAATGTCAATCTTTTAACTCTTTTTTTTATTATTATTATCTTCTTTTCCCTTTTGGGAAGGCAAAGGGATCTAGCCCATGCAGCCTGTTCTTTTGTTTTATTATTTTACATAGTTATTAATTATATAAGGCAAGATAGCCTAGTCTTAGGTTTAAATTCTTCATGTTTTTCTTTTTAAATTCCTATATCCTTGTATACATTATATCCGTTTTTTGTTCTATCCTTGTTTTTCTTGTCCGATGGATTCCATGTTTTTCATGTTCAATTTATTATTCTTTGTCGAATCCTTGTGTATTTCTTAAGTCCAGTTCTTAGTCGATTCCTTAATTTATATGTTCAATTCTTTGTCAAGTACTCGTTTTAAATTTCCTTAACTGTATTGCGAATGAAGTTATAAATGGGTAAAAATGTTTGTGCATTTCCCATGAGTTGCTGAACTGAGCGCGGGATTTGTTCAGCAACCTTAAAGATTTGTAATAGATCATCCATAAGCACAAGGCGGTCAATGCCAAAGGATGGGCATCCAAATATGATATGATCTAATGTTTGTTCTTCTCCTTGGCAGTAATTACATTCCGATGTATTAATCATTTTCATCCGATATAGATGCGAGTTAACTCTGCAGTGACCCAGGCGTAAGCGGTTTATTGTAGTGTAAAATCTTCGATTCAAAAAAGTTGATGATTTCGTGAACCATGGTTTCTTGTTTGCTGTCGTACCTTCTATACCTGCATACCATTGTCCTTTTTGTTCCACTGTTGTTATATGGGTCCAATGTCGGTTCAGATCTTCGCAATACTTATTTCTTAGCTCGATAATAATATCTGTGTGCGGTAGGGCAACACTAGTATGAGTGACAGCTGTATTCGTAACGGAATTTATTGACCTCGCCAAGAAATCTGCATTCTCGTTTCCTTGCACTCCTTTATGACTTGGAACCCAGAAGAAAATAACAGTGATGCCAGAGTCTTGAAGCAACTTCCATGCTCTTTTAATTTCATAAATCAAATAGTTAGACTTTGTATTCAGGCAGTGATTTTCTAGCGCAGTAAGTACACTTAAACTATCACTTAGAATAACCCATTTTATTGCAGATTTTGTATGTTTATTAATGTGTTCAAGTGCTGATAGAATGGCTGTAGCTTCGGCTGTGAATATGCTAGAATATTTGTTGATTTTGGATCCTCCACCTATTTTCAAAGTAGAATCGTATAAGGCTATGGATGTACTGCCAGATATTTTAGATCCATCTGTGAAGACATGTCTATAATCTGCCCAGTGAGATAGTTTGTCGTAAACTTCATGTTTTTCAGACAATTCTTTATCAATTATAATATCCATCTGTGGGTATTTACTTTTATATGTTCCCTGGTAACAAGGCCATTCATTTGAGGAGAAGATGTTCATTGACTCTATATATTGTGTTATTTCAGAAAAATCTTGAAGAATAAAGCAACGATCGGGAAAGTTTTTAAGAAGGTTGAGTTTAATAAGAAGAGGATGTGATTTAATGGCAGCTAGTTTGAGGAGAAATTTTGATTTTAGGAATCTAAAGCGGTATAATAAAGGAGGAATATTGCATTCTAGCTGCATAGAAACAATGGGAGTTGTTTTAAAAGCACCGGTTATAAGGCGTAAGTTACTATTCTGGATTTTCTCTAATTTGTCTATTAGCTTGCCATTGGAAGCAAAACAAAGAAAACCATACTCAAAATGACTCCTTACCAAAGATTTATAGAGCATTAACATGACTTTAGGGTCTGCACCCCAATAAGTTCTACATAGGACTTTTAAAATGTTAGAAGCCCTACGAGCTTTGCATACTATATAATCGACATATTTATTCCAGGATAAATTATTTGTAAAAATGATACCTAAAAACTTCGCTTCTGTAACTACTGGTATTGTGATTTTGTCATAACAAATTCTAATATTATAAGATTTATTCTTGCCAAATATCATGACTTTGCTTTTAATTGCATTTATGTCTAAATTTAAATAAGAAAAATAATGCTGAAGTTTTTGCAATGCATTATTTAAAGTTAATTCAACATGTTTTATATTGTTTCCACTACAGTAGATAGTCAAATCATCAGCATATTGCAGGTTTACAACATTATCTAAAACAAAATTTAATCTGTGAATGTAAAGCAAGAATATCAAAGGACTCAAAATACTGCCCTGACAGGTTCCTTTATAGGAATATCTTGGCCCAATAAGCTTCCGGTTATGTTTAACATAAACTTCCCTGCCATGTAAGAAGCTAAATATCCAATTAATCATTTTTCCAGGTATGCCAAGAAGATTAAGTTGCTCTGTGAGAATGTTATGATCAACATTATTAAAAGCACCAACTATATCAAAAAATACACAAACAGTTGTCTCATTGTTATGAATACTTTTTTGAAGATCAAGATGTAAAGTGCTTATACTTTCACGGGCTGAATAGCCTCTGCGAAAGCCATATTGATTGGATGGTAATAAATGATGCTTTTCAATGTAAAATTCAAGTCTTTGTTTTAAGAGCTGCTCAAAGACTTTGCCAATACAAGAAGTGAGAGCAATGGGACGGTAAGAATCAGGATTAAATTCCTCTTTATCTTGCTTAAGTATTGGGATAAGGCAGTCTGTTTTCCATTGAGAAGGAATTTCGTTATTTAGCCAAAGAAGATTAAAAATGTGAAGTACAATATTAAGAGATTTGGAGTTAAGTTTTTTAAGAAAAGTATAAGGTACACCGTCCAATCCATAAGCTGAATCTTTTCTTGAGGATATTGCTGATTTGAGTTCTTGATAAGAAAAGGGTTCTATTAGAAAACTGGTTGTGGAATTAGAGTTGCTGTCTCCATTAAAGTGTCCAGTCATATAATTATCAACATAGTCTGGTGTATATTTAATTAAGAATTCATGTATCCAATTACTATTGTTGTTACTCATAAATTTGCTATAAGTGAAGGTTTTATTAAATTTTTTCATATTATTCCAGATTATGGATAATGGAGTGGTTCGATTAAATGACTCACACAGGTGGGCCCAACTAGCATCTCTTTCCTTCTTCAAGGTAATTTTTTTTAAGGCCTGTAACCTTTTAAAATTAAGGAAATTAGCTTCAGTAGGATCTCGTTTAAATTGTAAATATGCTTGCCTAGACACTTCAACAGCTGATCTACATTTTTGATTCCACCATGGGAGGTGAGCTCGAGACTTCTTTCTATTGCATGTTGAAAATGGTCTGTTACGTTTTTGATGTATTGGTAAGGACTTTTCAATTGCAGAATGTAGTATATAACAGAATTCATTGTAGCTAGCTTGAGGATCCAAAGGATTTATTGTGTAATTATTAAGTGCACTGTCAACTTCATTAGAATATTTATCCCAGTTGACTAATTTATAACTAGGGAATAAATGTAAATCATTACCAACACTGTTATTATTGTTGTTACTATTACAATTAAAGATAATTTTTGTGATTACAGGTAAATGATAGCTACCAAGCGGATCATCATGAACAGACCACTCACAAGAAAGAGCTAATGTTGGAGATACAATAGTGAGATCTAAAGCATTTGGACGCCAGGTCATGGAGCCCACAGTAGTTACCTGACCATTATTAAGTAATACCAAACCATTTTCATCAATGACGTCCAAAATGTCTCTACCACGTGCATCAGTAGAGTTACATCCCCAGGAGATGTGATGTGCGTTAAAATCACCAGCTAGTATTAAAGGATGAGGAATACTTTTAATGAATGAATCCAATTTATTTTTATTAAATCTAGGAACTGTATGACTTGGGCAATACATACTAACAATGCTGATGACATGACCAGCAACATGCAATTGAACACAAATATTTTGTAAAGAGTCATCAAAGAAAGTATTAAGTTTAGAATATTTAATATTATTGTGAATGAGAATGGCTACTCCATTATGTTTATTACCAGTATCATTACGCTCTATTTGGTATCCTCTAAGTTTAAATGGTTGTTCTGGCCTAAGCCAGGTTTCAGATAAAATAGCTATATGTATGTTGTTATCTAGTAGAAAATTATGTAAAAGGAGTTTATTACATAGTATACTTTGTGCATTCCATTGTATCACGTTAATGTCCATAATTAAATGTTGTTTGAATTTTTATTAAATGTTTCATTTATTATTTTTTTGATGCTACTAGAGCTAACATTTTCTTTATTTTTGTGTAAAGTAATGATCTGTATGACAGATTGAACGAGCATGTTCATGAATTTATCTGAATTTAGAATGTTTTGAAAGTTGTCTGATGAAGAAAGAGATGGAAAAGATTTTTCGTTTACAATATCTGAGTATTTATATGACATGGCCTTTTTTTTCAATTCCGTGATTTTTTGTTTTTTAACTGGGCAGACAGAAGATATAGCAATATGATTGCCTCCACAGTTGTAGCATTTTGCATTGGCTGAGTCAATGGTACACATTTTAAAATTGTGATTTTCTGTGCAGATGGAGCATTTTTCTGTATTTTTACAATATTTAGCAATGTGTCCATACCTTAGGCACTTTAAACATTGTTTTACCGGTGGGACGTATGTATTGACCTCGTGGCGCCAGTGATCCAGGTAAACATGGTCGGGCAGCTGAGTGGCTGAGAACGTTACGGCCACAGTCTGCGTCGGCTCCAACTTCACTGCACCTCCAGTTCTTACCCGTCGCATAAATCTTCGAACTTGTATGATGTTCCTGGTGCTGGCCAGAAGAGAATAAATTTTCTTGTTAGACAATTGTATGGGGACCCTAGTTAGGACCCCAGTGGTCTCCGTGGCAGAGGCAGGTATAGAGGTTTTTAATTTATGTTCTGCAGTTAATTTACTCCCCTGGAGGAACATGTTGGCATTGTTGGCATTATCGAAGACAATGCCGACTTTAAATTTATTTATGGTGCGTAAGTGTTGGACGCCGCTTATACAATCCCTCCGGATTGCGCGCGAGATGCCCATTCGGGTGCCTTCGGTGATTGGTTGGTTATCTTCAACATGTGAAAGGAATACAATGTATTCTACATTACCAATACTGCTATCAGGATACTTCCTTATGTAGTTCGGTGCATTATATGGAACGTAGTCCAGCTTTTCATCAATTGACGACGACGAGTCTGACTCTGTAGACGAGTCGTCGACGATGGAACTTTCCTCCTCTTCTTTTTTTTTCCTTTTGCGCCCGCTTTTCCCCATATTTACAATAATTACAGTGACACTGATATAAATAAGCTATTTACAACTATTATTTATAAAGTTCTAAGGATTATTTAATTAATTAATAGAATTAGCTTAGAAATTGCCGCCTATTTGTTCGAACGATTCCCGCGCTTTCACTCTTTTTTTTATCGAAACAGCTGATGATCGCATCAGCTGTCTAGAAAAAAGTGTTGTTGACTGATAACAAAAAAATAAATAAAAAAATAACAATATTTTTATGTCTGGCAGCATTGTTCAAGATTCGTTTTACTACGATAATATATTTTTTTTACCCAGGAATCGGGGTGTTTTTCTGAATGGGAAGTTCATTATCAAAAATTTTGAATGAAAAAATCTGGTCCTTTGAAGGAAAGTCCGAAGTATGTTAATTATAATCAAGGTTAGACAGCCATTTACCATTATTATCTTAGATTTATTAACCTTTAATTTATTTATTTATTTAAACTTCATGTACAAGAGTGGTACATAGGCGGACTTAATGCCACAAGGCATTCTCTACCAGTCAACCATTGGGTTAAATAAGACAGTATTGTGTGTGATAGAGTACAATAAAAAAAATTGGTTGCCTGTAAAGTCGGTATACGGGCGAAAGTTTTACGTGACAACGACTTTGAGTGGTAAAATAATTTTAATGTGAATATTCATTCGTTTAATAAGAAGAAGGATGAAATAATAGTAACACTTTAAAACATTTATTTATACAAAGAATTATATTTAAAACATTGATTTATACAAAGAATCTCGCACTGAATTTCATATTAACAAAATTTTATTTTTACCTTTACACATACATACCTAATTACCTATCTCTCTCACTCTCTCTCTCTCTCGCTCTCAGGCGGGCTAACTGAGCTCGAGTGGAAGGGACGCGTGCCTTTCACTTTTTATGTCTGTCTCTCTCGCTCTTAGGCGGGCTAACCATGCCCGAGTGGAAGGGACGCGTGCCTCTCACTCGCTCTCATTGTGAGTGCATAACGTGAGCGGAGCGTAACGCAGTTTCTTGAAGTGTCACCCGGCAAACCAATTTATAAGACGTTGTCACGTCAATAAAAATACCATTTATAAGCATGAAAATTAAAACACATAAATAGGTATATACAACCTTATTTTTTGTTTATACTAAACCCGAAAAGGGGTCATTGTACTCATCATTTTGAACAACTTTTTCTATGGGACGAACCCTGAAATCGCGAAAAAAAAATCAGCTGTTCCCTACATTTATGTTCGCATAACTCGTCAAAATGTAGGGAACAGCTGATTTTTTTTTCGCGATTTCAGGGTTCGTCCCATAGAAAAAGTTGTTCAAATTGATGAGTACAATGACCCCTTTTCGGGTTTAGTATAAACAAAAAATAACCCTGTATACTAATACATATTATTATATAGGCATATAAAATAAACTAATAGGTATATATTTAATCTCAAAATAAACAAAACGAACAAGGGACATATTTGATATTCTGTACTTTTTATTATTTATCGCTACAGAGAAAACTGTTGTAAAATAACCAATTTGCCAAAATCATCACGACTAGTAAAATTCTGAGTTCTTTGGTAGGAGACGTGGGGATTTTTGAGTTCAAATGCTGGCAGCCCCATAAAGTGCCGTCACTATCACTAGTACTGTCAGTCTAACTTGTGTCATGTGTGTCAACGCAACGGTGTCAAAGCAAAGTCAAAATAATCAATAGCTGTAGTTCAATCGAAGTATTGTGTTGTGAGTTTTATTTCAGTGTTTTTTTACACAATTTCATTTAGAGTAACTTATTTATTGGTGTTATAATAGGACGGAGGTACAGAATCAGTTAAATTTATCTGATGGCATTGTTGCTTTCAGTAAAACATTCCATTTAAATCGTCGTAAAATTTGCTACTTGATATTGTTACCTAATAGATTTATATAAGGTAAATTATGAATACTTCCGTATATCTAATGAGAAAATAGACGTAGTCCTGTGTATTTCTTTACAGGCTACTTTGTTAGAAGTTTTGATCCATAGACCTGCGATGGAATGAATGGTTTGTGTCATAAAATTCGGTAAATAACATCGATTATGACTGAACCAATGGAAAGGGATATCTGGAGGGACTCATGGCTGAGATACCTAGGTAAATATATTAATTATGTGAATTTGTATTAATATTTTTTAACAAAACGCACTACGAAAATATTTAAGTCGTTTGTTACTCTCATATAGTTTCCGGACCATTTCCTTAACTTACTATATTAATTTGTGTCATTTAAGGTACTTGCAAATGGAGAAATTTGGCTATTTGTCTTTTAACCACTATTAGACGAAAAGAAAATTATATATCAACCTATTCTTCCCTAAGACGTCCCACTGACCGAAAATTTAACTTTCATTATAAAATAAACAAGTAGTAACTGTTATATATTTTGTGTCATATCAGTCCACAGGGAATCCTTATATTTAACCAGCACCTAACATGTCACCCAACTAGCTCTAAATAGTAGATTATTGCATCGAGCACAAAGTAATTTATTATTGCACCAAGTGCCTAGCGAGAGCTCTAATCTAACAGGTACGAGGGCAATATAAATTACTCAAGGCGAGGTGCATAATCTGCTTTTCTTTCAACTATTACCTATAGGAATAGTAGATAAAAGAAACTCATATCAAACAGTTAAAATATAAGTTTCTATAACACTGTCGGCTTCATTTAGAATGTTTTCCGGAGTTAATGTGTCGCTAGATGATTCCATTTTATCTATAGATAGATAGTATCACACTTTATAGTTTCCAAAAATATTGTCAAGCAAAATTAACAAAGTTCCTGCCAAATCACTTTTATTAATTTCTTTCATTTTTAAATCAGAGTTAGTAGCAATTACTTTTTAAATTTGGAACAACAAATAATACGTACGTAAAAAAAAAGTATTGATCGGCTGGCTGAATAGAGCTAATTCATTGAGTTTGGCACCTTTTGGTGCGATTAAAAAATAAACTGTGCAGTAATGAAATTTCATACATTTTTATTGGTCTAGAGCAGAGGTTCCCATACTTATTTTTCTCATAGACCACTTTAAACATTTTGCTGGATCCGGTGGACCCCCTGCAGCTATTACATATTTTACTAACTTACTTCCAAAACCCGAAAAAAGTATATGTCTATGGGAATCTGTATTGTGGCTGTTTTTCAATCAACTATGAGTAAAAAGTTATCGAAAAAAAGGTGAGAATTTATGTGAGTGGATGTCATTTAAGCTAAGTTTCAAGGCCAGTCTAAAAAGCGTTTTCATCCAACAGTTGGATTCCTACTTTACTTTTTAGGATTCCGTAGCCAAATGGCAAAAACGGAACCCTTATAGATTCGTCATGTCTGTCTGTCCGTCTGTATGTCACAGCCACTTTTTTCCGAAACTATAAGAGCTACACTGTTGAAACTTGGTAAGTAGATGTATTCTGTAAACCGCATTAAGATTTTCAAACAAAAACAGAAAAAAAACAGAAATTTTAGGGTTCCCCATACTTAGAACTGAAACTCAAAAATTTTTTTTTCATCAAACCCACACGTGTGGTGTCTCTATGGATACGTCTTTAAAAATGATATTGAGGTTTCTAATATCACTTTTTCTAAACTGAATAGTTTGCGCGAGAGACACTTCCAAAGTGGTAAAATGTGTCCCCCCCTGTAACTTCTAAAATAAGAGAATGATAAAACTAAAAAAAATATATAATGATGTACATTACTATGTAAACTTCCACCGAAAATTGGTTTGAACGAAATCTAGTAAGTACTTTTTTTTTAATACGTCATAAACTGTAACAAGATTTCTTTACCTACAAGTAGTATGTACGAAACCCTCGGTGCGCGAGTCCGACTCGCACTTGGTTGGTTTTTATATTCTAAGATTGACTCACAGTACAAGAAACCAATAAGCTCCCACTTCGGAGTGGTAAAAAGTAAAAATAAATATTTTCTTGTTTTGTAGCTATTTATTCAAACACAAAAATTACTACACAGACTTTTAATTATGTTGTTATAACAGTCGTAGTAGAATCAAAATTTAACATCAAAACTAATAATGATTATTATTTTTAAAAAAAGGCGCAATATAATCAAAATTTAAATTTCTACAATGGTAATCTGAGATAAAAGTTATAATTTTAATGGGAGGGATGTACTTGGTGAATTGACAGCAAATTATCAATATTTGGCTTGAATTTAAGAAAGAAAAAAAATACTGTTATAATTTTCCTTGACCTATAAAATCTTTATTCCTGGAATGGTTCAGAACCTACTTTTTGTGGGTTTGTTTTTCCCGCAGATACAAGTTGCTAACAAATAGATAGATAGGTACTTACTTTTCCAACACTGGCAAACAGTAATATCAATTCACTTTAATTTTCAAAACTCTGAAAACTACTTCCGTCACTGGTGAACACTTATATAGGTACACTTTCTTTTTTGAAATTCCGGAAACAACTGAGTAATTGTTTATCATTCGCATTCGTATTTATATTAGAGAATAATCCAACAAGTTCAGACACGACATTAACTAGGGGGGCGGGCGGCGCGGCATCGGCGAGTCTTGACACGCTCTTTCTGAATATGGTTTATGCAAGTTCTTACAAAAACAATTGCTGAGCTTCTTATAATATTGTCTACCTATATTCATAGAAGTCAAGTCGGGTCACCTAATAAATTTTTATACACCCCCGTTAACGAGTTGTGGACCCCCATTTTTTCCTCACGCAAGCGTAGACCCCTGTTGGGCTCCCGTGGACCCCTGGGGGTCCACCTGGACCACTTTGGGAATCAATGGTCTAGAGTCTAGAGTCTAGAGCATTAAAGACTCGCTTTGTACTGGGTTTTCAGTGTGATTATGATGAAATTAAAGCATAGTTGGAAGAAAAGAATATTACAATCTGTGAAATAGGTGTTACGCGTTTTAGAGTACAGTGGGCCTAAAATGGCCGCTTTAGCAGTTCGAACATAATTTAAATCACGTTAAAAAAAACCTAGAAATGGACTTCATAGTCATATCCATAAAGTCCATTTTAAGAATTATACATTTTTAACGTGATCCAGTTCTCCTAAACCGCCATTTTAGACCCCCTGATATTGGTTGTTCAAAAGATTTTGTGCTAAACTCATCTACAATATTTTTAGATATATTTTTTTTATTACAAAACCCTGTAAAATCCACAAAAATATATTCAAAATAATAAATTAACTTAAAATTGCGCGATCTAATTTGGCATAAATTTATTAAATAAGCTTATGTAAGTTAGTGATCTGAGACAGAAAATAGTTCTTTCATAAATTGTATTTTTTTTTGCACTTGTCTGACGCTATTGTCAGTTTGCACTGGACGGCAATGACAGAAACTGGTTTTGCACCCGCAGCAGGCTATCCTAGATAAGATATTGTATTTAATTTAAACTTTAAATCAATTTCGCTGGTTTTGATTTGAATAAAAATAATCAACCAAATCATCAAATTACTGAAAATGCAAAAGTCAGATGTGATATTCAACTTTAGAATTTTTGAAAGTTATGGCATCAAAATAGCCCAGCGCTATCAGACTAATCTATTGAAGTTATCGTAATAAAAAATTTAAAGTAAGAAACAACACTTGGAACAATGTTCCTTGATATCGTAATTATTAGTCGCAATTAGGTGTAGTACATCAGCTCAATTGAATCACTTAAAGAGTTCTCTTTAAAGGTGGACGCACACCTATCCGCGCCGAAGGAATCGACCGCGCCGAAAGGATCGAATTTTAGAATTACTTGTATGAAATCCTATGAAACCTCGCACACTTATCCGCGTCGAATCGTCCGAATCAAGCAGAAACCCAGAAATCCTAGACAAATTCGGATGACGTCATCAGATTATAATCAATAAATATGGCAATAATTTAAAACTGTCAAAATTTACACGTTTCGTACTTGAGTCGTGGTTTTATTCACATTGGTTTTTGTTGGGGCGTAACTCCCAACAGTGAAAATGTTATGTTGATGAGATGATTAAGTATAGGAATGTTATGTTGATTGAGTAGACAACCGATTGGTATTAAGGTTTAATTGCTACTAAAAATAACATGTTATAAAGTAATAATGTACAATTAATGTTGGCTTAAATAAACTGCAATGTTTCACTATAAGTAGGACAAGTTTGTGGCATGTACAGCGTAGCTCGTACAGTTTTGTTTAAACCGAAAACAATCCGAAGTTCGACGAGGAAGTTTCTATTTTCTATGATTGACAAATAAAGACATTAAAAAGGGATTTAAATCAGAATGAGTGTGAAATGTACGATGTACACAATGTTTACTATTTATTTTGCCTTATTTATGTTGCCTTCACTACTGGACCGATTTACATGATTCTTGCGTTAAAAATGGTTTTAAGCCAAGTACAGCGTTTTGACACTAATTTATACGTTATATCTCAACACATAAAAATCATCATTTCGAGTTACGTGATAAAAATTAAATGACACATAAACTTTGGTCTACGTTTTTCCTCCTTATTGGACTTTAATATTATCATAATGCCAAGTTAACATAAAACCAACAAGACCATGGACTATAGACTATATCTAAGTTAATATCACAAGTTTTCAAAATTCTAAGGAGATAAGGTCTCGTCGCCGACAATAATACACTCGAAAATTACAGCTTATAAAACAAATTATAATGAAAAAAAATTACTTCCTAAAAAATAAATAATATCAACACCGTTTAAGCAGTGTATGGCCAGGTTTAACAGCTTTTGATTTTTTTAATTCCCGCCTTTTTTTTCTTGGACAGCTTTCGCTGGCCAAACTCTACTTCTCCATTATTTAAAAAAAATAGTAATTCCAATCTTTCGGCGCGGTCGATCCGTTCGGCGCGTTCGGCGCGGATAAGTGTGCGTCCACCTTAAGTAAAAATCTGCTTGCCGTACCTACCTTGAAAACTGTTCAGTTTTCAAATCGGTAAGAAGTCTGTAAGCTATTCCGAGCTACTGGAACTCCATCATATTTGATTGATAATGGTGTCGATTCTGTTGTGCACAAACTTAACTTAATTTAGACTATTGCTGTCTTTTACTAAAAGGCAGTGCTAGAAAAGGACGACTATAGCTATGCACTAAGTTAGAAATGTCAAACTAGTTTATGCCTTGCGCTTCACCGTGTTTTAGTCGACATGTTTTTACGTGCACCCTTCATTTGTATGGAAATATTAGTTCGAATTAAATTTGACAGCTCTAAATTACGTCCGTCTCGTTCTCATTTTATTAGTGAGAATAAGATAGTAATAGCCTAAAATAAGTTTAGTTTGTGCACAACTAGGGATACCATCCGTCCGGATTTGTCCGGACATGTCCGGACTTCTAGACTTTTGTCCAGACTTTGTCCGGCTCTTTAATTTGTCCGGATTTTCTGGCTTAGATGGAATACGAATAATAAAACTTGTAGAAGTAATACCAAATAAGTCTTTATTAGTTATTAACTTCAAACTATCAATCAAAAATCAAAATATAAATCTTCTTTAAACTATTGCAATTAATAAGAAAAACAATCAACTACTCCAAACATAAAATATTTTCTTTAAAACAAAATAATTTAACGTAAAATAATCAAACTGACGGGCAACGGGACAACGGGCCGCGCGTGGCGGGCGCTCCCCGCACCCTTCCACCCCTCGCGAGCGTCTGCTATCGTGCCTACCATACCACTGTAAGTTAGTGGGTAATATTTGGATTTTGTGACTAAAATGTCCGGACTTTTATTGAAATGCCAGGCTTTTAGTCAGGACTTTTCAAATTTCTAAATGGTAACCCTATGCACAACAGAATCGACACCAATGCCTGAAAATCTTATTTACTATTTTAATTTTGTCAAAACCTTGGTCATTAAAAACCTACTTTTGAAATATCTTCAGAATTGGTAGTGCCGCAACCAAGCAGTGGGCGCTAGTACTCGCTAGTTTAAATGTAATAATAATTAATTACATAAACCATAACATGTACTTGTACTCACCCTTCATCCCTTGTGATGTATCGATCACTAAACAGGTTCATCTTTCAGGGTACGCCAATGAGGTGGGGGAGTCGTGCCGCCCGATTGTTGCCAGAAAATACGTTCAAGCCTCTTATGCGGTCTCTATTGCATACACTCTTGGTGATACTGTGGACAAAACTTACAGATCATACATTGTACGTAGGAAAATATTAACTTATTTTTAATCTATACTAATATTATAAAGCTGAGTTTTTTGTTTGGTTGAATGTCCTAATGTCAGGGACTACTGGGTGGAATTAGAGTCCATTTATCAAGGAACATGACGAACTATGAAATACGAATACTATCATTATGAACAAATTATAAAAAATCTTCCTCAGTGCTCCCCTTTGCTCTAAAAGGAACATTTTATTTTTATCTAATTTAATTTTATTTTCAAAATATTAATAATTTCAAACAAATTTAAAATGGCGGAAGTTAGGCAGGTCAAACAATTCGGACTCCTTTCATGTCTCTAGACCCAGCAGTTTTGAATTTAAGTTTTGTTTTTGAATTTCTACAGAGAGATGGGGACACAAACAAGATGTTCATTGAAATGGGAGACGCGCTGATATGGCAGACGCTGGCGTCCGTCATCATACCCGGATTTACTATAAACAGGTAACAGCACTTTCAAACAAAAGTACAGTATGCCGCACTTTTAAGGTGAAAGCGTCATGCGTCAGGGTAGCCCGCGGAATTCAAATTTTCTTAAGTATTTTGCATCTTGAAATACAACCTAGCACCTGGCCTGCAAATTGCACAAAACGTAAGAACAAAATAATTCCGCGTCCTGACGCTACCTAGCGCATTACGGAGTTTCAATATAAAGCGAGGTTAGCTGTTAGCTTGAAGCGGTTTTGGCACTGCATGTCCAGACGTGCGGCCTGCAATACCCATATACAAGCGAAACTGACGCCTACTCTCTAACGCTTCGTCTGTATATTCAGATCTATCCGCCTCTCTCGCGCACGTCTGTAGAGGAGTGCGAGTGAGTGAGATGGACAAAGCATTAGAGAGTAGGGCATCAGTATCGTGTCTAGTCTAGGGTAGGTTTGATGTCAGAGTGAGCGCTGGCTACTACTATGTGGATGACACCAGTTCTCGTCCGATAATCGAAGTAACACTACATCGGGCGCGGTTAGTACCAAGATGACCGTCTGGGAACACCGCATAACGTTGGCTTTAACGGTCGGTGATTAGGGGTTATAGTGGATAAGATTGAAAAAGGGTAAGGGCCAGTTTCACCGGTTCCGGATAAAGTGTCGGTTAGTTATCTGATAGTTAATACTATCTACCACTTAAAGGCTGGTTATAACTAATACTATATCTACCAGATATCGCTATCCGACACCTGTGAAACCAAAAGTATTAGTTTTTCTGGCAGATAAGTTCCTAATAGGCTAACCGACACTTTATCCGCAGCCGGTGAAACTGGCCCTTAGACTGCTTTTCCACAAGATTTAAAACCGTTGTATAACCAACGGGCTGTTGTCTGCAACTCCACGTCAAAGCGCGTATCGCGGGCCCAGTGCGGGTTGGCAGATGTCACATGTCTGCGAATTTTTGGTTTTAGGACATGCCTTTTTCCTCACAATGTTTTCCTTCACCGTTTCGAAAGCAGTGATGATGAAATAAATTACACAAAGTAATGCGCCTGTCTGAACCCACGATTTACTGTTCGTAAGTCGGGGCCGCCACCAATGGGCCAACGCTGCTCTCTGATATAACTTAAGCGCGTGCCACATCGTCTGCTATTAGCGAGCGAGGCGGAAGTGGTATTGTTCCACCTCTTTTCATACTTTGATACCTAAGTGTGATTTTACAACTAATCTATATTTAATGCATTATTTAGAAAAGTTTGTCTGTGGATAGGGGACCACCCTTACATGCCAAGTTTTCTCCGTGCTTCGGAAAGTACGTTAAGCTGTTGGTCCCGGCTGTCATTTGTAGATCTTTTGACAGTCGTTACAGTTAGTTAGTGGCCCAAAAAGTCTGACAACCAGTCTTACCAAGTGGTATCGTATTACCCAGTACTAATTGAGGAGCAGATAGGCGGTCGCTCCATGTGAAACCCTAAAATTCAGATGCCGGTTACCAAAAATAACCAACTATTATGGAAAAAGAACGTCTAAATATTTGGTGCCAAAAGTATTTAATAAAATAGAATTATTAAGAAAAAACGATAAATTAAGCAAAGGTGTGTTAAAATCAAAACTAAGGAAGTTATTTCTGGAGAACGCGGACACGTCGGACTGTGATAGGCGGTGAGTTCTAGACCAGAATGGCCAGCTCCAGCTGCTCACTCTGGTTTGGAATTCATTATCTGTATGTTGGTGTTGGTCTGACGTTGTGGAGAAATAAATGCACGTAAGATGGGATTTATTTATTTCTGAGTATAATTATGATTAAAATCTTAATGATGGACAGTTTTAGTGTGTGTATTCAGAATTTCAGATGTAGCTATGTATTATGTAATTTATTAGATTTTAAGTTAACTTGTAAGTTTTATATTTGATTTTAAGTTTATAATAATTTATAAGTTGTGTATGATGAACGAGCGCTTCTCGCCATCAAACTGTAAAGTTTGGCGAGTAAAAAACTGTAAAAAATAACTTGTAATTTTATGAGATTAAATTAATAAAAAAAAAAAAAAACTGGAAGCCGACTCCAACATAGTTGGGAAAAGGCTAGGCAGATGAAGATATATATGTTACCGGCCAAACCCGATTTCAGAACAAACTAGTTTTGCCTAGGCTGAACTGAAACTTGAGCTCGTTTTTGCATCCTAGTCGAGGGAGACCTGTTCGACGGAGAGACCTACTTCCTACTTCTGAATGCTTTATAAAAAATAATCACGAAGGGTGTGGCGAGGCCTATTCGCTCGCTCATTCGACCTCGCCATACCCTTCTAACCTAATCTATCCTTGTCGGAGTGCCCCAAGTCGGTATAGTTTAGCCTAGGCAAAACTAGTTTGTCCTGAAATTGGGTTTGGCCGGTAACATATATATATTTAGAAAAGTTGTATAAACCCAGTTTTTTTCCCTATGTTTCAGGATATGCTTCTTAACCTCGGAAGTTTTAAGGAGGTACACTAAGACGCCCAGGAAGACAAGGAACTGGATAGCTGTGGCGGTGGGCATGGCCTCCATCCCTTTCATAGTTAAACCTATAGATAACACCTGCACGAGGATAATGGATGAAACGTACCGAAAAGTGTTCAAGAAGTAACAGTTGAGCCTATTTATGGCTGCTGAATTTTTTAAACTTTTACACCCGTCGCACATGATTACGCTCGCTTGTTCATCACAACAAGGCACATGTGAGTGGCGAGTTTTAAAACCTGTTGCGGCGTACCGAACTCCGCATCCACTCAGGTCCAGCCTGTCCCTTTGCTGTCCTGTCCCAGCGACGCCCTAAAGCGAGGCCTCTACCCCGCTGGGTGTGCCCTTAGCATAAAGTCGCTTAGGTTGTAAGTTTTCGCCCAGGCTGGAGGCCTTACACTCAAGGCTCCTTCAGGATAGTCTAGTTAAGCAGACGACAACCTCTCTAGGTTGAACTGCGAGACGCCATTTCGAGAAAAAAAAAACCCGATCTCCGCATTGCCTCTCAAGTCGCGACGCAGGCAGGTAAGTTACACTCAGGCCGCGTTCTGTTTTAGGCTGTAATCGATTTGAGCGTACATTAACCCGTTCCGAAGTAGCGTGAGCGCGATGACAAGCGCAATATTCATGTCCCTTGAATCGTCATAGAAGACGTCATGACATGCGCCATCTTGCGATTACACCGACCATGCCCAAATAAATATCATCGTGAGCGCTGTCAAAAATGACCTGATGACAGCTGTTAGCTGTCATAATCGTGAAATCTTTAACAGAGCGCAAAATATTGATGTGAGCGCTGTGAGCGATTATTTTTAATAAGGAATGCAGCCTCAGTAAAGAGGGTAATGGATTAATGCAGTCAAGATACGTAATTTCGGTATAAAAATGTAGCGTTTTAAATGTGGTGTTTTAAATATGTGGCGGCCATTTTGTTTGTTTTGCTCCGCCAATGCCACTCGTGTCCGGCAGACGACACGTCAGCGCAGCATTTTTATTCATCAAATAACTTCTCCCACTCTGGGCGGAGGGGGAGGGAGTGTCAGACTTTTACTGACTAAAGCCTATCCATGTTCCTTCCTCGCCCTTTATGTGCCGCATCAGTCGAGCATCGTGAACGTGATCATGTGCAGCGAGCATTAGTTTGATTAATCAATAAGTTTTTGAAATGCCTTAAAGATATTTTGAGACTGTTGTGCCATAGAACAAAAAAACAAATTAAAGAAAAGTTCCGCATTGTATCCTAGTGGCAATAAGTTGTATACTCGTACTTTTGAAGTATTAATTTTCTATGCATAATCTTCCATAATGCTAGTGATACACATACTGCCTCCTGTTGCCACTGTATACATATAATGTAAGCTAACTACTTACTGCAGGTACGTAGGTATGTAGTACATAACATCCTATATTAATGTTAAGTTTTACAGCTATACTTGCCGAGGTTTCTCTGTGGATGTGTATAAATTCAATTTATACCGAGACCCCACCGTGCCTCGGAAAGCACGTTAAATCATTGGTCCCGGCTGTCAAATCTGGTAGATCTTTGACAGTCGTTACGAGGCACGGTAGGAGTAAGAAACTCGAAAGCCTGGCAAACAGTCAAAAGCAATTATTCCATGTAAAATTCGACTCCAACATAGTTGGGAAAAGGCTAGGCAGATGATGATGTTTAGAATGTGCTCGAAGGGCGAACATCACTGTAGGACATAGCCGTTATGTGTTTTTTAACAACAAATGTATGGCAAACTTATTTTACCTATTAATGATTACATGTCTTAGGCTGGTCGCACATCTGCTACAATATAATGAATGAAGGAACCCTGGCGCAGAATAGGGTGAACATTCCGTCCAACCGGAAAGTAACGCAGAAGAATTGGGATGTCTAGCAATGAGATAGAATATTTCATTGCGGCATTTTTGCATGCAGGCTGAAGAAATTACAATTTACAATTTGGATACGGAGTTTGGTTTTGTGCCCGTTAGATAGCAGTAGGCTCGTCCCTGGGACTTCAGAACATAACTGGCGAAGTGTCGGTGTACAATAAAAATATTTACCTCTGCCTAACACCCTTTCGGGAATTACAGGCGTCAATTATCGTCCAAGTGGTTGTTGCCATGTACAGCCTTTTTCTTCCTTTTGGACGGGATATCATGAAAGAACTGCTCACACTCTGGACGAAACGGGAGGGAGTGTCAGACTTTTACTGACTAAAATCCATCCATGTTCCTTCCTCGCACTTTATGTTTGGGGCCGCGGTATCTCTTTCGGGCTGTCCCGCAGCCCCGGCAGGCTTCGGCCCTTGCCGTGTCGACGGCGCGCGTGGGACACTCGCGTGCCGTCGACACGGCCTGTCGTCATCTGACGGACGAACGGCGAGCTAGCCCGTAGCTCACCGTCCACAGGCCGCGTCTACGGTGGCCGGGGTCCACCACGTGACCCCCAACGCCCGGTGCGTCTCCCGCGGCGGTGGGGCGAAAGGTTCTCCCCTCTCGCGTTCCGCCACCTCCTTCGCTGGCATGACTGCTTCGCAGAAGTAGGTGACGGCTTCCCATTCCGTCTCGCTTCGGACTATAGATTGAACCAGGACCAGACGCGAGAGGTCGCCGCCGCCGATCGCCGCTATGAGGACACGGCGGTGCTCTGGCCACGCGGGGCAGACCTCCACCGTTGCTGCACCGTGTCCTCCGGTCGATCCGCGCAGTTCAAGTTCAAGTTCGAGTTGTTTATTTCTTAACAAAAATACATTTGTGTCGAAAAATACATTTGTGGAAACACCTGGGCGTTTCCTCCTGCCCGATTCGATGCAGGAACCTCCCGTTTCCGGCGAGGACCTGCGTCAGGCTGAAGGTGAGAAAGCCGTGGCACCTCTCAAGCCACTCCTCAAAGAGGGGACTTATCGCCACTATCGTGCCCTGCACTGGGTTGCGACAGTCGCTCTCTCTATGTCGCCATGACGTCGCGCCGGAGGTCTGTCCGCTGAGCCGCGGTTTGCCGTGGCAGCGGAGTTTACCCCCGGCCTAGTGCCTCCGCGCGCCTTTCGTGCAGGCGCGCGAGGACTATCGCCTCCAGATCCCATTGCGGCAATCCAGCAAGCAGGCTCGCCGCCTCGCGGGATATCGTGCGGTACCCACGGACCATCTTTACGGCTATCACCTTTTGGGGCGCGTTCAGGTTATGGCCGGCTCGCCGCCTCAAAGAACGCGCCCACACTGGGGCCCCGTAAAGGGCCATGGACCGCACGACCCCCGCGTAGAGCCTGTGGCATGAAGCGTTTGGTACCTTGGAGGCGTTTAGTTTTAGGTGTGGCAGGAGCCGCCTGAAGGCATCCCCAGATGTACAGCCAGCCCAAGAACGTAATATAACTAACGAACTGTAATAAATGTATGATCTAGAATTTGAGATCTGGAGAAGGTTAGTGTAGTCTACCAAGCTGCTTTGTCTGGTTCGACTCATATGCTATTAAGTCACTTATTTATTCGCAAAAAAACGGTGTAATAGTTTTAATGATGGCAGGCAAAGTTTTTTTGCAATATTTTTGTTACATACTTTTTGAATATTTCATTAACTGTGTTTATGTATAATTATTGTGGATTATCATAGACAAACTGTGTGTTATTTATTAAATATTTTTAAAGCACTTGTGGCATATGTATGATCAGGAATTTAAAGCAAAATGTTTGTAGTAGGTACTTAGTTCAATTAGAAAAATGTTGATGCAAATTATGAATGTAGTTTGTAACTTTAATTTAGAAGTAGATGTTTATGTGATATAAGTACACAAGGCACCAAAAAATTACACCAAATATAATTATATTATTTATAAAAAGGAAATGGATTTCATCAGAGAGAGTATGATTTTTTATTGGATTGCAACACTCATGAAATCAGCACGATTTCAATAAATAAGCACCCGTGTTGGAAGAAGGCGTACAAGCATTGTATGAATTAATGTCAGTTTTATAGAACTGTTTTTAGATTTATATTGTTACCTGTTTGGTATAATAATATTATAATAATGATGGCAGTATTATTAGAGCTAAAGAATATACTGGAACGGCTATAGTTATTAATAGCAAAGCTTTGCAATGATGTTTTGAGAAAGGATCTGTTAAGTGCCCTTATAAATAAGTGAAAGGTTTTATTTTTAAGCATGTTCGGAGAGCAATTTGATTTGTATCTCTGACATGCTGAGTGTGAACTGTGTGATTTGAAATGCTGCTGGCTTAGCGCCTAAAGTTGATATAAAAGCATGCTAAGGACATGCTTACGATAGGCAAATTGATATAATATTGTTGATACCTTTATTATGTGCATAATGATTTCAGACCTGCTATGCCGGTTGTATCTCAATGTATAACAAATTATTTAATAAAAATAAAATGGGTGTGTAATATATGGCATAATAACAGATAGTATATTTTCACTTCAAATAACGTTCACATCATATAATTTTCATCTTAATATATATAAATCTCGTGTCACAATGTTTGTCCTCAATGGACTCCTAAACCACTTAACCGATTTTAATCAAATTTGTACACCGTGTGCAGTTTGATCCAACTTGAAAGATAGGATAGCTGACATCTCAATTTATGAGACGCAGACGAAGATGCGCCGGTCAGCTAGTATGCTATAAAAACAAATAACCTAATTTCATGTGATCTAATGTTACATGACCATATAAACTTCATTACTCTAGTAACATTTAGTATAACGTTCAAATAATTTTCAGTTTGTATAATGCTCTATATATATAACGTTCAGTTGACCTAACTTTCATTTTCAGCCAAAATTCTGTAATGAATAAAAAATATCTGGAAACTTCATACTTTTACAAACTCATGTAACCCAAATGATTCAACAACAATAGAGAGCATCAGGCGCTAAGGGTGACTGTTCTAACCTACCCTAAGCCAGATAATTCGCCAACAATAGAGGGGATCTGGCACTGGCACGCTGGCGCGGCCGCTCGCTCGCCTTCGCGCGCTAATGGTCACTGTTTCAACCTAACCTAACCCAGATGACTCACCAACAATAGAGGGGCTCGGGGGGGGGGGGGGACCACAAAAGTAGCAGACGTTTATACTCGCAATCAATTACAAAATGATATTAAATGTTACGATAGATTTTAAATAATGTACTAACTAAACATTATACTACATAACTGAACTAATATAGTTCAAAGGTGCTTTTTAGAAAATGTTAATTAAACCATCTAAAATTAGGTAAACCGAAATTATATCAATAACTCATTAAATTATTTGATCGTTATATTAAAAAAAAAGCATATGAATTGAATTAGGTCATGTGATTGTTAGAACTTTTGTTATTATATCAAATGGTACGCACCCAAATAAAATAGATGGCACCAATTGTCTTAAAAGGCGGTTATTTTTTTTTTAAATTTTCGCTGCACGTTTAGTTTCGAAACGTTTGTGTAGTCTGTGATATGCAATTCCAAAGTACCTATATTTATTTAATAGTGAAACTTCTAACGCGACTTCCAACAAGGTTGCGTTAAACGTTTAACGCTACCTTGGAACCCCCCCATGCCCCCCCCTACCCCTTCCTAATTTCATTTCCTCATTACGAAGTTTTACTTTTTCTACGCGGAGGGACTCCACGCATATTTTTTTTTGTTAGTATTTGTGTTATGATTGCCATGTTTTGTTTATTGGAATAGTACGTTAATTAATATTGTTGTCTATTATTAATAGCTCCTGTTAACTGTTAAATAAAACCTAAATTATGTCTATTTTGTTGTTTTATTGGAAACAGAAAGCCTAAGAGAATTTCTAATAACGCAACTTGCAACATTATAAAAGTGAGTCCTCTTTTTAATGTTGGCCCTTTAAATATAAATAATTATCTATTAACAATAAAGTTCGGTACGGGCCCTTCGAGTTTCGAGGGCGCAAGAAATAAATCTTTGCTGCCTTGGTATCGCCCCATTAAAGTAATAACCTAACTACGTCATATTTTATGTAAATATTTCCTAATTAAAAGTGTTTGATTAAAAGCTCATGTCAACGCCATATTATGAGAAATAATCTATTACCCTAATTATTCATAACTGCTAGTCGAACAAGGAAACAGTTGATTTTATTGAAAGCAGATTTTTATTGAATGATCTCGAATTTTTTTTTTGGCACCGGACAATGCGCCCTTCACATCGTTCCAAGCAAATATATGTCTAGCAACTTGTGTCTATGAGAATAATGTTAGGCGCTACTGGCGCCTATTTTATTTTTCACTTCTCATGCTCTAAAAGTACTCCATTATAGCCTTACGAAGCGGGATTAAAGTGACCGTTTATTCCCTAGGGAGTAAAAAGTAATTTGAAAATGGAACGATCTTTTACTCCGAAACATGGTCACAAAAGAAACTTATGAGGTTTTATTTAAATTTCGAATGGGCTTGCAAATAGAAAGCGGTTTATTGAAAAAAAAAAAACAAATTAACTTTTCAACGCGAGAAAAATTTATGGTTGTTTGTGTGCATCGTTGATTTTGAAAAGTATGTGCAATGCCTCTGTTGCTAGCCGCTGCAGTATCAAGAATACAGAGTGGAGTGTGGATCATCTTCATTGCGATAATGTTGAGAGTTTGTGTTGTGTTTTAAATTGTTAACCTAACAGGTTAACAATTGGGAATGACCTGTCATGATTTTCAAATATAAATAAAATCTGTTGTGATTTATCAAAAATAAACATAAAATATTTATAGGACTTGATGTGACCAAAGAGTTCATAAAAACTCTTTGGTCATGTTTTTGAATCAGTTCCCGCCAATAATAAAAAAAAGAAATAAAATGGTATTCGATTTTTAGGGTTGAAACAAAAGCTTCTTCTCAATTGGAAATCATGGGGAGAGGCCTTTGTCCAGCAGTGGGATGATGCAAGCTAGAAGTAACAGTAATAATGCTTAAGTATTGGCAATATTTCGATTAAAGTAAGTAGTAGGTACGATGTAAAATGCTCTAAGTAAAAAGATTCTGATTTACTTTTTGTTTGGAGTTCTTGTACCTAATGGCAAACCTGAGTTACCAGCCTCCAACTATCCCGCCTTCATTCGTCATACCATTTTTTTTTACTTATTGACGAATTTAAAAATATAATTACCCAGGAACAACAAAGTCATTGTTTTGACGACGATATTAAATTATTCCTCATTTATAAATGCGAGGAAGTGATATTTTCGCAAACAAAGATACACTAGTATTATGTACCAACCTATTCATTAGTCGCTTTGTTTTTTAGGTAAAACAAAACATGTTTTGCACTTGGTGTTCACGATCCATATATACGTACCCACCTGTTGTAGATACAATGTTTACGCGGTTATTGATAGATATAAATGTGTAGCTATAATCCTCAGGATGCGCGTTGCACGGGACCGGTCAATATGGTGATACTTAGAGGAGGCCTATGTCCAGCAGTGGACGTTTAGGCTGAAATGATAATGATGATGATGTTGATTATATGGATAGCCGTACCTAGGTGCAGATTCAACTAAGTACAGGACATAACTAGTCTTTTTGCTTCGTCGACGTTCATACATGTTCGCCAGGTTGAATCCCCGGATCGATAGTACGCTAAGCACTCCCAAGAGCAGTGATTCCCGAAGTGGTCTAGGTGGACCCTCAAGGATCCACGGGAGACCCGTCCGGGGTCTACGTTAGCGTGAAAACAAATGTGGTTTCACAAGTTGTAAGTCTACGAAAATTTATCTGGTTTCTTTACTAAAGAACAAAAATGTTGGCTTGGCTTTATCTATCAATGTTGGTAGATAATAAGCTACTCGACAAAGTAAAAAATAAACGTTCGGATGTCTCAATAAGACCATTTTCACCAAAATACAACCTGCCATAGGTTGTATTTCGGTGAAAATGGTCTTATTGAGACTTTTAAAAAAAGCATTTCGTAGCTATAAGATTCTAATTTTCAGATTATTTGCCATTAACATTTAAGTAGCGGTCTTCAAGCAATCCTAACAGATAGCGCGAAAAATAGTGCTTTACAAATTTCTTGCTTTTCTTTTTTGGTCCACGGGCTTGACAAAAATCCACAGAAACCAGAAAATTTTGAAAGTGGTATATCAGAAAAATATGTTTTGTGAACTTCAGCTCTAGAGACTGCTAGACCAATGTAGCTAATGTATGGAGCTTAAGATTATCTAGCTAAGTACTTCCTACATCCGGTTTAATTAGCATGCTCTCATTGGTAATCTTACGATCACTCCATCATCCATGAAACCTGGATGGAGAACGCTATCTGATAAAAGTGATTAGGGCGGATTTAGCGTACCTACCTATCTTTCTATTGGTATTCCGTTCTACTGGAAATCTTAACGGTGTCTTTACGTATTACACAGGTCATCATCACCCGCCTATTATGTTCCCACTGCTGGGACACGGCCCGTCGCGTATTGGTAGATGTCACATATCTTCGATTTTTTGTTTCTAGGGCATGTCTGTTTCCTCACTATGTTTTCCTTCACCGTTTTTAGAGCAGTGGTGATGAAGTGAATTACACAAAGTAATGCGCCTGTCTGCATGGGTTCGAACTCACGTTACGTAAGTCAGGGCCGCTACCACTGGGCCACGCTGCTCTGTACAGGTACCAACTGTCTTAGATATTTAAATTACACAACGGATTTTAATTCAGTTTCCAGCAGTAGATAGAGTGATTCAAGACAAAGAAAGAAAGAAAAAGCATTTATTAGCCCGACAGGACAACACATAAATAAAAAAAATATAATAAAATAGTAAAATTGTGATTATAACACTAGTTTAAAGTAAACTTAATGAGAGAATAAAAAAAATAATAACGAAATCATAAGAAAAAACAAACAAAATACAAAACAGAATTTGTCCTGTACAAGACCAAAAGGCTCCTATCTCAGCATGGTGCTGTAACATTAAAAAAAAAAAAACGAAAAAAGAGGAAGGTTTATATGCACATTTTGCCTACATTTTGGCTAAATTTCACCCGTGCGAAGCCGGGGCGGGTCGCTAGTCAAATATAAAAGAAAAATGAAAATAAGTAGGTACCTACTTATGAATGTTTAAACGTCCTTCTAGAAACTTTAGTTGCATGTACAGTCGAACAAGCTATTTACGAGTAGTTTACACTTTACAATGTATTTTGTTGGTTAAAGTGTAAACCAATTAGCTTGTTCGACCGTACCTAACTACCTACCTATTTACAATTCAGGTCTGACACAACCTGCATGTCGAGATTGAGAAAAGATACGAAAGTCGATACCCACCTAAGTTTACACCCAGTTTCCACAGATCAGCACAAAATACGTATGCTTCCGTACGCGTATTAGGCGTTGCGCACACCAAGCCAGTTTATTTGACGCAACTGCCATTGTGGCGGAGGTCAGAGCCTAGGCTTTGACATTCGGGAGTCTACAACAACCACAACATAACCTACAACCATGACCAACGATGGCCGCATCTAGGAAGGAATGGGAATCCCGCATTATTAGATAAACGTTGACTGACCGATTAAAGTATTTGCGATTTTATCGATATCTCTTTGCGGTCGTCCTGATTGATTCACGTCGGATATTTTAAGAGCAAACAGCATTTTTAACCTGAGATACACTTATTGACTGGATTTTGCATTCTGAATTCTGATTGCAGAAACTGTAAAAGCACCGGAGTCTTCGTCTTTTTTTTTTGCAGCACAGCATCTGCCTAATACAGCAGTATTCGGGGACTAGGTTAAAGTTCTTTTGTTAACACTTCAATATTTATTCTTTTTTTTTTATTTACAAAAGCAAATCAGCTACGTGTACGAGTAGGTACATTCGGGACTAGACAGCTGCAATTTGAAACCGAATGCATGTTTATTTACATCGAAAATTAAGGTATCTAATAAATAGGCCTAGGTATGTCATGTACATGCTGTGTCCCATTAGTAGGTAGTACCTATGTTTCATAAGAAACTTATGAGTATTCATGTACTTCTGGCGCCAATCTGCCAGACTGCTTATAAATATTCACCCGAGCTAATTTAAAACTATTTTAGGTAAAATACACGCAACTTACAAGATTTTGTAGCAAAACATGCTGTTCTCTGTTGTTTTTAATATGTTTCTATTAATTAATGTCATTAAAATTATTATAATCAGTATAAAACTATTTGGTCAGGATCAGATTACGAAACCGGTGTTTTTATTTTAATTTTTAATACACCGTGTGGTCGAGGATAAGGACAGAAGTTTCATTTAGCTGAAGGCGATTTTCGAATCAATGTTAAAATTGTAATCGATTTCTTCAGAGGTTGGTATGAAATAATTTCCCGTTTAGGCCAAGCCTAATAAAGTCTGCTGACAAATGAGCCGACAATTAGGTACCTAATATCCAATATACCGACACCGAAAAAAAAATTGACATACTGGTATCCCAGATATGGAATAAGGAACCGGGGGGTAACAACTTAAGAGATGAGTTGAAGCTTACAGCGGGCCCTTACTGGAGAAGGGTTGCCACTGTTTCCAGAGATAGACCACAATGGAACATGTTAGAGGCCTGATAGAGGCACACTGAACTTAGTGAATTGATATCCTCGAAATGAACAAAATAAACACTTTAAAACAGACGGAAGTTCAGGATAGAGGGCTTATTGATTGATTGATTGAACCAAAATACAAAGTTGCTCGTAAATGGCCTGAGTAGGTACCTACTTACTGCTGATAATATCAACGATTAATTAATCATGGAATGAATGAATTGTGTAACAGCTGAGTTAAAGAGAGTTGAGTGTGTGATCCTTGTTTAACTCTTTTGTTAATTTTGTATGTTGAGCCACTAGAATTCAATATAACATTGGCTGAGCTATTGTTACATGAAGGAAAATATTTAGGAAGAGTTCTATAAGTTTCTTCCATACCTTAGCATTGTAAGGCTGAAAATATTGCGCTGTATAATGTAAGGCAGTCAAAAGCCTTTGCGTAGTCCACGAAAACCAGCTGCAGATATAGAAGTTTTTGAAATTCTGAGTGTTTTTCAATTAGCTGATTTAAAGTGTGAAGACGGTCGGTGGTAGAATAATTAGTTGGTGCGAGATAGATAACGTCGATCATCCGAGAGAAGATAATGCAGAAGGGAGGTCAGAACCCTCAACATTGAGGAATACGACGCAAGGAGAACCTTACAAACAGTACCAAGGGGTATTATATTGGTGGAGCACACGGTGGAGGTCTGCCCTGCGAGGGCGAGCCCCGCCGCGCCCGTGTCCTCGTAGCGGCGATCGGCGGCGGCGACCTCTCGCGTCCGGCCCTGGTTCAATCCATGGTCCGGAGCGAGACGGAATGAGAAGCCGCCGATTGCTAGCGAAGGAGGTGGCGGAACGCGAGAGGGAGAGAGCCTCTCTTCCCAGCCGCCACGGGAGACGCACCGGGCGTCGGGGGCCACGTGGTGGCTACCGGCCACCATAGACGCTTGCCTGTGAACGGTAAACTATGGGCTAGCTAGCCGTCCGTCCGTGTCGACGGCGCGTTCGTGTTCCACGCCCGCCTCAAAGAGAGGTCAGCAAGGGGAGGGGACCGCAAGGGCCGAAGCCTGCCGGGGTTGCGGGCCTGTTCGAAAGAGATACCGCGGCCCCGGAACATAAAGGGCGAGGAAGGAACATGGATGGGTTTTAGTCAGTAAAAGTCTGACACTCCCTCCCGCTCCGCCCAGAGTGGGAGAAGTCATTTGATGATTTCTCATCCGGAAAAAAAGGGGTATTATATTACACATTACTAACTTAGTTGTAGAATTTAGTTTGGCAGTCGCTCCATGTAAAATACTGGTATTCAGCTGCAACCGGTTAGACTGGAAGCCGACCCCAACATAGTTGAGAAAAGGCTCGGCAGATGGTGAAAGTTTTTGTGTAATTTTAACCTTTGTTGTTAATAATAAATTTTCAGTAACTCATTAATACATTAATTGGCGACAAAACGGGACGTTTGAGTGCACAACTGTACCACTACCTGCCCAGTCGCCAGTGCTTGATAATGGTCCATAAACATTTTCCGCCAGTGTAGCTAGAATATTGTTGTTGTTGTTGTTTGGTTGTTATTGTTATTCTAGCTACACTGGCTACATTATTGTCGATCGATAGCAATAAGCGTTTCATAATCATCATCATCTGCGTAGCCTTTTCCTAATTATGTTAGGGTCGGCTTTCAGTCGAACCGAATGCAGCTGAATACACCGGCATTAAGCCGGGTCATAAAGAGTGTAAAAAACCTTAGATAACAAAGCCGAAAGGCACATGTTCTCCCCGTCATTGTGATTAATTTTATATGGTTTGTTGCAATTTTTTGTAAAATTTTTGAACATAAGATATTTACGACCCTCGTACTATTTAATCCACTCATAAGCATTCGATTTATCACCCCAAGAGTGCCCAAGACAAAATGTCGTTTCCCAGCACTATTTTTTTTTGCGTAAAATTACTTAGTGTGTTGTTCAGAACTGCGGAATGCTTGGTTGATTTGTGATGAGACTGTTTATATTTTGTATAGGCGTGAAGTAACTAATAAGGTATGTTATTAATATTCTAGTTACAAAATTCATACTAAAATCTAATACAATATATTATTATGTTAAAAATAACTCCGATACTAACAGTAACGGTCTGGTCTGATATTAATAATGATATGTATTCAGATGGCTGGTCCTAATTAGCATTAAAACATAATTTATCTAATTAATTGGACGTTTATTAATTAATTAAAACAATATTTGTATTTTTAATAATTTAGTGGAATTTGATCAAGTTAAGGTCATTATGGTCATGTTAATGCTGATGTTGTTGATAATTATTATAACCTTACAAAAATGTCCTATGAATTGATAGTTCATCATCACTACGCAACATCGTCTGCGTCACATAAAATAGAAAAACTCCACAAAAGGAATAAATATTCGTTTTGACAACATTTTTCATTAATGCTCCACTCCGTAGAGTGATGTTATATAGCCTAAACTCCTAAAGCCTTCCTCGATAAATGGACTATCCAACACAATAAGATTTTTCAATTCGAACCAGTAGTTCCTAAGATTAGCGCGTTCACACAAACAAACGAACTCTTCAGCTTAATAAAATTATTAGAACCTACCTATAGATTAAATTAAAAATTAAAAAATCCTAGACACATATTAAAAGTTAAATAGAAAAAAAAATAGTTAATTCGCCATTCTGTGGTGGCGGCTATCTTGGATTTTTAATTTTTCATATCGTGTAGTACGAGAGCCCTTTCATTTGATACCCATATTGAGGGAGTTGTTCAATAAATATTTAATCCACCATTTTGTGGCGGCGGCCATCTGGGACTGATTTTTATCAAACATAGCTTAGAACACTCCCCATTAATTCACCTTTCAAACAAAAAAATAACAAATTAAAGGTTCATCCGTTCGGGCGCTACGAATACTCGATGCCCACACACACACGCACACACACACACACACAGACACGTCAAACTTATAACACCCCGTCGTTATTGCGTCGGGGGTTAAAAAATAAACTTGTGAAAAAGTTGGAACTTTGACCCCAACATCTACGTAATTAGACGGTTCCAAGGTTTTGTCTAGTTAGATTCTGTGTAGACCGTACCCGGACCAGACTCTCCAGCATTCCAGAACAAAAAAAAATATTGACGGGTTGAATGCGTGCCTTTCGGCTTCGTTACGGGGTGTCCATTGGTAACGTGAGGCAATATTGGCGATTATTTGCCCCTTCTTCCTTTCTTTCTTGGTGAGATGTCGTGAGACTTGACTGGATCCCCTCACACCAAATCAACACGAGATACAAAGACAAATCTCACGAGAGATCAGGGGGGGGCCCCTGATCTCTCGTGAGATTTATCATTACACGCTTGATTGTGTTAGTTTTATTTAAACACAAGTGAATTTTGTTTTTATTTAATTTTTATTATTAAACTAGCTGACCCACGCAACTTCGTCTGCGTCACATAAGAGAAAGAGAGGGTTACAGAGAGTGGGTCGTAAGCACCCATAATACAATTTTCAAAGAGCACATCACACACAATTCCTTCCGCATAATGAAAATGCGCGCCCGGTACGTGATCATTTTTTTGCTGCGGAGTTATTTAAAACGGTGTATCTCCTAAGATATGCATTGAAGTCAATTTACGTACCCAAGGGCAATTTTGTTCAAAATCAAATACATGTGATTAACAACGTATTAATATGAATAATAATAAATTACCATGTTTACAAAAACAGCTTTAAAGGCTTCTATTGACAGCTTTACGTCTTCATACTTAGACACTCGATGACAGTCATACTCCAGCTAGGTCTGCAGTTCTGATCAAGGTGCATTAAATGAGCCGCAACACGATATAGCTGCTGTAAACCGTTGCGGACCTCTTACAACTGCTTACCATTTAAAATTTCAAACTCTACGTCCCTACGCTATGACGCCGTGTCTTAAAGTGCAACACCCCTTCAAAGCTTAGAAACCTTCAAATGCGGTATTAATATTTTACGATGACTTTCGAGACATTCAAATTTTAAAGAGTATTTGCAATTTTGCACCAAATTTTTATGTGAGTTCAACCTTTTTGGAATAAAATCGGATTGGGTTTTGAAACATGTATCAAAATAACTTGTAGTTTATATCAAAATCTCGAAGGAGTATTGATATCAAATTCGAAACAAATCACCGCCAAAATAACTTTCTACCCCTTTTTAATCCCGTTAGGGGATGAATTTCAATGCAATATGAAACGCGTCCATCAATTCTGTTAATATTGTTGATTGCAAAGTTTGAAGTAGATTGGACCAAGGAATCACATTTTCCCATACAATCTTTGCACCCCCTCTTCACCCCCTTAGGGGTATAATTTCGAAATTCTTTCTTATCGTATGCCTACGTTATACAGAAAATACACCCTCCAAGTTTCAGGTTTCTACAATCTGCGGTTTAGGCTGTGCGTTGATCCATCAGATAGTCCCTCAGGACAAAGCATTTTTTATTTGTAGAATGTAGGATTTGTACTCGTTTGTAATGTATTTGTAACTTTTCCGGCTTTATGTCTTATGTAAAATAAAAAATAATGATTGGCATCAAAAAATGTTTTGTGTAAAATAGCAATTTCCTGGCCAACTATTTTCCCTATACTGCCCCGCTGAAAGTTATTTTTTTGCGATTTCTCAATTTTTGAGTACTCTAATTGGGTTGGTTTGGAAGAACTTCTTGATTAGTGTCGGAAAGAAGATCGATTGGCATCAAAAAAATTGTTTTAAGTAAAATGGCAATTTTCTTCTGCATGCACAGAGGAAGCTCTCTATGTAATGGGTGGTCACACATTCACAGACCAACTCAGGCAAGCACGGCTAAACCTGAAGATTGATCCAAAGGCTGTTATTGTTTAGTCACGAGCTGACTCAGCCATGAGAATTAGGATTATTCCCACTAGCTCTACTACACAGTTCTACGGTAGAACTTGTGGGTTTTTTTTCTAGTTCTACGATTTTGTAACACCTTCAATCGTAGGTCTACTGGGAACAAAATGTCCCATTAGTTCTACTATATGGAATTAATTAATTTATTACTACTTGGTCTTCTCTAAGAACCATGAACGTTTCGTATCGTCTTCAAAAAGCAAACAAGTCCAATCCAGGGTTGGTCTCCACTGGAGGGGATATATATGTAAGTCCTCGTGCGCCTGATTTAGGCGCGCGGAGGCACTACGCCTGGGGCAAACCGCCGTTCGGCGGACAGACCTCCAGCGCGATCTCATGGCGCAATGGAGAGAGAAATATTAAAAACAGTATATCTATGGGAGAGAGCGACTGTCGCAACCCCGTGCAGGGCACGCTGCCGTGGCGATGAGTCCCTTTTTTGAGTAGTGGCTCAAGAGACGCCACGGCGTCCTCACCTTCCGCCTGACACAGGTGCTCACCGGACACGGATGTTTCGGGAAGTTCCTGTATCGTATGGGGCGCGAGGAAATGCCCGAGTGTTTTCACTGGGAGGATCGACCGGAGGACACGGTGGAGCACACGATGGAGGTTTGCCCCACGTGGGCGGAGCACCACCGTGTCCTCGGGTTGGTCTCCACGAGCGCGTTGAGCATCGTTAGCATACGCAGTAAAGGGGATCGAGCTATGCTGCGACAAAATGGAACACAAAGCAATTATTATGCTTTTTTTAAGTACAAAACGGGTACTTAGGTTTTCTTTTAATTCATGTATTTGTAGACAATGAAACATAACAAATACCAATCGATTTATGGGTATTTACTTAGTGTTGAACAATTGCAATTAATCTGTTTTGTAATAGTATCAAGTTTATTAACCTTGTGGTTATACCCCAAGCAGCAAAATATGGTCTAGTAACTGTCCTGGAACCACCATTTCATTAGGATTATAACGGAATAGTAAGCAATTATAACCACGGAAAAGGGCCCAATTTATAAGCGTATTTTAACTAATTAAATATTTATAGTAGACTTGGTGAACACCACTTTGACCAATAACAACCTTATAGTTAGACTATGTAAAACTATTTGCTCCCGCAAAGCCAACTACCAGCGCATAATGGAACCAAACAGGACAATAACGACCTTATAGTTGGACTACGTAGAACTATTTGTTCCCGCGAAGCCAACTACCAGCGCTTAACGGAACAAAACACGACAATAACATACACGGTGAATCTCTTACAAGCTCATACAAAGTGTTGTGAATTGCTGAATGTTGCTGCGCACATTTGTAAGGGTTCATATTGATAAAGGAGAAAAAATTCTTAATATAAATATTATCTAGAATATCAATTATGAGTAGAGTGTTAGTAACAATAAGTCGAGATGTATAGTTTGAATGTGCATGGCGCACGTATATTTTCGGTGAAGTATAATAAGATTTTTATCAAAATTTTTACACGCCCCTTGAAATTAGCGTTTCCATTAAGTTGAATTTTAAAATAATGTTGGTTTTAGTAAGACATACAACGATAAGTCGCCATTTTGACAAAGTTGGCTTTCCCAAATACATTAACAAACCATTATAGGCGTACTTTGTTTTAAAATGGTAAATATCAGAACCATTGCTTGGCCATATTGTTTGGAATTAGAGTTCCGCAAATATTTCTATAACCGTACGGCTATTTTATATTACTATTAGGTACCTATGTCTTATTTTTTGTTTTTGTTTAGGTGTCAGCATTGAAAATGGTCATGTTTCTGCACGTCGACGACTCCATCAAGGCTTCTGCCATATCGTTGAACGATTTCTCTGGCAAGACGCTCTTTTTTGCGATTCGATCGGTTTGAATGCACATAACTCTCATCTCCCTCGGTTTCTGATCTATCACTAATTGCGTCAATTTCATCGTTTGCCTCTTGAAACGTTCTCAAACTTTTTCTTTTAACAAGACATACCAAGTCTCCCAAGAAGCGTCGGGTTGGCAATTTTCTTGTCGTCTTAATTTTTCTGCTGATTTTTTCGCCCAAAAAAGAACGTTGTTGTGTACCCATAGATCTGGTACAGCTGCTAACTTTGATAAGGCCATTATGCCAATATTCTCCTGGTGCTGAATTAGTAATATCCAGATTTTCTTTATTAGTGTCAAGAAGTGTGCGGGCATCCTTAGGCAGGACATTTTCAATCTTATTCAAAATTTCTAATAATAAATTTAATGCCACATGTCGTATTTTGTAGTCTACAGCCCATTTTCTAAGATCACTATGTAGTTGAAAATTGGAAAAGTCTTCAATGTCGCTTTCATCTTCGTGCACAGGTTTCTCACGAATAAAATCTTCTAAGTCTAAATTAACATCGCTTTTTATAGATAAAATGTCGTTTTGTGCAGAATGATAAATATAAACATTCTGTCTAAAATTTTCAGAGTAACTATTTTGTACGGAACCTTCTCCAATTTCTACGATTTGTTCTTCGCCAGATACAAAGCTAGAACCCGACACCTGAATTATTTGTTTATAAGTTTTCTGAACTTTTCGTTTGTAATAACCACTTCTTTTTAGCCGTTTCCATTTATTTATATCCATTTTTGAAAGAAAAGTAAATAGAACACCACGTCGGCAACAAATACGACACAAAAAAATCAAAATGTCCGTAATGTTATAGTCTAACAGCATTTGCAAGACCATTATAAACCAATGTATTCTTGTACAGGGCACCACGGATATAGTTTTGGATACTAAGTATTTTATATTAAACCTTTATAATCGTGTTAAGATTATAACAATATTGGTTTATACCACTATAACACCGCTCCATTTTACTTATAATTGTCCTGTAAAGTGAATTTTCAACACACTTGCTCATAAAGTGGCTCTAATTTCACCGCAATTAGGCACATAATGACACCTGTAATCAAACTGTGACTTTTTCATTACTATTATTCACAAGTGAGTTATAGGGTTTTTTTTTTATTTGATTGGTTGAATTGCTTTGTTCTTAAAAAAGTTTCGATACAAAAAAGATCGTGTTCAATAATACAAATAAATTAATGTACCTATTGTTTGCTCATTTCATGCAACTTCGTATGTACATAGATAATTTCAACTTATAAGTTTTTAATAAATACAACTTTCACTCAAATGTAACTTTTGTTTTCTCTGTATTAAATAAAACTTTGAATTCCGCATTTCGTACGTGACTAAAACGCTATCCGCGAAAAACAAAAAAAAAGAAACCTCATTCTTTTAGTCTATGGCCGATCGCCATTGTTAGATGCGCGCGCATAGGAAAACTGATTAATTATTCCCGCCATTGCGAAAAAAAATTCACAACTCGTTTTCACTGTTGAAATTAAAGTTATTTATTAATTCAAATGTCTACAAGTACTAGTTATGAAGAAAATGATTTATTTTTGTACACCGCCCGATATAAGATGTGCAGCCCTTAACGTTATGGAATGTTTACTACCTGAAAACTCCAAGGACAAATATCTATTTTAGTATTATTTTATTCTCAAGTGTGTTGAAAAACGTCGTATGATACACGTGTGTGTTGATGATTACCGTCCTCGGCTTTCTTAAGACCCTCGCCTAACGGCTCGGGTCTCAATGGCGCCTCAGCGGTAATCACCAACATTACACACTTGTACCATAATGTACTATTATAAACACTTATAAAACCAAGTAATAAATGCAAATAGTTTCCAGTGTGTTTGGTTCTGTTTATCACTCTTACTGTCGTACTTTACTTAAAGTAGTTCTATAATGCTTCTTGTTAGCAGTTATAAGTATAGCTTACTAGTTTATCTACTCTTGAGTCCATTTACACCCTGGTGATGCTTTTATAGGTCACCCAAGCTTATATTGCACCCTTAATTTCGACCTACCTATAAGTAATTATAAGTTAATGTATAAGATCAGATATACTATAAGGCCCAACTAACTCCATGCATACAATTATAAGCGTGGCAGCGAATTCTAGAACCGTTAAGAGAACATTATAAGTGCTGGAGGCCTATAACATCTGCACTCTAGGATAATTTTGCTGCTTTACCTAACTATAGATGTAATGGCGCATGTGCGATATTTAATTGTTTTTCTTTAACAACGAATTTATGTATAGTTCTATAGAAAGTACAATATTAGGCCCTGGTTCAATCCATGGTTCGGAGCGAGACGGAATGGGAAGCCGTCACCTCCTTCTGCGAAGCAGTCATGCTGGCGAAGGAGGTGGCGGGACGCGAGAGGGAGAGAACCTCTCGTCCCAGCCGCCGCGAGAGGCGCATCGGGCGTGCACCGTAGGCACGGCCCTGTGGACGGTGAGCTATGGGCTAGCTCGCTATCCGTCCGTTTTATGACGACAATAATAATAAAAATATCAATGAATGGAACAGCATACATTTTGACCGTACACGTAGGTATTGTAGTTTTGTAGCAAACAGCTGTGTTTTTAATGGAAAATTTCCATCGGTTATCACATAATAATCTGGCTGTAGGTGGTGGCGGTGGTGGTGGTGGTCTGGCTGGTGGTGGTGGCTGGGTGTGGGGTGGCTGGTGTGGTATTACGACTTTTGGAGGAAAATTTGAATGACGATAGAAAGGGTGAAAGTGTAATCATCTTCAACATTCTCTTGCCCTTATCCCAATTCATTTGAGGTCAGCGCAGCATGTCTTCTTCTTCCACACTTGTCTTTTACTCGTCATCTCATCAGACACCTCTTTTCTTGCATATTTTCTTCTTCTTTACTCCAGCCATTCCCAAAGTAGGCAATAACGCCCCCTTGTGGGCGCTGCAGGCATAAAGGGGGGCAGTAAGAGTCCCGGTATTAAAATGGGGGCGTTGTGTAGAGGCTTAGGGGGCGACTTGTAATTTCATCTAGGAGGACTCTTAGACACCGACTTAGCTCTCGACTCTCGACTACAACTTGTGAACATATTAGTATCATATTATTATATACTTTACTCTGTGGTATTACCAATATACTTTACCGCCATACCGTAAAGTTGCGTACAAATAATCATTCATTCATTCTCATTGGCAGGTGTAGCCCGTAGGAGTTAATCATATTCATTTATTTGCGTTCCACAAGGTAAAACATGGTGTTAACAAAAAAGGCTTAGGGCTAAGAGCCGTTGCAGGGCACAGCAAATAGTTAGCTTGACACCTGAGCGCCGTTGTGTCCTACCTACTGCGCTCAAGTTAACCCTTGCGGATTACAGTAAAAGTCTCGTTTGGGTGAATTTTTAATCTTCGCTAATATAGCTAAAAATAATTATTTTAATTTGAAGTTACAGTAGTTTTTAAGTAGGTGAAAAAATGGGGGCGCTAAAAATATTTTTCTCAAAATGGACAATAGACAATAGTAGATTGTATCATAAGGGAGCAAAATAATATTTTTACGGCGAGGGCGCTTTTTTGAATCCAGAGCGAAGTGAGGGATTCTAGAGTAGAATCCCGAGCGTAGCGAGGGATTCTTTAGTAGAATCCTGAACGTAGCGAGGGATTCAAAGTACGTCGCCCGAGCCAAAAATATATTTTGCGCCCGAGTGATACACTCTACTTTTCATCACCCACTATGAGAAAATAAAAGGCGCCTCATATTTTATTGTAATATTGATATTTAATGAAACAGAGTAACAACTAAATTGAAATTAAGTAGTATCTAATAATAAAACAACTAAAAACTTATATTTACATTTGAGACATTTTCACAATTTTGAAAATTAATTGTTACAGTTTTATTAGGAATAGAGATTGTTGTAGATTTAATTTTATTCTGCGTGTTTGAAATAATGTCAGAATGTGGCTCATTTTGAGGAAAATGTGACGGTGAATCTCTTTGTTTGGATGTAGATGGGCGCGGCGACAGTGGCATGGATGGATTAACTGAAGGTTGCAATTTAATGTTTTCCACGATGCGTTCACATGTTTTCGCCTTGTTCTCAATGGAATCTTCTATATATCCCTCTGCTACAGCACTCGACTTCCATCCTCCATGTCGCTTGAGAACAGTTAAGTCCGCTCCAGAATCTGCCAACAGGGTAGCAGAAGTGCGACGAAAACAATGTCCTGTATATAGCTTGATATCTGGTAACTTCAAATAAGTAGCGATTTCTTGTGGCATGTAAGAAATTTTATTTTTTCCCATAACTTGTTTGAAGCACTTGCCATTTTGATAACGGATGAAAAACCGATTGGTCTTTATATCAGCAGGACGCAGGTCCAGGTATTTCTGTACAATAGTTTTGTATTCTCCTCGGATTACGAAGGATCGGTCAATTTTTGTTTTTGTGTCTGTCAGCTTTACTAACAGTAAATTATCCGAGTGATTTTCGACATCATCAACAGTTATTTTTAAAAGTTCATTGCCACGACAAGCTCCATGTACTCCGAAAATTAAAGCCACCTGTAACAAAACCGAATGTGAATAAGACAAGTACCTATCTATCGAAGTACAGGTTACAATAAAATGCGCATTTTAAAACACTGGTTATACTTTACTAATCCACCATATATACATACATAGTTACTTACTTTTACGGCAAGAAAGATGTTGTCGGGTGCCTCATTAAGGAAAGTCTCCACGTTTTTGACTGAGAACACTTTGGATTTTTTAGGTTTAAATCCATCAGACATCCTCTTCAGATACGCTATTAATTTCGAATATGTGTCCAGTTTTACGTCGTTATTAGAACTGACTGTTGATTTTAGCATTGAGTAGGTACTCCAAAGTGTGGAAGGTTGTTTAGTTTTGGCTAAGTACTGGAAGTAGGCCAAAAACACAGATTCTGAAAAATTCTTGGCGCCTCTTGAATTTCTCCATTCAATAAAATTACCATAAGCTTTCATATATTTCTCCCGGGATTTTGCAGGTAGTAGATTATCCATCACATTTCTTGCGTCAGTTCTAATACTATCAGGAGTTAATTCTATACTTTCACTGTCACTTGAAGAACTCATTTTTCAAAACAAAATCATGAATTTCTATCAATCCGTGAAAATTGACGAAAACGCGGGCTATAGTTCGCGCGTTTTTAATTTTATTTCTTTTTTTTTTTGTATTCAGCCGGCGCGCGGCGCTACTATGGGCCGTCGCACCAGCCAGTCTTTATTCAAACAATATTTGCGTTCGATTTCTTGGGCGCTGAACACATGATGTTCCAAATTCAAAAAGTGCGCGGCAAAGATAATTGCGGCGCACTTATAAAGAGGATTAAAAACTCATTACTGCCCGCTAAAAGTTTCTTATAGAAAACACCACCTTTGGGTGCACTTAAAGGCGAACCAAGTCGTCTTTTTCGAATAGATGGGATGAAAAATAAGTTTAGGAACCCCTGCTTTACACAATCCATCCATCGTTGCTTTGACATACCTACATACATATATATGTCACCCTAAAATTGTCAAATACGTTATATTGTAATATCTCTAGCGATATTGTAAACTCTCGAATTATTGTCAAACGAACAACTGCTTACAATAAAACGCATTATTTTTCGTGTAATGCATGCGATGGTAGTCAACTCACGCGGTGTGGAGAGAAGAAGGGGTCCCCCCTGCCCAGTGGTACCACTCTCATGAAAAGATACTGTACCATTCCTGAGAAATATCGATTAATATAACCTAACCTTAAAACACTTTATATTCCCCTAAAAAGCGTAGTCGACGGAGCTCCGCTTAGCGGGGCCCCTATTTCCGAGTGCAGGGTTTAAAGGAACCTAACTAACCTAACGGGGGAGTGCCCCAAGTCCCTATTATGGAGGCAGAGATACTTCCGTATGTTCAGTTGACAATAATTCGAGAGTTTACAATATCGCTAGAGAGAAACACGTTATATTGTAATATAACGTTTTTGACAATTTTACGGTGACATACAACATTATTTTTTGTTTATACTAAACCCGAAAAGGGGTCATTGTACTCATCATTTTGAACAACTTTTTCTATGGGACGAACCTTGAAATCGCGAAAAAAAATCAGCTGTTCCCTACATTTATGTTCGCATAACTCGTCAAAATGTAGGGAAGAGCTGATTATTTTTTCGCGATTTCAAGGTTCGTCCCATAGAAAAAGTTGTTCAAAATGATGAGTACAATGACCCCTTTTCGGGTTTAGTATAAACAAAAAATAATGTTGTATAAATACTTTTAACTTTCCTCACGACATTTTCCTCATTCCTTCGCATCACATGCCTATAGGATAAGGTACCACGACAACCGATTACCACGAAGTTGGGATGAAAAAGACATGCTGCGTCAATAGCATCTGCAATTAAATGATGCAATGTGGACCGTTAAAAGCTAATTGTTGGTGGCGCCACCATAGCTGGTCTCAATCTGACCAATGAGGTCAAGGTATTTTAAAATATGAAATGACATTCCATGATTTTCAACCAATGACGATGCTTGGAACCAGCTATGCTAGAGCCATTAGTTCCACAGTGTGCATCCCCATTAAAGGATTTAGTTCCTTTAGCTTAAAATCTCGGTTCTAATCTAAGATGATAATCAAACTAATTTGTGCAGTTTTAAACAACGAACGGCGATGCGTTAATAACAAAAAGGTGGTGAATGGTGGTCGTGCATCATGCAAACTTGCGTGACGTATTGATTACAAATCTTTTTGCCTCAGATTGAAGATGTGGTTTATTTATGATTTCGTTGTACTGACAACATAAACAATTGTTTTAGCAAAGCTTGTCGACTTTCCTCAAATAAGTATTTTACGAGTATGGTTGGTCAGTGTCGGCGGCTGTTATTCAGATTTCTGATTGCGAAACACATTTGCTGTTTTTTATAACTTAAAGTCGTCATAATACTTACCTAATTAATTGGCACATAATGTCAGCGTCAAATTGTAAAACCCGTCAGATGGTAATCTGTCGAGCAAGATTGTAAACTGCAGAAATATTGTCAACCGAACCTACTGACAATATTGTCAGTAGGTTATTATTACTTATTATTTTCCGGTAGATTAGAATTTGTCGAAGTGTCTATAATGGCTTTAGCAGAATCATAACCATATTTTTCCGGGATCGCGCTTGCGATGTGATGCGACAGTGCCGAAATATCGAGAACTTGATACAAATAATAAAAATGGTTATATCTCGTTTTAAACTTTAGTGACAATAAAAAATAGTTGATTTGTGAAAACGAAAGCCATTTCTATCAATCGTATAAAGGGTGTAAAACACCTCTTCACGAAGCCGAAAGGCACATGTTCTCCCCATCATTGCGATCATTTTTTGTTCTACACCATACCTGGGAACATTCTAATTACGGAGATATTGAAGGTCAACGTTACAACTTTTTGACAACTTTTTTTTTAAATACAAGTTTTTTTTGTAAGATTTTAACTTTTAACACCTCCACGACCCCTGTACTATTCAATCCATCCATCAGCACAATGTTTTAAGTGCGTTACATTGAGTTGTACCACAAAACATGATTTATAACCTCAAAAAAAAAGTCGTTTCCCAGCAATATTTTTTGCGTAAAGTCACTTAGTTTTATGTACAGAATGCTTGGTTAACGGCTTTATGATGAGGTGGTTTACACCATGTATATAGTATCTAAATCCGCTCATCTTTCCCGCATCTAGCCATCGTCGCTCAATTAGTATGATTTGTTACTGTAAGTACTACATTGATGAATGTAGAAGATGTCAAGGGAATTGCACATTCTCGCACCTCGAGGTTATTACCGTACCTAATCCCGATTAGCGAATAACGAATTACGAACAGTTAATTCGCACAACAATTAAAACTTTGTTATTATTTGAAGTTCACATCACCCTTCTAAACATACCTACTACAGTGGCGTATGAGTACCTACCAAACGACGACCCGAATGGCGTAGTAGTAGTGACGCTGCCTTACGTTCTTAGGGTCCTGGGTTCGAATCCCGGTAGGAGCAAATGTTTGTGTGATGAGCATGGATATTTGTTTCGGAGTCATGGATGTTTATCTATCTTCTTCTATCTATACTTATAATAAATCTGTAGAGAGGTCAATTCTGTACATGAAATATATTTACAAAATAACTATCGGGGGGTGATTAGTGATCGATACTGATGCCAAAAATGCAATCAGTAAAATTTTTGTCTGTCTGTCTGTCTGTCTGTCTGTCTGTCTGTATGTTATTTATAGAAAAAAAAACTACTCGACGGATTTTAACGAAACTTGGTACAATTATTCTACATACTCCTGAGCAGGTAATAGTATACTTTTCATCACGCTACCATTAATAGGAGCAGAGCAGTGAAAGGAAATGTTGGGAAAACGGGAGAAGTTACTTGGTTTTTTTAGCTTCCGTCGCGTGTGCAGCCTTAATGGTTAAAGCTACATAGAAATCATGTATAACGGAAATATTCCACATAAAATTATATAAAAAATATCCCAAGACAGCATATGTCTATCTTTTATAGTTGACTCACAATAACACGTGTAACTCCCGATAGCTTAGCAGTTCGGAGAATAAATGTGAATGTAAGTTTGTTTGTTGCGCTTTCACGCGACAACTACTGAACGGATTTGGATGAAATTTTGCACACAGATAGTTTATAACCTGGATTAAAACATAGGATACTTTTTATCCCGGCAGTAAGATTCCATGGGACAATAATCAAACTTCACGCGGGCGAAGCCGCTGGCAGAAGCTAGTATGTATAATAAGTATGTATTTACAAACAAAAAAAACGTATATATGTAGTATATCAACTATCTAGTGTCCACTACACAAGCTTTGCTTAGTGTGGCGCTAGGTGGCGCTGTGTTAATGTCCAGCAATATTTATTTATTATTTATTTATAAACTTATTGTAATCCCAAATGATTTGAAAAGAGTAGGTAACCGTATAGTTTCATGCCGGTTCTTCTCCATGGAAACAACCAACGCACACCGCGCGGTGTGCATTGGTTTACGTTATCTTTTTCGATGTTTTATAAGTGCCCATCTAGGCCTATGTGAAACATAATATGTTGATTTTGATTTTTAGACTATCACGCAAACAACAACTCGGTTCATTGAACTAAGTTACATAATTTAAGCAAAAATAATTGCAAAATAAAAACACTGCCTCGAATGGACGCAAGCCCGAATGCGTGAAAAGTGTTATTTTTGGTTTTACATCAGGAATTTCTGAGAAGCGGCAACGGAGCTTCGATCTGAGGCCCTACTCCCTAACGCTTCGTCTGTATATTCGGATCTATCCGCCTCTATCGCGCACGTCTGCAGATGAGTGCGAGTGAGAGGGACGAATGGATTCGAAAATACGGACGAAGCGATAGAGAGTACCGCCTCTGTGCCCAGTTGATGGCAATAGGCTCGCCCTCTATTGCATGGAACTCAAACATAATTGGCGAAATGTAGGTGTACTATAAGCTATGACCTAGGTGGCTTGTTATACCCTTTGGGGACAACAGTGCTGACTACTGACAGATGTAACGTAAAAACAAGTGACAATCGCTTTGTAAGTGTTTCGTACTTCTATAGAATTGACATTCAACTTTTCGATACCTTATGTCAATCTTGTGTCAATCCAACAGATTTCTAGCATAGATCGCAGAATCACATTGATAATGTCGGGAAGCACATATGACCGTCGGCTTCATTTTCTTATTACACCCGATGTTAGTAAGAGCGACAATAACATAATGTTATTGTTGACGGAACACGATTCATGCTATTGACTAACCAACGCATGGAAAATCATTAAAAGAGCTCTTGTTGAAAAGGCTATCAATAGAACATAGCAATTCAAGACTGCGCGTACTTTCAACAAGTACAACCATAGGTGAACTTGTAACAATTACCTAATAAGTCAACATTACACTTCTCATATTACTTCATTTGATTAGTCACTACTTTTTAAAAACAATGCATTCACGCATTCTTTATTACACGGGTTAAACAAATGGACATATAACAGACCCTTGGGGAATGCCAGTACGCCGTTTTAGCAAAAGCTATTGACACGGTGTAACATCCTTCGCTGACATTTTTTACGGGTAAGTACAAAACTACTACTATTCGGACAAAATACATAGGAACGGTCCAGTTTCAACGACCATTTCCGTATCAAGACTTTGGCATGGTTTTGTTTAATTTTAGTAATATTGATGATTTCTATTTTGTTAAGATAATCCCCACTCAATGGTATACTCTAGGTTTTTGCAAGAGCAAACATTATTCTTCTAGATGCTAGATAGATAATATTGTGTAGTAAAGCAATCAAAAATATAGCTTTCTCATGAATTGCAAGATCTGCACCCCTGTAAAAATAAGAGATTATTTATCTTAGTCCTATAGGCAGTTCCTATCAGTAATATTGATTTCGATTAAAGGTCTAGTACTCCAATAACCTTAAAATGCATGGAATAACGTACTTAGTAGCAGGTAGGGTAATGCACAGTTGCAAGTCTCCTGGATCTCATAAAAATGAAGTAGCTAGGTAGGTAGATAAATGTATGTTCTAGTCGTCCTGAAAACTGGACTGAGAAATCCGACCGGTTTCGTAATCGTTATCAACGTAATCACACTTAAAAATAATACCATAAAAGAAATACTTATTGCGATTTTCAACAAACACCTAATTTTTAACATTCCTAAATACTGAAATCTATAAAACAATGTTCGTTGGTAATTTCTTTAATCTACTCGTACCTTCTGTAATACCGAATCGGGAATTCATTAGTAATTAAAATTAACAAACCTGTTTTAATTTATCTATGTAACTCAATATCACTTCACAAGAACTAAACAGTCATTTTAACAGAGAATACTTCGCGTGTTTTTTTAATAGTGGTTTATATAAGATCGGTGCGTGCGCACACCCCTGTTGCGATTCATTACTGCGCGGGCGCCGATGTGTGGCGAACCGGGTGCTGTGATAGGTGATAGCAGTTGGCATAAGGCATAAGCGAGGCGATTTCTAGAAAACATGCGTTAAATGTAAACTTAATTTGCGGTTTGGGTAGGGTTCTATAATACCGAGGGTATAATCCACAATTTATTTATGAAAAATCTACGTACAGAAAGACAAACCATTACCATAATATTATCTTTAACAGTTTAAAAAAACTATCAAACTTCGGTGTTCCTGCGAAAACTATGCTGTAATAAACATTAAGTAATTAATTAAAAATTCTTCGTTAATTAGAAACTGCGATAGTTTGAATAGGTTCATTACTTTTTATCGCAAGGAGCTCGTGGCTGAATATTAACAGCCCCTCGGGTCGATCTTAAGGTAAAGCCGTGTTTGCTTAGGTAGGTCTGCGGTACATACCGGGTTTCCTCCGTGCCTCGGAAAGCACGTTAAGGTGTTGGTCCCGGCTGTCATTTGTCCATCTTTGACAGTCGCTACAGGTAGAAGTCTGACAACCAGTCTTACCAAGCGGTATCGTATGTCCCAGTATTAACTGGGGTGTGGTGGGCAGATAAGCAGTCGCTCTATGTAAAAAACTGGTATTCAGCTGCATCCGGTTAGACTGGAAGCCGACCCCAACATAGTTGGGAAAAGGCTAGGCAGATGATTACAATTTATCCCAATAAATCAGTCATAAATTACCTATAAACCTGTCTAGGCATCTCCCTATTTATATCATTGATTAAGGATGTATCTGAAGATTACCTACCGCGTTTAGGTAATGTGCTGTTTATTTAGACTTAGGACAATAAGGCGATTCTCACATAACATCGCCCGTTCGCGCGGTCGAGGGGTGTCGTGCCATGTCATCATCGGATTTCATACAAGCCAATGCTGCAATGTGACGTGAGATTCGCATCGTGTGATAACCGACTTAAAGAGATCAAAGAACCCTCACTCAGATCCAGCCTGTCCCTTTGATATCTTCCCCAATGACGCCCAAGGCCGAGCACAGGGGGTGCCCCTAGCGTTGCCGCTTAGTTTATATTTTTTGGCCCCTAGCTGGGGGCCTTGCACTCAAGGCACCACATGACAGCCCGGATCATAGGTTGACCTGCGAGATCCCATTAAATAAAACATAACTGAATCGATGATGAATGAATTAACATCGCTGTAAGGGTTCTTTTGCGCCCTACCCTAAGTTCCGTTACATAAAATGGCCCACTGCAAGGGTTTAGCAAGTTCACTGCAACTAGGTGCACCGCGATAGGTACGACTATTTCTAATAACCTTGAATCGGTGCATTTTTAAATTAATTCTTATTTTCGTTACCAAAACTGCAGGTGTTTTCTTGTTCAATGGTTACAGTTCAAATTCATCAGTGCTTGCGGTTTAGGTGCCTGAGGTTTGTGCCTGTCCAAATCTAGTTTCGTCTGGACGGCCTATATCTTGTTTCATGAGTTACTCCTACTCGCGAGTCTATTACAGGAGCCGTAATTTTCACTCGAAGTATCGTCGCGGTGGAACGTGGAAGTGAATTCCTATTCAAGAAGAATTCAAGTTTTTTTGTTCTGTTTTTGAAGAGTGCTCTATCAGAGGAACTGTTACTATTTTATAGATACGATTTTTATCAGATTTCTCCATACTTTAATCAATCATCTTTCAGACCTTTAAATATTTCAGATGCGGACGTTCTACCAGTCTTTGTCCTATTTTCAATTAGGGTTGACGCAAAATGTTCTTCTATTCTATTCTTCAATTCTGCTGTCACATTATCTTCCTTTACCATTTCATTAATATCTTGTTTCACTCTATTTTCCTATCTTTTCAGTTGTCTTTCTCTTCCGTACAACATTGAGTGGATGTTATCATAGGAACATAATTTTGAATCCTAATCTTTGCAATCCTAGGCCGAAATCAGAGTTTGAAGTTTATTTATAAGAAGTTGAAGTCAAGATAGCCTGTATCACACGCGCAACCTACCTATACAATCTTTTATAGATGGAATGTACTGGAATATTTTTAGATGGAGACAATCGGACGAACTATTATTATCGTTTTAAATCTTATCATCATAAACTGTCGATTTACGCAGATACATGTCGCCTACTGTGTAGAGTTAACTTCAGTTTCTTAAGTAGTTATAAATGCCCTATAATTTGTATTAACCCGGTTTAAACAAATTTCCACGTAGGTAGGAGTCATTTTTGTGAAGTTGTTGATGTTAAAATAAATACGCGTTGAGTTGAGAACCTCTTTTTTTTTTTCGTCGGTAAAAAAAACAGCCAAGTTGAAGAGATAATGCTCTGGCCAAACACTGGGACATGTCCTATGTAGTAGGAAATGATTAACAAAGTTGTCATTTGAAATACTGGACTACGTCCGTCTGTCGGTTGGTATTTTACAAGGAAGACTTGACCAATTGTATTTTAATCGTTGATATTAGAGATTTGAATGGAGAAAGCAGGAACCGAAGCAGCGGGGCCGATGCCTGTCGGGAGTGCGGGAATATTCGAAAGAGATACCGCGGCCCTGCAAGACATAGGGGCTAAGATAGAACATGGGTGGGTTTTAGATAGTAATAGTCTGACACTGCCTTCCACTCCGCCCAGAGTGATGATTTCCCGTCTGAAAAAAAAAGAAAAGAAAAACCACCATAGCGCGAAAATTATCGTGTCGTTTCTTGCAACACACATGGAGAAATTACACTATAAACATTGATGTAATCTAGCCTTCTGCCACTGTTGTTGTTAAAACAGAAGGCTATGGAATATACGTCCTATAAACTCATCTGTCATTTATATGACTGTTGACTGTGTGCCTACTGTATACAACTCGACGTTGTATGTGAATTTTGATAAGATTTGATGCGTATAAATCTGAGTGACGTGTTGGCAATGAATTGTCACGAATTTCCTTAATGAACGCTTTATGTAATGTTTGGTTGTTTTAATTTGTTTGTTGGTTAATGATGCAATAGGCTTGTTAACTGAAAAAAAATAATAAGTCCGTCACTTAGATTGACAAAAAATATTTGACCCGTATTTTTTCTTTTGTCACATAAACCAAAATTGACGAAGATACGACGCTTTTGAAAATTCCCAAGTCGTTACTGTTTGGTATCATTCTTAGTGAGTTCTGATGTCACTCCCGAGTTTTGATGCTTTTTATCTTTGTCAATATTCGTAGGTTTACAAAAACAAAAAATACGTGTCCTTTATTTTCAATAGGTACTCTAACTGACGGACTAAATAAGATTTGCTATTTATTGATGGTGGAAACTAGCCTATTACTCTTGGAGATGGCTTGGCGGTCAACTAGTGAAAAGGTATATTGAGCCAGTGAGGTTGGTGTTCCTATCCTGTTTTTGTAGTTCAGTAACTAATAAGAGCACAAGTACTGCAGAGTAGCCTGACATCGTTGTATCGGGGCAAAGACACTCAAAAATAATCGAGAGATAGATGTGACAAGACTTGAATAGAGAAAGAATCTCAACAACCGTTAATTATCCATAATTTTCAATTAATCACATTTACCGTAATTTGTACATTTCGACATGTCAACTTATTTTATTTTGTACCCATTTTCGGGTATCAAAAGATTAATTTAACAGTTTCCCAATGCATTTGTCTTTGTGACATCGCAAGTTTATCCCCTATCCCCTTTACGTGTGGTCTTCAATAGCTTATCAGTACAATAAATTCCATAAAACATTACTGATATGACTGAAATTACCAAAAGGAAAAACGTGTCATTTCGCCCAAACATCATTTTGTTTCAAGACCTTTCTTCTTTATCTTGTGGTAGTAGGTAGTGCCTAACCTGGTGTCAGTTTTTATGCCGCCCCATGGTCCTCTGACTTGGCTTTACACGCCTTCGAGAAATATCTCTTATGCATGCTGGTGTCCTAACGATGTATTTCTTCAACAAAGCAAGATTCATGTTCTTAATAAGGCTCTTTGTCTTCTTCCTGACCAAACCGTTTTTTTTTATTCAGTCGTCACACTATAATTTACTCCTTTGTCTTTCATTTGATTCCAATTAAAATTAAAATTCAATTCATTCATCTTTTCTTTGGTCTGCCCCTCCCTCTTGATCCATCAATTCATTACTGAGCTTTCAGTCACATATGCGATTCATCTCACCTCAACACATGGTCATACCAACACAGTAAATTCCCTTTTAGCATTTCTGTTACTGGCGCAACTCTAAAACTTCCTCGAATTTATTCATTTTTACTTTATTCATTATTGTCTCCCCAAACGTCCGCCTCACAAAAGAAAAATATGTTTGTTCTATATTGATTTTCAATACAAACGGGGACGAGTATTATGATAATGTTGCCATCTTTATGCGTACTCAGTAATTTATGTTTGTTGCTTATGTGTATTAGTTTAGGGATTATGTTTATACAAAAAGATTACTTCTTAATAACTCGTTTGACGTGCTTGTTTATCTAGGTAGCATCAGACACGTAAGACAATAGTTTTATCTTAAGTTTTTTAACAGACGTAAGAGTTTGACGTAAGTGAACTATATTTTCGTAAGGGACATTGATACGTAAACTGATATTTAAACCATGCATTTAGTACATGGTGACGACTGACGATACTGCGTTGTTGGTCTTGTGGTAGCAAGCGCGGCTGCTGAACATAGTCCTGGGTACGTTTCCAAGGTTGGGTGAAGTGTTATCGGCAGGTCAATGCCTTTAAATAGAAAAGAAGATCACAGCTACACTTAAGAGGCCTGCGGAGCATGCGAATTTCATACAATAGTTTGTAAATCAAACATATTCTTAAGGTAGTGTGTATTTATTTTGATTGGATTACCTAATATATAGGTTCCCAAACACATATTTTGAATGTACACTGATTTAGACAAGAGTTATGAGAAAAATATTTTTTGTATAGAAATTTTAAATTCCTCATATCTAGTCGTTATATCATTGTTCCTTCAAAATATTAATTCCATAGATATTCTATAATACAATCGAAGTATATTGTACACTTTAGAATATGTTTGATTTTTATATTATTATGGTAATACGTTTGTATGAAAAACGCATGCTCCGCTGGTCCCTTAAAGCGTGATGACTTTAAATCTAGGCCACTAACTATACTCTACAATTTTGTCACTGGTGTTCTGACATGTTCGCTTTGTGCTTCGAGTTTTTCGGCCAACGTCGGATATGCTAGTCACTTTAGTGCCCATGAAAGAACAGCACACCAGAGCTGTGTGGCTGTGGTCGAAATCGGCTATATGGTATCATCATCACCATCAAAGTGTTATTGGGTTTTTCATCTGGAATTTCTCAGTAGCATGTGACTAAAAGAGTGATGAATATATTTATTAATGAGGTATTGAGAGGGAGTGGAAGGCCAACAATACGATGTATGGATTGCGTGAGGAGTGATGTAAGTTAAAGGAGTAAATGATAGCGTGATGGTTCACAAAGGAAAATGGAAGAAAAAATGTGTTGTGCCGACTCAGTAACATGGGACAAGGGCAGGCAGAAGATGAAAACCTATCGATTTGTTTTTGTTCTCATCGCAAATAATTAGCCAAAATTTTATAGGATATTGGTATTTCCGATAACAATTGTTCGGTACGATTACGTCTGGAGTCCTAGTACTCTTAGTCCTTCCCTAGGTCTAACGGTCAATGGATTTACGGTTACTATGACCGCTAAGGCCGTTTCTACGGCTACTATGGCCGTTTCTACGGCTCCTATGACCGTTACGGCCGCTTCTACAGCTGATATGGCCGTTTCTACGGCTGCTATGACCGTTTCTACGGCTACTATGGTCAGATCTACCATATTCATTTAACCTTGTAGGCCAATATTTATAAACAACTGAAGTCCAACGTGAATGTTGACTAGTGAACAACCCGTGTATGTATTAAAGCGTGTGCCTAATTAAAACAAGGAATTCTTTTCATTAGATATTAGTTTCTGCCAGCGGCTTCGCCCGCGTGAGGTTTGATAATTGTCCCATGGGATCTTACTACCGAGACAAAGGTATCCTATCTTTTAATCTAGGTTATAAACTATCTGTGTGCAAAATTTCATCCAAATCAGTTCAGTAGTTTTTGTGTGAAAGAGTAACAAACATCCATATCCATATTATCCATCCATACTCACAAACTTTCGCATTTACAACATTAGTAGAATTATTTTATTGACACTCGTACTTGTTAAGTAGAGAACACGGGATAGTTATGTTCCTTATCGCATTAAGGGTCCAGTCCTACCAAGGGGTATCGTATTACCCAGTACTATCTGGGTTGTGGAGGTCAGATTAGGCAGTCGCTCCATGTAAAGTACTGGTATTCAGGTGCATCCGGTTAGAATGGAAGCCGACCCCAACATAGTTTGGAAAAGGATAGGAAGATGATAGGGTTAAGGTTCTAGAAAGATTTTTATATACTTTAAGTAACTCTTGTCATAATAACAAAAAAGCTACGGCAATGACAAGATTTACTAAAGAGGTAAGAGGTATTCTAGAGCGTACTCTAGAATAAGAATTACTTACAAGTTTGAATTGTTAATACGGTAGGTAGCGGGATAATTGAGCACCATACATCAATGGAAATGCGTTTTAAAGGTGGACGCACACTTATTCGCGCCAAAACTGACCGCGCCGAAGGAAACATTTTCTCAACCGTATAACGTTATCTATTCGTCCGAGGTTTTTTAGAATTTAATACAAGTAGATTCTAAAATTCGATTCCTTCGCCTCTTTTGCTTCCTTCGTGTAAGTGTGCGTTCACCTTATATAGAATATTTATAAACAGATATCTTTCCTTTCCCTTCAGGGAGTGATATGAAATTTGGAATGACGTTATTTCAACGCACGCTGTATCGAAAAAAATGACGAGTGGTACGCCAGATCGAAAGCACGGCAGGTCGAATACCACTAATTAATTCCATCACACCTGTAATCATCGAAGGGTCAGGCAAAGGAGTAATAGGTACCCATTAGTACCACACATTTCGAGAGTTATGTTTAAATCCCATGAAATACGGGTAGGGGGGTCGAGCCCCCCAGGAAAGAAGGAAGGAAACCTGAGACGCAAACAGCCGTCAATTCGTCCTCGCCGTCGAGACTCGTCGTGACGCCCCGATACGAACTCTCCCCGTCCCACGCTCGTACCAGCTCACGTGACTGAGGTTGTGTCCCAAAACAAGTCCCCAAAATAATGACACCACACAGATCCAGCCTGTCTCTTTGCTGTCTTCTCCCTAAGCCGAGGCCCGTTCACCGCTGGGGGTGCCGTTAGCGTGTAGTCGCTTAGTGTGTAAGTTTTTTGCCCTGGCTGGAGGCCTTACACTCAAGGCTCCAGCCAGTTATTATTGTTCATCATGGTTTGTTTTATTTTAAAAGAAATCGTTGCGTGCTGGCACCTGCTGTACCTATAGTACGCAAATAAGTATAAAATTTTCATTTACAATAATATAATTCACTTATGAGGATTATTATTGTATTGTTTCAAGCTGCTTCCATGCATGGCGACGTATGAGAATGCGGGAAAAGGAAAGTATGAACAAAAAAAAAACATGCGGGCGTCTTGGGGTCTGCCGATTGAAGTCTATATCTGCTACGGATTGTGCCCCATGTCCGCCTAAGTAGTGCTACGCCGTAGCGCATCGGCTACGAGTGGTGCTACGAAGCATTACGTAACGGTCATGCGAGTTCCCTGATTTTTGTTCACCCAAAAAGTGATCAGCGCGCCTAAAGAAGTTCTTACTTTAAAACCTTATCATTTGTAACCATGCCTGTAAAATATTAGGGTCTTCAGGTCTTGGAAGTAGGGTATAGACGGAGATAATAAATTAACAAGCTCGAGGAATAGGACGTTCATTTAATTTTTCGTTGTAACAGTACTGAATATCTACCAGATCCGTGTAGTGTTGCCACTAACTAAAATAAATGTTACTATATAATATAAAAATAAGTGTTGCTAACTTTAAATTTGAAGTGGTTTCACAACATCCTCCAACCCAAAAAACAAGGAAAAACAAATATAAAATAATCACTCGAACATGAATACAATTACTTAACAAATTAGGTAGTTACACGAACGCGAAACAATAGCAAGTAATAATTGAAGTAAATCGCCGCTAGATGGCGTAAAAATAAACATGAATTAAGTTACATTTCCAGTCAGCTGATTATCCAAAATACTTTTTATGTACATGATATAAACAGAAATTCACGAAATTTTAAATGCACAAGTTTCATTAAACAAAACGAAAAACATTAAAGACATTTTGAATATGAAAACGAAATGTTAACTAGCTTAATAATAAAAATGCAATATTCCTTAATTCTAATCTAACACAATTTTCAAGAATATTAATCTACTTCACATAAGTATACTACAACTAATTATCTAAATACATTGAACGTATTTGTCCAATCAAAAAAACCATTCAACCACTGACAGATATTTTATTTTTATATTTAGTAAATATTGTATTTGCTTGGAATTTTTACCTGTCTACCACTTCGCGAATACCGTGGTGGCATGGAGGGTTTTGTAAAATTATCCTCGTTTCCCTCATCAGATGCTGATTTCTTAGAATTATTGGGTGATAGAGTAATGGGTTTTACTTGATCAGGTGAAACTATCCTAGGAACTGTAATGGGTATTGGAATGTTGTTATTTGCAATTTCTAGATTATACAAGCGTTGAATTGGTCTAATTTTAGAACCTGTTGAAGTTCTTACCTCTGCTGTTCTTTCTATTCCATCCCTTCCAGCAATTAATTTTTGAACAATACCTAATGGCCACCTTATTGTTTTCTCTGGTGTTTCTATCAAAACTATGTCACCTTCTTTTAAATTACTTTGAGTTTCCTTACCTTTTTGAATCAGTAATGTTAGATATTCTGCCTTAAATCTCTTCTTAAACTGGTTACGAACTTCATGTATAAACTTAAGTCTGCTGTTCAAACTTTTACTATCAATTAAATCAAGATCACTTACTTCAGTCACAGGTTGACTAGCTGGCAATATAAAATGTGCTGGCGTCAGTGGCTCCAAACAATTACCTTTGTCGTCGTTAACATATGTTAAGGGCCTACCATTCATCACCGCTTCACACTCACAGAGTATTGTCTCCAGCTCGTCATAATTTAATGAAGCTTTACCTATAATCCGGCGCAGTAGATCCTTTAATATTCTAATTAGTCGTTCCCAAAATCCTCCCCACCAAGCAGCAGTAGGTGCATTCATTTTCCATTGAATGCGACGAACGGTTGAATCACGCTGCACCTGCTCCCAATCTACAGCAGAAAGCAAAGATTTGGTACCATAAAAATTCGTACCTTGATCTGACATCATTATTTCGACACGGCCACGCCGCGCTATAAATCTCCGTAATGTCATGACAAATGCCTCTGTGGACAAAGAACGTGTTAATTCAAGATGCACCGCCCTGTACACGGCACAAGTATACAAAACAATCCAACATTTTTCGCCACTACGTAGTAAGAGAGGACCGGCTAGATCTACTCCAGTATTTTGAAAAGGAGCGGAACTGATCAATCGTTCAGGAGGTAGTGGAGCGGCGGGCGCCTGTTCTGGTTTTGAGCGGTATCTCTTACAAATAACACAGCTAGAGATCACAGATTTGACAAGCCGTCTTACTCCGATGATCCAGAATCTCCCGCGTAGGTCTACGATAAGCTGGTCCGTACCAGCATGCTGCAGCTGTTCGTGGCGCTGTCTCACCATCATTTTGACGACAGGATTCTTCGCTGGTAAAAGGTAAGGTGCCCTAGTATTTTCAGGGAAATCTGATAAAGTAAGTTTAGTCCTTATTCTTATTAAGCCTTCATCATCAACGTATTTGCTCATACTTCCGCCATTTTTATTAAAGTATTCTTGGCTTTCTTCTTGTATTAAATTTATTATTTTCTTTTCAGCCTTTTCATATTCAGAATATGTAATTTCTCCTTTCCTTTTGTAATTTGCATGTTTTAGGTTATATATGTATCTTAATATCCATGCGACTGTTCTGACTACTTTTGTGTATTTTGAGAAATAATTTAGAGTTCTGATCAGTAAATTATCATTAGAACAAACTTGTGCACTACATACGGTTTTCCTAGTTTCAGCTTGTACTTCTCTTTCATCGACCACAATTTCAGAGTGTGGCCATTCCTCTGGAGCGAGACGCAGCCATGCTGGGCCTTCCCACCAACAACATTCGAAAAGCATTTTCGCCGTGCAACCTCTGGACGCCAGATCTGCCCAGTTCTCCGTTCCTGGAATGTGTAACCAATCACTGACTTCAGTGTGCTTCTGAATTTCCTTTACTCTATTGCCTACAAAATTGTTGAGATGTAACTGTCTTTTAATCCAACATAATACGACACTAGAATCTGTCCAGCAGTATGTAGTACAATTTTTAAAATGTGCATTCTCTCTTACTTGAGATAATAAACGAGAACCTATCAATGCAGCTAATAACTCCAACCTTGGTATACTTATATTTTTAGGTGGAGTTACTCGTGATTTAGCTAGTATTAACTGAACTTGGTATACCGAAAAAAGATTATTTACAAAAAAAAAAACGTCGAATGTTTCAAAAATTCACTAAAATCAGAAAAATGGGAAACTATACTAAATAAAAATAATAGTGTACACACAAATTACGAATCCTTTATTAAAGTAATAAAACACAATCTAAATAAATACATTCCGTTGCAAAAAATAAGAATTAAATACAAACCAAAAAAAGGATGGCTTACTAAAGGTCTTAAAAAATCATGTGAACATAAAAGAGTGTTAAGAACTATTCTTAATGAAACGAAAAGTTGCGTCATAAAAAAACATTATAAATTATTTAGTAAAATATTAAAATTGACTATTAAAAAATCAAAAAAACTCACATATATTAAACAAATGCAAAAATCTGACAATAAGGTAAAGACAATGTGGAATATAATTAACACAAAAACAGGGAAGACAAAAATAAATAGACGTGAAAATATAACACTGAAGATAGACAATGTAGAAGTAAAATGCCCTTTAAATGTATCCAATAGATTTAATGAATTCTTTGCGACGGTTGGACAAAATCAAACCACTAACTCGACCAATACCATTGGAAAACCAGTTGTCAACCCTTCTACTTGTTCTATGTATCTACGCCCGGTGGACCAAAAAGACATTGTTAATATAATAAGGTCCATTAAAAATAAACATAGCTGCGGTATCGATGACATTCCACCTTTTTTATTGAAGCAATGCGCAATAGAACTTTCCATTCCTCTGATGTCTTTGATCAATCAAAGCTTTCAAGACGGCCAATTCCCAGACGCACTTAAAGTAGCTTTAGTAAAACCTGTGCATAAAAAAGGTGACAAACATAACCCATGCAATTATAGACCCATAGCACTGCTACCGACCTTTGGCAAAATATTCGAAAAAGCTATGTGCAATCAGCTATATAAATTCTTAGAAAAGTTTAATATTCTTGACGATGCACAAAATGGATTTAGAAAATGTAGATCAACAACATTAGCAGTTTATAAATATGTTCAACAAGCGTTGCAACATATAAACGACAAACAATATGTAATTGGGCTACTACTAGACATGACAAAAGCATACGACAAGGTCCTTTATGACATCTTACTTACTAAACTATATGGCTGCGGTGTACGAGGACCAGCTTATTCGTGGTTTAAATCATATTTACAAAATAGGTCACAAATAGTACAAATTGAAAATTACGACCATGATAAAAATGAGATCAAAAATATTAGATCACAAAAAAAACAAATTACTTGCTCAATCCCACAAGGAAGCGTATTAGGATGCCCACTATTTTTAATATACATTAACGACCTTCCCAAAATATTAGATAAAGAAAACGCTTTACCAGTATTATTTGCAGACGACATTTCAATATTAATCAAGTGTGGTAACGTAAATAACCCTAGTCTACAAATACAAAATACACTCCAAACTGTAGATACTTGGCTCCAGATCCACAACTTGGAAATTAATAGCAGTAAAACTAAATTAATACAATTTAGATCATATAAAAAACCACCCCTCAATATAAAAACAATATTCAGAAACACGCAAATAGAAGAAGTTTATACATTTAGCCTTCTTGGCATAAATATTGACACACATATTAACTGGAAGTCACATGTAGAACATCTGAAAAAAAAACTCTCCAGATTCTGTTATGCACTCTTCCAAATTAAACAAAGCACTAATACACAAACAGCTATGGCTGCTTACTACGCATACGCATACTCATGGCTGCGATATGGTGTCATGCTATGGGGAAATAGTGTTAGCGTAGATGAACTATTCATATTACAAAAGAAGTGTATAAGAATTCTAGCCCAAATAGATAATACGGAGACCTGCAAACCATACTTCATAAAGTATCAGATTCTAACTTTGCCGTCAATATACATACTTGACATTTGCGTATTTGTTTTTAAAAATAGCGACAAATTTACTAAAGTTGAAGATACACACAACGTCAACACTCGCCATAAAAAGAGGTTATGCGCTCCATCTTCAAGAATTAAAATGTTGAGTAATAGCCCATACTATATGGCAATAAAAATATATAATAAGTTGCCCAACATGTTTAAGACTGAAAAATCAGTAATAATATTTCAAAAGAGGCTAAAACTGTACCTCATCCAAAAATGTTTCTAATCAGTAAAAGAATATTTAGAGTCTAGCTCAAAATAACGATTTTCTCTCATATACGAAAGTGGCGATCTGTCCTATTTAAGCAGTAAGATTGAATTCCTACATAAAATTTAAATTCCTACATAATATTGCAGAATAATTGTATTAAATCCACTATTAATGATGTTTTATTTTGACATAGCTAATATTAATTGTATTGAATTCACTATTAATGACATTAAATTTTGACATAACTATTATTTAAATTATATTAAATTCACCATTATTTTTACAAAAATTTGACATAACCATTATTTAAAATTGTATTAAATTCATTATTATTGACATTTAATCTTGACATAAATATGAAATTGTGAATTGTACTACTATTAACTAATATAAAATAAAATAAAAATGACGTAATTACAAATGTTGAATGCATGCTAATTTAAAATGAGAAGGGCAATCGAAGGAGAAATTGCAATGCTTGTAAAAGGCCGCTAAGTCATAAGTACTACCATACCATAACACCACATTGTACACTTGGTTCGCAATAAATGTTTTGACTTTGACTTTGACTTTGACTTTGACTTTAACTGTTACCTTGCCGTCCTTTTCAGCTCTAAGTAATACACATGCTGCATAACCATCCTTACTAGCATCACAAAATAAGTGAAGACTTAAGTTAACCTCTTTAATATTTGCTGCTGTTAGTCGTCTTGGAATTTTGCAGTTTTCAAGGTAAGGGAGGTAATTATACCAGTCTAAAAACTTGTTAAGTAAGTCAGTTGGGAGAGGTTCATCCCATAGTAACTCCCGCTGCCAGGTCTCTTGTAAAATTAATTTTGGTACTAACATTACCGGGGCGGTGTATCCAATAGGATCCCATATTTTTTGTGTTAGTGAGAGCAACTCCCTCTTAGTTACTTTTTTAATGTCTTTGACGCCAGGTAAGTTGGCTGTGTTACAAAATAATTTATCAGACAATGTGTCCCAATTAAGGCCTAAAATGGAAATTATATCTTTACCTGCTTCATTTATTTTCAGAGACGTCACCCACATACGTAGATTGAACTTGGCAGACTGCATTATCTGTTTAGATTCTTTAATAAAATTTAAAACTTCCTTCTCAGTATCCAAACTTGTGAGGCAATTATCTACATACCATGATCTCTTAAGTAGCTCTGCATTCAGACCACTTGTGTGTCTAAGATGATGCCTGAGTGTAGCTGCCAATAAAAACGGACTTGAAGTAAGTCCAAATACAACACGACAATGTCTATAAGTTACTACCTTTTGGAGACTTTCATTTTCCCACCATAAAAATTTCAAATAATTTCTATCCTCAGATGGCAAACTGATTTGTAAAAATGCTTTCTGAATATCAGCTGTCACTCCTATAGCTCCTGTTCGGAATCCAATTAATAAATTAGGGATAAGATCTATCATGTTATTACCTTTCTCCAAACAAGCATTCAAACATAAACCATTGCGGTCCTTCGCTGAGGCATCAAAGACTGGCCTTAATGAAGAGGTTAGACTTGACTCCTTTATCACAGCCCTATGTGGTAAATAATGACCAATGTTATGTTCAATTTCAGAGTCTGGTACTCTTTCTATAATACCTAATCTATGCCACTCTTTGAGTACTTCATGATATTTTATAAATTGACCACTAGAAATAATTTTTTGAGTAGTTGCATCAAGCCGTCTCTTTGCAGTATTATAATTTGGTAATAAATCTTCATGACCAGTTTTAAATGGAACTTTTACTTCATACCTGTTGTCTTCATTCCTTTTTATAGACTCTTCAAAAGATGCCATCACCTCATTTGCAGCTGTCTCCTTTGACTTTATTTCCACAGGATCCTGTATTCCCAATGTCTCTAAAGACCAGTAACTAGTTTGCCCTGCAGAGTCCAGCCCAGCTTAGTGTGGACAGCAACCAGCCCATTTTGTTGCAGATGAATAATTTTGCCTGTTAGGAACAACCCTAGGTAGTCTGACCCTATTAAAAGACCTATTTCCTGGATATTTTCACCTACGTCTGTCAGGGTAATATGGTTTTGACATAATAAATTATGCAAGTTAGGGGAGTCAAATTTAGGTACATTTTCACATAAAACATTCTGGCTTAGGGCCGCAATCACTGTTGAGTAGGTATTGTCCAGACTGTTGATCTTGATGTTGTATACACTGTGACACTTAGAGTTCGTCTGCACACCGCCAAATAATGAATGGGTAAGTACTTCTTCTTTTATTGATGGTAACTGTAGCCTTTTCACAACTTCATCTTTGATGTAACTTCGTTGAGAGCCGCTATCGAAAAGCGTTCTTACAGGTATTGTTTTCCCCCTGTGTTCTATGTTCACGATAACTGTTTGTAATAAGGTTACACTTAGAGCACTTTGTGCATGAGCTGTTGTAGTAGTGCATGCCTCTTTTGATTCCTTTTCTCCTTTGTCTGAAGCTGTCTTCTGTGATTGTGATGCACAGAGAATTGTAGAATGTCTCTTCATACATATCAAGCATTTAATAGATGACTTGCAGTTTTTATATAAATGCCCTTTCTTTAGACATATTGTGCACGCTCTTTTCTTGTAAACTGTATCTCTTCTTTCTGTCAGTGACAGTTTTTGTACTTTGTAACATTCAACGCTGCTATGATTGTCTTTGTCGCACCAAATACATGTATTTTTGTATGTTTCTTTTTTCTCTGTAGATACTAAGCAGCTTGCAGTCTGTGAAACTTCTTTGTCTGTATTTGTTTGTTTAAATATTGTATTTCCACGAGCCATTTTTATTCTTTGGTTGGTTTCAACTTCTAACTGTAGAAAGTTAAGTAAATTGTTTAATTCAATTTCCATGTCATTATTATGACTGCCTGTCCTTTGCCAAGCTTTAAGTGTTTCTTCTGGTATCGCTGACTCAATCATTGGCACAATAAAAGCTGCATTTTTCTTTGTGATTCCTAAAGTTTCTAATGCCCGCAACTGAGCACTTATATTATCAAATAGATAGGTTAGGCTTGCATTTTCATCTCTAGTAATTATGAGTGACAATAATTCTCTTACATACAGTTGCGTCAGCAGATCTTCCCTTGCATACCTGGATTTTAAGTGCTCAACACATTTATAATAGTTGTCAGCCGTAATAGGATAACTTTCTACCAGCTGTCTTGCTTCAGTGTCAACAGCTATTGATTGTAGCAGGTACACAAATTTATCTTCTGGGTCCAAATTTTTGTCAGCATCTATTTTCCGAAATTTTCCCCAAAAAGGTAACCACGTTTTCAAATTTCCGTCAAATTTTGGTATTTCTAAAGCTGGTAATTTTAACTTTTGTTTATCTCCAAAGCTTGTTTCAGTACACTTTATTTTAGATTTTTTAAAATCGTATTTCGTTTCGATATTGAACCACGTGCTTCTATACTTATCCGCCTCCTCACACTCCTTTTCAAGGGCTTCTTCATCGGAGTCCACGAGCACCAAATCGTTTATTTGACCATCCAATTGCTCAATTTTCACGTAGATTTGTTTAAGTCCACGAAACGCGGCTTCTATTGTCGGAAATTCGTTTTCTTGAATGGATTCTTTTTCTTGTGACGACGCCATTAGTGTTTCGAAACCGCTCACCTTTTTGGTAAACTGGCCTCTTAGCACGCCTCGTAACTTGACTGCCTTCTCCATATTTTCTTCCAAAATCTCTCTCACGGTCGCCAGATGTAAAATATTGGGGTCTTCAGGTCTTGGAAGTAGGGTATAGACGGAGATAATAACTTAACAAGCTCGAGGAATAGGACGTTCATTTAATTTTTCGTTGTAACAGTACTGAATATCTACCAGATCCGTGTAGTGTTGCCACTAACTAAAATAAATGTTACTATATAATATAAAAATAAGTGTTGCTAACTTTAAATTTGAAGTGGTTTCACAACAATGCCTGTAATTACAGGATGCCAACATAATAAGGTTTTGCTTGTGATGTGTGCAGTGGTGTCTAGGGGTCAACAATACTTCAAGACCATAAAGGTGTCAACAATACTTCAAGACATTTCAGATTCAATTTTGAGCACTACATTACAGTACTGCCTCCTTGACTTGAAGAGCATTCGTCTGTAATGTAACATTTCAGATTCGTTTCTGAGCATCACATTGTAGTACTGCCTCCCACGACTTGACGAGCATTCATCTGTGATGTAAAATTTCAGATTCGATTTCGAGCATTTAGTTGATACCACAATGTCAGGCGAAGCGGTTGTTGTGCTGTATCATTAAGCTACGCACTGTAATGGTCGATTTTATTTTTATTTATTTTTTTATTTTTGTTTATTTGGGAAAACATTATAGTATTATACAAAACTATATCTAGGGTGTGAGTAAATGTATAACGAACGACATTTTCCACATATTATAAAAAAAAAAACTAAATATAAACACAATGCGACTTGCGCTACCTAACAATAAAATGCGAACAAAAAAATAAAAAATAATAATGAGTTAAAAAGCTGTAAAGCTCGATTCTCTTCTCTCACTGATGTAATGCTCGTGGCTGTAACGTTACAGGCGAATGCTTCAAGTGAGGAGCACCATAAGGCAAACAGACTGTTCTGACACCCCAAAATCATAAGAGTTAAATGGGCAAGCCTAGCTTTTAGGCTTGTATGTTACTTATGTTAGTACCGCTATTCGATTTTATTTTATACTATTCGTGAAACTCACAGCAAAAGTACAGGCCGTTTACAAGTTTTCACAGATAAACACTAGAAACGCTTCAAACGAAAAAGACAATACTTATACAAAAAAAAATTGCTAAAAACTGCATTCAGACCACATCAATGATTCAGACGCAAACAATTACTTTTCCGTGAAAAAGTTTTCACCAACAAATAATGCTGAAGTATTAAACATGTATTTACAATTCGTGCCACGAAAGATGTGACCTGTCACATCACTTGAAACGCGTGAAACTTTGTGAAATCTTTATTATACTTCCAGGTAAAACATTAAGAAGACAAAGTAGGAAGATGGTTTACGGCGTGTACACCTATATGTCAAAAGAAGGATTTCGTTACACAATTAACTCGTATACAAGTAGGTAGTGTGACAGGTCTCATCTTTCGTGGCACGGACTGTATGTGGTTATTTATTAAAACTGATAGACCAAAACCTGACGAAAAATATGAAAAAGGAAACAATGACTAAAAATTCCCCTGGTATACTAAGCAGAGTAATTATCACAAAGGATTTTACTCAAATTTGTTTTTTATTTTCCTGGTAGAATATATCGGCAAAAAATATACTACTAATTGATGTCAGGGACACGATTGTGCGTGTTAATGTTTCTTTGTAAATTAATTAAGTGCCTGTAATGTCTGTACTCTGCGGAGTAATGTTTATCAATGCACGTATTTTGTCTTTGTTGAAAATTACAGAGTTATGTTTTGCATTGATATGGCGAGGGGGGTGTGTGCAGGGGGGTAATATAAAAGGAAAACATTAAAAAATGAAATTGTCCACCCAGCTCGACGATACAATTCACAAGATTCTTAGTTTTCAGTCCCTTTTTCTATTGCAGTCCCCAAAGCATGCATGTCCGCATGTTTTTTTTTCTTTGCCATTCATGTGTCCAACTTCTGGGCAAAGGCCTACCCTTTCTCCTTCCAAACCTCTATATCTTGTGCAATATCCGGTCATGTTTGCTTCATTTACAAGATCAGATCGTCACACTACCTTTGCCGCGGTATAGGTCGGCGATGCTCGTGTCCACCATCTGCCGTTCAGTGAGTCGTCACTCACAGAAAGAAAATTTGCCCGGAGAGGTGGGCTCCGGGTAAATCTTTTATCACCTAAATATGGTAAATGGTTAGACCTGCTGTGTTGTATGGATCAGAATGTTGGGCCACAAAAGGGATGAATGAAAGGCATCTGCATGTCGCGGAGATGAGAATGCTAAGGGGGATGTGTGGTGTTACGCGAATGGATAAAGTAAGGAATGAGTATATTAGAGGAAGTCTGGAAGTGGCGCCGGTGACTGAAAAGTTGTGTGGTAATCGGTTGTCGTGGTATGGGCATGTGGTGCGGAGGAATGAGGAAAATGTCGTGAAAAAAGTTTTGAGTATTTGAGTAGAGGAAGGCCAAAGAAACGATGGATGGACTGTGTTAAGAAGGATATGGTAAGAAAAGAAGTGTCTGATGAGATGACGAAAAATAGAGGAGTATGGAAGAAGAAGACATGCTGCGCCGACCCCAAATAAATTGGGATAAGGGCAAGAGAATGATGATGATGATATGGTAAATGGTTGCAGGAGATTTTTATTAAATAAAAAACTTTAATCGTGTCGGATGTTTTATTCTGTACTAAATTAATTGACTAAAATTCACTAACAAACGAAATGAAATGGTAACAGCACATTATTAGGTACAGTCTGCCGAACATGGCCCTCCTAATATAGTTATGAATATTTTTATTTTCGCATTAGCTGAAAAGGTTTCCACTAGAGTCACCAACATACAAGATTTTATTACTTTTCTGTGATTGTAATTTTACCTTAAACTTAATAACTTTAACAATTTCATTTATAAATTATTGTAAATACATACGTAATACTAATGATAAGAATATAATTTGACAAATTAATAAAATTATTTTATTCTACACTGGACGATCACTCAGCCATTTTAAATAGGTAAATAATTATTTAACAAATGATCGTCACACATTTATACGTAGCCAAAGCAAATTCACAATACTTTTTAGCGTTTATTTATTTTTGTTAAATTACTCTTAACCAACTAATATTTACTACTAGTAACAATATTTTGAATGACTCTAGATCTTTTTCCATTTTTTGTTTATTTTCAAGCATGGCTTCTGATATTTACCATAGAGGCTTTAGCTGAATATTTCAAGGTCAGCGAAATGTCAATGTTTTAATAACCTCAGAGATTGGCCAATCTTTTAAATCTCAGGTTACATTATCTATTTATGTTTATGCGAAAATAAAAATACCAATATATATTTTTTATTAACGATTTAACAATTAACATTGAGAAGGTGGTGTAGTAACAATTCATCGAGAAATTATGTAACTTTGAATTTTATTGATGTCATAAATTCAATATGTTGTAAGAGTATTACGCATGTTTCATGTAAAGATTAGGTTTCAAGGTTCTCTCTGAAAACAATTGATGCAAATCTAAGAGATAGTAATACTGTCATGAATCTCAGTGTCCATTTAGCTTGCACGTTTTAATAGTTTAGTCATTTTATATTTCTTAGTGTTTTAGCCACGAGAGTCACCATGATTTATATACTTGTCAGTTTTTAATACTGCTGCTTTTGCAGGAACTCATAACGTTAATCGCTAAATGGAATATTAAACTTATCATTAAAATAAGCGTAAACAACGTCTAACTCGTTCCAGTTTCGAAAGCTAAAATCACACAACAAATTGTAGTCTTTTAACACTTTCTCTTATTTAACATCAAATCTTTAACACAATCTGATATTAGGTTTGTACTATTACTTTTAGGAAAACTAAACGTTAAATGATATGAACTGCTTAAAGCCAAGAGGAAATGTCTTGATGACGCATACGATTATCATAGACAATGTTGTTTACATGATCTTAATTAAAACTATCGTTATGTACTATACAAAACATAGGATTAAGGTAAGCAACTTAATACTAGGTAGGTAAGAGTCATTTATTTATACAAAATGGACAGCAGTGTTTAAGAGCCCTCTTACAGTCCACTAGCGCCGCCAATCGAAAAAATGTCATAACTCGTAAATAGAATCAAAAATACAAAATGTGGTCTATTATTACTGTAGAAAAGGCAATAACGTAATTTTATAACACCTTATCAACACTTGAAATATAGCTGTTTAGCTAAATCGTGCATTCAAAACATAAATGGCCGTTTTTGTTACAAATGCACGATTTAGCTAAACAGCTATATTTCAAGTGGTGACAATGTGTTATAAAATTACGTTATTGCCTTTTCTACAGTAATAATAGACCACATTTTGTATTTTTGATTCTATTTACGAGTTATGACATTTTTTCGATTGGCGGCGCTAGTGGACTGTAAGAGGGCTCTTAACTTGTTTGACATTGGATTTGGAATAATTGTATAGGAAGAATAGGACATTAGAGGAACCATTTTTCAATGAAAATATTTTAGTGAAATCTTGTAAATATTTAATCACTTCAGACGTTTCCGTTTACGGTTAGTTATCTTACGTATATTTGTTTTCTGTCACTATCAAAGTAACATATTACATGAATAAACAACCCTACACAACGACAAAACATGATAATTTGACTACTTCCTCCCTTAGGTAAACAAGTGGACACTTGATGTTTTTTAAGATTAAAATGAGTTTGTTTTTAGATTCATGATTAAACACATCTGAATGTTAACTGATGAACACTGTCAACATGATTCCCCTGGCTTTATAAGCAAATAATACTTTGTCTATGATCAATAACGATATAACAAAGAGTTTTGTAACAATCTTTCTATATCTGTCATTTTATTGTCTGTGAAAATTTTATTTGACATTTCAAGGCGCCAAAATAGTAGGTTCTTCTTATTTTTCCACTAAATGAATAGTAGCTTGCTTACCGAACAATAAAAGCAGCAAAAACAAACAAGATTTGGTAAAACTTGTAGAATTGAATTTAAATTAATTGATACAAAAGCGATCTTAACCTAATACTGATATTAACCCTAGTATGTTTAACCTACCAACTGTAATTTTAACCCATTCCTTGGAGTAACGTTTTTCCGAACATTTATAAGTCCTTTCTTTATATTTAAAAACAGAATATTAAAATAGCTATAAGTATTAGTTGGCCAGGAGATTGTTAAAGCTGGGTTACGTAAATGATTTTGCAATAAATTAGAAGGAAACTGTGCGCGTTATTATCGGTTATATTGAAGGTGGTTTAATTTAATTGTATCCAAGCATTGAGCTATATATACTAGAGATGCAAACCTCAACAAATATGTCAAAAAAAGTGTAACCACCATTTAAACGCGACGACGTAGCTTTGAAACTATTGACATTTCAAAGTGAACGTATATTTGTCTCGCTTACACAAGTCACAAGAACAATACCGTCGCCTTAATTAGACAAAGACGGCAATATAAATTTCCAATGGTGGGATGGGGTGGCCTACTCATGCGAAATTTTACCCAACTTTTTTAAGCCTTAAAAATATTTAATACATTTATAAATTAAATTAACTTTAAAATATTCGAATTGCATATTTCTTTTTGGATATATTAAAAGTTTTTAACTAACTAGCAACTGACTTAATCCGCGAAAATAATTAAAGCCTTTGTTACTGGCTAAAGATGTAGCTGTGTGTGATATAATTTTTAAAATCGGGTGAGAAGTTCTCGAGTTAAATCGTTACAAACACACAAACAATAAAAACCTTTTCTCTTTATAACATTATTATTTCGTTTATTAATTTATATATGTTATAGGCAATGTGTATAATGCAGGCATTCTATATATTTCCTAGGTATTGTATAGAATGCCGGGGTCGTCCAGGCAATGTGTGAAATGATATTGAATGTTCAAACTATTTTACACTTTACCTAGGAAATGTATGGAATACCTAGGCATTGTATAGAATGCCGGTTGACGCGTAGGTAATGTATGTAACGTGTTTTTTTACGTAGACAGCGTTACTCACATAGCAGTTCCCTTCGGATAAACATTAACATTTACAACGTACAGTCAAGTGCACGGAGAGCTTTACATTTTGACATTTACCTCTTCTGCGATATTAGGACAAAATCGAATGGCAAGTGTAAAGGTCTACTTGCTCTTGACTGTACCTCAATAGAATCAAAACTTAAGGTTGGTATTTTAAACAATCAAAATAGCCAATATCAATATTCTAAAATGTCAAATTGTACATTGCCATTGTCTTATGCACCTAACTCTACTTTTAAGATACAATTATAATGATTAAGTTCTTGTGTTTAATAATAAAAGATCTTCCTGTAAGTAAGTATATTAAAAGCAGTTACTTATTCTTACAAGAACAACTGTTGTGACACTTTGAAGTACACAGCAACTTATTCTTAAAGCATGAACATAGCAACTGAACGCACTGTTGTATCCTGATTAGCGACATCTTCCACGCTTATTAATTTCTGTTGACAAAAAGTGAATTGTTGTCAAGAAAACAGTGTTTTTATGATACCTTGCTTTGTGCCAAGTTGATAAAGTTCATCTTCTGTCTTTTTGCTGCATACTAACACAACGAACGAGTTGCAACTTGTTTACGGGGTAGTACCGCACTCCGCGCACTCGCCTCCTTCCCGTGGTCGTTCATTATACACATTGCCTGATGCGCTTCGGGCATTTTATACAATACCTAGGCAATGTATGAAATGAATCGTATTATACACATTGCCTGATCGTTTTAGGCAATGTATACAATGCCTAGGCATTCTATACAATGCCGGATTATACACATTGCCTATAACATATACACATTCGCTTTTTGGATTTATTTTGTCTTGATCACGGAAGTGCTTCGAAAATGAGAAAAATCAAAATCAAAGCATTTATTGCAAGTAGGCCAATTACAGGCACTTTTGAATTTTCGAAACAAAGATGAAAATTAAATATAGCTACAGTCCCAGTCACAAGACATAAAAACTGTGAAAGTACTGTAGTTGCCCATTCCCTAGCGTAGATCTCTATGGAGAAGAACGGGCAAGAAACTCCATGGACAATTTTTGAAATCAAAATTAATGTTACAAAATCTTGGTTACATCATTCATGTTGAGATGGTATATTATGCGAGAACAATGTAGCAAGGTATGCACGTTTAAAGTGTCCATAGTAAAAACAAAATAATTCGTTCAAATTAGCCATGGCAACTAAGAGATGTCCAGTCACAACTGACAGCGCCCGTTCACGAGCATGACGCATGGATCAGCACCATTCAGCTCAACCATTTTGAAGGGAACTAAATGGTCCGACACACGCGCCACTATCAGCGAGACATTTCAGCGAGCATGACATACTCTGAACCGCCAGGGCACATTCAATTCAAGAAATGACGTAGGTTTCCAGTGAATGATAGCTTTCTAGTACTCGTACATAGTACTCACACAATATGGGCTATGCGATTACATAAAAGGTAAATGAAAAGTCAGTCAGTCTCTTTTTTCAGCTATTGGATTATTTCCACCCACTAAACACGGCGTGTTACATCTTTAGGCACCCTACAGCGTTGTTTTAAAAAAAATACGAAGCACTTATTTCATCAATTATGAATTCTCCCACAAATGTTGGGAACTAAAACTAAGTTTTACTGGTAACACTGAACCTAATTGTCAAAATTCAAAATGTAAATTAATAAATTGCGTTTTTACGTTGATGTAAATCATTATAAAAACTCAGAAACAATAAAATTAAGTATGGAAAGTAATTCCGGTTAATTAATTATGTGTTTGTGATTTTAAATCGCACTCTTTCAATACGCATTTACACATTTTTTGTCCTGTGTCACTTCCGTAGGCATCTAACAGAACACTGAACTGACGTTAGCGACGCATATGTATCCGTACATATGTCCCGTGGCAACGCCTTGGCGTGGTAATTGCTAATCTAGTTACATATATATCTATGTATCCAAGAATGTTCTAGGCAATCTTTTGACTGTTTACCTTGTTGTTCGTTGCGTTCTTTCACAGTTAAGATTTTTGCGTAATGTTTTGAATAAGTAGGTACGAAATGTTAAACTTACTTTTCTTAGACAGACCAATTACTACTCTCTAACCTTATAATGTCTTAGGGGACGATTCCTATTATTCTTTTAGTTTCAGCTTTTATGTAAAACTGAATGGGTCGAATTGGGCTCAGGCAATCCCACTTCGACCCATTCAGCTTTATTATCTGAGACTTAAACCCAACTGGCAAAATGTGGGTGTACTTATTATGTACATCTTTGCCTAACCATTTGGGAATTACAGGCGTGATGTTATTTAATGTGCAGTGGTCGGAATAGGTAGAGTGTATTTACCTAAAATTCCAGGCAATAATGCAACATGTGGATAATGCTTGCCTATAAAATCTCGGAATGACTTCTAAGTTCCGAAATACATAAAGCTGTTAAACTAGAAGGAGACATAATTATGTTACTTTATACATGGTGTAAAAGAACCCTTTACGAAGCCGTAAACTAAGGATTTTGCACATCAAACTAAGTAACTCTTCGCAAAAGTGATAGCTGGGGAACTACTTTTGTAGTGTAAAATTACGATTTACGTATAACTCAATGTAACGCACTTAAAAGATTGTTGATGGATGCATTGAATAGTCGTGGAGGTATTTAAAGTAAATTAATATAAATATATCGCTGGACATTACACACAGCGCCATCTAGTGCCACACTAAGCAAGTCTTATGTCGTGGACAACAGATAGTTAATATACTACATGTATACTTTTTGTTTGGTATTTAAAGTGAAGTAATTATAGCATTATTACAGTATTAAAAAAATAATATGCAGGGCAGTCTTGGGGACAGCCGATATAAGTGAAAACTCGTAGCTGACACGACACGACGAAACCGTACGTGACGGTTACGCAAGTTCCATGGTTTTTGTTCGCAGTGCTCAACACGCCTGAAGAAGATTTCACTTCAAAAACTTGTGTGAAAGTTGAACTTTGACCCACACTATCTCCATAACTAGAAGGTTACCAGGTTTGTTCCAGAACAAAAAAATGGCTTTTCGGGTTCGATGATGATCTCTTTTACACCCGTAATGAGTAAAGAACGATGATTTTAGATTTCCCTGCCTTACCAGTCTCCAGCCAACGCCACGATTTTATTATCTTCCACCCGACACGGCGAATGTCTCGAAACTGATCATATTATATACTTTATAGTCCGTATTACTTTAAGACTAGGTTCTTAGACAACTTGTCAACAATCGCAGTATAATATATTATACGTAGTTTCGACATTATGAAACGTAGCAACATATATGAAATTGTAAAATTCTATAAATTAATCTAACATTTTATGTTTACGTCATTCTGTATTTGGTTTTGTACTGTTAAGTTTTTAAGTCACTACCCTGGCGATTATTAAGATCAATAAATAACACGGAAATGGCGATCATAGTATTGTTTTAAGATTTTAATTTGTCAGGGAAATGACCTACATGTCAGATCATAACAATTCTTAGGTTTAGGTAAATACAAAATGGCGGACTTTTTACAAGGTCACAAATTCACTCTACCTAGCTTTTCTACGATGTAGGCACCACTACTTATATTAAATTTGTTATTTTTACAAACAACTGACAGTGTTTAAAGACAAACCGTTTTTTTTTTTCTTTCCAAATACAAAATGAGGCACACAGTGTTGCCGACTAGAAAATCAATCACAAAAGTTCCTTCTAAAACTAAAAATCACATATTTTGTTGTTATAACTTTCACATATGGTTTGACAGCAATGTGTTCTTAGGCACTGTTAGACCGTACGCAGTGAATGATTTTATACTATTTAAGGTCGTGAGCATTATGTTTGTTGGTCCATCTAATCAAATCGATTGCTCAACTTTGCGTATAACAACTGCTATAACTTCTGTGTAAGAAACTTCTTCTTCTTATACAATCCTCCGGTTATACGCAGAATATAAATTATGATATTATTACAATGAGCAGACTAAAATGTAAAACTATTGAAATGGTTGTTTATTAAAATAAAAGTTGATGTTTCAATGAAAAAATATAATGGGTCTTACTTGACCCATATGATTGTGAGTGAATCATTTGGGTCAAGTTAGACACATTCGATTATTTTTTACCATCATTCTTTAAAATATTATTTATATTCAAAGGAAACTATATTTGTTACAATTATGCCACCAAAATCATATTAAAAAAAACGTTAAATAAGTTTTGAATAACGAACACAATGCTCACGGTACCGCATCATACCTAATACAATATAAAACTGGCTAATAAACGTATCAAATCATTATAAAACGTCACACAGTCAACATGTCCTATGTCTACACACCTAGGTAATATTCTCTCATCGACCGGAAATATTACAAAGCTTGTAGCCGTAACGTTATTGGAAACTTTTGTTGTAAGCTTACCTTATGTTGACCCAGGGACAAATCATTTTCCCTGTCCAAATATATTTCACCGTAAAATTGTCAAACACGTTAGATTGTAATATAACTAGAGAGTTTGCAAACTCTCGAAAGATTGTCAAACGAACATACTGCTTGCAATATAACGCATTATCTTTCGGTAGATTGTTATCTATCGAAGTGAAACCGTACTTAGTTCTTTTATATTATTTTCAAGATATTTTTTGAAAAAAGAAAACTGTCCCAATCGTTCCGAGTTCGAAGATCGAGTTTATGGGTTTGAATTCAGAACAGCCTAACAATTACCGTGTTTAGTGTCGAGACTAAGTACAAATGCCAGTACATCAAGCTTCCTGAAACTTTCAAAAAATCTCAATCACCCCTAAACCTAATTTGCATTAGCGATAAAGTTGAAATCTATCAAAGAAATTTGACAGATTGCATTTCATTGATTTGTAGCTTGATGTGCTCGCGTCTGTACATAAAGGTAATATATAGATTACCAAATAGTAATTTATCGATATAAAAGGTTATGGATTACTAAATAGCAGTTATGTGGTGGGAACAATCAGGCCACAAAAGTTTCCCATAAGTCTTCCGGCTATTAACAAAAGTCAACTAAATTAACTACACAATATTGTAATATCAGAAGCGATTCTTATTTTACATTTTCTTTTCAAAAAAGCACAAAATACTTCACTGTTTTGACTTGGCCGTCCCTCACAACCAAAAATGCTTTAGCATTAATGTTTTTCTAAGTTTAACTAGCTGCCATATTTAGGAGAATCTTATAACATTGTAACAGTCAACAAGTCAAAAATATATCTTTGATATACTTAGCTCAATAAGGTGATTAACTAAACTAGCTAGGGGAATGAGATTTATATTAAAACTCAATAACATTTTTGCTTGTCAAAGATTTTAACAAATCGCAAAACATCAAGCCAAGTTTTTTCAAACTTCTTTTTTTTCCTTGCACTACTCTCCAAGTGTTAGCGAAGTCAGAACAGTGACGTAATACTTACAATACTATTAACGGTTTAATGTTCTTGGTCTGATGCATCGACGTTCTCAGTTTGTGCGAATTTCAAGAACACTTGCTCCAATGTCGTTTGACTGAAGCTGTACTCTACTATATTTAGTTTTTCTTTCGCTGTAAATAAAGGAATAAATCAATACTCAAAGCTGTTCTGTAAGGCTCTTTTCCACAAAACGTTAATGGAGCCCAGCGTGGGACCGTTATATAAATGACTGTCTCAAGTAACCCTAGTCTAATCTATGAGTATTTTAACCCCCTCTCTTCTTCATGCCTGACCAACCAACTAGAGCTCTCTATCCGCTATAAATAAATGGTGAGTGTCACAACTACTTGCCGCAAAATTATAAGATTTACTTAATCAGAAAGCAATTCCTTTACAAACATTTTATCTTTTAAGTTATTTTTATTGGCGCCCAATATGGGGTCAGTACTAAAACTTGGCGCCCAACATGGGGTCAGAACTAAAAACTTGGCGCCCAACATGGGGTCATAACTAAAAACTTGGCGCCCAACATGGGACCATTACTTACCGTCCTCAATCTGCTGGAAACACCTGGCGAGGCTGGACACAGCAGACTGCGGCACGGAGAACACGAGCCTCTCCGCAAAGCTCTCTTCTAGGACTGCCGCTGGGAATATCTGCCCGACTAGTGCTATCACCGCTTCGGAGTTTGCGCCACCTCCACCGGACTCCGTCCTACGAAAAATAGATTTATAAGTTTGAGGCCTCCTATAGTAAATAGTCTATATAATATGAGGAAGATGGTGATGATGAGAGAAGAGATGATGGATGAGAGGGTATATATATCTTTATTTTTGTGTAAAAACGCAACAATATCAGCACGGTGTTTATCACAGAAAGACTAGGAAAAGGCGTAGTTACGTTAAGTCTCATGTAATAGAGAGCCTGTCACCATCAACCGGGCATAAATCCAGTCTCCTTGCTCAGTATCATTAGACCAACGAGGACTTTTCCCCCAAAATTACAAATAATGCTTAGTAGTCTTTTTTGCCGAAATATAGGGTTATAGTTACCGGTGATGTTGGAGTCTAGGCGGCGGCGGCGTGCCGGCTACCAGAGGCGTATGTATGCTGGCGTCCACCGCCTCCGCCTCCCCCTCCGCTTCCGCGCACACTGAGCCCGCACCCGAACCACCTGCCGAGAGAACGAGCCACGTCAACCATGGTATTACTGAAATTAAGTCTACGGTCTCCTAGGCACCTAGTGTTGGATTGCCTTTGGAGCTTTCATCATCATCATTTCAGAGTAAGAGTAAGTATATCGTCTTCAGAGCTTTGCTTATTCGCAAAATCACATTATGGAGTACTGATAACGGTGTCGGGGTTGGGCCGAACAATAAGTTTGTTAAGGTATAGAATGCGATGTGGAAAGGATTTTGGTTTGAAAGTAAAGAGAGCAGAATCGTTTTTAGTGAAATTCTGGTTTTGATGGTTTTTTAAATTATTTATTCAAGGTCTATATTAAAACTTTACGAAACTGTCACCTAAGCATTCTGTATCTGTACATTAAACTCAGTACCCCTGCACAAAACGTATTGGTGGGAAACGACATGCTTGGTCTAACAGACATTCTCGTGTAGAAAATTGTAGCTTACCCTCATCAGCTTCTCCTAGTGACGGCGAGTTCTCATTCGATCTGAGCGGTGACGGCGATAGCGACTCTGACTCCATCATCTGATTACGATAAAAGGTTACTTTTACTAAATAGAAGAAGGTACTGAGAAATATTGGAGTATCACTTGGTCTCCATGAACTACTTACATATGTTGGATCTGCACATCCTTCAATATCATCCTAGCCTTTTCCCAACTATGTTTGGGTCGGCTTCCAGAATAACCGGATGCACCTGAATATCAGTATTTTACATGGAGCGACTGCCTAGCTGACCTCCACAGCCCAGTTAGTACTGGATTATACAATACCCTTTGGTAAGACTGGTTGTCAGACTTTTTAGACCACTGACTACCTGTACGTAACGAGGTCCAAGATCTACAAATGCCAGCTAGGACCAACTGCATAGCGTGTTTTCCGAGGCACGGAGGAATATGAATATGGATTGATGTGTGAATATCCAGAGTATTTATTGAAGAAATACAAAATAAACACTGCTAAGGCTGCTGTAAGGGCGCCACTATGCGCCTCCCTGTTTTGTAAAGAAAATAACGACTGTCAATATAGACACATGAAACTAGATTTTTAATGTCGTTTACCTGCTTTTGATTACTTTGCCCAATCTTCATCTCCAGCGTGTACCCCGCACCGTACAAATTCTTCAAGTGTTGTGTTGAGCCGATACATCTAAACACAACAAAAACAAAATTATAAGTTGCTTTTGGAATAAACCCTCACTATAGTAGGACCAATTTAATAGATTAAATTTGACATATGACAGTTCTTAATAAAGGTTACACTTTTTTTGCCATTTTTACAACAAATACGTAGCCGTTATTGAAAAAAGTTAAGCAATTTTGCAGTTCTAACTGCTAAAAATCAATAATATTTTATGCCAGTCGTTACTAGGTTACGTTGCTGTATTTTGATAAAGTGTCAAATGTGAAATTGGTCCTTCATTAATAGAATCTTACGTTTGCTATTTGGACATTTGTTTCCGAGTCATGAATGTTTATATGTATAATAAGTATGTATTTACAAAGGATATGAACTATCTGGTGTCCACGACCCAAGCCTCGTTGCTTAGTGTGGCACTAGATGGCGCTGTGTGCAATATCCAGCGATATTTATTCATTTATGTTTACCTCAGGCCACCTTTGACCATGATGCCGACTCTGGAACATAAAGCATCAGCCTCTTCCATGGAATGTGTCGTTAGTATAGCACCTTTTTTGCCCTGCAACAGTAAATCACTTTGACAAAAGAACCTGGATGTTCTAGAAAACATGGGTGTCACCTACAAGAAGCAAGAGAGGGGACAAATAAACCAGGATCGTCATATCATCATCTGCCTAGCCTTTCCAAACTATGTTGGGGTTGGCTTCCAGTCAAACCAGCTAAATACCGGTATTTTACATGGAACGACTACCTTTCTGATCTTGTGGAGATCAGAAAGGCAGTCGTTCCATGTAAAATACTCTCAGTTATTACCTACAGAGATATCCCTTGGTAAGACTGGTCCTCAGACTTTTTGCCACTGATTACCTATAACGACTGTCAAAGATGTACTAATGACAGCCGGGACCAACGGCTTAACGTGCTTTCCAAGACACGGAGAAAACTCGGTAAGTAATCGGTGGTCACCCATCCACAGACCAACCAAGGCAAGTACAGCTTAACCTAAAGATCGACCCAAGCGGCTGTTTTTAGCCGCTAGATCCTCTCTCGACCAGGATCAAATCAAATCAAATCATTTAATCTTTGCAAACATGGGTTATAGGTACATAGGTGTTCTTTTAGAATAGAGTTCTCCACATTTTGCCGTCACATAGGCATGCAACCCAATATAGAAGTACATCGATACGACAAGCAGAAGAAGAAGGTGTAATAAGCAAGTGTTACCTGGAAGCTAGCCAGGATGGTGTCCCAGAGGAACCTCTTGCTCCTGGGGTCCATGCCGGTGGAGGGCTCGTCCAGCAGTACGACGCGCGGACTGCCGACCATGGCGAGCGCGAACGACAGCTTGTAAGCAATAACATTGTTACCTGGAAGCTAGCCAGGATGGTGTCCCAGAGGAACCTCTTGCTCCTGGGGTCCATGCCGGTGGAGGGCTCGTCCAGCAGTACGACGCGCGGACTGCCGACCATGGCGAGCGCGAACGACAGCTTGTAAGCAATAACATTGTTACCTGGAAGCTAGCCAGGATGGTGTCCCAGAGGAACCTCTTGCTCCTGGGGTCCATGCCGGTGGAGGGCTCGTCCAGCAGCACGACGCGCGGACTGCCGACCATGGCGAGCGCGAACGACAGCTTGTAAGCAATAACATTGTTACCTGGAAGCTAGCCAGGATGGTGTCCCAGAGGAACCTCTTGCTCCTGGGGTCCATGCCGGTGGAGGGCTCGTCCAGCAGCACGACGCGCGGACTGCCGACCATGGCGAGCGCGAACGACAGCTTGTAAGCAATAACATTGTTACCTGGAAGCTAGCCAGGATGGTGTCCCAGAGGAACCTCTTGCTCCTGGGGTCCATGCCGGTGGAGGGCTCGTCCAGCAGCACGACGCGCGGACTGCCGACCATGGCGAGCGCGAACGACAGCTTGTAAGCAATAACATTGTTACCTGGAAGCTAGCCAGGATGGTGTCCCAGAGGAACCTCTTGCTCCTGGGGTCCATGCCGGTGGAGGGCTCGTCCAGCAGCACGACGCGCGGACTGCCGACCATGGCGAGCGCGAACGACAGCTTGTAAGCAATAACATTGTTACCTGGAAGCTAGCCAGGATGGTGTCCCAGAGGAACCTCTTGCTCCTGGGGTCCATGCCGGTGGAGGGCTCGTCCAGCAGCACGACGCGCGGACTGCCGACCATGGCGAGCGCGAACGACAGCTTGTAAGCAATAACATTGTTACCTGGAAGCTAGCCAGGATGGTGTCCCAGAGGAACCTCTTGCTCCTGGGGTCCATGCCGGTGGAGGGCTCGTCCAGCAGCACGACGCGCGGACTGCCGACCATGGCGAGCGCGAACGACAGCTTGTAAGCAATAACATTGTTACCTGGAAGCTAGCCAGGATGGTGTCCCAGAGGAACCTCTTGCTCCTGGGGTCCATGCCGGTGGAGGGCTCGTCCAGCAGTACGACGCGCGGACTGCCGACCATGGCGAGCGCGAACGACAGCTTGTAAGCAATAACATTGTTACCTGGAAGCTAGCCAGGATGGTGTCCCAGAGGAACCTCTTGCTCCTGGGGTCCATGCCGGTGGAGGGCTCGTCCAGCAGCACGACGCGCGGACTGCCGACCATGGCGAGCGCGAACGACAGCTTGTAAGCAATAGAACCTCTTGCTCCTGGGGTCCATGCCGGTGGAGGGCTCGTCCAGCAGTACGACGCGCGGACTGCCGACCATGGCGAGCGCGAACGACAGCTTGTAAGCAATAAAATTGTTACCTGGAAGCTAGCCAGGATGGTGTCCCAGAGGAACCTCTTGCTCCTGGGGTCCATGCCGGTGGAGGGCTCGTCCAGCAGCACGACGCGCGGCCTGCCGACCATGGCGAGCGCGAACGACAGCTTGTAAGCAATAAAATTGTTACCTGGAAGCTAGCCAGGATGGTGTCCCAGAGGAACCTCTTGCTCCTGGGGTCCATGCCGGTGGAGGGCTCGTCCAGCAGCACGACGCGCGGCCTGCCGACCATGGCGAGCGCGAACGACAGCTTGTAAGCAATAAAATTGTTACCTGGAAGCTAGCCAGGATGGTGTCCCAGAGGAACCTCTTGCTCCTGGGGTCCATGCCGGTGGAGGGCTCGTCCAGCAGTACGACGCGCGGCCTGCCGACCATGGCGAGCGCGAACGACAGCTTGTAAGCAATAAAATTGTTACCTGGAAGCTAGCCAGGATGGTGTCCCAGAGGAACCTCTTGCTCCTGGGGTCCATGCCGGTGGAGGGCTCGTCCAGCAGCACGACGCGCGGCCTGCCGACCATGGCGAGCGCGAACGACAGCTTGTAAGCAATAAAATTGTTACCTGGAAGCTAGCCAGGATGGTGTCCCAGAGGAACCTCTTGCTCCTGGGGTCCATGCCGGTGGAGGGCTCGTCCAGCAGTACGACGCGCGGACTGCCGACCATGGCGAGCGCGAACGACAGCTTGTAAGCAATAAAATTGTTACCTGGAAGCTAGCCAGGATGGTGTCCCAGAGGAACCTCTTGCTCCTGGGGTCCATGCCGGTGGAGGGCTCGTCCAGCAGTACGACGCGCGGCCTGCCGACCATGGCGAGCGCGAACGACAGCTTGTAAGCAATAAAATTGTTACCTGGAAGCTAGCCAGGATGGTGTCCCAGAGGAACCTCTTGCTCCTGGGGTCCATGCCGGTGGAGGGCTCGTCCAGCAGTACGACGCGCGGCCTGCCGACCATGGCGAGCGCGAACGACAGCTTGTAAGCAATAAAATTGTTACCTGGAAGCTAGCCAGGATGGTGTCCCAGAGGAACCTCTTGCTCCTGGGGTCCATGCCGGTGGAGGGCTCGTCCAGCAGTACGACGCGCGGACTGCCGACCATGGCGAGCGCGAACGACAGCTTGAAAGCAATAAAATTGTTACCTGGAAGCTAGCCAGGATGGTGTCCCAGAGGAACCTCTTGCTCCTGGGGTCCATGCCGGTGGAGGGCTCGTCCAGCAGCACGACGCGCGGCCTGCCGACCATGGCGAGCGCGAACGACAGCTTGTAAGCAATAAAATTGTTACCTGGAAGCTAGCCAGGATGGTGTCCCAGAGGAACCTCTTGCTCCTGGGGTCCATGCCGGTGGAGGGCTCGTCCAGCAGTACGACGCGCGGACTGCCGACCATGGCGAGCGCGAACGACAGCTTGCGCCGCGTGCCGCCCGAGCACTCCTCCGCGTTCTTGTTCGCGTGCTCCATTATCTGCAGACCGTTCAAGTACGCGTCTACTATCCTATGGGAACAAATCGATACTTAGTACATGCTTGAAAACCAGGAAAAACACAGTCCATGTTTTTTCATCAGCATAAAGATTCATGAGATGGATCAGGTGTTCACGTCAATAACAGTGATTTTTCTATCATTTCATGAAACATACTGATATTCAGCTAAATCCGGTTAGCCTGAAAGCCAACCCGAACATACGTGCGAAAAGGCTAGGCAGATGATGATAATGACAGTAAACTGTAGCCGTTAATTACGGAAGCGTATTTACAGACTGCGGCCATTTTCAATAACTTAGTGTTCGGTTTCAGTAAGTTGCAAATAAATTATTTTGACTTTCACTTTGGCTATCTCAGTCTGTTTGACATTTTGCTCACTGACGGTTAGACAAAACGTCACAGAAAACCTTTCTTAAATTTTTCTATGAATCGACTATGCGTAACAGCTGCTGCCGTGCTAATTAGAAACGCAGTAAGGGTTTTAAAATTGGGTTAGTTCTTACGAAAGAATGCATATTACGCTATACTAATAACTCAAAACATTTTTGCAAAACTTCAAAATCATTCCTAAAAAAACAAATAAAAGTAAAAAAAAATAAGCGCCATTTACTCAAAACTACTAAAACCTCCTTACTGCACTTCTTTAGCATTACACGTAGGAGAAGTGGATAGGATATTTCAAGCTAACTTTGTTTATAGAAACACCGATGATGGCTTCGAGGCGTGGCATATTAACTGACAGTTATACGTAAGTAAGTTATAGAAAACGGATCTTAAATAAAGACCAGTCGTTGTTGTAACCCACCCGGCGATTGCCATTGCAGTTTTCAGTTGGGGTCGTATTTAAAATTGTATCTTTAGGGTATTTTCTGCGGCCCCGGAACATAAAGGGCGAGGAAGAAACATGGATGGGCTTTTGATTTCCCATCCAAAAAAAAAGGGTATTTTCTTGTACGATTGTTCAAAACAATTGCTGCCGCAAATGGGAAGCCTCTCTCATCTGAATGACAACGATATGCGTCATAAGAACCGTTTTTCACTTACCGAGGAGTGTCCGCCTTGCTGACGCCCCGGATGGCGGCGTAGCACTCGATGTGTTCGCGGATCGTGACGTTCTTCCAGAGCGCGTCGTGCTGCGGGCAGTAGCCCAGCATCATGAACGCGGATGTCTGCGATTCGTCGATGTTCTCACTGCCCAGCATCACCTGCAAATTATATTGTTTTTAACAAATTAAGACCTAGAGAAAGGTCTTCCATAAGTTAGTCGGCAGGGACCTGGTTTTTCCATTCTAGTCAAGTCCAAAGCTAACCAGAGAAATTTTGACTCATTTTTTACTGGCAGTAAAAAACAAAGACTCAGCTTTGTGCCAAATTACAAATCCATAATAGTCCATTTTGATACGAGTGGAGAAATTTCGTTATTGCATTCGAGGCGGAATTAACACACGAGCCTTAGGCGAGGGTGTTATAGAGCTCTGCGAATGAAAAAAACGCACGCGTGTGAAATATATTGCATGTTCAACCTAATGATAGTGCGATAAGAACCAGTTTTCGGGGAGCAAACTGAAAAATATTCTGCCGTCACCTGCCATCTTGTTTGAAAACATGATCAGGTCAAAATCACCAAAACTCACACTGCCATGCGTGGGCCTCGCTTCTGCCGTGATGATCTTCATGGTGGTAGTCTTCCCGGCCCCGTTGTGTCCGAGCAAGCCGAACACCTCCCCCCCCTCCACGGCCAGGCTGAGTCTCGCTAAACCCACGAAGCGTGAGCGTACCCGGGAGGCTGTTTCCTCTTGAGGCGATGACCAGCATGTGCCACCACTGCCTGTACCTCGCACTTTGTATTCTTTGCGCAAATTCTGTGAAAAAGGTTTACTTGTTCTTAAACATATGTTATAAGTACTTTCTATATCCATGTTAAAGCAAAAAAAAATATTTGTCTGGATATATGAAGTTTGTTTTTAAGAAAAGAGTTTTTAGAATTAATTTTCCTGCAGGAAAAACAGAAGATTTTAGAAGCATGTACTTCGGTAATCTTTCTGCAAGGTGGAGACGACAATACTAGGAATACAATAACTGAAAACACTGGTAATACTAGAGCATTGGAATATGTTAAAGCTGTCAAATAAATCCTAACGTCGGAATTTTAAAACGATACTGTGTTCGTTTATATGAAGTTTGTACTTTACAGATCCCCATCTGTCATCAATTCTGGATCTATAATTTTATAATCATTGGAATACAACATGAGTGTAACTCCCGTGGGTGTAACAGCTATATTATTCATCGCCATAGCGCGTTCGTATTTCTGGATTCCATAATATTCCTTGGATATAATAGAGGACTAAGTAGCCATACAAAATAGTGTAGAACATACGTGCACAACTAGAGGCGGCGCGCTGTGTGCGGGTTGCTGCAGTATGGCGTGCACGCGACGTCGCTCGCGCCGCACATCTTCGTCTTCACACGCCTCGCCGCCCACATCCTGCTCCGCGTCTCCACTACTATCTGAAGTACTTTTCTTGCGCTGGGTAGATAAAAAAGGACATCAATCTCTAAAAAAAAACCTTTGGGCCTAAAACCCCGATTTATTTTCATTTATTTCCCAATTTGATTTTGCTTTGAAAAGTTGCTTTGAAATCAGAAGGTAAATAGTTGAGTCATTGAGTTGATCAAATAGTGACGTCACAACGCTATTGCCACACAAAACCTATGAAAGAACCACGTTTTGACAGCTTTCAAAATGTCAATTGTTTGGTGGGTCATCTTCCCCTTTTCACCACGATCCCATTACGTGTTGATGGATGGCACTTTCTTGTATTGTCACAAGGCATAGTGCTCTGTAATTGGACTAAAGTTATCGATTGTCATTTATAATGTTCATGATTATTTTCTGCCAACTTAAAATAACCTCTTTTTTTGTCGGATCAGAGTTGTACGGCTACGTGTCACTCACCGGACATATCCTTCCACCCGACTTGACTCGATCAGCAGCGAGCAGCGCGGCGCCCGAGACCGGCACGTGGAACAACATGGCCGCCACCAGCACCCACACCTCCGCCGTGAAGTAACTGCTGAGCGGCGGCGTGGTGCACAGGTCGCGGAGGTTGCACGTTAGGTACACCCTGAAGACAATACAAATAGCCATCATAAATACTCACTAACTCATTAAGTGACAGTGGGCACGGCACATTGCTTGCAGAACGAATGGCTGACGGGGCCGAAAAGTTCTGGAGTGGCGACTGCGAACCGGGAGACGATACGATGGAAGGCCAGTTGAATCGCACGGGATAGCTTAATGTGGCGATATTTAGGAGAGGCCTATGTCCAGCAGTCTTTGCCACGTCTTTTGGCTGAAATGATGATCATGATGACCAGTAACAAACAGAATCTATAACATTTCCACTGTTGGCCATTATTCTGTGAGTGGGTGTCAGCCATAGCCCATCTCGTGGGCCCAGAGCAACTTGGTAGATGTCAAATGTCTTCAAACTGTGGTTTTAGGACATCTCGGTTCCCTCCCGATATTTTTTTGAGCAGTAGTGATAAAAGTAATGTGGATTTATGCCTACGATATTCAACTCGGACGCGGTCATTACGACTGGACCACCAATGCTAAACTACTCACTAACATTGATAGAATTCTTTGAAAACTTCATAATCTGGTACGGATCAGGATACTAACAGGCATACAAGAAAGACACATACCTGTCAACGTAGTAAATAATCGCGTAAGGTATGTACATCACGTCGAGGAAACTGAACGTCAAGTGCAAGTAGAACGCGATGTCACTACCTGAAAATAAAATGGTTTCCATATAAATAAAATACTCTTAAAGGTAATGTGCAGGATCATCTCCCAAGGCAGGGCCAAGGTCTAAACAAACAGGCGGTTTTGAACGTTAGATTGTCTTCCAGAATTTTTTGTTACACACTTTTGTAAATTGCTAAAGAAGTAGCAGACTTTCCAACCTTCTAGCTCCTTAGAAGTAAGTCATAACCTAAACAAGTAGGAAACTTAAAATCAAGGGAGATCTCCAAATGAATTTTACACTGGTTTCCAACAAAAACTTACCCCACTTAAAAGTATCCAGAACTGCAACCAAAATGAAGGGTATAACGCCAACCCAAGTGGTGATGTTCGGCATGATGCTCTGCGCGGAGTCCATCTTGTCAAAGACGTAGGAGAGGCACGTGTTGAACAAGATGGCGGACGGACTGTAGAGCAGAAGCAGGCCGGAGAGCATCGTGATCGCTGAACCGTTGGTGAGGCTGGGGATGTCGTTGAGAATGACCTGCGGAAGGTGGAGTAATTTATTTGAGTGGCTTTTATTGTGTAATTTGAGAACATTGCAGTTGTTGATTAAAATTGCTTTTGTTCTTAATCTTGATTTGTTAGAGAAAGTGATGATGTAGCTAAACATACTAAGGTCCATGTTCACCAAGAAGATGACAGACTGATTATCTAAAACAGCTGTTTAAAACGCATTTTTGTATGGGAACATGTCACAGGGACCTAGGTCGCTTGACCAGTACTTGCTAATAACAAAACCGGCCTCAAACTCATCGATCTACCGTTTGGAGCGGTTCGGCCAAATTCGAAATTCTCTTGAAACTATGTAAATTCGATACGGTATACCGCATCAAGTCGACTTAAATATGTTTACACCATGCACGTCTTGCAGTTATTAAGAATGAACGTACACAAAATACGCACTTGGACGTGGAGTTGCGGACACCATCCCGTCATGCAATACAATGCAATACCGACAAGTTAATCTAAGGTCAGAATGAAACCTATCAGCTAAGCTCTGATACTGTCAAAAATCTTCCATTTTCCAGTTTTATTCTTACCAGGCGTGGAAATGAAAACAGCACAATTTACGATGGCATATTTCATTCAGCAGAGTCTCAGAATATTTAATACTCACCAAGACAAGTACTCCTATGCTGGTGAGCACCATGATGAAGATCAGCACAGTGAAGTACGTCAGGAAGTACATGCTCATCGACAGACCGTTTACTCGCAACTGGTTTTTTGCTTTAATCTAAAATAAATTATGAGTATATTACAGGAAGTTTGAATGTGGCACCTGTTACAGAAAAATTGAAAGGAAGACACGTAATGAGGAGGGATGAAACGCAGGTGACTACAAGAGTAATGGATATGAATGTTGATGGATGGAGAGGGAGAGGAAGGCCAAAGAACAGATGGATGGATTGTGTGAAGACTGATATGAAAGAGAAAGGAGTAAATGATGCCGCGACGTCTGACAGGGGAGAATGGAAGAAGAAAACGTGTTGCGCTGACCCCAAATAAAATAGGTCAATGGCAGGAATACGGTGATCTAAAATAAATTGTTTACATTATATTATCCAATTGAACGGTATCTGTTTAGACTTGTTTAAATACAATTTATGATATAGATAACACTTTGCAAGTACGTAATAATTTTGTCACAGATGCTGGAATATGAGAACGTGTAAAATTTGTCATACTTCTTTAAGTTGGTAATGAATCAATACGTCTCAAGCTTCCATTTCTTATATATAAGGTGTTAAAAAATTAACTGCACGAAACTTGAGGAGTTGTTTGGAATCACAAATAAAAAATAATCACGAAAAAATTTTATATAAGTAACGATCCGTTTCAAAGATATGCATATTTTCACTGCGCACAAAATGATTGAATATGCGCACTTGACTGTACTGTGACTACGCCGTGAAGGGTGCCGGGCGCGTAGTCGTTCACCCCTGCGACAGCGCAAACGTAGATTCTAACTTTCCCATCACATTTTTCAGACTTTGGATTGGCAATGTTTTAGACGTGACAACGTCTTAAATTAGGTTGCGGCTGGGAGTCACTTTTGAAAAAGTGTAACGCCCGGTAACGTTACGATGAGTCACCGAACGAGAGAGAGGCCCGCCGAATGCCTTGCGTCTCTCTCCCACTCAACTATGACGTTGTCACGTAAAATCTTCGCCCGTAAAACCGACTTTACAGGCAACCATTTTTTTTTAATGTAAAAACTAAAAATGCTTGAAAAAAAATTTTTTTTTTTTTGGAATACGTTTGTTTATTGATACCGAGTACGTACACGAAATTCTTGCAGTAAATTTTTTAACATCTTATATATGTTACCGGCCAAACCCGATTTCAGGACAAACTACTTTTGCCTAGGCTAAACTAGACCGACTTGGGGCACCCCGACACCGATCGATTAGTTTATAAGTGGTTATTTTTTATAAACCATTCAGAAGTAGGAGCCGACCGTCGACCAGGTCTCCCTCGACTGGGATGCTAGAACGAGCTCAAGTTTCAGTTCAGCCTAGGCTAAATTGGTTTGTCCTGAAATCGGGTTTGGCCGGTAACATTATAATTCAAAATACCTCGGTAGATTACTAAAATTCTTTCTTATCTCACCTCTCGATCATACACGATATCCACCGCCAAGGTGACTGGCACCAGCGCGAAGATCATCCCCATAAAGATGGCACAGACCACGTTCCCCAGGTTGAACTCCTCCTGTTGTTCCGTCTGCTGAAACGGGTGAGCTAACACCTCGATTGGCTTGAAGTTTTCTATTAAACCTGATGCTGTCATGAGAACCCTGAGGGGAAAAGGTGGAATTAGTAACGAGGTTTTGAATTTGAAAACAAGGAAGACTATTTCTTGCATGTAAACCTCAACAATAAATTATTTTTACTCAACCGTGGCAAAATAACCGTGGTTTCGTGCAAGGAAAAATAATTCTTCCATCGAAATCAGATACAAAACTACGGTTCCGTAGACGGCCGGAGGGGTAAAATGACATGGAAGAAGAAGTGAATATTACTTGTATCGGAAAAGTCGAACACTATTCACTAGAGGAAGAGTGTGAGAAAACCAAGTAAGGAAGAATTCCACACGCATAGCATGAAAGCTTACTGGGGAAGCGGTGCTTATTGTTACATTACGTATTCGGATACATTACTTCAAATAATAAGGCAGAGACGTACCTAATCGTATATCTGTCACCGTAAAATTGTCAAACACGTTATATTACAATATAACGTGTTTTTTCTCGCGATATTGTAATGTCTCGAATTATTGTCAACTGAACATACGGAAGTATCTCTGCCCCCATAATCGGGACTTGGGGCACCCCCCCCCTTAGGTTAGTTAGGTTCCTTTAAACCCTGCACTCGGAAATAGGGGCCCCGCGAAGCGGGGCTCCGTCGACTACGCTTTTTAGGGGGAATATAAATGTTTATAATGTTTTAAGGTTATGTTATATTAATCGGTATTTCTCAGGAATGGTGCATTATCTTTTCATGAGAGTTGTGCCACTGGGCAAGGGGGACCCCTCCTTCCCTCCACACCGCGTAAGTTGACTACCATCGCATGCATTTCACGAGAAATAATGCGTTTTGTTGTAAGCAGTTTGTTCATTTGACAATAATTCGAGACTTTACAATATCGCTAGAGATATTACAATATAACGTATTTGACAATTTTACGGTGACATATCCACATTTCACCAGGCATGTTTAAGTCTCATGTAATAGCACGCGAGCCTATTGCAGACTCCGTTATGGCTACTGAAAAATCCCTAATGGAAAAACCCGATGACACTTTGCCCGCCCCGGGAATCGAACCCAGGACCTCATGCTCTGCAGTCGCGCTTGCGACCACATGGACCAACGAAACAGGTTATATTATGGTCAACGATAAATTTGTCTCCATTTAATTATACAAGTTTGTAATGGGGATGCACACTATGAAACTAGTGGTGCTAGCATAGCTGGTTCCAAGCATCGTCATTGGTTGAAATCAAGGATTGTCATTTCATATTTAAAAATACTTTGACCTCATTGGTCAGATTGAGACCAGCTATGGTGACGCCATCTACAATTAGCTTTTAACGGTCTTCCACAAACATATCTATAATTTGTGATTTAGTTCTCCAACTTACCTATAAACACTATTATCCAACAAATTAACGATGATAGGCAAACTGTGCGTATAAGTACTATTGTAATAGGCCATGAACTTTCCATACGGTATCAGGCTATCTCGTAGACTGTATGCTCCAAAATTCTCCATGTTTAGAAGACTCGAGAAGTTTCCATCGAAGTCTACAATTGGAAACGCTCCAAATGACTCTAGAGAGTCCTTTAGGTCTGTTATTTCTTTGAGATTGTCCTGTTCACTGTATATGGCTATTGGGGTCTTGTTGGAGTATGCATTGGGGTCCAGTTTGAGCGGCTGCGTCCGAAACCAAACGATCTGTCTGGATTTCATATAGAGACCCAGAGCACAGGATACTGAAAACAAACACGTAGTTGTTTCAACTGATTTCAAATCCAAAAACAAACTTGGGAGACGAGGTTTGAGAACATACATGTTGGAATCATCAGGAAGCCGTCAACCAAGCATTCTGTACATCAAACTAAGTAACTTTACGCAAAAAATATTAATAGGAAACGATTTTATTTGGGGTATAACTTACTATAATACGTAGGTATTTAAATAAAAACTTGTCAAAAAGTTGGAACTTTGACCCCTAATAATCATAATGACTAGAAAGTTCCCAGGTGCGGAGTAGAACAAAACTAGAGCAGTCGCGCGCGCGCATCTTTCCGGAGAGGTCGCGTGAATTCGAAAAATAAAAATGAATGTTCTAAAGTGTAACGAGTGTAATATCGTCATTGACGAAATGTTAGCCTTTATTCAAAATAAAGTATCGGTAATCGATGAAGAAACCCTGGTACGAGTTTGCAAATCATCGTTTACAAGCGAAGAAATTAAGAAGTCTAAGTCATTGTTATTCGATTCCATACCTACAGATTCTCGTAAAATATTGAGGAAGAACAAAGGAAAGGAAGAAAGAGACTTGGGTGATATCGTCAATCTGTTTAAATCCGCAGAACCAGATATAATTCCAGTATTTGTGGCCCGGCAGCTGGAAAAATTACCCCCAATTATGTGGGATCATCTGGACTGTACAAAGTTGTTAAAGGATCTTATGCGAGTGAAGACCGATATGCAAGAATTTAAATCAACGTATGCCACATTAGACCAGTTGAAGGAATTAAAATCGGAGTTTTTACAATTCAAGAATGATTCCTTTCCCCCTGCGTCGGTGTCGTCGGTATGTAAGGTAAACCTGAGAAGAGGGGCCTGGGTGATGGACAGTGGACCGGAGGGCTTATCGCATCATCATAATTCTACGATAAATGAACCGTATAATAATGGTAAAGAATCATCATGGAATAATGCAGAAGAGAGTGTCATGCAGACCCGATACCATGAAATAGGGAGGGTAGTAGAAAAACATACCGACTGTGATTTATCGAAACGGCAACGGTCGTCGGCAGGCAGCGCGGATGACGTCGTCGCGAGCGGCGGGGCGAACTCGCCTGAGACCGGTTTGAAGCAGGTAGCGGCTACGTCATCGAGCGCAGGTGTGAACGTACAGAGCGAGCCACAGCTGACTCATAGCGATAACGGCATTATTACTGATGAACGAAGTTCAGTACTTACTCCACTGAATGATGACAATAGTGGGTGGCAAAGAGTAGAACGGCGCAGGAAACAATTGAAATATAGGTACTCGGGCAAGTCGGGGGTGGCCAGGGATTTGGAGTTTAACTTTAGGGCCGCCGAAAAGAAAGTTCCTGTGTTTATTACAAATGTTCATAGTGAAACTACGAAAGAGGATATTATTAAATATATTCGCTCGAAAACACGTGAGTCTGTATTGCTGCAGAAAATCAATATTAAAAAGCAGACAGATCACAGTGCGTTTAAATTTTATGTATCCGAGGCGAAATTATCTATGTATCTGGACGAAAAGCTGTGGCCTGAAGGTATAATTTTCAGGAAATTTGTGAATGTTGGTCACAAAAATATGAACAGAGTTATTTCTGTATCCGGCTCGACTAACAATAACAATGGATAAAATTCCTTATAAGTTAGCGAGTTTTAACTGTAAGAACATTAAACGCTCTGTGGACGGCATCAGGGACCTGTGTCGTTCTTGTGATGTGATCGCCCTGCAGGAAACATGGCTGCTACCAGATGAGGTGCCGTACTTGAGCACTGTAGACAGTGAATTCGGGTACACGGGTACCTCGGCGGTGGACACTTCGGCGGGGATATTACGCGGGCGGCCGTTCGGTGGCGTCGCCCTGATGTGGAGGAGCAGTGTTTTCCTAAATGTGTCAGTGCTACGATGCGATAATGCTCGTGTTTGTGCGATTAAAATCATTACAAGTGATCGGCCTATGATTGTAATGAGTGTGTACATGCCTACAAATGTGACGGAAAACCTGCCAGAATTTACGGACTGTCTAGGGACGGTGAGTGCCTTAATAGATGAATACGGTGTAGAATCGGTGTTCGTGTTGGGCGATTTTAATGCCGATCCATGTGAACTATTCTACAGGGAACTTATACATTTCTGTAGTGAACAGGTATGGACTTGTGTAGATGTTGAGTTGTTGGGAACTCACTCTGATACCTATACTTTTATCAGTGAGGCACATGGAACGTGCAGTTGGTTGGATCACTGTATTGTTACGCAATCGGCAAAACAGTCTGTCCTTAATGCTTATGTGGACTATAATACATTTTGGTCTGATCATTTCCCGCTCATTATAGAGTGTAATTTAGACTTATTAACACCAAAGTTACCTGATAAAATCGTACAAAGCAACGATGTGTTATGGGGAGACAGGACTGATGAGCAGATTGCGTTGTATGTGAAAGAATGTCATAGTAGGCTAAGATGTATTGATTTTCCTGTGGAGTTTACAAACTGTGGACATAAACATTGTAATAACTCGGACCATGGGCAAATTCTTGATAGGCTTTATTCTGACATTGTGTTCGCCCTACGAGGGGCGGCGTCGGCGGCGGCGACGACTCGGGAAGGCACGCGCGCGGGGAGAGGTAGGAATGGCCCACGCATTGTTGGGTGGAATAAGCATGTTAGCGGGGCCCACCGGGAGGCTAGGTCGAAGTTTCTACAGTGGGTGATGTGTGGTAAGCCAAGGTCTGGGTTTGTATATGACGAAATGTATGAAAGTCGCAAAATATTCAAGTCCAGACTTAAATGGTGTCAAAACCACCAGGACCAAATCAAAATGGATGCCCTTGCTGACAAGCATAAGAAAGGGCATTTTCGTAGTTTTTGGAAGGGCACCAACAAAGTAAACGTTCGACCTGGACTACCGGTGAGTGTCGGGGGTGTTAGTGACCCTAAGGATGTTGCTGATATTTTCAGGGACCATTTCCATGTATCATCCCCACGGGGACCGGCGAAGACGGTGCTCGATGTTGCGATGCCAGACGGGGACGGGGGGTCTTGCTTCGTTGCCAAAGATGTGGCTCAGGCTATAAAAGCTATCTCTAAGGGCAAGTCCCCTGGCCACGATGGCCTCAGCATCGAGCACCTAGTTCACGCTGGCCCACATGTAAATAGGGTATTAGCAATGTTTTACACACTATGCGTGAGCCATTCATACCTACCACCTGAGTTTATGAAAACCGTGGTAGTCCCGGTAGTCAAAAATAAAACGGGAGATGTTGCCGACAAAAGCAACTACAGGCCGATTTCTCTTGCAACGATCATTGCAAAAGTTTTTGACGGTTTGCTTAATACACAGTTAAACAAGTTCTTGGATCTGCACGATAATCAGTTTGGGTTTCGACCTCGACTGTCAACTGAGAGTGCAATACTGTGTCTTAAGCATACCGTCAGATATTACACAGATCGAAAGACTCCTGTGCACGCCTGCTTCCTCGACCTGTCCAAGGCTTTTGACCTGGTGTCATATGACATTCTGTGGGATAAGCTCGAGGGAATAAACCTACCGCGTGAACTCATTAACGTTTTTAAATACTGGTACAGTCATCAGGTCAACAGCGTTAGGTGGGCGGGTGCAATGTCGGAGCCCTATCAGCTGCAGTGCGGGGTGAGGCAGGGGGGGTTGACTTCCCCCTCCCTCTTTAACCTGTACATGAATGCTTTGATCGTCGCGCTCAGTGACCAGCATGTCGGCTGCCACGTCGGTGGAATCTGTGTCAACAATCTCAGTTACGCAGACGACATGGTGCTGCTGAGCGCGTCGGTCTGTGGCCTCAGAAAGTTGGTGCGGACCTGTGAGGAGTATGCCTTTGGTCATGGTTTGACGTACAATGTGACTAAAAGTCAATGCATGGTATTTGAGGCCGGTACGAAACGTTTGCAAAATTGTCCACCCGTTTTTCTAAACGGTGTTCCACTCGAAAGGGTGGATCAATTTAAGTACCTAGGGCATGTAGTTACGACCGACCTCAAGGACAATGCTGACATGGAGCGGAAACGGAGGGCCTTGTCGGTGAGGGCAAACATGCTAGCACGTAGGTTTGCGCGCTGTTCGAGGGAGGTAAAGATAACGCTCTTCAAGGCGTACTGCACGTCCCTTTACACGTGTAGCCTGTGGGAGAGGTACACGCGTGCATCATACGGGGCCCTCCGCGTTCAGTTCAACAACGCGCTCAGGGCAGTATTGGGGCTGCCTCGCTACTGCAGCGCCTCAGGTATGTTCGCTGAGGCGCGCACTGATTGCTTTTACGCGACCATGCGAAAGCGGGGTGCGTCGTTGGTGCGTAGGGTGCGGGGCAGCCCCAATGCTGTGCTAGAGATGATCGCGGACCGGATGAATTGCCCATACATACGGCACTGCTGTGATAGGCATGTTGCCGTCAGCAGGGCCGGTTAGATGTTGCCTTTTTTAGTCTGTTTTATTTTTATTTTATTTTATTTTTGTGTGTTGGTTGTATTTGTGTGCACTCCACATGTGAGTTAATGTTGCTCGAAATAAATGTATTTTATTTTTATTTTATTTATTGTCCCTATATAGGGCATTGCTGTAACCGAAATGTTGTTGAGCCCTAATTCTCACATATTGTATGGCAATGTTTTGATTTATTTATTATTTAATTTTGTTTCGTAATTCCACATTTTGTAAGTGACATTTTAGAGAAATGATAATTTATTTTGACAATTATTCTGAATTGATTGTGTCTATTACTTTTTAATTTAATTTAATTCAATAATGTTTCTAATGTAATTTTAATGTAATTATGACATTTCAATATTTTTTTTGTATTTGTGTGACATTTCTATAATTTATGTGTTTGTATGTGTGTCTATGTCTATCTACCTATTTGTTTTTATGTTTTCTGTATATGGGTCTCGGACCTGAAATAAATGATTTTATTTTATTTTTTTTTATTTTTTTATAATCGCTATGACGGGGAGAACAAGTGCCTTTCTGCTTCGTTAAGAGGTTTTATATTCCCTTTACACTTAACTAGAGGTTAGAAGGTACTTACTGATAGGCATCAAGATCATGACCCAGAGCTTGTAGGGGTCTCTGATCATGCGCACCATCCTGATGTAGACCAGCGCGCAGAAGGTTCTCCAACATGACGGGTTGGTCTTAACTGTCTCTCCCAATGCATCTACTGATATCGGGACTTCGGGAGCAACCTGAAAATAGAAACCATTTTAAAGGCCTTTTCGAATTGGGAAATTAGGATGAAATCTATATCTATCTATAAATACTATAAATTCAAATTAGTTTTCGTGTTTGTCTCTATGTGCGGTTAGTCCATCTAAACTACACTATGCGTTTTGATTCTGTTTCGACCACTGTTTAGAGAATCCCGAAAAATCCTCGATGTCGGCGGACTTCGATGTTTTGACATGTCAGCACATTAGTCAATCGCATCGGTGGGAAGCAGTGGCATCTAGTATGAATATAATACAATGACCGCTGGACAAAAATCTCTACACAATGATGATAAAGATGAAAGGCGCCGTAGAGTGCAGCCCAGAAAGAGGTGACGTATTGATACACGAGGACTCGTTCGGGGTGGCGCGTGCAAAGAATACCTGAAGGGGTTTGGAAGTCTTTGCCCAGCACTGGGTCAGCAATGGCTAGAGAAAAAAAGTAATAGATGTACTTATAATAAATAAATATATTTAATAATAAAGTAAAAAATTTGCAAGTAGTAGAGTGCTTGCTCATTCAAGCAAAATAAGACCGCTTTTTTCTCTAAAATTTCAACATTACCTTGACATGTTCAACGCCGTGATTGGTAGAATGCAGCGCGTGTGACGCCGGTGGGGTCGGTAGGGATGTCGCCTTCTGACCACCATCCTTGTCGTTTAGCTCCTAAAAAGACAACAGTATTTGGAGGCAACAGATAAAACATTAATACACATGGCTGTGTTGTTTCGCTAGTTATGATTACGTCCAATTCATGACTAGACGAGCCTATTCCATTAATGGACGTTAAAAAGTCTGCGGTAGAGACTTTTATAAAGAGTATAAAAAGACGAAGCCAAAAGGCACTTGTTCTCCCCGTAATTGCCATATTTTTTCGTTCTAGGCAATGCCTGGGAACTTTCTAGATACTGAGATATTGTGGGTCAAAGTTCCAACGTTTTCACAAGTTTTTTTTTTTCAATAGAATAGATAATAAGTTTTTAAAGTAAGATTTTTGGTCTAAACGCCTCCATGGCCCTCGTACAGTCGTACTATTCAATCCATCCATCAGCACAATGTTTTGAGAGAAAAAACCCGGTCCGTTTACATCCTGTATCAGGCTATTAATAAAGATTTTCCAGTTGGAAAACTAAACTATACATTCAGCTATAGAACTTGCTGAGAAAAGTCCAATAGCAATTTGACTACCCCGCCGTGCCCTGCGCTCAGCGTGCTTGAACCATTTTACTTCTTAACTAGAACGATTTGGTAACTTACCTGGTAGCTTAATGTCTTGCTCTGTAACGACAGACTCCTGGAGAGAGCTCTCGCTCTCACCAGCTTCACCGAAGAGACCCCCTCCACGGCTTCCGTCTCTTCAGCGTTCTCTCCTTCTAAACTGAGGAACACCTCCTCCAAGGTTGTCATTGATACACCGTAGCTTGTGATACCTGGCGAAAATTAATCGAGACCAATAGATGAGAATTTTTGTATCGTTACAGTCGTGATCAGACTTTTTTGTTTCACACTATGAATTTCACTCGTATGTGGGTTAAATGTAAATGCTACAAACATTTCAACTTATATATGTTACGGCTAATACCCGAAGTGCGGCTACACCTAGTTTTAGCCGGTTAGAACTAGGTGTAGCCACTTACTCTTGGTTAAACCTAGTACGAGCCGATTGTTTTCGGGTAAAACTAGGTCTAGCCTTCATCATGCCGGCTACAACTAGGTCCAGCCATTCCCTGTTGGATAAAACTAGGTCTATCCGATATCATTCCGGCTAGAACTAGGTCCAGACAATCCCTGTTGGATAAAACTTAGATACGTGTCCCGCCAAGCCTTCCACCCCGCGTCACACTCATGACTCACCGCATCTGCAGCAGCGGCGCGGGGTGGAGGGCATAGCGAGGCACGCGCATAGACCTAGTTTTACCCGAAAACAATCGGCTCGTACTAGGTTTAACCAAGAGTAAGTGGTCACCTAGTTCTAACCGGCTAAAACTAGGTGCAGCCGCACTTCGGGTATTAGCCGTAACATATACACAAATATTCAGACCCGGAACACCTCCGTATGGGCCATACAAATATTTGTTCCGTTGGGAATCCAACTCGCGACACGCGGAGGTTCCGTGTCAAATGCAAATAAATTTTCCTTTCTGACGTTGTTAGGGTTCCGTACCTCAAAGCGTAAATAAAGGAACCCTTATAAGATCACTTTCTTGACCGTCTGTCTGTCTGTCACCATCGATTTTCTCAGGAACGGGTGGACCTAGTTTAAGACAGCAAACAACTGGGCAGTCCACCTCAATATGACCAGGCAGGTTGGCACTCAGCCACTCACCAAGTCTGTTGGTCTTCTCCTTGACCTCTTGTTCAATCGCGATGAAGAGTGGCGGGAATAGATGCACTGCGTAGTGCGGCAGGATGTAGGACAGCTCTCTGCCGTGACGACGTGCCTTCTCCGCGCGAGGCACGTGACCACGCACCAAGCGGGTGATCTGGTGCTCGCGACATACTCCTAAGTAATCAAATTAACTTCCCTGATTAGTAAGCCTCCAGGAATGAGGCACTGAATACTAGTTGTAAGTTCACTAATGGCCATGTTTAATAACTTATACTGTTCGGTATCGAATAGTAAGTTATTCTTCTTTGATTTTTAACCCATCAAGTGTGCGGATAGGATATTTCAAGCTAACTTTGTTTATAGAAACATCGATAGCTGCGAGACAATGCAATGTCTCGCTCGCTATCGATGTTTCTGTTAACTGAGTTATACGTAAGTAAGTTATAGAAATGGGCCTTATTAGAACAAACCAGTGTACTCAGCCATCCTTAAGGTGTTTATTGACAAACATTTTCCAGTCGTTGCAATACGACCGAATCCACAGTCAAGATGAGTCGAAATATATAACTATGGTCCCCGCCACGAGAAGCTATAAATTTTGTAAATTCGGGCTCGCAACCTTTGGATCAAATTAAAAAATTACAGCGTCAGCGTGAACTTGCTTCAAAATGGCGTCCCAAATGTTGACGTTCTGTGATGTCACAAGCGTTCCAGTACGATTTCGCGATATAAACATTAACTTTATATCCCCAAAACATAAGCCGACCATAAGAAATTAGTCGTTTGTTTCGTATTACACGTATGACAATTCGATTTGATTGAATTTGGAAGTATTTCTTTTTGATTGAATAGTCGTTACGTATCTTTGTAGAAATTATTTGTTTACAAAAATTATAGCTTCTCGTCGGACTATAGTTTGCGCAGTCTTTCCAAGTAGGATATACTACGAAAGTGATTTACTGTGATAAATGATGCAAAGTTCCTCACCGTCCAACACCAAAGTCAGGTGATATCCAATTCCGAATTTGTTTTTCAAGAATAGTGACGTGCCAGCACAACGGACCTGTAAAACGATGATTTCATCAAGTAAATCTAAAATATTGGCATTGTCATATTAAAAACTTCAATAATTATTATATACTTGACCCAAATGTACTGAACAGCTGATTATTTTTTCGTGATTCCGACGTTGGCCATTTTCGTAGTCTGATTAACATCATAGAATATATCAGCCACTCGGGTCGAACTTTAGGTTAAGCCATGCTTGCCTAGGTTGGTCTGTGGATGGGTAACCACTCTTACATACCGAGTTTCCTCCGTGCCTCGGAAAGCACGTTAAGCTGTTGGTTCCGGCTGTCATTTGTCCATCTTTGACAGTCGTTACAGGTAGTCAGTGGCCCCAAAAGTCTGCCTCCAGTCTTACCAAGTGGTATCGTATGTCCCAGTATTAACTGGATTGTGGAGGTCAGATAGGCAGTCACTCCATTTAAAATACTGGTATTCAGCTGCATCCGGTTAGACTGGAAGCCGACCCCAACATAGTTGGGAAAAGGCTAGGCAGATGATAATTAACATCATAGAAGACCAGAAAGATGTTCTTTCTGTTAGACGCCGTATATCTAAGATTTTTTTCTGAACTTGCTAACAAGACATTCTTACTCACTCTGCCTTTACTGATGACAGCTTTCCTATCCCCCAGTATGTCAGCCTCGTCCATGAAATGCGTGGTCAGTAGCAAGACCTTCCCATGTCGAGCTCGCTGTAAGATCCGCCATGTTTGTCTCCGGGAGACAGGATCCACTCCCGCTGTAGGCTCGTCTAGGATTATTATCTTTAGGAAAGGAATAATATGTTTGTTAGGTTAGGTTCAACGTTGAACTTCACTGGGTGAGTGTATTCACTACATACTATAAAAAAAGTCCTCCGCCGCGTCTGTCTGTCTGTTCGCAATAATTTCAAAAACTACTGCACCTATTTTCATGCTGTTTTCTCCAATGGATACAGTGGTTCTCGAGAAAGGTTTTAGTATATAATTTGGACGCGGGCGAAACCGTTGGCATCAGCGAATAGTTGAATAAAAGAATCCGAACATCGCTCTGAATGATGTGCTATTGTAGTGTACTGAGTCTCTGAGTTTCTTTTAAAGTCCAGGCATAATCTTCTTCAACTCACATAATGTTATGAAATCTAGAAAACTGTGAATTGAATATTTTTAGTACAATCCTAACGTCTGTCTTGTGGAGATTACAAAACTGGTGAAAAGATGAAGAAAGGACATCATTGTTCGTCACATACAACAACAGAAAGTAAAAAAAAACCGGTCAAGTGCGACTCGGACTCGCGCATGAAGGGTTCCGTAACATATAAATTTATTATTATATATATATTTGTTGTTATAGCGGCATCAGAAATACATCATCTGTGAAAATTTCAACTGTCTAGCTATCACGGTTCATGAGAGAGTCTGGTAACAGACAGATAGACAAACCGATAGTGGAGTCTTAGTAATAGAATCCCGTTTTTACCTTAGGGTCTCCAATAAACGCAATGGCAATGCTAAGTTTCCTCTTCTGTCCGCCAGACAGATGTTTGGCAAACACATTCGTTTGATCCAGTAGACCGACATCAGATAGAGCTTTATGAATTTCTTCTGGAATTCTTTTCCCAGGAATACCCTGCAATTTAAACATTTACACAACATTGCACTTGTTTTCTCACAAGGGTATTTTGATCGTCACATTTCACCATTTATATTTTAGCTTATTGCCAGAAATTGGGTCCACAGAATTGACCTGCTAATCAAAGTAAGGCAATCTCCTGAAAATGAACAATCTTAAAAGAGACTGAACAAAAACATTTGTTTTAAAGTGACCATAGTAAACAGCTATTTGAATTAAGAAGCCTGTAACATAAAAAAAAACGCAAAATTGCGAGTTTTACTCGATTAAATTATATGTTTTTCGCTCGTTGCTTGAAATAACCATTACTCGTTACAAAATATATAGTTCGTTTCCTCTACCTCAATAATAATATAGAACGAATTTAAGATAACTTATCTAATTATTTAGTAATAATCGTTCTCCCGATGCATGTTTAAGCAAAAAATCACGGAAACCTGATTTCATGATTGGGACCTCTAATGAATTGAATTATAGACAGTCAAATTATTTTTTATCTCGCATTTTAATAATCCTTTATGTTAAGTATATGCCTTTTTTAAATAAATTGTACAATTTATTAGCGTTACCTACTCCAAAATGTAAAAGTGCTCTTAAAGTATCTATATTAAACAGCTATTGAAGTTACCTAAAATAGCATAATTTGGTTAAAATTATTCCTAAGTTACCTTAACAGCAGCAAAGAACTGCAGATGCTCCTTGACGGAGAGCAGGTCGAAGAGCACGTCTTGCTGAGGACATACGCCGATCATCTGGCGGATCTCATGCATGTCGTTGGGATCCCTGCGTTGTGAACACTTTGTTTACAATCACTCTATAATCTATTTAGTCTTCTATGTGTCTTAGAGACTATTTTCCATAAGCAATCGTGAAGACATTGGGGTTGGCACCTACGTTTCAAACGAGCATACACTTAAGGAGTAGCGAAGGGTTATAAACTGGTGAACCGGGCCGGTGTATATTTTAAAAATGTTTGAAAAAACCATAAGTACATCGAACCAATTGTAGTTCTAGTCATGTTTGGGTAATCACGTCTTAACTGAATTATCTACATTGTTTTAGTTTTGGCAGTACAGTGGTTGTTCTCAAGGGAAGCCGGTAGGTTTCTAGTTGTATGAATCCCTCGCCACTGCTCTCAAGGGACATACTAATCGCAACCTATCACAAAAGTTTGATGAAGTTTGTATTGTCATCCTATAACAACTGCTTTAAGGTCATGGGACATTATACCGGCACTGAAACTGTACAGCTGCAGCAGCAAGTCGTCGGTCGCCTCAAATTTAGGCTAGCTGACAGCGCGACAACTACGTGTCGTTCGCGAGGTCGCAGTCCGCTGGCCGCCTGGTGTAAGCTTGCTGTCATCGTGAATACAATTTATTGTTATATGCATTTGTGATCGACGTTGTTTCGCTGGCGACTCGGAGTCGGTGCGTGGTAAGCACGCTTTCCGCTCGCTAGAAGCGCGCGGTCTGTTAGTCGAGTTGTATGATAGCTAGCATTTCTAATTTCAATGTCAAGTTAATTGCTGGGATGGAGCGGTGCCGGTAAGTGTCCCATGACCTTTATTGTCGGACCAAAATATAAACAATCAAATTTTCACAATCAGTTACTCACCTAACGTCAAGTCCATAAACATAGGCAGTGCCATTCGTGGGAGCCGTGAGGCCAGTCAAGATGTTGAAGAGTGTGGACTTGCCAGCACCATTGTGGCCCAGCACAGCTGTAATCTGGCCTTCATAGATGCTCAGGTCGATATTGTCAATGGCCTTTATTTCTTGCCTGCGGCAGTGCCGGAAACTTTTCTGTAAGCCTACGATTCTGATGGCTTCTTTGTCTTGAAGCTCCCTGAGGAACATGTATGTTAGGTTTATTCTTGCTTTTTGCTTCTAAAACGTTTATTTTGAACGGAGACGGACTATTTTGTGATATCAATATTTCAATTCAGATTCCGGGCTACATTTTAAAAGGAATTTCCCTTATGAAAATACCTGATGAACGGAAAAGGTAAAACCATTTATGGTGTCGCTGTCGACTTTTAAGTAGTTTAGGATTTTCGCAATAAGTAAAGTCATATTTAGATATGGACTTTGTCAATCTATTTAAAATAGTACAATAAAACATGTCGCATACTATTCTCAGATATTCTTCTGATAGTAAATTAATTGTATCTAATCATAGAAGGTGCACTACGAGTCATTTAATGGCGCTTTGGCACTTCGCAGTAATGTTATGGGCTATGGCGCTCCAAAAATTTGGCAGAATGCCCAATCAGCAGGGTGTACAGGTACATATGTCGTGCAATTGATTGTAAATACGACGACGCTGTTTTTGTTTTTATTTAGACTCGTTTAGAGCATGCTTTGTCATGTTGTGTCGTGGTAAAGAGTACATAATAGAACAACATGGCTTTGAATGAATCTCAAACCACGCCATGATGTCTATAAACATGATAGTTTTAATCTCATTTCAGAGAGGGGGTGGAGGTATACAGGACATCTAGTTCCATCTTTTTCCCAAAGTAAAATAAGATTAAAACGATAAAGCTCTAAAACGACTCGGTTGTGCAGTGGCTCAGCGATTAACTGCTGCGCTTCGTGTCGTGGGTTCAATCCCCCATTGGAAACAATATTTGTGTGGCGATAGTTCTTCCGGGTCTTTCTGTGCGTGTATGTGAGTTTTGATATTTTAAACGCACCCACGATTTAGGGAAAATTTCTGGAGAGTAACGTTTTATTTAAAAAAAAAAAACATTGTAAGCCCGCAGTTGCATTTTTGTTAGGCAGACTCAACGAAATAGTGTTTAACTTAAGGAATGACTTTTTCAAGGTTAAAGTCATTCCTAGACCATTATGAACTTGGAGGGTTGTATTGATGAGTTTCGTGATAATAATTCTGTAACTACATACGTCTTACAAACCCTGCAAACGCCTGTAAATTGAATTGTTCGGGCCATCCTAGTGTATCAGGCAGGAGTCATGAAAGCGGTAAAGGCACAATAGGTTTACACATTGTTTGAACTTTTGCATTCTGGTTTCATTAACATACCTGGGCACTGGTTCAATATCCTTGTTATGAGCTGCTGCCTCGCCGTTGGAATGGAAATGTACTGCAGACACCCTGCCTCGTCTGCTGCCGATCCAAAAGGATGGCATTAAGCAGAACCAGGGTTTCTGTTTGATTCCGTACTCGCCTAGAAAGATTTTGATTGAGGTTAGCATTGCATAAGACGGAATATAGGAAGATATTGTGGATCAGTCAGTAAGTTTAGAAATTTTTGACTGATTGAAATTTTCTAAAGCAGAAATTTGACGGCTAGAATTGCGTTTGAACCTGTAAAATGTGAAGGCAACATACCACAAAGAAAGTATAGGCCAGAAGACTTTGAACTCGTAGGTAACTCAAACAAAAAAGAAACTATTTCTTTGGCCACATTAGAAAATCTTTCCTAATATGCCAAACTTAAGTGGCAGTGAGGCACAGTGGGCACATTCCTCACAGAACGTATGGCCGATGGGACCGAATAGTTCTGGAGTAGCGACCGCAAACCAGAAGACGTAGTGTTGGAAATCCTCCCACTAGGTGCACCGATGACCTGGTGAAGGTTGCCAAGCATCTGCTGGATGGGAGTCGCACACTCTGGGGTAGCCTATGTCCAGCAGTGGACGTCATGGATCGGATGAAATGATGATGATGATGAACCTAGTAAAACTTCATCCTGACTTACTAAGTTCCCTCTCATTGAGAGGAGGCCGTGTCCCAGCAGTGGGAACATTATAGGCTGATAATGATGGTGATGATGACTCACTAGGTATGACGGCGTCCAGCCAGTAAGCGGCCAGTGCGTACAGCACTGTGTCGACAGCCATCATGATGAGACTGCCTCCGAAAGGAACTCCTGGACCGCTCCACAGGTTATCCCACGTGACTCCGACGCCAGCCATGTCCAGGACCAAAGCCTATGGATAGGTAATTATAGGATAATTATTAGTAGATTGTGATTGATTGTTGCGTAGTGGTGGTGAGGCTGCCTTACGTTCTTAGGGTCCTGGGTTCGAATCCCGGTAGGAGCAAATGTTTGTGTGATGAGCATGGATATTTGTTTCCGAGTCATGGATGTTTATATGTATAATAAGTATGTATTTACAAACAAAAAAGTATATATGTAGTATATCAACTACCTGGTGTCCACGACACAAGCCTTGCTTAGTGTGGCACTTGGTGGCGCTGTGTGTTAATGTCTAGCGATATTTTATTTTATATTTATTTTTGGAGCAGCGGTGGCCCAGTGGTGGCGGCCTCGACTTACGAACAGTAAGTCGTGGGTTCTAACCCAGACAGCCGCATTACTTTGTGTAATTTATTTCATCACCACCGCTCTCAAACCGGTGAGGGAAAACATCGTGAGGAAACCGGCATGTCCTAGAATCAAAAATTCGAAGACATGTGACATCTACCAATCCGCACTGGGCCCGCGTGGTAGATTATAGCCCATTCCCTCTCATTGAGAGGAGGCCGTGTCCCAGCAGTGGGAACATTATAGGCTGATGATGATGATGACATTTTTACTTTTCACGAAGGTGCCTAATAATAATTGGAGGCGCTTGAATGGGTAGATTTATGGTTTTAGAACCTAATCTTTACGCCATTTCATTAGGGGTTTTCTTTCATATCTTTAAAATAGAGATAGTTTGAGTTAGTAATGACCAAAGAAATGCTCTTGGTTATCCCTATGCTTCCTAAAGGAGAACCAAGAGATGGGAAATACAAGAGGAGATGATAAACAAAGTTATGGAACACCCTCATCTAGTATCTGCCTAGCCTTTTCTCAACTATGTTGGGGTCGGCTTCCAGTCTAACCGGATGCAGCTGAATACCAGTATTTTACTTCCCCTCATCCAATATCATACACACATATTTTTGGTTTATGTTGTTATTGTTGTATCTTGTTTTATTTATTCTCAAAGTTGTTCATATGAATCAGCTCAAGGGGCCCCTTTTAAACGCTGTATATGTCACCGTAAAATTGTCAAATACGTTATATTGTAATATCTCTAGCGATATTGTAAAAACTCGAAATATTGTCAAATGAACATAATGCTTCCAACAAAACGCATTTTTTTCGTGAAATGCATGCGATGGTAGTCAACTTACGCGGTGTGGAGGGGAGGAGGGGTCCCCCTTGCCCAGTGGCACAACTCTCATGAAAAGATAATGTACCATTCCTGAGAAATACCGATTAATATAACCTAACCTTAAAACACTTTATATTCCCTTATAAAGCGTAGTCGACGGAGCCCCCTATTTCCGAGTGCAGGGTTTAAAGGAACTTAACTAACCTAACGGGGGGGTGCCCCAAGTCCCGATTATGGGGGCAGAGATACTTCCGTATGTCCAGTTGACAATAATTCGAGAGTTTACAATATCGCTAGAGAGAAACACGTTATATTGTGATATAACGTGTTTGACAATTTTACGGTGACATATAATATACAGGTTGTAAACCACCTCACCACAAAGCCGTCAACCAAGCATTCTGTACTTCTTAGTAACTTAACGCAAAAAATATTGCTGGGAAACAACTTTATTTTTTGACGTTATAAATCATGTTTTGTAGTAGAACCATTGTAACGCACTTAAAACATTATGCTGATGGATGGATTAAATTGAATAGTACGGTGGTCGTGGAGGTGTTAAAAGTTAAAATATTACAAAAAAAAACTTGTATTAAAAAAAAAACTTGTCAAAAAGTTGTAACTTTGATCTCCCATATTTCCGTAACTAGAAGGTTCCCAGGTATGGTGTAGAACAAAAAAAATGATACCAATGATGTACAAGTGCCTTTCGGCTTCGTGAAGAGGTGTTTTATACCCTTTAGCTTCTGTATGGTGTGGTTAGTTAACAACCTGGTGTCAGAGTTTTTATGCCGTCCATGGGCCTCTGATTTTTCGGATTTATATGCGTATTGTATAATTATCACTTGCTTCGGTGAAAGCGCCTTTAAATAACTAAACCTTACCTTATCCATAGCAAGTGCGTAACAGCTGGAGCTGATGAGAGACACGAACCAGAAGGCGAGAGAGTCCGCGTTGGAGACGAACACTTGGATGAAGTACAGCCCACTCATCAGATTCACCGCGAAGCTTCCCAGGATGCCGGCCGTCTGGTAGAGAAGAAATAATCAGACTGCAGCCACTGTTCTACCATTTATTAACGTTTTATGTCATAGTCATAGCTTTAAAAGAGTTCAGATAGGACCATTTAATTAAGTGAGAACTTTTTCGAGCGCCTTTAGCACTTTTTAAGTGAATAAAAATCATGGAACTCGTGTGACAGTCACTTGCGCTTTTCGTGGCACTCGTAGCCGCCACGGCCTACCCGTAGCGGATATGCTACGAGCGCTACGAACTTGTAGCCGATTCGCTACGGATCGGATCGTCGACTAGTTTTCACTTCTATCAGCAGCCCAGCCAGATGATAAAAAGTAAAAGGGGGGCAGTATTTATTGCCCCCCCCCCTTTTTCTTTTTTATCATCTTGCCCTTAACCAAATTTATTTTGGATCGCGCAGCATTTCTTCTTCTTCCATATTATTACTCGTCATCTCATCAGACACTTCCTTTCTTGCCATTTCATTTTTAACACAGTCCATTCATAGTGTCTTTAGTCTTCCACTACTGATAGACCCATCCATATTCATACTTAAAACTTTCTTCACGACATTTTACTCATTCCTCTGCATCATATGCCCATATCGCGACAACCGATTATCACAATTTAATTTAGACACCGACGGACTATTTTTTTTGTCAAAATTCAATCCTTGATAAAATCATTGTTGAAAAAGTGGTGTAGTTTGAAATGAGGATTTAATTGCCATTTACCACTCTCCTGAACATTAAAGTTAAAGTAACTGTTCTTCATTTCTTTTTCTTCCGTTTCTTGTTAACTTTCTGTATTTTTTTGTTTGAAGTGTTAAATAAATAAACCGCGACTGTTTAATTTGGTCAGGAAACATTTTTTTTTAGCCTATCATAAGTCCCACTGCTGGGCAAAGGCCTCCTATTTTTTCTTCTAAACCTCTCCATCTTAGATTATTGTAAAATAAGTAATATCTTATGAGTTTTCTTACCCTGGCTCTATCGAAGAACGGAGTCAGCATGAAAGCGAAGGTGATGATCGTGAAGCCAAATAACAACATCAGCAGGAATATTAAAATGTAAGATGAATGCTGGAACACCTGAAAATAATAAACATATTAAATTAACAACTAAATACAGTAAAAAGGTTACTGTGTTTAGTTGTTAAGTGTATGTAGTGTATTTATTTCCATTCTTTTACATTTGTTTTTTTTTGCGGTTACTAAAGCGTGCATGACACACAAAATTATTCTTATTCGTTAGTCGTCATTTGTTTTGTGCAGGGAGATACAAAATTCAGTTTTTCGGCCAGTAGTAAGTAGTATTTATTATTGTAAACATGAAAATGTATTTCTATCCAATTGTCGGGCTAGATATTATCTAAATAATTTACCTTCAGGGTGAAAAGTAGAACTGTGCTGACGATGGACAAAATTGTAACGAAGACCGCGTAAATTAAAAACCAGGAACCCCTGAAAACAAACATTAAATATAAATAAACTAGGAAGAAGTCTAATGACTATGGAGTTTATACAAAGAATTGTCGATTGAAGATGGGTAAGACCCAACATAACAGTGACAGTAGCCTTTAATAAAAACATTTTCATTCATTTTCAAATACAAGGAACAAATGAAGCTCGGATTGCCGCTTCCCCGCCTATTTTTTTTTTCTGTGGCCAGCCAGCTATTCAGCCATGGTTATTCATTTTCATTATTGAAAAAATGGTTAATGTAATTTTAAAGAAATAGTTAAAACTAAATTATGATTAAGTTATTTTAAAATATAAATATAAATATATCTTGATAATACTTAACAACCACGTTATTTCAATTTTTACGTAGGCTGTATAGAATATTGGTTCATGGTTCATTATAAATATGAAAATAAAACATTTTTTTCCTTGGCTTTCGCCACGTTGAAGGAAAAGCAAAGGTTGCCGTTATACAGCCTAATATATATGTTATGGACCAAGTGATGAATTGGGCATTATACATAATGCCCGGTCATTATGAAAAATGACCAATATTAGAGTGCGATTTGATAAGAATGATTCAAATAATCAATTTGACCGGGCATTATACATATTGTCCATCACCTTTTGGGCAGAGTAATACAAACATATTTAATTACTATTTTTTATTGTTATTGTCATTTAACTAAACTAAATATTGAACTATTTAAATAATCAGACTCATTAATTGGATTAATCATTATGGACTTCTACATTAAGAAGTCATATTAAAAATATAACATAAAACATAATAAAAATCAAAAAAATTACAACATGTCTTTATGTTTTATAGAAATGACTTATTATTATCCTACTATATATATCCTACTCATCATCATATAGCGTTTTCTCAACTATGTTGGGGTCGGCTTCCAGTCTAACCGGATGCAGCTGAATACCAGTATTTTACATGGAGCGACTGCCTATCTGACCTCCACAACCCAGTTAATACTGGGAAATACGGATACCACTTACTAAGACTGGTGTCAGACTTTTGGGGCCACTGACTACCTGTAACGACTGTCAAAGATGGACAAATGACAGTCGGGACCATAGATATAACAGTTTTTAATATTTCTATGGTCGGGACCAACGGCTTAACGTGCATTCCGAGGCACGGAGGAAACTCGGTATGTAAGGGTGGTCACCCATCCACAGACCAACCTAGGCAAGCATGGCTTAACCTAAAGATCGACCCGAGTGGCTGATATTATTTAGCCACGAGCCTTTGCCTTTTTGGCTTGGCGACTTCTACATTTATCAGACTTCCAACCATTTTTACAACCACATCTACTATAACCTTGCCCTCCGCATTTAGAGGACATTCTGCAACACTTTCTCAGCGAAATCTCTGTCTCTGGAACATCTTCAGGCAAAGTAAATCTTAATTTCAGTGTTAACACACTCGCGTTGACACTGACTTACGAAACTGAAACCCATCCGCGTCCGTCCATATTCGCTTACAATGCAAAACTAAACAAAAACAATAGCGCTTGAAGTCCGCCGCACGAGCCGCGCGCTGTATGGCGGTCTCTGATTGGTCAAAGCGTGCCACGCCATGCGTGCCTCTCTCCCCGCCCTCACACCGCGTCAAATTTAGCTTTATTATGAAATTGCCCAATTATCATGTAGCTATATAATAATGACCGTGCAATGTGATAAACAATGAAGTTAAGATAGTATTTATCACTTAGCCCAATAGAGATAGCCATTATTCATAATGTTCGAACATTATGTATAATGCCCGCATTAATCACCTGGTCCATAACATATATATTTTTTATTTAAAATATATTTTTGAATTTAGAACACAATAAGTGGTAAATTGTTAATAAAAACAGACTTAATAAAAAACAAAAAAGTAAAAATAACTTAAGCTTCTGAAGTCGGTGACCTTTGTTTGATTGTTTTTTTTTTTTTTTTAATTGAGAACCTCCTCCTTTCTTAGAAGTCTGTTCGGATGTTTATCTATGATATTGAATTTATAAACACAAATTGAATATTAAAAAAATGTTTACGCCCCGTAAAGACGTAGATCGCTTTGCCGAATTAAAAAAAAATACATTCACCTCTGACTACAGGCAATGAACCAAGTTGGACTAAGTATAGGTATAGTTATCTGTGGCAATTTTACTTTCTGCACACGTGAAGATAATCGCTTCCCGCCAAAATATTTACCTAAAAACTAATGAAAGTTTTATGCACTGGAAGAATAAGAAGCGTACATTATTTCACAGAAAGCGTGTTTTCGGCATAATTTGATGAATTGTCATCAAAATATCAACCATCGTTGCCGTCGTTGTGGAATACGTATATATTCTATGCTAAAAATGAAGTGCACATGAAGACATTCACAAATTTTGTGATTTTTATTTTATTAAGTAATATTTATTAAATATGAATATCAAAGTGAAAAGTACAGTTTGCACCTCGAGACTGAACGCCAACTTAATATACCCTCGCTTTCATTGACTCCCTCACACGCTTGGGAGTCAAACCACCTCGGGTACATTACGGCTTCGTTTAGTCACTCGTTATAAAATATACTATTAAGTCCCAGAAAAGTACTATCTACTAACCAGTACACCGATTCCTTCAACCCCATAATCCTCATTCCCTCCCTGATCTTCTTCTCTTTCTCCCCCACGACGAACATGAGTAGGTAGGTGATGAACTGCGACAGCGTCATCACCATGTACATGGGCATGATCACCCGGAAGATGACCAGCCAATCACCGGTGTGCTGGCGTTTCGGGAACTGTCGGAGATCTATTCGGGGGGGAGGGATTGCTGCGTCGGTGTCAAACTGTCGAGAAAAAATTTACATCAAAGTAATTTATCATTTTACCATGACTGCTTCGTTGGCCTTGATCGGAAGCACGACTGTTGAGCATGAGGTCTTGGGTTGAATTCCCAGGTAGGGTGGGGTGTTATATTATTGTAGGAGTTTTCCATCACGAGTTTTTCAGAAAGGAGTTTGGATTTGTACCCGGTCGATGGTAATACGCTCGCTCCTATGGGACACATGGGAGTTAAACTAAATGTGGGTGTATTAATGGATACACCTATACCCTTCGGGGATTGCAGTGATGTTATATAATCAGCACTTTGTAAACGTCAGAATCACAAAAGACACTCCCCCAAAACGCTTGCCTTTGCCAAAAATGAGAATTAAAATCAAAATCTTACCTTAATCTTAATATAATCGATGAGCGTTTGCAAAGCCAGGAACCCTGAGTAGTAATACTGCAGCACAGGACACGTATCCTCCCCATGCATCTCTGACAGTGGGATGAGCTGCCCTCCTCTCGACCAGTCAGAGGACCAGTCTTTGGCGGCACTTCTCTCCCGGCATTTGGCTGGAGAGGTCGTTAGAGTTCGGGTGGACGGTGTGCCTATATGTGATGGGTTGGTTCGGATGGTGTATCTATGGGAAAAAAACATAGTGAATCTAAATTCTTGACCAATTGTAAGATGACAATATGACAATACTTTCTTGTTGGAGTGTAATAATAACTCAATTACTGTCACTACCACAAATGAGGAAATTATATGTTACTTATATTATGAATACTAACTTTTGCCTGCAGTTTCACCCGTATGTCGGAGGAGCAATAGGCAAAAATTACCACTCAGTAGGTGGATACCAAATGGCAAGAAACGACGTGGATGCGGTAGGCCCAGAAGGAAATGACAGGACGAGCTGAACTCTTTCTTAAAGGATTGGCTTAAAATCGCATTAGGTCTTGGAAAGTGGAAGGGCGTATACAAGTAGAACGCTGGATGACGACCTGCCAGCGCTTATCGGCACCGATCCGGGCAGGTAGTCGGCGCAGGCAGTCTCTATACTTTGTTCAGACCCAGCGGCCCAGGGCCAATAAGAGCCGACCATTTCTGACGGCGTAAGCAGGTCTGAACTTGTCGTCGACGTTCGGCGCTTCTCGGCACCGGTAGCCAGCGTGCTACGTGTATAATGAAGGAGGCAAATGAGCTCTTTGCCCTAAAGACTTAGAATAATAATTCAACGCGTAGAAGTCGGAAATTACTCCACGAGAACAAACTATCGAGAGAAAAGTATCCCAAGTCTTAACCTAGGTCATGGTCTTCCTGTCTTGCCAAGTATCAAAATCCGTTCTACGAGACAGGCCGTCAGACAGTGATTTTCGCATTTAAAAAATTGTTAGTAATACGATTACCATGGATTTTCTATGGTGTTTACTATTACGTCTGCTACATCATTACGTCTAAACTTGTCGTCATCAGCACATTAACAACTGAAAACAGCGTTCTTGGCTTAAGTAACATTGTCCATTCCAGCGCTAATGGGTTTCATGTTCTTCCTACGCGCTTTACTTCCTAAAGACATGTGAAGACGCGCTATTTTTACAAGCTTCTATTTTAACTTACAATGTATATTTGTTTGTTTAGGTCAAATTTTGCAACTGAATTTAAAATAGTTATCCGTTTGAGCTGAAATTTTGCATAGATGTTTATGCATGGTCAGCTAATTGAATTGATTCTGTATCCAATATGGCGGACTAGTTATGTTTTATATACTTTTCAAACATTTTGACTAATTTCTGTTTTTAGTAGAGTAGAACTTACTTTAACAAAATAATCTACATTCATACTAATATACCTACATACTCGTAGGTAGTAACTCCAACGGCGTGTCTCTGTCAATTTTTTTTCACAACACCAACAGCTACTCAGACTTGTATTGTGTTTTAGCATACAGTTTCATATAAGGAAGATACTTGGGCTAGAACACATGTCATAATACTACTTATTCCCAGTTGTTCTTTTCCTTGGGACAAATCCCGACATATAGTCGGGCGAAGTTTCGGGCAAAAGATAGTCTCCAATACGCAATTTTACTGCGTCGTATTCCCACGCGATTTATTGCGTAGTTAGGTATAGTGGCATCCATTCTGTATTGTTGATGGTAATCAATGCATAAAGCGCATCTTTTATAAATTAAATGCTGATACTACGATGAATGGAGTACTTATTTGGTATGGTTAGTTGCACTATTGTTGTCAGTGATATTTTGTATGAAACGTATCGAACCACGAGAAACTAAGTCACAATTTTTAATCCAATCTTCTTCTTAGCGGGTCGGTGCCAATCTAAATTGTGTCTGTCATAGGCTATGTTTAAAATGTTCCCGTGGGAGAATTTCCGACTATAACGCAAGTGAAAGTTGGGAGCAGTTAGTACAAAATACGGATTTTAATCATGTGCAGCAGAATTATTTTGGTGCACCCTGGTCAGTTAACCTTGCAATAAACCTTGATGACAATGCTATTTCTATATACTGTGGAATAGCAGTGCAATGGTGACCCGGGTGAGATATTCATGGGTTTTCTGTATATTCATTGTATCAATAATATCCCTAGTGCACCTGTTTCACCTTCGCCGAGTAGCTGGATTCGAGCACAACTACAAATTAGTTGTTTGTTTGACAGAATCCTCGTTGGCGACGCCGATGGTGTGAACAGACAGCTGACAGCTACCTATTACTAAAGTTAACGGACTTAACAACCTTTAATTTTGTAACCTGACTTTAAATAGCTTCATGACCACTGTACTGTTCAATGCATTCATTAGCACAATCTTTTGAGTGCATTACATTGCGCCCTAGTGTAAACAGTGAGTCTTCACCCCAACAAAAAAAAAGTCGTCACATCGCAGTCTTTTTTGCGTACAGTTACTTGGTTTGATGTACAGAATGCTTGGTTGACGGCTTCGTGAGGGTCCGTTTACACCCTGTATGTGTAGTATCTCTTTTAATAACACGTATCCCATTACAATTCGAATTTTGCTTGAAATTCCTCTTACCTAAGGGCTTCAGTATTAGATGTAGGATCAGTATGAAAAATGACGGCTATGGGGAAGTTCTTGGCGTCGTTGTGGTACGCGTCGTTCAGCTCCGAATTGTTGTTGTACTTTATCCAGCGGATCGGATGCTGGTGAGATTCTGCCAGCAACGAGTTTATCTCCTCCAGGAAACCCTGCAGTGAAGTTAAGGTTGAAGATTCAGTCAATAAATAGGAACACACATTACCAAGATTTGATCAATATCAGTAGTAAGTAATTTGTTTTGGATATGGGCCAAAATCAATGGCAATGTCTAGGCCAGACTTTAGAGGGGTATTTTGCGAAATAGGTCTTCCTCTGCAATAGATATAGAAAACAAAATGGAAACCTAACAAAACATAGTTACAGTAACAAGCAAGACCATGACAATTTCAACCACGAGATCGATACAGAATAAAATGTACCAATAAATAACTTAGAATTTGTTTCTCATACCATAGTCCCGTTGGCATTGAGCCAGTCCGCGACAACAGCCACAGAATGATTCTCCGGGAAGGCGTCGTGGTGTATCCTCAGCAGTCGGCCTGGTTTCCGGACCTCAGGGAAGTTGGGGTTCGGCACCAACATCTTCAGGAAGATTAGCACCCCCAGAGAATACAGCGGGACCAGCACCTCCTAGAAATTATGAAGAAGTTGAAGGATTCACAAACTAAGAGAGGCCTATACCCAGCAGTGCACAGCTCTGGATGATGATGATGAAGGATTTAGAACAGGCCTGTCAACTGGGATCTGATAAGTCTTAGGTTGTCTTCCTCTAAGATTTATTTAATTATTAGTTGAATCGCATAATTTTTCGTTTTTTTTCGACTTGCATTTTTTTTTCAAACGTTGTGGAATTGTGTACACATTGCTTTGTATTGCAGACGGTAGACAATATTATCGCCTTTCAAATAAGCTTATTTTTGTCTCTGAATGTTTTTAATAGTTTCTAAAGATTCAATGATCATAATCAAAATACTAAAGTAAAGTATGGCTTTCTGTGGACGTTACAATCGCAGGTTTAAAGAAAGTGTAGAATCGAAAAATATAAAACAGCACAATAAGGTGTCATTATCCAGGCGTTCGCCAATTATGTGAATAATTACGTAGCGTACTATCCGTATTGTAAGAAGAGCGAGAAAAGCGACTAGACCTCTAAAATCCAGTTATCGAACATGACGGTATCTTTGATACCAATGGTTGTTAAACAAGCGTGGTTATTGAAGAACAAAGTAATATTTCCACTTACCGCTAGAGTCTTCCTGGTATCCCGTTTCTTCAGTAGGAGGTTCCTGACGACGGTGGCCCAAAGCTGAGGCCAGAACTTGGCCGGGCGGCGGGTCCCCATCGCGCCGCGCAGCCTGCTACCTATAGCCACGCAGTCCTGGTCGCTCACTTCCTTGTCTCCGCATTTCCTGAAGAAAGAAGGATCTGGTTAGAAATATTAATGAACAAGCTCGTCCGAACGGGCAGGCGGTGGAGCGGATCTCAGGTCGGGTTATGCACACTTCGTATTATTCGCACTTCGTTACGCAATAATCATACTATTCGCAGTTCGTCCCATTCGCAGTTCGTCCCGTTCGTAGTTCGTCCTGTTCGTATTGCGTCCCATGGAATTCATTTTTATGGGAGAGGTAATAATAATAATAATAATAATTTTATTTCAAAATAACAATGTTAACACAAAATAAAATAATAACATTTTATGAGCACTTGAGTTATAGCTAGTTAACAAAATAGGTAGGTGTTGCAACCGGCACCCTTACTAAGTTACAAAATAACTTGTATCAAGGGCAGCGGTACAAGCCCGTACATACTTTAGTTTCACAAAAATAGTTGCAGGCAGAGCAAGTGTTTTAAGACCAAGTTAACATGAAGTCATAATTGCAGAATTCAGAAAAAACAATTTAATAATTAGATTTATTCAACATTTGGATTATTCGTGTTTGTGTGTGTGTGTTTCTGTGAGTGTGTGTGTAATTGTGAAGGTTTATGTTGTGTCGGTGCAGAATGTGTATTATATTCTCGATGAAAGGGTTTAGGGTGGGTTATTATCAGAGAATAGCAAGCGTTCTGTATCCAGGTAGTTATTTGTAAGAAGAAAGTTTGTCACAGATTTCTTGACGGACGAGGTGGATAGAGAGTAAAGACTCAATTTTCTATTGAGCTTATTATATAATTGTGGCCCTTGGAAACAAAGGAATCGTTTGGTGAATGAGTATTTACATCTATAGTGGTGACAAACAATATCTTTGCGTCTTTTAGTGATGGTCACGTAAGGGGTATATTTGTGTACTCCCTCCCGCTCCGCCCAGACTGTATTAAGAATAAAGAGTTGTCTGACAGAAAGTACTTTGCATTGTTTATATAAATCTTCTGTTGGGAAAAGTATCGTGCGAAATGTGCTTACCTTTAACACAGCTCTTTGGGCCCTCTCCAATTTCAGCATTGTGGTTTTAGGAGCACCGCCCCAGGCGGAGACACAATATGATAGGAGTGATTGGCAGAGAGCAAGGTAGACTCTTTTGACAATCTGTGCCTCTGCCACATGACGAAGGGTCTTAAAGACGAATATCAATTTCCTAACCCTTGCCGTAAGGAGATCTATGTGGGCTGAGAAGTTCAGATTGTCATCAAGTGTTACCCCAAGGTATTTTACTGTGGGGGTGCGAGCGAGTTTAGGGCAAGAGCAAGCTGCGGTGCCTGGGCAGACGCTTGAGTGAGCAATTAAAGAATATGAGATCGGCGGCTGTGTAGACTGGCGTAAGGTAAAGCAGATTATTTTTGTTTTATCCGTATTGAGGGTCAGTTGATTTTCATTTAGCCAATTAAGAACTTGGTTTAGTCCGGTCTGCGCCGCGTCAAATGCTTCGTCCCAAGAATCGCCAGTAAAGGTAAGAGCTGTGTCATCAGCAAAGGCCGAGATTCTCCCATTACGTAGAAGCAGATTACACAGCTGATTTACGTACACCAAAAACAGCGTCGGACCGACTACACTACCCTGTGGAACTCCAAATGTGACCGGAAGCTCCCCACTCAGGTAATTATGGATTTTTACACACTGAGTCCTATTGTTTAGGTAGTCCGCAAAAATTTGGAGTGGGAGGCCTCGTATTCCCAGTTCCTCTAGTTTCAACACTAGGTTGGGAATAGAAACTGTGTCGAAAGCTTTTTTTAAGTCTAAGAAAATTGATACTACTTTCTTTTTTGCATCTAAGTTTTTGACAATGTGACCTGTTAAGTTTAGGACGGCATCATTCGTCGACTTATTTCGCCGGAACCCAAATTGATTTGGAGATAAAAGGTTTTTTTCCTCAAGGTATTTAATAAGTCTCTTGTTTATAATGCGTTCCAAGATTTTAGATATTGAAGGCAGGACGGCAATGGGACGGTAATTATTAACACAGTTCCTATTCCCACCCTTATGTATAGGATGCACAATAGCTTTTTTAAAGTATAAGGGGAAAACACCGGTGCTGAGGCAGAGATTGAATAGGTATGTCATTGGGGGGACAAGCAACTTTTTATAACGTTTTAGAAACTTAGTAGAGATGCTGTCCCATCCAATGGCAGCATCAGTTTTTAGAGACATGAGCAGCGCTTCAACCTCGTCCTCATCAACGTCAACCATTACAAACGAGTGTTGTGGGACAGGTGTAGCATTAGTGACGTGCGGTGAACCTCGGATACCAGTATTGTGAGTAAAAGCGCTCGCAAGATTTTTGCCTATATCGGCAAAAAACTCGTTAACAGAATCAGTTGATTGCTGGGGAGAAGCAGAAGAAACAAGTAAGTCAGTATTGGGATTTATTGGAACTTCCGTGTGTGTGACTCTCTTTATAATTTTCCAGACCTTTTTGTTATCATTGGCAGCCTCACTCAATTCAGCTCTATCGTACTCCCTTCTTAGACGTTTAATAATTTTAGTGCAATAATTCCTACATCTGTTATACGTTATTTTAAGGACAAGATTATCTGGTGACAGTTTCAGTTGTTTATGCATTGCGTCTCTGTTACGCGTGCAGCGAAGCATGCCAGGAGTCATCCATGGTTTAAGTAAGCGTTTGTGATTTGGGAGTCTAGCTATAGTCGTGTGAGAGTGTATAATATTGATAATAGTGTTGATAAAATAATTAGTAGCTTGATTAGCATCTGTATATTCATAGATCGGTTGGAAATCCACGTTATTCATTTCAGAGTCCAACGAGTTGTAATTGATTCTTGAAATGGTTTTGACACCAGTATTATATTGTTTACTCTGTCTGAGACAAAGCAGGACAGAGTTATGGTCTGTCACACAAGATTCAATTACTACTGTGAGTGCTAGTGAGTTCGTCTTGAGCATAACATGGTCCAGACAAGCAGACTCGCGGGTAGGGTAAGTATGGGCAGGAAGAAGACCATGAAAAGCTATCAAGTTAAGATAGTCGGAAATGCGATTTGGGCTTGGGGTACTGCTGATGTCAAGGTTTACATCTCCAAGAATAGCTACAGTTTTATATGACGAAAGATCAATTAAAAGAGAATTTAAGGATTGTAGGAAGTCACTAATGTCTAATTTAGAGGGTGACCGGTAAATGCACACAAAGGCTTTCTCTGTTCCGAACGTGAGCACGGAGCAACTTGCGTCCATAAAATCAGGTTCCATGACAGAGTAGCTGCCGACATTTCTAACATACAAAATTACTCCATCATTTTGATTTTTAAGTCGAGTAGAGTAGTAGTGCGAGTAATTTTGAATCGACGGAACGGCACTGTTAGACCTCAGCCAACACTCCGTCAGAACAATAACGTCACAATCAACGTTGATTCTACACAAAAGTGTCAGAAAAGAATCAAAGTTTGCGTTTACTGACCGAATATTTTGGGAAATGATCTTAAGATGCTTGGTTGGGTCACTAATATACGAGGAGCATTCTTCGGGTTCACAGCATAATGAAGTAGACACTGACAATTGATCAATATCATTGTTTATATTGCGTATGTTATCCACTTGTGATTAAATAATGGTGGGTCACTAATGAGGGGCTCATGACTTCAGATAGTATGGTTCTGTATGGTCGCAATTCTGTCTGCTTATGTAGTTCAATGTAGTTTTTAATATTATTTTCACTGAGGTAGGGATTAAGGTGTATAGTGTAGTATGAATAGTTGAATAATTTCATCGAGTGAATGTAATTTGTATTGGTTATAATTGTTTGTGTGTTTACTGGTGTTAAAATGTGAGAATATCCAAATAGGTAATCAAGTAATGAATCACAATGTTTAACATTAAAATTAAAAAGTAAGCATGCATTTTTCAAAAATAATCTCGTAGTTAAAAGATAATTAAAACTTAAGACATAACTTAGGAATAGTCAGTTTTCTATATTTATATTCTTCAAATCTAGCTCACTATTTATGGTATATGCTGTGGCGCCCTCTTTCTTGCGAATTAATATCTTTCCGTTCGCAATCCAACAGAATTTAAAACTGTGATTTTTAGAAAAATCTCGAGCGAGGTAATGCAGGCGTTTTGCCTTGAGGGTTAGACTTTCGGATAAATAAATTGGTTTCACAGGACCTCCTAATTGTAGGTTTACCGTAGAAAATTTGTTGTCCTGGTTTGACCTATTGTAGGATTTCAAGGATTGAATTATCTTTTCTCTCATAATTGTTGTTGTGAGGTTAATTAAAATTGGTTTATTTGATTCCGACTTCGTCTTTAAGCGATAAACATCTCGAATGTCAGAAATATGTATTGGTATACTAAGAGCTTTGCCAGTATCGATGACGATTTTTGTTAGATCTTCTTTTGTTTCATGTGGTGTAGGTGGTATGTTCCTTAGTTCCAGACAAGTGGCCTTTTGATATCTTTCAAGGCTCTCAACCTTTTCTTCCAGGACCTGGATATATGCGAGGTTATCGTTTCGTTCAGCTGATAACTTATTAAATTCAAGCATGAGATCATCGTATTTTTTTGAGACAAAGTCAGCAGACTCTTTTAAGGCTACATTAAGTACTTTAATTTCGGCTACAGATTCCTGAAGCGATGCATATTTTTCGTTCTGTTGCCTTTCGAAATTTGAGAAGAGGTCTCTCATTTGCGCCATAAACACGTTAATATCATCCACCTGGTCAAATTTCCGTTTCCGTGCAATTGCATTTAATTCCTCTTGCTCGAGAGATTTTGTGGATAGTTCAGTTTCTGAATCATATCGCACTGATGATGATAGCAGGTGTGATGAACGGTTTGCCATACTATAGTTTGCCAAAAAAATAAGATTTAAAATAAAACAAAATTACAAAAAGAATACCCGGTTGCGGGATTCGAACTCGGGCTCAGTGCGCGTATGTCGTAAGCGCTTAACGAAGAAGCCACGGAGATGTTGTAGGTGATGGCGAAACAGTGGATCCTTTTATAGTCGTAATAAGCCTCTGTTGTTTCTGTAGCCCTGGTACTTTTACCAGCGTAAAAATCGAAAAAAAAACAGCTTATATCTATCTTGCTCACTCACGTTAGTTGTGGTTTCGGTGCGCAGAAATGCGTATCCGTAGTACTTATATATCCCTGGTAGTTGGTGGGCGTTTACATTTGTTCCTGCGGCGTCCAGAGGGTTAGAGAGCGTCGACTGGTCTGTCTTCGGATCCTCAAAAATATTAGGGCTCCAAGCACGATACAAAAATAATGATTTAAATAAATCGAAATTCAATTTTAAGACTTCGCAAATTAGTGAGAGCAACAAACACACGTCTGCTCTCAAGCAGTGTTCGGACGGAAGGTAGATTTATACTGGTATTCAGCTGTATCTGGTTATATTGGAAGCGACTCCAGCGTAGTTAGAAAAAAGCTAGGCAGATATATAAGAAGAAGCCTATACATAACTATCAATCAGAACATCGAAATAATTCCAACAAAATGTGTAGTAGATGGTCAAAATCTTAATTGAAATCAGACTGTAATGCGCTACTGAGTTGGCTTATCACACAGCCCAGAACAACAGTAATAATGAAAGGCAAATGTTGGTTTAAGATGATAAACTACTACCACATAAATGCTGAGTTTGTTCGCTTCATAATGGTTACAATTACTGAACAGCTGATGTTGCTCGACATCATTAATTACAGAATAATATGAAGACTAATTAGAGGATCAGCTCTTGGTTAAATAATAACAGCCGTTCGGGTCAATGTGCTTGCCAAGGTTGGTTCGTGGTTGGGTGACCGCCCATTACATATCGAGTTTCCTTAGCGCCTCGGAAAGTACGTTACGCCATTGTTACCGGCTATCATTTTATAGATCTTTGACAGACGTTACAGCTAGTCAGTGGTCCGAAAGTCTGACAACCAGTAGTCTTACCAAGTGTTATCGTATTATCCAGCACTAACTGGGTTTTGGAGGTCAGATAGGCAGTCGCTCCATGTAATATAGTGGTATTCAGCTAGCTGCGTCCGGTTAGACTGGAATATTACGTCTACTCCCTCTCACAGTCAGGTGAACTGTAATGTATCCCAGACTAACAGATGTTGCAGATGAATCAATGTTCCAAATAGGTATTTACAAACATTTTTACACGTTATACATATATAAGTCACCGTAAATTTGTCAAACACGTTAGATTGTAATCTCTCTACCGAGATTGTAAACTCTCGAAATATTATCAACTGAAGATACTGCTTACATTATAACGCATTATTTTTCTGTAGATTGTAATCTATCGAAGTGAACCGGTAATATTGTGAAATTCTCCGTAAGATCTGTTGCTATTGGCGCTTTGTATAAATTCTTCCTAAGATCTGTTTCGAATGTTTCGATCGACGACGGCTCCCAACTCGACAAGTAAACTCTCGAAATTGGCGAGACTCCTGTTCGGCGAAAAGTATGCCACGATCGTGCCGTTCACAAGGGCAGAAACCCAACCGTGACCCCGGGATACGTCGACAAGAGTCGCGCCGATGATGGCCACCAGTCCGTCCAGATTTCCCGCGGCGGGGGGGGGGGGGGGGAGTAAATAAGGCTCAGCGACCACCTCCACATTTATCGACCACTGCGCCATGCTCAGGACCAACCAAGATATCCTGAGCTGTGGTGCAGTGGTTGATATTGTCCTGAAGGAAATGGCCATCACTAATTTGTTTGGGCCTTTCAACAGTTTCTATTTCTCGAAATATAAGTCGTGAACTGTTATGTAGCGACAAAAAGATTAAAGTCCATTTACAAATAGACGAAACAATTAAGCATCGCTGTCAGACACAGATGGTCTGTCGGAGTAATGACTAAACACATGACAAAATGGGAGTAAAAACTACAAATAATTGGCAACATTCTTAGAATGGCTTTGATGCCAGCTGTGTTTTAGAAGAAACACGTCAAGCGATATGTTGACCATGTCGTCATTTTCAGAACAGCTGTTCGTCTATTTTTAGTCTGAGTTTAACGACGCGTATTCTGACGTAGACCGGGAGACATACGGATTGACTGTGTGAGTAAGTATTAAGACTATTCGGTTATTGTTTTCACTTTAACTACATATTATAAAACAAAGTATCCCGCCGCGTCTGTCTGTCCCTATGTATGCTTATAGATCTTTAAAACTATGTAACGGATTTTGATGCGGGTTTTTTTAGTAGATAGAGTGATTCAAGAGGAAGGTTTTAGTATAATAATTTTACGCGGGCGAAGCCGCGGGCATGGGCTAGTAACGAATAAAGAAAAAAATATAAAATGAATAAAACATTGGAAACATCACGCCTCTAATGGCTAAAGGGTGAGGCAGAAGTGTACCGAATAGTATACCCACAATTCGCCAGTGATTTTTGTAACTACCATGTAATGGGCCTAATGCCATCAACCCGGCACAATACCATACTCAGTGGCGGCTACGTAGAAATTCCTGATGGAAAAACGCAATAACAATTTGCCCAACCTGGTAATCGAACCCATTTAATTTGTTTTGTGTTTGTATGCCTCGTGGAGAACCAGGCAGACAAATACAAATTGGTTTGTTTTCATAGGAATATTCAGCGGCAGAAGCTATATGGCACGATATAAAAACCAAGAACTTTCATAGAACTAAATAAAAGGCAACAAAGTAAAGAGAAAGATACGACTGTAAAATATACTATACAATGTCTTTTAACCGACTGCCAAAAGGAGGAGGTTCCGGAACCTTTTTTTATTTTATTTATTTATTTATGTTCCTCGATTACTCGAAGATGGCTGAACCGCTTGCTGGTTTATTTTTATTTCGTTTGGATATACAGGAGTATACCCTATACTTCACATGTGGTCCCATAATCATCAAGTCAGGATCTAATAATGGGATCCTGGAGAAATAGAGAGAACTCTTCAAATTTTATAGGCACACATGAAGCGATTTGGGTAGTTTTCGAAAAAAGATTTTCTTGGAGGTCCCACTTCAATTTGGTGAAGATCTGATGAAGAACTTCGGAGCTAGGCAACGGAACTCCTCAATAAATGATAGTAAATGGACTGGGATTGCTGAAATCTCATATCTGTTTATTTTTAACACCAGTTCATAACATAACATCATGCCAGTACGCTGTGAAGAGGTAAGCGCCTGTGCAACACTAAAAAGTGAAAAATAAAAAAACTTTTCTGCAAAAAATTAAACCGACTTCTAAAAACACAAAAAAATAAAAATAAATTTAGCTTCAGAAGTCGGTGACAAAAAAACTAAAGCAATAGAAGTCGGTTTTTAGGGTTCCGTTGCCAAATGGCAAAAAACGGAACCCTGATAGATTCGTCATGTCTGTCTGTCTGTCCGTCCGTATGTCACAGCCACTTTTTTCCGAAACTATAAGAACTATGCTGTTGAAACTTGGTAAGGTAGATGTATTCTGTGAATTGCGTTAAGATTTTTACATAAAAATAGAAAAAAAACAATAAATTTAGGGGGTAGAACTGAAACTCAATTTTTTTTTCATCAAACCCATACGTGTGGGGTATCTATGGATAGGTCTTCAAAAATTATATTGTGGTTTCTAATTATTAATTTTTCTAAACTGAATAGTTTGCGCGAGAGACACTTCCAAAGTGGTAAAATGTGTGTCCCCGTGTAACTTCTAAAATAAGAGAATGATAAAACTTAAAAAATATATGATGTACATTACCATGTAAACTACCACCGAAAATTAGTTTGAACGAGATCTAGTAAGTCGTTTTTTTTTAATACGTCATAAATCGTAAACCGCAATTTCCCATTCATTTACAACGAACTGCAAGAACTTTTATACTATGTTACTCGCTGTTACGGAACCCTTCATGGGCGAGTCCGACTCGCACTTGACCGCTTTTTTACTTATAATATCATTGCTGTACAAGGTCACACATCACATCATCATCATCATTCTTACACAATGATCTAGAGTATTTTGGATAACGTAGAAAATAAGATCTAAATAATAACCAAATCAATACGAGCTAAGAATAATAGAATATATTATAGGTACATAGATTTGTGTGAATTTTAGTAAAAAAGTTTACTGCAGCAAACGATTTTGAATTTATGAACTCATCAACTACAAACTAGACTCCCCGCTTAGCTTGTAACTTGCGTGTTGACGCATAAATAAACATTTTTCAATCTCTTTTCAGTGTTCATAACTTTGAAAATATAGCGCTAGAAAATACAGCTTGTATTTTAAAGCCGTATAAACGTTATGGGTTAGGTTTCCCCCTCCTATACCAAGGCTAAACGTTGAGCAGTTCACTTAATTGTTTTATCGTGTTAATAATTCATTTTATAAGCCGTTTGCTTCGTAGATTATTCAAGCTTACAAACAGGAAAATTCCGGAGGAATATTGTTTAAGTCCCCCCCCCCCTCCTTATAATCATCTGAGACTCCAGCATTATTTATTTACTTATAATTGTATGTGATGCTATTACATAGGTAGTCAATGTATTGAAATATCGTCAATGAAAGTCTATTGGAGCCTTGTAGGTAAAATATGCAGGTACGACTTTTTTAGTTCCTTATGGAAAGCTCGTCCTTTTAATACAGTTTACACACAGTAATTATGACTGATCGGTTAGTACCGTGTAGCGGTCTTTTCAACCGACTTCCAAAAAGAGGAGGTTCTCAATTCGTCTGTATTTTTTTTGTGTTTGTTACCTCAGAAATTTCAACTGGGTGAACCGATATTGATGGTTCTTTTTTTATTTGAAAGCTGGTGCTTCCCGTGTGGTCCCATTTAATTTTATGAAGATCTGATGCTGATCTTCGGAAGTATACAATGGAACTCTTCAAAAACAGACAGCAAATCTGGAGTGATTCACGCAGAGAAATATCTGGCTACCCAAACGAGAAAAAACGCTGCTGTAACTAGAACTTCTGTTTGCAACCGTGACAGCAAGACTCGCGAGTTGACTTTACAAAAACCATTCTGTTAAAATCTTTACCTTTCGGTTTATTAATAACAACTACATGTTTAGTGTAACTTACAAACAATATAATACTCACTACAAGGCAAATAACGTGCCTGTTACAATATCAATGTAATTGTAACCAAACGTCAAGTAGACTTTACTAGATCAATCGTAAGGACTACTATGCAATCTGGTAAACATAAACATATATTTTTTTGAGTTTACTAAATACTTTGCTGTATCTACTAATGAATTTGTGTAACATAACGACGTGAACTATAATGATAACTATTCGTATTGCAACGCTAGCATTAGGTTTTTTGTAACAAGTACAATACATATTGTAATGCTAGCATTCTAGGTATTGTTACAGCTACTATTTCGTATGCAGTACCTACTGGTTTAGATGAAGCCTGCAATCTAGTGCACTTACAGTACTAACGGGTCCTCTTAGGCTTTCAGTAGACAAAAATACAATTTTATTTGTCTTAGTATAAGTAAAATAAAACTGTAATTTCTCCATTAAAAGCCTAAAAGGGATCCGTTGTTAGTGCTGTCAGTCCACTGGATTGCAGGAGCTCCATCTAAACGCAGTCCGTAGAGCCATCAGTAATTAGATTCTGGGAATAAAAAATAAAAAATATTAATTACATAGGAACATGACATTTTATTTTATGATCATTCTCATTGCATTTTAAATATTTCTCACACCGCCGCCGCGCCGCCCGGTGGGCTATTGCAACCTGCACGTGCATTGGTATCAGCTCGTGTGTAATGAAGCCATCCTTCATTTCAGATTTGGATGGCCGCCATACTTGTTTTTTCGTCCTGTGTGTTGGGTTTCCAAGAAACAGCGGCACACACATGTATGTTAATACTAATTCGATTTCCTCGTAATTTTCATCATCTAAAAATTAAAAGAACAACAAATTAAAATATTTAAATTACCAACCATAATTTGAATTAAGTCATACATTTTATTACGTATATTACAAACAAGACGACAAATTATAAGTAATTTATATTTTTTTTATAAGTGACACAGCTATGTACTATTCACAAAAAACTAGTAGGTACGCACCTTGGCTTAGAAGCTGTTCCAGTAAACTGTCTATTCTTTTATTTGGGCCTGATTCCATTAGGTCTTTAATTATTAAAGGTATTGCAAACTTGTCTTCGCCCATTTATAATTCTCCTTGTTCTGAATATAAATTTAGCAGCCCCCGTCCTTCGTTCGATTAACAGCTGAAAAAAAACACAAAATATTTATTAAAATAATAAGGTACTTAGGTGATTATGATGATAATTAAGTAATTATGTAAGTACCTACTTATTTAAATTAAATAATAGATATGAATACTACAACAAGATAATTGGCTGCCACATGCGAGTACAAGAACCCCAACAGACCCGGAAATAAAGCAGTTGTCGTGGCCAAAAACAGCTGCGACACCATCAATAAAATCACTTATCACTTAAATACAGTCCTAGTCCTTTAAAGGTACCAACTTACCTTCAACTTTCCTTCAGTATGAATACCTTGAGGTAAATCCCACTGCTGCAATAGATGTGGGATATCAACGTCAACTGCAGACATCACGTCAAATAATTTTGAAATAATTACACAAAATAAATAATAAGCAAGCCCAAATTGGACTAAAATACTACGTTCAGCGCTGTCGAAAACACAACAATAATGGCGGCGGGGCGCGAGCGACTGTCAACTGATCGTTTGGTTAAGCAGGTTTTTTGATTGTTTACAAAAACACAGTTTACAGAACAAGATACTTAGCTATGAGTACCACCTCGATTGTAATTGTAACATTATTATTTTAAGTATTCTAAAACACGCTAACAGAATTGCACGGATTAATACACACATTGTACCGTTCACTGTTTCCGGGGTGGTTTTTACTATAATATTCTTGTAAAGTCTTATCGCTACCTAAAAAGTAAACCAAACTAAACGAATATTATACGACACTTGAAAGATATGTACTGCAAACTATAATGTAGTTGTAATAAAAAGATTATTGTATGAATTACAGACACACTCGTAGTCCACCAGTAACATTGTAAATCATTAACCGAAACTAGATCATTTAGTAACTGCGAATCCCTGTTTCTTAGTACATACAATACATTATATACATAATGACATAATTATTGTTTAAGATACAATAATTATTGATGTTTTAGTTTAATAACATTGTTTTGTAAGCTACATTAATCAAATAATATAATGAAACATACGATTAGTAGGACTGAATAATTAGTCGTAGAGGTAACAAGGACCAAGTATTTCTAACTAGAATTGTTGTAACCTAATTTAACTATTCGATTCAGTAGTTCTGTTTGTCACCAATTTCTCTGCGTGTTGCTGCAATCGCTTGTAGGTTCATAAATGTTCATTGTTATACTATGTATAAAGGATGTAAAACACCTCGCAACGAATACGAAAGACACTATAGTTCTCCTCGCTATTCTGATTTTTTTTTGTTCTACACCATACCTTGAGACCTTTTAGTTACGAAGATATTGGGGGTCAACGTTGCAAGATTTTGTCTTTTTTTTTTTAATACAACTTTTTATCGCAACATTTTTACTTTAAATATATCTACAACCCCTGAGCTGTTGAATCTATCCATTTGCACAATGCTTTGAGTGCGTTACATTGAGTTATACCCCAAAACGTGATTTTTCACCCTAAAAAAAAATGTTTTATAATTTTTGTGTAAAGTTACTTAGTTTGATGTACAGAATGCTTGGTTGACGGCTTCGTGATAAGGTGATTTACACCCTCTATTATGACGTAACATCACGCCTGTATGCTCTAAGGGAGTACTCAGAAGTGTAAAATACACTCAGATTTCGACAGTGTTTGTTACCTCAGAACTTTCGACTGGGTGAACCGATTTTGATGGTCCTTTTTTGTTTGAAAACTGGTGCTTCCCGTATGGTAGTAACGTGTTAAAAACTTCTCTATAAAAACTTTTTTACAAAAATAAAACCGACTTCAGAGAAAACAAAAAAGTTGAAAATGACTTTAGCTTCTTTTTTAGCTTAGGTTTTATTTTTGTAAAAAAGTTTTTTACACCCTTTATTGCTGCAACATGGGATGTAAAAAGACCCTTTAAGCAGCCGAAAGGCACTTGTTCTCCCCGTCATTGCGATCATTTTCTTGTTCTAGACAGTTCCTGGGAACCTTCTAGTTACGGAGATATTGGGAGGTAAAGTTCCTACTTCTTCGTAAGGTTTTTTTAACTTGTATTTAAAGGAACTTTACTTTCAACACCTCCAGCTCCCCCGTTATATTCAATCCATCCATCCATACGTTGTTTTAAATGTTTTACATTGGGTCACACAATAAAACATGATTTACCCCAAAAAAATCGTTTCCCAATCGTTTCATTTTTACTTATGAATGAATGCTTGGGTGACTTAGTTTAATAAAGGGTGGATTTACACCCCGTATTTTGTAGGTCGTCTTCATGTCTTGGTGTTCGACGTTAGAAATTTATCTATTTCTTGTCATACTGGGAGTCCGCACTACTTTTGAAATCAAAATCAAAGCATTTATTCCAAGTTATAGGCCAATTGCAGGCTCTTTTGAATTGTGGAAACAAAGATGAAAATTAAATGTATAGCTACAGTCCCAGTCACAAGACATAAAAACTGTGAAAGTACTGTACCGAGCGTAGATCGAACAAAGAGAAGAACGGGCAAGAAACACACTCTTATTTCTTTTTCATAACTTTAGTCGGAAAGAAAGTAAACAAAATACAATCACACTTAATTTGATAATAGAAAATAATTTGTATATTTTGCCCGTGTTCAAATTTCACCGGAAATGGCAGGTCGATGACAAGGTAGGGCAGCTAGCGAAACGGAGGGGTGTGCTATGGCGCCCGGAAGTCGCTGCATATTGTATTGCAAGGGGTTCTTGTAGGGGTTGCTTTAAAACTGTTGCCATGCACTACCCCTGGGATATTGATTTGTTAATTTGTTCCGATTGGACTGAAATTGGTGGTACACGTATTGGCGAGTTCAACTTATTTATCTGACGATCCGAATGGCGCAGCCACTGGCAGGCCTTACGTTCTTATAAGGGTCCCGGGTTCGAATCCCGGTAGGAGTAATGTGGGACGAGCATGTACCTTTGTTTCCGAGTCATGGATGTTTATTTATGTGAGTTTAATAAGTTTGTATTTACAAAAAAAAAGTATATAAATAGGTAGGAAATCAACTGCCTGGTGACAACAACACAAGCCTTGCTTAGTGTGGCACTAGATGGCACTGTGCGTAATGTACAGCGACATTTATTTATCTGTAGGTTTTACATGACTGTAATCCCTGAACAGTTAGGCAGAGGTGTACCTAATCATCATCATTTCAGCCGAATGCCGTCCTTAATTGGACATAGGCCCCTCCAAGTGTCGCCACATTGAGAGGTCCCGTACGACTCACACCCAGAGAAGGTGTACCTAATAGTAGGTACCTTGTAATAAGAGGCAAGCGTATTGTCATCAATTGGGCCAATTTCCGTGGCTACTGAGAAATTACTGATGGAAAAACCCTAGAGCAATGCCTGACTCGGGAATTGAACCCAGACCGCATGCTCACTCAGCAGTGGCATTTAATTGGTCTAATAGGTATTAAATATGACCTAACTAATATTTTGAAAGCGGTGTATTCAAAATACTTATTATAGAACAATTAAAAAATGTTTTCGTTTTTATTTACCATCGAGAAGTTTATGTTAAAAGACAACCAGAAGTGCAAGTACGTAGGAATCGACAGGACTCGATTAGATAAATTTGACAGTTATTCTCGCTAAAATGAGTTTTCAAATGTGTTTTGATTAGATAAAGGACATGGACAAAAAGTATATTCCATGTACACATACTAAGTAAATATTACGTAAAATAGAAATAGAAAAATGAATTAATACGTAGTTTTGAGCTTCACTGGAAGAGTCAGTATTTATTTCCAAATATTAAGTAATGCAAGATAAATTCAATGCGCCATTTGTCAGCTTCCGCCATAATGGAACATAGAAAAAACTAATACGTTCCAAAACATGCTTTCTACCTATATACGATATGGACGACAATGCAACTAAGAACATTTTATTCACACAAAACTGTCTTTTTTATAAAATAATTCATTTAAATAAAATATTTATTTCATAAAACATGCATTATGCATTTAATCAAATATAATGTTCATAAAGATTTTTTTAAATTAATATCTATTTCATACAAAAAAAATATCACTTATAACGGAACGCGTTTTCATGTTTGACAGTGTGTTTTAACTGTCAAATGTCATGTCACGTCATAATGTCATTGCGATTTGCATTGCACATGGGACAGAAAGTAATGTCATTTCGCCAAATGTGATATTCTTAAAATATTTTCTTAGCGATATCATTTATATTTTTATTGGCAAAATTGTGGTGACTCTTCCACAAAAGCCATTAACTAAGAGTTGATAGTTGCATTGCACATGCACATTCTTCGTTACGTTCAGTTACATTGTTTCTGTGTTGTGTTTTTGTGATTATTTCCTAATATTTTTGACCCCTGCTTCTCTCCACGGACTGTTACCTTCTACCAATCGTTTACCTTGCTGTTAACACTGGACTCTAATTTGTTTTGCGTTTCGGATTTGTTTTGTTGATCATCATGAGGTGCATCAGTTCATCATCGGGCACCCAAAGGTTGGCTGGTAGAAAAAGCCTTAAGGCATTAAGGCCGCCTCTGTACTTGTGTGAGCATAAAGAATTAAATAAATAAATACGTTTTTTAATAGCAAATCTTATTGAGTTCACTTTATTGCCAGTGATCTGATTATAGGTTAAGTGAAACTTTTCACGTCCAGTCTGTTGTAATGACAAGTGCTATGAGTTTTTTATTTATAGTAATTTAATGTGCCAATATTCACGAATATAAAACAATAAAAATCGTTGGTGTACATTCAGTTTGATAGGTATGAACACTCCCATACAAAAGTTGGCCATGTCCTTTGACAGAATCTCGATAAACTGAGTTTATGACTCGATAAAAACTCATTTTATCGAGAATAACTGTCTTATCTAATCGAGTCCTATCGATTCCTACGTATTTGCTTTGCAGCTCTTAACTAAGGCGACTGGTTTATATTTGGTGTCGAAAACAATTCAAATTGAGTCAACCTTTTAATTTGGAAACGATTTTGGCACTTTCATTATCCTCCATCAGCTCCTGTTATGTGCTAACAGCAGGACAAGCAGGACACGATATCAAGTGCCCTACCGTTTGTGGGGTAGCACCACATTTACACTCCTGAGTATAGTTATGAAATACTTATTTACCATCGCCTTTATATTATCTTATAAAAAACCACCTGTACCCAAACGATTTTCACAAGTAAGTAAAGTACATTCTGATACAAGTGGAGAAAGTTTGTAAATGTATTCGAGGCCGAATTAACACCCACCTACGGCTCAGGCGAGGTAGTTTTTCGATCGAGAACTGCAATAACAAATGTCCACGTGTATCAAACGACGTTTTTCAACACACTTGTGAAGAAACAAAATAAAAGAATATAATATGAATATTACACTTCCTCGAAAAGTTCTTTTCGCACTACGATTAGGTTCAAATGCAGGGTATAGTTTTATTTTTAAGCTATTGCATAGCTTCTATCGCGGGCCTTGAGCGTGGAGACCGAATCCAGAAATTCATTTGAGCCCGCTGTCCCCATTTGGGGCCATTTCTTTATGTACCCACATTCTTTAACTTATTCTAGCTATGTTTTGTTAGCAGGCGAATTTGTAATGCCAAAGAGTGTGGCTTTGTAAAACAAATTATAGTATTGTGATTTATCGGATTGATTGGATAAAATAAGTGAGTTTATTCACTTCATTGAACAAATAGGTGTTTGACCAAAGGTAAGTCATATTTTTTCAATATTTACAATGTTATTTTTCCTTATTTCTTGATTTTTCACTAGGCGATAGTTTCGACTAGTAATAAAAGCAATTATGTCAAGTATTTTCCAAGATTTTGCTTGATTGGCAGATGCTTTTGTATGGTGTCCCCGAATGGGGCCAATGGGCTGATTGCTAACATTTTTTATTTCTTATTCGCAGATTTAGTTTCGACGTGAACAATGAATAAGCGATTGTTTGATGTTGCAAATGAATATAGAGGACTCGAGGAAGCTCTCGAAAACATTTTTAATAAAGAGGATAATCCTGATGTGAGTTACGACAACGTGGCCATCCCTCTATACCCAAGTGTTCACGGATGAAGAAGACCGCCGTCCTCAAAATGTGAAGATGAAGTCCAGCAAAAAATTCTTCCGCGTGATATCTCAAGTAGGGTTGAAGTGTTTGAGTCCAGGAACGACGATGAATGAGATAGCAGTGATGGTGATCCGTTACAAAAACACAGAGTTGAAACCCAGGAACCTTGTTGGCGTAATTGTGACGGTTCATATGTTGACATGCTTTCATCGGGTTCAGAAGCGAAGGGAAAACGTTATAAACCAGCCCAAAGACCAAACTCCAGTCAACATTTTTGAAAAGTTATTTGATGTGGAGGTCTTTGACATGATCATTATGATTACAAAGTTATATGCCGCAAAACACAACAAACATGATTTTCTAGTCGCTGGTGATGACCTCAAATTATCAGGAGCTACTGCTTGGCGTCTGTATGTCTTGACCACTGAAGAGAAACTAGACCAGCTCCAGTTTCGCCGAAGTATCACCCGGTTTTGTATGACGAGTGTAGGCACTGAAAGACCCGATGGAAGGCGTCGTAAACCTTCTTCAATGGTGCCAAGTGTGAGTTTGTTGTTGTTTGTTTGTTGGACACTTTCACCAGAAACTGTCGAGCCAGCTACGATGCAACGAATGTGACATGAAAGCACGTTGGCAATGTAAAAAATGTATGAAAACGTTGTGCATCGAATTTTTATTGTATTGAAAAATACAACACATGAGCCCATCGGCCCCATTTGAGGACGGTGTTTTTTAATACATAAGGAAGTTATTTTTTTTTTGTTTTTTCTTCATAAAATGTCTTACTAGCCTCCAATAGTTACGTCAATAAAGTTATTTTCAGAATTTTGCTGCTAGTTTGTATTTGGGTCCAAATGGGTTAATAGCTGCTTTGACATTCTCTTCTCTTGTAACAAGAACTTGTGTGGTAGGTATACTACATCTAAAACTGAAAAATCTAATCAAATCGGGGTTTAGAAAGTAAAATCGACTCTAAATATTGTTGAAGTCGGTTAAAATATAGCCTATCTTACCCGAATTACACGTTTTTCAATTAAATCCGATGAATAGCTTAGGCGCTACAGAGGAACATACGTAAATACAAACATACTTAGACTGCTTAAATCATAACCCTTCCTTTTGGCTTTGCTGTAGTCGGGTAAAAATGCTCTCGTTATTATGATAGACACAAATCAAGGTTTAAACATAGCCTTCACAAAGTCAACCAAGCATTCTGTACATCAAACTATGAAACTCTATGCTGGAACTATTTATATTTTTTGAGTGAAAAGTCACGATCACCGCGTAGGTTGGACTCAATGTAACATACCGGTAAAATAGGGGGAATAGGGATCCAGGGGTGAATAGAAACAAAACTTTGGAAGGGATTTTATCGCTGAACTTATGTTACAACATAAGTTCAGCTATAAAATCACAACAAGACAAAATTGCCAACAAGGTACCTTTATAATTAAGTATAATTTAGTTAACACAATAGCGTACTTGTTGGTACCATATCATGTGAATTCAACTTTAAAATCCATTCCAAAGTTTTGTGTCTATTCACCCCTGGATCCCTATTCCCCCCATTTTACGGTACTCAAAACATTGTGCTGCTGGATTTATTGAATAGTACACCTGTAGTCGTAGTAGTTTAGGCTCTCCAGCCAATACCACCATTCGTTCAGGATCTCCTCACACCTATTAGATGGTTTCAGTAAAAGAGTAAAGATTCGTCATAATTTAATCAACATAAATCGTTCATGTACCTATACACAGGGTGTAAACCTCCTCATCACAAAGCCGTTAACCAAGCATTATGTACATCAAACTAAGTAATTTTACGCAGACATTATTGCTGGGATACTACTTTTTTTTTGAGGTTTTAATCATGTTTCGCGGTAGAACTCAATGTAATACACTTAAGACATTGTGCTGATGGATGGATTGAATAGTACGGGGGTCGTGGAGGTGTCAAAATCTTACAAAAAAATCTTGTCAAAAATTTGTAATTTTGACCCCCCATATCTCCGTAACTAGAAGGTTTCCAGGTTTGGTGTAGAACAAACAAATGATCGCAGTGATGGGGAGAATAACTACTTTTCCGCTTCGTGAAGAGGTGTTTTACACCCTTTAGATGTAACATGCGATCTATTTCTGCCCGAAAGTCATTACGCCGATGCCATATAAATCCTTGCAAAATCCATTAATTTAAGCCATAAACACAAAACCGAAAATATCAACGTCATTATTTGAGCTACAGCTTTTAAAGCATGACATATATAATACTTATGTTCCATAATGCCTCGCCCAGAAATGGTAAAAGCTTACTTACGTTCTAATTAACAACGATACAAATGAATTTGACCGATATCCAGTGGAATCAAAGGCTCCCTTCGTTTCAGGGAGTTACATGACGCACCCTGCTCGTCTTCCTTAATGGGAATTAAAGTGACATGCCATGACCTGGTAAACTCCGGGTCCCCGTGTTAATGCTTGGCTATACAAGTATACATACTACCTACTATAATAGTGATGATGTGGATTTATAAGATTGCAACTGGTTGTACACTGTTTTTAACCGACACCTTAAAAAGGAGAAGGTTCTCAATTCGGATGTTTCCATTTTTTTTATTTTTGTTTTATGTTTGTTCGCGCATAACTCCGTCGCTTGCCAAACCGATTTTAAAAATTCCTTTATTGTTGGAAAGAGTATACTTACCAAATGGTCCAAGTCCACCAAGTCGCGATCTGATGATGGAATCTTGGCGTAATCGAGGGAGCTCTTCAAATTTCATAGGATAACGCACAGCGATTTTGGTATTTTCTACAACAAGTGAAGCATAAATTGCGTTCGATAAGAACTATTCTACCATCAGATCTGATGATGAAGCCAAGAGTGACCGAACTCCATAATGAGACAATGTATCCTAGTCGTATTTGAGCTTGTTGTAATTGTAACGGTATGCACTTTCCATGTGTATCAAGCACATGTGAACCACAAAAAAGTGAAAAATAAAAAGTTTTTTGCAAAAATAAAACCGACTTCAAAAAAAGAACAAATAAGTAAAAATAACTTTAGCTTCTAAAGTCGGTGACAAATAATTAAATCAATCAAACAAAGGTCTAAACAAACTTCAGAAGCTTTCAAACTTTTCCCATAAAATTATTTCGTAGAATATTCAATACGCAGAATAATCAACCTACCCATATCTCAGTGCTACACGAGAACTCCACGCAACAGAAACATCCCTTTTGTTCTCCCTTGCGGATTGAACAATTACCGCTACTAATATACTACAGACCACTTAAAATGCAGAGCACACTTACTTTATAGGCCACACAGAAGCACATTATTACTTCTCTTCAAACTTTAATTAGATACGTGCACAAACAAGCATCGTTCGTTTCTTTATTATAATGTTCTGGGAGCTAGATTTAAAAGTAGTATTAGCTGAAGGCGGTCGGTTTAGAAGCAAAAGTAGTTAAACGAAGACAATGGTGGTCCAGGGTCGTGTCATCGTGTGAAAGATAAATAATTATGATGTGTAAAGAAAGAAAGAAAGAAAAAAAGAAAAAGCGTTTATATTTATTAGCCCACACAGGACAAACACATCAAAATTAACAGTATAAAAATTACACAGAAAAAAATAACAAATATATACAAATATATAAAAATTAAAAGAAATGAAACTCGTCCTGCACGAGGCCAAAAGGCCGGGGTGATGATGTAACTAGAATGGGAGTGACTACTGAAAAGGCGACATATAAAGATATAGATAATATGGAAGTAGAAGACGAAATGCTTGCACCGACACTAAATAAATTGGGACAAAAGCAAAGGAGGATGATGAAAGATGCCACAACGAGTCGTACATTTGAGTACGAATGTGGATGGGTTATAAGTGTAGAGAAATACCAAAGAAAAGAAAGATGGACTGGGTGAAGAATGATGCGGTAAGAAAGGAGCTATCTGAGATGTGACAAGTAATAGAGTGTATGGAAAAAAAAAGAAAAAACAATACATTTATTTGTTCCATGCCACACAATGTAAAAAACTAAAACCGAAAAAATTTAATCTAGACGAAAGTAAAAAATAATGTGACATTGTGTGCCTCACGGCTGCGCCAAATAGGACCAGTACAGCAAAATGCCAACACAACAGTGATTGACGCTGGTTTTCAACTGGACCTGGTAAATATGGAAGAAGACATGCTTCCCACCCCAAATAAACTTGGATAAAGCCACGAAAATAATGATAAGTCGTTCATCACACAAAATACACGTTTACGATAAATGTTAAACTTAGCTCAGAATGTGTACAAGGTGATACTATAAATTGCATCCTCAGTTCTGACGAGTGACGATGTCTGTCTCAACGTAATGCGTAAAATGAGTAGTGGGTAGCTTTCCGGCAGTGACTCTAAGAAAATAATAGAGTGAACATTCCATTTGATCACTTTAACTCTGTACCGTCACATATTGTCGGGCGAAATCGGTTTATGTATTAACTAGTTGACCCACACAACTTTATCTGCGTCTCATAGACATATAAGACATAATGCAATATTGCTCACCCGCGTAAGTTGTTAGCGAGGTAATATCTATATAGCCTATATTCTTCCCCAGGTTTAAATATGTCTCCTTGTCAAATTTCATGACAATCCAATCAGCCGTTTGATCGTGAAGAGGTAGTAAACAAACAGACGGACAAACAGAGTTATTTTCGCATTGATAATATTAAGTATGGACGGATAGTATGGATTGTCATATAAAGAAAAATAAGGCAACAGGAAAATAAGAAGTGTATGATGTGTTGATGAAAAATGGAGAATATTGTCTTTTTAAACTTTCACGATACGAATAATAATTAATACTGCATTGTGATGAGCATGGACATTTGTTTCCAAGTCATGGATGTTCATATGTATAACAAGTATGTATTTACAAACTAAAAAGTATATATGTAGTATATCAACTATCTGGTGTCCACGACACAAGCCTTGCTTTGTGTGGCACTAGATGGCGCTGTGTGTTAGTGTCCAGCGATATTTATTTATTTTGTCTGTTTAATTAACATTTACGAAGATCAAGTAATAGTTATTTGTTATACAAGAGTGCAAAGTTGTTTTTTAACCGCGTGCTCAATTTTGATGACCAAGCAGGCGAAAGATTCTAAAATTGAGTCACGAGCGAAGCGAGTGATTCAAAACTTAGAATCTTGAGCGTTAGCGAGGGAATCAAAAGAGCACGAGGTGAAAAATCTTTGCACTCGAGTGCAACACGTAACTTTTCATCCCACCTCAGCGAGGAAATGGATAAACGCAAAAAAAATGCGCATTGTTAACAAATTCAGTTAATTCTTTTGGCGTCAAATAAACTTCCTCGTCGCTAGATAATGAGTGGTCATTTTAGGTTTTTCACTTGTTTTCGAGTTGGATTCCTTGTTTTTAACATAAAGTGTTAACAATATGACGCGAAAAGAAAATGGCGCGCGCAAAACATAAGTATTAAAAAAAAGTACACCAAGAAGGTTCCGACTCTGAGTTCTTAACAAATAAAAAAAAAATACGATAAATTCGGCACCATAGAGGTAGAAGTAAATAGGTTTAATGATGTTTTGAATTCACATACTTAGTGCACACGATGTTCTAAATTCAAATTTACTTTACCCTCATGACGATAAAAACGGCTTTTGCACTCAGATATCGAATAGCAAAAATACTCTTTCCGAGATGGGGGGATGAAAAGGTAATTGAATAAACGTCTTCGATTTGGTTCACCTTCAATACTTCAGTCTTCCCGCAACCACGACTGGTGCAATCTAGTCGAAACGTCGGGCTTATACAGGGTGTATTTCACCTCATCACAAAGCCGTTAACCAAGCATTCTGTATATCAAACTAAGTAACTTTCCGCAAAAAATATTGCTGGGAAACAACTTTTTTTTTTGAGGTTATAAATCATGTTTTGTGGTATAACTCAATGTAACGCACTCAAAACATTATGCGGATAGATGGATTGAATAGTACGGAGGCCGTAGAGATATTTAAAGTAAAAATCATGCGATAAAAAGTGGTATTTAAAAAAAAACTTGTAAAAATCATGCAACTTTGACCCCCAATATCTCCGTAACTAGAAGGTTCCCAGGTATAGTGTAGAACAAAAAAATGATCAGAATGACGAGGAGAACCAATGCCTTTCGTATTCGTTAAGAGGTGTTTTACACCCTTTATTAAAGGTAAAATTCTTCTATGTCTTATAATTAAAAATAGAGACGTACGGAAGAAGAAGACATGCTGCCCTTCCCTGAAATGAATTGGGAAAAGGTCAAGAGAATGATGATGAAGAAGATAATAGGAAAATAAGACATAATTAATCAAGATAAATTAGATTGGCAAGAAACCCTTCTCGCTGTTAATGTAATTGGATGTAGAAAATTTAGTACACATATGTATTCTCACAAGATGAATTAGACGTTTGCCAAATAGATACCCAAAGTAAAAGAGGTTTCTTTTTCAGCTCCATAAAGCAATGAAACACAGTAACTACTAACATTATTACGTTGGATGCCAAGGGCAAAAAGTGGGAACATTATATCCCACTTTTTGCCCCTCTGTCCGAAATTTGTTCGTTCTTGAGAGAGAGCTTTTAACCAGATATGCTGTTTATCTTTTGTTAAATATTTATCTTGTTTTACATTTTTTGTATAGAAAGCAACGACCTAAATTGTCGGGCCTACGCTGTCCTCCCATACAAAAGTACTAATACTGTAACATAATATTATTGTAACACCAACTGATTTGAAAAGAGTAACCATGGAGTTTCTTGCCGGTTCTTCTCCATGGAATCGACCAACGCGAACCGTGCACCTTTTTCGACGTTTTATAAGTGCCCTAGATGCCCCACTTATGCCTGTGTGAAATAAAATATTTGCATTTTTCTTTCTTAGTAAAAAAAAGGTTTATGGTACTGAAAAAAGGATCCGCACTTTTCCGCATATTCCAACTTGCGTTTTTTACGTTTATAATGAATACACTAGCGATACAAAAACTTCTTTCTCCATAACTCTTTAGAATCTAACCTATTCTTATCTGTATTCTTATCAGTAAGTATGAAATACAGTAACTACTACCATTATTACGTTGGATGCCAAGGACAAAAAGTGGGAACATTATATCCATCTTCGCATGATAAAATATGTACGGATAGAGAGAAAGAATCCACGGCGCGTGTACGAGGGGTAACCTATATGGGTTCTAAGTCTGGAATGTGTCTGGATCGGGTTTCCTCGAAAACTATGCCAGACTGCGCACTGTTTACTCGGAACGAACTAATAAAACGTACACAATAATTGTATACCTGCGCTAGACTTCAACCAGACTGTGTTGTTTGTGGCAGTTCTAGAGGTTTTTTTATTGGGAAACTATTCCAATTTAGTTTAAGTCCTAAATAACTGTAATAATTTAGTGATTTATATTATAAAATATTTTCCTTATTTTATTAATAAAGGGTGTAAATCTCTCTCTATAATCGAAGCCGAAAGGCACTTGTGCACTAACTTTCCTCGTCACTGCGAACGTAATGACTAGAGGAATAAATGCCTTTCGCCTTTGTTAAGGGTGTTTTTACACCCTTTATTTAAAGTACCTGTTTTATTCACTATCGCCATTGATACAACATCTGAAACTGTTTCATCAGAGTGACCTCACTAATCTTGGTCCAGTTGAAAATCAGCGTCAGGCCCTAACTAATAAACGACGCTAATTTTCGCACAAAGGTGCGACATTTTTCTGAACTAGACCTATTGGCGCAGCCGTAGGGCACACAATGTTACATTTTTAGTTTTAAGTTATGTTTATTTCGGTTTTTTTTTATTGGGTGCACTTGTGTCAGTGCCAAACAAATGTATTTTCTTTCGTTCTATTGTTTGTTAAGATAAATAGTCAAACAACACAGGCACTGTCAAAGACTGCGACCTTGACGATTTTTCTTCCAAAAACAAGTTTAGTACCTTCACCTAGTTGGAATGAAACAGTCTCAGTCTGCCTGAAAACGTCAAACTGAAAATGGCTTCTAAAAGACCTTGGAAAGGATACACGTGTCACTCGAAATACCAACACACAATTAATTACGGAAGTGCTTAGGCAAGTATCTATTTTCGGCCCCTTCATAGTTAGTATCTACCACTTAAATACCAGGCGGGGTTATTTACATACCTACATAAAACTAAACTACATTGTAGTGAAACCTTCTTTAGGCGCGTTGAGCACTTTTTGAGCGAACAAAAATCGTGGAACTCACGTGATTGTTACGTACGATTTTCGTAGCACTCGTAGCGCTCGTAGCGTTGAGTGCTACGAACTGGTGGCTGATCCGCTACGGTAGCCGTAGGGGGTCTATTAGTATTCACATCAATCTTCTTTTAAAAAAAAAACAAAGATTTTGTGAATTAAAAGAAAGAAAATTAAACTATCAAAATTGTATGCGTAAACAAAGTTTCACGTCCGTGCTTAACCTTTGAGGAATTCTCTCGTGAGGAAACGATTGTGGCTGCAGAATTATTTATTATTATTATTTACTTTTATTATTCCTTATGTTTCTGCGATGCGTTGGAAGATCTCTCACTAGGTGGACCGATGACCTGGTGAAGGTTGCGGGAATCCGGTGGATGCGAGTAGCAAGGGACCGGTCAATGTGGCGACACTTGGGGGAGGCCTATGTCCAGCAGTGGACGTCTTTCGGTTGAGATGATGATGATGATGATGATGTTTCTGTCATAAAAATGTTATGTCACCACAACCAAAAGTATGTGCAAAATTTCAGCTCAATCCGTTGGAGAGAACTGGTTCGAAATTCAGTTGCAAGATTTGACCACTACATGCTTAATAGTAATAACAAGACAACTTTACTAAAAGCGTTATTAATGTATAATATCCGCAGGGTTAGCCAGAAGTGTGCCTACCTATCCCCAGTTATGTTTACGGCTAATTATAAAAACAATTAAAAAGCCATTGTGTCTCGCGTAGATCTACTTTCTGGCGCAGCGACCGCATAAACTGACGCCTGTTTCTCATGGGATTAAGCAGAAACTAAAGACGATCTTTCCAAACTCCTTATACCACGTCCACGTTATTTACCTGAAAGCATTCGATTACATTGACCACCGAACACTATCTAGCTCGCCGAGGTTTCATCACATCTCAGAAATCGGTGAAAATGTAATCAACTGAGAGCACTTCGCAGTTCGAGTCCATGACGATACCCCTTCACAAAAGGTTGAGGATACATCTGGCTTTGACAGACGATATACAAATACTATTGTATATCTAGAAGTCTTAACGCTCGGATGAAGTAAAATAGGAAATTAACAACCGGTAAATAAAGGTTAGGGTGAATAGATTGGTTGGTGATTTAGATAAAAGGAACCTTAACAAAGCCGAATGGCACTTGTTCTCTCCGTTATTGCGATCAGTTTATTAATCTAGACTGTACATGCAAGCCTTCAGTTACGTAGATATTGGAGGTCAAAGTAACTACTTTTAATAACAACTTATAATATCCAAAGCATCACTCAGCACAATGTTTTGTGTGCGGTACATTGAGATTTACCGTAAAACGTGATTTATCACCCCAAAAAAAGTAGTTTCCCAGCAATAATTTTTGCGTACGTACAGAATGCTTGGTTGACGGCTTTCGTGACGGGTCCGTTTACGCGCTTTATAATCGCTGCATGAAAGCGATATCCAGAAAGGCTTTGGATATCTCTTTACTTTGACTCACAACTCGTAAGGAACCAGCAGTAGTAATTACGGTAATAAGATTACGTAAAAGTACACTTCCGAAGGTGTGACAAACAACTGCGGCAAAGCCGGTGCGGCTTAAATTCTGAGCGCAACGGCACAACTTCGACAGCAGCGGCATTTGTCTATTTCAGTTTCGTAAAGCTTCTTACAGACGAGTGGCATGCCACAATTGCAAGTATCGTCATCCGTCGACGGCAATCGTCAACGTGTCGTCGACAGATAGCGACGGCTGCAGTCTATCTGCCGTTGGCAAACGTGCCGCTCGTCTGTAAGTACGTACGCTAAAAGTCAATGCTTTCGAAGTGTACCTTTTCAGTGCTGTGCGAACAAGCACAAATAATCCACTAATATCTCCGAAAACTGATAAAATGTCAAGTAGTACTGGATTTTTCCAAATATCTACGTACTAGTATCTACGTATCTACACACAACACTGGTGAGTGCTTTGTAGGCGTATCGTTTTAGTGACCACTTGACTTTTATGGTGGGCAATGAAGATTAGGCATTTTATCTATCTATCAATATTGCGGATACAGAAATGAGCCTCCTCGGTACCCTCCTATTTATACATACTTACTTGCGAAAGACAGTAAGGTAACTGTTGTGACATCATCATTTAGTATGTAGTTAGTCTATACATACACACACACCATTAGTGAATATCTATGATTGTCGATACTTCCAGTATCCAAAACCAAGTCTACTCAACGGTATCTTTTATTCAACCAACCAACGAAATACAATAATAACAACATCGACATCTACTTGATATAAACAATTGCTGGTTAGCGTCGATACAAGTGAACCGTTTTAAACCTAATACCTACGTAATTTAGGTTCATATAGTTACTTCTTCTTTTTCGTGTGTTTATTGCTAAACCTAGTGTCAGAGTTCTTATGCTGTCCCTGGGCCTCTGACTTGGCTTTACGTGCCGTCGAAAATTATCTCTCAGGCATGCTGGTTTGGTGTCCTCACGATGTTTTCCTTCACAGAAGCAAGTGATAATTAAATGGGTTGGAGATTTAGGTCTATGACTCATACGACTAGACTATCACTGCTGATCTCTGAAACATATGATTTCACTGTTTTTCTGTGACTTTTATTGTGATAGTCGCTCAGTACTATCTTTAATCTCTTTCCCAGTATTTCAATCTTCCCTATATTTACGATCGTCCTGACTGTGACCTATTCATCAGTAATTTGGCACAAACGTCGTATGACGCAGCGCCTTATGGTTATATAGCATTTCTATGGTACGAGCAGGGCGCGCCCGCTGCACCCTGAGGTCAAGGCTAGCGAAACGCCATCAGCCATGCTTGGATTAGTCACTTTTCGGAATGTAATTAACTGTGGGTACCTACCTAATGCAGTTGACCTGGAAGCATTTGTGGGAGATTGAACGAAGATTACCACACAGGGAGCAGTGGAAAACTTTGAGAAGGATTGTTGCACACTGTGAGACAGTACATGTTGATTTAGAATAAGGTACTGCACTTTATCTATCGGGACCAAAACCAGGATCCCCAACCATAGGCGATGCTCTGGCGATCTATTAAGTCAAACTTGGTAACCCCGGCCGTTACCATTTGACTTCATATTATTATTTACTTTGTTGATTAAGTTTATCATGCCTTAGAAGCTTAGATATGATATATATGTCACCGTAAAACTGTCAAATACGTTATATTGTAATATCTCTAGCGATATTGTAAAGTCTCGAATTATTGTCAAATGAACATACTGCTTACCACAAAACGCATTATTTTTCGTGAAATGCATGCGATGGTAGTCAACTTACGCGGTGTGGACGGACGGAGGGGTCCCCCTTGCCCAGTGGCACAACTCTCATGAAAAGATAATGCACCATTCCTGAGAAATACCGATTAATATAACATAACCTTAAAACACTTTATATTCCCCCTAAAAAGCGTAGTCGACGGAGCCCCGCTTCGCCCCCTATTTCCGGGTGCAGGGTTTAAAGGAACCTAACGGGGGGGTGCCCCAAGTCCCGATTATTGGGGCAGAGATACTTCCGTATGTTCAGTTGACAATAATTCGAGACATTACAATATCGCGAGAAAAACACGTTATATTGTAATGTAACGTGTTTGACAATTTTACGGTGACATATACATCAGTTTTCAACTACCTACCGATAATATGCAGACTCGGGTTTGCAAGGAAGCAATTTAATACTTAATATGGCAATAGCCGGGCAGATTTTGACGAAGGTACACAACACAAAGTACAGAAGGTTTAAACCTTTCCCAAGAGATTGACTGATGACTGAATAATGGTGGAGCCCCCAAGAAGTTCACATTACTCTGGAAACAACTTTGTTTATTACTGCATAATGTACAAATGGCTCCATATAAATTGTGACAGTTTGACTAGTTGATACAAGTTGAGGTTTTTATATATATTCTAAAAAAAATATGGATAACAGCAGAAGCCGGCAACGCGGCAGGCACAGAAGGAAATGGCGGGAAAAACTCGACTATTTTCACAAGCATTGTGGTGAATAACAGCTATGCATAAGGAAAAGGCGGGAGGCAGGCCTTTGTGGGACACAAATGGCTAATAATGTGCGTTAAAACATAATTTGATATTCAAAAACTTCAAGACAATAATTTAGACACGGTACCATTTAGTCCTGTCGGCATTGTGGGTGTGTATACTATATTAAAGTAATATATTAATACAATTAAGCTATCGATTTCAGCTTTAGAAATAACACTGTTCATTAGCGTCGGTTGAAGGCTTTCAAACGGTAATGTGATTAGAGCGGATTTTATGATACAGAAACACAGGTCCTCCAACCAGGGCATATAAACTTAAAAACAAATCTACTAGAGGGATAAGAGCCCCCAGGGTTGCGGGCCTGTTCGAAAGAGATACCGCGGCCCCGGAACATAAAGGGCGAGGAAGGAACATGGATGGGTTTTAGTCAGTTAAAGTCTGACACTCCCTCCCGCTCCGCCCAGAGTGGGAGAAGTAAATTGATGATTTCCCATACTAAAAAAAAAAAAAAAAAAAGATACGAGCCTCGTTTTCAAGCGTCGCTGGGGATAGGAATGGCCAGGCCGGTTCTGATAAAAAATAAGTTTGTTTTCTATCACTGCTTTCTACGGTGTTGTTAGTAAGTAAGTTGCCAAGAAGAATTACATATACACCCATATACATTAAACTAACATAAAATTTTGTTATTTTTCCTAATATTAAGTTTAAATTGTTAGTTTTTAATTTTTGTTTCATTTATTTCTAGGTTTAACTTTTAGTTATTCTTTAGCTTATGTCTCGACTGTTTGAAGGTGGAAAGCAGGCAGAACAATACAGGCTAATTAGTTACTAAGGTAGGGGTGGGAGATAATAAAAACCAACACGACAATGGAGGACAGCTTGAACGGTTTTTAAGACTGACTTGTCTTGTTTGAGAGCTAAACTCTCCACATACTTGACAAAAACTCAGAATTCTACCTGTGCTTTAAAAATCAGTTTCTATTTCATTTAGCTTTGGAAACAAAAGAATAATAAGAGTCGTAAACAACTTCTTGCTAAATGTTATTATCTCTGGTTGGTTTAATAGCATTGCACAGATTTCTTGAATTAACAAATGAAAACGGTTAAGTTCTAAAAAGGTATCATAAGAATATATTTCTAGACTTTAATAATAATTAAGGTTTTGTGCTACTAAATATAAATTCAAATTAAGACCCACGGTGGGCGCCAATAGCGATTTTAAATTTATTAAAACTGACATAGTTCGTTAACTTCAACGCTTCTAAGACAATATGTTAATAAAAAAATTAAACATCTTTTAATCATACTGTAATATTCGAATTGTAATTGGTCGTCTGAACATCTTTTCATAACGAAATATTGTTACTACCCTCATTTGTCACAAATGCTGAAGTTAAACAAACAGACGATACTAGAAGCTTCTCATTTCATGAAACTTTGTTTGTGACATAGATAATTTACTTACGTCATGAAGCCTTACTGAAGGCAATGAGTAAAAAAATCAACAAGTTATCAGTAGGTAGTGGTACATGTATATTAAGGACGAATAAAAATACTGGGTCTTATCTATACACAAAGCTGTAAAAGTTATATTCTAAATGATTTTTGGACATAAACCCGTGTACTACGAATATAAACTTGGACAAAACCTCATAAAGTCGTTTCCAGAGATTTAATGGATATTATGTCTAGCCGGTTTATATGCCGACTTTTAAAATAACTAACACAGAATAACAGACATAAAATAACATTAGACCTAGCTAACGAAAAGTAAACATGTTTTTAGTATACGTAGTTATCTCAAATTCAAAGGTCTATTTATACAAAGTTAGAAAATTGATGGTTTGAAATAAGAGCTACTCCTAAAGTCTCAATAGGTGCCAAATTAATAATTTCACTGGCGTCCGAGTATTCTGATTAAAACCTTAATGGCTCCTTAACTGAGGCCACAAAAGTTTCTATCTTTTCTAAAATATGAAAAATAAATTGGTCTCTAGACACGTTAGGCGCAGCAGGTAGATATTTTTTTATTGAGGTACCTCCTAACACTAAAACGGTACCAATAACGGTATTGAGTTTTTGAAGCTTTCTCTACAAGGGACTTTTCTAGATCGCTCAACCTTCCAACTCCACTTTTTTTCTTTGTGTTATTAGTCTCTTTGTACTTTCGCCGATCAGAACAAACTCGGATTACCTAAACATATTTTCAAAAAACAACAATCATTGAATCAGTAAAATAATGAGATTTTAATGATTCAATGATTGTATTGAAAAGTCTTGAAGGCTTTGAAAGTTACACATATATGTAAAGCCTTCAAGACATTTTAATACAATCATTAATTTTAAACTCTCATTATTTTACTGATTCAATGATTGTTGTTTTTGTGATTTGAAAGTTACACAATCATGTGTATAGGTAAGATATTAAGCACTGGCACTTCCTCATCGTAACGCGTGCACGCTTCATCTTCAAAGAAGTCATTGAAAAAGATCGAAAAAAGTTAACCACGCGTCATCTGCTAGCAACGTCATGAATACCGTCAATTAGCGTTTAAATGCCAACCACTCCTTCTGACGTATGCAACGTGATTCGCCCACTGATATTATTAACCGTGTACCGCCATTATTGCGTGGGTCGCCAAAAGCACTGTAGATAGATTAAAATAGATGAAATGTCACAATAGGGTTCCTGGAAGTGACAGGTCCATTTCTGGATACCAGTTCCCCCGCTTATAAAGTAATGGAATTACGTAGACCCACATAAATGTCAATTTCACTTATCTTATTGTACTTACTGACAAAATTCGGTAGATTTTGTTTTTTTTTTCAACTACCCGACAATATAGTGTTTTGTGATAATTAAATAACTTTAATCATAACAAAACACTTCAAACTCAATCACAAATACGGTAATGATCACCTTAGATATCGCGTTGCGAAAATTAAAGTGACTCCCACAGACGACGCGACGGCTATTTATCGATTCTTCGAGAAGGTTCCACAACTTTCAGGAACCTTCTTCACAGTTTTATAGTGGAACATCATACTTCACAAAAGACGAAGCCGAGGGCATAATCTAGTCTAACATATTTTCAGGCTTACTCCTAATCCCACGTCACGTCGTGTTCGATCGTGCTACACCGCTTTTAAAACTCCGACATCTTTCTCCAATTCCCCCCAAGTTTATTAGCCCCTGATTGTCGAGATAATGTCAAGGCAGGTCTATAAAGACGGTGATCAGTTAAAACAAGCATGGCGTTGACTTGGGGTACAAAATCGATAGCCTGAAAGGTCGCTGTGAGTCAGTGTGCGTCGCACGTTACATTTTGGCGCCAATGCCATGGTGATTCAGTAAGTCAACTCCGGCGTAACTTTTTGGTGCTACTTAAAACAAGTTGTATTTTGTTTTTCTTTTCCCTCACTATCTTTTTTTGTCTATGTTTTCATAAATACTTCACCAGAGCGACCGCGACGCTGAGAAAGAAAAGTTTTTACAGGTCTAAAAATATAATAATTACTCATAAGTTTTTAAGATACATACTACGAATGGTTGATGATCTAGCGCTGACGTCATAAGTAACATTTAAAAATGATTTGAAAAAGTAAATTGATTGACCTTCAAAACAAACTATCATCATGAGCTAATAGAAAAAATTAATGACAGTGTCGTTACTTATTTCTATCGAACTACCAATGGTTACTAAGCCAAGAACACAATTTAATGCTACAATTTGCTTAGTATCGCGGCTCCACATCTCAATACCCTTATCACCGTCATCTTTTTCAGGAGCTAGTTCAGTGCCTCCATTGGAATTCTTTTTCGTTAAAATACCCAAGAGTTAGGAATGAACGTATTTTATTTGTAATATGCATATGTTTAGTTATTTAAGAGCGAATATATTTAGTGCTATAAATATTTCTTTTTAATTACTCGTACGCATAGCTCGTACGTGACATTCTTTCGTTAATAACCTTTCATGAGTGCTATTAACCTGTAATAACATAAAGCGTAAGTAGTTTCTACAAATATGAAAAAATATTCTCAGATTGCAACACATTGTAAACATACTTGGAAGTTAAAAAGTTTTTAACTTTCATTGTAATTACCGAAACTCTGTTACAGCATGCCGCCAAAAATAAAGTGCAGGTTCAATAAAATATTTACTACTCATGCTACACCTAATAAAAAAAAGCGGCCAAGTGCGAGTCGGACTCGGCCAGGAAGGGTTCCGTAGCAGCAAGTAACATAATATTAAAGTTACGATTTATGACGTAAGTATTAAAAAAAACTACGTGCCGGATCTCGTTCGAACAATTTTTCGATGTTAATGTACATCATATATTTTTTTGAGTTTTATCATTCTATTAGTTTAGAAGTTACAGGAGGGGCCACATTTTACCACTTTGGAAGTGTCTCTCACGCAAACTATTCAGTTTAGAAAAAAATCTTATTAGTAACCTTAATATCTTTTTGAAGACCTATCCAAACTATTCAGTTTAGAAAAAAATCTTATTAGTAACCTTAATATCTTTTTGAAGACCTATCCATAAGTACCCCACTACATTACTACACGTATGGGTTTGAGGAAAAAAAAATGAGTTTTAGTTCTAAGTAGGTATGGGGAACCCCCAAAATGTTTGGTTATTTTTTTCTATTCTTGTGTAAAAATCTTAAAGCGGTTCACAGAATACATCTACTTACCAAGTTTCAACAGCATAGTTTTTGTAGTTTTGGAAAAAAGTGGCCGTGACATACGGACGGACAGACAGACAGACAGACATGACGAATCCATAAGGGTGCCGTTTTTTCACATTTGGCTACGGTACCCTAAAAATAATAAGCTGTCTTTGGGGAAGTGAAAACAAAGTGATCTACTCGTATATCTGCTACGGGTTGTGCCTTGCGCATGTCTAAGTCGTGCTACCGTACCGGATGGGCTACGAGTGCTACGAAGCGTTAGGTGACGCGAGATCCATGATTTTTGTTCACCCAAAAAGTGCAGAACCCGCCAAGTTTACACTTCAAAAGTATTCAGACTTGATCCACTGTATGCCTTCCACTGTGAAACTGTTTATCATGCGCCGGGTGTTACAGCTGATAACATTAAATCCAGCCAAGCGTAGCTCAGCTATGTAGTCGAAACGCTATCCCACCCCACTGGATTATTGTTTTAGACTGCCATCGATAATTGTGAAATGAGGGGTAGCTACAAACTTTCTGACGCATATTTTAAAGTAGACGCAAAATGATAGAAGTAATCCATGGTCAGTTTATGATGTTACTGAAAGTTGTTAATTGTTAAATTGCACTACTTATGCAAAATTTGCAGTATATCTTAAAAGTTACAAACTGATGGCCTACGTGGATTTGCCTACGAAGGCCCAACATGCGATGGGGCCAACGTGGATTTGCCTACGAAACTACTACCAATGTTTACTACCGAGCTGGTAGTGTTGAACTAACAACCGTGTGAACTGTGAACACTAATAGAGTTGAAAAAAAAACAATATAGTAGCACCTCCTCTTTTAGGAAACCGGTTGATAAATCCAAACTGGATTCGATCTCAGCTGGTGATATTTACTAAAATTCACTCGAACCCAACCAAATCGTGGTAAGACAACGATAGCGACTTCTAATTGGACTACAACGCCATCTACCGAGGTTCGGGTACAACTTTACGATATTATCATTACAGTTTCGCCATGAACATACCGCCCACCAAGGACATTTAGTGACGGAATGTCCTTCTTAAATTATCCTTAATTTTCAATTTTGCACTTTGTTTACAGTATAAACCATACATCTTTTATATAAACAAAAATATAAAAAAATATATCTCGTAAATCTAAGAGTTACTAAGAGTTAAGAGAGTACTAGTAAGCTCATACTGGGTAATTATACCTGTACAAGTATATACGTATCATCCCTAACAGGCCCATTGAAAGGTTAAGTTGGACCGATGTAAGTTGTTATCATAACTTAAATCCCTACAAAAAACTCTCAACAGTAGGAATAGAAGCAGCAGGCCCGTCTTTTGTGGGCCCAATGTTGTTATAATAACTGAAATCCCTGCAAGAATCACCCAACAGTAGGAATAGTAACAGAAGGCCCTTTGTTGGCTATTCGTTGGGCAAATAGCGCATGTTTATGACAATGGGCCTATTTTAAGTTTAGGTTGGCGGAACAACTAACCGTCTGCCAATACATTCCCAACTGTTGGCTTATGGAAGCCAACGGCAATTGCTACTAGGGTAACGTTATTCTTCCGTTTGAGTGTTAAAAGCATAAAAAGCGACAGTGTTAAAAATCAGTCATTAATTTAATACTGTTCTTTTATTAAGTTAAATTAAAGATGTAATTTTTCGAAAACGCTTTAGAAAATGTACAATGAGAATGTTAATGAAAAAATAAATACAAGTCAACCCTATCGTAAGAATTTGCTAACAAAAGTGTGAATTGTTTAGAAACCGGTATTTTTCTATTATGCTTATAGCCGCTTTGTAATCATAAATGCCAAGGTCCTCTTTTATATGCACGAGTAGGACCCTACCCTCCGAGTGGGGACACTTTTGAGGAACAATGGCTGCGCAGAATTTTGAAGGCTACTTGATATTAAGCACAGCTGATATAAGCAAAGTACTAGAACTTATAATTTAAGAAATAACGTTTTTTGTTGGAATTGTTAAGCGTTAAATAGGCCTTTGCCATATGTGGTAGTTTAAAATTACATTGTAACTTACGGGATATATATTCCGTGATAGTTCATAATTTTGAGCTCCCGATATTTCGACGCTGTTGCAAGCGCCATGATCGCGGGAGCTCAAACTAATGAACAATCACGTAAGATATCTTGTAAGTGAGAATTCAAGCTTAGTTTTAATCCGTGAAAGCTTATAACAGTGTTTGATGATAGTTTAAATTGTAAGGAAAGATAAAGATTAATAAAGAGGTCGAAGTTAAGTTGTTTGTTTGACACAATTACTGGGTGACACTATGACAGTAATGGAGCTAGGTACTCCGAAATCACAAAGTGTGTTTATATTAACACGCTTTATTACCTTCACCTGTCACTGATGAACTATGTATATAAAAATGACAGAATTTTCTTATCGGTTTCCTATTAAGCTAAAATAAATACATGTTTAATTTGGATGACAATGCACGGTTATAGTTAAGAGACGCCATCCTAAACAAAATATGGCGGACATAAAATGAAAGGGTTTACTGAGAAACATACAAAAAATTAAATGACGTCACTTTAAAGCATATTTTAACGATAATATTATTATAAAACATGTGAATACGGGTATTTATCGCGAATTTACCTTTAATTTAATGAGCGATAAATACCGGTATTCATATGTTTTATAATGTGTTCTGATCGTGAAAGTTTAAAAAGATAATATTATTACAACAGCAGTCATTTTGTAATTTCACACTTTAGGCTTACTAAGTAACACATACCATCAAACGTAACTTAGCACGTTGCAATAATAAAACGCCAAACTTTAGCTAGATGATCTACTTCTCAACCTCCTTCCAAGCATACTTTTCCAAAACATTCTGGTGTCATATTACTGAACTAATTAACGGCAATGTTCGTGAAACTTACAAGTTAATTGACATTTAGATGAGTGACGTTACGTCTGAAGCCGTGAGCGAGGGTCGGGACTTCGGGAGTAAACACCGAGGTGGGGTAGAGGGTGTTGAGCTGAATTTAGTGCCTGCGGTCCGGCTGTTAAGCGAAGTAATGATGGCCGTTAAGATTGCGGGCTGTACTGATTGCTGAATGATTTCAGACATTCTGGTCTTTTATGTAAGAAATCGATAACTACACACATCAAAAGTGTCTAGTGCGGATTTTTATGCGGATTTCTTGAGATTGAGATGTGGCTTTGTAATAAATTTATGATTTTATAAATTTATATGGATCCTTTTTGGTGCATTTCATAATTTGAATCAGGAACTGTGAATCAAATTCGAGTAAAAGATGAAAATCAGCTGTCAATATTTTCCCTATAAAAACATACAACGCATTGAGAAATTATTAGTGCTACTGTTTCCCTACTACTGATTAAAACCAACGTTATTATGGAGCGGCGACGTCATTTAAGCAGGGAAGAAATGCTCAGAGCCGTGGGAATGATAGAAGCTGGTTCCCGGCAACGTACTGTGGCTTTAGCTCTGAATACAAGTCAGAGTGTTATCAGTCGACTTTGGACACGTTACCGAAGCACTGGTACCGTGGCTGAGCGCCATGGAGGACGGTATCGCTGCACCACACGGAGACAAGACCGATACATTCAAATCTTAACTCGAAGAGCTCCAACAATAACCGCCATGATGTTAGCCGTGAGGCTTCATCACTCTTCAGGGAACTTAATTAGCGACCAAACAGTCAGAAACCGCTTGCATGAAGTGAACCTTCATTCCCGAAGACCGCTACGGGTACCACCTATAGTAATGCACAATCGTAGGATTCGATATCAATGGGCTCTTGAACACAGAAATTGGGCAGAAGAACAATGGCGTTTCGTGTGCTTTTCTGATGAGTCTCGTTTTGGTATGAGGCGGATACAAGACGTATACGACACTGGAGAACCCCTGGACGCCAACAGCGATTAAAATCCTGCCAGGAAGTCCATCCTTATAGTGGTGGAACCATCATGGTATGGGCGGGTATTTGGATCGGCGGAAGAACTGAGTTGATTTGGATCAGAGGCAAACTCAACGCTCAAATTTATGCTGAGACGATTGTATCAGACGTCATCGTTCCTCTACAAGTGCAAATCGGTCCCTTATTTCAGTTAATGCATGATAATGCACGACCGCACACCGCAAGAGTTGTAAGACAGACTCTCGCCGCAGCTAACATCAATGTCCTGCCCTGGCCTGCTCAGTCGCCAGACTTGAATCCGATTGAGCATGCATGGGATATGCTACAGAGAAGAGCTCTGCCGAATATGGAGGGTATCCAGTCGCAAGAAGACCTTTTTTTGTTGTTGCAACGAACATGGGCGGCCATTCCACAGCGTGATTTGGATGAACTCATTTTGAGTATGCCAAACCGATGTTCTTGTGTTGTTAGTGTTCGCGGTAGAAACACGGATTATTAATTGTTTAAGTTACCCAATAAAATTTTAAAGAAAACTGTTATTTCAGTCTTTTTTTCGAACTTTTGTGTTAGTGGTTCAAATGTCAAAAATCCCTTTATTAGGAAAATGGCAAATTTCTTTATTAATGTAAAGGTGACTTGGTTTATCGTTACTGTGACAAACGAAAACACTTTATTTGATGAATCCTTAAAGAAAATTTTAATTAATATCAATCAGGAGAAAAGTTATTGCAAAAATATATGTTGATCCCTAGACACTTTTGATGTGTGTATATTCGCATTGAAAAACTTTGCTGGAGTGCAATTTGGTTGATTTCTGTAACAATTTAAGTAGGCTCTGTAAACATTTATTTAAACATGGTTATAACATCAGACTTGGCTAATGCAAGGCAAGTGAATATACTAACGCAGGCAGTCCGCTTCATCGTCATTACTGTATATGCAGTTTAAATAAATTAACATATAAAGTGTGGATTTATTTCCACTCGAGTAGTGAATTTTGTAATGAGTGACCCACACTGGGCGCCATTCGTGTTTATTGGTTGTCAAATTGGTACGAATACAAAACATTCTAGGTCACACTTTATACTCTCATAATTGTAAGCTTAAAAAGGTTTGAATTCTTAACATTCTAAAGATGATTTCGAGAAATAATAACAAGATTACTGTTCCACGTTGGGCGTCAAATTATCTACAGAAGTCCCACGGTGGGCGCCAATAAGAAAATACTTCCTTATTTCCTTATGAGTTACAACCGTCAATTATCCTTGAAATCGTCATAAAAGGCTTTGTTACGAGCGCTGAACGTTCATAATTCATTTACAAGGCAAACTTTTCTTTTAAGCGCTCTCAGACATGTTGGCGTCGAACGAAACTCGTGCATGAAGTATGTAGGTCCGTTTGCCTTGGCATGTGTCCCGACTCAGAAACCCAGTAAAATTTTATTTATCTCTATCTAAGACGTGGATGAAATCTTTATTCATACAAATATTTGTGTCAACTGTTATCGCAATGACGTTTATGAATTGGTTTTGAATTTATCTTCGATCCAATTAAACTAATTTTCAGTTTTCGGAAAATAACAGATCTTCGTGTGGACTTCCGTAATTGGCCTCTTCTTTTACAAAAATCGTTTTAATTAAACGGATAAACTGTCATAAAATTTTCTATGCGAACTGATATTTGCTCGGTTTTATAAACAAAATCAATAAGTAGCTACCAAATCACCAATGCATAAAATATAAACCTAATTTAAAATTCAAGCAAAGCAAATCAAACGATATAGAGTTGGTTTTTGATCATTTGTTTGTTGCCACACTAGCTACATAAGTCATGGATACCCAAGTACTAACTGGTTTGAGTTCTACAGGAATAACGAGTTTAGAATCGAAAACCAATCCTAAAGAGGGTTCGCCTAGTTGCTTAGTGTGGCACTAGATGGCGCTTTGTGTAATGTCCAGCGATATTTATTATACACTGTAAACCTTTTTAGAGTTATTTTTAAATCTGCTTTTCTTTGATTTTGTATTCAGTTATCCTAGTCCTAGGTAGTCATCACCATCATGTTTATTAGACCTTGCTATAACCACAGATTACCAGATAACTCACTCCATACAAAATTTTCAATACCTACCGCTATATTAGCCTACACAACGAAAATATACCTAACCTTACAAACGTAAAGTGGGTTTTGCTTTGTAGATCGCGCAGCCGTCTGGATATTGTGAATTGCTAGGGCTGCCTCTGTCGACGAAGGTGACGGGATTTCTAGTATAGACGTACAATATAAAATAAAACATGTTCTATAATGTATCAGAATTTACAATTGTTTTAAAAATAAGTATAACAACGAAATATGTATAAAAAAGAATTGTTAAAAAATCAGCGTAATTTTGATGTAATGATTAATATTTTTTTCCCCTTCCTTAAATTCCTAATTGTTAAACTTTAACATAGAGAATATTCGAAATCGGTCAAATAGTTTTAATAAGTTCCAGTTTTCTTTGGGGAACGTGCGTACGTGCACGCCGCGCGGCTGTTGACAACCCAGTGCACTATGGGCTACCGGTTGCCCGGCGCTCGGTAGGTGATTAGCGCGTGTAAGTACATGGAGTGTAGTATCTGTCATCTGTCACCTTTACAAAATACAGTCATCCTTGAAAGACTACATTAATACAACGCTTGAAGTCGTTATCCCAGCTTATTTTGACGACTACCACAACCCACCCGTTAGTCGCTCACGGTCAACTGGAATCCATATAAATAGCTCCCTCCGATCTAAAATATACTGGTATTGTTTCAGAAATAAACTTATTTAAAAATATAGTTTCTCGTGTTTAAACGCTTACTATTTTTATTACAGCAATAATTAGACTTAGGAGAGAAACGCGTCAAGGACGAGAAAGACTTTTCTTATTTTTCCAAACGTTCATTTATCTTGTTATTATTTCACTCATTTTTGTAAAGTAGTCGAAAATTCACTATCAACTAAAATTTTCCGTATGTTTAAATAATAACGGTCATTCTTTGACAGTTGTATGAAATTATTATAATACGGCTAATAAACGTAAGCTAACAACTATTTCATTTTACTGTACACACGGCGACACATCAATTTAAAATAAATTTCTCGTACAATGAGAGATCCGTATGAATTGGTTTTGTATGGTTTGATTGCTCGCCGTGCGTACAATGCTATCCCCGTAGAATAATGCTAATACAATTTTCGAAAATAACATATTGTTAGATAATTTGCGCTTGTACCAAACTAATAATTCAACAATTTTATAGTCTAAACCAGCTGGTGTTAAACCATCGTAAAAAAGTTCGAATCGTTCGTAGCATAGATAATACAGTATATAATACAAAATAGATGCGCAACTCTGGTATTCGATTTTAAAACTGTGTACCCAAACTGTTAGATGGCGCTGTTAGTTTTTGTTCAAACAAATATATACAAAAAAGAAATTCTGAGGATTCAAAATTGTGAACTATTAGTCACAAGGCAACCGCTGTCACCGCTAGGCTATCTACTTCACTAGCAAGTAGTCTAAAATAGCGGTTCTCGTTATGACAGTTGGGATTAAGACCACGCTTAGCTCTCTTAAGCACTGATTTTCGAAATGGGGTGATGGAATTAGTGGTATGAATAATCAATCAGTGATGGTTCAGACTGGCACCGAGGTTTCTCCGTGGCTCGGCAGGTACCAACGTACCTTCCTTAGCCGTAGCTTTTGGTCCAGGCTATTAAATGTGAATCTTTGACAGTCGTTACAGGTTGTCAGTGGCCCGAAAGTCCGGCAACCAGTCTTAGCAAGGGATATCGCAATACCCAGTACTATCAGATAGGCAGTCAGATCGGTTAAAAAAGCAGTCGCTCTATCTAAAACACACACAGTTATTAGCTGCATCTAGTTAGTCTTGAAGGCAACCCCAATATAAGTACTTGGCTGAGTGTACTAGTATGCTACCAACAACATATTGAGTGTACTAGTATGCTACCAACAACATGTTGAGTGTACTAGTATGCTACCAACATCATGCTGAGTGTACTAGTATGCTACCAACAACATGTTGAGTGTATTAGTATGCTACCAACATCATGCTAAGTGTACTAGTATGCTACCAACACCATGCTGAGTGTGCTCGTATGCTATCAGCAATAACAACAAAAGCAATGTAAAGTCTTATGACCTATTTCATACCTATGTATCCCTGTTAGAAGTAACCTACTCTGTACTAATAGAATGCGCCTACACGACCAAGTGTTATCATTATAATGAGCTCTTCCTCAGAGACTAAAAACAGCGTCGAAATAATGAGCCTCTCATCCAATGCTTTAAGAACATCAACCATAGTATTATTCAAGAGGATAGGCAGCAATGGGAAATATGTGGAATTTGATTTTATAACAATCCGTGAATCTGGTAGAATTCTACATTGTTCATACAAACTTTCATTCTCAGTGATTTCTTCAATACAACTCAGTTTTGACATTTAGTTCATCATCATCATTTCAGCTGAAACACGTCTACTGCTGGACATAGGGCTCCCCCATGTGTCGCCACATTGACCAGTCCCGTGCGACTCGCATCCAGCCGATTCCTGCGGCATCTTGTCATTGCAGTAAAATTTTCGCAAATTAGGTCTAGTATGACCTATTTCAAGGTCCCTGTTACCAGTAACCCTGTAGTTACAAGGATAACTTAACATCTGACAGTGAATGAATTGAGTTTGATTTTAGGGCGTAAGACTGAGAAGATTTTCAGCAAACAAAGAGAAGCTAAAAATCTAATGTTGGGTGACGTATTAAAGATCCATGATGCCAAATTGGCGCAAACTCAAAAAAACTCGCTCTTCCGTATAAACTCTTTGATTTAAAGATAATTAATGTTATAGATAATCGCAATTAGTGTGTTTATTATATTCATTATCACTCGCAGTACAAAAACTCTAGAAGATTGTTACTGCTTAACCGGACTATCCTGTGGTGGTCAAACAGCCAGGGCCAACAAATTAAGGATATTCATTAAACAGACGATCACCAAGTGCACCCCTGTAGGGTTTGGGCCTCAGATTAGTGCGTCATTGAGTTGAGGGCAGCTAGGTTCAAGCCGGGTCTAATTATGCTCGTGTAATTTAGAGAATCAAAGATGTTCCATGCTTAGTGTGGCACTAGATGGCGCTGTGTGTAATGTCCAGCGATATTTATTTATTTTATTATTTTTATTTATTTACTGCCACAGCTTGTCAACAAATCAGTGTGGAGTGGCATTATAATTATATGAGATGCATCAGTCTTCATATTTCATACAACGGTTTGTCATAACCTTTTGTTTTACTACCATTCCCAGGCATAAATCTATATGGGGTAAGTACTTATATCTGTTTGTCACAGATAGTCCCGAACTCCGTGACGCTCGTAAGATGACAAGTTTACGCGTTACACAATACGTATGGATTTTTACGCAAAGATGACGTCGACATCGTCTGAGGCGTAACCGTCGTCTTCCTGGCAACCAGCCAACCTGACTGACACACTGGCTGAATTCGTCCGACAACAATGTTTTATGGCTACTAGTAGATGTCGCGAGTGGAAGGTTAATGTTTGCGGGAAAATAATGTCCTTCGACTTCGTGTCTTTGGGAAATTAAGGACTTTTTGTTGGTGTTAATTTTTTTTTGCAGGAAAGCTAAAGAATGAATTATAATAAAGGCGTCCTACATTCGTTCCTGTCTACGTTACTGTAAGATAGTATTGTAAAAATCTTCACAAAATTAAGAAAAAATTAATTAAAATGTATTTCATTTTTGTAACTTTTGCACTTTTAAAATGAATTTGCTTTTTTGACACCGGTCCGTTCGAACGTAGTTTTTTTTTGTCTACGTCTGAACGGACCGCAGTCCATTCATTTTGGTCTGTTCAGATTAAACACCATTCGAAAATTAGGCACACAGCCATTTTGGAAAAAAAGAACAATGATTTCGGAGGAATTTTTTAACTTACTATGAAGTTTAGCATCAAAATTTTGGATAATTTCACAACAGTTTTCGGCCAGAAGTGTCATCTCTGAGAACCTCTTAAAAATCACTGAGATAATAATTTCTCACACGAAAATGTATTAGAATTTCTCTTAGATAATTATACTTATATAATTATTCACGATATGTCGGCACGTTTAATATGTGTAGGTACTTATACCTACACATATTAAACGTGCAGACATATCGTGATCAGTTGTTTCTAGTTTGTATAGACAATCCTGTTGACAGCCGGTTTGTCGAACGCACGAATCTTCTTTCAACGCATCATTAAAAAGATTTCATGGGTACGCGTACGTATACTTGTTTTATGACAATTATGCGCCTTAGAATGTGTCCCACAATGATAGTATATAGTAGTAAATATATACAATAAACTATATTTAGTCATTTAAAAATGCTTTTTGTACTACATCGTTTAAAAACCAGACAAAAATAACCCACGTAGAATACCGAAAATAGGTCAATATTAAGGTTCTAAATAACTTTAGAAAGGTTTGGATCATCGAACACTTTTCGACAAATCTAAGGTTGGTAAGTAACTTTGTACTGTAATGTGACTAATGTATTTTTAAGAAATGAGATGAAAATTGCTCAAAAAAAGCTCCTTCACGCATTCATAAATTCTTAGTATCGGAATTACAGAGCACAATGTTTTTTAGTTGATTCACGTCCGCCACCAAAAATCTGACAAAATCACGACGTATTAATAAAACTGGAAAATTTTCCGAAGTGTGAAGTGATGTCAACATTTTCCATCCAATAAGAACCACACACGAGTTCTATGCGTATTTGTGTAAAATCACATTTATTCTGAGGAAAGCCTACCATTAGGGGTGCGGTAAACCTTCATTTTGCATAGAATCTAACTGTAACCCCACAAAAGAGTTTTAACTACAGCGAATTCGATCTGGGAAGGCGGCGAATGCCATTGTGGTTCCGCTTGCGAACGTTGCGTTCAATATTTGATTTTAATTTAAAATTCTCACGTTAGCTGTTCGGTGCTGGCAGGTGAGTCGCGTCCATCGTCCCGTACGTCGGACAACCCATGAGCTCCACTCATGCAATAAACAATAACTCACAGTATACACAAAAGAATTCACTATTCACACCCGTAAACCGGACACTATAACATTTTATCCACGAACGATTGGTAGAAATAATAATTACGTGTGGGGACGTGAGAATGAGATTACCCGGTTGTTTTATGAGACGAGGCGCGCTCCTCGAGCGTTCGCCATGTTGATTTGGAAGGGCGATTCGCGCGCGCGCCAAATGCAATCATGTGTTGCCAATGTTGTATGATTTTCTCCTATCATGGGTGATACTTCTGACTAACTAAAAATGTAAAGGCTTATTGAAAAAAAAAACGATTTAAGACTCACGGTTAATTGTGCTTAAAGTTAAACTCATTTTTAAATAGCTCTGATTTAAAAACTTTTGAATATAGTCGATATTATCTCCAGTCGGCCATAAGTGTGTTTTTCTTTGGAAGTGAATCAGCTCCTTGCTTCTTCTACACTTCATCCAACCCATCCAACGATACATCTTCAATTATGAGACATGCTACACGTTTTTATTCAATACAAACATTGTATCCTACTTCCTACGAGTATAAAGTTTGTGAGGATGGATGTATGTTTGTTACTCTTTCACGGAAAAACTACTGAACGGATTTGGATGAAATTTTGCACACAGATGGTTTACAACCTGGATTAACACATAGGATACTTTTTATCCCGGTAGTAAGATCCCATGGGAAAATTTTTGAAATTTCACGCTGGCGAAGCCGCTGGCAGAAGCTAGTATTGTATATGTTAAAGTAACTTTTGTACGTTTGTTACCCTTTCACGAATAAAACGGCTGTTCGGATCGTAATGTTGGCAATGAGTTAGGTATAGATATTTTTTATACACAGCAAAATCTCCACGCAAACGATGGTGTGGGCCACTAGTTAATTAAGTTCAGGTTTGAGGACGGATGGCCGATGGGGCCAAAAAGTTTTGGAGAGGCAATGGCAAACCGGAAGACGATGTGTTGGAAGACTTCCCACTAGGTGGACCGATAACCAATCCGTTGGATGCGAGTCGCATGGGACCGGTCAATGTCTAGTCCAGCAGTGGACGTCTTTCGGCTGAAATGATGATGATGATTTTTCTTCACCGATGTCTGTGATATCCAAGATAAACTGAGAAAGTACATGAATTAAAAAATCTCAGGTGTACCTGCCCGAATTTGAACCCACAACCACAAACATAAGAAGCGTGGGCCTTCGAATATTATATTTATATAACAAAATAAAATGTAGCGGTTAAGCTCACCGTTGTACATAAGCAATGTATTGTAATTTTGTGTGTATCTTTTAATTTTTGTGTGCAATAAAAAATGTCAATGTAGACCCCTTGGTGGGTAAACTCTTTCATCCCCTAGCAACACTGTCACGCATGCGCGGTAGCCTGCCACTGCAATACGACGCTGTAGCACCATGCGCCTATTTTTATTTCCTTGCGATTTGTCGCCGCTACACGCGACCGGCGACTCACACCTGCCATTGGTGAGTTTCTGTCACCAGAAAACTATGGAAAATTACATAAAATACTAACTAATTTATAACACCGAAAGTTTTCAACGTAATTTCTTCATCCAATTTGTCTTTTATAACGATCTGTCTGCGACAAATCGGCTTTTATACGGATTCGAATTCGTGGAACCCTTAGGTGTCACAATCGATTTCGACCGGCGGCGTCGTCGGCAATTAACTATGAGGGGTAAGGTTATGAGTTCACACTGTGCCAGACACTGTATATGTCATGCAAAACTCCAACAACAAAGAGCAGTTTAACGATTGTCTTCTGTCTGCTATAAGTTCCACTAGAAACTTAAATCAGGTTATACATATTATGAATAACCGAAACGCGATCAGCATCGCCACGTTCAAACACTGTCAGTGCGATAATTATTGTGTGGAATATTGACACTGAGTGATTTTGAGCGCCGTTTAGATAATAATATGCTGATCGTGTTTATTCAGTTGAATAAGTCTGCAAGAACCGGTGTTTAGAAATATAGGTCACAGATATGACACAAGAAGCAGGGCAGCAAACTGTGGTGACCTCTACAGCTGAGATGATTGATCTGCAGTTACTCGTACTACATAGTGTATTATCTATGGTTGCTCGTACGCAAAGCTCATCTAATTTGTATTTTTGATAACTGCTTTGGGTTTCCCTTTGTGTTTAATGGCCTTAAAATCGAAAAATCTAAATGAAAGAATTTATTTCAAGTAGGAAAAATAGAGTGGCTATTGAAATGTCGAAACAAAGATGAACATTAAAGGACAGGACTGTAGCTACATTTGTCACAAGACATAAAAACTGTGAAAGTACTGTAGCCCATTCCCTAGCGTTGATGTCTATGGAGAAAAACGGGCATAAGCAAGCAAGAAACTCCATAGATATTTGGTTCTGTCTCCCGCTGATATGGAAATGATGTTTTTCTTCCTTCCTTTTGAGTTGGACCTACGAGTATTTGTCCCTTTCTAGTCCAACTTTTGAATAGTTTTTTTTTTATCTACCTATGTTATTCATTGTTTCAATTTTACTTTAAAATACTTCCCTGCCCCCTGTGGTTAGTGAATTAATCTAAAAGACGAATGTTTTAAATGTGTTACACTGAGTGATATCGTAAACCGTGATTTTTTACCTCAGAAAATGAAGGATCGTAAGCGTTTCCCAGCAATATTTTTTTTGCGTAGAGTTTAGTTTTGTTTGAACGGTCCGTTTACGTCTTGATTTGATTCTAGCCTTATTTTCTACCCTTATGTAGCAGAATGCAATTAAAACCAAGTATACGAATAATAACATTATTTAATAAAAAAACAAAATGTTAGGTGTTCATCATCCCATGGTGTTGATCCTTGGAATTTATTATTCATGAAGATTAGTCTGAAGAATCCGAAGATGAACTCGATGATGAACTAGATGATGAGCTGGATGATGAGCTTGATGATGAACTAGATGATGAACTTGATGATGAGCTAGATGACGAACTTGATGATGAGCTAGACTCAGACGAGGAGCTAGATTCGGAAGAGCTAGAATCTGAAGACGAGCTAGATTCGCTAGAATCAGGATCAGCGGTGGTAGGACGTAAGGTTGTAGTAGTATTGGCAGGACTTTCAGTAGTAGTGACGTTGACAGGACTTTCAGTAGTAGTGACGTTGACAGGACTTTCAGTAGTAGTGACGTTGACAGGATATTCGGTAGTCACGTTGGAATAGACCCAGTCGAAATCGATGCCGGACACTTCAGTGAACCAGTCGTGGTAGAAACCGGGACGGATGAAACCTGTAAATGTAAAGAATTCGCATCATTATTTATGAGACCTTATCATAGTACGATTAAGAAGTTGTTCAAGGAGTAACATATTTGTTTAAAATTATAAGGACTAGCACTATTGTATGAAAAATCCTATAATTACAGTTAATAAGTTATGTTCAATGTGAACAAACAACTAGCCGCAAGCTAACTGGATTAATAAAAACTTTTTTCAGGAAAATCTAAATTGTATCAAAGCACATATTCAGTTTTTGTAGCAATAAGAAACGACTTAAAAGTGCCACTTGCCACTTGTTATATTACGGAAACCAACGTAGTGATTTTAAAAATTAAAGAATTCACAAGTTGCTTGAAATAACTTAGGTACGGTCGAACAAGCTAAGGTATATAGTTTAACCAACAAATAACATTGTAAAGTGTAATCCAATTTGCTTGTTCGACCGTAAGTTAATGTATCCGAATAAAATCCAGTAAATCCTGGCTTACCAGCTGGGAAGTCGGTGTGGCATCCAGTGGCTGACACGAAGGAGGTTACTCCGACCTGGGTGAGCTCACCGTCGATGTCGTTCACGGTCAGAGGGCCACCGCTGTCACCCTGTGGAACGAAATCTGATTCAGTTTTTTTTCTACAACAAATTATATACAAATTATATACTAAAAACCTTCCTCGAGAATCACTTTATCCATTGATAAAAACAGCATGAAAATCGGTGCAGTATTTGAAATACGCGAGCAGACAAAACGCGCTGGAGGACTTTTCCTTTATAATATGTAGTGATTCTCTATTTATTCTTCTTCTTATGTTACAAACGCTCGATTCGATTCCGATTCGACAAGTCGTATGTCTTAATTTTTTGGGATTACGAAAGCAAGCAAGATACCACTCTTATGCTTGACCTCTCTGTCTTTTGCCACATAGTGTGCAGGCAGTTACTTGTTCTAAGTTGAAGAGTTCCAACCCAGTGTGCTGATCGCATCATAGAATATCAATATCATTGACTATATTCATTCAGAAATACCAAATAAGTTGCAAAAATAAATACGCATATTTTTACTAAAATAAACCACAATGAATATTATTGCTGATGGGGTTCTTAAAAACTGACAACATTAACTTATCACAATTTCATTGACCTGTGTACATACGTATCTAAATGTCAACAATGAAAGAGTCAAATCAATGATTCTTCATACCTGGCAGGTAGACTGGCTAGTGACGTTGTAGCCTCTGGCGCAGATAGTGGAAGCCTGGATAATGGAGCTGCCTCCGTAGGCGAGCAGGCATTCCCAGTTGCTGGTGATGCTCAGGTAGACCCAGTTCAGGTTCTCGGGAGAGGCTCCTGCATTCGGAAAAGGCATTGATAAGTATGATGTATAGCTGTGTACCTTCTACAGGTGTGTCTAGTAATAGTGATTGTAGACTGCGTCAAATCGCCCATTTTGCTTTTAGCGTGTGATATCCTAGGGTTAGCAAACCAAAGCAGATGTGCAAGAGTTATATAATAATATTTGCTATGGTTTTACATTTTTTGTGGCGTTGTGTGGTGTCTGTGGTTTGAGTTTATGTATGATTTAAGTAATATATAACTTATGGAAGTAAAGCTTTACCATTGGTCCAGGTGCGTCCCCAGCCACTGGCGATAGACCGAACCCCGGCGTAGTTCTCGTCCCTCGCTTCAGAGCGCTGGATCCTGATGGGCTGGATCGTATCTGCAAAATAACAGTTTGATTTTATAACAACATACTAAAGACGCTTTAAAGATTACTGCAGTATTTTTTTATTTATCATATAATATCAGCTATAAGTAGGTACTAATATTATAAAGGCGAAGAGTTTGTTGGGTTGAGCACGCTAATCTCAGGAACTAAAAAACCTTTCAATGTTGGACAGCCCATTTATCGAGGAAGAAACTATATAAGGTTTAAACAACCTCATCTATTCAATCCATCTATCAGCACAATGTTTTAAGTGCGTTACATTGAGTTCTACCACAAAACATGATTTATAACCTCAAAAAAAAGTTGTTTCCCAGCAATATTTTTTGCGTAAAGTTACTTAGTTTGATATACAGAGTGCTTGGTTATCGGCTGTGTGATGAGGTGGTTTACACCCTGTATAATTGTACTGGGGTCATGGAGATGTTTAAAGTAAACAAATAATTAAAAACGTGTATTAAAAAATATCTATCAAAAAGTTATAACTTTGATCCCTAATATCTCTGAAACTGGAGGTTCCCAAGAACAGTGTACAACAAAAAATTATCCTAATGACGGGTAAAACAAGTGCTAGTAAAAAGTTTATACCCTATAATAGTTTGAAATTGAAACAGTAAAAACTTATAGCAGTGTTGAATGTCTTTCATCTAACTAAATGAGAGTGACAATGAACACAAAATTACCTCCGAACACAAGTTCTATGCCAAACTGAATAAGTCCGATGTCGTTGGGCTGCACGATTGACTGCAAGGCCTCGTTATACAGGGGGTGGTTGTAGTACTTGGTGGTCTCAAAGATGGCTGAGGGCTGGGTAAGGTTGACGGTGCCGGCGCGGATGACCAGAGTGACGCGACTGTGGAAGAAAGAGGACAAGGAACATTACAAGATCATTCTTAATCTCCATAGGCCAGAGGTATTTGCACCAGATTTTGAAAGAATGTTTGTAGTTATTACATTAATCCCATAGTATCATGAAGCCTTTCTATATATTATAGCCAACTGGATTATACACCGAGTTTCCTCCGTGCCACGGAAAGCACGTTAAGCAGTAGGTCTCGGCTGTCAATCGTAGATATCAGTCAGGTTGTTTGGCAGACTTTTTGGGCCACTGGGCAGTGGCGCAAAAAGCCTGACAAACAAGTCTTACCAAGAGGTATCGTATTACCCAGTACTAACTGGGTTGTGGAGCTAAGATAGGCAGTCGCTCCATGTAAAATATTGGTATTCAGCTGCATCCGGTTAGACTGGAAGCCGACCCCTACATAATTGGGAAAAGGCTTCGCAGATCATCATCATCTTCCTGCCCTTGTCTCATTCTATTTGGGGTCGGCGCAACACGTTTTCTTCTTCCATACTCTCCTGTCAGACGTCGCGGCATCATTTACTCCTTTCTCTTTCATATCATTCTTCACACTATCTTTCCTTTGGCCTTCCTCTTCCTCTCCATCCATCAATATTCAAGTCCATTACTCTTTTAGTCACATGCGTTACATCCCTCATTACATATCCATACCAAGACAAACGACTTCCTTACAATTTTTCTATAACCGTTGCGTCTCAAACTTCCTCTAATATACTTATTCCTTGCTTTATCCATTCTTGTCACTCCACACAACCATCTCAACATCCTCATCTCCGCTACATGCAATCGTTTTTCACAGCCCAGCATTCTGATCCATCCAGTACGACCGGTCTAATCACAGACTTGTTTGTTTTCCCCTTTAACTTGAGGGGCATCCATAGGTAGCAAGTTGTTCCAGTGACCTGTCGGCATTTCATCTATTCTGAGTTGATCCGGTGCGATACGTCCCGGTCTACTTCGCCATTTCCCTAAATAACCGACCCGAGGTACCAAAAAACGGAGCAGACCGATATGGGCGTTCTAGCGTGGGTTATAGGCACAGGACTGGAGAGACCGCCGAAATCACAAAACAAGTATTCCGTTTTGGTTCTACTTAATTTCAGGCCAACATTCTCCAGTCTTTGCCACCACACCTCCAATCTGCTTTAGGCCACTCTCGGCAACTAACACAATGTTGTCGGCAAAAAGCGTATACCAGGGAGCCTCTTCCTGGATGTCGAGCGTAAGGTTAGGCAGATGATAACCCAAAATCCGGAGAAAATACACAAGGAAATTACAAACGGATCTAGATTAATAAACCAAATAAACTGCTCATGACCAATAAGCTTTATTAAAGCGGTTTGACTGAAAAGACCGCTAGTACTGGAACTCGTAAAGTAGAGAATACTTTGGTCTTGCTATCTGTGCGGTCAGTAAAATTACTTCAGCGCTGTCACTGAAGACTCCATGGAAAATTTAAATACTATCTGAAGAAGAAGACTTACGAGGCAGTACAGTGAGCAGCAGTAAGACCCCATCCGGCGTGGATGATGGTGCCTCCGCAGGAAGACACGCCACCAGCGGGACTAACCATACGGATGGACAGCTGGTGAGGGAACTGACCATCTCTGGCTTCCCATCCTGACACGATACGAGAGGCAGCACCTGTTGCAAAAGAGTAAAAAGAAAATCAGAAGGATTTGGAAAAGGTATGGATATTGACACTGAATATTTTTTGAAGAATCAGTTGATCGTAAATCTCTAAACATTTATATGCTAGCTCGCGTAATCAAAACCAAAGCGATCGTCGCGTTCATTTTCAACAATCATTAAAGATATCTCGTAAGTGATGCCTACTTCAGAAATGCAATCTTTCATAATCTTCAAGCTGTGTTAGGAAAAATAGATAGATGTACCTTTGTCATTTGAAATTTTGGAGATAGTAAATAATAAAGATTATCTTACCCCTCGCTTCTTCGGGGAAGGTTAGACTGGGATCGGCGAGAACCTGAAATTTACAGTATTATTGAACGTTGGCACATACTCGATGTTTTAGGTAAATTGTAGTACTGAAGTGCAAACGGACTTCCTCCTCAGTAAGATTTATTATCATTTAAATTTATGAGGATATTAATTATTTAAGATTAGTAATTTTGGTATTCGCCACACTATTAAATAAATAAATAAAATATATTTATTTCAGACCTATAACAGTCCATTCGTTGTTAGTAGTTAGTAACAGGCTGTGCTTGTAATATATGTTATGTTAGTGTTATTAGTATTACTTAATTTTACTGAAACCTATACTTATTTTGACTATTATTAGGGGCAGTCCACTCTACCAACAATCATTTTCAGGATGCTGTTCTGAGTGCTACGCAAGCGTTGCAGTGAGGAAGCCGCTTTCTTACGCATACTTTCTAAACAAACGAAATAAGGTCAATAGGCACAAATGGGCGTTTACATCTGGGATAGGCCTAGCACCATGTATAAATATTATCATTAATGGTCCTAAGTTGTGAGCTATTATTTTCACCACAATAATAGGTATGGCGTTCTAGTTTCCACAAGGTCCGTATAGTAAATAACCCACGGGACCCCCGGACCCCCGGACCCCCGGATGACCCCCGGATGCAACCTTTATACACTATCAATCATAATATTACGCTCATTCTGCCAAAACAGCACTCCGCTAAAATGTGATGTGTGGATTGTTCATATTCGCAGTCAGATGTGAAACATTGTCAAAATAGTGAGGCGACTAGCTTGACGGAAAATCATTTACTCTTAAAGTGACCACGACCTGTGCAACACAGTGATCAACCCCCAACCATCTCTTGGTCAGGCGCTCAGAAACGGATGGAAAGAACTGGTGGAGGTGTCGGCCCTTGATAGAAATATCCCACCTATATTGCTTTAAAGTTAGAAATGACAGTCCATTTATTATATTTAACTTTCATATTTAAATATTTTATGGTGTATTGATGGCGATTAGAGGTAATTCAAGTGAGCCTTGCAGTCTCAAAATTTTGTCCGGTTGAACACAGAAACCATTTCAGATTAAGAATAGAAAGCTCGAGTTAAATAAATACACACTTCGCTTCGACAGACGATTTCACAAAATCCATAGCACGAGAACGGACCCTAAAATGTTAACGAATCTATAATTACCGTCGTCCCAGCAACAGCCAACAAAAATACTACACCCCACATCGCCATATTGTTCACAAACTAACTAAAAAATAATTTCTGCTAGCTTATATTAATTCAGAACCGGGAATTAATTGATAAAATATTACGATTAAATGATAACGCATTAAGTCTAATCTGAATAATCCTATGCTTGTTTTCGTAACTGATATTTTAAGGATTTATGCAGATTATGATGTATTTGCATGACTTCATTAATTATTATGGAAAATAAGTTTTGAATTAAAAATCTAGGAGAGATCTTAATACTGCTTAAGACGGAAGTCGGCATTAGCCTGGTAGATGAAACTATATTACGTTCAAGTTCAACAATTATATTTAAACTCAGTCATTGTCTGCTGCTACTAGATGGCTAAGGCAGGATAAAAAAAAAATCTACATTATGAATAAACTAGTATTTTATTCTATTTTTATTATTAATGATGATTAAATTAATCTTCTTAGTGACAAGCTCAGCTCTATAACAGATGTTTGTTCGCCTTCGTAGGTGGATGAGGCTTGTTCGCTTGAATTGTTTTGGTTTAATCTGAAGATTCAGATGAAGATTCGCTGGATTCAGAAGATTCGCTGGATTCAGAAGACTGGCTGGAATCCTCAGGTGCAGCAGTGGTAAGGTCTTCAGGAGCGTCAGTGTTATCATCATCAGGAGCAACAGTGGTAAGGTCTTCAGGAACATCAGTTTCATCATCCTCAGGAAGAGTGGTAGCTTCTTCGTCGGGAAGGTCAGTAGTCTCAGATTCAGGTTCATATTCCCAGTCGAAGTCGACGCCTGACACTTCTTCGAACCAGTCGAGGTAGTGGCCGGGGCGGATGAATCCTGAAATTAAATAGGATTGCTATGTAACATTCTTGGTTTAAAAAAAAAATACGTAAGTAGGTAGTTTTATAAATGCTTTTTTGGATACAGGGAATTGTATATTACTTTGGTTGAGTTTTCAGACAAGTCTTTTGTCTAAAACGCAATGTGTATGAAGAATCTCTTAAAATAGTCTGTACTGTAAATCCAAAGACTATCGGATACCATTAATAACCGGTTAGTAATCATTATTTTCTAAATTCTTTTAGTCACCTAGTTAGTGTCAAAAGAGCTTCCTTAGGTGGTTCATTTACTCGATAATCACCCCAAACAACTTCAATCTATAAAACGGTTATTATGCAATACAAAAGTTGCATATTGAAGTATTTGAAGGCGGAACCAATGTTCAAAGCATTAAAACACTTACCGGAGGGAATGCCAGCGTGGCATCCTAAACCAGAGACAAAGGAGGTCACTCCAACCTGGGTGAGGGCACCGTCATCATCAATTATGGTCAAGGGACCACCGCTGTCACCCTGAAAAATGTGCATAGTGTTAAAACTCTGGCTAAAGCTTTTACTTCTTGTGACAAGAGATCCCAATATCGATAATTATGTCAACATAATAGCGTGCTTTTCACACTACCAACTCGACACATTATACAGGGTCTAAAATATTTTCATCTGCTTAGTTTCTCTGGTTTAATTTTTGTCACTGACCCCGGACACCCCAGGAAAATTATTCGCATCTCCTTGATCACCGCCATCTGAAAAATTGCAGTCTTGGAAGACACGAAGAAGATTTTGACATGAACCGACTTCAAACGAAATATCGAATGTTTCGTTCACTAAGCCTTAGATCACCCTGGACCTTCTTACCTGACATGTGGATTGAGTTGGGCTGGTCCAACCTCTGGTGCAAATGGTGGAGTCAGCGATAATAGAGCTGCCTCCGTAGGCAGCCCGGCATTCCTCGTTGGGTACCAGCCTCAGGTAGACCCAGTTAAGATTTTCAGGAGAAGATCCTGGTAAATAAATGCAGGATAAGAACATAGATTACGCCAAATTGTGTTTTACGGCAACAAAACGATTAATCTCAACCAACTTCAAACTCAGAATTTTTTCTCAGTATTCAAAAAGAGCATACCTTGAGTCCAGGTGTTACCCCAGCCGCTGGCGATGGCTTGCACACCTCCGTAGTTCTGATTTTTGGCAGAGGAACGCTGGATCCTGATGGGCTGAATAAGCTCTACAAAAATAAAAGATATGAATTAGCAAATACCACTTTTAGACCTTGATACTTTTATCTAATTATGAGTTTGAATAGAGATTTTGAAATGGTCCATATCACGTGAGATTACTTCACAAACGAAATCCCAAATTTGTATGTTCCATACATGCAAATGAAAAAACAAGCTTCAAAGATGGATGGATCCTTGGCGCTCAAATGACGTTGGCAGAGTACAGACACTGCTGGAGAATAATACATTCTGAAATAGTTTTGTAAAAAACAAAAAAACCTAAAATAGCTTTCAATCAAATGTGTGAAATAAAATTGAGTCTTACCGCCGAAAGTAAGGGGCCTGCCGAACTCTAGCAGACCGATGTCATGGGGCTGGACAATGCCAGGGATAGCCTCGTTATACAGGGGATGGTTGTAGTACTTGGTGGTCTCGAAGATAACAGCAGGCAATGTCTGGTTGGTGGCACCAGCGCGGATCACGATGGTGACGCGGCTATAGAGGGAAAAAAAGGATCTCTAGTAGAACTAAATAAGCGTTGCAACGAACGCTTAGTAGGGACAGTTACAGACAAAAATGCTTTGCAAATGCGCATTAAAAGTCTTTTGGCTGAATTTACTTGATGATGACTTTAATCAGTCCTGTAACTCAAATAAGTGTGATGAGTAAACCATAATTACATTACAGTCACAGGGATGGGACTCCCTTTGGGTTTTTACTATTCCTTCCACGTGTTTGTAAATTAGTGCCAAGCAAAAAAACTTACGCGGCGGTACAATGGGCAGCAGTAAGACCCCAGTCACGGGTAAGAATAGAACCTCCGCAGCCGAAGACTCCTCCAGCAGTGGTCACCATACGCAGACCCAGCTGATGAGGGAACTGGCCCACATCCGCTTCCCATCCTGACACGATACGGGATCCCGACTCTGTTGATAAAATTAAGATCAGAGCTATAGAATGCGTTACAAAACTGGTGGGCTTCGATAAGCCTGACAGACAAACACGATAGTAGTGTGACACCTTCCTTTCTTCATTTCTTACTCACTTGCATCAAGCGCACGGCTTGGCTTCACGCGCAATTCGTAATTGTCTTCGACATTTCGCTCGGCTTTGTCGGCGATGATCGTGTCCAAATTAGGTTTGTGATTCGCAGTTCCGCACCGCTTCATTTTTGGACCCTGTTTTGGATCAACGCTGAAACTGCGTTGATTCAAATACCTACGCCTCGTTTATCTTGTTACTGTGGTTGTTCGAAAAAAGAGTTGGTACCAATGAGAATATAACATCATTGGTTGGTACTCTACCCACCGCGAGCGTTCATTTTTAACCGACTTCCAAAAAGGAGGAGGTTCTCTATTCGACTGTATGTATTTTTTTTTTATGTATGTTCACCGATTACTCGAAGACGCCTGAACCGATTTGAAAAATTCTTTTTTTGTTTGAAAGGGTATACTTCCAAGTTGGTCCCATAGCCACCAAATTGGGATCTGATGATGGAATCTTGGCGAAATCGAGGGAACTCTTCAAATTTTATCTGAAAACGTGTTGCGATTTTGGTATTTTCTACAACAAGTGAAGCATTTGCGTTTGATAAGAACCATTCTACCATCAGATCTGATGATGAAGCCAAGAGTCACGGAACTCCATAATGAGACAATGTACCATAGTCGTGTTTGGGCTTGTTGTAATTGTAACGGTATGCACTTTCCATGTATCAAGCACCTGTGAACCACTAAAAAGTGAAAAATAAAAACTTTTTTGCAAAAAATAAAAACGACTTCAAAAAAAACAAAAAAGTGAAAAATAACTTTAGCTTCTGAAGTCGGTGACAAAATAACTAAAGCAATCAAACAAAGGTCACCGACTTCAGAAGCTAAAGTTATTTTTCACTTTTTTGTTTTTTTTGAAGTCGGTTTTATTTTTTGCAAAAAAGTTTTTATTCGTATTTGTGTTTCACTTCTTTCACGAGGCGAACGTTCTATTTCCGAACCATCCTATAACGAACATTCGTTCGCAAGTACAACATTCTGGACCGGACGGAGAAAAGAGGAGATATGTCGTAAACCACAAGCAGAATTTGTTATTTACATCTCTCATAGCCGTTTAGCGTTTGCTTCAGTAAAAACAGTTGAACAGAGAAGCGAGGAGATGACATATAATTATGTAAGCCAACGGGGACTTGAGGGGCGCGCGGTGAGGAGTGAGCGGGGTGCTATGGCCCATGAGCTGTGTGCGGTGAGCACTGTGCCGCTTGGCACATCTTCTCTCCTCTCTGCTTAGCTCATCTCCGCACAGCTTCGGCGGATATGTCCACTTTGCAAATCTCTACTCGTTTTCACTTTGGAGGAGTCTGGGCTTTAGGATTTCTTTTTTACCTACATTTTGGTTTTCGTATGCACCAAGCACTACATCACATTCCGAAGGATTTTGAAGGACTTTCCGTTCTATTCGTTACTTTGCTTCGAAAAAATCGTCTGCACAACAACGTAAATAGCAATGGCTTTTGTTGCGTTGCGTATTGAGCAACTATCGTGCTGTTCGCTTCACAAATAAATGTTGATTAGAACCTCGAACAGAGAATGCTCACAAACAAATTAGCAATGAAAATACTAGCAGTGAGTAAATAAATATACTCCTATGGAAAAGTCACAATTTCTGTTGTATGTATTTTGTTTACTTACCTCTAACATCTTCAGGGAAAATAAACCTGGGGTCGGCGAGCACCTGAAATGAAACAAACAGTTTACAGTTTAGTTAAAGTTTCATTTTTATTTCATCTACAGTTTGGGTAAACCTAATTGACACTAGGACTTTTGTCCTAGTGTAAATTAGGTTTACCTGTGTCCTACCACATAAAAGTACCTAATCATGTGACCTATGGAATGAGCGCGGAACGGGTTTTGTCGACGAAGAATCGATAGAATGACAGATGAACAAAAGAAATCTGCTATTTTGTCGATACTTTCTTCGAAGGAATTCTTCGGTGGTCATTCTACGCCGCGCCAGCAGGTAGATACTAAGCTATGTTCCTTCTTTATTTATTACGATAGAATATTCTGACTGACATTAATTCCAACTGGGGCTAAATATTTATTTTACTTAACTTAAAAATTAAAGGGTATTTACCGTCCCAGAAACAGCCAGCAAAAACACAGCACCCCACATCATTTTTCAGTCACCAAAGTGATTAAAAACATCAAAATCAACATCTTATATAACATGTTCGCCAGATGCGATACGGTAAATCAAATAATTAGCTGATAATTTATTGTACTATCTGTTTACTTGATATAAATTCAGGTTTTACCAAATTCCGCGGTTTACGTGTTTTCGAATTCCAGTCCAAAATAATAAAAAGACTCGTCAAAATATTCACGCAGATTTTTGAGCCGTTTGGAGTTGAAACTCTAGGACCATGTGCTACGAGTGCTCACAGTCTTTTCAAGGACATTTCATGCTTATAGCCCCCCGGCCAAAAGCTTAGCGTTGCCTTACAACGTGGCAAACTTACGCCGCCAGTCTCATTGATACATTCCAGTTGACAGCGTTGTTGAGCAGCTTTTTGACGCTATTTATAAGTGTATTGTTAAGCTACTATGTTAGGTTCTATTTATATTTTGAATGTTTTTAAAAACACTACTGCCATGTAGATTAATACTGCAGTTTTTTAGTTTTACCAAACTCGCACTTCTTGGGTAAATCAGACGATGAAAAGAGGTCTCTCGCAGCCATCGTGCATCCAGGTTCTGTCACAGCACTCCTTCCGAGGCAACAGAGGCTATTTTCGAAAATCTAACGATCAATAAATACCTTTCTATCCTTCTCTTCAAAATTAAAGGAAAGGAAATAATAATTTATTCAATAAAAAAAGTTTGCAATGTTACATATATAGGCTAGTCTTATACATTTACAAAAGAATTTACCATCTGTAACCAAACTGGGCAAAAGCCTGTATTTCGGTTATCAGCGCCAATCCCCTCAAATATTAATAATTGAGGTTGATTGCTTCATAATTTTTGGTAAAAATCTTGTATTGCAATAATATCGCCTATTTTCTTGGTGTTTGCGCGAACTGGCGCGAACGGGTACTAGTGGGAAGTAAGATTCCTCACGATAAATCGTAATTAAAATCAAAGATGGCGGCAACTAAACTTTGGTTTTTCATCATCATGGATGGCATTTCTATGGTAATTGAGGGCGCTTTAAATGAATATAGGGTCAAAATCAAAGATGGCAGATACGAAACAGCAAATGTTTCGTCATGGGTATTCTTTCTGTGTTAATCGAGGGCGGACGGGTGTTATTATACCAGCTATAAAAGGTTTCGTTCATGCCACTTTACTTCCCAGTCTGTCTTATAACAGATCTATATCAAACAAGTAGGCACTGTTTATTTGGATAAGTAGCATGTTAATCCAGCTTAATTAATTAGTGTTCTATCTGACTATTCTATATCTAATGATAAGACGATAAAGTCTTCGAAAATAAATGATTGTAATGACGTCAGGTGGCCTTTCCTCATGATAACATTATAATCCTTGAATGGAAGTTTTGTTACGGCTCGAAATAATTATTCGTGTCATCGAGACAGTACTAGTTTTACATTCCTTTCTGTAATTCGTTCTACTCCACTTATACAGGGTGTAAACCACCTCATCACGAAGCCATCAACCAAGCATTCTCTACATCAAACTAAGTATCTTTACGCAAAAAAAATTGCTGGGTAACAACTTTTTTGTTTTGGGAAGAAAAATCGTATTTTGTGATTAAATAGTACGGGCGTCGTAAAGGTATTTAAAGTAAAAATCTTGCATTCAAAACTGGTACTTATTTAAAAAAAAACTTGTCGAAAAGTTGGAAGTTTGACCACCAATATCTCCGTAACTAGACCCATTCCCATTAAAAAAAATATCGCAATGAGGGGAAGAACAAGTGCGAAGAACTTTTCAGCTTCGTTAAGAGGTGTTTTACACCCTTTTATTTTGGGACATTGAGCCCACAGAAAAAAAGCGGCCAAATGCAAGTGGGACTAGCCCATGAAGGGTTCCGTAACAGCAAGTAACATATTATAAAAGTTCTTGCAGTTCGTTGTAAATGAAAGTTAAATTCCGGTTTACGATTTATGACGTATTAAAAAAAAACTATTTACTAGATCTCGGTCAAATCAATTTTCGTTGGTAGTTTACATGGTAATGTACATCATATATTATTTTTAGTTTTATCATTCTCTTATTTTAGAAGTTACAGGGGGGGGGACATTAATAAACTCCGTAAACGTTTCAAAAATTCGTTAAAACACCAGCATTTCTGAGCTTCGAGCTCAACCCTTTGAAAACACAAGTGTGACATATTATGGGGGCCAGTATTTTATTCTCCTATTACAATCTTTGCCAAAGTAAGAGTCTCTGTAAAAGAAAAATAACCCCACTTTTTTAAACGTTCAACATTATTTAATAAGTAATTCTTCTTAAAGAACATCACATGAGAAATTCAGTCAGTTTCGTATCTAACAGATATTGATTCGCCTTATTTGAGGGTTGGTTTTGTTGTGACAGTGACAGTTGACACTGGGATGACAGCCCGCCTAAAAGTTAGTTGCGACTTGGCTTCGCTCGGATTATTATTCATTGTACTTGGATTCATAATAAAGAGGTTATAATAAAGTCTGAGTCTTCTCCTTCAAGAACCCTGAACTGAAGACTAACAGAACATGGTGGCAGCGGTGTGTCATTAAACATTTAAATATGGGAGAAGAACAGAAATTTCTGCCATTGCAGAATGTGAGGGCGCCGGAGGCCTTCGATTTTAATAATCCGGCATCATGGAAGATTTGGAAAACAAGGTTCCAGCGATATTTAAAGATAAGTGGCAGCGAGAACCGTGAAGATGCCGAAAAAATTGATATGTTGCTGTACAGCATGGGAGGGAAGGTGGAAGAAGTTATGAAAATTTTGAACATAGACGAAACAAAATATGAGGTGGTATTGGAGGCTTTAGATGGTCATTTCAATCCTAAGAAAAATGTTGTTTACGAGAGATTTAAATTTAATAGGCTGGAACAAAGGGAAGGTATGTCAGTGAGTGATTTTTTAGGAGCCTTGACCACACAGGCGGAGACATGTGAATTTGGAAGCTTAAGTGAAGAGCTTATAAGAGATCGCCTCGTAGTTGGGCTAAGGGACAAGAAGGTCAGTGAAAGGATGCTGTTAAAAGCAAAATTGACATTAGAAGAAGCAGTCAACATGGCTCAGCAGGCTGAAATTCAGGTGCAAGAGACCAAGGTTATGTGGAGTAGGGAAGAAGAAGTGACAGTAAATAGAATGGGCAAGATGCAGCAGGGAAAGGTAGGAAATAGAAAATGTTGGTGGTGTGGAAAATGGGAAACACATAATAAAGAGAAATGTCCAGCTTCAAAAGAAATTTGTCATAAATGCAAGCGGAGGGGACATTTTGCTAGATGCTGCAGAGAGCGCAAGATCAATTGCATGGACATGGAAAAGGATGACTTTGAGTTGGAGGTGGATGTTGAAGCAGAAAATTTGAAGAAAAAGGTAAAATTTTTAGTAGATACAGGAGCAGATATTGTCGCTATACCTGAGAAAATTTTAAAGAATACTAATAACGTTCTTGCTTGTTCTGAGATTATCAGAGGACCTGATGGTATTCCATTAGATGTAGTAGGCTTTATTTGGATACAATTATTTCATAAAAGTAGTGTATACAGAGGGAAAGCATTTGTAATCAAAAATTTACAGGTACCTATTTTAGGGAAACCAGCAATCATAAAAATGAATATATTAAGATTGTGTACCACATATGTTAGTGAAGGTCAAATAAATATAGAAAAAGAGTTTCCCAATATATTTAACAGTTTAGGTGTGTTTAAGGATACTTTCACAATTAAATTGATCTCCAACCCAGTTCCATATGTCCAGTCCTCACCTAGAGTAGTTCCATTACCTCTGCTGGATAAAGTCAAGGAGGAGTTAAAAAGATTAGAAAGTTTAGGTGTTATTGTACCCGTAGAAGAGCCAACTATGTTTGTATCTCCTATTGTAGTTGTACCAAAAGGTCAAAATGGTGTTAGAATTTGTGGAGATTATACACAGGTTAATAAGAATATTGTCCGTCCTATTTTTCCAATTCATAAAGTAGAAAATACATTAGGTAGACTGAAAGGAGCAAGGATATTTTCGAAAATTGATGCTACATCTGGATTTTTCCAAATTCGTTTATGTGAGAAGTCTCGGAAATTGACAACAATACTTACACCATTTGGTAGGTACATGTATAATAGATTACCTATGGGGTTAAACTGTGCACCTGAATACTTTTCTATGAAATTTTCCAATATTTTCAGTGATTTAGAAGGGGTAGTAATACATGTTGATGACATATTGTTATACACTAAGGACAGAGTCAGTCATATTAAATTATTAAGGGAAGTTTGTAGTAGATTGACTAAAGAAGGTTTAACAATAAACAAAGACAAATGTGAATTTTTGGTCGAAGAAGTTACATATTTAGGGCATGTTATTAACAGTAAAGGCATATCATTGGATCCTAAGAGAATAGAGAGCATTGTAGAATTCAGAGTACCGTGTAACAAAAAAGAGTTGATGCAATTTTTAGGGTTAGTAAATTATGTAGGTCGTTTCATTCCCGATAAATCATCTTTATTGGAACCTTTGTATGGATTATTAAAACAGGATGTTGCCTTTATTTGGGATAAGTGTCAACAACAATCGTTTGAAAAAGTAAAATACCTTATATCAAGAGCTCCTACATTATGTCATTACAATCCTAGAGAGAAAATCATAATTTCCGCTGATAGTAGTTCTTATGGCCTAGGTGCAGTACTGTTACAAGAAGATAAAATGGGGAATAGACGGCCAGTATCATATGCTAGCAGGACATTAAATTCAACAGAAAAAAATTATGCACAAATAGAGAAGGAGTGTTTAGCTTTGGCTTGGGCTGTTAATAGATTTCGAGATTTTATAGTAGGGATAGAGATTTTATTAGAGACAGATCACAAACCACTATTGCAAATTTTACAAACTAAACCTATAGATGATCTAACACCTAGGTTACTGAGATTTAGACTGCAGTTGATGAGATATATATATAAAGTTAATTATGTTCCAGGAAAGAAATTAGTAGTAGCTGATGCACTGTCCAGGGCTCCAGTAAATGTTACAGAGGTAGAGGCTGAGCAACTCGAGCACCACATTGATTCTATTTCAAGTATGTGTATAATTGATAATAAATTGAACAATATTAAGATAGAGCAGAGTAAATGTCAAATATGTAAGATAATAAAAGAATACACTGTGAGTGGTTGGCCTAATAAAAATAAAATACCTGTAGAATTATTAAATTATTATCAGTATAGATATAATTTTTCTGTGCAGGGAGATTTTTTGTTACTTAACAATAGATTGGTAATTCCAATTTCACTTCAAAAAAATATTTTAGAGGATATTCATACAGGTCATTTAGGCATTACTAAATGCAGAGAGAGAGCCAAACAATCAGTGTGGTGGCTAGGGTTGTCATCTCAAATTAAAGTACTCATAGAGAACTGTCCACAGTGCATTCAGGAAAAAACTAACAGTAAAGAACCATTGATTGTAGAAGAAATTCCAAATAGAGCATGGCAGAAGATAGGCATAGATCTATTTAAAAACAATAATAAGTGGTATATGGTAATAATTGATTATTTCTCTAGATATTTGGAATTATTTGTATTGAAAGATTTAACAGAAAATAGTATAATTATGCATTGTAAAGAAACCTTTTCCCGGTTTGGAATTCCAGAAGTAGTCAGGACTGACAATGGAACACAATTTAAGGGTAAATTCAAACAATTTTCTCAGTTTTATAATTTTAATCACATAACCAGCAGTCCTTATTTTGCTCAGAGTAATGGTTGTGCAGAAGCAGGAGTCAAAATTGCAAAAAACCTATTAAATAAAAATGCAGATGTATATTTAGCATTGTTAGTATATAGGAACACTCCAAATGAAAGTGGTTATAGTCCTAGTGAATTAATGTTTAACAAAAAAATTAGAGAGATATTGCCAATGTATCCTAGTAAATTAAATGCTAATGTGGAAATAGATACTAAAATATTTAGAGAGAAAAGAAATTGTAATAGAGAAAAAATGGCTGAGAATTATAACAGAAGACATAAAGTTTGTAAATTAGATGATTTAAAGGTGGGAGATCAAGTTTGGGTTATTGATTTAAGAAAGTATGGAATTATAGTGCGAAAGGCGAAGGAGCCAAGATCTTATTTTGTTGCAATAGAAGGAGTTCAGTACAGGAGAAATAGATGGCACTTGGCTCCAGCACCTTTCAAAGAGAAAAGGGAAGATAGTAGACAGTTAAGTTATGATGATTTAAATGATAAAGTGCAGGAATTTCATAATGATTGTGTTTCGGGAGTTGAAGTGGAAAGAAATCAACAAGAAATAAATAAGGAAAATAGTATAAAAGAAACAGAGTCCGAAAGTAACGATAATAATTTACAAAGTAATGATAATAATTTGGAAAGTGATGATTATGAAATCCCTGAAATACAATCACATGTAGAGATGAATAATTTGCCTAAAAGAATAAGAACTAAGCCGAAGTGGTTAGAAGATTATGTTTGTAATAATTTAAGTTTGTAACATGTTTAATTTTATTTTTTATAAACTTGACGGTGGGGATGTTGTGACAGTGACAGTTGACACTGGGATGACAGCCCGCCTAAAAGTTAGTTGCGACTTGGCTTCGCTCGGATTATTATTCATTGTACTTGGATTCATAATAAAGAGGTTATAATAAAGTCTGAGTCTTCTCCTTCAAGAACCCTGAACTGAAGACTAACAGAACAGGTTTATTCTGAAGAATCGGATCATGCAGACTGGTTGGATGGAGCAGATTCTCTAGATGCGTCAGCTTCAGCTGCATCTCCCTCAGGTTCGTTTGTTGTCGCTTCAGTGTCTAGCTCTGCAGGAGCATCAGAAGAAGAAGGTGTCTCAAGATCAAAGTCCCAGTCAAAGTTGATGCCAGTCACCTCATAGAACCAGTCGTGGTAGTGGCCGGGGCGGACGAATCCTGAAATAAAAATCAAAGATCGACTTAATTTATTGTCATAATAGTAGAAACCTATGGACATTTAGATAAAAATACGAAAAAATATCTATCATAAAAAAAATCATCCTCATATTTAGGGCCTGCATAAGAATGGAGTTCCATATTATTATTTTTTTTTGCTTCAGTGAATTTAGTCAGGCACATACAATAATGAGTTGTACCATTATCAAATCTACTTGAAACCGACATTATTTTAAAATAATTGGTAACTCATGTATGAAAAATATTTTTTTACTCAGGGTGCTTAAACTTTGTTTATAAAATAATTTATGCAAAGTTCGTATTTTTTTTTTATTGCAATAAGTTCTACTGTAACCCATGTCAAAGTTATCCATTCTTTACCGGGCAGCGCGGCGCAACAACGTCTTCTGAATTCTCACATTGGAATGTGTATCTTTTCGCGTAGTACATAAAGTTCCATTTTGAGTCGCTCTATTAAAATGTGCGATACTGAAAGAGGCCAGTACTTTTTTTCCAGTGAGACTGGCCTCTTCAGTACAGTCGCGCGCACCGCGTCTCGGTGTGAACTGACACTTTTAAAAATCATTGTCTTCTACATTCACATCCAAGTTCTTCATTTTAATCTCAATCCTGAAGGATTCGCTTTAATGACTCGATGTAAACACCAACGGTATTCCTGACGGTTACCCAGTTGCAAATCGAGAGATTCTTAGGTTCAAAACCCTATTTCTAAAAATACACTTACCAGCGGGTTGGCCAGCATAGCAACCAGCGCCGTGAGTGAAGGAGGTCACTCCAACCTGGGTGAGGATGCCGTCTTCATCGATGATGGTCAAGGGACCACCGCTGTCACCCTGTAACATATTATGTCAGCTGTTAAAATTCGTCGCTGGGTGAGGCAGATGTCTCGCTTCCTCTGCCCATGACTTCCGAAGAAACTGTACGGCATTCCGCAATAGGCTCTCCATCAGTGAAGAGGTTTTTGAAATCGAATGAGTATTTTCGATGATTACCTCCAACACCCAAAACTATATCCATAGAAGTCTCGATCTATAAAGATGAGTAGCCTGTTTATCTAATCGAGTACTTCACGTCAGTAAAACTCGATGATCCCTAAGCAGAGGTATACCTAATAAACCCCACATTTCGCCAGTCATCTTCAAGACAAGTCCCATGTATTTGGGGTTAAACCTTTTGCCATCAACCGAGCACAGGTCTAGACTCCGTGACTGTTACTGAGAAATTCCTGATGGGAAAACCCAATAAGTGTTTGCCCGATCCGGAAATCTAACTCAAGATCTCTTGTTCTGCAATCGCGGTTGTGACCACGAGGCAGTAAATAAGTTGGAATATTAACGAATATTATTTATTTTCTTAATAAAACTTTATGCAGAAGTTAAAACCCGAACAAAGGCGCATTTTTTATCAGTCTACCTAAAGATTCTATATTGTGTTGCTCCTAGAGTCCTAGCTGCTAGACAAATACAGTTCTTTTTTTATAATTATCGTCCGCCACATGCGTTGTGCGCGAATTTAAATACAAGATAGAAGAAGATAAGATACACACTTATGAGGGCCATCACCTTTTTTCTTGTATTTGAATGTTTGAAGAGTTTTACACTCAAATACAAGGAAAATTGTGATATTTATTTAGAACACTCCCAAGAGTTAGAGTTTAGATGTGTGATAATGGTTTAAAAAAAGCCACAGAATTAAAAAAAGTCCGAGAATGCTTGATTATTTCTCTCGAGAGTGTTCTAAATAAATATCACATTTTTTCTTGTATAGGAGTGACTTTAAAAACACACAAATGCAAGAAAAATGGTGATAACAAATATCAGTTTACTATATGTTCTAACCTGGCATGTAGATTGTGTGGGGTTGTTATATCCTCTGGTGCAGATAGTTGAGGGAGCGATGATAGAGCTCCAGAAGAAGGCCCTCCGACATTCTTCGTTGGAAATGAGCCTCAGGTACACCCAGTTCAAGTTGTCAGGAGACTGGCCTAGGAAAGACAGACGGTGATAATTTTACAGTATTTTTTATTTTGTTTCTTCTACGTCCTAATTTCTACTTTAGGATTCACCCTGTGCTGTCCAGCTCGAGCAGACTGCTGCTTTGTTCGAGTTATAGTTGTAAAATGGGATCCCTTCTTTTCGCATTATGTTCTTTTGGTTCACTAATGTTTTACCAAAAGTCCATAAACAAATTTTCATTTCACAACCAACGTTTCGTATACTATTTATTTCGCAAACAATTTATTCCGCAAATGTTTTATTTTATTGGTATTAAGACTGCGTGTGTGGGCTGGTATTAAGTTGTTTGTGGTAGTAAGTTAAGGAAATGCATCGTTTTTTCATTACATGCAAACAAGCACACTCCATGCATGCAGCAAGCAAGCAGCAAAGAAGCAGCATGCAGCAAGCAGCAAGCATGCAGCAAGCACGAAGCAAGCATGCAGCAAGCATGCAGCATCCATGCAACAAGCATGCAACGAGCAAGCAGCAAACATGCGGGATGCAAGCATGCAACATGCAACGTGCAGCAGACATGATTTCTGTCACGGCTCCGGCGCTGCGGGACTCCGGCGGTCACACGCGAGCTTATCGTCGCAGAGAGTTTTAACGTTCACCACCGCAACTTCGGCTGGAGTCGGTTCTGCAGCCATTCTGTCACAAAATATATGAATTTGGTTTCCTATAGAAACCAAATACATATATTTTCTTATTTTTTTTGGAATAGCAACATAAATATGTGTAATGTCTTTATTTCAAACGTTTTTTTATGAGATAAAACTAAAAAATAATGAATTGTTTGTCAAATAATACGTTATTAAATAAAAGTTTGTTGGATAATTATTTTGCGAAGAGAATTATTTGTTAAACTTGTTGTTGTTTAATGATGAAATGACATTTAATGTGTTTGCTAATCGTTGCTTGTCAAGTATAAGTTTGTGAATGAATGTTTGGAGAACTGACTGGTCACCTGTTCTTTTTCCTTATATACTTTGGCATACTTAATGTTTTTTAAGAGAGGATGAACAAAAGGCGATTTTTCTTGAACTTTCTCGTATTCTGTGAGAGAATGCACGAAAGATGACTTTTTCTTATTGTTTTATACAAAGAAATTATATTCCTGAATGTAAATCAGTATTTGTTTTTTTCTATGCAATAGCTTGGATTGTTTTGTTGTTATACGTATTGTAAATGTTTTCACAAATTAGGTAATTAATTAGCTTCTATCAAATGTTTTGTTAACTTACTTCTAGATTTTAAAAGGCATACCTTGAGTCCATGTGTTTCACCAGCCACTGGCGATGGCTTGCACACCATCGTAGTTCTTGTTCTTTGCAAAAGAACCCTGAATCCTGATTGGCTGAATGAGTTCTACAAAAAAATAATATAACCTTTATCAAGCCGATCGTGGTACATACAATTATAAATGTAAGGTCACAAGGCCTTACTTTTACCTTTGAAGGTTAGCTCATAAACTGAACAAATAGCGAAATTGTTCTATAGACATATTAAACCGCGCTGAATGTCCTTAGCATATGCGGCATATAGGCAGGGTGGATCATGCTACAATGCGACATAATGAGACATTAAACAATTCGAGCTTTCTTGAACGATTATAATAATCTGGAACAATTAAGTAGTTCGCATGCAAATCCGACGTTCGGCATACTTAACCATAAATATTTGTAGGTACAGCGTCGACATGATTCTGTGAGAAGACGGCATGGGCTAATGCTGCAATAAATATTATATAATAAATAAATAAAGAATTACCATTAAATGTGATGGACCTGCCGAACTCAATCAGACCGATGTCATTTTGCTGGACCACCGCCGGGAGAGCTTCGTTGTACAGCGGATAGTTGAAGTACTTGGTTGTCTCGAAGATCAGGGCTGGCTGTGTCTGTTTGGTGGCACCAATGCGGAGTACGATTGTCACACCACTGTAGGACAATAATTATGTTAAGTATGTATTGGTATCAGTATCTTAAGAGAAAAAACGAGGTATTCCCATAATAGAGCGCACCTATTTCTAAGCGCAACCATCTAAGCGCAATAACTAAATCATCCCTCAGAGCGCAACCATACATGATAAAAAAATAGAGAGGGGGCAGGGCATCAAAAAGTACCCAAACCTGCATTGCCTCGTGGGCTGGCAATGCTTATTCTTTGGAATTTGAAATTTGAATTTGGAATTCGAAATTGAAACATTGTATGCAATATCCTAGCCTAGCCTAGCCTTCGTCATCATCAGTGGATAGAACGTGGAATTACGAGAAAGAATTGCATTAGTACCGTTGTCGCTTCTTTCTGTCTCGTTTTATTAATATGTAAAAGAAAAATAGCCTGAAGAGTAACCCACGTAGCAGTACAATGGGCAGCAGTAAGAGCCCACTCGGGGGAGAGGACGGTGCCTCCACAGCCGAAGACGCGTCCAGCAGCGGTCACCGTACGGAGACCTATCTGATGTGGGAACTGTCCCACCTCCGCGTCCCACCCTGACACGATGCGAGATCCCGAGACTGTTGGGCAAAAAATGCATATTATAAGGGATGTAAAAAACCTCATAACGAAGCCAAAAGGCACTTGTTCTCCCCGTCATTGCGATCATGTTTTTGTTCTACACCATACCTAATAAATATTTAAGGCAAAAAAACACGTTTGTTGAATGGGGCTCCCATTCAACAAACGTGTTTTTTTGCCATTCTGTCTATTGTTGTATAGAAAATGGTACGGAACCCATCGTGGTCTTTGTTTGTTCACCGGGGTAAACTTTCGAAAGGTGACAGGTCTTTTTACGGTCGATTCTGTAAAATTCAAATAACTAGCATCTCACATCGCTATCACTCTCACTTCGCATAAGGTTCGTTTTATTTGATACTTCTTATGTCATCCCATACTTTATTTGTCAAAATCTCCCTGTCGATTTATTTCAACTCGCTGACACGCTCGCAAGGGTGTAAATCCGAATTATCAACAGAGTTTTTAGAATGCCAATCAAGAAAGTCACATCGGTTTCAGATTCGAAGTTTAGAATGCGGTCTTACAGAATCAGACCCCAGGTGGTCAACATCCACATGGAAGGAAGCACTGTTTCCTCTTAAAATAATTTAGCTCCTAAGCAGTTATCTTATTCACTTACTTCTCGCTGCATCTTCTGGGAAGATAGCAGTAGGGTCGGCGGACGTCTGAAAAAAAAAATAAGTTAGTTAAAAAAAATTAAAAAAAAAAAACTGTTCAACGGATTTGGATTTAATATGGAACACCGATGGTTGATAACCCATAATAGTTTTACAATCGTTATTAAAAGATTAGATGCACATTTGTTTTTACTTATTACAACCAATATTTAATCAATTTGGTTTAAAAAATATTTTATAATAATAATGATACCAGTGGGCTACAATTTTTATATTTTTTAATGTTTGTCAAATTGTTTTTTGTAAGGAATATTTAAAAATTTAATTGATTTTGTTAAGAAAAAATAAATATAGCAGCCTATTACTGTCCCACTACTGGGCAAAGGCTTTTTCTCATACAGAGAAGGCACGAGCATTGATCACCACGCTTGCTCAAGACAAGTTCCAGTTTCCTCACGATGTTTTCCTTCACCGATGTCTGTGATGTGATAATAGTACAAGTACAAGTGTGTAATGTTGGTGATTACCGCTGAGGCGCCATTGAGACCCGAGCCGTTAGGCGAGGGTCTTAAGAAAGCCGAGGACGGTAATCATCAACACACACGTGTATCATACGACGTTTTTCAACACACTTGAGAATAAAATAATACTAAAATAGATATTTGTCCTTGGAGTTTTCAGGTAGTAAACATTCCATAACGTTAAGGGCTGCACATCTTATATCGGGCGGTGTACAAAATAAATCATTTTCTTCATAACTAGTACTTGTAGACATTTGAATTAATAAATAACTATAATTTCAACAGTGAAAACGAGTTTTGAATTTTTTTTCGTAATGGCGGGAATAATTAATCAGTTTTCCTATGCGCGCGCATCTAACAATGGCGATCGGCCATAGACTAAAAGAATGAGGTTTCTTTTTTTGGGTTTTTCGCGGATAGCGTTTTAGTCACGTACGAAATGGGGAATTCAAAGTTTTATTTAATACAGAGAAAACAAAAGTTACATTTGAGTGAAAGTTGTATTTATTAAAAACTTATAAGTTGAAATTATCTATGTAGATACGAAGTTGCGTGAAATGAGCAAGCAATTGGTACATTCATTTATTTGTATTATTGAACACGATCTTTTTTGTATCGAAACTTTTTTAAGAACAAAGCAATTCAACCAATCAAATAAAAAAAAACCCTATAACTCACTTGTGAATAATAGCAATGAAAAAGGAAGAAGCGCGGGAACCTTGATACGAACAAGGCGCCAAATCTTATTTAATTTAAAATTAATTTGTTTTGTGTTAATAGAGTACCTTAAAATAAGTTGTAATTATAAATTAATAGTTGTACCTATATGTAAATAGTGTAATAAACAATGGGGGGAACTGGTAAGAAAAGAAAAAAAGCGGAGCCCCCTGATGGTCGAGCAGTACGGGACACCACTGAGACTTCTTCCGACTCCGACGATTCTGCAGACAACAGCAGGAAGTACCAAATATTTAAAGTCCCTGGATACTCAAGGAAGTATCCAGAAAACAGCAAGAAAAGCGAATACATAGTATTTTTATCTCATCAGACTGAACGCCAATTTTCTGACAAAGACAGACTGGCTATTTCGCATGCTATACGCAAATATTGCGTCACTGGCATATTGCATCTAAAATCTATAAATAAGTACAAAATAGGTATAACATTTGACCTATCCAACAATGCAAATGTATTTCTACAGAATAAAAAACTTTTAGATGAAATGGGCTTAAAAGCAACAATACCTGCTGTCGATACGGAGGTGACGGGGGTTCTTACTTCAGTCCCCACGGATCTCTCTAATGAGAGAATATCTGCTTTAATTGGAAGTTCCAGAAATGTCATACAGGTGAGGCGTTTTATGCGCCGCGTACAAACTGAGGGTGGCGCGGTCACGTATGACCCCACTCAAACTGTTGCAGTTACTTTCGCCTCTACTGAGTTGCCGCAATACGTGTACCTTGACTCCTGGAGGCACGAGGTAAACTGTTACGTTCCTCCTGTCAAGCAGTGTTTGCAATGTATGAAGTTTGGACATATTGCAAAATATTGTAAGAATGAAGTTGTATGCTCCATATGTACAGACAAGCATAGTTTTAAAATGTGTAAAGAAGATCCTAAAAACGCTAAATGCGTCAATTGTGGTGGTAACCATGTTTCCATCTCAAACACTTGTCCACAGAAGAAAATTAAAATAGAAGAAAATAAAGTCAAGTCCAGAGCCGCTAAATATTCCGATTTATTTAATGAACATTCTTTTCCTAAATTAACACAGAAGAACATTGAAACACAGATAATTAATTTGACTAAATCAGATTTTTTTATGAATACTTTAACAAATGCTATAACTAAAATTATATTAAATCAAAAAGATAACCCCATTAATTCAATCTCCATAAAAGAAATTCTGCAACAAACTTTCCGTACCAGTACTTCCACATCTAATAATGGATCTTAATATAATGCAGTGGAACGCACAAAGTATTATAAGTAACAAACTTTTATTAACCCAATTTCTTTATGAGCAAAACGTATGTTTTGCTCATAAAGATGATATGTTGCAATTATATCAGAAACTTGGTTAACACCCATAAAACATTTTAACATTAGAGGATACAAAATAGAAAGACATGATATTGGAAATAAACACAATGGTGTAGCTATTTTAATTCGCAATAATATAAATTACAGAAAAATAAATACATATTCTGATAATTCTTTACAAAATATTTGTGTAAGAATTACTGTAAATAATACAGAAATAAGTATTGTAAGTTTCTACTGTCCAACAAACTGCACTCCATCTTTTGACAAACATAAATTTGAATCTTTAATAAAATCTGTGCCTGAACCAATGATATTTGCTGGTGATTTCAATGCCCATCACACATCATGGGGATGTAATTCTACTAACCCAAGAGGTAGGGATATTTTAGAGGTTGTTGATGATAATAATTTAGTGTTAATGAATAATGGTGAAGTCACAACAGTCGGTTCTTTAACGTGGCGTCCAAATGCCTTAGATTTGTCCATAGTTTCCGCATCATTGGCTCTTTCTTGTGATTGGTCTGTTCATTGTGATCCTCTTGGCAGCTACCACCTTCCTGTAATTATGAAAGTTTTTATCAATATTAGTTATATAGAAAATGCTAATAATAGTGCAAGTTTTACATAAAAATAAAACTTGTATTATTTAGCAGAGACGATGCACAGCATCGGTGAGAGGGCGCTGTATACTTCCCGTTAGTTTTCAGCCAATCACAGCTCTCGAAGTCACGTGGTTCCGGTAGTCACGTGGTCCCAGGTGGCGTGTTCGCTAGTGGCGGACTTTTACCTCATAGAAGTCTCTCACCAGGAGACCTTAAATGGATGCTGTGCATCGTCTCTGCTAAATAATACAAGTTTTATTTTTATGTAAAACTTGCACTATTATTCGGCATGTGACGATGCACAGCATCGGTGAGAGACGTGTTTATAACTCCTGGTGACCACAACGACGCTATGTGAGAATATGATAATATTTACTGAAAAATAAATCCACAACATAGCAACATCTAGATCATCATCATACTATACAGATCAGTGGTACTTCCAGTTCGGAAAATGTAATAATCTAGAAAACAAGAATCAATCAGCTAAACCACGATATAGAGGCCATCGATTTTATCTTACATTGGTTCAAAATTATTCGAAACATTACTCGGACTTGGTTATAGCTATTGACCTCTGTTTACAATAATATTTGGCAAAAGAATTCGGTCAGTCAGTACCAATTACCACGATTTCTCCAACTGGAACATTTTCGTACCAATTTAAGGAAACTACGACTGAACGCATACTTACAAGATATGCAGATGTTCCTGCATCTTTTAGTAAGGTTTTAGTCCAATTACCTATCAATGTTCGTGATGCAGTTTGCGTGGAACCTCGAATTGTCACAAAAAAAAAAGAAAAATCGCGTGTGCGTCCTGGTATTCCTGATTCCAAAATTTTCCCAAACCAAATAACTGGGCATATATTTTCGTTAGCGTGATCAAACACAGGATACAGAATGGTATGATCACCCTGAACAATATAGTGACTTGACGAGACCCTGAGTAGCATTAGGTCATGAACTCGTTTTCTCGACGCTTTCAAAAACAGAAAAGCCCATCGTCTTGACGCTTTGAATAAAGTGACGTTATTTGGTGGATTCGTCTGCAAACAAGCAATCAGTTCACTAGGATCCCAAAAAAGGAGACTTCTCTGCTCTAGGAGACTGCAAGGAGATAGTTTTGAGAATGTGTTGTACTAAGAAGTCGGAATTCAAATTTTCGATACAGGTCGGTCGTCTAAAGATCACAATTACAGATTTAGTAAACAGTATGGTGGGTTTACGCTAATCAATCTCTCCTCAGTGAATAGGAATGTTAATAATCTCGTCAAACTAATATTACTGGAACAACCGAAGTCATAATTGCTTTATACGCCATTTGATTCACAGAGACCAGGCCAGTATATAAGTGCCCAGAGTGGATTCTCCCCAGCTAGATTGGAGCAGGGACCTTTCAGCTTCTGACCAATTCCTAGTTATTTCGCCTCACCCGCTAACTTCCAAACAGAGCTCTAGGTCTTGAATGCTAGGGACACAGGCCCGTGCTCCGATCCACTCGAACTCCGTCTAGGTTTTGAGCAGAGTGCTCGAGGTCGAAGATCCAGTAACCAATAACCTCTCTTCCACATTGGAGCCACTACGAAAACGCCTTGAGCCGAGTTCAGATGGTAAAGAACTCTAGGGATCGGGAGTCTAGGCGGAAACACCCAAGCCAGATGAAATAGCCACTGACAACTAAAGGCGTTGCGAAATTGAGTCTGAACAATCTTTGGTAACATACTGACTCACAACCCTGGTTTCTCTGGCGGCAAAGAGGAGGTCTATCGGGGAAACCCTTAATTTGCGAAAACACAATTATCCTAGAGCTGGTCTAAGAAGATGCCATTCAACGAAAATCCACAAAAAATAAAAACTCTCTTCGATTCTTCATTGAATCAAGCGAGAGAAAGGTGACGTGGACATGACATTTCGAGTTGACCCCGCCTATAAGAACACCAATAGCCACGAGAGAACACGTAAGCAAGTCATAGAAAACGGACTTAAGTAGACTACGACTCGCGTGCTTTTGGATGGTAGAACTTGGCCCACCCAGTTGGCCAAGGCCGAGAAATTTTTTCGTGCGCAAGATTGGCCGAACGGCAGCCAGTTCATCTGCAGAACAATAAATTAGTTAGAGAAACCACTGTAGGTTTACGTGAAACTATGCTGACTTGCTGAGGATAGGTGGAGCTTCACCGTTCAATCTTCCTTTTGTTAAAAATGGGATATCTGAAGTTAGAGACCAGTCTGAATGGTTTCGGAACTATGTTCTGGGTCAGGTGCTTCAAGTTGAATATGGGCCTCTTGGACCCGTCGCTCTTGTTTGTAAGAAACATTTATCATCTGCCTTGGCTTTTCCCAACCATGTTGGGGTCGGCCTCCAGTACAACTGGATGCAGCCAAATAGCTGTACCTTACATGGAGCGACCGCTTATCTGACCCCCACAACCCGCGCCTGCTTATCTGCCAACCACAACCCGGCTAGTACCTGGTAATCAGATACCCCTTGGCAAGACTGGTTGCAAGACTTTTAGAGATAGGTAAATGACAGCCGGGACCAACGGCTCAACGGGCCTTCCACGGCACGCAGGATACTCGGCATGCAATGGGCGATCACCCATCCACAGGTGCACCTAGGCAAGCCCGGCCCAACGCAAGGATCGACCCGGGCGGATTAATTAGCCACGGGCTCCTCGAGTTTGTTAGAAAGATTGTTGAGAAAAAACTCGGACCGGCATCCCGATGATCCACTTCTAGAACGCCTTGAACAAAAAAATAAATATAAAATAATAATATGTAAATATATAATAATAAAAAATATTATTGCTGGATTGACATCTCTAGCGATTGTGGTTCGTACTGATGGATGAATCAGTCTTGGTTTGGAGGTAAATGACAGACACATTCCCGTGATCATTCCGAGAAGGGCCTACGGAGCCCACAGTGTCTGCCACTGCCTCCGATACGCTCGGAGACAGCCTCCGTAAAAGTGAAGTGGCTGGTGGTTTGGAGGTAAATGGTTGACGCATTCCCGTCCATTTCGGGAAGGGCCTTCGGAGCCCGCAGCGTCTGCCACTGCCTCCGATACGCTCGGAGACAGCCTCCGTAAAAGTGAAGTGGCTGGTGGTTTGGAGGTAAATGGTTGACGCATCCCCGTCCATTTCGGGAAGGGCCTTCGGAGCCCGCAGCGTCTGCCACTGCCTCCGATACGCTCGGATACAGCCTCCGTAAAAGTGAAGTGGCTGGTGGTTTGGAGGTAAATGGTTGACGCATTCCCGTCCATTTCGGGAAGGGCCTTCGGAGCCCACAGCGTCTGCCACTGCCTCCGATACGCTCGGAGACAGCCTCCGTAAAAGTGGCGTGGCTGGTGGTTTGGAGGTAAATGGTTGACGCATTCCCGTAACCATTTCGGGAAGGGCCTTCGGAGCCCGCAGCGTTTGCCATTTGGTCTGCTCGCCACCCTAGGGGTGTTCTTATTTTGGCCTTTGTAGGTGCCGAGCCAAGGACGTAGCCATTTGTATGGACAAATGGCTACGTCCTACGTCCCCCTGTATTCTGAATGTATGCGTGTTATGTAGGCAGTTTAATTTCATCAAATAGGTAATTAGAACTTGGAGGGATCTTATGCAGACCGTCACGAAGGTTCTTATTTGTAAATTCGCTAAGGGTACGCTCCCGGCGATTTTCTATAAATACATAGCTCGTTTTCTGCAAACTAGCTGCATGATTTCCCTACTATTTTTGTGGAATTTTTACGAGGGTAGTTATGATTCCGAAATTTTATCAACAATGCTAGAGGCTCTAAATGACGCACCAAAAGTTGTCCACTCGCTGATACTTTGTAAGCTTTGATTGAGTAACTCGCGTTTTGAAATTAAAGCATTACTCAGGGCTGTTACCTACCATTCTCGCGGAATTCGCCGTAACCTTTACCCTTAACAAACTGTCGAAGTTCATCGTTAATATCAAGCTTGACGAAGCTAGGCGCAGCGTTATGAATCTTCAAGGCGTATGCGTAGCGCACAACCTTCCACAAAGAATCACCGAACTTTTGTAACGCTTCAAGTCGCTTCACGGGGTACGGATTAGAACCTTAGGGTCCTTCAAGGACGTATTAACAATTTAAGAATGCTTAAATTTAATCGCGGAACTCCACTGAACATATTAGGGGCAGCCACCAGATTTAAATTTAAAATCCAACGGTAACGTGGAGCTAGGTCCAGAAACTGGTTCTGGGGACCTGAGCCGCTAGTCAGAGTCGATCTGCCTGCGGACACCCACATTTTGCATTAAAAGGTTCGTTAGCACAGCACTTGGTTCACAAGTTTAGAAATGTCTGATGACTCACCGCATTTCCGTCGCTTTACCTCAGAACCTGAAGGATCAAATTGTGAAGAGCTCGAATTGCTTCTTGGTAGCCGGCGTTTATGGCTCCATGAAGACTACAAGTCGTCACTTGCCTGCACTTCTTGATCCGAAACACAATTACACTATTTATTTGATTTTCACTTATTTAATTATTTATTTATAACACTTAGCACTCCATTCGTAAAATACGCGCTTGGACGTGGTGCTACGGGCACCAGCCCGTAATACGACACAATGCAAACGCTAAGTACTTAAAATTAAACTAAAATAAGATTCAAAGTACTAAAAACTAGCAGCAAACTCTAATTTAGATGTTGCTTGCTCGAGAAGTAACGACGCTATGAGGTAAAAGTCCGCCACTAGCGAACACGCCACCTGGGACCACGTGACTACCGGAACCACGTGACTTCGAGAGCTGTGATTGGCTGAAAACTAACGGGAAGTATACAGCGCCCTCTCACCGATGCTGTGCATCGTCACATGCCGAATAATAACACAAATTTGCCCACCTATCCCAACTTTAAAATGGTAGATTGGAAGATGTATCAACAAAATGTAGATTTACAACTATCTACTTCTCTAGACCAACATGTTTCTCCATTAGAAAGTTATACAGAGTTTTGTCTAATTATGCATTCTGCAATTAATAAGTCGCTTCCTTATCATAATACACCAGCTTCTTCCTCTGGTGATTATTCTAGTCGTAACTCTTATAGGAATTCGATAACCTCTATTCCTGTTCCTTGGTGGAATAAAAAATGTACAGAAGCAGTTCAAAAATCTAAGTTAGCTTATATAAATTTTAAAAACAATCCGTCAGATGAAACATTTATCGAGTTTAAAAGGTTACAAGCCCTCAAAAAACTTACTTTGAAAATAGAAAGATCAGATAGTTGGGTTGAACTTTGCAGCTCTTTCAATCGATGTACGCCTCTGTCCAGAATCTGGAAATATATGCGGAAATTTAATAAAACATATTCTTGCAACAATAATGATGTCAATTGGATTCAGGATTTTCTGGAAAAATTTACCCCAGATTATGTAAATAATAAGTCAAATTTTCCCATTGCCAGTGAGTCACACTCTGAAAATATTTTTTTAGTTAAACGGTTTTCGATACAAGAACTGAAATCTGCTGTTAATTCTAGAAAGGATAGTGCTTTTGGACTGGATGGTATTCCATACATTATGATAAAAAAGCTTAGTGAGAAGGGTTTGCACACTTTTCTCGAAATATTGAATAATTTGTGGTTGAACAATGATATACCTCATTTATGGAAGTCTGATTGTTTGGTACCCATTTTGAAGCCAGATAAGCCTCGGTCTAATCCAGATTCCTATCGACCTATTGCTCTAACATCCTGTGTTGGTAAGATTTTTGAGCAATTAATAAAACAAAGGTTGGAATTTTACATAGAACAAAACAATATTTTACCTGCTAATCAGTTTGGTTTTCGTAGGGGAACATCAGCTCGTGAAAGTATTTGTCAGTTACAGCTTGATATCGAAAATAGTTTAAATAACAAGGATTGCTTAATGTCAGTATTCTTTGATGTTGCTGGAGCCTTTAATAGTGTAAATATTGATGTACTTTGTTCTGAATTACTTGTTATTGGAATTCCAAACAAAATTGTCCACTGGGTCCAAGAATTCTTAACTGAAAGGAAAGTTTATGTTAGATATAATGATAAATTATATGGGCCAAGATTTGCTTCGGTAGGAGTTTGTCAAGGAGGAATCCTGTCTCCATTAATATTCATTTTGTACATACGACGTTTAAATTTGATACTAGGTTCCAAAGTTAAAAATCTTCAATTTGCTGATGATTTAGTTGTATATTTGTCTGGGAAAAATTTAAAAAATATGACACATTGCCTTAATAAGGCATTGGAAGGATTATGCACATATTTTTCTTATTTAAATCTAAATATAAATGCCCTTAAATCTAAATTAGTAGTATTTGGTAAAACTAGCAATTTCAGTCCGTCTGTTTATTATAATGAAGTATCTATACCAATTTTTTATGAAGCTAAGTTTTTAGGTGTAACTGTATATTTTGCTTATACACTGGGGCTAATTAAAGTCCAATTACATAAAAAATGGTTTAATAAAAAAATGATGTCTACAGTAACAAGGTTGGTAGCGGAGTGGCTAAGCCACTACGGGTGGAGAGGGAACCGTTTAGTACGGTTACACCTGCCAAAATATTGCTAGCAACTAGCTGTCGATCGCAGTGATGTTGAGTTTGAAGATGGTGAGGCAATAGGCCGCAACATATTCCCGGCCGTTGAAAGGTTCCTTTCAACCATTCAGTTCTTCAGCGGTAGGCAGCGGACATAGTCGGGTGAACGGTCGACGAACGCAGCCTCGAGGAGTTTTGATTTCGGCGACTCGTGCCACTCCATCTGGTCCAGGGAACAGCCGCAGCACTCGGCCAAGGCGCCAGCTTAATGGAGGTGTACTATCTTCCGCCAACAGAACCATGTCACCCACGTTGAGCTGAGCGTTTCCTTTGCGCCACTTCGTTCGCTGTTGCAGCTCCGATAAGTACTCTTTCTGCCACCTCTGCCAGAAATGCTGTCTTATTGTTTCAAGACGCTTGTATCTGTTGTATTGGTTGCCATCCTTCTCTGCCAGGGCCGGTAAGGGTAACGCAGTTAGCGGCCGACCAATGATGAAGTGCCCTGGGGATAAGGAGAGGAGGTCGTTAGGACTGGATGACAAAGGACACAAGGGACGGCTATTAAGAATCGCCTCCACTTGTGCAAACAACGTTATAATTTCTTCAAATGTCAGGTTACTATTGCCAATAACCCGTTTGATGTGGTATTTAGCCGATTTAACGCCGGCCTCCCAAATGCCGCCGAAGTGAGGAGCGTAAGTAGGTATAAAATTGAACTTAATACCCTGCTGACTTGCAAAATCAGATATTGGTTCTGTATTTTGTTTTAGAAAATCGCCTATCTCCTTCGCGGCAGCGACAAAATTACGACCATTGTCACTAAATATTTCCGATGGTTTTCCTCTACGTGCAATGAACCTTCTAAGTGTCATCACAAATGCATCTTTAGTTAAATCACTAACTGCCTCCAAATGGATACATTTGTAACGTAAACACACAAAAATGCACATATAACACTTTATTAAGCGACTTCCACGACCTTTGCGATTAAGTATAAAAAAAGGTCCAGCAAAGTCCAACCCAACGGACAAAAAAGGATAATCTGGGTTCACGCGCTGTGAAGGTAAGTCACCCATTTTCGGGCACAGCGTTCTGCCACTTAAGCGCCTGCATCGCACGCAGTTGTTAGCTGTCCGCCTAGCAAGATGTTTACCATTGATAGGCCAGACTGTTTCCCTAACTGTTGCTAACAGCAATTGCGGGCCTGCATGCAAGTTCACGAGATGCGCTTTGTCAAAATACAATTTAGTTAATTTATGCGAGGCGTGCAAAAGTATTGGATGCCTTTTTTCAAAATTACATGCGGACGCATTTATGCGTCCGCCGACACGAATTAAATTATCATTATCTAAAAACGGAGACAATGATAATACTTTGCTGCGGGCCGGCAGTTGTTTACCTCTTATAAGTAAGTCGTATTCAATAGGAAAAGACTCACGTTGAGCGATAACGCATAATGAATGAAATGACTCACGCAGCTCATCAGCTGTTAGTGTGCCTACACGCTTATTGTTCGGATGCTTCATGTTAAATATGAATCGCCGACAACGTGCAATTAGGTTACGAAGTTTATTGAATGATGTAAAATTATTAAAATCTATTAAATTATTATTGTTAACTATTGACGTGAATGTCTTTAGTTCAGGTAAGTCATTCACCACGCGTTCTTTTAACAGTGGCCATTTAGATTCGTTTTGACGTAAGAAGCTAGGGCCTGACCACCATAGTTCCATGGATAGCAAATTTTTTGCATCCACTCCCCTAGATATTAAATCTGCGGGGTTCATTGCAGTGGGCACATAACGCCACGATGATGCCTTAGTTAGTTCGACTATTTCACATACACGATTAGCTGCGAACATTTTTAATTTAGTTGGGTCACTGTTTATCCAACTCAGAACGACACTGGAATCACACCAGTGTACCAACCTTCCCGGCCTGCACCGGAGTGAATCTACAACAGATTTACAAAGTTTAGCAGCCAATAGTGCAGCACATAATTCAAGCCGTGGTATTGTCGTCGGCTTTACAGGCGATACCTTTGACTTGGCGCATAATAGCTTGATGGTGCTGTCACCATTGCCATTAGTTGATTTTAAATAAATACATGCTCCATAAGCACATTGAGACGCATCACTAAAAGAGTGCAATTCTATAAGTTCAGGCTTGTCACATAACACTAATCTAGGAATCTGAAATTTATGCAAGTATTCTAGATTTTCTGTAAATTTTAACCAATCGTCCCTCATTTCCCTGGGAACCGGTTCGTCCCAATCCAATTTTTGTTGCCACATCTTTTGCAGTAAGATTTTAGGCTGAATTATAACCGGACTTACAATTCCTAAAGGGTCGAAAATTTTAAAAGAATTTGACATAACAAACCGTTTTGTGATCGTTGCTTGTTTATCAACCGTAAAGCTTTTAATTGGAAAAAATAATGTGTCACTGGATGGCGTCCATCCGAGACCAAGAGTACTTGATGATTCACTAATAGTTAGGTTGTCTTGATTTAAGTTTAGATTTACAAAGATTAATGGGTTATTACTTTTGTATTTTCTTAGGTTAAAACAGCCTTTTTTTAAAGCTTCGGATACGCTCTTTTGAATGTAACGTAAATCCTGTGCGTTATCAGCACCCGTTATTAGGTCATCCACGTAAAAATCCTTTTGAATGATGCATTTAATTGTGTCATCATCCTGTTCCTCGCCCAGTTGCCATAGGCAACGTGTGCTTAGATAACTGGCGCTTGCGGTGCCATAGGTGAGTGTATTTAAGTCGTAAGCTCTAATAGGTTGCGACTCGTTCTCCCGCCATAGAATACGCTGTAGACAACGGTCTTTTTCAGCTACGAGAACCTGCCGATACATTTTTTCAATGTCCCCAGTTAAGAGGAACTTGTATTGTCTAGCACGGATTAATATAGCGAATAGAGATTCTTGAAGGGTCGGGCCTACCATTAAGATATCGTTTAGAGCATAACCGGACGTGGACGCTGCTGACCCATCAAAAACAACACGCAACTTAGTCGACTCACTCTCTTGTTTTAATACCGCGTGATGACATAAATAATACGACGGGCCTTGTATCTCTTTAGCTGAGGAAAGATGCCCTAATTCGGCGTATTCATTAATAAATTCTGCGTATTCAGATTTTAATAGTGGATTTTTTCTAAATCTTTTTTCTAAATAATGCAACCGCTTTTTTGCTAAGTTATAAGTATCTCCAAGGCAGTCTGGAGTGTCCTTTAGTGGTAGGTTTACACAAAATCTGCCCGTGATTTCCCTGCGAGTGTGAGCGATAAAATGATTTTCGCAAAACCTTTCATCTTCGCTCATTATACGTTTTATGGGAACTTCTTCTAATTCCCAGAATTTGCATAGTGATTTTTCGAAGTCATTTTGATTTGACACTATGGCTTTATTGCAATAAATATTTTTATTAGCAACATATGGATTTATAGGTCCGGATATTATCCAGCCTAGCTGCGTATTTATCAGCTTTGGATTTCGTGGGCCAAGGGAACGTTGTTCGTCACCTAGGATGTCCCAAAATAAATCAACGCCGATCAAGACGTCAATAGGTGCAGGCTGCCCGAATGTAGGATCAGCTAGCACAATGTTTTTAGGCAAATTCAATGAATTAATATTGACCGGGTACTTTGGTATGAAACCGGTTAATTCCTTTAACACAAGACAATAACATTTGGCAATGTATTTATGATCTAGAGATTTTATTTGCACATTACAACTTTCGGCAATGTGAGAAGAAACTGTGTTTCCAATACCTACGACCTTTAGCGAGTCAATAGATATAGATTTTACTGAAAGTCTATCCTTTAATGCTTTAGAAATAAAGGATGATTGGCTGCCGCAGTCTAGCAGCGCTCTAACCTTCTCCTTTTGCTGGGTCAATGGATTAGAGACTTCAATCATAGCCGTTGACAAAAGTGTTTGACATGAATTTCGATTTGAAAAACTAGCTATCGTTTCACCATTATTATAGTTACGCTCGTCTATCGCTACAAGGCTATTAGCGTCAGGACATGCCGTGGGGCGGTGCAGCAAACTATGGTGCCTCTTATTGCACTCGCGGCACGGTCCCAGGCGACATCCTTCTGCATGATGTCCCTGCCTGAGGCAGTTAACACACAATTTGTATTTATTGACATCTAGCATTCTTTCATCTATCCCCTTTGCTTTAAAAGTGGGACAATCAAAAATTCTGTGATTATCGTTACAAATAACACATAAATAGGCGTTAGAACTGTTAGTATTAGTATTTTTAGATTTATTCAATTTAGTGTTAGAAGCAGCAAATGACTTCGTATGGGTATTTTGACCGAAACGTTTTTGACTACTCACGGTAGTAGAACTACTGCGCGCGCCTGCTATGTGACACTTGGGTAGACTATTATCTTGTTTATTTCGATTTAATGACTCCAAAACCTCAGCGCGATCAGTCATGAACTTATAGAACTGTTCTAACGTAGGGTTATCTTCGTCTATGTGCTTAGTATATTCCTCCCATTTTACCATAGTATTACTGTCTAACTTTTCCGACAAAATAAAAATAAGCAGACCATCCCATTGGTCCGTGGGTTGTCCCAAACTGGCCAAAGCACGCAAGTTTTTCTTGACGTGGTCAACTAAAAATCTCAAGGACCTCTCTGATTCACGTGTTATCTGCTTAAAGTTAACAAGTGAATTATAGTGGTGATTGACTAAAACCCTTTTATTGTTATATCGATTACAAAGTAATTTCCATGCTTCCGAATAATTTGCGGTTGATACCTCAAGGTTTGAAATAATTCTCGCGGCATCACCTTCTAGATACGACATGAGATAATGAAACTTCTGAATTGATGTTATATGTTCATTTCTGTGTATCAAACTCTCAAAAGTGTCACGGAACTCCAACCATCGAAAATAAGAACCGTCAAACTTAGCTATTTGGATTTGAGGTAGTTTTACGCCAGCTGCTTGATTATCCGAACAGCAAGAATTATCATGAACGGAACCACGTCTGTGTTCACATTCGTTCTTTGAAAATTTATCTACTAATGTTTTCGCAGTGGCAATGTTGACCATAATGTCGCATTTTATACTTTCGCGTTCATCAAGTTCAGCTTCCAAATTGTCCGAATTTAAGACCTCGATCTCATTTTGCAAGTCATCAGTTCTAACTGACAGTGCCTCGAATTTAGCAAGCTTTAACCTTAACTCAGTTATTTGTATAGTATTCAGCTCAGTAAGCTTTGAAATGCTACCCAAATAATGCTTAAACTTGGTTATCTGACCTTTGGCCGACGATCTTTTAACAATTAAATCTTTCAAACGACATTTATCTACGGATTCGTTAGGCATTGTGAGCGCGCACGAACAAAAGTACTAAGTTCAATAAATTATCAAAACAACTTTTTACGTTAAATGAATGTAAAGAAAAGAATAGCTCACGCTCCTCAACTCGACGACACCTGCAAACCGCAAACCGGTTACGCTCGCACAGCTGATTGCACTTGGCGAGTTACGTCACTCGGCTCGGCGTAGATAACAATCTGAAATTATCGGCGTTAAAATATAAGCATTTATTGCTGAACTAAGAAAAGCGACCTTTGGACCTGCAGATTTTCTTTGAATGTGTAGGTAGGTAGGAAGAATGTATTGCTTGGAATCCTACCTTTACACGATTTAATTTTAAATTAATACGGAATATGCTTATTTATTAATAAACGTTCGTATTAACGACTAGTAACGAATCAAGCTAAATTATTCAACCAAGAAAATATTTTTATTAACTTGTGGGTGGGTTGACAAAATGTAAAATGATGATGCAATTTTCTTTAAATCATTGATTTGCACAAATGAATTTGACTTCCAATAACCAGGAACGATATTTAAAGGTATTTCGGATGTGTGAAGATTAGGAGAATAGGAGGGAAGGGCACTTATCTGATTTTGCAGAAGTCCGATGCGCGATGTGATTCTTTCGCTGAATCACCGCTCGCTTCAGCCTGAACTCGTAGATGATTCTGGCTGCACCCGGCGGCACCTTCTGTCTTGATCCTTTCTTCAATCTTCAATCACGCCAAAGAAGCCAGTGACCTTTGGACGGCAACGTGGTTTCGAGGTTTCTCATCCGATTTTCGTGCTACTTTGTCTTCGTAATTTGGTTTCTTGATTTGTATTTCTTCGCAATTTTGTTTGTATTTCCCCTCATGGGCCACCAATATGTATATTTTGCTTATACACTGGGGCTAATTAAAGTCCAATTACATAAAAAATGGTTTAATAAAAAAATGATGTCTACAGTAACAAGGTTGGTAGCGGAGTGGCTAAGCCACTACGGGTGGAGAGGGAACCGTTTAGTACGGTTACGCCTGCCAAAATATTGCTAGCAACTAGCTGTCGATCGCAGTGATGTTGAGTTTGAAGATGGTGAGGCAATAGGCCGCAACAGTAACCTTCACTAATAATTTGTCTTGGAAAAAATATGTTGAACTGATAAGTTCTAGAGCTAACAGAGTTTTTAATATTTTGAAGACATTGTGTAGAACCTCCTGGGGAGCTGACCCAAAAATATTGTTATTATTATATAAATCTCTGATCCGTAGTCACTTTGAATATGGTTTTCTCTGTTTTGCTGGTGATAAAAGGTTAGTAGATATTCTTGATAAAATACAAAATAAAAGTTTGAGACTCATTACCGGGGCATTTAAAAGTACTCCAATTAATGCCATGCAAGTTGAATGTAAACTTCCTCCATTAAGTATAAGATTCTCTTACTTGAAGGAAAGGTTCTTATTAAAACTTTATAGTAAAAATAATAATCACTTGTTTTCCAATTTGAAACAATCATGTACATCATCCATTCGTAACTTAACATATATACTTCAGGGCCATTCTCAATATTTCAATTTTCTTGAAACCCTCCAAATTCATAAGTCATCTATTCTTCCATGTTATCAGGGGGATTTTGAAAGCAAATTTCCTGCAATTGACATCATTATTGATCACGATTTATCTACTAAAGAAAATGTATATAGTAAATTTCATGAGTTTACTGATCATAGATTTGTGTATACTGATGGGTCTAAAACTGAGTCAGCAGTGTCATTTGCTATTTTTGATGAGTTATTGAATTCTGGTACTGGTTATAAAATAAACTCAAACACAAGTATATTCACTGCTGAGGCTGTGGCTATACTTGCTGCACTAAAGCACATTAGGCATACAAATGATGGATGTTGTCATTGGGTAATAGTTAGTGACAGCATGAGTGTTCTTGAAAATCTCAAAAATAATAGGTTGAATGCTAACACAAACTATTTTATATCATTAATAAAAGAATCTTGGTTTGATTTATCTTTACATAACATTAAGGTTTTGTTCATGTGGGTCCCTTCACATGTTGGTGTGATGGGCAATGAAAGGGTTGATTTTTTAGCTAGAGCTATAACAAATTCCGATGATGTCCCTGATCTCAGTAGTTTCCTCAACATATCTGTTCCTTGTACAGACATAGTTCCTCTGTTGAAAAAAAGGTCTACTGATATATGGAAAAGGCACTGGAATCATACAGTCCAAATTGAAAATAAAGGTATGTGGTATGCAGTATACAATATTCCCATAGGAACCATGCCTTGGTTCTGTAAATCCAATACTTTCATGAACAGGAAGTTTTACTCCACCATACTCAGGCTTCGTTTTGGTCATTGTCGACTAAACTATCATTTGTTTCGTCTGAAAATTGTACAAAGTCCTCTCTGTGATCATTGTAACTCTCAAGCAGAACAAACTCTTGCTCACATTTTCTTCGAGTGCTCATCTTTGTTGAATTAAGTTTATGCAATGCATGTAATCCTAACAATATCTGTGGTATCAGATGTAACTGTCAGTGTCAGATATTAATGCACGTCAGTTTGATTGACACTTGACATAAGCTTCTAGCTGTCTTTTGATACATTATCTGTGCTCGTTCTTCTTGTCTTGAACCCCCTAGATGTAAGTGCGTGATTGTCATTCCGCTCTAATATTTTATATCAGTGTCTATAATATTATTGTAATTGCTGCTCTGTTTATGCTGAGTAATAAACTAGGCAATTGACTACCTAAAGTTGTTTCTATTCTATACTCCGAATTTCTGGACTGCACCGGATCCTTACACTGGCTGAAGCACCCACGTGCTAATCTTAGATCACTGCCTCTCTATTCTCCATCTATAACAGGCTATGGACCCAGTCACATATACATAAGGCCAATCTCGAAAACGTGGTTCTAAAGAAGATTTGGTGTTGGTGTTTTCTTCTTGACGTTCCGGCGTGTGTGCGTGCACGTACACGTGGTCGTCATGGAAGATAGGTTATCTGGAAATGGAGTCATGTTGCCTAGTGCCGGTGGAGCAATGTCCTCGCTCGGCGGAGGCATTCATATTGAAAAACTAGAAGGTGTCGGAAATTACAATACATGGAAGTTTCAAATGAAGATGGTTTTATCCCTTGAAGGGTTGTGGGATCGTATCGAAACTATCGTAAGTACTGCGGACAGTGAGACAGATTTATCGCGAGATCGACGAGCTCTGGCACGAATATGCCTTAGTGTGAAGGCGGCGTGCTACCAGCATGTGAGACACTGTAACACGGCAAAGGACGCATGGCAGCGGCTTGCTAATACCTTTGAGGACAAAGGTCTGTACAGGCGAGTGCTATTACTAAGACAGCTGCATCATACCGAATATGGACAATTTGCGTCAATGACAGAATACATCGATGGAATAATGACACGTGTTCAGCAGCTTGCGGATATTGGAAAAGTTATAGAAGATGCTGAGGTTGCGGAATTACTCCTCAGTGGCCTACCCCAGGAGTTCGACGCGCTAGTTTCTAACCTAGAAACAGCATGCATTACCAACGAGTTATCAAGTGAGCTGGTCCGTGCTAGACTTATTCAGGAAGAATTCAGGAAAAGTAACTTAAACAATAGTGAGACTGCTTACATGTCAAAAAGAAAAAGAGAACCATTCAAGAGTAAGATCATCTGTCACTATTGCAAGAAAACTGGACATATTAAGTCAAAGTGCTTCAAGATGAAGAGAGAAAAGGCAAATCCAGAAGATTCATCGCTTGTGGCTACAGCTTTCATGGTGAAATCTCAAGATAGTTGGTTGGTTGACTCTGGGTGTTCCGCTCACATGTGTAATGATAGAACTTTGTATAATGAGCTTAAAGACTGTAATAATGTTATCAGTATCGCAAACGATGAGAAGTTGGAGTGTTTAGGTAAAGGAACTATTCATATAAGAACTGGAAATGTGGTGAGAAAACTTTTAAATGTTTTATATGTGCCTAAACTTTCTCATAATTTATTGTCTGTCAGCTGTCTTACGCAGAAAGGTTACACTGTATTATTTAATGAACGGGGATGTTTTGTTCATGACAAGAGCATTAAAGCTTCTGGTAACCCAATATTGTGTGCTTTAAAGGTCAATGGTTTATTTATGGTTAAATTGGGGGTGTGTCAATCTAGTGGGTATTCGCAAGGTGTGCATTCTTCTCTCATGTGTGATAGACAAGAGACCCAGAGCGCACAGGTTGCTGCTCATGCTGTGCCTGTTGATATTTGGCACAAGAGGTTAGGTCACATTAGTATACAAGGTTTGTGTGCTTTGAAGAATGGTAGTGCAACTGGTGTTCTGTTTCAAACTGACAATGTACAGGTTTTGAAAGAATGTGTGCCATGTTTGGAGGGAAAGATGGCTGCCAAGCAGTTTCCGGTTGGAGAGGCAAGGCGAGCTACCCAGTCCCTCGAGTTGATTCATTCTGATGTTTGTGGACCGTTACCTGAGAGCAGCTGGAGTGGAGCGAAATACTTGGTAACATTTACTGATGACTACACCAGGAAGACCTTTGGATATTTAATGAAGCACAAGTCGGAGGTATTGTCTCATTTTATTACATTTAAAAATTTAGTTGAGAAGCAATTGGGGTTACCAGTAAAGATTTTGAGGTCTGATGGGGGTGGTGAATATTGTAATGATAAATTTTCTAAGTTTTTGAAACAGCAAGGAATTATTCACCAAACAACTGTACCATATTGTCCCAGCCAAAACGGCGTGAGTGAACGCCTAAATAGGACACTTTTGGAGAAGGTTCGGTGTATGCTGAGAGGTGCTGGTCTCTGTGGGCGATATTGGGGTGAGGCGGTCATGACAGCAATTTATCTAAAGAACAGGTGCCCCACTTCTGCTCTTTCAGGACTTACACCAGTAGAGGTCTGGACCGGATCTAAACCAGATCTTAGTCACCTCCATATATTCGGCTGTATGGCATACTCTCTGGTTCCCGAACAAAAACGTTGTAAGTTAGACCCAAAAAGCAAAAGGTATGTTTTTGTTGGGTATTCTGAAACTTCAAAAGGTTATAGGTTGTTGGACCCATCAGTTCCTACTAAAGTAATTTTGTCCAGAACTGTGGCATTTATTGAAAATAAATTTTATAAAGATTTTCATGACATGGATAATACTAACAATGAATGTATTTATTATGAATTGACTAGTGAAATGGATAATTTGAATTTTAATGATAATTTAGAGGATCAATCGAGTAAAAGTCTCTGTGATAATAATGTTAGTAATTCTAATTCCATTAATGATGATGCTATTAATTCTAGTCAAGGTATTAGTTCCAATGAACAGTCTGTATCTAAAGAAATTACAGGTGGCATTACGGTTTTTTCAGAATCTGATGAGGAGTACTGCACTGGTAGCGAGGACGAGGATGTCCCTGCTGTGTCCCCAATGTGTGGAGCCCGCGAGCAGCGTGTGACGTCACCTCAAAACTCTCCAGCTGTGAGACAGCGTCCCATGCGTAGTACTAGGCCACCGGTAAAGTACAATGACTATGAAACAGATTTTTCTTTGATTGCACAAGGTATTCCATTTGTCGAACCTCAATCGTATGAGGAAGCTGTAAGTTCTCCTGATAGGAATGAATGGCAGGCTGCAATGCGAAGTGAATATGAATCTCTGATTTCTAACAATGTATGGAGGTTAGTTGATAGGCCATCTAATGAAAATGTTGTTAAATGTAAATGGATTTATAAAGCTAAATATGATGCTAATGGTAATTTTGATAAATTCAAAGCACGTTTGGTTGCCAGGGGTTTTACACAAGTAAAAGGGTTAGATTATAACGATACTTTTTCCCCTGTAGTTCGTCACAGTACCATGAGAATATTATTTTCATTGGCTACTGAATTAAATCTTAATATTGATCATATTGATGTAGAAACTGCATTTTTAAATGGTGACCTTCAAGAAACTATTTATATGGAACAGCCTCCTGGCTTTAGTGATAATAATTGTAAAGATAAGGTTTGTTTTCTGTTAAAAGGTATATATGGCCTCAAACAGGCAAGTAGAATTTGGAATCAAAAAGTACATAATTTGTTGTCAAGTAATGGATTTATACAAAGCAAATGTGAACCTTGTGTGTACATAAAAAGATGTGATAAACATATAACTGTAATAGCTTTATATGTGGATGACTTTTATGTATTTTACAGTACTGAGTGTAATGAAATCTTTGCTTTGCTTGAAGAAAATTTCAATGTTAAAAACTTGGGAAGTTTGAAAAATTGTTTGGGAATTAATATTGTGAGAGATAAAGCAAAGGGAATAATGAAAATAAATCAGTCTGAGTACATAAAAAGATTGTTAAAACGCTTTGGTATGGAAAATTGTAAAGTTGTAAAAACTCCTATGCCTACCAACTGTAAGCTGGTTAAGGGTGACACTAGCTTAAGTGATGAGCAGTATAATTATAGGCAGCTCATGGGATGTCTTATGTATTTATCTGTGTGTACTAGACCAGACATCTCATTTGCCTGTAGTCAGTTAAGCCAGTTTAACAACTGTTTTGATATAACTCATTGGCAAGCAGCTAAAAGGATTTTGCGATATTTAGCAGGTACAATTAACTATTCTTTATATTTTTATAAAGGGGGAAAATTGAATTTGACTGCTTTTGCGGACTCTGACTGGGCCAATGATCCCAATGATAGAAGGTCATACACAGGGTTTGTTGTAAAACTGGGGAACAATGTTATTAATTGGGAGTCACGTAAACAACGTTGTGTAGCGCTATCTAGTACTGAAGCCGAATATTTAGCAATAACAGATGTGTGTAAAGACATTTGCTTTATTAGGAATTTTATGTATGAGGTCATGCTTAAAGAATGTAAGGTAACAATTTATAACGATAATCAGTCAGCTCAGAGATTGTTACAAGTTACAGAATATTGTCACAAACGTACTAAGCATATAGACATAAGGTATCATTTTGTAAAAGATTTTGTTAAAAATGACAATGTGACAATGAATTATTTGCAGACCGATTGTATGATAGCAGATGTTCTTACAAAGCCACTAGGTGCTGTGAAACATAATAAGTTTGTAAATGATATGAATGTTAAAGTCTGACAAAGTTAATGTATGCAAGTTTATTTAAATTGATTGACACATGTTATTTACAAACCACTATCTATATAAATGATTGACATTGTTGACTGAAATGTTGTTTATGTAGGTAAAATAGGTACTGACCATTGTAGTGTGTTTTTGTAAAGTGTAAAGTTTACTCTATTGACATTGTAATGGATTGTATTTTTTTTTGTGTATAGTACCTAAGTTTTTTTTTTTGATTGTTTGTGGCATGATATTGTTCCGATTAAGGGGTAGTGTTGAATTAAGTTTATGCAATGCATGTAATCCTAACAATATCTGTGGTATCAGATGTAACTGTCAGTGTCAGATATTAATGCACGTCAGTTTGATTGACACTTGACATAAGCTTCTAGCTGTCTTTTGATACATTATCTGTGCTCGTTCTTCTTGTCTTGAACCCCCTAGATGTAAGTGCGTGATTGTCATTCCGCTCTAATATTTTATATCAGTGTCTATAATATTATTGTAATTGCTGCTCTGTTTATGCTGAGTAATAAACTAGGCAATTGACTACCTAAAGTTGTTTCTATTCTATACTCCGAATTTCTGGACTGCACCGGATCCTTACACTGGCTGAAGCACCCACGTGCTAATCTTAGATCACTGCCTCTCTATTCTCCATCTATAACAATCTTTTGGTATCCAGCGCCTTGTGCTGATGGATGAGCTAATTGAAATTTATGGTAACCCTGATGTGGTACCGCGCTCCATTCAGGTTCTTCTTGTAAATAGCTCGACGTATGTAGCTTTGTTTAATTTTATTAATAATACAGTTGGACAAATTTAACTCATGGTATTTAGAGTTAATTGCCTTGTGTATATAATAGTTAATTATAGGTATACTTCCTTACTTTTATTTTTGTAATTTTAAATTAAATAGTTCTAGATAGAGTATGTAAATGTAAATATATATGGAAATAAAATTTAAAGGTTAGGTTAGGTTGCTTCCCGTCAGTTGGGATTAAAAGAATAAAGTGACAATAATACTATGGAGTTGACACTCGGCTTTTACAAAATAACAGAATGAATCAATGAAAATTACTTGGACTTGACTCAAGATATTGTGGAATAACAAATCTTAACATGGATTTTATGGAAATAAACTGAAGACTATAAATGGATTAACTTTACATGGAAAATAAGAAACTGATGAATATACCTGGATTTGATTTTTAAAAGAATAAAAATACTAATGACGTTACTGGAATAACTCATTAATGGATAAATATAAAACTAATGAATTTTACTGGTTTTCCATAAATGATGGATTTACATACTGATGAATTGAACTGGATCTACCCTACTCAAGAAAATTCCCAACTGATGACTAGGCAGCATGGTCTCAGACCTTAGCCTGTTCCGTCAGGAACAAATTGATTAAAAAAAAAAAAAAGCAATGAAAAAGTCACAGTTTGATTACAGGTGTCATTATGTGCCTAATTGCGGTGAAATTAGAGCCACTTTATGAGCAAGTGTGTTGAAAATATTTTTAAATTAATTTTATTCATTTTATATAGAGCTACTTATTGTTTATTTTAATAAATAACTATGTATTTACCATCCCAGAAGCAGCGAACAAAAATATAGCACCCCACATGTTTTTTTCGGTTACAAAAGTGATCAAAAACTATAAAATCTTCATCTTATATAGGTAAAAGGTTTGTCTAAGATTAAGTGACTAATTAGCTGATAACATTACTATTAGTATCTGGTCCTTTGATATATATTTTTATATCAAAGGGGTTTACCAACATTCATAGGATTTACCCGTTTGGGTAAACCCCTTCTACCTAGATTTATCATTATCATTTAAAGTATCAGGTACGTGGCACCAAAATTTTAACTATAAAGCATTAAAACTTCATTATGTTCGACACTGAACGCAAAACTTTTCATAAACATGAAATTTTCACTAAGAAAAGTACAGGCAACGTATAAACTACTTCTCAGCAAATCCTTTCACTTGATACCTATATTATGGGAATGCATAAAACAATAACTAAGTCTTTGGGAAATAACGAATCTTTGGGAGTCTTACTTACAGCTATACAAAACGAAAAGAAAAAGTAATCCTTGGGAGTAAAACTATAACGCGAACGCACTCAAAATATTGTGCAATTCTATGTGTCACCGTAAAATTATCAAACTAATTATTAAATATTGTAATATTGTCAAACGAACATACTGCTTCCAATAAAACACATTATTTTTCGGTAGATTGTAATCTATCGAAGTGAAATCGTAATGTTGTGAATTGCATGCGATGGAAGTCAACTCGCACGGTGAGAAGGAGAGGGAGGGAAGGAAGGGTCCCCCTTGCCCAATGGTACCACTCTCACGAAAAGATAATGTACCATTCCTGAAAAATACCGATTAATATAACCTAACCTCAAAACACTTCATATTCCCCTAAAAAGCGTAGTCGAAGTCGGCTTAAAGGAACCTAACTAACCTAACGTAGGGGTGCTCCAAGTAAGTCACGATTATGGGGGCAGAGATACTAGCGTCGCATGCATTTCACAATATTACGGTTTCACTTCGATACACAGAGGCCGTCACTTGTATGGTGCAAGTGTCGATCATCAGTGTGAGTGAGTGAATAATTTGTGAAGAAAAATCGTGAGTACATTTAAATAATTATCTAAAAAGTGCATTTCTGTTTACCTCGGACTTGTAAAATATTTCTGTTAAAAGTGGTTGGAACGGGGAACCTATGCCCAAATTCCATAAAAAGTCAATTCTCAAACACTTGTAAAAATTTAAAAATCGTGATCTTGACTTAAGTTTGTTGGAGATAAATTTGAAGAAGTTCGAAGTGTTTTAGAGACATTATATCTATCATAATAGTCTTTTATTTTTAAAGTGTTGCTATTTGGATTTCCTTTTGTATTTGTTGTTTTTGTTTATAAAAATGGATGCCTATAATGATATTCAGGATGACATTAAATCCAAAATTGTAAAAGCTACAGTTAATTTTAAAAAATGTCCAAAGGATCGACTTACGGTTTCATACATAGAAACACGTCTGTAAAGTTTGGAACAACATTTGAATATGTTTTACACTACGCACTTAAAAATAATTAGCGAAATTAAACGATCTGATTTGTATAGTTCAAACTACCACAAAGATTGTGTGTATGATGAGGTAGAAGAAATGTATTTGCTACACAAAAGTGATCTTAAAGAACTGTTATGTGTAGGTAAAACGGTACAATATAGCGATACATCTAGTTGTTCAGGAAATAGTAAGGAAGTTTCTAATTTTAAATTACCGGAAGTAAAAATTCCTGTGTTCTCTGGTAAATACCTCGAGTGGCAGACCTTTCGGGATTTATTTGTCGGGTTAATTCATAATAATAAAAGGCTGGATGATGCGCAAAAAATGTATTATCTCAAGGGGTATTTGACGGGCGACGCAGAACACTTGTTGAGAAATGTAAATGTTACTTCCGATAATTATCAGGCAAGCTGGAAAAAGTTAGAATCGATGTATAATAACAAAAGATTTCTGGCAAACGGTATTTTAAAACGATTATTCGCTCAAAGGGTTTTAACGGTAGAATCGGCTACGGATATTAAGAGGTTAATCAGTACTACATCGGACTGTTTGGGATCTTTACAAAATTTAGGTATCGATGTGGCTTCTTGGGATATCTTGATAATTCATATAGTGAGTACAAAATTAGATAAAGATACCAGAAAGGCCTGGGAATTGCATGCAGCTTCCGATACCACAGATGAGTTGTCTACGTTCAAACAGTTTAGTGAATTTTTAACAAGTCGATTCCGTGGTTTGGAAAATCTGGATAGTAAAATAGATAAAAACCCTAAAACCACACAGTCATTTCATGTATCAAAGGACAAACAAAGTGTTATTTGTGCATATTGTTCAGCTGATCATCGAATTTCATCTTGTCCAAAGTTTTCTAAAGAATCTGTTGATAGTCGTCGAAATATTGTACAAGAAAAGAATTTATGCTTTATTTGCCTAAATAGTAACCACTCTGCTAGGTTCTGCAAAAACACTCACAGGTGCCAGGTGTGTAAACGCCGCCACCATTCTTTGTTACATCCAACGGGTGGGTCGGCATCAGTTATTGGTGAGGGTAGTTCGGCTGCTCGCGAGGGAACCTCATCGATGGCCAATGAGGAAAAAGTTGTTGCCGCGCAAGCGGAGGATAAACCACTAGTCGCATGTCTTTCGACAGGAAATAACAAACAAGCGGTGTTATTAAGCACAGCCTTATTAAAGGCTGAGTCAAAACATGGGACTTACCGGGTGGTTAGGGCGTTACTGGATCAGGGATCACAGGGATCCTTTGTAACGGAATCCATGGTCCAGTATTTGGGTTCGAAGAAAACACCTTCAAAAAATACGGTGGTGGGTGTGGGTGGAGATAAAAGTACTACGTCGACTGCCAAAGTAGTTGTCACGATTGGCTCAAGGATAGATCCAACGTTCAAACTGCAGGTAAACGCTTACGTTCTGAAATCGGTTACGGCCTTTCTCCCTTCTACTAAGGTATCCAAGGTAGAATGGGTAGACTTAACCGATACCGAGTTGGCAGATCCGGAATATTTCAGGCCTAATAAAATTGATATTTTATTGGGTGCTGATATACATATACAGCCAGGTTATTCGGGACGGGGTAAAGAAGAACTCAAGCGGGACGCTCTTAGCGCAGGGCACCGCTTTAGGCTGGATATTGTCGGGGGCAGTCGAAGTGGACAATGGTCCTAATATCCACTCACATATAACCGTGATGCATTCCAGTATCCCAGATGATGATCTGTTAAGAAAATTTTGGGAATTAGAGGCGGAACCATCTGCAAAAAGGATGCTCACGGAGGATGAAGTCAAATGTGAACAATTGTTTACGACTTCTACATTGCGGAATGATGATGGCAGATATATCGTAAGATTGCCGTTGCGAGATGAAAAGCTGGTTGGCAAGTTTGGCGAGTCAAAGAGTATAGCTGAAAAAAGATTTAAAAGCTTAGAATTAAAATTAGGAAGGGATAATCAATTAAAACTAGATTACAAAAAAGTTATACATGAATATTTAGAATTACAACACATGGAAAAGGTATCACAAGATAAAATAAAAATTCAAGAAGCCATATACTTACCACACCACGCCGTCGTCCGCGCGGATAAAGATACTACCAAGGTGCGAGTCGTATTCGATGCCTCCTGTAAAGGTTCAAATGGGATGTCACTTAACGACAATTTATTGGTTGGGCCCACCTTGCAGGCAGAACTTCGGCATATTATAATGTGTTGGAGATCCTACCTGGCCCCTTATTCACAACCATTCGACTCGCTCCCGATTCGGAAAGTCGTATATCTGTCTTCTTCTGGCATTACGAAAACGACCGAGATAGACATACGACTTTCCGAATCGGAAGCGAGTCGAATGGTTGTGAATAAGGGGCCAGATATGTTTAGTTGCCGATATCATTAAAATGTATCGACAAGTTTTGGTGGACCGCAAAGACACGATATTCCAACGCATACTTTGGAGGGACAGTCCTGAAAATAAAATAGAAGAGTACGAGCTGAAGACGGTGACATTCGGTACTGCATCAGCACCGTATTTAGCAGTTCGTGCACTTCACCAAGTGGCATACGACGAGTGTGAAGATCGTCCTGAAATAAAGAAGATAATTTTAAATGACTTTTACATGGACGATTTGATGACTGGAGCTGAAAACATAGAAAAGGGCATCAAAATCTTCACAGAAATGAATGATACTTTGAGTAAAGGCGGATTTAAGTTGCAAAAGTGGATGAGCAATAGTAAAGAATTATTAAATATTGTAAGAGATAAGAATGGATCTACAAATGAAGAGTTAAGAATAAAAATGGATGATATTACAAAAATATTGGGACTTACATGGAATTCAAGCGAAGACTTCTTCCAATACTCTCTGGAACTTCCGACGATTACTGGACCTGTAACAAAAAGAAAAATTATTTCTGAAATATCGCGTTTGTTTGACCCTCTGGGATGGTTAGCGCCTAGCATAATATTATCCAAAATATATATACAAAAATTGTGGTTAGTAGGGTTAGATTGGGATCAAGAAATTCCAAGCAATTTAGAACAAAAATGGAGTACTTACCATCACAGCTTGGCTTCTCTGGTTCAGATTAAAATTCCTCGATGGTTACACACTGGTCCAAATATCATGAAGTCAGAGTTACACGGGTTTTCAGACGCATCAAAGTTAGCGTATGCAGCAGTCGTTTACCTTAGGGTGGTGGATAATTTGGGAAATGTTCATACGTCGCTAATAACAGCCAAAACAAAAGTAGCACCTATAAAACAAGTGTCTATCCCAAGATTGGAACTCTGTGGAGCAGTTTTAGTCACTAAACTAATAGCGGAAGTAGGTGAAGTTATGTGTATACCAAAGGCTGATTGGCATGCATGGACCGACAGTGAAGTAGTATTGGCATGGTTAAACTGTCATCCATGCCGCTGGAAAACCTTTGTAGCCAATCGCGTTTCTGATATTTTAACCACATTAGATACGTATCACTGGGCACATGTGTCAACTAAGCAAAATCCAGCAGATTGTGCTTCGCGGGGTGTTTCTCCTTCAGAACTTGTAGGTACTTCTATATGGTGGGAAGGGCCGAGCTTCCTGAAGAATCCGGATGTCGAATACAAAAGGCCCAAACATCTGGTAACGCGATTAGAAGAAGTCAAGGTACACACATCTACGTTGGATGAAACCTTTTGGAACAGATTTTCGACACTGCCAAGAATGATCCGAGTTATAGCTTATTGTCGCCGGTTTTTAAGACTACGAAGGCAAGGAATCGGGCAGAAACATTTGAGTAAGCAAGAACTGGAAGAGGCAACAGAGATATGTATAAAGAAATGTCAAGAAGAAGGGTTCGCATATGAATTAGAAGGATTGAATAATCAGAAATATCAGGGAAAGGGGAGTCTAAAATCATTAAATATATTTTTGGATTCTAAGGGTATCATAAGAGTCGGAGGGCGGCTTGAGATGTCCCAATTAAATTATGACAGAGTTCACCCCATTTTGATACCGAAAGAGTCGTTTCTCACAAGACTCCTAATTGCCGATGCACATCAGAAAACCATGCATGGTGGTCCGCAATTCGTAATAACCTACTTGCGGTCCAAATACTGGATTATAGGAATTAAGCTTTTAGTTAAAAAGCATGTAAGGGAATGTGTTAAATGTCTGAGACATGCATCTAAGGTTAGAACACAATTAATGGGACAACTACCTTCGGCACGGGTTACACCCAATAAGCCATTTCTGTGTAGTGGAGTGGATTACGCGGGTCCCATTAATATTAGGGTTTCAAAAGGTCGAGGTAACAAATCTTACAAGGGCTACATAGCATTGTTCATATGCATGTCTACGAGAGCAGTGCATTTAGAAGCGGTCAGTGAACTGAGTACAAAGGGTTTTCTGGCTGCGTTCAAGAGATTTGTGGCAAGGCGGGGTCGATGTGCTGAGTTGCACAGCGACAATGGCACAAATTTCGTGGGGGCAGCACGAGAATTACGGCATTTATTCACGGAAGAAAAATCCAATTTGAATTTAGAATTAGCTGACGAGCTTGCCACCAATGGTACTGAGTGGCACTTTATCCCTCCTCACTCGCCAAACTTTGGGGGCCTTTGGGAGGCAGGGATAAAGTCCACAAAATATCACCTAAAGAGGGTGGTGGGAGACTCCACGCTAACCTATGAAGAAATTGCGACGGTGTTGGCTCAAATAGAAGCATGCCTCAATTCGAGACCATTATCCTATATCGAGGATCAAGATAAGTTAATAATTTTAACTCCAGGTCATTTTCTGGTGGGGGAACCACTCGTTGTACCTCCAGACTCAAATTATGAAGGATGTAATATTGGTAGTTTGCAACGATGGCAACTCCACCAGAGAATGATGCAGGATTTCTGGCGTCGATGGTCGCACGACTACCTTCACCAATTCTTGCAGAGACATAAGTGGGCTTACAAAACCCCAGAACCATCCATTGGTGAAGTGGTCTTAGTGAAGGAAGATAATTTGCCCCCTGGCAAGTGGTTACTAGGTATGGTTACAGCAAAACATCCGGGATCAGATGGTGTTACCCGCGTTGTTACGTTACGCACACAGTCGTCGACTATAAAAAGACCGACTTCCAAATTATGTGTGCTCCCTGCAACCGATTGAACTTGTAACTTTAGTTTTAAGTTATATTTTTGTTATTGTTAGTATAGTTAAGGCTTAGATGTAATGACTTCGTTATTAAGTTGGTCAAGCTCCTCACCAATGACATTGGCAGACCCATGTTCAACCAATTCAAATTAGTTTGTCACGGTGGGCGGTGTTGAAGGACATTGGGCAGTATGTCCTTGGTGGGCGGTATGTCTGAGCAAGTAGCGAAATCATAGCTGAGTTTTCAATAGTTAGTACCGCATCGCTCGATAGATGGCAGCACAGGAAAAATTAGAACTCGCTATGGTTTCGTTACATGCATTTGGTTGGGTCCGGAGGAACATTTTATTTTTGTGAGCAGTGCACCTACCGGAATTAATTGTCACTAATTATTAATATACGGGTTGTGAAATATTTCGGTGTGGTATTATTTACAATCCCTCTCCAAGTCGACCCTCGGTTATACAAAATCTTGTGTTAAAACATTCAGGGTGGCGTAAGAGACAGTGCATAGGCAAGAGAAATAGAATTAAGTACTCGGAGAGAATTATGAGTAAAAATAAATAAATAGAGTTTGGCCAACGAAAGCTGTCCACGAATTATTTTCAGTACTGGCTGTCAAAATTGGCACGTTTCGTACTTGAGTCATCTTGATCTTGTGTTTACGTGTATCATATTTACATTGGTTTTGTTAAAAACAATGCCGAAAACAATCAAAAGTTCGACGAGGAAGCTGGAGCTCAGACAAATAAAGACATAAAATGTGATTTGAATCAGAAATCTGCAGAGAAAATACTACGAATAGAATATTTTAATTATAGATTTTTAACAGTTACTTCGAAAGGCTTATACATTTCTGATTATGTATGGATGGCTAAATTAAATAATATACCACCTTTGTAATTTATTATGATTTTTTACTTAAATGACTGATTAGTGATTTAGTGAACTGACGACTGGAATGGCGTAGTGGTAATGAGGCGGCCTTAAATTCTTAGGGTCCTAGGTTCAAATTCCGGTAAGAGCAAATATTTGTGTGATGAGCATGAACATTTGTTTCCGAGTCATTGATGTTTATGTCTATACTAAGTATGTATTTACAAACAAAACAGTATATATGAAGTATATCAACTATCTGGTGTCCGCGACACAAGCCTTACTTAGTGTGGGACTAGATGGCGCTGTGTGTTAATGTCCCGCGATATAGTTATAATATACTGTTTCCAATTAACCTGTTAGTAGATGTGCGAATACGCTGAGAACTCAAGCGTGATTCTGTATCGGTAAACGTTTCCGATTTGCGAGATAATGCATGTCGCTCACGATCAGCGGTCAGTCGCGCATCACATTCCCCACTTGTCTCTAGAGACCTAGAAGCCGATGCGTAGAATAAACCAATTCAAATGATCCATGGCAGCTAAGAGATGACCAATCCCGACTGACGGCGCCCGTTCACGAACATGACGCATGGATCAGCGCCATTCAATTCAACCATATTGAAGGGAACTAAATGACCCGACTCACCCGCCACCATCAGCAAGACATTTAAGCGAGCATGACATTCTCTCAGCCACCAAGGCATATTCAAGTCAATGAAAGATAACTAAATGCAAATGGAAGCTTTACAGTACATGGTACTCACACATGTGCTATGCAATTATACAATACTAAGAGATGGAATCTATACAATGCAAGAACACTTTCACAATCTTCTGCAGCTACCACAATAGTTGTCCCATAAGGTTGCACCTATGGTTGCGGAGCAGAACCAGCATTTAGCCAAGCATTTTTATCCTCAATGTAATCCCCCAGCTTATAATATATGCTTGCCTATTCGATTTTTTATAAGTCAACAGGGATTGCCCATTAGACCGAACAACTTTTTTAGCAGTTCAGAACAGTCGATTAAATAATTGGCCTAATTGATCAAGAATATCATGTCGGCAGTTTTTCTCTGCTCAATTTGTGGAAGAATGTGTAACTTCCTGCAGCGGCTGTAATAGACAAGTAAGTTTTCGATGAAAGAATAATTTCGATGTGATTAACGAAAGTATTGTAAAAGGATTAGGTGAGCAGTATTTGAGGCGACTGCGTACTAAAGTGCAATAAAGAATGTTGAGTGTTTTGATATTTTCACTGATGTCCTCAATATGAAACCTTGGAGCCTGGATAATCACGTTTACGGTAGGACTCAATCACTCAATGCAACGCACTCAAAACTCTGTGCTGATTGATGCACGAAATAGTATGGGGGTAGTGAGATATTAAAAAGTAAGGTTAAGTATTACTTCAAATATCTCCAAGCCCCACAAAATATTTAAAAAACTTGTGAGCAGGTTGGAATTTTGACCCCCAATATCTCTGTAACTAGAAGGTTGCCAGATATGGTCTAGCTAGAACAAAAACATATTGCAATGACGAGGAGAACAAGAGCCTTTCGACTTCAAACCCCTGCTGAAGTCAGAACAAGTATTTTTTAATTGTATGTTTGCTTTTTTTAATATCTCCAAGGGGGGGGGGGGGGGCTATATTTAAAGCATACTATTTAATGCATGAATCAGCACAGGATTTTTGTGCTTTTTTTTCTTTTCGACTTCCTTAAGCTTAGAATTCAGCGCCCTAATAAGAACCTTCTTTACAGACGGGAAATCCCAAATTAAGTACTTATTAGGTTTTCAGTAAGTATAATTACGGTTTTACCTACCTTATGAATTTGGGCCAAGTCTCATTAAGCCGTCCGATAAAGGTATCAATTATCTGCTAATCGGATAAGCCTTTTTAAATTATCTGCATGAAAGCCCCCTTTTTCATTCACTTACCTACATTTTGCAACCATCACGTTAATCATCTGCACTTTTTCAATTGTCCCTTCTTTGGTATTGTTCGTCGTGACGTTGAGCACCTCATAAGAGTAATTTTTTAATGAACTGGACCACGGAACTCTTAAAAGGTGCTGTGGTCCAACTATCTTTAAAGTTGGTTAACTGCCCCTAGTAAAGCCCCACGGTCCAATTTGTTGGACAGAACAGTTGGACCACTGCCCCGGACTGGTCTAGTCAGTGCAAGCATTTGTCAGTGTTCGTGTAGCTTGTCATTTTTTAATGAATTGGACCACAGAACTCTCAAAAGGTGCTGTGGGTGGTTTAACTATTTTTAAAGTTGGACAACTGCCGCTAGTAGAGCCCCATGGTCCAATTAGTTGGACAGAGTAGTTGGACCACTGCCCCGGACTGGACTGGACAGTCTACTTAAATCAGTATGGTTCTATGTTTATAAGACCATCTCAGACACTAATTGGCGTAGACCTCATGTGAATTGACCAAGATTATGTCTGGACCTTAAAAGAGACTATAACCAATATGTTTAGAGTAGTCAAGTACAAAACACCAGTCTCATCTACACTTGCGTGCAAAAAAATTGGCCCACCCCTTCATTTTCTGTTTGAGAGACGATGCACTGTTTTAGACTTTCACGGGTTTTTTCGTGTGCTCGTAAAAACAAATGAAAATCACGGATATAATCCCGTAAGTACTTTAAAGTGTTGAGAGACGAAGTTTCAAAAATTATAATTAATCATGTTATGATATTATAGTGTGTAAGTGCACAGAAAGTATCCCGTAGAGAGGGAGAGCGATTTACGCAAGCTTGCATTGAGGAAAGAGTAGCATTTGGAGGACCATGGATAGTTAGGGGCGGTGTCTTTTTGGATGAATGAAATGAAACTTGAGTTCGTAACCAGGCCTCGTCTTGGCACTTTGACTACCCACCGCTACGTTCAGAAGGTGCTGGAACACCATGTTATGCCATACGCTGGTTTTGTAGACGAGGGATCCATGCTCATGCAGAATAATGCTCGACCAGATGTTGCCCCATCTGTTCGCCAGTATGCCACCACGCCACGGGTTCCAAATTTCTATTTTGGAGTGGCCAGCAAGAGGCCCTGACCTTAATCCCATAGAACACATATGGGATGAGCTTTAAAGAAGTGTTAGGGCTATAATAGGACTCATACTGCATGAACTCAAAAAGGCTATCCAAGAGGTTTGGGACGGTACCCTTCAGGAATTCGTCGTAAAATTGAACATTTTGATGAAAAACCAAATGAAAGCTACAATTAAGGCAAGGGATGGCAATGCAAGCTATTGAAACCGGTTTTTTTGTTGTTTTTTTGCCATGAAATCTTTTTATTCTTCTTTAATCGGCGAATAAAAAATTATCCTTTTGAACCCGTTTTTTGTTTAAGGCCTGATAAGTTAAAAAACAATTTTAAGCTACAATTTTCAATAAGGTAATTGATACCTTACCTTTTCAGCTACCACAAGGTTTTGTTTTTTTCTGTTACCGGAATTTCTTTAATTATCTTGTTCCAAGTGAGAGCACGGGGTGGGTCGATTTTTTTGCACGCAAGTGTAGTTTAAAAAAATGACATGTACAAGCGTTTGTAAAAACTTATTTGCAAAATGACCATAATTGAACTAAGTCGAATTCGGGTTCCAGTCAACCGGTACACCAGTTAGAATTTTACTTTTTGATCAACCTGTTGCTCGTTTTGGTGGCCTCGGCGTCCGCAAAATGTCTAGTGTAAGCGTTCCTGTCTGAAAAGCTAACCAGGAAAATTTTAACTCTCTCCCTGGTTGACTCGGAAGTGCCGTGCTTGCTGATATTGAGGGAAGTGGAAATTATGATTAATTCCGTTGCGGGATCCAAGACTGATAAATTCATTCTCTGGGACTTCGTCGAGCTTCATTGTCTCGGCGCTTTTCTGGTGGTCCCCACTGTTGTTTCTGGCTTTCAGGAGTTACAGTGGTTTGGGAATAGTGTGGCGGGCTTATCCCAAAAACTAAAAGTGCCGTGAAAGAGGACGCCTGGAAAATGACCGGACACGGATCGGCCCGAGAACCCGTTTTCCCAGAGACTGTGGGATGAGCCGCTCTGCAGGTTGGTACGGAATAAATTTATTAATACGTCTACCAATACTGCTGAGCGTGCTCGCCTGCGGGCTGTGGGTGAGTGGGAGTCGGGCCTCTGGCTTCAAGCACTACCATCACCTAATATAGGCATTATTTTAAGGGACACAACCTTCCAGCTCGCTTCGTGTTTGCGTTAAGACGCTCCTTGTGGGGCTCCACATCGGTGTCAAAGTGGTGAAGCAGTCAACTGCCTCGCACACCATGGCCATTCTTGCAATAAGAGTGCAGGTCGGATAGCGTGGCAGGCCAGCATTATGATGTCATTCGTCGTGCTCTTGCCACCGCCGGGGCGCCAGCTGTATTAGAACCTACTGGCTTGGCATACGTCGATGGCAAGAGACCAGATGGTATGAGCATAATGCCATGGAAGTTTGGTAGGCCTTTGGTGTTGGACGCAATTTGCGTCGAAACCCTTGTGCCATCCCATCTAGCTAGCACAGTGTGCTGCGCTGGGGCGGCTGCTGCAGGTGCTGAAAACCTGAAAGGGCGCGAATACAATAATTTAATTGGTGTGGGTGTTTGAGCCATCCGAGTGCCCGCTTGGTGTTTCGAGAAATCGCCAATCGCCGGTTGGTCGACTCTTCACGTGACCAGAGGGTGGGCTTATTTTTTGGCCAATGAATCAGCATTGCCAACCTTCTGGGCACTTTTCCTGTTGGCAGCGATGTGGACGAATTTTTTCGATGCCCTTTAACCCTTTTAGTTACTTGTACATATTTTTATTTTTATTATAGAGTCAGTGTGTATGTGTATATGTCACCGTAAAATTGTCAAATACGTTATATTGTAATATCTCTAGCGATATTGTAAAGTCTCGAATTATTGTCAAATGAACATACTGCTTACAACAAAACTCATTATTTTTCGTGAAATGCATGCGATGGTAGTCAACTAACGCGGTGTGGAGGGAAGGAGGGGTCCCCCTTGCCCAGTGGCACAACTCTCATGAAAAGATAATGCACCATTCCTGAGAAATACCGATTAATATAACATAACCTTAAAACACTTTACATTCCCCCTAAGCGTAGTCGACGGAGCCCCGCTTCGCGGGGCCCTATTTCCGAGTGCGGGGTTTAAAGGAACCTAACTAACCTAACGGGGGGGTGGCCCAAGTCCCGATTATGGGGCCAGAGATACTTCCGTATGTTCAGTTGACAATAATTCGAGACATTACAATATAGCGAGAAAAAACACGTTATATTGTAATATAACGTGTTTGACAATTTTACGGTGACATATGTATTGTAAATATTTAGTCTGTGGTTAACAAATTTTGCATTTGAAAAAAAAACCTAGTTACTGGATGATTTAATACCCGTTGATTGCCAGACTTTCTACAGATCTGATTCCGGCCAAATCTGGTAATGGTTTGGTTTTTATGCAAAATGTATAAACATACGTGTTTCATAATCACAAGGCATTAAAAGATAAATAATTTACTTTGATAAAATGTTCTGATAAAAGCAAGTTAATACACTGGACCGTAAAGAAAACGGGTCGATTAGAAAATCTATACATATAATAAAATCGTTGAGACCAAAAAAGCCCTGGCTGGAGGCCTTAAATTCAAGGCATCCACAGGACTTGCCCGGTTAAGCAGAAGCCAGTCTTCTCAGACTGAACAGCGGGATGCCCATTCCAAAAAAAAAAAAAAAAGAGACCAAAAAATCTGTACATAGAAGATTAAAAAAAAAACCGATCAGGGTGACTTAAAATAAGTAACTGAACATATTAAAACCATTTATAAAATTCGAGTTTGTTTGTTTGTTTGTTTGACCGCGCATCACGTAAAAACTGCTGGACGGATTTTGATGAAAACTTCACTCATCTATTTAAATAAAACCAGAATAACATTAAGGTTATAGAAATTATGGAAAATTTTGGGAAAAAGGGGTGAAAAGGGGGGATAAAGTTTGCATGAAAAAAAAACTTTGATTGCTCTAGATTCATGAAACTCAGAGTAAATACTTACTATTGAAAATAAAGAAATACCTGTTTCACCATTTTTTTTTTTAAATCATCCAGGGACGTAAAAAAGAGGGTTTTGTGTTTAAAATTAATTAACTTCATACACCCATCGTAGTGGAAACCTTTACAAGTTGCTGTAAATACTTTAAATCTAATACAGGTAAATGTAACTTCTCAATTTTCTTTAAATTGGATTTTTGAAGTGAATACGCCCAAAATAGCGGAACTCAAGAAAATCGGCTTTCATCGGTATAAGTAGTTGGTAATACAGGGTGGAAACGTTAAACGGGGCAGTAAGGGGAGCTGCAGCTACACAAAAATGGTCTTAGGTAACAATCCGTAATTTTTTCACAAAATGTTTATCCCCGTTCACAGATTTAATGAAAAAATAAAGTACAGTTAGCAAGAAAATTGCCATTTAACATAAAACAATTTTTTTGATGCCAATCGATCTTCTTTCCGACACTAATCAAGAAGTTCTTCCAAACCAACCCAGGTTAGAGTACTCAAAATGTCAGAAATCGCAAAAAAATAACTTTCAGCGGGGCAGTGTAGGGGAAATAGTTCGCCAGAAAATTGCTATTTTACACAAATCATTTTTTGATGCCAATAATTATTTTTTGATTTAACATAAGACATAAAGCCGGAAAAGTTACAAATACATTACAAACGAGTACAAATCCTACTATCTACAAATAAAAAATGCTTTGTCCTGAAGGACTATCTGATGGAACAACGTACAGCCTAAACCGCGATTGTAGAAACCTGAAACTTGGAGAGTGTATTTTCTGTATAACGTAGGCATACGATAAGAAAGAATTTTGAAATTATACCCCTAACGGGGTGAAAAGGGGGGGCAAAGATTGTATGGGAAAATGTGATTCCTTGGTCCAATCTACTTCAAACTTTGCAATCAACAATATTAACAGAAGTGATGGACGCGTTTCATATTGCATTGAAATTCATCCCCTGACGGAGTTAAATAGGGGTAGAAAGTTATTTGGCGGTGATTTGTTTCGAATTTGATATCAATACTCCTTCGAGATTTTGATATAAATGACGCGGCAGCGAGCTTGAAGATTCTTGTAACACTGTATGCGTAATGGATAATGATAATCCGACGGCAGTAGACTATGTGAAATGGCTCTGTGACGTTTAAAAAATGAGTTATGCGACATGCGTGCTGGGTGGTGAGTGAACACCACAGGCTCTTAAAAAACAAAAAAGACAAAAAGGCTCTTATAGGGATATTACTGTCAATAGGAAAGGACGGATTCACGACACGACGGAGTTGGAGACGGAATTTCATCGGAAATCGCTTTTCAGTAGGTAGCTAAACAAAGTACACGGCGGTATGACGAGCACCACACCTCTTTTATTTGTATACTGGATGTTAGAATGTTGTGATTCAAAAGTGCCTGTAACTGGCCTACTTGAAATAAATGCTTTGATTTTGATTTTGATTTTGTGGGGGAGAACAATCAAGTCTCATCATCTGCCTAGCCTTTTCCCAACTATGTTGGTGTCGCCCCAACTATCTTCCAGTCTAACTAGATGCAGCTGAATACCAATGAAACTTGTATCTACGCAACTAATGTCTTATCTACTGGGGCATATTGATTTAAAAAATGAATAGGAATCATAAAAACATATTTTTTTATTAATGAATTTATGTTTTAATCAGCATTACCGTTATTTAACAATTAATCAAGTATGTTTGTCTTAAAACATGCGTAAACAGAAACAGTTAAGATTTACTAGATTTCCCTTTCGTTGTCAGATTATACTTTTCTTTGTTAAGTAATTCATTATTTGAAGAGTAAGTACAAATTCATGTTTATTAGAAAAAAATGTAATAAAAGCCTGCTATTATAAATTTGGTCATATACTTAAAACGTTATTTTTCGTCGTTTAATAACTTTAGGGGCGGATAGGTCTTGAAAATGAACAACTATTGGACCGACTATAAAATCTCTAAAAAAATATCTATAATATAGGTATCAAAATAAATATCTATAATTATATAATTTATTTGGAGTTACGCGACCATTAATGGTATGAAGCAGCTGATATGTGTTTCGAGATTTCATAGTCAGTCCCGTAGTAAAAGTTGTTCACTTTCAAGTACCGCCCTGAAAGTAATTAAAACGACTAAAAAATAATTGTGTGAAGGCAAATCAAATTAACAGTCACATCTAAACAAAGTAACTTGAACTGAATAAATAAAAGGACAAATATCTTTATTCACGATTTCACATTGCTAATATTGGTTCGTTTACTAGTGGTAGTGACATCGGCACAGGTTCTGCCTCCATAGCAGTCTGGACATCATAATCCATTGCCGAGCGCTGGTCAAAGTTGATGCCGGTTACCTGGCGGATCCAGTCATGATAGTGACCGGGCCGGGTGAAACCTGGACATAAGAAAAAAATAATATAGCCTTGGCTCTTATTTATTTTGTCGTTCTCAATTTCAGGTAATGATGAATGTCTGAGATCTTTAAATGAACCAGGGAGGATTTTTTTAAGGATCAAATCTACTGCTCTTGAGATATTAAAAACAGTATAGATTTAACCCTCAAAAAAAAAAAACATGATTTCTCCTGTCAGACTTACCTCCAGGCATACCAACGTGGCATCCAAAGCCAGAGGCAAATGAACCGATTCCTACTTGAGTCGCCACTCCATCAGCTTCTACTGCAGTCAGTGGCACACCGCTGTCACCCTGGAAAAGTATACATAAATACGATTAGTAAGATAAAATACAAAGTAATAGGCCTACATTTTTTTCAATCCCGGGAATCTGGTAAACAAACATGTAACCATTATGTTCCAGGTCCAAAGGCACCTAAGAAGCCCATTCCTACCGGCTCGCGGCTTCCATTTGGGAATAAGGCACTCTACACGTAGTGTCAAAAACATTACAAAAAGGAAAAAATATATGGTAACAAAGAAAGCAACAGGCAGCGCCAAATAAGCCGGTGCTCGGGTGTCAGAATTCAGAACTAAAATCGTATGGACGCGTACACGGGACTATGCGGCTGGCAGTACCGTTTTGTAGAGACCTAGGTAAGCAGAAGATTATCGAGTTACGGCAGGGGCAGAAAATGAAAGTATGTGTGGTAGACCGAGATAGAATGAGTAATGGTCGGTATCGTATTTGGTACCAAGCTACCAACTAGATTTTAATTTTTTGACCCATTTACATGTTAAAATCACTTATCTTATTTTTGTAACTCCTCTGCATTTTATTATTTTTTGGGGTCAACTAATAAAGATTATTACTTAGGTCTAAATTAAAATACAAAATGGCGGCTACGGAAATTTTTAGATTTTTCATCATCGGTGTCGTTTTCGTTGTTTTTGGGGTCGCAGATGATGAAAATGATGTCAAAATGAAAATCCAAAATGGCGCCGATGAAAATTTTCGGTTTTCTCGTCATGGGTGTCGTTATCGTGGTTTTTGGGGTCGCTGATAAAGAAAATGAGGTCAAAATTAACATGGGAAAAAACGTTAAAAAACTCTTTTTGACGTGATAACGTCTTATAAATTGATAATACCAGCAACACTCATGAAAAATAGTAACGTTCCATAGTAACGTTCCACCTGTTTGTATTACATAAAATAATGATTATGACGTTATCACGTAAATCTATCGTCCGTAAACCGACTTTACAGACAACCAATTTTTTTTTCTGCGGCTTTCCCTGATACTATTTTCACCGTTCGCCACTGATATGTTCAGTACATTATCCTGAACCTTCCCACACAATTTTACATTGGTATTTTTATTTAAAAACAGCTATTTCCTACAAAAGTGCAATACATCATCATCTGCCTAGCCTTTTCCCAACTATGTTGAGGTCGGCTTCCAGTCTAACCGGATGCAGCTGAATACCAGTATTTTACATGGAGCGACTGCCTTTCTGACCTCCACAACCCAGTTAATACTGGGAAAATACGATACCACTTGGTAAGACTGGTATCAGACTTTTTGGGCCACTGACTACCTGTAACGACTGTCAAAGATGAACACACAGAGTTATATTTGCATTTATAATTTAACTTCACCGGCACAATCATTACTTTAACCCGAAATCATCCACAGCTGGGTATAGGCCTCCCCTTTCTTCTATCATATTTCCATTCCCTACACTCCATATTACATCCAGGTGATGTTCCTTGACAATAGGGCAGATGTATTTCACCCGTATTTTTTTCTTTTGTTACGTAAATCAAAATTGACGAAGATATAACGTTTTTAAAATTCTCAATACGTCACGCCTAGGTGTAGTTTTTAGAGTGTACTGACGTCATGAGCCCCCACTCCCGAGTTTTGATGCGTTATATCTATGTCAAAATTCATTGATTTACAAAAACAAAAATACGTGTCCATCATTTTCCAATACTCTAATTGACGGACTAAATAGATTTGCAATTATTTTTCAAATAGATTTGAAAAAGGATCCTCATCTTTTTGGATCTCCATCTTTTTTACCGCGCAAATAGACTGGCTGGTGACGTTGAAAGGTCCGGCGCAGATGGTGGTGGGTCTGACGAGGTAGTTGGAGTTGTGCATTAGCAGGCACATGAAGTTCGAGATCCCCGTCAAGTGCACCCAGTTCAAGATCACTGGTGTTGGGCCTGGAAGGTTTAGAAGAAGTCGTGATTATTCAAGGCATCTAATTCTTGGATAAGAATATAACTAAATAAGTAGGTGGTTCATCTAATGTGGTAGCTGCCGCTTATTGACATTTCAATGGTAGACATTTGAAATGTCTTCAGGAACCTTAGCGTGTTGCTGCAATCTCAACTTTAGGTACTGAGCTGAACGCAACAAATTCAACAGCGCGCTAATGTCTTGCATGGCTTTTCCTGTTTGCAGTACTATAGGCCAACACGACCGAAATATATGACTATTTTAGCTCTCTCTAATCGAATCGATGTGGGATATTTACCCCATCCATCACAATTAAGATTTATTCTTCAAAATTTCAGTGCCCGATAAAACTGAAGACCACTATGCAATCGATAAAAACGTCCACCAAAACGTATTCTTAGCCACAATTGGCGGATCTTCAAGGACGAATAATTTATTTTTTATTCATTGGGACGTTTATGTCAATTTATAAAAGAAAAAACTATCTCTCAATGTGTCTAATGGGGCGGATTTAGATCGTGTCAAGCTTTATTTGAGCTGAGTCGGAGACTAGTAGTATCAGTTATATGACGCCCTATTGTATCAGTTTAAAAGAAATGCAGTAGACCACTTACAATCAATTTCAAGGCAGGTCCAGGTCGTGCCCCAGCCGCTAGTGGTCATCAACACGCCAGAGTAGTCGCGGTCACGGTCATCGGAGCGCTGGATCCTAATGGGTTGGATGTTGTCTGAAAATAAAGATGGGTATCATCATCATCATTATTTTCCTGCCCTTATCCCCCCTTACGGAGATAGACCTTACCTCCGTATGTTTGGATGAAGAAGATTTTTGCGGAACTACTGATTCAATTAAGCTGAGTGTCCTGCTAAATAACTCGTCCCCATTGGAAAACTTAAAACCATGACACGAGCAAAACCGTGGTCAAAACCTTTTTTGGTAAAATTTCTATTAATAGAAAAGTTGAAATATCTCCACCGGTTTTTTAAGGGTTATGGAATAGGTACCGTTAAATTCCCAATTGCCCATAGTGCAAAAATATTCCAAACATTTAGGGCCTATTTCACGATGTCCACTACTTACCTAATAAATAAAAAAATGGAACAGAATTAGTATGAAATTATCTGCCAAGTACGTTAACTGCAACTTAATCGTAGGTGCAACAGGCACTTAATTGGAATGTGTAGGCTCTTGTTCCATAATACATTTTCACAAAATAAATGCACAAACAGCGCCCCACATATCAAAGTAGTAACCACCGAAAGACACTTGTCTACAGTACAACTTGTTCTCAAAAAATCTCTTACTGTTAAAACTGAGATCCTGGCTAAACCTGATCAGACTGATGTCGTTAGGCTGCGTGATGGGCTGCATGCCGTCATCATAGCCAGGAGGCCTGAATGAGTCGCGGGCCTGCAGGACCACGCGAGGGGTGTTGCGGTTGACGCTGCCAGCGTGGATGACGATCTCGATTCGCCTGGAAACATGATTTTAAAGTCTAAGGCTATTACTCCAGGGTGGCCCGCGAAATTCAAATTTTCTTACGTTTTTTGCAATTTGCAAGGCCAGTGCTAGGTTGTACGTTAAAATATTGTTCGCTGCTATAAGACGTATGTAGTTACAGAATTATAATCATCAAAATCATCAATAAACCCCACAAGTTCACAAAGTTTGAGGAAAGGTATGACCTTGAAATAGTAGTTCCTCGACCTTTATGAAAGCAAGAGGCTACTCTGGCTTCCCCCATAAGTATGTGTTATGAGTTCTAAAAATGGCAGCAATGGTAACAGAAAGTCTCATAGAGCCGTCGATGTCCAAAAAGTTTTGAGTTAATCGATGCCATGACTCATGGTACGGGCATGTAATACGCGGATGAATGCAGAAAACGTGAGTACAGTTTGGAGTAGGTATGAATACCAAATGCCCCGTAGCTCATACAACCCACGTAAGTAGCCACATAGAGGGTCTTTAAAGTTATAAAGGACATACCCAACGTAGATTAGAATATTCTCGTTAAGTCATAAAAGTTCTAAGTGCAGTAATTTTTGCTATCTGCCAGCTGTGCGAGAAATACAAAGGTAAAAATTAAAACTTGCATATGATGTTGGTCGACCTCGAAACGGCATACTACGGGGAACCCTGTGAGTTTCTGTGGTGGGCTCTTAAGGAGAAAAGTGTGCCTGGGAAGTATATGTGCAGTTAATCAATGCGATGTACAGTCGGTGCAGTCCCCATAGGTCCGGTCTAAAGCGGGCACTATCAGTAACTTCAAAGTGGCTGCCGGCTTGCACCAAGGGTGAGCTCTCAGCCCTATCTCAATCCGTAGGACCCACGGATTGAAATTTGATTGCGGATTGCGAACCCACTTCAAGTTAAATGGTAAAATGCATTGGTCTGTGATTAGACCTGTCGTACTGTATGGATCAGAATGCTAGGCAGTAAAAAAGATGAATGAAAAACTATTGCATGTAGCAGAAATAAAAATGAAGAGATAGATGTGAGGACTGACCAGAACGGACAAAGTAAAGATAAAAAAGACAAGTTTAGTTATGAACCGTGGAAACTTAAATCAGTGTTTCGATAGAGTAAGGAATGCGTATATAAGTTACAGACCAGAAAGAAGTTAAAAGTGGAAGTTTGAAAGTGGCGCCTGTTACAGAAAAATTAAAAGGAAGGTCTTTACCTTGAAATGGACATGAGGACGAATGAAACGTATGTGACTAAAAAGTGATGGACATGAATGTTAATGGGTGGAGAGGGAGCGGAAGGCCAAAGAAAAGATAGACGAATTATGTGAAGACGATATGAAAGAGAAAGGAGTAAATGATGCCGTGACGTCTGACAGGGGAGTATGGAAGAAGAAGAAGTGTTGCTCTGACCTCCATTAAAATGAGACACGGGCTGGAAGATTATGATGATATTACAGGCAATAAAGAACAAGGACGACCTGAAAAATAATCTTACGAAACAATAGCCAAAAGACGAAGATATGAGCGTACTTCAAGAAAGTCTACATGCACCATTAAAACAAACAACAATTCCTAAAAAACGACCAACCAACCTCACGATATTTTGATTGTAATGACTTTTAACGGAAATAGAGTTTTTTTTTTTGTGAATGTAAACATTTTGTACTTATCAGATCATGGCAAGATTTAAACAAAACGACTTTTTTTTCGTTTACTGTAGTCATCATCAGACATCCAAATTTATGTCTACACCGGTCTGAGAACCTATAAGATGTAAATAAGGTTATCCTCAGACCTTAATCATATAATGTAAAATGTACAAGCCTCGTGGTCAATTAGATAAAAGTTGAAAGCATGGTCATTCTAACTATTTCCGTTACTAAGAACCGATATACACTTCAACCAAACATTATGTATAACAAGTAACTTTACGCAGAAATTATTGCTGGGAAACGACTTATTTTTGGGGTGAAAATTCATGTTTTGCGGTACTTAGAATTCATTGTTGGTTGTTGTTGTATTGTGTGTTGTTGTTGTTGTTGTTGTACTCTAAACATTGTGCTGATGGATAGATTGAATAGTACAGGGATCGTGGAGATGTTTAAAGTAAAAATCTAAAATTAAAAACTTGTCAATAAGTTGGAATTTTGACCTCAATATCTCCGTAGCTAGAAGGTTTCCAGATAAGGTGTAGAACAAAAAAGCAGCCAAGTGCGAGTCGCCCATGAAGGGTTCCGTTGCAGATTTAATGAAAGGTAAATTGCTGTTTGCGATTTATGACGTATTAAAAATAACTGCTTACTAGATCTCGTTCAAACCAATTTTCGGTGGTAGTTTACATGATAATGTACATAATAACATAATATGTTTTTATCATTCGCGTATTTTAGAAGTTACAGTGGGGGGGACACATTTTTCCACTTTGGAAGAGTCTCTCGCGCAAACTTTTCAGTTGAGAAAAAAATGATGTTAAAAACCTCAATATCATTTTTGAAGACCTATCCGTAAATACCCCACAAGTATGGGGTTACTGTAAAAAAAAAATCAGTTTCAGTTCTAAGTATGGGGAACCCCCAAAATTTATTGTTTTTTTTTCTATTTTTGTGTGCAAATCTTAATGCAAAATCAAAATCAAAGCATTTATTTCAAGTAGGTCAATAACAGGCACTTTTGAATTGTCGAAACAAAGAAGAAAATTAAATGTAGCCACAGTCCCAGTCACAAGACATAAAAACTGTGAAAGTACTGTAGTTGCCCATTCCCTAACGTAGATCTCTATGGAGAAGAACGGGCAAGAAACTCCAGGGACACTCTTTTCAACCGACTTCCAAAAAGAGGAGGTTATCAATTCGTTTTTTTTTTTTTTTGTTTTTGTTATCTCAGAACTTTCGACTGGGTGAACAGTAATTGCTGCAATCGCTTGCAATCATTGTTCATACTACATCATGACGTAACATCATGCCTGTATGCTCTGAGGGGGTACGCAGATGTGTATAATACTCCCAGATTTCGACAATGTTTGTTGCCTCTGAACTTTCGACTGGGTGAACTGATTTTGATGATTCTTTTTTTATTTGAAAGCTGGTGCATTCCGTGTGGTCCCATTTCAATATGGTTAAGATCTGACGCTGATCTTCGGAGATATAAATGGAACTTTTTTAAAATACACGGCAAAGCTGCAGTTATTGCTGCAATCGCTTGTAGGTTTATTGTTCATACTACATCATGACGTAACATCACGCCTGTATGCTCTGAGGGAGTACGCAGAAGTGTACAATACACCCAGATTTCGACAGTTAGATGTGTTAAGTTCCATTTAATGGGATCCTAGAGAAATAGAGGGAATTCCTTAAATTTTATAGGCACACCAGAAGCGATTTGGGTAGTTTTAGGAAGAGTACGTTCTTGGAGTGATCACATTTCAATTTGGAAAAGATCTGATGAAGAACTTCGGAAGATAGGCGACGGGAACTCCTCAATAAATGATAGCAAATGTACTGGGATCGCTGAAATCTCATGTCTCTCTATTGTTTACACCAGTTAATAACAAAAAATCACGCCGCTACGCTGTGAAAGGGTAAGCACATATGAACCACTAAAAAGTGAAAAATAAAAACTTTTTTGCAAAAAATATAACCGACTTCACACAAAAAAGTGAAAAATAACTTTAGCTTCAGAAGTCGGTGACAAAAAAACTAAATCAATCAAACAAAGGTCACCGACTTCTGAAGCTAAAGTTATTTTTCACTTTTTTGTGTGAAGTCGGTTATATTTTTTGCATAAAAGTTTTTTAAATCAAATTATTGTTACAAAATCTTGGTTACATCATTCATGTTGAGATGGTAGATTATGTGAGAACAATGTAGCAAGATGTGCACGTTAAAAGTGTCCATAGTAAAAACAAAATAATTCTTTCAAATAAGCCATGGCAACCAAAGACATAAAATTACTAACCAAGAGATGACCAGTCACAACAACAAACAGCACCCGTTCACGAACATGACGCATGGATCAGCACCATTCAGCTCAACCATATTTTAATCTCTTTGATGGCAACTAAGAGATGACCAGTCACAACTGACAGCACGTGTACCCGTTCACGAACATGACGCATGGATCAGCACCATTCAGCTCAACCACTTTGAAGGGAGCTAAATACATGCGGTTCACATAATACATCTTCTTACCAAGTTTCAACAGCATAGTGCTTATAGTTTCGGAAAAAAGTGTCTGTGACATACGGACGGACAGGCAGACAGACAGACATGACGAATCTATAAGGGTTTCGTTTTTGCCATTTGGCTACGGAACCCTAAACATGAGCACATGGCAGTTACGGAGAGAACAACTGCCATCTTCACCCTGTATTTTCAATCATGGTAGCTCTTTAAATGAATACTTACTGAGCAGTACACCTAGCGGAAGTGAGACCCCAGCTGCGGTGTATGACGGAACCCCCACAGGCTGTGACGTCACCGGTCCACCTCACCGTGCGCAACCACAGCATGTATGGGAACTGACCCTCGCGCGCCTCCCATCCCGACACTATACGAGACTCTATAAATAGAAGAAATCTTTATTTTTATTTCAGGTTAATTGTACTCATACATATAAACGTTATTAAGTAACATATATAGGGTGACTGTTACTTAGTGTACGAAAATCCCGAAAAAAATATCAGCTATGATATTTTTTTCAGGATTTCAGGGCCTCGATTCTGCTATTACGATAGTGTCAGAATAGGCGATCATTGAAGTCACAATGATCAAGTTCTGTCAAGTTTTGACAAGTTTGGTAATCTACTAACATAACGGCGTCATTATGACTTCTCAATGAACAACCAGTGAGACTCCATTGAAAGAAATGTCATAGAATATTAATCTCGTATATGAAATCTGGCATGAATAAATGTTCGCATTTAGTAGTAGATATCGAAAACCATTTGTAATAAAGGTTTTATAATAATGGCAATACGAAAATGCTATTAAAACACAATTTTATTACGAGACCATCGACCGACAATTGTGAATTTAGCAGAAAAATGACAATGGGGTGAGAATGGAATCGTGTTGGAGTGACGAATTTATTAAAATAGCAGATATGGGCCCAGGGGCCCATATCCCTGAGAATTAAACAAATGAGTCTGGAATCGTATGAAAGTATGAGGGATCATACAGACTTATTTGTTTTTACGGTATATACCTAATCCATATTTTCATGAACACTATGGAACTAACCACGCGATCAGTACATCGCTCGTTTCTTTTTTTTTAAATTAACGACGAAGCTTGAAGTACTACGGGGCTCGGGAATCCGCTGGATGCGAGTCACACGGGTAGGGTTACCATATCTCAGGATTTGTCCTGAGATTTCAGGATTTTTGGACTCTTCTCAGGATTGTGGCCGTATTTTGCAAATCTCATGAAACCTCAGGATTTTTAGAATTTTCAATATAAATGTAACACAGCTTACATTTTAAAGATCTCTTTAATAAAAAGTTAAACAAACTAAAAATAATCTTTTTTTGACTAATTAATGCGCAATATCTCTGGTATTCGTGAAATACCTATTGTCTTGAAAATGGTTGCCCACAACGCATGAAGCATTACGTCAAAAATAATGCTTCTTCTTGTTTTGTTAAAAAACTATTCAGAACTGCAATTTCATCGAATAAATAATGTCACATCATCAAGTAAAAAATCTCAGGATTTTTCAATGGAAATCATGACTTTTCTCCGGACTTTTGATTTTTTTCATCTGGTATCCCTAACACACGAGACGGTCAATGTGGTGTCACTTAGGAGAGGACTGTGTCCAGCAGTGGACGTCATTCGACTGAAATGATGAAGATGATGAGTAAAGTAGTGAACACGTGGAAGCTGTTTTGCGTCTATGTATTCGCGTCTGTATGTTATGTATAGGTTATACGTACCATGTTGTGATACTTCAGGAGATGCATGTAGAACATCGGCAGATGCCTGAAATACACAGAATTATGCTTCATTGTCACTAGTACCATTAACAGTTCCATGATGGAACCGGTGTGTTTTTTTTTATAAACACTAGTTCCATTTTGAAAAATCTGAATATAATGGAACTAGTATTGATTTTTTTATCACTAGTTCCGTAAGATTAACAGTTCCATGATGGAACTAGTATTTATTTTTTTATCACTAGTTCCGCTAGTAAGGTTAACTGTTCCATGTTGGAACTACTGTTGTTTTTTTTTATAATTACTAGTTCCATTAGTAGATACGTCAGTAAAACTGACAATAAACTGAAATACTGCCCAAGTGCGAGTCAGACTCGCGCATGTGGGAGTCCGTACCATTTAATTATTATTTATTGTTACAGCGGCAACAGAAATACATCATCTGTGCCAATTTCAACTGTCTTGCTATCACGGTACATGAGATACAGCCTGGTCACAGACAGACAGACAGACAGACAGTGGAGTGTTAGTAATAGGGTCCCGTTTTAACCTTTGGGTACGGAACCCTACCTAAAAATGGTCTCTCAATTCAATATAAGTACTACAATTAATAAGCAACTTGTACATACTAAGGGAGGATGCGGTAAATTACAAAAAACCGCAAGGAAAATTAAAATCATCGTCATTCTCTTGTCCTGATCCCGATTCATTTGGAGTCGGCGCAGCAAGTCTTCTTCTTCTATACTTCCCTAATACTGGGCATCTCTTCAGACTCTTCTTTCCTTTCCATATAATTATTTACACAGACCATCCATACCCATCCACATTCATACTCAGTACTTTCCTCACGAAATTTTCCTCATTCCTTCGCATCATAATATGCCCCATACTCAGAAATACAGAATTACCCGATGTCCAATGAAATAAAACATCCAACAGATTACATCTCCGCCACAATACAATGCCTTTCATTCATCCCTTTTGTGGCCGGTTTTCCTGATCTATACAAGACAGCGGGCTAACCATTGTTTTATAAATCTTTCCCTACGTTTATAGGGAATGCGGGAGTCGCAGATTGTTCCCGTCATCATTTCGCCGCCATTTCATCCATCCCGTGTTAATCGTGCAAACTTTAACAATTTTTTAAATAAATATTGTAATAATTACCGAAATTCCAGAGACTATTGCTAAAATCACGACCGCACCCCACATGATTTAATTGATATATTAACTAATCAATAATAATTAAGCACTAATCTACGTGACAGTGTTGTTAATCATGGATAGATAGCAACCTGACAACAGATATGTTTTCTGCAAGAATATCAGCTGGATACTTGACCTTAATGTAGGTATGTACCTGCCTAATCCGTCGATTTTACATTCATTATGTCTTCATTGTTAGAAAGAAAGAAAGAAGAAAGAAAAATATTTATTTGACATCAGTTAATAAAGCACACACACAATAATAAATAAAAAAGATACAAAACAATAAGTTGGACTTAGTAGTAATGTGCTGTGTGCCTCACGGCTGCGCCAAAAAGGTCCATTTCAGCATTCATGCCAGACAGGTGTAGAAGCTGTCTGACGCTGGTCTTCCAATGAACCTTGAGAGGGTACGTTACAGAATAAACGGTTTCAAACAATATATAAACAAATAAACAAATGGTTAATAATAATAAATAGATAACGAGTAAATTAATTGAATGTGTATTTACGAGTGCGAATATAGAAAAAAATATATATATTTAAATAAAAAATAGTATTTTATTGTGTTGGAAAGTATAAATCAGTGTTTGTGTAGGCTAAACAAAACATAGAATAAAATAAACCCAGCTACAACTTTTATGGACAACAACAATTAATAGGACACGGCGTGTTTTCGTCTCGCTCCCACCCCTCGTTACAGAACTTCGATTAAAGTGGAATCGCCAGGGTAACCCGCAGATTAAAAGAAAACCAGGCGGGACACAGTCTTTGGCGACTGCAGATAGAAGTTAAAACTAAGTAAATATGTCTGCTACGAATTGTGCCCCGTGCCCGTGCTACGCCGTAGCGGTTCACAAAGGTCGAGGAGTTTTGACCTGGAAAAACAGTTCCTAGACCTTTATGAACTTAGAGGTTTGACTTGATGATTATAATTCTGTCTACATATGTCACAGTCGGGAACGATATTTTAATCAACATACAACCTAGCACTGGCCAGCAAACTGTAAGAAAACGTAAAAAAAAAGGCACACACCGGCGCGTTTTTGCGTTTCTGCGTTTCCGCATTTCTGCGTCCTCCAGTATGGCGATAAGGCGTTCCTATTCATTAGTCGCGTTATTATCGTGCGTTATTATACTTTAATCGCAGGACGTAGAAACGCAAGTGTCCCGGAGTTACTATCGCGGCAGTGTGTTGGTTCGCATGCATCCCAATACCAAATGTTTTAAGAACGCATATCGCAATATCGCAGGACGCAGAAACGCGCTTACGTATCTCAATCTGCGTCCTACTTCTATTGCGGCGTTATTATAGTGGCAGTCTATAGGATCGCCTGCGTCCCAATACCACAAATCTTGAAGAAAGCAGACATTTTAAATACCTAAACTGGGCGCGGTCAAACTAAATTGTGCCAGTGCCAGTGGCAGAGGCAGCAACAACCGAAGCTAGGCTACAACCAGCGCCCAGCGCCATGCCCATCACGAAATTCCTGGCATGTGGAGGAGATGGAGTCCCAGGTGTCAGGCTGAGAGGTGTCACTCTGTTCATGAACAGAGACACAGAAAAGCTAGGCATAAGCTTCTGCATAGGTTCAAACCGAGCTGCAGCACGTATCCCTATCTCACCAGGCCTTGCCACCTTGATCAACGGAAGCACCACCAAAATGAGCATGAAATGCAGTAAGTACGCCGCACTACCTCAAGTGAAAGTAGCCACCCACCGATGCCGTCTAGTGCGATTCAAAGGAAAGACGATCGCACTACTCGAGTAGCAGGAGGAGACTTAATTTTCTCAGGCAAGCTCATTGCTCCAAAAGATCAGGGAGGCCGGACAACACGTGCCAGTCACAGCCCGCACAATAAGCTTTACCGCGATGGAGGTTGGAGGAGAGAGGGGAGACGTCGCAGACCGCTTCGGCTGCTTAAAAGCCTTGGAACAACATGAGGTAGTCGTCTATGAGGACAGAGGGGAAAGTTGAAGTTTCCTTAAAGCCCCCAGAGACAGCCATCGCGACGAGCTCCACAACTAGCACGACCACACAAAGCTGATCAGAAAGGGTTCAGCAAAAGGCAGCTGCCGAAAAAGCTGTAAAGGAGCAGAGTGCCCCCACCAGCCCAGAGCACCAAGCCAGGTCAAGGAATCACCTGAAAGCCTTCGGCACTTTCCTCAAAGCACTGCTCCCAAGCACCAGCCGCGCATCACTGACCGAGAAACAAGAAGCAGCAGTGGAGAGGTTCTTCAGGAAAGTATCATCAGAACCAACCCAACCGAAGCCTACACCAACGAGAGCTGACAAAGGGCAAGTCAGCCCGCCTGTCCTCGCTGTGAACTCGGGCACCACAGATCACGTAAAGAGCGCTTTCCTCGAGTACTTACGTAGCAATCAAAATAGCAAAACAGGTTATGACATCTGCAACAAAAACTGTTTGTAATCCTAATACCACCATAACTATATGTGTTGGTAATAGTTCTAAGATAAAAAAGGAAGATATCACTGACTGTGTATCAGAGTTGTTGAAGTTAAACTGTAGTAAAATAATATTGTGTGCTTTTCCCTATTTTAAAAATTTGGGTAGTAGAAAAAACAATTTTATTATATACATTACAATGAAAATGTAAAGTTTTAATTAAACTATATAAATAGAAATATTAATGGAATTTATGTTAAATAACCATGTACATTTTCTAGCAGGTCACTATAGTGACAAACTTATATACCTAGATATCAACACTCTTGTTGGTAAACTTAGGTCGACACGGGGTAAGGTGTATCTACCTATTAGATGTAGACACAAAATCGCTTCGCTATTAGCTTTTAATATTCACACAGACATAAATAGTATGTCTAAGTTTAGTACTATTATTAACACTGCGACTATTAGTAATTCTACTAATGTACAGGTGACTTTAAATGAATATAGCAGTAGTGCTATAAATCTTTACAAATATTGCTCAGAGGAGGATCCATCTGTCACCGTGGTGAATCCTCAATTAGGGTCTATTTGTGATAGGGTCTCAGGTAGGGTGTGATAGGGTTTGTGTTGTTCAGACGGATGGCACGGGAGTCTCCGGCCTCACTCAAAATATTAATATGAATTTAAACTAGAAAGTGAGACAACAGAAGGTACTATTAATTCTTGCACTCAATTAGTTACTAAAAAAGGGCCTCAGCAGAACACCTTACAAATATTCCACCAAAATATCCAAGGAATGTCTTGCAAATTATTATTGAATTGAATTGTTGAATGTTTAAATTGAATTGTTTTTAGAAAATAGTAAGTTTGACATTATTTGTTTTACTGAACATTGGTTAAAGGATTACCAAATCCTTATTAATTATGAGAACTATATGGTGGGTAGCTGCTTTAACCGTAAAACGATGCTTCGTGGAGGTTCCCTAATATTAATAAAAAATAGTTTTAAATATAAGCAACGTGATGACATAGTAGGTCTCTCGGTTGAACATTGCGTCGAACTGTCCTGTGTTGAGCTAGATAAGCATGTAATTGTGTGTGTGTACAGACCCCCAAACTATCAAAACTTTTCCATATTTGAATCAATAATGGAAGATGTCCTGGCAAAACTTGCAGCCAGTAATAAATCTACAATAATTTGTGGTGATTTCAATATCAATATTTTAGAAGAAAATTCATATAGCGGTCGGTTACTAAATCTTTTTAAATCATTTGACTTGGCTAACGTTTTTATTGAACCTACTAGAATCACAGCATCTTCTGCTACTTGTATAGATAATGTTTTCTGCGATTGTGATTACTTAGATAAAGCCATAGTAAATTGTTTGCCGTCCGACCATAGCGGACAAACTGTAACTTATAGGTGTAATACACCATTGCAAAAAGTACAGATTAAATTTAGACCCATAACTTCTAGCAAATTAAATGGGTTTAATATTTCCCTACAGAACAAGTTAAGTGTTATGAGCCATGACGATATTAATATAAATCAATTGTATAATCGTTTCTTTTCAATAGTTCACACGGAATTCAACAAAACTTTTGAAAAGAACACAAAGAGTATTTGCCCTAAATTCATATTTAGTGATTGGGCAACTAGAGGCATCAGAAAAAGTAGGGAAAGACTATTTGAGCTTTATGGCCTTAAGCCTTTTATTAACACTGAAACTTTTAACAAGTATGTTGCTAAGTATTCAAAAATTTTTAGAAATACATTTAGGGTTGCTAAAGCTCTGCACATAAGCAACAAGATCAAAACAGCAGAAAATAAAATAAAGACAGTTTGGAAAGTCATAAATAACGAGACTAACAGGAAGAAAATACGCAACACTAGCTACACATTAGATACAGCATGTGGTCCTAAAAGCTCGAATCAGGAAGTAGCTCAAGAATTTGTAAATTTCTTTACAGAGATACCATTAAAAACTACGGAGGCTCTTAATTCCTCTCCTGAAGTCTCAATGGGTTTATTAAAGGCGAATGTGTCTGGCTGCCTGGCTGAATTTAAATTTAAACACATTAACCCTATGGTAGTTATTAAAGCTTTCCGGCAAATAAAAATCAAACTGACCGAAGATCTATGGGGAATGTCTATCAAAGTTTGTACATCCATACTTGAGACTATAGCCCCATACTTAGCTTTAATTTTTAATCTATGTGTGGACCAAGGAGTCTTCCCTGATTTAATGAAATACAGTAAAGTCATACCTCTTTTCAAATCCGGGGACAGTAAAGATACTAACCATTATAGACCTGTGTCCGTGTTGCCAGTTTTTAGCAAGGTTTTTGAAAAAGTAATGCTTGATCAAATGCTCTATCACTTTAACACCAACAGAATCTTACATGATCAACAGTATGGTTTCACCAAGGGACGTTGTACAACTGACGCCGGTGTAACCGTATTAAAGCACATATTTACTGCGTGGGAAGAGTCCCAAGACGCTATAGGAATTTTTTGTGACCTCTCCAAAGCGTTTGATTGCGTAAACCACGACACATTACTTATGAAACTTGAGCATTACGGACTGGGTAAACTTGCACTTAGTTTGGTAAGATCATATTTAAATGATAGACAACAATATGTTCAGATAAATGGTGTCAACTCACAGGGTATAAAAATAAAAATGGGGGTTCCACAAGGCTCAATATTGGGTCCTTTCCTCTTTCTAGTATATATAAATGATCTACCCTATTTATTGAAAAACCAACCTCAAAATATGGTGTTATTTGCTGATGACACTTCCCTGATTTTTAAGATAAATAGACGGGCACAAAATTTAGATGACGTGAATAATGCCCTACTGCAGGTCCAAAATTGGTTCACAGCAAACAATTTGGTATTAAATGAAAAAAAAACCAAATGCATAAGATTTGCTTTACCGAATGTTAAGGGTAGTGATTGTGATATATTATTGAATGATGAGAAACTTGAATTCGTAGATAAAACGGTTTTCCTGGGGATTACGCTTGATTCAAGGCTACAATGGGGTTCTCATTTAACATCTCTTGCGGGGCGGCTAAGCTCAGCAGCATATGCCATTAGAAAAATCCGTCAATTTACTGATGTAGATACCGCTAGACTGGTCTATTTTAGCTACTTCCATAGTATAATGTCTTACGGTATTTTGCTATGGGGACGAGCTGCAGATATTAAGTCTATATTTATTCTGCAGAAAAGAGCCATTAGAGCCATATATAATCTTCGTAGGCGCGATTCTCTAAGAGAGCTGTTTAAGGATATTGGCATTATGACGGTACATTGTCAATACATCTACGAAAACATAATGTACGTCAGAAAAAATTTGCATCTTTTTGGTAAAAGAGGTGACAGACATAACTACAGTACTAGAAATAGGGACCAATTAGTTCAGCCAGGCTTTAGACTCGCTAAAGTAGACTCATCTTTCATGGGGTACTGTTTGAGATGCTATAATAAAATTCCACAAAGTATTCTTGAACTGAATGAGACGAAATTTAAAACATGCATTAAACGCACACTTTGTCAACAAGCATATTACAAGTTGAGCGATTATATCGCTGATAGAGATGCTTGGCTCAATGCTGGTCCTGCTCCATAAGGACAGGGACGCATAAATTGATAGCATTAAATGGTATTGTTGGAGCTGCTGAAGATTGTACTTAACTATCTTTGCATTGTATAGATTCAATGTTAGATTATATAATCGCATAGCCCATATTGTGTGAGTACTATGTACTAGAAGCTATCGTTCACTGGAAGCCTACGGCAGTTCTTGACTAGAATGTGCCCTGGCGGTTGAGAGTATGTCATGCTCTCTCAAATGTCTCGCTGATGGTGGCGCGTGTGTCGGACCATTTAGTTCCCTTCAAAATGGTTGAGCTGAATGGTGCTGATCCATGCGTCATGTTCGTGAACGGGCGCTGTCAGTTGTGACTGGTCATCTCTTAGTCGCCATGGGTTATTTGAATTAATTATTTAGTTTTTGAGTTGTATTTTATTTTGTTTTGCTATGGACACTTTTAACGTGCACATCTTGCTACATTGTTCTCACATAATATACCATCTCAACATGAATGATGTAACCAAGATTTTGTAACAATATTTTGATTTAAAAGAGTGTCCATGGAGTTTCTTGCCCGTTCTTCTCCATAGAGATCTACGTTAGGGAATGGGCAACTACAGTACTTTCACAGTTTTTATGTCTTGTGACTGGGACTGTAGCTACTTTAAATGTTCATTTTGTTTCGACAATTCAAAAGTGCTTGTAACTGGCCTACTTGAAAATAATAAATGCTTTGATTTTGATTTTGATTGAATCGTGAGCGACCAGAGAGGACCCTCATGACATACAGGAAGATCCTGCAGACCTTCCAAAGGAACACCGAAGGACTGCTAAAGGTACTACTCAAGGAAGCAGAGACAGCAGTGTACGACAACGTTAAATCCCAAGTCATCAAAGGGAAAATAACGGGGTCGTACATGGCAATCTTAGCCACGGTGGATAAGGCTCTTATGAACCATTTTGGGGCCATAGTAATGGCAGTTAAGTTGCCAGGAGCAAGTGAGGTTGTCCTCATCGGAGACATAAACCAGCTACGATTTCTGGACAGAGAGAACCTTTCGAGTTAAGGTATACCCGTCCAAATCTGGTGGCTGGCATCACACAGGAGCTACTCTGCCTGCACACACCGCAATCCGATGGATGTGGCATTTGCGTTGAGCGTGATATACTCCGGTATATACTCCTCCAAGCCGTCGTCGCGTCGCTGTCGTGGGTCCACGCACTGAGCGTGAAAGGTTACACAGTACTCAGGAGCGCAAATACCGAGTTTCTCTCATAAGCCAGGGATACGGCTCCGGCGAAGGGACGCGCACGCTAACCATCCACGAGGCCCAGGGTCTGACCTTCGACAGCATAATTATCATCAGCACCAAGTCTAGGAGACTCCAAATCCACGACAGCATTTCCCACGCGGTAGTGGCGGTGTCGAGATATACAGTCAGTTGCGTCTATTACACCGACGATGCCGATGATCCTACTGGCCGCTTAACAAAGAGAGCGATGGATGCGGCAACTAAAACGGTCGTTGAGTACAACCTGAAGACGGCCATGCAGCATCGAGACGCAGTCGTTGTGGAAGTTTTGCTCAGGCTAGCGAAGTCACTGATCAGACGATGTAATAAACAAAATAAACGCCCATCTTAACCCCAATTTTTTTTTTTATAAAGGAATGTTTCATTTCAATAAAATAAACTTTCCCTCCAGGTTTCATTGAAAACAATATACAGATGGAACCTGCATGTTGCTTTATATGGGCAATTGGGAGTGCTACGGTTTTCATTTATAGGGCGTGTCTTTTTTTAACTATAGGACCAAGATGTATTCAATGAATTTCATTAATTTATAGGTTGGCAGCACTATTTTACTGTCAAGTTGCATTGTCAAACAAAAGTCATTTCTTTCATTTGATTTTCTCTCATGTTTTCTGTTTGTAACCGTCGTGGCGGTGGCGCGCGTTTTTCTATTTCAATTCTTATTTGATACCAATTTAACTGCGTATACGTTATAATTTTATCACGAAAATGAGTGCGTGGCCTGAAGTTACGACTGCGAAGTCGGAAAATCGCCATGAAATCAAATTGGCGGGTGCGGAGATTTCGAAACGTATTTCGGAAAGTGGTTTGGACAAAGGTATTTTTCAATTAACAAATATCAACCTTCTAAATATCAGTGATACATGTCTATCAGCTATACCGGATGATATAAGTCGCCTGGTAAACCTCCAGTCCTTGCTGTTATTTGGTAACAAAATAACCGATTTCAATAAAAACATAACCTCTTTGAAAAAATTAAAAGTGCTTGATTTATCGAGAAACCAGCTGAAAAGTATTCCGGAGAGTCTTAACGACATGAAAGAGTTGACAAGTATCAATTTAAGTTCAAATGAAATAGAAGAAATGCCGAAATTCACTGATTTTCCTAGTTTGCTTACTATTGATATTTCAAATAACAAATTGACGAGTTTCTTGGACTTGGAGAATGCTGTGCTGGCTCATTTAACTGACCTAAAGATTAAAGGGAATGCTATTGAGGTGTTGCCGAGCTACATTGTCCGTAGTTTGCCTTCATTGAAGAACTTTGATATCGGAGACAATCAACTGAAGTCTGTTCCTGGAGAAGTGGCCAGCATGGCTAAGTTAAAAGGTAAGATTTTAACATTGTATTAATGTACTATTCTGTATTTTTGATTTGCCATGCATTGTATTTGCAGGTATTACGAAATAATGTTGTAATAATATTGCACCACAGATGGCAAACATTTCAATCAATAAATTCATAGCGCATCATATTGTTTTTAAATCAACCAACAATTCTTTTTATTCTAGAAATTAACCTAAAGGGCAATAAATTCACTGACAAGAGATTCATGAAACTCGTAGACCAGTGTCGTACCAAGCAGATATTGGACTACATCCGCGAGCACTGTCCCAAGTTGGACCAGACCCAGCCTGCAGGCAAAGTCAAAGGTAAAAAGGGCAAGAAGGAAGAACCAACACCTGAAGAAATAGAGTGTGATCTCTGCCATTCAATGAATATTTTACATGTAGAAGATGAGACTCAACGAGTCAAGATAATTGAGTCCCAAGTAGCTGTGGTCCGTCCTTACATCCTGTGCTGCATCGTGAATGACCTGTCTTTCGATGAGACAACCTTTAAGAAATTCATTCAGCTTCAGACGAAACTGCATGACACGGTTTGCGATAAGAGGAATGTTGCCACGATCGCTACTCATGACTTGAATAAGATTGCACCAGGTAATTTCCTCATTTTTTAATTTCCCAAATATTACAAGAAACAATTTATACACTGTGTTCCCAGATGATGTTAATGAACTTTGACCGGTCATTGTACTCGTCATTACGAACAACTTTTACTATGGGATCAAACAAAGTATATGGATATCATCCGAAAACATGGTGTATTTGTGCAAATGTTTTTGATGAGTTGTTGTCTATACAATTTTATACTAGTTTGATGAATTAGGTATTTGAGTCACATTATTAAAGAGTTCTGTCTTTAAGGCAACCCACAAACACAGATATTAAAGGCAAGCTTGTCTTGTTACAAAAGCTTTTTTTTTTCCTTTAATGGCAACTGAGCCGGGTTACAAAAGCTGTCCTTCATTTATTACTATAGTAGCCCCAATTAAATAGATCACATTTGACATCTGTCAGTTCTATGTAAAGGTATTTTTGCCCTCATTACAATAAATATGCAATCGTGAAAAATGTTTTAGCAACTTTGCAGTTCTAACTTCAATAAATAAAATAAGTCATATTTTATGCCAGCTTTTATAAGGTTACATTGTTGTACTTTGATGAAGTGTCAAATGTGATCTAGGTATTATCTTGGCCTTACTGTAGGAATTAAATAAAATATAAATGCATATTATTATTGATATTTATTTATTATTTACCTTTTTTTATTATTTATTGAACAGCTAGCCAACTTTAAATTATTCAAAAATTCCCAGGTGACCTAGTATACACAGCGAAGGCCCCAGCAGCCCTGAAGCTGACCCCGCTGTCAAGGCTGCGGCCCTACTCCGGCGAGCAGTTGTTCCAGCAGCTGACGGCAGAAGCTGAGGCTCTACGCAAGGAAAAGAAGAGGAATGTCTACTCTGGGATCCACAAGTATGAAAAAATTATAAAACATGTAACAGTTATTACTAGAAAAAAATATCCTTTGATAATGTGATAAGTTAAATCAAAAGGATTCTTTCAAGTTTTTCAATTGTTCTCACAAAACAATTAAATACATTCTTCTTTTGTAGTAGTTGCTAAACATTTTATTGAAGCTACAACTGATGGAACTAAATTCAACTATTGTGAAAGTTAGTACATTACTTATAATTTTGTTACAGATACTTGTACTTGCTAGAAGGCAAGCCCGTGTACCCATGCCTGCAAGACGCTAGCGGAAAGGTCATCAGTTTCCCACCCATCACCAACTCAGAGGATACTAAGGTAAATATTTAGAAAGAACTAGCAGACGTCACGCGGCTTCACCTGGGTAGTTCCCGTACCCATGGGAGTACGGGGATAAAATATAGACTGTGTTACTCAATAAAGACGTGGATTTCTAATGGTGAAAGAATTGTTTAAATCGGACAAGTAGTTTTAGTGTTAAATCGTAAGAAACACAAACAAATAAAAAGACAAATCTTTTCACTTTATAATATTAGTATAGACTAGCCTTTTGCCCACCACTTAGCCCATGTGGAGTAAAGATAGGTACAAGCATTCTATGCTAATGTCATCAAAATCCATCCAGCTGTTAAGGCGCGAAAAGGTACAGACTGAATGCTACTTGGTCTATTATATGAATTTATTGTGAATGCATTTACACCTAGCACAAATCTATTTAGTCCATCAGTTAGAGTATTGGCAAAATAATAGACACGTATTTCTTGTTTTGGTAAATCAATGAATATTGACTAAGATAAAACGCAACAAAACTCGGGGCTTGTGACGTCAGAACGCACTAAAAATTATAGGTACCAAGGCGTGACTTATTGAGAATTTTAAATGCGTCGTATCTTCGTCATTTTTGGTTTGCGTGAGAAAAGAAAAAAAATGTGGTGAAATTTTTTTTGAAAATCTATTAATTGTTAATTATTTTTTGTCGTCTTTATTGAGCACACCTTAAAATCTATGCTCATTTTTTTTATTTACCTGAAAAGTTTAGTTCCTAAATATGATAATTGTCAAGGTTATTACTGTCTTTTTTATGCCAATTATTTCCATATGAATGTGCCCAATGAACACGGAATGTTTTTATAACCAAATAAAAAAAAACGACTTCTTTTTTATTTTCAAACAATTTTCTCCACAAAATAAAACAAGTTATTAAATTTTCCTGGGTTAATATTTCTACACAAACCTACTTAATTATTCACTTATTTATCTTCTGTTTAACAATTCCATCGATGTCCGCAGATGTCTCGAGAGAGCAAGTCAATGTTGGTAGAAGTGACGTCGCACACGTCCCTCGGCGCCTGCAAGACTGTCATGAACAAGCTGCTGCAAGAGTGTCTGCTTCTGGGTATAGGGCCCCAAGAGCCTGACTCTGCCTTCCACACGCTGACTGTGCAGCAGGTTTGTAAAATATTTGCAATAACATAGGACAGTTAGGAACATTGGTCAGCTACATAAAGGGTGTAAAGAACATCTTAACGAAGCCGAAGTCTTTCTTTCATTTATGTCGATTGGATTACAGAATAATATTCTCTCTAGGTTCCCAAATATATATTTTGAATGGAAATTGATTTTAACAAGAGATTACGTCATATCTCGTCTTTATATCATTGTCCTTTCAAAATATATATTTGGGAACATAGATATCTGTAATCCAATCGAAATAAATACACACTACCTTAAGAATATGTTTGATTTACAAATTATTTTGGTATTACGTTTGTATGAACTACGCATACTCCGCAGGCCCCTTAAGGCCTCCAGTTAGATAGAGTTTATCGAAAAATATTGGATGAGTAGGTACTTTTTGTTTTATTTAAATAAAAAGAAAATGACGAGGACAAAACGCATCAAAGATATGAGTGGGGGCTTGTGACGTCAGTTTAAAATAAAAAATGTCCAGAAATTAATCGAATTTTTGTTTTCTTGAATAAAAAAAATGTTATATCCAATATTTTTTGGAAATCTCTGACGGGCTAATTGAGATTTTATTTGTCGTCTCGCCTATTCTGATAACGTGAAAAGTAACAAAGTAAATCTGCTTTCACTGCAGACTGTATTTCCGACACAATTGACGGAAGCATGGATATGTTATGTGCCTATCCCTTTGGAGAAAACAGGCGCAATGCTGCAATAGTTTTCTCTACTACACTACCTTTCATGGCAGCTCAAACATAAATTACTTAGTATTTACCTATTATATCTGAATGAGACTATCTTTTCCAAGGTTACAGATAAGCCGAAATAAATCACTGCTTATAGTAAAACGAGTGATATTGATAATAATGTAATATAACGCTAATGTTTCCCTACAGGGTAGGCAGACCTTATACTAATAGGCATGACGACACTATCAAAAAATTACAAATCTATTTAGTCCATCAGTTAGATTATTGAAAAATAATGGACAAGTATTATTTGTTTTTGTTAATCAATGAAAATTGAAAAAGATAAAACGCATCAAACTCGGAAGTGGGGGCTCGTGACGTCAGAACTAGCTAAAAATTATACCTAGGCGTGACGTATTGAGAATTTTAAAAGCGTCGTATCTTAGTCAATTTTGATTTACGTAAAAAAAAAAATACTGGTCAAAGATTTTTTAATAATCTACCTAACGGTTTAATTAGATTTTTTTGTGGTCTACCCTATTTAGGTACTTAAAAAAGTATAGACCCACATTTCATCCGTTATGCCTATGGCGTTGAACCGTGCACAAATCTAAACTCGAGGGTGCTAACTTAGAAATTCCAGATGAAAAATCAAAAGGTCAAATGTTTGCCGGACTCGTGAGCTAAGGGTTCAGACTCGTCAAAAAATAAAATAAGGGCGCTTTCAATTAAGACGTTTCGTGTCGTGACAAACGAACGTCCGTATGCAGTACGACAAACGAAACGTCTAAATTGAAAGCGCCCTACGAATATTTTAACCGCTCATTCAGGCGTCAACACTTAACAATATTAAATTTGGTTTATTATAGTATGTAATAAAAATATTGGCTGTGACATACGAATACCTAATAAGTACGGAACTTTATTAGGTTTCCGAAATAAAATTGATCAGTTCATTCATTTATACACAAACAGATGGACAGGACGAATCTAGATATAAAGGCCCACGTAGACCGGAACGGCATGGGATGGGATTTTAATTTTGGTAATGGACATTCAAACGTATGGATATAGAAATACGACCGTGTCGCTACTTTTAATGCAAATCCCGCAAGGGTTCCGTGTTTGGCCATTTGGCTACGGAATCCTATAAACACAAATAAGTAAAACCTATGACTAACAAGTAGCGCATATACAACAATGCCACTCTTTTCCACTTTTTAACACAAATTAATCCCTTAATTATTTTTTCTCCAGGTGAAAGTAGTGGATCTCGAAGGAAACCTCAAGAACGTGTACCCATCAAGAACTGACTGCGTCTTCGAAGGCACGAACATCAGGGTCGTACGTAGCAGCAACAAGAAGTAATACTATAACGTTACTTATTCCAATGCCATCACCGAGAAATCATTAAAGGAAGATGCGAAAGAAGAAGTTCCATTGACATACAGAATGCGGCCGGTGATGTGGCATGGCAACTTCGGGGTTTAGAAGTGGTTCTGGTTTGTAGAGCGGTGTCTCTTTCTAAATCTCGATTTGTCATTATACCGCGAGGGGGTACTGTAAGCCCTCACACACGGGTGATTTACTGTCGCACGCGTTTTCAAGTATCAGTATTGAGCCGGGTATTAAAGAGTGCACTGTTCGACTCAAAATCGCACTGTTACATTTTCCACTCGGCTTTAAGGAGTACTTTGAAAATACAAATGCGTAATAAAGAAGGTTGCGTTAAAAACAGGCCGTGTGTGCGGGTTCGCTCGGCACCTCGTGTTTCCGATGTCAAGATATTCTTTATATTGTAAGAAGTATCAAGTTGTCTCAATGGACTTCAAAAAAAATAAGGATCTGTCCAAAAACTTATTTCCTATAATATAATTCAGTGTAATGGATCATTTCAATAAACAAAAAAAAACAATAAAAATAACGCCTTGTGATTAAATTGAAATAAAACGAAAATGTAATACTAATAATCGCACAAAAATACGTATAAATATTGAATTTTAAACCTGTTGAATGCTAAGCAGATGATGGACGCGGACTATAATTTGCAACAGCCTATAGGTGTCAACCAACTAACGCGATTTCTGTCCTGCTATTCTAAGCGCTGGGCACACAGAAAAGACGTTAGACGAGGACGGGGCACGGCCAGGGCACCGACGGGCGCCCGCCGCGTCTTTTTAAAACACAGAAAAGACGAGGCACGGGCGGGGCGCGGGCGTGTCGCCGGGTGCCACGAGAGACTACCTTCTCGTCCGCTCCTCGTCCGTTGCGCCCAGCGGCGCCCGGGCCCTGTCCTTTCAATTTTTTTACAACGGCGCAGACGGGCAAACTTTGTGTCCGCGCCCTGCCTTTTCTGTGTCATATGTTTGCACCCCGTCAGCGTCTTACCTCTTTTCTGTGTGTCCTGCGCCTTAGATCACTGTCCAAATCTATTATGTATTCATACTTTCATATCCGGAAATATATTCACCTACTATTTAATTTTTTTGTTTGAATGAATGAATTTAATTTAATAATTTTGATAATGATTTTCTTTAGTTTTGTAATCAATGTTGTTTAAAACGAGTAAGTATTTTCGCAAATGCGTTGGTTTGTGTTTTAAAAGTTTTATAAACTTTCTAATTCATCAAGTTTGATGCAATGAAAGAGGTTATAATCATTTAAAATGTTCTGAAAATCTATAATCGCATGTCCCCATGCTATTTCTCGGACTAAAAATCAGCTGCACTAACCTTTAAGTTAAAAATTGTCTGTGATGAATCATGCTAGTAAAGTATTGATGTGACATCAATATTGTACCGATTGTAACTTAAAAAGTAAGAGAAAGTTTTTGTTAAATGTTTTCTTTTTAATACTAAGTATTTTTGTAACCTTTGTTTTGTTTTATTTCGACGTACCCTTAGCCAAAATAGGTCGTCGCTAGATAATAACAGTCGCTCGGGTCGATCTTTAGGTTAAGCCGTGCTTGCCTAGGTTGGTCTGTGGATGGGTGACCACCCTTACATAGGTACTGAGTTTCCTTCGTGCACGCTAAGCTGTCATTTGTAGATCTTTGCCAGTCGTCACAGGTAGTCAGTGGCCTAAAAAGTCTGACAACCAGTCTTACCAAGGGTATCGTATTACCCAAAACTAACTGAGTTGTGGAGGTCAGACAAGCAGTTGCTCCATGTAAAATACTGGTACTCAGCTGTATAAACTGGAAGCCGAACCCAACATAGTTGGGCCAAAAAGCCAAAATATGTACAAATGCCGCGTACATCAAGCGAAATCTGTAAAATTTCTTTAATAGATTTTCAACTTGATTGGTATGTGTCACTGACTCTGGCAGAGCCACCATCAGGGATTTTCATTTTGAAAACACAAAAAAATTGTCGCTAATTAGTCGAAATTTGTCGCCAAATATCAGAATTTGTCGGTCACTGGTTCAAAAGATATAAGGGTTTATAGGTGGCCGATCTGGAGAGAGTCTCCCCAGCAGGGCCACATTTATATCTCAAAAACTAGGGCACCTAGCAAATATCTCTTTTCTCCCATAATTTGTCGCCAATTAGTCGGAATCAGTCGCCAAATATCAGAGTTTGTCGGTCACTGGTTCAAAAGATACAAGGGTTTATAGGTGGCCGATCTGGAGAGAGTCTCCCCAGCAGGGCCACATTTATATCTCAAAAACTAGGACACCTAGCGAAGATGTGTTTTCTCCCATATTTTGTCGCCAATTAGTCGCAATTTGTCGCCAAGTCACAGATTTAATCGGATCTTAGTTTAGGAGATATAATGAGTTCAATTAGTAAGGTATAGTCCAAGAGCTAGGTCGAAGAGTTCACGAAAAATACCAAGAAAAAAATATTTCTATTAATATGTGTAATATACTTCTAGTTTTATCGGTCTAAAGTCTTTAGAAATGTCCGAGAGAGATAAATTCTCAATTTAATTCATGTTTTTATGTTTTAAATTACTAGGTTAGAGTGGCTTAAACTTCTTTGAAAACATTAAACCTTGCTCTTGGTCTATTTGGTGAAAGATGTACAGTCGCATGCAACTGTTTTACCACTTTACAATGTTAAGCTCTAATTAACTTTAGAATAATAAATAAATGTCGTACCTTTAGTAAAATGTTTAAAATACTTAAACGTTGAAAAAGTATTGTCAATTGTAATCAAATTTTATTATATAAAAATGAATTTCCATTAAGTTCGTTTGATGTGTGTTGTGTTGGTGTGTATTTTGAGGTGATTGCGAGTGTTGTGTTGTGGGTATGGACGGGTTGAGTTTTTATTTTATCTTAATTGAGGTTAGAATAATAAAACTTCTGTTGTCCAAATATAAAATGATTTATTACCTTAAAATTATTGTACTTTCAGAAAATGTTACAAATAGGTATTTGTAACATTTATAAGTAGGTACTTATTCAATATTATTAACAGATACAGTTTGTGACTTTGGATGTTAGGGGTAATCTCCGGTAAAACTGATCCGATTTTGAAATTTTTTTCACTTTTAGTCTAGGCTAATAACATTATGACCGATAATATTATGACGTTATGACCAATAGGAGCGGAGCCTCAATGAAAAATGTTGCAAAAACGGGGAAAATTATTTCTTTGGCTCTATATCTCTGTGACGCAGACGAAGTTGCGCGGGTCAGCTAGTTAGGTACCTATATATGGATTATATCTCTCAATAAAAATTTCAATGGGTGTTTCTTCATTGGACGACTCTGCTTGAAACCAATACCTATGCCGATCGATACCTTCCTATCTACTCGACGACACGTCACCGACAACTACATTCTTCATTTCGCCACCGACACGACCGCGACCGACCCGATACGACGTCATTAGCTGTATCTACTACAAGTACCGTAGAAACTCAATGAAGTCCAATTACGTTGTTTTATATCCACATAATTACATGAAGTTACAGTCATCGTACCTACTATTATTGCTGTATTATTTAGGTAAATTTCTACCAACCCTGATTATTAATTATAATGATTTGCAGGTAACAATTAAATACTATAATTAACAATAATAACAAAAAATAATAAGTGGTAAGTGCACATTGTGTTAGATAAATAATTACATAATTATATGTATTGTAGATTTGTTTATAGGTAATGAATACAGCTTTCCTATGGTGGGTTGAAATTATAGAATAAGTTTACATTTATTTAATTCGAAACAAACATTCCTCCATAAGACGTCATAGATACTGTCTAGAAACTACATAAAGTATTTTGTACTCGCTTGTACCACTGTATGGGGAAATTGAATTCTTTAATATCTTTTTAATTACACACCGACTAAATCTGTAACTTTGCGACAAATTGCGACTAATTGGCGACAAAATATGGGAGAAAACACATCTTCGCTAGGTGTCCTAGTTTTTGAGATATAAATGTGGCCCTGCTGGGGAGACTCTCTCCAGATCGGCCACCTATAAACCCTTGTATCTTTTGAACCAGTGACCGACAAACTCTGATATTTGGCGACTGATTCCGACTAATTGGCGACAAATTATGGGAGAAAAGAGATATTTGCTAGGTGCCCTAGTTTTTGAGATATAAATGTGGCCCTGCTGGGGAGACTCTCTCCAGATCGGCCACCTATAAACCCTTATATCTTTTGAACCAGTGACCGACAAATTCTGATATTTGGCGACAAATTTCGACTAATTAGCGACAATTTTTTTGTGTTTTCAAAATGAAAATCCCTGATGGTGGCTCTGCCAGAGTCAGTGACACGATTGGTATAGCATTTAGTTCCACGTTAATTGGGAAAGTAGGTTCGAATAGCTTGGTGTGCTGGCGTCTGTACAACATGATACGATGTAAAAATACTGGTATTTTGCAGCAGCAGCGGTTAGACTAACATCTGAGATGCTGACATGATATATGATGTATTGTGGCACGTTTTATCGTTAGCCGCGGCAGTTATGGTCGGACATTGTTAAAACTTGACTACAATAATTACAAGCAAGCCGCATAACGGGTACTATGCTTTAGGGTAAAAACGGGACCCTATTAACTAAGGCTCCACACTGTCCGTCTGTCTGACACCAGGCTGTATCTCATGAACAGTAAAAGCTAAACGGTTGAAATTTTCACAGATGGTGTATTTCTTGGTGCTGGTATAACAACAAATACTAAAAACAATAAAATAAATGTAATATAAGTGGGGCTCCACAACAAACGTGTATTTTTTTTTTCATAATAATGGTACGGAACCCTTCGTGCGCGAGTCCGACTCGCACTTGGCCTGTTTTTATGTTCTCATTCACAGAATAAGGAACAGGCTATAATATTATCCAAGGGGAACTGGCTCAGACGAGTTTTTATATTTCGCACTAAGGCCCGAATACGGCCACTACGGTCAGTTGACACGTCGGCGTCGCAGTACGACAATATATACTCGTAGGCGCGACAGACGCACGCAATCAACGTCAGCGCAGCGCAGCGAATTCAAGCCTTAGGCTGCGGTTCCACTGAGGCGGATCGGAGCAGAGCGGAGACGAGCTGCGTCGAGATTCATCAATCACATGGCTTGATGTAGATTTCACCAATTACATTAAGTCCTGTGAATGGTGAATCGCGGCACAGCTCGTCTCCGCTCCGCCTCAGTGGAACCGCAGCCTTGTATTGGCCGTGACTACACAGCAATCAATGTGTGCCTAGTTTTCATTATGCAGAAACGCTAAACGCGGATTATTTATTTATTTATTTAAACTTCATGTACAATAGTGGTACATAGGCGGACTTAATGCCACAAGGCATTCTCTACCAGTCAACCATTTGGTCAAATAAGACAGCATTGTGATAAAGTACAATAAAAATAAAAATAAACATGCCATTTTGCAAAAATAAACCAAACACATAAATGGGTACCTACATACTAATACATAAATAAGCATATAAAATAAACTAATATATATTAAAATACATACAAATAGTCCGAAATACGAGAAACCTTATGATAATTATTACAACTCTAATATAGGCTAGTTGGTAAACAATTTAGACAGACTTTAAATAAAACTTCCGAATTGCTCTGATTATCTGGCACCTCTTACCCGGATTCCATAAAAATCGAGCCAAATTCTACGCATTCTCTTTTTATTGCCAAAAATACTTTATGATATTCCCGTACTAATTCAATAAATTGGTCAAATAGATGACAGTCGATCTATATCAGGAAAGTTGTATTGGCATGATCCTTGAAATCTGAAATGTTATGTAACAATCTTAGCGTGGTTCAATTATTACAAAAAAAACATTGGGCGTTAAGCGACTTTCGTAGCGCCGTAGGTATAGGTAATGAAATTTCTGTAATTTCATTAGGAATTTCATTAGGTCAAGTCATTCATTACAGATCCTCACGATTCACGTGAATGGCCGCCTTTAGCCCCCAAATTAAAAGAACACAATTATTATTTTGTAGCAACACTAAAATAAAATGTCAATGTCAAATTTGATTTCCCAGTTTCCCTCATTTTCATTCAAAACAAGTTCTAACAGGTGTTGTTTTTGTTTAACTTCGTTGTTATAAATGGTTTAAAAAATATTTAAAATGCGGCGCAGCCTAGCGCCGAGCCAGGTCGGCTCAAGCGACAACGTCTTCAAAAGTCCGCTGCTAGAATCCAAACGAAATAAACGACGGGAATGTACCAAGATTCCATTGACTCAGAAATCAGCTTCTCAAGCATTAACTGCTTCTGAGCACGAGAATTTAATCAAGCAGATACTGAACAAGCCTTTCAAGGTTCCCATACCAAACTATGTGTCCTCGTTTTGCGGTAAAAGCTTAGGTCTGAAGAGGACTCAGGTTAGGCGAGCCCTACACGATCCAGATGAACCGAATGCTTTAGTGTTGTTCCGTCCGCCTTACATCCCTGAACATGAAAAGATGAAGATGAGTCCTAACGACATCAGAGTGGCTGTGGTCGTGGACCCAGTGTTGGGGAACATCTTAAGACCTCATCAGAGAGAAGGAGTGAAGTTTATGTATGACTGCGTCACAGGACAACAGATAGAGAACGCCTATGGTTGCATCATGGCCGATGAAATGGGTTTAGGAAAAACTTTACAGTGCATTACTCTACTATGGACACTTTTGAGACAAGGGCCAGACTGCAAACCTACAATCTGTAAGGCAATCATTGTCTGCCCAAGTAGTTTAGTCAAGAATTGGTACAATGAGATTCACAAGTGGCTGGGACAGAGAATCAATGCTTTGGCCATGGATGGAGGCTCTAAAGCTGACATAACTCTAAAGCTGCAGCAGTACATGAACACATTTACCACAACTCGAGTAGCCACCCCAGTATTAATCATCTCATATGAAACATTTCGAATTTACTCCAATATTCTCCACTCTTCTGAAGTTGGATTAGTCTTATGTGATGAGGGACATAGACTGAAGAACTCTGAGAACCAAACATACCAAGCGTTAATGGGTTTGAAGGCTAAACGCAGAATTTTGATATCGGGTACACCAATCCAGAATGATTTGACAGAATACTTCAGTTTAGTACATTTTGTCAATGAAGGTATCCTAGGGACTGCTCATGAATTCAAGAAAAGATATGAAAATCCGATTTTAAGAGGCCAAGATGCTTTAGCTACTGCTTCAGAAAGAGAAAAGGCACAGGAATGTCTGTTGACTCTAACCTCTATTGTTAACAAATGTATGATCCGTAGAACTAGCAGTTTGCTCACTAAATACCTGCCGGTTAAGTTTGAACAGGTCATATGTGTGAAGATGACTCCCCTTCAGACCCAGTTGTATAAGAATTTCATCAACTCTGATGCTATCCGCAACAAGTTCAGCGGAACTGGAGAAAAGAACACTCTCAGTGCTCTATCTAGCATCACTACTCTTAAGAAACTTTGTAACCATCCAGATTTAGTTTATGACAAGATTCTAGAAAGATCTGAAGGTTTCGAAAAAGCCTTGAGCCTGTTACCAAGCAAATACGATACAAAAGATGTGAAACCAGAATTGTCAGGAAAGCTTATGATTTTAGATTGCATTCTTGCCAACTTGAAGACCAATACTGATGACAAAATTGTACTTGTTTCGAATTATACACAAACTTTAGATTTATTTGAGAAATTATGTAGAAAGAGATCTTATTTATATGTGAGACTTGATGGCTCTATGACAATCAAGAAGAGGGCTAAAGTAGTCGAGAGTTTCAACAATAAAGAAAATAAAGAATGGATATTCATGCTTAGTTCAAAAGCTGGTGGTTGTGGTCTTAATCTTATTGGAGCAAACAGGCTAATCATGTTTGACCCTGACTGGAACCCTGCCAATGATGACCAAGCCATGGCAAGAGTCTGGCGTGATGGACAGAAGAAACCTTGTTACATATACAGACTCCTTGCAACAGGAACCATAGAAGAAAAGATATTCCAAAGACAAGCACACAAAAAGGCCCTGAGTGACACTGTTGTTGATCAAAATGAGGAATCTCTTAGACACTTCACGTCTGATGACTTGAAGGATTTGTTTAGATTAGAAGAAAACACATTATCAGACACACATAGCAAGTTTAAATGCAAAAGATGTGTAAACAACATCCAAGTTACGATTCCACCAGAGAATTCTGACTGCACATCAGATTTGTCCAACTGGTACCACTGTGCAGACAAGAAAAGCTTAGCAGATTTAGTCCTAAAGCAGTGCTGGGACTTAGCAAAGACTATTTCTTTTGTTTTCCACCACAGATCTGCACAAGTTGAAGCCGAGAAGGCTATAGAAGCAGAAAAAGAGAATATTCCGGAACCAAAGAGGAGGAAGATAGAAATTGATGAAGATTACTCTGAACCTGATGATAGTGGCGATGAAGATTACAAGTGAATATTTAATGCTGGTCTTTTATACCAGACAGGAAATTATGTTGATTATTGTAAATACGTTTTTCTTTAAGTTTAAATGCCTACATTGTGGAAATAATATTTTGTTGATTACAGTATTTTTTTGTACCTATTTTACGTTTTATTTAAACTACCCTCCTGGCTTTAGGTCATCTTATCAACAACTGTCGCCAAGAAATAATTCCATATTAATTAATGGTCCTATAATGTTGTTTTGGGGTAAAATAAAAGTAGAAAAATAACAAAACAGCATAATATATTTTCGCAAATAAATTGGTACAAAAATAATAAATAAGATACTAAATACTAAACCTTGTTCCTTACACTCATAAAGTATTATCTTATTCTAATAGGTACCTTTTCAAGGTATTGCTTATTTCACTAACATTTTCGCCAATTTTGACTGTCTAAAACAACATTTTAACCTCTGCTCTAAATGCTAAAATAGCAACACTACATGCATTTGGAGTGAAGAAACTCAAATAGCTATACGTACAAAGTTATGATATAATTAATTATTGCTTTTAAATAACCTCAACCTAATTTACGGAGTATCATCTTAGGAAACTGATATGTGCGTTTAGAGAAGTATGAAAGAGAAAGAGATGTTGCGCCGACGCCAACTAAATTAGGATAAGGGCAAGCGACAAATTTTAAGTCATCAGTACTTTATCTTTAGCTGGAACAGCTTAGCTTGAGTCCATAGGACCAACTCGGTGGTTGTGCTGAATATCCTCGCTTATCGGCTTCCTCGTTTACTTCATACGGATTTTTGAAGAGTTTGAGCAAAAATCGTACCTGAAAAAAAACAAACATTTAGGAGAAATACAGAAGACGACATACTGTTCAATAAAAATTTGGCTGGATTAAGTTATTTTGGTGATTTGCATGACGGTCGTTAGGTAGTCAGTGGCCCAAACCAAACAGTCACAACCAGTCTTACCCAGAGGTATCGCATTACCCGGTACTAGCTGGGTTGTGGAGGTCAGATAGGCAGTCGCTCCATGTTAAATATGTACTGGTATTCAGTTGCAACCAGTTAGACTGGAAGCCGACACCAACATAGTTGGAAAAAGACTAGGCAGATGATGATGATGTTTTTTGGTCACATGGCCACCTAAAGTTCCATATACTTCTTTCAACACTTTCCCAAATTCACATCAAAACATGTCTTACGATCAAAAAAATTAAAGATATGTTTATAAAGATTTCAAAATGTTTTTTCATTTCGCATGCTATAAAAGTACGCCAATATAGCCCTACGAAGCGGGATTAAAGTGACCATTTATTCCCTAGGGAGTAAAAAAAAAGTAATTTAAAGTGGAACGATCTTTTACTCTGAAACATGGTATCAAAGGAGTAACTTATCAAAGGTTTTATTCAAATTTCGAATTGGCCAGGAAAAATGTGGTTTATAAAAAAAAAAACAAATGAACTCATCAACGCGAGAAAAATTATTGTTGTTTGTGTGCATCGTTGATTTTGAAAAGTATGTGCAATGCCTCTGTTGCTAGCCGCTGGCTGCAGTAATGTAGGTACTAATTATCTGTGGAGTGTGGATCATCTTCATTGCGAAAATTTTGAGAGTTTGTGTTGTGTTTTAAATTGTTAATCTGTGACTGACCTGATAGAAGAAAAATGACCGCTCAGTTTTTTCTCGAGTGTTTTGTTAGGTTTTAAATGACTATTTTTCTCGCACTCGAAGTGAAAAGTACAGTTTGCACGTCGAGACTAAACGCCAATTTAATATACCCTCGCTTTCATTAACTCCCTCGTAAGCTCGGGAGTCAAACCACCTCGGGTATATAATGGCTTCGTTTAGTCCCTCGTTATAAAATATACTATATTATAGACATATAAAGGCACAAAAAAGTGGATATTTTTCCCTGTAAGTAGGTACTTTTACTTATGGTGACTTCATTTTATGTGAACTTAGGAACACAAAGTAAGTGTTGAAAGAACTGACTGCAAGTACTGCAACGGATTAGATAACAGGTAGATTTCCAAAAAATATACGACACATATTTTCTTATTTCACGTGAACAAAAATTGAAGACGTGACGAGACGTGTGACATCACATTTCGGTACATTTTTTACGGTTAAGTGACGTCACACGCCCCCACTTATAATCTTTGACGCGTTTTATCTTCGTCATTTTTTATTAATTTGATAAAACAAAAAAACACGTATTTATCCAATATTTTTCGAAAATCTAACTGACAGACTAAACAGAATCATTATTTTTTTAGCCAGGCCTCATCCGTATTGTTTGGAAACCATTTCTATGAAGTATGACAATACCTTTTCAAAGTCATTGTTCTCAGCATCCTTGATAGCTTCCTCTAGGATCCAGTTTCGCGGCACATATACTGGATTTACTTTGATCATTCTCTCGATTCGCTCTTCCTCAGGCACTGTAATGACGACAAAATAATAATGTTACTTTTCTAAGGAAAAAAAATATAGCGTAGTGTACATTGTATGTAAGAGTGTATTATACAGGGTTGTAAACAGACCGGGGCTGCGGGACTGTTCGAAAGAGATACCGTGGCCCCGGAACGTTAAGGGCGAGGAAGGACCATGGATGGGTTTTAGTCAGTAAAAGTCTGACACTCCCTCCCGCTCCGCCCAGAGTGGGAGAAGTCATTAAAATTTGATGATTTCCCAACCGAAAAAATAAAAAAATTGTAAACAGACGAAGCCGCCAACCAGAGCATTCTGTACATTAAACCGGTGAACGAAAAAACACAAACTAAGAAACTCTACGAAAAATGATTGCTGGGAAACGACTTTAATTTTTTAGGGTGAAAAATCACGCTTTAATGTAAAACTTAGTCAAAACAATGCTAAACCATACATAACCTGTTGGCTAATTTATTAACGATTCTAATGATGGTACTGGTAGCGAGCTAACTAGCGTAGTTTCGGAGATATTTAAAGTTATGACCTTAATGAAAAAAACTTGTGAAAAAGTTGGAACTTTGACCTCCAACGTCTCCGTAACCAATGGGTAAGTACCCAGGTGTGGTCCAGAACAAAAAAATATCACAATGACGGAGAGAACAAGTGCCTTTCGGCTTCGACACCATTTATTATAATAAAAAAAAAAAATACTTAATAGATAGATATTAAAAATCGGCTTACAGTTCTCTTTGTTCAGTCTCTCATTGTACGCTTGCACCCACTTCTCCCAATTCGGTGCTTCGCTCAACTTACTGAGAGACCACTTCGCCTCTACAACTGACTTATCTGTCAACGTATTTGGCGCTACCTGAAATAAAAGGCAGATTTTCAAATTTACATTACCTACGTCATCATCATTGTGTCTGTTCATTGTTATTTTATAAATATTATATTTTATAACATAGGTATGACCTCAGCGAGTTGTCTGAAAGTAGCTGTAAAGTCCGCCATTTTCAGCTGCATCATTTGAAGTAGGTCTTCCACGAGTTTTTCGTCGCCATCTTTAATTTCTTTTAGTCCAAGCTTTAGCAGGTATGTTTTCCTGAAATTGAAGTTAGTAAATAAAAAAACTAGCATTTCATACGCGGTATTCCATATTCATGATAGCTAAGTAAATTAGGTGTGTTTCTCGTAAGTCGCATTACAATATACCTCTAACCGTATTTTGTTGCAAATAAAATTCGTTTTACATTAACTGAGATTACACTTACAACACTTTAGTTTTGACGTAGTTTTCGAGGGTAGCTTGTATGTCTTTGATCTCCTGCTTCTGATGCTCCGACAGAATAGGCTCCAGGGCTTGCGCTAATTTGTCCAGGTTCCATAAAAGAATCTGAAAAGTGAAAAAATAAGGAAAGTGTCATTAGTAGGTAGGTGGGTGGTCCAAGTCGCTACGTACAGCATGCGCGTAGCATGACCACTGTGGAAACGGGTTTTGTCGACGGAATAATAGAAACACTAACAGATAGTAGAAAGATTTCTAACGTTGTAAGCATGATGATGTTAAAAATGTAGAAAAGAAATGTTTCTATTCTTCAGTCGACAATAGTCTACTAGTCTACTTTTGACACATGGCGGTGGTAGCAAATTGCCCTAAGTGCCCGTTTTCACCAACACTAAGATTCACCTAACTGAATGCCTAGCTCCTGTTTTCACTAACACTGAGTGACACCAAACTCAATGCAGTTTTCACCCGGACACGACGATCGAGATTCGTAGAATATCTACATCACTAACTAACTGTTACGCAGTTTGGTAGGGACATAAAAAATTTACAAAATATTTGGTCCTATTTAAATGTTTTTTTTTTTTAATATTTAGCTACTTCGCCGTTACTATGGAAATAATTTACATTTCACAAAAATCTTCGTAGAAACTCAAGTCTACCACAGGTCGCCCCATGCTCGGGCAGAAGACATAATTATCGAGTTGTATAGAAGGAGCTTTGTCTATTCTACGTAGAGTAGAGATGGAATCGCTTAAATCCGTTTTTATGATGGTCATGCTACGCGGGCAGCATGCGTAGCATGACCATCATAAAAACGGATTTATTCGAAGAAAGAATCGAAAAAATTACAGATAATGACAGATTCTTTTGTTCATCTGTCATTTTAGCGATCCTTTCTTCGACGAAACTCGTTTCTACGGTAGGCATCCTCGCGGGCTACTGGTCGAACCAAATCTGGGTCATCGATTCGAGAAGAAGAATATGAAGATGGTGCGTATGTGTCTCGTGTCTCGGTCGGTTTTTATTTGGGTGTACCAAAATTGTGTCTGTAAATGCACCGAATGCATGTTCCGTTGAAAATTCGCAAGCGACTAACAAATTCATAAACAATCTGTTTTTTTTTTTTTAAATAAACCTATAATTCCCATTTATGGGGGTTGACGGATGACTCAGATATCAAATGCGTATCGCCATTGTCTCTGCACAGATAAAGACAATGGCACACCTCCATTTTGCGGCGCCATGACCTGACACCCGCGCACTTGATGACCATATGGCTGTATTGCCATAAAGACACCTTCAGTAGCGCAAAGTGTTTACTTACTTGCGCTGTTGAATTAGGTTAGTAAACTGATCTAGATCTAGCTTATTCTATTAGAACTCACCTCAGGTTGCCTGTTAAACGCGTACCGGCCCAAATCATCGGAAGTATTGGGCACATAATGCTGGGAGTAATGGTCTATGAAACCATACGGACCGTAGTCTATGGTCAGGCCTAAGAGGCTCACATTGTCCGTGTTTAGTACGCCGTGAGTGAAGCCAAGACCTGGAGAAATTAAAGTCCGGTCAACAACAAAAGTAAAAAACATTTTTATAGTGTCAACAGCAGGTTACAAACAAATATCAATTGTTTCAGCTAGCCGTCTGTCTCATCATCTGCTTAGCCTTTTCCGAACTATGTTGGAGTCGGCTGCCAGTCTCTTAAGGCCTGGATTCCACCAAAGCAGAGAGATGTGCAAGATTCGACCAATCACAGGAAAGACGAACAACGTGATGAAGACTTCATTGACCAATGTGATTGGCCGAATCTTGGGTGGACATCTCCTATATCCGCTCCGCTTCTCTCCGCTTTGGCGGAAACTGGGCCTAATCGGATGCAGCTTAATACCAGTATTTTATAAGTAGCTACTGCTTATCTGACCTCCAAAATCCAGTTAGTACTGGGTATTATGGTACCCCTTGGTAAGATTGCTTGTCAGACTTTTTGGGACACTGACTACCTGTAACGATTGCCAAAGATCTTTAATTGACAGCCGGGGGCGGCTTAGCGTGCTTTCCGAGACACAGAGGAAACTCAGTATGTAATGGGTGATCACCCATCCGCAGACCAACCTGGGCAAGCACGGCTTAACCTAAAGATCGGTTATTGTTTACCTATTTATTTATAATTGCGATTGGGTCTTGACTTACCTTGCCATGTTGCCACCATATCAAGATTCCTGTGAGCCACTTCTAAAAACCACTTCACATATTTATCTTCCCCAGACTTTTCTATCTCAGGAAAATGGTGCTGAAAACGAAAGAAAAGCAGTGATAGCACGCACCTCTGATTTCCAGATTCATGTGCGTATTTTCCAATTATCTCTTGCTTCGGTGAAGGAAATCATCGTGAGGAAACTAGCATGCCTGATAAATATTTCTTGAAGGCTTGTAAAGCCAACCCGCCTAGCATGACCACCGGAGAAACGAGAGACTCGACAAATCTTTTGTTCATCTGTCATTGAATCGACAAAATGACAGATGAACAAAAGATTTGTCGACACATAGGCCCATAGGCGGTATAAAACTGATACCAGGTTAGAACGAAAGAAAAGATTATGGTTCCTGTGAATATTTGAACGTATAACGGTTGTTTTAAAGACTAGCTGTTGCTCGCAGCTTTCGTCCGTGTAGATGATTATAAAAGTATCTGCCCCAATTTGAATCGGATTTTGATAACAATTTCAAAGGTGTTTTTTGCACGGAACCCTAATCTTTTTTCTAAAATAAAAAGTTACTCCTTATCAGTATGCATCGGTTATTTGCGAGTAAAAGTCCCGTCAAAATTGGTCAAGCTGTTTCGGACAGTCGTACAATCGAACAGTCGTCGACAGATTAGTCGTAACAAAGTGACAGACAGAAAGGGAAAAATTATAAAAATGTCTTTCGTTATTAGTACCGTGAATACTTTCGTAAGCAGTCAGTAAAAAGCTGTTATTTTGAAATAACAAAAAGACATTTGTCTACCTTTATGATAAAATCAGCTAAAATCTTCAAAGTGTGAGGCTCTTTTCGCTTAACCAGTATTTCGAGCGATCCGATGCGGTACCATGCGCTGGCCAGACGCATAACTACGGCGGCGCGTTCTTGTCTCGCTCGGCCGCTGTAGGTTTTATCTCGCCATACTTTGTGGTCGTCACTCACTGACAAAAAAAGAAAAATGTTAGAAAGTTACCTAATTAAGGTAAGTATACACATGGCTGCATCCGATGCACCGGACGCATCGGATCAAAAGGATCGTAGTATACTTTCTATAGAAGGGCTCACAAGTGCGTCCACTGATCCGCAACGTGCGGATCGCTCAAATCTGTTCCAATTATACTACCATTCGTTTGATGCGATGCGTCCGATGCGTTCGATGCGGACATCCGCACATGTGGACGCTTATCTTAAGGTGGTATAAGTGGTGCACCCTCCTGCGACAGGAGAGTCATGTCAATGTCATTCAAGTACCGAAACAACCGGAGCACTATATGGAGTCATAAGCTATTACATTCTCTTAGAGAGATCCACCTGACTCCACGGACAAATAATACTCTCAAACACAAGGCTCTGTGTTTGATTTTATTAGATTGGTAAAACCACATAAATTGTACCTACAGAGTATTTGTCGGCGCCCCACATATGCGTGGAGAACCGCGGGGAGGGCGCGGGGCTCGGGGTACTGAACCCGGCAACGTGAGCGCCGCTGCGCGCCCTACCACTCATTGAGCTCACAGACTCGGCCACTCCGAGCATTTCTTTGTACGGTCTTCATAACTTGTTGTACATGGTAATTGTGGTATTACACCTATTTTAATACAGTCCACTACTTTTATTACAAAGTCCCAACCGAGTCTATTCATTGATCCGGCTCGAAGGACCAATGAATAGACTCGGTTGGGACTTATACCACATTAATTACAAAAAGACCCCTGACAAAGCATGACTGCTTCATGAGGGGTATTTGTACCCAGCATTTTGTAACACTGCACTAAATTATTTGATATGACTTTTTTTGTGTGAAAAATTACGGTTTTCGGTAGCTACCAATATAACGCACTCAAAATCTTGTGTCGATGGATGCATTGAATATACCGCGGCTTCGCCCGCCTACAAATTAAACAGAATTTTGCAATGCCACCCACCCGGAGGGAAAGTAATCGAAATACTGTAGATAGCAAATTTTAATCAAAGGAAACATTCACTTTATTTTTAAAAAGAAACAAAATATCTGCATTCACAGAGTTTCGAAAAGTATTTTGCTATTTCGGGTACTTTCCCTCCAGGTGGCATTGCAAAATTCCACCCTGTTTACTAAAACCTTCCACGAGAACCACTCCATTACATTGGTAACAGCATGAAAAATGAAAATCGGTGCAGTAGTTTATGAGTTTGTCGCGAACAGACAGACAGACGCGGAGGAGGACTTTGTTTTTTAATAAGTAGGTAGTGATGTAGAGAAGATGACTGTGAAAAAGTTATAAAGTTCTAGGTTCCAAAAAAAAAATAGCTATGGAAATGAAAGAACAAGTGCCTTTCGTCTTCGCTAAGGGTGTTTTGCACCCTTTATAATATCTTAGCTATAAACAAACAAATCAGCAAACCACCTTACCCACCAAAGCTGCGGCCCTAGTAGTGGGCACCCCGAGGTAGTAGCAAGCCTCTGACGCGATCATTTCTCTGATAGAAGATCGCAACACCGCACGACCGTCGCCGAAGCGAGAGTACGGAGTTTCACCAGAGCCTTTTAGTTGCGGCTGCCAGGACTCACCTTTGCTGTAGAAGTATAAAATTATTGATCTAAATGCAGTGATTTTCAAAGTGGTCCAGGGGCCCCATGAGATACCCGCCGGGGGGTAACGTTGGCGTGAAAAATATTGGGGGTTCACAAGTTGTAAGTGTACTACCAGGATTTATCTGGTTTCGATTTACTAAAGAATAAAAATGTTGGGTTGACTCTATCTAAGTATCTACTAATGTAGGCAGATAATAAACTAATCGAAAACGAAAAAAATCACATGTTGCAGTGATGATAGGTTTTATTTCGATGAAAATGTTCATATTGTGACTTAAAAAAGCATTTCAAAGATATAAGATTCTAATTTTCAGATTTTTGCCAAAAAAAAATCTTTGAAGCAACACTCCTCATGCAATCCTAACAGATAGCGCGAACAAATAGTGTTGCAATATAGCTTTTTTTTTTGGTCGAACCGCATGAAAAAAAACGCCCCATATTTAGCAAGGGACCTACCAGAAAAGAAGTTTGGGAACCTCTGCCCCACTGACCCTCTGACCCTCTCAACCTGGGCTAGCACACCTTTGTATTGTGGGATGTGTTGAATGAAACCCTGGGTTACACAATACATGGCGACCTTGCTAGGATAAATTGACAATGAATGACCCTGCAATCTGAATTTGTTTATTTGATACTGTGGTCATTCGTTAGAATTGCCCTGCATTAAATAGTCAATCAGATTACCTGTTCACATATTCTCCAAGGACATGAGCTCTTCCATCACCCAGTTGATCAGCCCATTGTCCAAATTGGTAACCACCATATCTGGAAGATTACATTTTCTTTTAATAATTATATATTATGATTGTATTTGTTTGTTACAAGGAGCACATGGCTGAATAGTAAAAGCTGTTTGGGTCCATCTTTAGGTTAAGCCGTACTTACCTAGGTTGGTCTGTGGATGGACGACCGCCCATTGCATAACGACTTTCATTCGGGCCTCAGAAAGCACGTTAAGCAGTTGGGTTCAAAGTCAATCTTTGAATGTTATTACAGGTAATCTATGGCTCAAAAAAAAGTCTGACAACCAGTCTTGCAAAGGGGTATCGTATTACCCAGTACTAACTGGGTTGTGGAGGTCAGATAGGCACTCGCCCTTTTTAAATACTGGTATGGAAAGAATCGACTTCTTTCCATACCAGTATTTAAAAAGGGCATACCATAGTTGTAAAGGCTAGGCAGATGATGATGATTGTATTTGTTTGTTAGGATAGGCAATGTTATGGTACATCAGAATTTGTATAAAGGCAAGCATTTGTTTCAGTGCTTCTAAAAGTATTCTTCTCCAAATTTGTTTCATGATGTTCTTGAGATTTGGCCCCTACATGAGTAGTTTTGTTTATATTTAATAATACTCTATTTTGATGATGGAGTCCACTACATAACTTATCATCATCTGCCTTTGCAAACTATATTGGGGTCGGTTTCCATTCTAACCAGATGCAGCTGAATAACAGTATTTTATAAGGAGCGACTGCCTGACCTCCACAATCCAGTTGGGACTGGGTATTAATACAATATCACTTGGTGTGACTGGTTCTCAGACTTTTTGGCCCATTGACTACTTGTTACGGCTGTCAAAGATCCACAACTGACAACCAGGACCAACAGTTTAACATGCTTTCCGAGGCACAGAGGAAACTTGGTTAGGTGTAAGTAATGGGGCCAACCTAGACAACCACCGCTTAGCCTTAACGTCGACCCGAGAGGTAGTAATTATTATTCAACTTATGAAGCAAAATACTGACATTTGAATACTTTTCTGTGAAAAGTTCACACAGATATCTGAAATACTGAGTGCACGTGATAGATTTCATCTTTCTTTTAATAATTTCCATTGTCATACCTGTGCGAAACAGTTAGGCCTCCTTCGGGCAGATAACGGCCAGCAATAAAGTTGATGAACTCCTCGGTCTCAGCTACAGAAGGGTCCAGGTCCAGAATGTCTATGAGAGCATCATCTGAAGCACATACCAAGTGTAGCTTTCCAGCTAGAGGCTCTGTTGGCACCTGAAAATGTAAAGGATTAAAAAAAGTCTCCATAGAGTTTAATGTTCTTATTTCTCCATGGAGATCTCCAAACACTTTGTAAAAGTGATTGGATTTGACTTTCAGGCTAACATTGGACTCCTTGAAAGTTCACCAATTGCTTGTAAATAGTTTAAGTAATTGGTCAGTGGGTCGTCTTAGGGGCGGAAGTAATTGAAATAAATGGATTGTGTCTGAGAATAAAACTTAAATAAAGGTGCTTTTAGAGATTATAAAATGGTAGGACTACAGCTGGACGATCATCAAAGTAGACCAGCATCTATTTAGGAAGTGTAAAAAAATATATGTGCAGTTTCTAGTAAAAAATTAGGTTTCGTCATACAAGTATCCAGTCTTACCTTAGAAAATACAGCATCCTTCACAGCCATCGGCATATTGTATTCCGGATTATCATCAATAGGCAGTGCGGCGTAGTTTGGAGTGTCCCTGAACTTCCACTCTTTAAAGTTAATCACTGGTTTCATTTTTCCAACTAAACTAGGTTTCTGTTCGTTCATAAGAGCTGCTAGCACACAGAACGCTCGCTTCATCGAGCAATTTTTTAATTACCACCACAATATCCTGTTTCGTAAAATTATCACAAAATTGTAATCATCTCTGTATTATTTTGTAAACATGTGTTTTATTTAATATTTCATGTGAGTGATATTTAGCTTTACGTACATGAAATTAGAGTCGATTTTGTCAAAGCCACTAATGAGAAATACAAGATTTTTATCTGTCAATTTTGTGCCAGATAGCATGACAACGGAAAGATGATGACATTGACATTTCGTGCCTTACGTGCTGTTTACACGAATCATTTTGTACTTTAATAGGCGATAGAAAATTACTAAAAGCAAACGGAAAATTCCGTTGACATTATGGGATTTATTTGGAGACTCATCATCATCAGCCTACAGTACAGCACTTCACAGCTATACATAGGCATCCTCATTCGCCCGCCTCTCAACTAAATTCTCATCACGTCCGTTCCACCTAGTTACATTGTAGTTACATCGATTGTAACTAGCTGGACATTTTTATTCCAAGTAGTTACATTATTTAAAAATTTAACTTTAACGTAACTAATGAGGTTTTTTTGTTCCACCTAGTTACATCGTAGATAGGTACCATCGTAGGTTCAAAAGATATATTAGTTAGCTCTCGTGAGTCATGTACTCCTAGTACTTTCATGCTCATGGCAACCAACGTCTTATGAACTTACTTAATGAAACCTCTTTGGTAAGGAAATATACTGGCCACTTATAAATAATACCTAACGAAGTCATCGACGTCAATGAAAAGTATGTTGGCTTAATTACATTGTCTACTGTAAGTAATATTTGTCCTACACACCTAATCGCTTTTTCCGATAAAATATGACTATCGAGTTTGGAATTTATGTCTAAGTTACATCTTATGACGATTTCAATCGAACGCAACGCAGTCATATAGCTATCGATAAGAGCGGACCACACGATGCGTTGCGCTGCGTTGCGTCGTCGTCGTCGCTGCGTCGTAGAATCACTGTCAAAATGGCAATGCACAACAGTGATTGTATGGCGCAACGCACTAGTGGGATAGTGATTTGTATGTAGGATGACGTTTGCGGCGCCGCTCCGTCGCGCGTCGTCGCACCGCACCGCCAACGCATCGTGTGGCCTTCGTCTTATTTATCAAAAAGCGATATACCAGCTATTTTTTAAATATTTTATTAAACTTCACATGTTTGTTTAAGTATGTATGTGGCGTACAAATCTTGCAAGCCTAATTTGACACACACTAACGGTTTCGTGATTTTCTTTTTTTTTTGTGCGTTTAAATAAAAGCTTGTCGTGAGAATGTTTTTTCTATTAATTTTGTTTTATTTTAAGGATGAGACAATGCTAAAATTAAAACCTCATATCAATAACTGTCAGCTCGATGATGTACAAAATACTATTGATATAATTATCAATGAGGCTTGTTTAGAAGCCGTGGATGGTAGAGAACCAGCACCAAAAGTTTTTAATAAAGCATTGCAACATATTAATGAGAAGGGTTATAATATGGCTGCTAAAAAGCCAGTGCCATCTTTTAAAAATAAAAAATCTGCTATTTACAAAAGAAGGAATGAAAATGCCGGTGTGAAAAAATCTTCCACTAGAAATATAGAGGAAGTGGAAGTGCCACATCAATTCAATTCATTTTTACTAGTGGACTACAAAAATGGTAACATGCGTATCATAATATTCTGTTCGCAACATGTAATATGACAGTATATTAAGACCGTTATATTTTATGGACGGTACGTTTAAAACTTGCCCAACGCCGCGCCGTTCCGTCAACTATTTACCATTCATGGCGGTGTTGGAAGTGACATTAATAATACAAATATTATACCAATGATTTATGCCTTTATGACACATCAAAACAAGGAAGCGTATATTATTTTATTTCATTTAATTAAAGCACAATTAAATGATTGGAAGCCACAGAAAATAATGATAGAGGTTGAAGAGGGAATAATTGCAGCGCTAGGAGATATTAACACTGTTCACGAAATAAAAGGTTGTCACTTCCATTTTTACAATAGTTTGAAACGCAAAGCAAAGCAAATGGTATATTTAAGGATAAAAGTCACAAAACTATAGTTTTACTCTGAAGTAGTCTAGCATATTTACCAGAAGAGGAAATATTATCAGTTTGGAAGTATTATCAGAGTGAAATTGTACTAGAAGATGATCGAATAGAACTTGAACAGTTTCAACATTATTTTGAAAAATTTTGGCTAAAAGAAAAAATGGTGAAAATGTGGTGTAACTATGGTGAGCTACATCGAACAAACAATGTCGTGTAAGGATGGAATTTTAATATTAATACTAAAGTGTATATAGTGCAGCCCCGACTTACGAAATATAAGTCGTGGGTTCGAACTAGGGCATCCATTCCGGAATTCCGGAATTTCGCAACTCCGGAATTCCGGATAGTTTTTCCGATATTTCAACTCCGGAATTGGGCTCAATTTATCGTATTTCGATATTCATTATTTTAATTTAAAAATGTGTTTTATTTTTCAACTCATCGTTTTACGCGCAATTGTTCCTGCGCGTGTATCATGTACTAACTAGACAAGTGACTAGTATACCCTATGGTACCGCACCGGTACCGCCCCCGCGCATCCCCCTCCCCCCAGTGGCCAGTCAGTCGCACGATTAGTTGCCCACAAGTGTTTTGATCTTTCTGGATTTGTCAAATTTGAAAAAGCAATGTATGATAATGGTGGAGAGCGAGGTGTATATCTGACACAAGCTAATAATTATTTAAATATCATACTTCCCACGAGTGTGGAGAGTGAACGGATATTTTCCAGCGCTGGTTACTTTTGTAACCGAATACGAAGCTCACTCTCTGACAAAATGTTAGATTCGTTAATTCTCTTGAGAACATTGTAGTACATAGAGTAGACCGCTTTTCTTGATAGTGAGTTCTCATATATTAAAGTGTTTCTTGGGATAATTTTAATTATAATATTTGCTGTTGAGCCCTTAATTTGTTGATTTGTTTTAAAAAGTTTAATTAGACTTGATTAATTTTATTGATTGTGATGTGAATTGTGAACTGATTATGTCATGTCAAGATTGTTGTTAAACATGATAAATCTCAGGAGAGACTTAAATGTTCATTTTAATATTTTGATTTTAACTACCTAGTAATGTCCAAACTACTCTAAAGCGTGATATTTCTTGTGTTAATTTAAATATGTTATTTTTCACTAATGTTTGAAGGCTCTCAAATTGTTAATTTTAAGTTTTTAAAAAGTTTAGACTTTCCTAATTTTAATAATATTGTTAACTGGCTTACTCAAAGTTAACTAGCAATGTCGTATCAAGACTGAGTTAAAGACTAATGTTAAAAATGATTAAAAGTTACTCAAGGTAATTTTTTTTTTTTTTTTAATAATTTCGGATCCAGTTCCGGAATTCCGGAATTCCGGAGTTGAGAGCCCAATATCGTAAATTAACTCCGGAATTGAAAACCTTCCGATACTGGATGCCCTAGTTCGAACCCAGACAGGCGCATTACTTTGTGTGATTTATTTCATCACCACTGCTCTCAAAGCGGTTAAGGAAAACATTGTGAAGAAATCAGCATGTTCTGGAAGAAGGCCGGGAAGACCTGGAACAAGACTGGGAAGACCTGGAAGAAGACCGGGAAGACCTGGAAGAAGACCGGTAAGACCAGGAAGAAGACCGGGAAGACCTGGAGGATGACCGGGAAGACCGGGAAGAAGACATGGAAGACCTGGAAGAAGACCGGGAAGACCTGGAAGAAGACCTGGAAAAAGACCGGGAAGTCCGGGATGACCTGGAAGAAGACCGGGAGGAAGACCAGGAAGAAGACCGGGAAGACCTGGAAGAAGACCGGGAAGACCAGGAAGAAGACCGGGAAGACTGTGATGAATACCTGGAAGAAGACCGGGAAGACAGGAAGAAGACCGGGAAGACCTAGAAGAAGACCGGGAAGACCTGGAAGAAGACTGGGAAGACCTGGAAGAAGATCGGGAAGACCAGGAAGAAGACCGGGAAGACTGGGATGAATACCTGGAAGAAGACCGGGAAGACAGGAAGAAGACCGGGAAGACCTAGAAGAAGACCGGGAAGACCTGGAAGAAGACCAGGAAGACCTGGAAGAAAACCGGGAAGACCTGGAAGAAGACCGGGAAGACAAGGAAGAAGACCGGGAAGACCTGGAAAAAGTCCGGGAAGAAGACCGGGACGAAGACCGGGAAGACAGGAAGAAGACCAGGAAGACCTAGAAGAAGACCGGGAAGACCTGGAAGAAGACCAGGAAGACCTGGAAGAAGACCGGGAAGACCTAGAAGAAGACCAGGAAGACCTGGAAGAAGACCAGGAAGACCTGGAAGAAAACCGGGAAGACCTGGAAGAAGACCGGGAAGACAAGGAAGAAGACCGGGAAGACCTGGAAGAAAACCGGGAAGAAGACCGGGAAGAAGACCGGGAAGACCGGTAAGCCCGAGAAGAAGACCGGGAAGACCGGGAAGATCTGGAAGACCGGACCGGACCGACATTACCATCTAATGTCACCGTGAAATTGTCAAACACGTTCGATTGTAATCTCTCACTAACATTCATTAAACTATGTTTCTCTGCCCTAGTTACTTTAATGGCATAGTTTTTATTGTGTAACGCTCGATAATATCATGGCTTACTCAAAGACAACATTTAAATATGCGTCGTTAGATTACACGCTGTCACACAATGCGTAAGAAAAATAAAGATTCACAGCTCCTCCCCCGTGGGTAAAAAGTTTCTTCTAAGTGTTGATCAAACCTTAACGCTTTTTGGTCATTATACAACAGCTGTTCCCTACATTTATGTTCGTATAACTCGTCAAAATGTAGGGAACAGCTGATTTTTTTTTTCGCGATTTCAAGGTTCGTCCCATAGAAAAAGGTGTTCAAAATAATGAGTAAGTACAATGACCCCTTTTCGGGTTTAGTGTAAACAAAAAATAATGTTGTATTATGGCCCATTTTCCGTCGCTAGTTCTGATGGGCGGTATTTGTGTAAACGGCCTTTTTAGTTTTCTTGTCGCAAGCGCTATTGAGCATGGGAAAACGATACCAAAAACCGGGACTGGACCGGGACCGGGAAGCAGACCGGGTAGACCGGGAAGATCTGGAAGAAGACCGGGAAGACCGGGAAGAAGACCTGGAAGATCTGGAAGAAGACCGGGAAGACCGGTTAGAAGACCGGGAAGACCTGGAAGAAGACTGGGAAGACTTGGAAGAAGACCGGGAAGGCCAGAAAGAAGACCGGGAAGACTGGGATGAATACCTGGGAGAAGACCGGGAAGACAGGAAGAAGACCGGGAAGACCTAGAAAAAGACCGGGAAGACCTGGAAGACCGGGAAGACCTGGAAGAAGACCGGGAAGTCCTGGAAGAAGACCGGGAATACCTGGAAGAAGACTGGGAAGACCTGGAAGAAGACCGGGAAGACCAGGAAGAAGACCGGGAATACCTGGAAGAAGACTGGGAAGACCTGGAAGAAGACCGGGAAGACCAGGAAGAAGACCGGGAAGACCTGGAAGAAGTCTGAGAAGACCTGGAAGAAGGTCGGGAAGACCTGGAAGAGGACCGGGAAGACCGGGAAGAAGACCGGGAAGACCTGGAAGAATACCGGGAAGACCTGGAAGAAGTCTGGGAAGACCAGGAACGAGACCGGGAAGACCAAGAAGAAGATCGGGAAGACCGGGAAGAAGACCAGGAAGACCAGAAAAAAGACCGGGAAGAAGACCGAGAAGACCGGGAAGTCCGGGAAGTCCGGGAAGACCTGGAAAAAGACCAGGAAGACCAGAAAAAAGACCGGGAAGAAGACCGAGAAGACCGGGAAGTCCGGGAAGTCCAGGAAGACCTGGAAGAACACCGGGATACCGAGAATACCTTGAAGAAGACCGGGAAGACCTGGAAGAAAACCGGGAAGACCTGGAAGAATTCTGGGAAGACCAGGAAGGAGACCGGGAAGACCAAGAAGAAGATCGGGAAGACCGGGTAGAAGACCAGGAAGACCAGAAATAAGACCGGGAAGCAGACCGGGTAGACCGGGAAGATCTGGAAGAAGACCGGGAAGACCGGGAAGAAGACCTGGAAGATCTGGAAGAAGACCGGGAAGACCGGTTAGAAGACCGGGAAGACCTGGAAGAAGACTGGGAAGACTTGGAAGAAGACCGGGAAGGCCAGAAAGAAGACCGGGAAGACTGGGATGAATACCTGGGAGAAGACCGGGAAGACAGGAAGAAGACCGGGAAGACCTAGAAAAAGACCGGGAAGACCTGGAAGACCGGGAATACCTTGAAGAAGACCGGGAAGACCGGGAGAAGACTGGGAAGACCTGGAAGAAGACCGGAAAGACCTGGAAGAAGTCCGGGAAGACCTGGAAGAAGTCCGGGAAGACCTGGAAGAAGACCGGGAAGACCTGGAAGAAGACCGGGAACACCGGGAAGAAGACAGGGAAGACCGGGAAGAACGGGAAGAACGGGAATACCGGGAAGAACGGAACTATACGATACCTGTTTTTTATGAAAAAATTGCACATTACCATCTAATGTCACCGTAAAATTGACAAACAGGTTCGATCGAGGGCAGAATGAATGTTAGTGAGAAGTAATCTCTCACTATCATTCATTAAACTGCCCTTCATTATGCACAGTCGCATAAACTACTATTCTCTGCCCAAGTTACTTTAATGGCATAGTTTTTATTGTGTAGCTCTAGATAATAGCATGGCTTACTCAAAGACAACATTTAAATATGCGTCGTTAGAATACACGCTGTCACAGAATGCGTAAGAAAATAAAGATTACAGCTCCTCCCCCATTGGTGTTATTTTGAATTACTCTCATTACTTCTGCTGGTGTTACATACAAGCTTAATTTTTTGGTTTTGTGATAAATTTTCACTCACAGGTATTTCGATCGTGCTTTCATTGGGTTGAAAAGTTTCTTCGTAGTGTTGCTCAATCCTTGACGCTTTTTGGTCATTATTTATGGCCCATTTTCCGTCGCTAGTTCTTATGGGCGGTATTTGTGTAATCGGCCTTTTTAGATTGCTTGTCGCAAGCGCTATTGAACATGAGGTCCTGTTCTTCCCGGTCTTCCCAGTCTTCTTCCCGGTCATCTTCCTGGTCTTCCCGGTCTTCTTCCATATCTTCCAGGTCTTCTTCCCGTTCTTCCCGGTCTTCTTACCGGTCTTCCCGGTCTTCTTCCAGATCTTCCAGGTCTTCTTCCCGGTCTTCCCGGTCTTCTTCCAGATCTTCCCGGTCTACCCGGTCTGCTTCCCGGTCTTCCCGGTCTTCCCGATCTTCCTCCCAGTCTTCCTCCCAGTCTTCTTCCAGTTCTTCCCGCTTCTTTCCGGTCTTTCCGGTCTGCTTCCCGGTCTTCTTCCCGGTCTTCTTTCGGGTCTTACCGGTCTTCTTCCTGGTCTTACCGGTCTTCTACTTGGTCTTCCCGATCTTCTTCCCTGTCTTCCCGGTCTTCTTCCAGGTCTACCCGGTCTTCCTCCAGGTCTTCCCGGTCTTCCCGGTCTTCTTCCTGTTCTTCCCGGTCTTCTTCCTGGTCTTCCCGGTCTTCTTCCAGGTCTTCCCGGTCTTTTTCCAGTTCTTACACGTAGTGTCAAAAATGCAAAACAAAAGCATGTCAGCAAAGAAAGCAACAGATAGCGCCAAGTAAGCCGGTGCACGGGTGTCAGAATTCAGAACTAAAATCGTATGGACGAGCACAAGTGACTACGCGGCTGGCAGTACCGTTTTGTAAGGACCTAGGAAAGCAGGGAGTTACGGCAGAAATAGAAAGTACGTATAGTAGAAAGAGATAGAATGAGTAATTGTCGATATCGTATTTAGTACTTTGTCTGTTTGTCTGTATGTCTGTATGTCTGTATAACTGTATGTCTGTTTGTCTGTTTGTCTGTATGTATGTCCGGGCTTAACTCAAAAAGTACGGCATGGATTTACTTCAAATTTTTGGTGTCGTTTTCCGTGGTTTTTGGTATCGTTTTCCGTGGTACCAACCCAGGACCTCATGCTCAATAGCGCTTGCGACAAGAAAACTAAAAAGGCCGATTACACAAATACCGCCCATCAGAACTAGCGACGGAAAATGGGCCATAATACAACATTATTTTTTGTTTACACTAAACCCGAAAAGGGGTCATTGTACTTACTCATTATTTTGAACACCTTTTTCTATGGGACGAACCTTGAAATCGCGAAAAAAAAAATCAGCTGTTCCCTACATTTTGACGAGTTATACGAACATAAATGTAGGGAACAGCTGTTGTATAATGACCAAAAAGCGTTAAGGTTTGATCAACACTTAGAAGAAACTTTTTACCCACGGGGGAGGAGCTGTGAATCTTTATTTTTCTTACGCATTGTGTGACAGCGTGTAATCTAACGACGCATATTTAAATGTTGTCTTTGAGTAAGCCATGATATTATCGAGCGTTACACAATAAAAACTATGCCATTAAAGTAACTAGGGCAGAGAAACATAGTTTAATGAATGTTAGTGAGAGATTACAATCGAACGTGTTTGACAATTTCACGGTGACATTAGATGGTAATGTCGGTCCGGTCCGGTCTTCCAGATCTTCCCGGTCTTCCCGGTCTTCTTCCCGGGCTTACCGGTCTTCCCGGTCTTCTTCCCGGTCTTCCTGGTCTTCTTCCCGGTCTTCCTGGTCTTCTTCCCGGTCTTCCTGGTCTTCTTCCCGGTCTTCCTGTCTTCCTGTCTTCTTCCTGGTCTTCCCGGTCTTCTTCCAGGTCTTCCCGGTCTTCTTCCTGGTCTTCCTCCCGGTCTTCTTCCAGGTCTTCCCGGACTTCCAGGTCTTCTTCCAGGTCTTCCCGGTCTTCTTCCTTGTCTTCCCGGTTTTTTTTCCCGGTCTTCTTCCTGGTCTTCCCGGTCTTCTTCCAGGTCTTCCCAGTCTTCTTCCAGGTCTTCCCGGTCTTCTTCCTGGTCTTCCTCCCGGTCTTCTTCCAGGTCTTCCCGGTCTTCTTCCAGGTCTTCCATGTCTTCTTCCCGGTCTTCCCGGTCTTCCTCCAGGTCTTCCCGGTCTTCTTCCTGGTCTTACCGATCTTCTTCCAGGTCTTCCCGGTTTTCTTCCAGGTCTTCCTGGTCTTCTTCCAGGTCTTCCTGGTCTTCTTCTAGGTCTTCCCGGTCTTCTTCCTGTCTTCCCGGTCTTCTTCCAGGTCTTCCTGGTCTTCTTCCTGTCTTCCCGGTCTTCTTCCAGGTATTCATCACAGTCTTCCCGGTCTTCTTCCTGGCCTTCCCGGTCTTCTTCCAGGTCTTCCCGGTCTTCTTCCTGGTCTTCCTCCCGGTCTTCTTCCAGGTCTTCCCGGACTTCCCGGTCTTTTTCCAGGTCTTCCCGGTCTTCTTCCAGGTCTTCCATGTCTTGTTCCTGGTCTTACCGGTCTTCTTCCTGTCTTCCCGGTTTTCTTCCAGGTCTTCCTGGTCTTCTTCCAGGTCTTCCTGGTCTTCTTCTAGGTCTTCCCGGTCTTCTTCCTGTCTTCCTGGTCTTCTTCCAGGTCTTCCTGGTCTTCTTCCAGGTCTTCCCGGTCTTCTTCTAGGTCTTCCCGGTCTTCTTCCTGTCTTCCCGGTCTTCTTCCAGGTATTCATCCCAGTCTTCCCGGTCTTCTTCCTGGTCTTCCCGATCTTCTTCCAGGTCTTCCCAGTCTTCTTCCAGGTCTTCCCGGTCTTCTTCTAGGTCTTCCCGGTCTTCTTCCTGTCTTCCCGGTCTTCTTCCAGGTATTCATCCCAGTCTTCCCGGTCTTCTTCCTGGTCTTCCCGGTCTTCTTCCAGGTCTTCCCGGTCTTCTTCCTGGTCTTCCTCCCGGTCTTCTTCCAGGTCTTCCTGGTCTTTTTCCAGGTCTTCCCGGTCTTCTTCCAGGTCTTCCCGGTCTCCTTCCAGGTCTTCCATGTCTTCTTCCCGGTCTTCCCGGTCTTCCTCCAGGTCTTCCCGGTCTTCTTCCTGGTCTTACCGGTCTTCTTCCAGGTCTTCCCGGTCTTCTTCCAGGTCTTCCCGGTCTTCTTCCAGGTCTTCCCGGCCTTCTTCCAGAACATGCTGATTTCTTCACAATGTTTTCCTTAACCGCTTTGAGAGCAGTGGTGATGAAATAAATCACACAAAGTAATGCGCCTGTCTGGGTTTTAACCCACGACTTATATTTCGTAAGTCGGGGCTGCACTATATACACTTTAGTATTAATATTAAAATTCCATCCTTCCACGACATTGTTTGTTCGATGTAGCTCACCATAGTTACACCACATTTTCACCATTTTTTCTTTTAGCCAAAATTTTTCAAAATAATGTTGAAACTGTTCAAGTTCTATTCGATCATCTTCTAGTACAATTTCACTCTGATAATACTTCCAAACTGATAATATTTCCTCTTCTGGTAAATATGCTAGACTACTTCAGAGTAAAACTATAGTTTTGTGACTTTTATCCTTAAATATACCATTTGCTTTGCTTTGCGTTTCAAACTATTGTAAAAATGGAAGTGACAACCTTTTATTTCGTGAACAGTGTTAATATCTCCTAGCGCTGCAATTATTCCCTCTTCAACCTCTATCATTATTTTCTGTGGCTTCCAATCATTTAATTGTGCTTTAATTAAATGAAATAAAATAATATACGCTTCCTTGTTTTGATGTGTCATAAAGGCATAAATCATTGGTATAATATTTGTATTATTAATGTCACTTCCAACACCGCCATGAATGGTAAATAGTTGACGGAACGGCGCGGCGTTGGGCAAGTTTTAAACGTACCGTCCATAAAATATAACGGTCTTAATATACTGTCATATTACATGTTGCGAACAGAATATTATGATACGCATGTTACCATTTTTGTAGTCCACCAGTAAAAATTAATTGAATTGATGTGGCACTTCCACTTCCTCTATATTTCTAGTGGAAGATTTTTTCACGCCGGCATTTTCATTCCTTCTTTTGTAAATAGCAGATTTTTTATTTTTAAAAGATGGTTCTGGCTTTTTAGCAGCCATATTATAACCCTTCTCATTAATATGTTGCAATGCTTTATTAAAAACTTTTGGTGCTGGTTCTCTACCATCCACGGCTTCTAAACAAGCCTCATTGATAATTATATCAATAGTATTTTGTACATCATCGAGCTGACAGTTATTGATATGAGGTTTTAATTTTAGCATTGTCTCATCCTTAAAATAAAACAAAATTAATAGAAAAAACATTCTCACGACAAGCTTTAATTTTATTTTTTATTTTTTTCTTCTTCTTTTGTATCTGCAATCAGTCTTGTGTACTTTAAGCAGATGTGGTAGGTGACATTCGGCAGTTGGAGTGTGCTCTCCAGCGAGAGCAACTACTCATATATGTGGCATATATTTATGCTACTCAAGAGGGTATAGACAGTATGTCTTTTCTTTTGAGACGTTTTTGGTACGTGCGTGTTGTCAGTCCAGCGGCCAGTTCATTTGGATGCCTCTCCAGTCTTTCCAAGTATGTTTTGGTTATGGCCAAGATTTCCTCTTTCACCGAATTCATCTGAAGTTGGTTGTGTATTTCAGCATTTGTAATGAACCAAGGCCCATTGTATGTAGTTCTCAGAATCATATTTTGCATTCGCTGTATTATAGAAATGTTAGAGTTACTACAGCTCCCCCATAGCTGGATACCGTACATCCAGACAGGCTTTAGAATGGTTTTATATATAAGGAGTTTGTTGTCAGTCGATAATTTGCTGTTCCGCCCTAATAGCCAGTGTAGGTTTTTATAACGCAAGTTGAGCTCATCTCTCTTGGTCTTTATGTGCTGCCTCCACGTTAGGCGGCGATCGAGGTATAGTCCTAAGTATCTGACACAATCTTTTTGTGGTAGTAAGTTGTTATTAAGCTTTACTGGCGGACAATCACCTCTGCGTCGCGCAAAAGTGACTTGTACTGACTTAGATGGGCTGACAGATATTCGCCACTTTTGGAGCCAGTCCGAAATTTTGTCTAGACCTTTTTGCAGCGTTTGTGAAGCAATTGTGGGGTCACGGTTGCTAGCCAGAATTGCCGTATCATCAGTAAATGTAGCTGTAGTCACGTTGTCCTCTGCTGGCAAGTCTGATGTATACAACGTGTACAGGATTGGCCCTAGCACTGATCCTTGAGGGACGCCAGCCTTTATTTCAAAAAGTTTCGACGTTGCCTCTGCTTCTTTGACTTGAAACAGTCGATCCGTTAAGTAACTCTTCAGTAGCTCATAGTAGTTGTGAGGAAGAGAAGCCTTTATCTTATAAAGTAGGCCTTTGTGCCATATGCGGTCGAAAGCCTGTTGAATATCCAGGAAGACTGAGCAACAAAACTCCTTTTCCTCCAGCGATTTCCTAACCCTGTCGCACACTCTGTGAACCTGTTCGACGGTGGAGTGCTGAGGTCTGAATCCAAATTGGTGACAAGGTATGGTGTTATTTTCCTTTAATACTGGTTGTATTCTATAGAGCAGGAGTTTCTCAAAGATTTTTGACAGTACTGGTAGTAAGCTAATAGGCCTGTAGGATGTTACCACATTGGGTGGTTTGCCTGGTTTATGCACCATGAGTATCTGTGAAACTTTCCATTCCTGTGGAAAGTACTGCACTCTTAGGACTCCATTGTAAAGCGTCGTTAAAAACACAATGGCTTTTTTTGGTAGTTGCAGTAAGACTTCCTTCGTGATTAGGTCAAAGCCTGGGGCTTTTCTACTACCGAGGTTTTTTATTGTAGCCCAGACTTCTCTGGCAGTGACGGGCCGCGGCGGAGGTGACATTTGAAAATCTTGACTTAGAAATGAGTTTATTTCTTCTTCAGATACGGCGTTTTTGCCTCGTTAGGGCGGAATACGTTTGCCAAATGCTCAGCAAATGTATCAGCCTTTTCTTGAGGTGTTCTTGCCCAAGCTTGGTTCCTTCTGAGAGGTGGTACAGCTACCTGCGGTCTGGTATATCGCTTTGTGAATTTCCAAAGAGAGTAATTGGTTGAGGCTGAAGGAGAGAGTGATTCTAGCTGGGCTTCTAGGGTGCTATCATGCCAGGTTTGGAGTAATTCTTTTAGCTTGCTAGCAGACTTGCGGAAATAGTTCTTGTCTTCATTCAAGCCACTTTGGTGCCATATACGTCGAAGTCTCCTTTTTTCAAGCAAAGCTTCTTTTATTTCCAGGGGGTAATCCGAAGATTTGAATTTACTCGAACATTGAGGAGTACTGTTCCAACATGCTTCCTGGATTATATTTGTTATATAATGAGTAGCAGTATCTATATCATCTGGGGTTTTTAAAACTATTTTTAGCTCGATGTTATCGACAATGTAGTCCCTAAAACACTCCCAGTCTGTGTACTTATTGGTTAATGTCAATGGTCTTGCGATTTCAATCAGTCTTGAACTTATTGTTAATAATACCGGTGTATGATCAGATGATGTATCATAACACGATTCTGGCTTAAGATAGTTCTTAGACAAACCTTTGCTAATGAAAAAATCCAGCAGATCTGGGGTTTTTTGTGAGTCGCTCGGCCAGTATGTAGGTTCAGCAGTAGAAATTGCAGACAAGTTGTTTTCTTGAATGCTCAGTTTGAGTTGTCTACCTCGAGTGGTAATTAGCCTCGATCCCCAAGATGTATGCTTCGCATTCCAATCACCTCCTGCTACAAAACGGTTACCAAGTGACATGAAGGTCACTTGTGTGGTCAAGAAGTGTGAAAACATAGTGTCGCTAATTTTATGTTTCGGGGGGCAGTAAACAGCCGACACATTCAGACACCCAGTATCGTCTTCCACGCTTATTGTTGTAGCTTGGATGTAGTCGGTTTTATATTCTGGCATTAGGTGATGTTTGATCGACTTTTTCACTATCACTGCCGTTCCAGCATGGGCCGTCCCATCAGGATGATTTGTCACGTAGAATTGGTAGTCTGCAAACTTGACATTAGTAGCTGAAGTGCAATGTGATTCAGAAATCAGTAGAATGTCTAGCTTATGCTCTGTCGTTAAAAGCTCAACTTCATTTTTTTTTGGGGTTAGCCCATTTATGTTGAAAGTTCCAATTCTTAAGGCAGTCATTTTGTCAGTTTGTCCACGAGTTTAGTTATGAGACTCATTAGAGTACTCATTTGGTGTAAGATAGAGTCAAACTTCTCAGATTGTTTTAATAGAAATTGCTCGAGTGTCATACTTGTGTGCGTAGGGTTAGGAGTGGTACGTCGTAATGTCTCTGCATAACTTGTGAACTTGGTACCAGGGATGGTTTTGCCAGAATCGCCGTTTTGTTGAGAGGGCTGATCAGCAACATGCTTATTAGGTGCTGTAGCATTTGATGTTATCTGTGACATCAATCGTAATATGTATATTATCTGTGGTTTTTATAATAAGAATATAGACTCTCGTATCTCGGTCATCACCACACGCCAGCTCTGTGTTTTAATTAATATTCCCTAATCCTGGTGTCCCACAATCCTCTACATGGTGTCAGAAGTTTATTTGGAACCCAGAAGAACCAAAGAAAATGCCGGAACAGGTACAAAATATCATTCTAGCTAATAACTTAAAGCCGTTAGTTGTAAATGGCGGCAAAGATGGCAAAAATGCTGCCGAGTCATGGAAGCTGTGGAAACAAAAATTCAAAATCTTCTTTGAAGCAAATGATTTACAGAAGGTCTCAAAGTCAAAACAAATTGCTATATTGTTAAATTCTATCGGTGATGAAGGCCTAGATATTTATAATTCTTTCAATATTCAAAATGAAACGGACGAAACGATAACGACTATTATTGAAAAATTTGATGGAAAATTCAATCCATGCAAGAATGTCACTGTAGAGCGATACAATTTCTTTACTAAGTACCAAAATAGCGAATCATTGGACGAATATGTAACAATTTTGAACAATTTAGCATCAGGCTGCAAGTTTGAAAATTTGAAAGAGTCGTTGGTAAAGGACATGTTTATCATAGGAATAAAGAATACTCAAATAAAGGAACAAATATTGCAAAATCAAAAAATAACGAATGTTGACGAAGCTGTTCAATTTGCAAAAAATATGGAATTGTCACAGGAAAGGTCTAGAAAATTACAGAATGGAAATGAAGCTAATAATAATTCTAGTTCACAAGTGCAATCAATTCGTCAAAGCAGAAGTACATATTTCAAGAACCAGCCATCAAAAAGAGAAAATTCAAAGAAAAGGTCAATAACTCCATACAGAAAATCGTCGGAAAATAGAAGTTCTAGTCAAAATCGATATAAGTCCAGTCCAGCACAATCTTTTTCAGCCAATTCCAGGTTCAACAACAATATTAGAAATAATTCTAACTGTAACAGATGTGGTCAGCTGCATCGGTACAAGTGTCCAGCACAAGGCAAAATCTGCAATATATGTAAGAAAATGAACCATTTCGCCAATTACTGCTTCTACAAAAATCACAATAGCAAGAAGAATGTAAGTACAATTAGTAGTTCTGAATGTATACAAAAATTGCATAGTCATGAATATGATATTCATAGTAATATTATTCGGGATTACCCTCAAAATGATTTTATTATTAATTCAATTAATTGTAATTCAAATTCACAAAATTAGAAATTAGAATTGAATGTTCATGGCAATATTATAAGATGTCAAATTGACACAGGTGCTGATATAAATGTAATTTCACTAAATACTTTAAAAAGTTTAGAAAATATGTGTAAGAAAATTTTTTTCATTGAAAAGTCAAACATAAAAGTATTTTCATTTGCAGGTCAATTGATTGAAAACTTAGGTTCTGTCAGACTTGAATGTTCTTTTGATCACAAACTATTTAAACCAATCAATTTCATAGTTGTTAAATGTGACTGTTCTACAATTTTGGGTTGGAGGACATGTGAAGAATGTGGCATTGTAAAACGTATTTTCGAACTATCCCAAAACACTTCTAAGATAACAACTAGCAAAGAACAAAGGTCATTACAAATGCTTATTAACAAATATTCAGATACTTTTGAAGGATTGGGTTGCTTACCAGGTAGTGTTAATTTACAAGTAGATACAACCGTCACACCAAAGATTTGTCCAGTTAGGAGAATACCATATGCTCTACAACAAAAACTCAAAAATGAATTAGACCGAATGGTGCGACTACAAGTCATAGAAAAAGTTACTAAACCTACTGACTGGGTAAATTCCATAGTACCTGTAGAAAAACCCAATGGTGACTTACGTATTTGTCTAGATCCTAGGAACTTAAATAAAGCCATAAAAAGACCTCATTTTCCATACCCTACATTTGATGACTTGCGGTCAAGGGTAGTGAATGCGTCAATATTCTCAAAGTTAGATGCTAATTCAGGTTACTGGATGCTAAAATTAGATCCAGAGAGTAGTGATCTTTGCACTTTCAACACACAGTTTGGCAGATATAAATTTTTAAGACTTCCTTACGGAATAAATTCAAGTGGTGAAATTTTTCATAGAGTAATGTCCGAGTTACTTGGGGACCTTCCAGGTGTTATTATATTTGTCGACGATATATTGGTCTATGGTTCTACGCAAAGTGAACATGATGAAAGATTAGAAAATGTTTTAAAAAAAGCTAAAGAAATCAATTTAAAATTTAATAAATCAAAATGTCAGTTCGGACAGTCTGAAGTTTCGTATGTGGGTCATGTTTTTAACAAAAATGGTATTTCACCAGATACGTCAAAAATCGAAGCTATAATAAAAATGCCAAGACCAGAAAACATAAAAGATCTTCAACGATTTCTTGGTATGATAAATTACCTTGGTTCATATGTACCTAACTTAGCTCATGAAACTACTTTACTTAGAGAACTCCTTAAAAAACAAAATATGTGGCAGTGGACTCCTAATCACGAAAAACAATTTACTAAATTAAAATCTCTTATTTGTCAATCACCTGTCCTAGTACATTATGATGTAAACAAACCTGTACGATTGTCAGTAGATGCTTCAAAAAATGCAGTTGGAGCAGTAATTTTTCATGGACAAAATCCTATTGCATATGCATCTAAAACTTTAAATAAGTCTCAGGAAAACTATGCCCAAATAGAGAAAGAATTGTATGCTATAGTTTTTGGTTGCAAGAAATTTCATCAATATATTTATGGAAAAACAACTTATGTTGAAACTGATCATCAACCTCTTGTAACTTTGTTCAAAAAATCACTTTCTGATGTCCCGCCTCGTCTTCAAAGAATGATGATAGCTATACAGTCATATGATCTTAACGTTTCATATACAAAAGGTACTGAAATGTATGTCTCTGATACTTTGTCTCGTGCACCCATATCAAAAACTAATATAGAAAAATTTAATTTTGATGAGTTGGATAGTAATATAGTTTGTCAAGTAAATTTACTAACTTCTAATTTAGCAATTACTAAAGAAAAACAAGAAAAAATCATGTCTCATACAAAATCTGATATGTCACTCCAAAAACTAAAAGAATACTTTATGTCAGGATGGCCTAATTGCAAGCAAAAATGTGATTCAATTGTTTTACCCTATTGGAACATTAGAGATGAGATTCATGTTGTAAATGATCTAGTTTTCAAGAATCAGTCTGTCATTATACCTAAATCTCTACGTTCTGAAATTCTCTCAATTTTACATGAAGGACACATGGGCATAGAAAAAACTAAAAATCATGCCCGTGGAACTGTTTTTTGGCCTAATATTTATCATGATATTGAAATGAAAATAAAACAATGTGAAACTTGCATGACATATAGTTCAAATAAAACAAAGGAAACTTTATTATCTCATGAACAACCTTCTTTACCATGGCAAAAAGTAGCTACAGATTTATTTGATTACAAAAGCAAAAAATATTTAATAGTTGTCGATTATTATTCAAATTACATCGAAATAGCAAAATTAAATCAAGATTCTAGAAGTTATACAGTCATTAATCAAATCAAGTCAATTTTTTCACGACACGGTATTCCATTGCAATTAGTAAGTGATGGTGGCCCTCCATTCAACTCTCATGAATTTCAAAATTTCACAAAAGACTGGGATATTCAACATATCATGTCAAGTCCTCACTTTCCTCGATCAAACGGTCTTGCGGAAGTATCTGTAAAAATTGTTAAAAATATTCTCAGAAAATGTGAACAGTCAGGTACAGACTTTTATATTGGTCTGTTACAATACAGAAATACCCCAAGAGGTAATCTCAAATCACCTTCAGAATTACTTATGTCAAGAAAACTGAGAACAAAATTGCCTACTACAACAAGTAATTTAAAGCCAAAAGTAGTTCAATTTTCAAGTCATTTAAAAAATAAGTCACAAAAGTTGGAAAATAGAAAATTATATTATGATAGAAGTGCTGTATCTCCTCAACAATTTCAGTCAAATGACATAATATTTTTCAAGAGAAATCCCAAGGATGCAACATGGTCTAAAGGTGTTATTTTATCAAAAACTAACTTTCCAAGATCATACTTAGTCAAAGATAGTAATGGGACAATCTATAGAAGAAACTCATATCATATTAAGCTATTTAAGTCAAATCTGTCACAGTCAAGGTCACAAAATAGTTATAAATCGTCACAGTCAAAGGAAAATACCAAAAAAATATTGGAAAATAACAATGATAATGCTAATCATTCTGGTCACAAGTCGTCCAAGTCTTATAATAAATCGTATCAAAAATCATACAAGTCAAGTCTGATAGAAAAGGAGGATACAGAGATGCATCATTATTATATTCCTGAGTATCTATATTGTAGAAGAAAAAGTAATGAGGAACAAATTGTAAATTTAGATGATTCTTATGCATCTGCCGAGTCAAGTCAGTCATCTAATGATGAAAATCCAATACAATTGGATAAGTCTGTCAAGTCAAATGTAATGAATAAAAGTAGGATACAGTCTCCTATATTTGTAGAAGTTAATGATGATGTACAAAATAATGAATATTTGTCAGAAAATGAAATGTTAAGTCAGTCACAGTTTGGTAGTCAAGACTTACCTGAAATGTTAGATATAAGTATAAGTTCAAATACACCGGAGTTAAGATACTCATCCAGAGGGAGATTATTAAAGTCAAGAAAAAGATTAGATTTATAAAAATGAATGTAAATTTATTATGTCAATTTAATGAGTCAATATAATTCAATTTTTAAGGTTAAGTAGTTAGTTTGTCCTAATGTTTTTATACGTTCTAATAGCAATGTCAAATGTCATTAACGTCAATGTCAAGTCATGTCATAATTAGTCAATGTCAAATTTATGTCAACTAACAAATTCAGTGTTGCCTTTTTATTATAAGAAAGGGCATGTAGCATTTGATGTTATCTGTGACATCAATCGTAATATGTATATTATCTGTGGTTTTTATAATAAGAATATAGACTCTCGTATCTCGGTCATCACCACACGCCCGCTCTGTGTTTTAATTAATATTCCCTAATCCTGGAGTCCCACAATCCTCTACAGGTGCTAGTTGGCGAGACTCGACTGATGGAAATGCGGTCTTTTTTGTTCTTCGGGCTAAAATTTATTTATAAACTGCACAACCTCTATAGTTAGCGGGGTGCGGGCCATTGCAAAGTGCACACAGAGCAGGTGTTTGGCGATCAAGCTTCTGGCATTCAGAAGTCTTGTGCGACTGCCCACATTTAACGCAGCGGTAAGGGCGCATACAGTAGTTCTTTGAGTGGCCATATTGTTGGCACCTCTGGCACTGCACGATCGATTTTCTTTTCCTTGGATCTTCTATAACTATAGATTGGTGGTATATATATTTCAGTTCCTTTACCGCTTTGTTGTTTGGCCCAGGAGCCAGATTCACAAAGAATGTAGAGGTTGGTTTTTTTTCGGGGCCATACTTAGCATTGATAATTTCTCCAGTAACTGTATTTCCTGTGGCCTCAATTTCTTCTCTAATAATGCTAGTGGGCGTTGATGGATGTAGGTTGCGAATTACTACTCTAAAGCATCTCATATCCTTTCTGTTAAAAGTATGCCCAATGAGTCCATTTTCCCTCACAAGAACAATCAGCTTTTTGTAGGTGTCAATGTCCACACTACTAATTCTTAGCTGATTTCTATTTACAATCTTGTAAGTGAATTGTCTTCTTTCAGCAACAGTCTCCAGAAGTTCAGTCAATTTACTGACATCTTCTATCCCGTAAAGGATGATTGGTGGAAGTTTGCTAGCTTTTTTGACTGGTTCATCAGGTTCATTTTGGGTCAGGTCAATAGACAGGCCGCTGAAGCTATTGGCTGTTTTAACTGCATCTGGAGAAGGGCTGCTTGACATTTTCCGTTTTTTGGAACTACTTTTAGAGGGTACTCTTTGCCAGGATGGAGGTACTGGTGCATTATTAATCGCCCTAGTATTAAGGGGCTCAACATCAATATTTTCTATGGATGGTTTGACTGGTGGGTTATTTCCAACCGAGGAAGATCTTGGTCTTGCCAGGAACAAGCTTGGATGGAAAGCTTGTTGTACAAGTTTTTTGTTACTGCTGTTGCCAATAGTATTCACCAACATAGGAGCCTGGTCACCTACTCCTGTGTCGTCTTCGGTAGCATGATCCATAATTTCTGGGGTAATTTAAGTTTTTATGTGGTAATACTGGATTGAAGATGGCAACACTTTTGACACTGACATTTTATAAAAGATTTGAAAGTGTCCGAAAATTATAAATCTAAATGTGGGTATAATTTTTTCACTGATTGAATCTACTGATGTTTGAATAAGCTTTTATTTAAACGCACAAAAAAAAAGAAAATCACGAAACCGTTAGTGTGTGTCAAATTAGGCTTGCAAGATTTGTACGCCACATACATACTTAAACAAACATGTAAAGTTTAATAAAAGATTTTAAAAATAGCTGGTATATCGTTTTTTTACAAATAAGAGCGAGGCCACACGATGCGTTGGCGGTGCGGTGCGACGACGGAGCGGCGCCGCAAACGTCATCCTACATACAAATCACTACCCCACTAGTGCGTTGCGCCACACAATCACTGTTGTGCATTGCCATTTTGACAGTGATTGTACGACGCTGCGACGACGCAACGCAGCACAACGCATCGTGTGGCCTCGCTCTTATCGATAGCTATATGACTGCGTTGCGTTCGAATGAAATCGTCATAAGATGTAACTTAGACATAAATTCCAAACTCGATAGTCATATTTTATCGGAAAAAGCGATTAGGTGTGTAGGACAAATATTACTTACAGTAGACAATGTAATTGAGCCAACACACTTTTCATTGACGTCGATGACTTCGTTATTATTTATAAGTGGCCAGTATATTTGCTCACCAAAGAGGTTTCATTAAGTAAGTTCATTAAGACGTTGGTTGCCATGAGCATGAAAGTACTAGAAGTACATGACTCACGAGAGCTAACTAATGTATCTTTTGAACCTACGATGGTACCTATCTACGATGTAACTAGGTGGAACAAAAAAGTCTCATTAGTTACGTTAAAGTTAAATTTTTAAATAACGTAACTACTTGGAATAAAAATGTCCAGCTAGTTACATCAATGTAACTACAATGTAACTAGGTGGAACGGACGGCTCCCTCGCGTACGCCTGTATAGTCCGGTAGCGCTAGACTATTTTGATGCCATAAGTTTAAAAATTCTAAAGTTGCTTACTTCTTGCCTGTGGATACAGTCGTACTTATGAAGCTTATACCTAAATTGACACAAATTAATACAGTAGGTTGGGCAAATGGTCCGGAATCTATATATGCGAAAAACATCAACTTTAATATTTTTGAAACCTCAAAACCTAGCGCTACCGGACAATGTAACATTTTAGATTCGATTTGAAGCATTTAGTTGACTCCACTATGCCAATAGGTATACCAACTAGGTTGTGGAAGTCAGATAGGCAGTTGCTCCATGTAAAATACAGGGTATTCAGCAGCGTCGACATGCAGGGACTGGAAGCCGACCTCAACACAGTTGGGAAAGGCTAGGCAGACGATGATGGAGTGGATTCCACAATGTCAGACGAAGCGGTCGTTGTGCTGAGCGCGGCAATATTAACTTTACACACTTTTATCAAGCTTTGCACTGTAATGCTCAATTCTCTTCCCTCACCAATGTAATACTCGATTCTCCTCCCTCACTGATGTAATGCTCGTCTCTGTAACACACATTACAGGCAAATGCTCCAAGTGAGGGAGCACCTTAATATTATTAAGACAGGCGTCCCGTTACTTCCATCGCAAGCCCTTTTTTTTCGAGGCGGTCTAGTGTTTTTTGGTGCTCGCAGGCTTGCACCCACCAAAAACTCCGCCGTGATTGCCAATTTACCGCTTTTTTTTCTTTCCTAGTAAATAAAATGAAGTGTCGTAAAATGAACAAATAAATAAATATTTATTTAAGAGAAGATCATTTAACTAGAGCAGCTAATCCTAAGAGCGTACGCCCATTGAGGTGGCTGTGCGGAGAAACCACGTTTTTCTGCTTCGGGCTGCACTTCGAACGGTTTCTTGAGCACTTCCAGAAGGAACCGTACCTGAAAGAATAATCTCAGTCAGATCATGTCAACTCATTAATCCCCGGACACAAATCCAGACTGCTACGTACAAATTCCTTGTAGAAAAAATCAATAAGATACGTCTCAAAAACCCAGAATATAGCATTGAAATCCTTCAACCTTCTGATAATCATCGTGCTCAGCGTCCACAATGGCCTCATGCAGCAGCCAGTTCCTCGGCACGTAGACGGGGTTGGCGCTCATCATGCGTCGGCGACGCTCGTCTTCGAACTGGCCTGAAGAGCTCGCGTCCACTGCGGCTACTCTACAATCACGACTGTTCATGGGAAGAACACCTAGGCCAAAAGAGCTGGATGATGTCTAAAGATCTATTGAGTAAAAAATAAAAACTTGGCCTGGATAAAACTAGACTAGGTACCTACTAACAGATTTACAAAGTACTACATGAGAATCTTTTGGAAAGGGAATGCCAAATTATTTTGGTCCATCACTTTTACAACACAAATCAAATTAAGCCATTGAGAATGTGCGTTTTTTTGCTCACCGGCTTCTTTATCGAGTCTCTCACGGTACTGGTCCAACCAGCAGCCCCAAGACGCGTGAGATGACAAACGCTTCAATGACCATTTCTCCTCTAGTTTGATTTCGCTTACCATCTCACAAGGCTCCAGCTATGTCATACAAATCAATAAGAATACAATTATTTTATTAACGGGTATATATTGTCTGTAGACAGTGCCTGCGGAAATATTCGGTGCAAGGTCCAAGAGGATGTGGTGTAGTGGGACTCGGGAGCTCAGTCATTCACCCATTGCTAGGCGTCAAGACCACCCCCACACCACGTAGCAACAGCAACCTCAGGTATTATCTTAAAAGGATGCTCCAGGTATGCTCGTGAATTTCAAATTTTCTTACGTTTTTTTGCGATTTATAGGCCAGGCCAGTATGTCGATGAAAATATGATTCACGGCTGTAAGGCGTATGTAGAACAGCCCTCCAAGTTCTAACAAGATCTAGGAATGACTTTCAAGGTCAAAGTTAGTAGGGGTTAGTAGGGCTACCCTGAAGCATCAGCCTTTATTAAACTCTGGCCTAGGCCTAGGTAGGCCTGTCGTTATTATATTGCTTCCTTTTAAAGGAACCTTGACTACGTCACAAACCTCGCCAAGTTGTCTAAAGGTAGCAGTAAAGTCAGCGCCTGTCTGTTGCATCATGTCCAAAAGCTTTTCTACCAGTTGTTCGTCACCCCAACGTTCTTCTTTCAAGCCTATCTTCATTTGGAACGTTTCTCTGTAGGAATCGACGGAAATTATTCATAAAAGCAGCATTAATAAGAACGAACTGTTTTAGACTTTCACGGCTTTTCACTACACCTAAAGTACTTACGGGATTATATCCGTGATTTTCCTTTGGTTTTTCGAGCACCCGATATTTCGACGCTGTGTGTGTATTCCCGCGATCATGATGCTTGCAATCATGATCGCGGGAATACTGAAGAGGTATGCGGGTGGGACGAAAATTATTAATTATGAGCAAACAAATCTGTCTACCCTCTTCCAAAGGAAAATCACGGATATAATACCGTAAGTACTTTAAGTGTAATAAGAACGAAGTTCAGAAATAAAAAAATACCAACAGTATCTTGTTCTTGCAATAAGTGTCCAAGGTTTTCAATATGTGCGACATATGTACTTGTTGCGAGGAAGACAGAAGAGGCTTCAGAGCATTTGCAAGCTGTCCTATGTTCCATACCACTACCTGTATTAGCGTAATTTAAATTAAATCCGTTATGGAGTAGTCATACAAAGCGGACAGGGCGCGCGCCCTGGTCGCTCTACAGCGAAAATGTATGACGCTCTGGAACGGAAATGCTGCACGTCGGCGCCGCCGCTTTGAATATTTCGTTCGAAAGGGCCATACAATTTATCTCTATCAGCGACCCAGGAGCGTGCCCTGTCCGCTATGTATAACTTCCCCCTTATGGTTCCTATAGTTGGTAGGTTGATTGGGTAGATATGTATTCAACAAAAACCTTCCTCTAGTGGAAATGTAGAACTAAAGAATCTCACATCAGGTTGCTTGGCAAGTGCATATCTTCCCTCTCCATCAGAGCAATTGGAAACAAATCCACCATCATATGAGTCGACGAAACCGAAAGGACCAAAATCCACAGTCAGACCCAGGAGACTCATATTGTCAGTGTTCAGGAGCCCATGGGTGAAACCTAGTCCTGTGTTGAAAATACTAGGTGTTAATATGAAACTAGTAGGATATATGGTGCTTAACTTCAGCTCAAGACTGCCTTACCTTGCCACTTAGCAACGAGGTCCAATGTTTTATGAGCAACTTCCGAGAACATTCTAATGAAACGATTCTCATCGGTCAGCTGGATGTCAGGGAAATACTCCTAAAATCATTATACAAAAGGTGTAGTATACTCCAAAATAGTAGGTGCTGGGTCTCAGGCCTCCTGTGTGTCAGGGAGTGGGTGGTAATCTACCACGCCTGCACGCGGGCTCAATGCGGAGGACACACAATACAACTCGGAACCACCTCGGTGACACTATTTTGTTCCAATAGTATTATTAATTGACGAACCTTAATGATAAAATCGGAGAGCTGTCTCAGAACAGCGATTTCTCCAGTCCTAGACAGGATCTCTAAGGACCCGAAGCGGAACCAATTCGGTGCCAAGCGGAGTATGACGGCGGCCCGCTCTCGACGAGGACATCCGTTGTAGTATACGTCCCTGACAATAGCTTCGTCGCTCACTGTAATTGATGAATGTATCTAATGAAGGTTTTTTTTTTGTCGTCACAAATTGCCGAGTTGGCCATTATATAGGCATAAGTCGCTATCTAGGTGTGCAGTTTATAATGATGTTTTTTTCTAACACTACCGGATACGTTATCATAACGATGATGCCTAGACCAAAATTAAACAACGGAAATGGAAGTTTAGATTATTACAAAGTGACATAAAACAGAGTAGGTACAGGCCTTAAAAACCAAAATAGCATTTTGTGAATGGCGTTCAACGTTCAACTTGCCTACTAGTCCCACAGCTCTTGTAGTAGGTATGCCTAGAAAGTAACAAGCTTCGCTTGCAATCATCTCTCTGATAGCAGACCGCAATACAGCGCGGCCGTCATGAACTCGTGCGTACGGCGTTTGTCCAGAACCCTTCAGTTGGATCTGCCATCTTTCACCACGTCTGAAAAACCATTTTATGAGCTAATAGGTAGGTATTAGCTAGCCAAGGTGGGAATGGTTGACTTTCACAAATCCTCTTATTGTCTTCAGTGCTGCGATATTCGTTTGTTGGATTTCTTGTTAGTTAGGAAGTCCATAACCAGTAATTAAAAAAAGCGGCCAAGTGCGAGTCGGACTCCCTTTCAATATATTGTTGATTATTCTACTAGTCAAGCCCTTTCATTTGATACCTACATTGAGAGAGTTATTGAATAAATATGTAATCCGTAATTTTGTTGCGTCGCGCGGCGGCTATCTTGGACTGATTATTAACAAACATAGCTAACAACACAAAAATAACAAACTCAAAATCGGTTCATCCGTTCGGCAGCTATGATGCCATAGACACATACACACGAGAAACTTATAACACCCCGTCGTTTTTGCGTCGGGGGTTAGAAATCCGGCGAGAGGGGAATTAAAAGGAAAATAAAAATCGAAAAGTGTTATTAAATGCAGCCTAAATTAACATACCTATTGACGTATTCTCCAAGAATATGAGCTCTACCATCTCCTAGTTGTCCTACCCACAGTCCATACTGATGTCCACCGTATCTGGTGAAATAACATCGAAATTAGGCGGTAATTAACAAAATACCTTTGGGAAAAATGCCTTATTTTATTTTTAACTGGTTTTTGAAGTTGTAATTTTTGGAGGTGCTCTAGAGAGTCTAGATAATTTATATAATTTATTGACCTATGCGCAACAGGCAAAGCTCCATACGGCAGTTTTCGTCCTGCTATGAATTCCGCGAATTCCTCGCGGTTTGCCATGTCAGGATCCATGTCCAAGATATTGATCAAGGCATCTTGTGACGCGCAAACCAGTCGTATGTTTCGTTCCAGAGGGCGAGGAGTTACCTGAAAATAACCATTTATAATATTGTAAGAGGCAGCTCAGATGACAGACTTCTTGTGCGTGACAGACAAAAACTATGCGACAAGTTGACTACTTATCTACTTATGAAAAGGATCCTATTGATCCCCCTATAGTGGATAACAAGTAGTCAAACACATAAAATACCTACGCAAAATTTGACGCAGATTCTTTGTTTGTCGCAGATTCAAACACACAAAAAGTCTGACGACTACTACGCTGCCCCTAAATAATTTTCAATTCTGAAAAGTTGACCTGACGTTCAAAAGCAAAATAGTTGAAAAATATTTCTCACCACATCAGGTTTTTTAAATTATGCAGCAGACTTAGCGTTGCCACTGCTGATTAAATATTTACCTCGGAAAAAACTACGTTCTTTATGTTGGATCTAATTTGGTCATGATTTTCATCAATCGGCAACAAAATATATTTTGGATATTGACTGAATCGCCACTCGGTCAAATTTCTCTTCAGTGGAGAACTTTCTCCCTCCATTTTCATATCGGACATACTATCCTACTAATTGAGAAATGGTAAAAGAAAACATGAAAAAATATATTCACAAATCTGAAAAGATTGAATAAACCGCCATTATTCTATGGAATAGACAATATAACACAGAGTATATAATCACAATATAATTTAATGTCTTTGGGGATAGACAATGAAGGAAACCGAGCCCTCAGTTATTTATAAGTAACCGAGTACATTTTATATTATAAAATGTACTCTGTGACCGAGCTCATTACCACACTATTTTCGTCGTTACCTACCCGCTGGTCGTCACAGAGTATATAATCACTACGTCTACTGGTACTGGGCGTCACGCGCCCCGCGCGAGTAGTAACAAATTAGTTCAGAAAAACTTGGCATGAATGGAGCGCTTTATAATCTCCACTTTTTTTTCATGGAAGGCATTCTCGTTCCCTGACTGTAGTGGCCGCTTATTCTCACATTCGTGTTTTTTTTTAAAATCAAGTCATGACTTTTTTTATTTTATTCTCTAAAATAATTACAATTATTGTAATAATAGATTCTAAGCAAACAACATTAAATACAATTACTTACTTTCTGTCGCGTAAAGCCTGAAGATGATCGAAAATATTATGGTGTTATCGAATAATTAGAATACTTCGAATAACAGACAAGTGGTGGTCAAGGTCACAGTTAAGCTACTAATTTCAATACTCTCTGATTTCATGAACTTCGACCCGCGAATGGACATGATCGAATTTTGTAGGGTTACACGCATGAGAACTCACCCGGTGTGAAATTCGTCAGTTCGGCGACCGCAATTTCACTTTCGTGAGGCGCTTTCTCGTTTTGTCACTTTCGAAAAAATTCATTACTTGTGTGAATCAAACCCGTTTCTGTTTGTAGTAAATTCCATCGAAGTGTTAAATAATTTTCGTGAACCGTGCATGGTATTTGTTTCACGTTAAATGGATTTTTATCTAAAAATATGGTGTATACAGAGGGATATTTGAAGGAGAAGCTGACCAAGGATTTGGACGCCGTTCACGTCGTAAGTACCTAATCTGTCAAAATTTTATCGAACAATCTGTGCCGCGTTGTAAAGTTTCATGTAATTTTTGAATGAAAATAAGTATCCGTATCGAATTAATAACCTAATAATCGGGCACAATGACAAGGAGAGCCGATCCAGATAAATTTACTGTGACAAAACAGGCGTTACTTCCCGGTTTATTATTCTCTTTGCTTGTGAGATGGTGCGTGGCTGCTTATCCGTATTCCGGATCCAAAAAACCTCCGATGTACGGCGATTACGAAGCGCAAAGACATTGGCAAGAAATAACAGTGCACACGCCTAGTGATAAATGGTATCATAATACGACGCAAAATGATCTTCAGTACTGGGGTTTGGACTATCCACCGCTCACTGCATACCACAGTTTGCTTATGGGATTGGTAGCGGACTGGCTTGAGCCGGAGTCGGTGCGTCTGTTTGCGTCAAGAGGTTACGAAAGCGACACCCATAAAACCTTCATGAGGTGGACTGTGTTCCTAAGTGACATTTATTTGTATGTGACTGCAGTGCTGTGCATCTGTATAGATGCTGAAAGAGTGCTGGGGAAGGAACCCAAAGAACCAAAATGCGTTCTCAAAAGAACGGACATTTCAACAACTCTATTTTTATTGTACCCCGGTATCATATTGATTGACTACGGTCACTTTCAATACAATTGTGTATCTCTTGGTTTCTTTTTATGGGCTACTTTCTTTATAATAGCTATAAGGAATGATACTTTAGCTACAATCTTTTTTGTTTGTGCACTAAATTATAAACAAATGGAACTGTATCATGCTTTGCCATTTTTCTTTTATTTGTTCAGGAAATGTTTCATAGGCATGCCACTGGGGAGGGGCAAGCTCTCTCACTTTGTTCGCTGTTTCAACAAACTTGCGATTGCTGTTATTGCTTGCTTTGTTATTATTTGGTACCCATTCTTAAAAGGATGGGACAATGTATTCCAGGTTGTACATAGATTGTTTCCATTTAATAGAGGAATCTTTGAAGATAAGGTTTCAAATGTGTGGTGTATGGTAAATGTTTTTATCAAACTCAAGACTATTTACAGTAACCAAGAAATGGCAAAGACATGTTTGTTGATCACAGCTATGGCTGGGGGTCCAGCTTGTGCGGACATATTCTTCAGAATAAACATGAAGAAATTTGTTCCATGCTTGATTAATGTGTCTCTGGCATTCTTCCTGTTCTCATTCCAAGTCCATGAGAAGAGTATTTTGTTAGCGGCAATACCTGTAGCGTTGCATTTCCCTGAAGATCCTTTCATGTGTTTCTGGTTCTTGCTAGTATCCACATTTAGTATGCTTCCGTTGTTACTAAAAGATGGACTTCTTCTTCCTTTTATTGCTACCACTTTGATCTACACATCATTCTACAGCATTTGCTTGAAGTTGTCTCAGCCAAATTCCAGTTATTTCTCAATTTTCAATGCTAACCGTGTGGCTAAGATTTTGCATCCAACTAAGAAAGATTCCTCTCCAATTTTGACGTTTGTGAGTCTTATTTTTGTGATATCTGTAGTTGGTATGATCCTGTTGACTGTTGGCACTGTGTTCGTGAAGCCACCTCCGCAGTGGCCTGATATCTTCCCACTACTGATAGCGGCATATTCCTGTGGACACTTCCTCTTCTTTTTCTGCTATTTCTATTATACACAGTTTTCTCTACCAGTTTGCTTGCCTTGTGTTGCTATTCCTAAACAAAAACGAAAGTAGAAAATTAAATATAATTGACTATACTATACTGTCTTAGTTAAGGGTTTTAAATCTAACCAGTTTTAAACTTACTACAATTTAAGAGTTTTTATTTTTATATTCTGTACTTTTTCATACACTTTTTAAAATTCCATGCTATGTTACATAAATTAGAACTTACAATTAATTGATGTTCAACTGTATTCTTAGGTGACCAAAGAATTGTATGGTTACTGAAGTAGTGTATTTATTAAAATTTCCAAATTGCATTCCAATAAAGAGTTTGATGAATTAGTAGATTGCACAAAACTGATTTTCCTTTACCCTACCTTTATAATTAAACATAATATTTAAGAGTGAACTTGGTTTAACACCACTTGACAACCAGATAAGGTCAGTAAAAAATGTTTTAGGGCCATTAGATAACTTTAGCAGGTAGCTACTAATTGGGACCATTGGCCAAGGTGTATGGCTTTCCAATCACTGCTGACCTACAATGCGCTATGACGTCATAGTAGTACAGCAGTATTAGATAATATTTCTGTATGGGTTGACTACTTATTTGATAAATACTAAATGATGCTAGGAATCAGTATGAACTGGAATAGACTTATTAAGTTATTATAGTGAAACTTTTCACAGGGAGAGCTTAAGGTCGATGTAAAATAACACCATACTGTTGATGTGATGGTCTGGATTTACCATAAATTATTTGACTAGGTAATTAAACCACAGATGTTAACGTTGTTGGCAGGCGAGTTGCGACCAAACGCCAAATTAGCGTAAAAAATGGCTGACGTGAAAACGCAAAAACTCCTGTACTATACCCAACCTGATAATGGACCCCAGAAACAAAACCATTCAGCTACAACTGTCGTCTCGCTTACTGTACCTACCAAATGGGCAGGATATCAAGAGCCCTAAGTGGTAAGCCGTCTGAATGTGCCATTAATTTGGTGGCTACATTGATAGCTATCGGTGTCTGACAAAATGACAGCAGGATCTTTAAACTGATAGTCACGACGCACTATAAGTTCTCAGGAAACGCGTCATATACTTTAATTGATTAGGTACATGTATCTCCGTAATATCTATTGGCGCCTCGATTACTGTTACTATCTGAGTCTAGATATCCTACATTTAATTTCCTTTTAGTTTCACTCACGAGTCACGATACAAATCATGGGCTTTTTAATGTTTCGTAGAAATGTATGACGCTTGTAATAAAAAAAAAAGAATAAAAACGGAATTACGCGAGTCATGTTCACAACCAGTCTTACCAAGGGACATCAGTTATATTCCCCAGTAACAGTTGGTTGTGAAGGTCAGATAGGGCCGTAGCTCATGTAGGTAAAAGAAACAAATATATTCAGCTGTATCCGGTTCGACTGGAAGTCGTCCTCAACATAGTCGGGAAAAGGCTTGGTTCATGATGAAACTCAAACTCAAAAAACTCAAATCATTTATTTCAATTAGACCATTACGGCACTTTTGAATGTCAAAAATACAAAACTAAATCAAAGCTACAGTCACAGTCACAAGGCATAATAACTTGAGAAAGTACTGTAGTTGCCCATTCCCTAGCGTAGATCTCTATGGAGAAGAACGGGCAAGAAACTCCATGGACACTCTTTTCAATCAAAATATTGTTACAAAATCTTGGTTACATCATTCATGTTGTGATTATACATATATGTGAGAACGATGTAGAAAGACGTGCACATTAAGAGCGTCCAGAGAAAAGATTAAATCAACTAAAAAAATTAATAAATTAAAATTAACCGTGGCAGCTGAGAGTTGACCAGTCTCAATTGACAGCACCCGTTCACGAACATGACGCATGTATCAGCATCATTCAACTCGACCATATTGAAGGGAAATAAATGACCCGACACACCCGCCACCATCACCGAGACATTTGAGTGAGCATGACATTCTCTCAGCCGCCAGGGCATATTCAAGTCAAAAAAAAAAGATAACTAAATGTAAAATGGTGGCTTTACAATACATAGAACTCACACATGTGGATGATCTATGTTTGGGGCGGGATAAAGACCCTTTGTGGTGCAAAGAGCTTCTTTATCATAAGACAGATGAGCACATGTATGTTGATGGTTGGTTGTGGTTTTGGGAGTCTACTTCAGACGTCTGCGTTGCTTTTTCAGCGAGATAGGTATCGGTGAAAATGTGTTTTTCACCGTTTTAATGGCGTGGCCATGGCGTATTAGTCTTTCAGCTCCTAAAAGATACGCGCGGCCACGTTCAAACCCTTATAACTTTTTAACATAGTTTTGACAAATTTATGGTTTTGGGAGTCTACTTTAACAAATTTTTACAAAATAGTGGCAAATTAAAAAAAAATAACGTAGAAACGGACACTTTCTCGCACTGCCTTTTAGTAAAAGATAGCAAAAGCCTTAATTAAGTTTAGTTTGTGCACAACAGAATTGATACCAATGTCACTAATGTCGAGAAATTACGCATAACTTATCACTACAAAGGTTAAGTTCATCATTATCATAATAATAGTAAGAAAACTGCTGATTTTATATCAGCTACAACTTCGTGAATGTTTTAATGATTGCAATTCAAGTTTTCATACACCTGGGAATACCCCGACTTGCTTTGCTTCCGTCTGTATAAGAGGTAAAAGTGCTCAAGAAATTGATAAATTTATAATGTTATTAACATTTAAACGCCGCCGTTTCCTTGTCTCCTCTCGTAATTATGATAAAGCCGTATATGGTGCGAATTAAAATGCCATTCATCCAAAGAATCATTTCAGTTGGTCATTGTCACAGAGTACTTTTATATATGGTAATTGTGTAGTGCGAGAGATAGTGCTATAAAGGGTGTAAAACACCTCTTAACGAAGCCGAAAGGCACCTGATTACCCCGTCATTGGGATCATTTTTTTGTACTACACCATACCTGGGAACCTTCTAGTCGTGGAGATTTTGGGGGTCAAAGATTCAAGTTATCGACAAGCTTTTTTTTTTTAATACTAGTTTTTAATGTAAGATTTTTAAACACCTCTACAACCTCTATACTGTTCATTAAATCCATAGATAAGCGCAATGTTTTAAGTACGCTAAGTATCTGCTGAATTTAGTAAATTGTAACAATATTGTCAAGCGAAAATCAAGTACCAGTTAAGATTTTGTAATTAAACGTCTACATACACTAAAAAAAACAAATTTTGTACGCAGATTCATTAAATTTTATCTAAAATGTACGATCAAATCACTCAGCGAGCCGAGAAAGTTTGTTGAACTCATGCTGATTAGAATTACAAGAGAAAAAATATGTCCGAAAACGGGGCCAAGTTCACAATACAACCATTATGTGAAACAAAAATAAAAGTGCGAACGAAAGTGTAGAATGTATGAGCAAATGAGAAAATTTGGAGTACCAAGTACCTACGCACATGATATAGTAGAGAGAGAAGTTTATTGTTAAACAAAGTCACGAGACTGTTACTAAACACTTCTATTTTAAGAGCAGTAATGTGATCTGAAAAGTGGAGCGAATGACCGACTTTTTTATCGTAGACTATTCCCAATACTTCGAGACAGTTAAATCTTGTATGATTAAAATCATTCATCACACCTGTACCTCCCAGAGGGCTAATCAGAGGGGTTCCACACCCATATTCTTCACCAGTTATGTTTAAGTCTCACGTGATAGGGGCGAGCTAGTTCAACCCCAGGCTGCAACTGATAAAAATCAGGGCTCGAGAATATATATTATCATGATATATATCCGATATATATCCAACGATTTTTTATGATATATTATCAATCAATACAAAATTAAATTATTAAGTCATTTTTCGCATTTGTTACTGTTTTTCGACTTCCCAAACGTAGAGTTGAGAAAGAGAGTAGAGTAGAGTAGAGAAATAGAGTTAAAACATATTCCACATCCCTAATAGTAAGTTTTACTAATCCATAAATGACAACACTTCAGTCGTGATTCTAAGTACTTAATCTAATTTTAAGTACCTAAATAAATAAAACATTTCAGTTTTTTTTATTAAGTATATGTAACACATATGCAAATAGTTTACATAATTAATATAATAAGATGGCTTTCATACAAAATGGATATAGGTACATATATCAAACTTTATATTATCGGATATTTTCGAACCCTGGGAAGAACCCCATATCATTTTGTCCTAAGTGGAACCTAGGACGTCATGCTCCCCAGTAGCGCTTGCATGGCTTTAGTGTTGGTGTGATTAAAAATCTGTTCTTATTATTTAGTCACTAAAGAATATGAATAGTTTTTTTTTTACATTTTGATGCACTAAAGTTTAGTGCTCAACAAATTCAAAAATGTACACAAATTGCTTTATTAAAGCTATTGAGCTACGGAGTTTAGAAACGAATAGAGGACGTTGCTAAGCAAGACAGTTAATTTGACTGTTCTGCCAGTTTTAAGTGAAGCAAGCAGTGCTTTCAGGATACAAATATTATTAAACAGAAATTACCTATTGTGTTTTATATGAAAGTAAAGTAAAATACACAGGCCTCCAGATTTTCCATTACTACACGTAAAAGAAAGTAAGACAATGTGACCCAGATCTATAATGAACATTGTATTTGCACCTCGATCAAAGAGACTTCCTTCTTTACTGGTTTAATGCAGTTTGGCTCGTACTTTATTATTTTAATCCACAATTTTATGCTCGTTTGGCCTACTTTTCATAATCAAAAGTCAATTATTTAAAAATGCTGTAAATGAGCACCTTTTGAAAGACAAGACACAAGACAGTCCTCTCAAAACGCCCGGGTTCGCCATTTACTAGTGTTTTAGCTGGGAAGAAGAACTGGCGGAACAAACTCTACACTTTGGACGACTTTTGGCCAGTATGCCACAGGGAACACTGTCCACAACCAACCCACAAATGCTCGGTATGCGGTGTGCGTGCTGTTTTCACTGAGCGTTGCATAATTTGACGCATGATTTCACTGGGCATGCACGTGCGAGAACAGTGATGTGAATCGATTTACTTGCCCATTTGTCAATCGTTAGATAAGACAAAAATTCTACGCGAGTAATGTGATGTTATCTGGGAGACAGGTCTGCGTTTGGTGCAATGGCGCCATCGTAATGGAATTACATTCAGTCTGAAATATTAAATTAAACGAGAAATGCATGCGGTTCCACCAGAGTATTGGAATCTCATGATTATATTTATCAACTACTTTCAGGGGAAGGTTATGACTTATGAAGTTATGAGCATAACAATACTTTATCAAGAAGATCCAACTAATACCTTCGTAGATTGCAAAAAGCATGGGCGCAGCGCAAGGTAAACTTTTAAATCACCTGACTGATAGTTAAAATAGAAAAAAATACAAATCCGTACCATAAAGCTTTTCTCTCCTCTTATCCGTACCAAATTCTTTTTGAGTGCTATAAATTAATGTCATTAAAAATGACATATTCAAGGTACAACACTGAATCAAATTCGCATCAGTACACGTGAGTGCGTGTGAGACTAGCCACCATAGCGGTGCGCTTGCGTCGCGGCGCGTTAGCTAAGCTAATGAGGGGCGGCCATTATGAGTAAATTGGAGATATTAGGACTGACGCTGTGGTTAGCTGTAGCCTTCGCTTCTTCATAATTAGGTAGGGAAATTAACTGACGGTCAGTGCTCCTACTGATCATTGCGGTTAATTATCCACGTTGTTGAAAATCTAGTATTTTTTCCCTGTAGCTAATTTGTCTTTGACTTAGTAGTACAGCTATCTAATGATCGTTCATGGATGAAGAGAGAACCAAAAAAAAGTTGCATATTTATGTGAGGGATATGAAAGAAAAACAGGAGAAAGAAAAACGCAGGTTAGACTATCCCCAAGTAACACGGGACAACATAGAATTTGTTTATGGTCTTACATCTATCTGGTTAGATGCCTGCATCACTATTGTTATCCGCATAATTTGCAAAATCGCGGGCGTCGATCTAAGTATCAGTGCAGTTTTATCTCAGAAATCGTTGATTCCATTTCAATGGTGCTTCAGATAAGATACGAAGTGGCGCTCCCACTATGGGTGAGGCTTATATCAGACGTCTAGAATTTGACTGTGAGTGGCAGAGTACCAATAAGTAGAATTTTAACATTGGGAAATACTGTACTAGGAACTTACAACTAGGTAATATAATATAAAATCTGCTACAGTAGTCATGCACTTAATTAAAATGTCACTACAGTTATCTTGAATGCTAATCTTGGTTACATTGAACTATTTCTGCATTATAAACAGATAAACAAACAAGGCTTGACTATTTGAAGCGGTGATCTAGGTCAATTGAAATGAGAATCGGACGTAAACGTCACAGTACAAACATTTGTAGACGCATAATCGGAATTTATAGCTAGATTCAAATCAAACGTGGAGGAAAACATAAAGGAAACGTATATTACATGGGTTATTAATGTACCTATAGTATGTACACACCCTAAACTACCGGCAAAATGTAGATACATAGTGCCAGGCATTTTACAATACCGGAAAGTCAATTAATAAGCAATACAAACTATGGTAAAACAATATTTTTAGCACTTTTGAACTGCTTCCAAAACTGCCTCGTTAATGTAGTGTTTGCAAGCACGACCGCTGAGCGTGAGGTACCGGATTTCCATTCCTAGGTCGGGCAGTGTTAGATAGAAATAGAAACCACCACCATAAAAATTACAGATGTAAAAATGTAAAATATTCGAGCGAATTTTTAAGACAACCTTTGGATGAATTTAAGGGGGAAGGAGAGACAATACTGCAGGTAGCATACCTGGTGTACCTGAGTGAGAGTGTTACTGAGCTTTTCCAACAAGAATTTCTCAGTAGCAGCCATGTAGTTTGCATTTGTGCCCGTTTGATGGCAATAGGCTTGTCACTTCATGGGACTTAAACATAACTGGCGAAATGTGGGCGTACTATTAGGTACACCTCATCCTAATCCTATGGGGAGTGCAGGCGTCATATTTCGCCAAGCTCATGATTATCAATAAGAGTCGGAAATTACCGGGTTCATGAATTTGGGATTTCCAAGTATGAAATGGTTACCAAAAATGGTATGACTATTTTGCCCATAAGTCCAAATAAAACCACAGTACGTGATCAACATCTTAATTATCAAATGTGTCACAGCATAACTGTTACAGTTACAGCTAATAGTTGCATCATAAGGAACACTTTGTCACTGCTGTCCAAAATTCCCCAAAAAAAATAATTGAAGCGTGCCGTTACGCCCTAGTAGGACACCGCGCAAATTGCGTCACCTAGTCTTACTAAGAAACAATATCGTGTGATGATCAATGATACAATGGGAATGATTTCTGGGACTCCCAGGAATGTTTGACTCACGATAGACGAATCGGCAACCAGAACAATGGAACTAAATCATTTGTGTATACGTGAGTCGAATTATAAATAACCTGCTCCTTCCTCCTTTTCGATGCGGATACATCAATCGAATCGATACAAGTGGTCCATTTATGTTTGAATCGATTTAAGTCTCGATACTTGAAATCTTTTGAAAGCAGTTTATATTTTTATTGTTGCCTGTTACTGGTCCCGTTTCGTTCCTCTTATTGCTCTTTTACATCTCTATAAGTGGCGTCTGCGTCATTTAAATTGTTGTTTGTATCAGAGCTACAATTTGATTGATCCAATTTGGTCCTGTTTTTATCGTCGGTATGAATAAAGTAATTGGCTTTCATGGCAGAATCTGTGCCAGTATGTTAGTAGAAATTCATTGATTTGATAGGTCATCAAATTTTGAGCGGGTCGTAGAAATTGTATTTCCAACACGAAATGCAAAGTGACGTGAAATGGTGCCTTCTGTTGTAATGGAATTTTATGATTATTGTTGTGTCCCGGTCACCCATAACACGTTCTACAAGTTATGTTCCAGTATATTTTTTCAACAGAACATTTAACCTTTTCAAACATGACATTCTCTTTCCCTAGATTCCTTTTGTGTATACTTGACCATCGGCCTTTTTAACCTTGAATATATAAAATAATTAAATTTGTTGCAATGCTCGTCCATGGTTTCTTGAAAAGCTATACGACAATGATTGTGCATTAATGCTCTTACGTACTTTTAAGTATCTAATTCATCGATATTTCTATTAGATGAGTCATGAAAATTAGATAGATCAATATTGCAATATTCAAGACAGTCATGCTCAATGTTAATACACACTTTTTGTGTCGAAATCAGGTCTTGGCGAGGAAATTAATGATTCATTCTTCAAAATCTTCAATATGATGACCAAGTTCTATAACGGTTGCAATGAAAACAAATTATGTGATATCTAATAAATACGGTGAAACATTTTGGAATCGGTGTTCATAGTATTTTTGTTCAATAATGTTCGATATTTTGAGTAAATATCGAACGACATTAACCAATGACGTATTATAAATAGACGCGTCATGCATGAACATCACGGCTGCCGAAAACAGCGTAAATACTGTCGGTAGCTAGATAAATACTTAGACGCACGAAGAAAGGGAAAGAAAATTAAACGTCATCTACGGAATGTTTGTTGTAAGAGAGAGATAATAGTAGATTGTATCATAAGGGAGCAAAATAATATTTTTACGGCGAGGGCGCTTTTTTGAATCCAGAGCGAAGTGAGGGATTCTTTAGTAGAATCCTGAACGTAGCGAGGGATTCAAAGTACGTCGCCCGAGCCAAAAATATATTTTGCGCCCGAGTGATACACTCTACTTTTCATCACCCACTATGAGAAAATAAAAGGCGCCTCATATTTTATTGTAATATTGATATTTAATGAAACAGAGTAACAACTAAATTGAAATTAAGTAGTATCTAATAATAAAACAACTAAAAACTTATATTTACATTTGAGACATTTTCACAATTTTGAAAATTAATTGTTACAGTTTTATTAGGAATAGAGATTGTTGTAGATTTAATTTTATTCTGCGTGTTTGAAATAATGTCAGAATGTGGCTCATTTTGAGGAAAATGTGACGGTGAATCTCTTTGTTTGTATGTAGATGGGCGCGGCGACAGTGGCATGGATGGATTAACTGAAGGTTGCAATTTAATGTTTTCCACGATGCGTTCACATGTTTTCGCCTTGTTCTCAATGGAATCTTCTATATATCCCTCTGCTACAGCACTCGACTTCCATCCTCCATGTCGCTTGAGAACAGTTAAGTCCGCTCCAGAATCTGCCAACAGGGTAGCAGAAGTGCGACGAAAACAATGTCCTGTATATAGCTTGATATCTGGTAACTTCAAATAAGTAGCGATTTCTTGTGGCATGTAAGAAATTTTATTTTTTCCCATAACTTGTTTGAAGCACTTGCCATTTTGATAACGGATGAAAAACCGATTGGTCTTTATATCAGCAGGACGCAGGTCCAGGTATTTCTGTACAATAGTTTTGTATTCTCCTCGGATTACGAAGGATCGGTCAATTTTTGTTTTTGTGTCTGTCAGCTTTACTAACAGTAAATTATCCGAGTGATTTTCGACATCATCAACAGTTATTTTTAAAAGTTCATTGCCACGACAAGCTCCATGTACTCCGAAAATTAAAGCCACCTGTAACAAAACCGAATGTGAATAAGACAAGTACCTATCTATCGAAGTACAGGTTACAATAAAATGCGCATTTTAAAACACTGGTTATACTTTACTAATCCACCATATATACATACATAGTTACTTACTTTTACGGCAAGAAAGATGTTGTCGGGTGCCTCATTAAGGAAAGTCTCCACGTTTTTGACTGAGAACACTTTGGATTTTTTAGGTTTAAATCCATCAGACATCCTCTTCAGATACGCTATTAATTTCGAATATGTGTCCAGTTTTACGTCGTTATTAGAACTGACTGTTGATTTTAGCATTGAGTAGGTACTCCAAAGTGTGGAAGGTTGTTTAGTTTTGGCTAAGTACTGGAAGTAGGCCAAAAACACAGATTCTGAAAAATTCTTGGCGCCTCTTGAATTTCTCCATTCAATAAAATTACCATAAGCTTTCATATATTTCTCCCGGGATTTTGCAGGTAGTAGATTATCCATCACAATTCTTGCGTCAGTTCTAATACTATCAGGAGTTAATTCTATACTTTCACTGTCACTTGAAGAACTCATTTTTCAAAACAAAATCATGAATTTCTATCAATCCGTGAAAATTGACGAAAACGCGGGCTATAGTTCGCGCGTTTTTAATTTTATTTCTTTTTTTTTTGTATTCAGCCGGCGCGCGGCGCTACTATGGGCCGTCGCACCAGCCAGTCTTTATTCAAACAATATTTGCGTTCGATTTCTTGGGCGCTGAACACAAGATGTTCCAAATTCAAAAAGTGCGCGGCAAAGATAATTGCGGCGCACTTATAAAGAGGATTAAAAACTCATTACTGCCCGCTAAAAGTTTCTTATAGAAAACACCACCTTTGGGTGCACTTAAAGGCGAACCAAGTCGTCTTTTTCGAATAGATGGGATGAAAATATATTTCTTTAATTCCGTTGTCATTCTGTGGTGCATGCTCATTGGCCGAGCGCGAACAAAAGGCGCCAGCCGCCATTAGAAGGAATTGAAAACAATAAAATAAAATACATTTTTCTAGATACTAACGCATGAAATGATACTTTTCTATCTTTCACAGTTAAAGTATAGTTTTTACATGTCCTAAAAACATAGGACGGTATTTTTTTTACGTTGTTTGAGGAAGTTATACACAAACCTTATTTTAATGTCACGTACTGCCGCGGCACTGTTTGGTACGCGACTAAATGTCAGTCCGGCAATTACCTTGCATTCATGTTGTCACTATAGAGCGCGGGCAACGCATCTATAGTTTTATATATCATTGACATTAACCTTTTGAACGCCAGAGCAAAAACTTACACGCGTGCCTTCTACGTCAAGCCACAATTTCACCTATCGATATCGTTCTGTCACATAAGGGTGTAAAAAACCTCATAATGAAGCCGAAAGGTACGTGTTCTCTCCGTCATTGCGATTTTTATTTGTTTTACACCAAGATTTTTCACCCCAAAAAAAATCAACGATGCTTGGTTTCCGGCTTCGTGATGAGGTGGTTTACACCCTGTATTTGTGTTGTTGGCGTGTAGGGCACGCCCTTGTTTGTCCCGTGTATGTCAAATGGCTTCATAATGTTAACAAATTAATAATAAACCGAGAAACAGATATTAATAAGGTTTGTAATGATTCATTACCTTTTTATACTCGTACCTAAACCACTATTATTTAATGGACTCGCTTTAATTCCATCGAATTGACCGCAACTCGCAACATTTGAAGTTATAAACGCAGAAACGAAATAAAAGGTTGACGCAATTCTATATTAGGTATTGGTGACAATTCTAGGCTCGTACCAGTCTTTTTGTGGGACAAGGCATCGATTAGCTTTATTTTAAGTTAGGGTGAATGCCTAAATAATGTAGACAGGTGCTCTTTGTATGGAAAAAAGATTAGAAGTTGATTCTGTAATATCTTGGGCCAATTTGAATGAGATGACTAGCAGCTTCAACATTGGACTCCTGTCTCCACTTTCCAGTTATAATTTAAAAAAACATGATAGGTTTAGGGTTACGAACCCAAAAGGTGCTACTGGGACCACACCAAGGCTCGCTGTCTGTTCGTCCGCTGTCACACGGCTGTATCTCTTGCTCCGTAATAGCTAGACACTTGCAATTTCACGATCAATAAGCAATATCGGCGGTTTTACAGGCTTCGCCGCTCACTTATTTTTTCGTACTTCTTAAATGTGTAAGACTGAAACTCACACAATTTATTTCAGGGTTGCAGGGCTTTCCTGAACGACCTTTAAACGAAAGTATGAAGGTATAGTCACACACAAGGCATAATAACTTGTGAAAGTACTGTTGTTTCCCATTTCAAAGCGTAGATCTCGAAGAAGAAAAATGTATAAGAAACTCCTTGGACACTCTTTTAAATCAAATATTATTACAAGATCTTGTTTACATCTTTTATGTTGAGATCATCTGCTAGTCTTTTCGACTTCCAGTCTAACCCGATGCAGCTGAATACCAAAAAGAACGTAATGTATGTCTTTTTAACGCAACGAAACCCCATCTATTCAACTAGTTGGTACATATACGTTGAGACAATGACACCCATTATAGTCAAATGAGAACTCAAAGCTGACATCACCAGCTGGTCTAAATTATTCACATCAGTGCCTTATGCATGAGGCATATCGATGTACATGAGGAAAATCCTTACTTAGGAGTACCTAAACTTATAGAGATATGGAGACTACTACTAATAGAGGTTTCTGTACTTATATAATGTGCGAAATACTTCTGTGAAAACACTGAGTAGACCGAGATACTCTACAGTCAATCATTTTGAAGAAGTGGAATTGGTTAACTTCACTTCTGCAGTGCGGACAACTTGGGGAAATGGGGATGCCATTCCGGTCACCCGAAAAAGTCTATCGTTTGTAAGATACTATACTGATGCATTAGCATCAGCATCTGCTTTCCGGTGTCTACAGCAGTAGATCCGTAACAATTTGCATAAGCATAGCAAAATCAGCCAATACTGGACCCATTGCTGGGATGTGTATCCCAGCAATGGGTCCAGTATTGGGTCTCCTCTCATAGAGATAGGTGTGTCCACGCAGCCCCAGTGCGGGTTGTTAGATGTCAAATATCATTGATTTTTTTGGTTCTAGAACATGGTGGTTTAATGATGTTTTCCTTCATCGTTCTGTCTGGGTTCTAAACTTCTATCCCACGACTTACTGTTCGTAAATCGGGGCGTCACTGGGCCACCACAGAGCTGTTCTTCCGTAACAATTTGGCTGATTCTTAATTCACAAACTGTGATTCTTCACTACATTTTTATTATAAAACAAAGTCTCCCGCCGCGTCTGTCTCTCCCTATGTATGCTTAGATCTTTAAAAACTACGCAACGGTTTTGATGCGGGTTTTTTTAATAGATAGAGTGAAGAAGAAGAAGGTTTTAGTATATAACTTGACGCGGGCGAAGCCGCGGGTATCGGCTAGTTGAAAATAAAAGCATGTCACTCTGTTTCTCACGATTCGTTCACTTCATAATCTATTGGAGATCACTGCAGATGGGACAAATACCCATGAATTCTGATTATTAAGATGACATAAGATAGTGAGTTAATAGCTTCCACGAAATCTCAGCTAATTTCATTGTTCCGATGACTACATGCTCCTGAAAACTTCAACTGTGCTAATTATTCATTCTCGTAATTATGAATATTAACTTTCCTTGTTTGCTTACGCTCTGTTCTGAGAACAAAGGTGGTTTGTCTGCCTGTGATGTTAGTTGATTAGATGATGATTTTCAAAGTTTTAAAATCAACATTTTTGAAAAAAACCCTCTCCAAAAATATTCCTACGGCGATTGGAGGTCTTGTTGTAGTTGTAACGGTATGCACTTTCCATGTATGTCAAGCACATGTGAACCACTAAAAAGTGAAAAATAAAAACTTATTTGCAAAAAATTAAACCGACTTAAAAAAAAAACAGAAGCATCCGAATTGAGAACCTCCTCCTTTTTTAGAAGTCGGTTAAAAATGGTTTCCATGGCAGTTACAGAAAATTCGAGGAATGAATGTTTTTTTTTTGTGAAGCTAGTCATTTCCACTTTTTTGTATTTTTAACCGACTTCAAAAAAGGACCTCCTCCTTTTTGGAAGTCGGTTAAAAATAAGTACAGAAATTGTCAATTCGGATGTTTCTATTTTGTTTTTTTTTTATGTTTGATCGCGCATAACTCCGTCGCTTGACAAACGATTTGAATAATTCTTTTTTTGTTGGAAAGGGTATACTTTCCAAATGGTCCCATAGTCACCAAGTCGGGATTTGATCATGGAATCTTGGCGAAATCGAGGGAACTCTTCAAATTTTATAGGAAAACGTGCATTTGCGTTTGACAAGAACCATTTTACCATCAGATCTCATGATTTAGCCAAGAGTCAAACACCGGAACTCAATAATGAGACAATTTATCGTAGTCGTGTTTGGGCTTGTTGTAATTGTAACGGTATGCACTTTCCATGTGTACCAAGCACATGTGAACCACTAAAAAGTGAAAAATCAAAACATTTTCCCAAAAAATAAAACCAACTTCAAAAAAAATAAAAAAATGAAAAATAACTTTAGCTTCTGAAGTCGGTGACAAAAAAATTAAATCAATTAACAAAGGTCACCGACTTCAGAAGCTAAAGTTATTTTTCACGTTTTTGTTTTTTTTTTGCAAAAATGTTTTTATTTTTCACTTTTTAGTGGTTCCGTTGTGCTTACCCCTTCAGAGTGTACCAGCGTGATTATGTTAAGAACTGGTATAAACAATAGACAGACATGAGATTTCAGCGATCCCAGTCCATTTGCTATCATTTATTGAAGAGTTTCGTTGCCTATCTCCGAAGTTCTTCATCAGATCTTCACCAAATTGAAATGGGACTACTTTAAGAAAGTACCCTTCTTAAAACTACCCAAATCGCATCTAATGTGCCTATAAATTTGAAAATCTGTATTTCTCCAGGATCCCAGAATCAGATCCGGACTTGATGATTATGGGACCACCTGGGAAGCATACCCTTTCAAACAAAAGAATAATAATTCAAATCGGTCCAACCATGTTCGAGTAATCGGGGAATATACATAAAAAATAAAAAAAGGTCCGACAAATTGAGAACCTCCTCCTTTTTAAAGTCTGTTAAAAAGTAGGCCTCTGTTTGTGAAATATCGCTTAATCCCGCAGTGTTGCCAATCCAAAAAAAATCATGTCGGTAAAGGTTTTGTTTCGACATTATTTTTAAGTTGACAAGGCGCGCCGGCTTAAAAGGAACTGGTCTCTTGCAAGGTGGCCAGCCCATCGGTCATTCCCTTCGTGACGAGAATGAAAAATTAAAATTACGAAATTCCTACGCATTAAAACGCCATAATCTTTGCTACTTACTTAATTTATAATTACTAGTTATTTTTGTTTTTTTTTTGCCAAACCTTGAACCTATTTGATTAAGTATGTCTAACTTTTTACCTTGCAAAAAATTAATTTTCAGTAAGTATTGCCATTTCGTAAATATGATTAATCGTAACAATTTGTCATGTAAATTGTTTTCATAGAGTTTTATATTTCTGTTTATTATATTCATTATTTATAATTATCATTATTGCCATTTTGCTTATAAGTAAGTTATTTAATTTATTATGGTTTGCATCACGTGTCTTCGGTAGAATCAGAAAACGTGATTTAGACTGTAAATTGTTTATGTACATAAGTTAATTTCTGGCTTCCTCACAAAACATTCGATTTCAAAATAAACAGTAGATAGTCTGGATTTCTTTTGCTCTCAGTCCATTATAAATGAAGGATACATAGATTCTCTCTTTTTAGCTTTTTCTTTCCAGTGCTAACTTTTTTCCTCAACTGATTATCTCATGAATTACTCTAGTCGTAAGACCGAAGAACCGGGTTACGGTATAAGCTCTATCAATCACAAATGTAGACTTGATTACCGCACGCTCCATCAAGTTACACCGCACCGGTAAATCTCGTCTAGATACTTTATAAAAATCTGCTGAATCCGCAATGAAAACTGCAGACACAATAATATGCTGCTCCACTTAGGCTAACCTTCTAGAGAATTGCACATGTGCCACTTGCTTGCTACGCTCACAGTTATCCTAATGTGCACACATCGACGGCCATTACATTTGTCCAGAGACAATGGACGTCTTGCAACCAATTACGAAACCGTTTGCGGCTACATGACGATTTAGATAAGTAATATTAATATTTTAAAAGTTTTAGTCGTTTTTGTACCACGTGTAATGTCAGATTTACTCGAGAGTTGCAGTTGCATCATCATGTATCAGACAGATTGAACGTGATTTGCGTTCATTGCAGTAAAAAAATAACATGCGGTTGAAATAACTACTAGATTGTGATGGAACTTCGCTTTTTGCAAACTAAGCAAAAATGTATACCTTGTCAACGTTTTAGTTTAATAAAAAGTGATTAACTAAAGAGACCGTCTCTGACATTGACCTCAAAATTATAACGTAGGCTTTCGCAACCGTGCAATTATATTACTTAAAGAAAGTTCAACCATACAATTTCTTCATAAAAACCAGCAAATAATATGGTAATCAAAGATTTGGTCATGCAGGATCTTGTGATTTTTAAGGTAAATGAAAATGGTGCCGATAAAAGTCAATGAGAATGACGTACCTAGGTGTTATTAATTATAAGATGACGTGAGTGCTATACCTAGCGTCATTCATTATAAATGCACATTTATATTTGCAAGAAGATCTACCTAAATATTTATTAGATACTTCCAAAACAAGGTTTTGTTAAAAAAATCGTATCCTTGATGAAGTCAAAATAGAAAGAGGTAATCGACGAAACCGATTGCGCAAAACACACATCTGCATATCGATGACTGTCTATGTTTATAAAACGTAAGAAAGTAAAAACTTTCCCTTTCAATATTCGCCGATTCTTTCTTTGAACTGTGCCAAAGTTATCTTCGAGTTCATTGGCTTTGATATCTCTCATTGGGCCAACCATTATTTAGGTCGTCAGCGATATCGCCAAGGTCTTGGTAACTTGCGTTGTTGTCTTCCGTACTAACTTTCTTGTCTAGTTTCCCGCGCCCATCTTGATTTGCCTATCCGGTTCGTCTAGCTCTTAGATATACCTAGCTAACTTAGATGTCGTGTTACATCCAACATTGGATTTGCCATTTGTAGTCTATCAAATTAGAATTCATTCATAGTACGCATATTAAGTGTCTAATTTAGCCAGATCAGTCTTGGTAGCCTTTGTAACTGCCTTGAATTGTAATTGGAAAATGTTGCGTTTCCTACGATGTAGCCTGATTGAATTAGTAGCTTTGTGATTTCAATGGTTTATATTGATTCTTTTGTATTTTGCTTATGCTCTATCAGAACTGCTGGTAGCTTTGTTTTCGTTTGTTTATCTTGGCCATTGACCTTACTTTCATTTTACAGTTCTCGTTGAGATATTGCGTTTGCAGCAACATAAACATTAGCTTAATAAGTACTAGCAAATAGTACAGCGTTTAACACAATATCAAAATAAGCGTCGATTTCGTTTTGTTACTAGCAAATAAATAGCCGTAGAACAATTTCATTACATTTTGGTGATTTATATTATCGAGTCATTTTTGCAATTGAATTGTTTAAGCAGCAAGAAAGTCCAGTTTCAAAATATCACGAATCGATTCAAGTAAAAATCAAGGACTTCCATGTTGGAATATGTGTCAATCACATAAGCTATCAGCAGCAGTCATCATCAGCAGTCTAACGGTAGGTGGGTTTAAGAAGTTGCTTTCGACTTGTGAGGCCTATGCAGAGGAGCATGGCTTCAACTCTAAAAACAGCGAGTTTGCCGAAGACATCACAGAAAAATATTAAATAGATTTTGCACGTTTCCAAATTCTTACGAATTTGTTAATTGATCTAACAAACCTATTCCATGTTACTGAACGAGAAAACCAATTGGAGACCACTGACCAGCCGTCAGTCTAATCAATGTCAACTATTCATTCCATAGCTTCAGGAGAGCGTTAAAGAAATTGAAACCTTATCATGACTTATCAATCCTACTCCTACTGATGGCTTGGTTAGATCTGATAGTAACAAAATAGATAGAAGTAGAAAGCAAGAGGTTTTTGCCATCTCAGTTACTGTTTCCGCGCTACGTAGACAAAGTAATTACGCATTAAGAATTTGCCCCAAATCTCCTTTCACTGTGGAAAAAGGAGAGCGACATTCCTCCTCACTTTCACATGTTTTGATGTTTCTCTATACATTACAAAGTCCAGTCTTACAATCATAAATTAACTATCATTGTAAAACCACAAGGTAACATTTAATCATTTCGACAAGGTCAAAGATTGCCAAATATTTGATAGAAACTTAGCCTTTAGATTAGAATCGACATTTTTTTTGTTACAGTAGTATCGTTTACATCAATGAAAGTACTGGAAGCTATGTCATAAACTAGGAACTTGTTTTTGAGAAAAACCATTATGATCCATGAGGAAATATTCTGTTATAAATGGATTTGATGATCTTCTTAGGATGTATATATAAAATATATCAAAAATTAACTGCAAGAATTTCGTGTACGTACTCGGTATCAATAAACAAACGTATTCCAAAAAAAAAAATTATAATAATATAAGCATAAATTATATAAGCATTTTTAGTTTTTACATAAAAAAAAACATTGCCAATCCAAAGTCTGAAAAATGAGATGGGAAAGTTAGAATCAGCTGTCTACGTTTGCGCTGTCGCAGGGGTGAACGACTACGCGCCCGGCACCCTTCACGGCGCAGTCACAGTACAGTCAAGTGCGCATATTCAATCATTTTGTGCGCAGTGAAAATATGCATATCTTTGAAACGGATCGTTACTTATATAAATTTTTTTCGTGATTATTTTTTATTTGTGATTCCAAACAACTCCTCAAGTTTCGTGCAGTTACTTTTTTAACACCTTATATATGACAATTCAAATTGAGTCAGCCCATAATTGATCATCGATCAGTGCTTATCTAGTAATAATATTCAATAGCTGTTCCATGTTATGCTTTAAGCTGTTGATCCCGGGCTCCCGGCTGTCATTAAAAAAAATATTACCTTCAATAATTTTACACGAAACACTTATCTAAGCACTATGCAGCGTTACAACTAAGGAACAGAGTGTTTACGTTTATGAGCTCTGGCACCCAATGTAAGATTTAACTTGTGTTTAGGGTGCCAGGGTCCTCGCCTATACTTTAGACATGTAATACTAGTTGTATGACGAGCACAGTATATCATAATATAATTATAATACTATATTAACTAGCTAATGCAATTTTATTTTTATTGTACTCTATCACACGCACACATATGTACTATTTGACCCAAAGGTTGACTGGTTGAGAATGCCCTGTGGCATTAAGTCCGCCTATGTACCACTCTTGTACATGAAGTTTAAATAAATAAAATCTTACAGTATAGGTAGTCAGTGGCCCGAAAGTTTGACCAGATAGCCAGTCTAACCAAGGGATTTCGTGTAACCCAAATACTGGGATTTTGTGGAGGTCAAATAGATCTGGAATTCAGCTGCATTCGGTTAGACTGGAAGCCGACCCCAACAAGGACTGCAATGGATCCTAGATGAATCTTTTATCTCGTTGCTAAGTGTGGCACTAGATAGCGTTGTGTGTATCGTCCAGCGATATTTAAATTTATTTATATTTTATATATGCTTAACTCCTATTTAAAAGTTTAACAGAACGGGTTTTTATTATCAGCGTAATGTTAAAATATCTTAAAACCAAAAAAGCTCTAAAATATTTCATGCTTTTGTCTATTTCTTAACGGTCCGTATAAATGTTCTAATAGTCAACAAATTTATGAAGAACAATAGACAATGTAAATCCCACAACAGTATGCACTTATGTTCTGGAAGTTTCCAAGGTCTCTAGAAGTCTTATCTAAATTATTTGACGTATCATCCCAGCTGGATGTGAGAACCAAGCTTGACTCATCATTCTTGCCTTTTGTTACCTTTGTTCTGCATACTCTGCTCTTTGGTCATTCTATAAATGGCTTTATGTAAAACTATTGCATTTAAAATAACCTTGTTCCTCGTATTTCGCTAGTCTTGATGGGTCCAAGTATGCTCCCTGAAGCACTCCATGCTTCAATAATTTGCACAAGAATTCTTGACTGCCAATCATAACCTTACTTAACAATGAAATTATCTTGCATCAGCATGGCATCGATCAAGTACATAATCCATTCATGTTCTTATCTATTTGGCCGAATTCCTGATAGGATTCTCGTATCGGTCATAAGAATTTGGCATAACGTTACCGCACCTTATCGTTCGACGTCAGTAGACCTTGAACGGGCGCAGTACGGGGGCGCGTAAAAATTATCGTATTATGCAACACATATTAGAAAAAGTCTTTTTACAAAGCAAAGGGCTTGCGAAGAAATTTTCCGGTTTTTTGACAGTCGAATCCGTGTTGGATGTTGCAAGATGTGTAGGGAACTAGGTCTCTTGAACAACCTGTTGGCAACCTGGGATTAGGAAACATTTATTTATTTATTATCACATTAAGCCGCGTTTGCCTAGGTTGGTCCGAGGATGGGTGACCGCCATACAAACAAGTTTCCTCCGTGCATCCGTGCCTGTCCCAGCTGTCATTTGTAAATTTTTGAAAGTCGTTACAGGCAGTCAGTCAGTGGCCCGAAAGTTTGACAACCAGTCTTAAAAAGGGGTACTTATCGTATTCCCCAGTACTAACCGGATTGTGGAGACTATCTGACTAGTCACTCGCAAGTAAAATACTGGTATTGAGCTGCACCCGGGTAGACTGAAAGCCGACCCTCACATAATTGGGAAAAGGCTAGGCGATTCTATATATATATTTTTTTTTTGAATAGCCTGAGCTGTCCCACTCCTGGGCTAAGGCCTCCCCCCCATTCCTTCCACTTTTCTCGGTGTTGCGTCTCTTCTCGCCAATTAACGAGAAAACCGTCCAAGGCGTCCCGCCATCTTCTCTTCGGTCTGCCGCGACCCCGTCTAACTCTCTCAGGGCTCCAGTTTTCTGATTTTTTCAAACTTTAAATTCAATAATTAATAATGATAAAAATATCCACAAACAATGCCTTTGCATATCAGTCTTTAATGAAGTAAAGTCCAGAATCCAGTTTTTCCGAATTGTAATAATGTTATACATTGGTTTTACGCAATTGTTTGACAGGTTATATTAGTTAGTTATGTTCGCAACAAAAACTTGAAATGGATCTATATAATTAACTAGTATCTAGGTCAAAACATTAGGAATGTCTATCATAAGTTTAAGTGCCCTTGCAGCTTTACTTCGAATAAGAGTTTCTAAGCTTATTTTAATCGGTATAGGCGACACTGGTAGATACCTAGTGCAATAGTATCTGCAGTTGATAAAATAATATGCTGATTAGGGTAGCTGAAAGTCACGATGACACTTTGACTCGCTATGAGTCAGGACTGCATAAATTGTATATTCTCAAACAACACTTGGCTTTCCATAGAACATCATATAAAATAAACATAAGAATGATGTATCGGCACAGATGCCAATGTCACGTTTATCTGGCGTTCTAAAGCAAACAAAAGAGCTAAGCAGTAGAGTCAACATCAAGTGTATGCTAAAAACGCGTCTTTGCGTTGCGCAATATCAACACCGGTATTGCGGCAAGGTCCCGGCAAATTATATCGTGTTATGAAACCGCGCGACATCTTCCAAGTTAATGTGTTTGTTTTACAAATGAATTGGTTTTATGGTATGTGGTTTAACGACCATCAGGTAATATTAGGTTCCGAAATGTAGTGGTGCAAGAATTACTGAAACATAATTGGTTGTGTTAGCGTCACCTACAATTTGGTCTAGAACGGAAGGTTCTACAATTTGATACGCATCCGCTTCATCCAATTCATGCCCTTGTTGTAGCAATCCTGAAATAGCCTTGGTACACCTGCGTGATGTCAAGAACAGTATTTTGAGAGCTGATTTATGTCGATACCCTGCAATTTGTTTTGAGAGATGTCCGTCGTTCTGGAGATGTAAGATTGATGCCTACAACAGCGTAAACATCATCTAACAAATCGTAATTTAATTGAACAGTGTTTGAGCTTTTCCAGTCGATGTTGAACGAAACATTTGGAAGAGATTAGACAGTCTGACAGAGATGATATAATGCTAATTAAAAAGGTGTTAGCTTTATTACTAAACAGAATGTTGCAAACATTTCAGTCTTAACTCTCAGATATCGTATCGTGTCTTAAAACGTCGGTAGTTAGCAATTTCGGGCTATTTACGTAATTAAACAAATTAAAGTCTTAATACAAAGTAATCTAATCCGTTTTCCTCCGGCCCACAAATGAGGATGTTTGATTATTTTCCGTGCGTGCGAGCACACTTTCCTGTCAATGGTTTTGCGTTGCGTGCGTGCTACTAATGTTGATTTTGGTTCTAAGCACGGAAAGTTAAATGTACTGTCGAACAAACTATTTGGTTTACATTTTACGATGTAATTTGTGGGTTGAACTGTAAACAAAATAGCTTGTTCGACAGTACTCTTCGCAGAGTCCAAATTTTTTGCAACAAATAAAATTGACGTAAGATATATTTGCACAGGTCGGCCCTTGAGCACCGAATGCAATAAATTGAGAATGGCACGTCCTTGTTTTCCTATTTTGCTGGCTGAAATGTCAAGGTGATGCAGAAGCTAAAGTGACGCACGTACACATCTGCTGAAGAATTCATCTGTTCGTAGGATTTTTTGCTAACCTAATCAATCATTACTCTCTTGAATTGACGTGCGTTGTTCAAGTGCAAACTATTGAGTAAAAAAACATGACGAGAGCGTTACATATGGGGTCCAGTCATTCGGTGCCACGTAATAACCCAAGTGAGACTCGAAAACTAGACGGCTCGTCTTCGCCGAAGCTGATGATTTACGAGCCAACAAGACGCCCACAATCACGTAGCCGGTCATTCAGTCGCATCGGCGAGTAGCGCGGGAAGTCAGTCGGTGGACGGGCCGCGGTCGGTGCACGCCACTGCACGTATCCGAACGCGTACAAAAAAAAATAAGTCGTACTATAGACAAAGTGATTCGTGATTTATTTATGAGTGAAGTTATTTTTTTTAAAGTGATAAGAATTAGGTACGTGCACTTTAAGATTGTTTTACGTGTCGTAAGCCTCAGTGTAATCTTTCCTTTTTTTCTGATTTATCGCCTGTTCTACGTTCAAGGTTTGTTATCAATAACATTAGTAAGGTTGTGTTCATTATTTAAATTATTGGTAATTTAAATATGATTTACAGTGTATTTAGTCGACTATTGAGCAAAGAAGTGTTACTGATGACTTATGGCCGCAGCTTGGTAACTTCACACAACTACACATAACTTTAAAAAAAATCAATAAGTCTGGGATGTATCATAGTTTTTTTTCTGTCTTAATAAGCAGTTTAGATAGAAATAGACTTATAGTAAATAACATTTGAATGTTATGAATTCGCCGCTACTAAACCGGTAACCAATATTAATAAGTAAAAGTTCCAAACTTAGCCTTTGACAGAGAAATTATAAATAAATACCTAATAGGTAATTATTCTAAAAACTGGTGTTTGGTGATTTCTAAAGTCCAGCTTTCACTACGTGCACACGATGGATGCCTGCCGTACAAACTGCTAATACTTTACATCTATGTTTACTTCGAAAGTTTATTTTCTAATGGGTAACATCCGTTTTAGTAGCTGCGGCTTCATATTTAATTACTGAAAGTCTTTCAAGGAGTTTTAATGCTTCGTTTTTAACTAACAAGATCAATTCAACCACATAACATGGTATTGCATGCCTACAGTGCGTTTAGTTACTTGAAGTTATAACAATATGGATTGTCTTTGGACTGAAAAGGCATTGAAGCGAGTATAAAACTCGAGTGTAAACATAACTATGAATTGTAAACATTTTTTATTCAAGCTCACAATGCATTGTAGCTGTTACAAGCAAAACAAGCACTGTCAGTGATATTAGACCTATTATGTCGCCGTACAGTAACCTTTATTCCCATTTACATAAGGCTTATGTCAAAGTTGAAATAACCGTGAAAGTACTGTACGTAAGTAACTACATGTTAAACTTGGTCGAAGAGAAAGTAAATATAAAACTATATCCTCCTTGGTAGACGCAAACGAAATTGTTTCTTGCTTGTATCATCTTCACGTTTAGTCGGTTCGAAAGTTTAGTAGGTCGACATTTGAAGCCATATAGGTTACATGTTAGTCATGTTCCTCTTCCGTAGTCGGTAGTTTAGTGACAGAATTGCTACTGCTAATGCACTCGATGGATCGTCTCAATCAATCTTTGTCAGCTTTCTGGAGCACTGCGCACGATCACATTTCAAACTGTTCAGCAGGCTCATCTAGATTGACTCTGTATTTAATATTTAAATCAAACGTTTACAAGACTAGCTATGCTTCTGTTTTCTTTTTTTTTTGCTCGGTGTCTAGGAAATGATCTATCAATGTATTTTTTTATTTCGTCTGGTTGTTCCAAAGATTAGCTCATTCAAACAAATAAACAGACAATTTTATTCAGCTGGTTATATTTATATTTATCTGGTTTGATTAGAATAACAGTTTTCTCAATTTCACCATCTCCAAAATAAAGATACACAGTTTTTATGTCTTCAAGCATCCCATATATTATCTTGTTTTTCTCCGGCATCCTTTTATAATGCACACTGTAATTGTCTGTGAAATTTACGAGAACTGTGAGTTTAAAATAACGGCGCGGCGTGAGTTTCACGTTTCATCTGCACCGGCTAATGGACAAATTACACGGATTTTACTTCAACTGGACCGCACGATTCCGGGAACAATTCCATGCGGGTTATTTATCTGGACGATATTTCAATCTTACAGAAAAGTCATTTTGATTTCTCAAGTGATTTCATGTTGAAAATTGTTCACGTTACCGTTGGGTTCCATCCTAAGTCCCAAATTGACTTTCTGGTCGTGTTAAGATTAACTGGGGTCACTTAGAGGGGGGATCATGCCTGACCTACAATTCTGTATCAGATGTGAAGCCGATAATACGATTTAGAGAGTCCTCAACATTCCGACAATTTCGATCTTAAGTAAAGACGCCCAGAAAAAACAGCCGTTGAAATAAAACTACACTGTAATACATGTAGACCAGTACATCTGCATTGCCAGTATTAATGCGTGAATAGAAAAAGGCAATAGGAAGAAGAGACAGGCCACCGTTACCAGCATACTTCATACACAGTTAAAATTCATACAATTTGTAGTTCCCAATTTTGTGACTTAAAGTTGAAATAGGAGCTATCAAAGCATCGTAAGAAACAAATATAAGTTTAATAGTATATTCTTTATTGCTGAAAATCATTGCATTAGTAAACACTTCTAGCATTATTATTTTATTCACGTCGAAGCATAACGATAAACTTAGGTACGACCTTAGCGTCACCTATAAGGTCTTTGATTTTACAGTCCACGTTTATTTTTTATTAAACACATAAATTCTTTGAAACTTAGACCTTGGTTCCAATGCACTTACCATGATGAAACTCTGCTATAATCTTCTTGACCAAAGATAATCTTTATGTGAATCCAACTCCTTTGTTATTGTTTCACGGTAAAACTCTTCTAATACTTTTTAACCATAAACAGTATGATGTAAATCTTGTTAATTCGATTAAAACGCCTAAATGCGTGATGCAAGTGTATTATTCTGATTAATCCTCTTAATTATACTAATGGGCAGGTTTGGTGAGTAGATTCTCCATATTAGTTAAATGAGGTTGAGCACGACCTTCTTTAATGGGGTCATAATTATGTATGCACGTAATATTACTTTGGTTAATTGTTTTGGCAATAAATAACATTCTTCTTAATTTGCTAAAGTGGTTACCTAATGTAAAGTGGTTATTCATGCAGTTATTTTTAATGATAGCGAATTTTAAAGAACTTGTTTATGTTTATAAATTGACAGGATAGACTTGTCATATTAACCACTGTTCAGGTTTTGCATGTAAGAATATTTAATGCATTGATGTGTGGATCTGAAATGAAACTTCTTGTTTTTTTTTTTTAATTTGATAAATGATAAATGATAAATGATCTTTATTTTGTAAGTAGGTTTTCACAAACACTTTTACACGTCAATTTTTTTTTAAACTCGATGGGGCCGGTGTTTCGTACCTGACTACTCTGAGAAGAAACAGCCGAAACAAACTCAGAGGTCATAGTCTCTTTTGAAGTCCAGACATAATCTTGCTCAATTCACATGAGGATCATGTAGATATAGTGTCTGAGATGGTCTTTTGAAGAAAGAACCATACAGATTTGAGTAAACCTGTCCAGTCAGTGCAAGCATTTGTCAGTTATCGTGTAGCTCGACTTATAACACAAGGAGCTCAACGAAACGACGAACAATACCAAAGAAAGGACATTTGGGTAGGTCGCTTATAGAACACAAACTGTCAGACGGTTGAGGGGTAAAAAAAAAAAAAAAAAAATAAATAAAAAAAAATGTAACCCACATGGTCCTCACATTCACAAAAAAACACACAAAAAATAAAATAAAACACACACATACACATCGATTTGTTCCGTTCCATTTGATCCAAGCTCTGCAATGTTTTCATGCAACATAAGATCACGCACGCCAATATTTCCCGTTGGGTTAGGCAAAGTAATTTTGTAGAAGGTGAAATGTGTTGTTTTTCCAAACTTATTCATGTGTTTCCAATTTATGCTACAAACTAGCTGACCCACGCAACTTCGTCTGCCTCACATGAGAGGGTAAAAGCTACCTACCTACTACTACCTACCTACCTACTACTACATACCTACTACTACCTACCTACTACTACATTTTTTTTCATAAGAACCTCCTTCTCCTGACAATAACAAACACAACAAAAAAAAAATTTGTGAAGTCGGTCCAGGCGTTGAGTTATGCGCTTACCAACACATTTTGCGATTCATTTTTATATTATAGATTAGACTACGTTTATGTTACTGTGATTTTTCCTGAGATAGTATGCTTTTTTTATGTAATTCTAGCACTCCGTCCGCAAAAAATGTGAGAACTCGTCTAATATGCAGAATATAAATACAATCTATAGCACCCACGAATAATAAATTTATCTTTAAACTAATAATAGTTCCAAAGATTACATCCTACATAAAAACTTCCAAACAAATTTTACCTCTTTATCATATTAGTTTAAATGAGATGCTGCAGAAACTTTATCACCATTTTATTATGAAACAATGAGATAATCACTATGTCAATTGTACAGTTTTAATACAAATAATTAATTAAATTAAAGAGATAGTGTATCTAAAAATTATGACTGTATTATATGCGTCATTGTAAGAGGCGGAAAGACGACTCCTTATTATGTGCTACGTATTCCGAAGGCTGCACATAAGTACATAGATTTGTTTATTTTTCTTAAATTGTTTCCCATCTTTTGTACAATCGTTATCCAACAAGGTTTAAAATTATTCAATTTTAAACACATCAGGTAAACATTTAAACTAAGTCTTTGCTTGCATATAAAATTTCGTGATTATGTATGATCATTTCGGTCAAGAACGTATCCGTTGAATTCAAATGCATCATAATGATATGCTACTGTAATCTTTGTTCACCTAAATATTGTTCAAGGTTAACTCGAAAGAACGATTAACCTTACAATATTGTATGTGTATGGTTAATATGAAATAACTTCGATCGTCGTTATGAGAGACCAATGTCGCAGAATGAAGGTTACTTTTGATTTAATTCAGACCTGTCAAACGTTATAAAATGTCACCTTCTTCAATAAAAAAACGAGTTGGAAAATTATGAATGATGAATTGTGGTATGTCTTTGGCCAGAAAATACATTAATACCGTATTCTTCAAAGATTAGAACGATAGGGGCAGTATTATTTCAGCAGGAACAGATAAAGATGCTCTTTGGCCAACTTCTATAATAATTCTAAATAAGCATAAACAATACTGAGTAGACTATTTAGATTGCGATCGAAACACTGAGAAAAATAATGGTGAAGGTCTGACTGATATTAAACCATAAATTACAATTCCTTTTAATTCGCATAGATTCTATGTAAGTAGATGCAGTTCATAAAACAGTTTCGTTTACTAACTCGCACTATATCTGTCTCAGTCGATGGTTTTTGCGTGGGAAGGCAGACACTATCTGTTTTTTCTTCGTTCGCACATGGGTATAGTAATCAGAATTAGTGTAAAACAAAACGATAAATAATTAATCGACAGGCGTGCATGCCACGTGCCCGAATGTCATGACCTGGCCAACTCTACCTACTGATAAAATGTTTTGTAACCTCGCAGTAGGTGAGGGTATCGTTTTCGAAAACTCGCAAGATTACTTTGTGAACCTTTTATTGCTTGAGGCGTCAAATTGTCTACGAAAACTAGCTCAGTAATGATATGTTTTATTCATAAAAAAAACACTATCAATAAGCTATGATAAAGTTACGGAAAAACCAAGTAAGTAGTAAAGGGTTAAAGTTAGCTGGAAAATGACAGGTTTTTAAAAACCTAATATTTATAAAGTTCATACGCATACTAATTTCGGAGCTTCCTTCATTATTCAAAGAAACAATACTGGTAACCTTAATAAGACTTCAAGTCAGTCTGCACAGTGTCCAGATTATCTGCAGTTGCCCCGGAAAGCACGCTACGTCTCATATTTACACGAAAGTTAGTAACCTCTAAAGACCGGATAAAGAAAGACAGATGGTGAGAATGTTTCCTGCCATGCGACTACATGTAAACACGATTTGGTACCGAAACCAGTCTGGGTTGTTTGAAACACTTTTGGATGATCATCAATCTACGTTATTGTAAAATAATACTACAATTATAGGTTTTAAATTAGCCTTTACGTGTTAGATTTGGATGGGTTATCTTGTAATGGATTTGTTAGTTGATTTATGGGCTTTGAAGAGTATGTTCTGTTAAAAGAAGTCTTCTATTTACGGATGTATACGTTTATTTTTTGTGTTCTAAAATGGTTAAAACAGATACAAATCCACGCATCAACAATAATTCTCACATGTTAAGTTTTTCAATGGTTCAATTCTTAGTTGTCATGGTTGCTACCCTGCTAACGAGAACATCAACATTCACGTTATGCATCTCTTGCAGTCACGTTTCATTAATGATTTTAAATTAAAAGCTGTCAATGAGCACAGACCTTTCATTTACCTAATTGACTCTAGGTCTAACTAACTACTTGAAGTTCGATCTACATTTGCGCCAATTACCAGCGTATCCTTGAGGAAGCACTCTTTCAGGGCAATTGTGCCCAATTCGCATCAATTTCTCTTGTCTCGGCACCAATCAATGTCAGAGCCTCCATAATGTAAACTATGCTCCAGAAATATCTAACTGCCATAGTCTAGGCTGTGACCGTTGAAGTGTAACGTAAGTCAGCTGGCAAAGCATAAATCTTTGGATAATTTTGCGCGTCCTCTGCGGAGGACGTCTTGTTGTTAAGAGGTTTTGTTGGTGTAAAATTATTTTGTTAAATAAAAGAATTGAGTGGTGACAACCTCATTTGTATCGCTGTTTTCTTCTTATTATATTTTTGGAGGGATCGATGACCCGAACGATAAATTTACCTTTTGCGCCCATACACAATCACATTTTTGAGTTTGTGAGACTGGCACTCGACAAAATGATAATGCCGATCGCATGTTTGTTGCTTTTTCACCAATGTGGGTGTAATGGCATCCAAGATTACACAAGGAATAGACGCAGCGACGTGTGGTATATGCCTGTCTACCGTTTCTGTCGAATAATTCTATAATTGACGTAGGTAAATATTTCACAAGTATGGCGACGGGTCTAGCCCGTTTTCCCGCGCAACCTAACTCGTTCCCCCTTTACGAGTTGCGTAGGAAGTTACGCCAAACAAATAGTATGTAGGTGCGGTTTTATTTCGTATCTTCATAGAAATAATAGAAAACAACTCAATTTACATGACTGTGAATAAGACAGCTTAACCGCTTCTCGTGGACGTTATTATGAAAGCAGGCTATTCAGCCGAGATATTTGTCGTATCTTATAAACAAAGTTGGCGCCGGTCGTATTATCCAACGTGTGTTGTAAAATGACTCTATGCTTCGATTGTGTTGTGACCTGATTTTCCATTGATGACATTCTCTTGACACCTACTAGCGCCGGCATAGTATCATCCAACACAGGGGTTTGCTCTATGCGAATTTCTGGAGCGAAGTTTCCGTAATATTTTACCGTAACTCGAGGCTCCCAAATACTGGCTGATGAAATAGCATAGGTTGTACTCAATATTACAGAAGACCCCAGAAGAGTCTTTACACGAAAAAGGGGTCAATACCTCCTACTAGATGTTGCTACAAGATGACAATCGACCAACTAACTAATAACCGCCTGATGAACAAATCGTGTTTAGTCTAACGGCCCATGACGCAAGGTATTGTGTGTGTGACATAATGCTGACGTTCTGTCTCTTTGCCAACAGGAGGTGACGGATGATAGTGACGGTTGTGGGGCGAAGTTCTCGGTGCTCATCGTGTCTGATAAGTTCCAGGGGAAGCCGCTGTTGGCTAGGCATAGGTGAGTCCCGAATGTTATACCTACAATTTGTTAGCATATTTTGACGAACTAGATTCCTGTTTTCAAGACTTTTCACCCAAATATTAAAATCTGCCCAAACCCTTCCCTCGACTCTTTCTAATTTTTTGACATTTTGTTCAAATAATTAATGAATTATTTTGTGAAAATATTTTAAGCAGTTTAGTACAAACGATTTAAAATAACAGGTTTGGAAAAGTGTTTATTACCAAATAGCCTGTTTATAATATTTAGGACCTACCCGGTCAGTCGTGAGTTTCAGTTGCAAAAGTCTACTGTGTGGGGGTCCTGATTTTCTAAGCATGACCCTGTCTTATTTGTGGCATCGGTTGTTACTCGTAAATAGCGGTTTATTAGTAACAATTACTATATTTTATCTTTTTAAATAAAACAAAAGAATTTAATTAATCATTTTAGGGCAAATAATGCGCATCTCATGCTAGACTAGTCCACGTTTACACCGATAAATAAAACAGATAGCAAACACAAGCGAAAGTCACGTGTGAACGATAATTAACCCTATAAAAATATCAGCAAAGCGTTATTAAAACAATCGCTTTGAAGCGCAGAGACCATGAACGCAAATTAGAACTCAATGGCACTGCACTGATTGTAACATAAACACCGAGATCAAATCAGTCTAGTCATTCGCTTGTACCCTTTTGAACGAAGTTACAAACAGTGACTGCATAGGGAATTTTGATCCATGTACTCTATGTGGTTAAAAATTAGCAAACAGTATGTAATTAGACTACGTTGGTAGGTTGGCACCTTGTCACTCTTAGCATTAAACGTTATTTCACAAGTTCATTTCCGCAAGTCGATTCATAAAAACATGACAATGGGTATCTGGTAAAATCGCACATTATTGTTTGAAAAGACCGGTCAATTAATCTTTTACACATGAAAATGCTGCTCATACACAGAATACAATTCCTTATCACCTTTTTCAACATCCACAAAAATGGCCCGTTGCTCCTTCAAGCAGCTGAAAAAACTAACTCGTAGACTAGGTACTCTACTACGAATCACTTCCATTTTGCTCGTTAAACTCTAAATTCAAGGAAGAAGCATTGTATATGGAAAGGTTGCAATTTTGTTATCGTCTTTCAAAGATATCACGTGTGGGATGCACAAGACACAAATACTATCGCTTCATTTTCCTGTTTCGATTGATGAATTAAATTTCTTACTGGTATTCCCAAGAAGCTCACCTTACACCCCGGCTACGTGTTTCGAGTCATATACATACAATCAAACAATATCGCATAATAGTGCCATTGTTACCGATATTGAGTCGTAATGAGACCATGAGAAGGTCATTGTGCACACTACGTGCGTGCAAAAATTGCAATAAAAACTATGGCTGGGTGCCAAGAGTTGACAAAATGGTTACAATGTATGCATGACTGATAGCAACGGTTTATACGCAATCGTTGGGATTGTTAGAATAGTGACCACGAATACTATATAATGCCGATTCAATGATTAAAAAAAAACTATTGCCACAAAGAAATGGTAAAAAGGCATGGTCAAGTAAATAATGTACAAATGCTCATAGTATTGTACAATTGCTTACTAGCTCTGCTCCACAAATAGGTGATAGTGTTTTCAAATTATGCAACCTTTATTCATTTTCGATCTTTTCCATTAATTAAACTAAATTCTTTCCTGTTTCTTATCAAACCGTTCATAAACACTTCCTCTAAACTAACCTTTTGAGGAAAAATTTGCGCAAAAAAGCAAAAGGCTTCTTTTCTAAATGTAAATTCAAAAAGAATGCAAACGAAGAACTATCTTATCCGTCATCAGACGTGCACTTTTAGACAAAGAACTTGACATAAAAATTCAGAGCACGCCTTTAAAGATTCAAATAACTTAGAACTAACAATACGTAACCCTTGACTGATGACGGAGACTGACGTTTGCAACTGACACGTTACACAAAAAACAAAGGGTTGAAAAGTCAATGAGATGCGCAAAAAAACCATTCATAAAAATCTAACACCCGAACGATAAGATGACAAAGACCGTTTTGTATTCACCAAGATTGGTATCTCCAACTAACACGTTCAAACGTTGCCATTAGAATAACAATCGATCATACACACTAGAATAAACTCATTAAAGTATGTATAATAATTCGCTCCGCAGATTGGTGAACGCAGTGCTTCAAGAAGAACTGAAGAGTATACACGCATTCACGCAAAAGACGCTAACGGTCGAACAGTGGAACGCGCAGAAGTCTTGAAATGTAATTTGGAAATAATAATGAAGTAGAACAAAATATATGTTGTTTTTATTGGTTCCTTGCTGTTAGAAAGAAGTTAAAGACTGTTGTTAAAAATGTTGAACGGAATAGAGAATTTGTACACCGTAAGTGTGTCTGCTCCTGGTAAAGTGATCCTGCATGGGGAGCATTCGGTTGTGTATGGGAAGACTGCGGTGGCTGTCAGTCTTGGACTCAGGAGTTCGATTGTTATTAAGGTAATCATTTTATTTATTTTATTATTTTAGTTTTTTTTTTATTTGAATGGTTGCTCTATTTTGTGTTTAGTATTTTTTTTGTTGGGTTTGAGTTTCTTTTTTTTTCGTTTTATTTTTCGATACTTGGGTGTGGAGCATGTGTAGATTTTGACTATGCAATAGGTTTGTGTCTCTGTATGCGCATATTTTTTCCAATGGTCTTACTCCTGGGTAAAGCCATCCCCCATTCAATTCGCTTCTCAGGTTGTTGTTTTTTGGACTGTAAGCTCACTTAAAAAAAAAGTCAAATTTTACAGGCCAGCATTTTAGGAAAATTTTGGGTGACCATTTTTAAAACATATCTTCATATTTGGAAGATATAGCCAAAGCCAATACAAGATAGTTACTTGTGAAGATTTAAAGGGAGTTTCAAACATTTCCGTAAACTCCGGTACACTAACATCCTCTTGTGTGTAGTAATAAGATAACTGGTCATGTGTATGTCCCTATATGGCGTTTACATATTACCAAAGTATTGGCTCACGTATGTTCGGTGCAAAGCCTACATCGTTACTTAGAAAGCGAACTTTGGCAATAGCTAAGAAAATTCTTCCTTTCCTAATTCCATGTAGGAGAGAAAAATTGAAAAATTGAAAAAAAAACCCAATTAAAAAAAAAAAATGTTAGCCAGTAATGAAAAGACCTATCTGGAAGTTATGAAATACTCATTATTGTAATTAATTTTGGAATAATAATAATTTTACCAACGAATGTTGACGATAGAAATAATAAAATCCCAAAGCAGTAATTTTCGCATTTTAACAATAATTTATTCTTACCTTCTAATAGCTTCATACGTGAACGGTTAATTTTAATAGCTATGTAGTATATTTAATAACTTCAGAAGCTATTTATTTAACGTAAACAATTCATTTTGTTTAAATATATGGCACTTAGTCAAATAAATTGATGATAATTTTACTAAATATCCCTATTAATATTAAAATATGATGATGTACGGTAGCAAATAACTAGAAGAATTATGTGTTATGAATAAGTTAAATATTAGAGAAATAATGTCCTATTATTACAAGAAATAATGATGTAATGGTAGGTAGCTTTCTTCGAGTATGAAGCTTTTCGAATAAGTTAATTAGTGAAATAAAAGTCACAAAGCTACCAACCGATACCTATTTTAAATCCAAGTTAATTTATCTACAAGGCTTTGTAAAATTAAACCAATATTCTCCGCCTTTACAGGAAGTAAATTACCACGTGGAACCCACGATACGGATCCACTTACCATGCGTTGGACTAGAAGAAACCCTGCCTTTGGAACCCACAGTCAAAAGCCTCTTCCACCCGAAGTTGGCTCCAGGCATCACCGGCAAATTCTCCTGGAGATTACCCGATAAACTGGACCACGAAAACCATTTGCGGAGAGTTGACGAGTTCCTGCACCTCATCAAGCCAAACTTCGACGCATTACAAAGCAACCAGAAGAATTCCTTACGCAGTTTCCTATACGTGTATTCCGGAATATTTGGAAGTACCAACCTTCCTGTCAGATCTTTGGAGATCTCATTAGGTTCTGAGCTAACTATTGGAGCAGGAACGGGTAGTTCGGCGTCCTTTGCCGTGTGTTTAGCGGGTGCCCTGATCCAGCTCCTCAAATTGAAGAGTTCGACGTCATTTGACGCGTTCTACGATCAGACCAGTGAAGACTTTAGTATGACTGAGAGAGAGATCATATCTGAATGGGCGTATAACTGCGAGAGGATAATGCACGGGTCTCCATCTGGTAAGTTATCATTTATACATTTACTTCATCTATGTGTTACTTTTTTTGTTTCCAATATAAACTGTTAACCTTCCTATTTCTAAAATTAGCTCGACAATCAACCAAGCGTTTCTCCTAGTCATATGGCGACGAGTTTCGACGTTTTATATTTTTTGGAACAAACCGCTCGATAAGCTCGCAAACTATCCCATAACATACAATTTCCATCTGCATCCTTGCAACTTTAGTCGACCTCAATATTCTAAATCGAACCGTCATTATAAAAGCTTCGATTTATTTGCATGTACTATAGTATTTCTGTAGTAAAACGTATATTAAGCTGTCTAAAACCAAATGTGTTGATCGTTTAGTCTGTCTGGTAAATAAAACTTGGAAATCATTGGTAAATCTTTCATCTCCGGTGTTTTGGTTTCACTGTATGCGTCGATATAAGTTTGCTCTACAGTTTAAACAAAGTTGTGACTGACGTCAAAGGGGCTATCGAGAAGCTCGGATACTTTGTAGGTAATAGAATTCATTACTCGATTTCCGTTAGACATTAAAATGAAGAGATATTTACTTCGTTTCGTCAAGTTCAAGGGTCGATTTTGTCCCGTTGATAAGGTTTTTCAAAGATAAGTCTAATTTTCAAAAAAACTTATCGTGTTTCTACCTAAATATTTGTCCGTTGGAAACGTTGAACTTATGTCCCTGATCTTAATTAGACACAATGTGTATCCTATTGCCAAAACGCTTTTTACGAATTAAATAAAGCATTTTATTTTATTCTACATATTACAAGGTCTCCCGCCGCGTCTGTCTGTCCCTATGCATGCTTAGATCTTTAAAACTACGCAACGGATTTTAATGCGGGTTTGCTAATAGACAGAGTGATTCAAGAGGAAGGTTTTAGTACTTATATAATTTTACGCGGGCGAAGCCGCGGGCATCGGTAGTACTTTAATTCCGCTTGAATGCCACAGACAATATTTTGTCTCGAGATAAGCCACTAATGTTTCTCAATACCAAATTATCTTTACTATCTAAATTTTCGCAATAGGTTGGTTGGTTGGTTATAAAGTTCATACACGAACAATTTTTTTCTTGCTGGTTTTGAAGTCTAAGAGTCATAAAATCTTATTTAATGCTGGTCTAAAACCTTTGACCTTGACTTTGACAAAAATTAATCGAGCAAGGTCTTAACTATCCCAAAGAATTATCAATTCCAAAGTCCAATGAAGAATTAATATTCTCCGACGGAATTGCCGGAACATTATATAAGAGCAAATTGTCAGTAATTGTATTGTTTGATGATAGAACACCTTGACCGCTCGAGATGTGCCTTGGCCACATATATCCGAGATTAGGGGCCATACACTTCGTCTGCATTGACCTCAAAAAAGATGTAAAGTTATTTGAGCTCCTTGAGTTGATAAATGCCAAGTGCGCCGAATTTGGAATGTTTCATTTCTTTCTACAAATATCAAATTTTAAACATTAAGTTTAATAAATTTTCTTTTTCTTAAATTTGTCTTTAGCGCAAATATCAGGCATGTTTAAATGAGGTTTTGATTGCATGCAATTGTGGGACGCCATGTCAACCTTATTTTTCTTCCGATCAATATAATTCTAAATCAAGAGGGATTTCTTAACAGACGAGATTTTATAGCGCAAATTCAGCAGTCAATCGTATGGTACATCTCGGACACAATCAAAACTTTCCTCTACAAATATTCCCAGTTTAAGTACCAACCGAAGTGTTTGCCCTCGAGTCCCATTTCCCAATTGAAGGTATCATGTTTACAACTCACGAATCAACTGGATCTATTAAGTGAAGTAGGGCAAGTTCGCGGCTTGGGCAGCAGGGTATCCCTCTATACGGTAGCGGTAGAAAGCGGCTCAGACCTTGGCACAGTTAGGGACCACTAACCAATATGTGGTCGTAGCATTAGCACGCACTAGTGGCAGACTAGGCAGTTGAATCCAAAATGAAGATGGTTTGGTCACCTTGTATTTTGTTTTAATAATTTGGTTCTTCTTACCAAGCACGCAGAATCATTGGGGAGTTCGTTTCATTTTGTTTCGTTTGTTTATTTGTTTGTTCATGTTTTCTTTCCAGCTTGAATACTAAAAAGATGGCAACGTTTTAGGGACGGTCTTAATTTAATTTTTGCTGATTAATAAGTCCTTAATCTCAGTGTAATTTGAATGGATGATATTTTATTTGACTAGTTAAAAAGTGATTCCGTACAAAGTTCTCAGTTCTCCATCACATTCTAAACGCGACTGGTAAGACCAAGTGACGCACTACACTCGAGAGCAATGAATCCGGGTCACTTAAAGAATGTTAAAAATCTCGGAAACTAAAAATGATAGGTTAATGCAATAAATTGTATTTAATAGACTATGTAATACTCCTTAAACGAAAGTAAAAAAAATATGAGTCACCATACATTTTATTAACACAAAATTACATAAAGAAAAACCTGCTGATCTCTCCTTAAAACAAAAATAGGAAACATGAAATTTTTGAACTTTATTACGATTTTCTTGAATTTTAATACTTCGTATTGCCTCCTCGTGCTTCCATTACTGCGTTTACGCGGTTTGGCATGCTGTACACCAAGTTCCTTATACGATTTTGGGGAATATTCTCCCATTCCTCTGTGAGAGCAATTTTGAGCTCACGAAGCGTGATTGGGGGAGGGTTTCGTTGTTTTACGCATCTGCCTAGCTCGTCCCAAGCATGCTCGATCGGGTTGATATCCGGGCTGCGCGCTGGCCACTCCATACGAGTAATGTTCATCTCTTGAAGGTAGTCATTCACAATCCTACCTGTATGAGGTCGGGCATTGTCATGCATAAATATAGCATCCTCACCTAAATTGACCATAAATGGACCAACGTGATCATTGAGGATTTCTTCCACATATCTTACGCTAGTTAAAGAGCCGTTTTCTATGATCACCAGCTCTGTGCGACTTTCAGAAGAAATTCCGGCCCACACAAGTACAGACCCACCACCGTAGGCTACTTTTTCTTCGATGCATGCTTGCTTGAATCTTTCCCCTGGTCTTCGATACACTCTGTGTCTTCCATCGTGCTTGTAGAGCATAAATTTTGATTCGTCGGAGAACATAACTTTTGACCAATCTTCAATACTCCAATTTACGTGGCTCTGGGCATATCTTAGTCTTGAAATACGATGCCCACGCTCCAGTTTAGGGCCGTTTGCAGGTCTAAGGGGTTTTAAGGTAGATTCAGCAAGCCGACGTCTTACTGTCCATGCACTTGGGTTACTTCCTCCGAGGCGTCGAAACTGATTTGTGAGTTCAGTTCCTGTGAGAAAGCGATTTCGAAGCATGGTGTTCACCAAGTATCGGTCTTCTCGTGCTGTGGTACACCTGGTTCTGCCCGTTCCTGGTCTGCGTAGGTTAGAACCAGTTTCTTCGTAACGTCGGAGAACTCTTTGTACTGTTGACAGCGACACACCGACAGTCCTGGCTGTATCGCGCTGACTCCGGCCGGTTTCCAGCATTGTAAGTATTCTGGTGCATTCTTCAGGCGTAAGCGACATAATTTCAGCTTGAATAATGAATATAGAGCACTATCAACATGGTTTATGTACCCACATATATGACAGACTAGCTGTTGCCCGCGACTTCGTTCGCGTAAAAATATTGATGGGTCATGTGTGAGACTGCATCGTTGTTCGAGTTGTCGCAAGCGCTACTGAGCATGAGGTCCTGGGTTCGATTTGCGGGACGGGCAAAGTGTTATTGTATTATTTATGCCCGGTTGATGGGATTTAGCTAAATGTGCGAAATGTGGGTGTAGGATTAGATACACCTCTACCTAACAGTGGCGCAGGGTGAAAATAGTGTCAGGGGAAGCCGTAGAAAAAAAAGGAAAACTGTTTTTTTGCTTCTGTTAACTTTTTTCCCCGTGTTAATTTTTACCTCATTTTCACTACCAGCGACACAAAAAACCACGGAAACGACATCCATGATTAAAAATCCAAAAACTTTCGTCGGCGCCATTTTTGATTTTTATTTTGACTTCATCTTCATTCATTAAAAGTAAGATCAGAAATGCAGAAGAGAAAAAAAACAGAAATCTACAAAATAAAAAAATCTAGTTAGTATCAAATACGATATCGACAATTAGTCATTCTATCTCGTTCTACTATACATAATTTATTTATTTTATTTATTTAATTAAACAACACATACAACTATTATTACAGGTTTAGGTACCTAATACAATAAAGCAGTTATATTCAAAGTGAAATTATTTATGTTTTGAATAAATTAATTAATTTGACAAACTAAAGTAATTGCGCAAAATGCGGCCCGTGTGAATTCGCTGTGTACAATTGAAGCAATCAATCTGTTGTGACACCATATTGAGTGCACGCAGCGCGCTCGTCAGCGGCGCGTGCTGCAACAAGTTGGTGCGAGCGGGCGGCACCCACAGGAGCGGCGGCTGCCATACTTTCTTTTTCTGCTCCTGCCATAAGTCCATAATCTTCGGCTTACCTAGGTCCCTACAAAACGGTAAGTACTGCCAGCCGCGAAGTCACGTGTGCTATTAACTTGTGTACGGCTTATACTATTAACTTGCACTGCTGCAAAAGGTCTCTCCTGCTGCTGTTATTCGTGAACGAATGAACAACTACAATGCAAAACTTCATCCCCCCCGTTTACCCCTTTGTGGGTTGAAATAAAAAAAAACTAACGACTTACTAACTTTGATACTTTTTGGTGACTCAAAAAACAAAAACTTTAATTAAAAACAAAATGTTGCTCTTTTTCACCCCTCAAGGGTTGAAATTCTAATAAAGCCGTAGCGTCAGCTTCCAATCATAAGCCCAGATAACAAATTTTGTACTGATTACGTCGAAAATTAAGGATTTTTCACATACCATTTCATCCCCTTTATAAGCCTTCGGGGTGGAGTTATCATAAACGCTGAAACACGCATAAATTAATTTTCAATCGTCAGCCTAAACACAAAATTAGAAGATCCTAACTTTAAAACTGACGGACTTTCATATAAGCTTCCATCCCCTATTTTTTTACCCTTGGGGGTAGAATTGATCAAAATCCTTTCTTAGCGGATGCCTACGTCATAACATCTACCTGCATGCCAAATTTCAGCCCGATCCGTCCAGTGGTTCGGGCTGTGCGTTGATAGATCACTATGTCAGTCAGTCAGTCAGTCACCTTTGAATTATATATATTTAGATTACAAACAAAAGCAAAACCAAATGCTGTAATTTCGTAGTTCCATCTTCGAAAGTGGCCCTTTTTCAAATTTGATTTTTTATGATATAACTTTACAATAACTAAGAAGTTTTAATACCTTCATTTAAGGAGTATTACATTGTCTATTAAATACAATTTATTGCATTAACCTAGCATTTTTAGTTTCCGAGATTTTTAGGATTCTTTAAGTGACCCGGATTCATTGCTCTCGAGTGTATTTACGTATCCTGAGGATACTGATAGCCAAAGTGTTACTTTTATTTCGTGCGACAAAACGTCTTTACTTTATACTAATCTATTTCCAAACCGTTCATTACTCCCTCTTATAACAAAGCTCTCTTGCCTTCAACAAATATTGATCTGTTCTTGCGTGTGGTTCCGTTTCCCTACATTGTTTAATGAAGCAAGATAAACATTGCTAAGTGGTCCATCCTCGAGGCAGCCCTTGACTTGTTATCTCATTATGTCTATTATTAGCTAATGTTTGTTGCGTGTTGTAATCTTAAACAAGGGTTAAAATAGATAATCTCGGTTAGCCAAAACAGGATTTCCCCAAACACATTTTCGGATAACAATGTTTGAATTCCGAGTAGTGAACGTTTGGACTTGTAAATACATTCATGAATGAATTTTAAAGTGTGAAAATAATTTACGTCTTTCATAAATTATTCATATTATTGATATGTATACCTAGCACGGCGGTATGGCAACCTTCTAACATTGAAATTACACATTTTAAATATTGACTAATTCCAAACACGTTAAAAATTATAATTAAAACTAAACCAATAACATTATGACACCGGATCCCTTTTAATTATGATCTTAGTTTGTGTACTGACCACATTTTAATATTTATCTATACAAGTATATCGTGGTTTTACGATATAGGTACGTCACAACATGCACAAATATTGGTTAAAATAAAATATTGTAAATCCCTGTATCGCGTACACAATGCATCTCTTTAACATGATTATGCTAATTAGAATGTTTCAATATTGTTTGACAAATGATTTAAGTGGTGGGTGTGTATAGCCGTCATTGGTAATTAAATACAATGACTTGATAACGAGATTTATAAATACCTAAGTATTTATAGGTATATCTGTCTATTCTTACATAACTTTTTTTCTCTTGAACACCAGTTCAATTTTCTCAAGAAATCATTATTATAATTGATCAGTCTTTTATTAACAAGTTTCCTTTCCCATGTTTACCTAAGTATCCGCTTCATACAAATATTTCAACACGTTCAAACCAATATGACGTAGTGATCTTCAGATTTGTTTATCCACAACGCTACCATATGTACCAACTACTAATTGAACGAGTACACAAAAAAACCAGATGTTTCGTGAATTTCCCACTGATTCGCACTTGTTTTTTGTTGAGGTTTTTCGTTATATATCTGAAGTGAAGCTTGTCAACTCTTGAGGTTCGGGAATTGCTGTGGGGAGTTCCCAGGACGTACAAATAATGAATAATGAAATGAAAATAGAGTAGACGACAAAAAGATCAAACAATATTTGAGCTGTATTTTTTCTTTTGTAACATAAACCAAAATTGACGAAAATACGATGTTTATAAAAATCACAATACGTCACACTTTGTTTTGATAGCAAGTTCTGACGTCACGAGCCCCCACTCCCGAGTTTTGATGCTTTTTATCTTTGTCAATTCATTGATTTACAAAAACAAAAAATACGTGTCCATTATATTCCAATACTCGGACTAAAAAGATTTGCAATTTTTTGAGACTGTCTTCATGTCTATAGTCTGTGATCTATAAACTCTTATTTATGACCAAAATCATCATCATCATCATCTACCCACTCTTGTCCGATTCTATCTGGGGTCGTTGCAACACGTTTTCTTCTCCCATTCTCCCCTGTCAGAGACGTCACGGCATCATTTATACATGACCAAAATGTCAATGGAAATTCTGTTACAATTTTCCAGAGAAGTTCTAGTTTCCAGCAACGCAAATGAATGATCACAATTTCATTTATAACTACAATGTATTTTTATCAGTAAACTCTTGCTTAAAGATAACCTTTTTCAGGACCATTGACCATAGGCATCATACACTTATTCAACCTTTTTTATTTCCACAGGCATAGACAACGCCACCTGTACCTTTGGCTCTCTAGTTTCATTCAAAAAAGGTAGCAAGCCTCGTCACTTGGACATAAAAATGGACCTACGAGTCCTCCTGGTGGACTCTCGCGTCTCCAGGGAGACGAAGGCCTTGGTAGTGAAGGTTGCAGCCTTGAGGCAGAGGAACACAGCGGCAGTAGACCATATATTCGACGCTTGTGATCATATTGCTCATACAGCCACCCAGGTTTGTATAATTTTAAAGTAATCGTCATAAATAGCTTACAGGGAAATTTTGAAAACGGCTTACCATTACTACATCTATACTAATATTATAAAGCAGAAGAGTTTGTTTGTTTGGTTGAACGCTGAGCGATCTCAGGAACTACCGGCTCGAATTGAAAAATTATTATTATTTTGTGTTGGATAGTCCATTTATCGAAGAAGGCTTTAGGCTATATAACATCACGCTACAATCATTAGGAGCGGAGCAGGAATGAAAAATGTTGCAAAAACGGGGACGCTTTTTTCCTTTCGTTTTTCTCTCTTATGTGACGCAGACGAAGTTGCGTGGGTCAGCTAGTAGGTTATAAATTATACTAAATTCTCGCGGACGCAGTCGCGGGCGAAGTGCTAGTAATATTATAAAACAAAGTCCTACGCCGCGTCTATCTGTCTGTCGGTTCGCGATAAACTAAAAAATTACTGCACCGATTTTCATGCTGTTTCACCAATGGATAGAGTGGTTCTCGAGGAAGGTTTTAGTATCAGCTAGTCTATAATCAATCATTAAAGAGGCCGAGATACCCATTTTTTCCGGTTTTAAGCCTACCCCCAAAACTTATATGCGGTCATTACACCAGTAATTTTCGGCACCATTAATCTGCGAGCAATGTGCCTGCCCACTGCTACTAAAGGTTGGCAATTCTTTGGACCTTTATCCTTGGGTCTTATGCCAACCTGGGCCGCCAGGACCTGTGGTATTAGCCCCGATTTACGAATATTAAATCGTGGGATCGAACCCAGACAGGTGCATTCATCATCATCATCAGCCTATAATGTTCCCATTGCTGGGACACGGCTTCCTTTCAATGAGTGGGAATGGGCTATAATCTACCACGCGGGCCCAGTGCGGGTTGGTAGATGTCACAACCCGCACCCGCGTGTGTGTGGTGCATTACTTTGTGTAATTTATTTCATCACCACTGCTCTCAAAGCGGTAAAGGAAAACATCGTGAGGAAACCGGCATGTCCTAGACCAAAAAAATCGAAGACATATTGTGACATCTACTAATCCGCACTGGGCCCTCGAGCCGGATTATAGCCCATACCCTCTCATAGACAGGAGGCCTGTATCCCAGCAGTGGAAACATTAATAGGCTGATGATGATGATGCCACCCTTCACCTATTTCTAGCGGTTCAGTTGAGAGGTAGTGGCACCCCATCTATCAACACGTTTCTGAGTTTAGTGCCAGGATATTATCATGCCGTTACAACTTTTTTCGAGTTTTCATAATCTAGTCATACCTAAATTTGTTATTACTATCAATGCTAAATAAAGTCTTAAAATACTAAAGATAGTATACCTTGAATATAAATCGAATATTTTATACCAACCAAGTGTCCAAAGTATCTATTTCTATTAGTCAAAATGACAAGGCATAACTCAAATAAATATATTAATTAATATCTAACTATTGCATTGGCAGGTTGCTTACCTCGTGGACAACTCGTTCCTATCTATTGGTTACTACCTACTTATGTAGTATCGCGAACATTGACACACTCTTGAGCTATTTTAATCCTAGGACCAGCTTGTTTAGTTCTAATGTTTACTATGCGTAGTACATACAACCTTATTTGTAGTACTTGTCTTATCCGAATTTCAACAGTATTATTTAGTAGATAATATCAGAATAGTTATGATCCAAAACCACTCATAAACTCATGACACAATTATAATGGGCATAAACTGAAATTAGTTGTGTATTATTAGGTAAATAGGTTTATAAATAGAAGCCCTACTCATTATAAACTTATTCACATAAACGCATAATTGATTATCTATCTGAAATTATGAACAAAAGGTCCTGTGCACAGTATAAAGATAATCAGTAGGTCGGCTTCAAGGAAACGCCCGAAACGCTGACGTAATTAACCGCGCACCCCTTCCCCGCCACGTTCGAGCCGACCTACTGGTTATCTATATACTGTGTCCTCTGTATCTGAACTTCGAATAAAAAAAAAATTAACCTAATTACTTGTATCCAACATGTTTATAATATTTTTATTCCTCTTTGTTTCTAGGTTTTGGAAAAACTCTCCAGTGGCAAGTGTGAAATTGATTCTGACGCAGAATACCAGCATTTAGCAGTAAGTACCTTAATAACTTTGGTATCTGACATCTTCACCGTTAAATCAATTATTACTCTTGTATACCCATTTTTATCTGCACAAATATAAATAAGATATACCTACGTATTTATTTTATTAATAAATTATATAAATAAATGACACATGCAGGCTACATGTTGTCTAAGAAATTTTCCCCTTGACTCGATGACATGTAATGGACAAATTAAAAAAGGAATTGAACTAAATTGCACTTGTTAATACCTACCGATTTATTGAACGATCCTCATCTTTACATAGTATAAAACAAAGTCGCTCCCGCTGTCTATTCCGCTTGGATTTAGATCTTTAAACTACGCAACGGATTTTAATGCACTTTTCAGCAATCTTCAATCGATCTCTCATTACTGAGGATCGTGGTCACTGGCCCCTTTTAAACGGACAATCTGCGTCCATCAACTCCGGTCCAAAGTTGCCATCACCACCTGCTGAAATTTGCTTTAGGACATGGCCTCTTTTACTTGGTGACCCTAGCATTAGCGACCGTCCTCGTGCTCTCTTGCCTTCGGTGTTACCAATAATGACCAGCTTTTCAAGGCTGCGATCTCCTCTTTTCTCACATTGTTTTCAGCAATAGATAGAGTGATTCAAGAGGAAGTTTTTATATGTTTATAAATATGCTACATTGCACCCGTGCGGGTCGCTAGTTTTTAAGCCCTTATGCCCCAAGTATTAAAGTTGAAAAGTGATCGAAGGTCGTATCGTACGTCTTCTTAGTATAGTATGAATCAGAGCAATATCCCAAAGAATCGTGCTTTAAAAATACTATAAGAATTTTCCATAACTCTTTTATGACTCGATAGCAAAGATGACGAAAAGTGGTGTTATAGGTTTATTTTTACAACCTGAAGTAAATATACGTCGTGACGTGCGTCGCACTAGCAAATCTTTGTTGTGAAATACAGTATGTTATAAAAACATTTTGTCGACGCATCAAAACAAACGTATTTCGAACAACACGTCATATTTTATTACATGATTTTTCTATTACGAAGTGATTTTTAGTGCCTACAGTTTGAATGCGTAAGCGCCTTTTGTAGGACTAACTAAAAATAACACGACAGTTGTTGTTTTAGAATGATGACAAATATATTGCTAATGTTGCTATTTTCCGCGTTGTACGTCAGGATTCTTGTTAGTTCCTATGCCTGTTCTGCATTTTAAATAAATATGAGAGTCATCGGAGTATTTATTTACGGAAAGGTTGAAACTGTAGCAACACCGATCATCATGACCACTGACATCAAGAAAAAAGCTATTTATTCTTGATCATGAACCTTTCTTTGTTACCCCTTGATTTTATTCCGAACTGTTTTTCAAAAGCGCTGCTTAGTTCCGAGAGTTAAAATTGAGCGATTATTGGACGCGAATTTTAATCCTCAGCTCATTACCAAGAGTTCAAATTCTAGTGCATTCAAAATAGTCTTGTAAAAATTCGCGCGACTTATTGTTTCATATTTCACCAATTACGCAGATTTAGAAACAATTATTGTTCTACGACTTTTTCGTAAACTGACAAAAAAAACTTTTTATACAAAACTCGATCAGCTGTTCGGACGTATTATGTACGGAGAGTTCAATTCTTTTTCTGTTTTCGGAAAGGTCGTAGAACAAATGTTGTTTATGATGTTAATAATCTACTCCTGCGAGGTTGTTGGTGTTTTACAAATAATCGTGTATATAAGCGTTCACTCATTGTTTCAGGAACTATGGGAAATGAACCACTGCCTCCTGGCAGCCCTGGGGGTGTCTCACCCAGCACTCGAAGTCATCCGAGCAGCCGCACGCGCTAAAGGACTCGCCTGCAAGCTCACGGGCGCCGGCGGGGGCGGGTAAGATATACAAATTTATTATATTACGCTCGCTACTTCGTCTGCGTCGCATAAAAGAGAAAGCTCACATAAGAAATAAATTTTCCCCTTTTTTGCAACATTTTACATTTATGCTCCGCTCCTATTGGTCGCAGCGTGATCTTAAATAGCCTATAAACTTCCTCGATAAATGGACTAGACAAAACATTTTTTTTTAATTCCAATCAGTAGTTACTGAAATTAGCGCGTTCACCCAAACAAACAAATTCTTCAGCTTTAGAATATTAGTATAGATTTAGCATCACAAACACACAGCAAAAAGTACCATAACAGCGCCATCTGTGACAAAAATTAAGAAATAACTTAAAAATTCTAAACTACCCGCGACTTAGGTCCATGTTCACCAAAACGATGACGATCTGATTATCTAAAAACAGCTGTTTAAGACATCTTTGTATGGAAACATGTCACAGTGTCAGCTGTTTTTAGATAACCAGACCATTATATTTTCGGTGAATATAGACCTTAAGCCTTTATAAAAACAAACCGACAATAACTGTCAGGCCTAATTTTTTTGCCCTGTCTGGAGGCCTTACACTCAAGGCACCCATAGGATAGCCCGGTTAAGTAGACGACTTCTCTCGGTGGAAATGCGAGATCTCATCCACAAAAAAAAGCCGATGGGCAGTAGTCCACCAGGTGCAACACCCGTCTGATTAAAAGCTCCCGAAGAAAGAGATGAAGAATTTTACAAGTACAATATAAAAGGACGGGTTTGTTGGTATAGTGGTCCTAAACGCTAGTCATCATCATCACCATCATCTTTTTTCTATGAGAGGGAATGGGCTATAATCCACCACGCGGTGGAGATTGGTAATGTCGCATGTCTTCGAATGGTTGGTTCTAGGACATGCCGGTTTCCTTACGACGTTTAACCCCAAACGCTAGTGCTGAGCTCGAATACCAGTTCTGAATAAGTGTACCTAATTGAATTTTTCCTAAAGGGTTAGCTCAGTAGCAGCCGTAGTCTGAGTTTGTGCCCGGTTGTTGGCATTAGGTCCGCCCCTTATTACATGGGACTGAAACATAACTGGTGCATTATTATGAGCTCTTTCTTGACCTGACCGATGGCTAAATATCTAGAAATCCGTCATAATAAGCGGAAAAGTTGAATGAACTCGCGAAAGTCACTCAACCGGTTTCAAACAAAACTCGAATTCTTTAAACGAATAAATATAAACTAGTCAAACGAGAATATAATTGATTGTATAGTTTTTATTTTATAAATATAATGAGATTTATTATATTCTCAGACTTTTATGTTATTTATTGAGCATTGTTTCAATCTTCATTCTTCACTTTCGTATGATTTTTATAAAAAAACAAATATACTCGAATGCTTTATTATTTCATTATACAATGATGGGGTGTCTGTCTGGTATTCAGCTGCATCCGGTTAGACTGGAAGCCGACTCCAACATAGTTGGGAAAAGGCTAGGTAGATGATGACGATGATGGAATGTCTTTGTACTAAAAGGTTTACATTCTTATATCTCAGTTTTAAAAACAAGTTGAAAAACCTAATTTGAGTTGGTTGATTCCATTGTTAGGATTTATTAGTATAACATCTAGTTATCAATCAACCGACCTAGCTTCACTAGCGACCAGCTGTTACTCATGACTCCGTTTGTAAACGAAACATCTATCTTTTTTTAAACAAAGAAAGAAAGAAAAAGCATTTATTAGCCCGACAGGACAACACATAAATAAAAAATAATAATAATAAAATGGTAAAATTGTGATTATAACACTAGTTTAAAGTAAACAAATGAGAGAATAAAAAAAAATAAGAAAAACGAAATCATAAGAAACAACAAACAAAATACAAAACAGAATTTTTGGTTCACCCATTTCAGGAGGAATTGCGAATAATAATGTCTTACGTAAACGTACTAACATGTCTGCTAAGATAAAAGCTAAGAAAGAGAGAGAGAAAGAGATTCCAACATGTTAAAGTAGCACTTCAATTGTACCCCTATGTATAGCAGAGAAGTAGGAAAAACCGTAATTTCCACTTCCCTGTGAAATCATCAAATAACTTCTCCCACTCTGGGAGGGAGTGTCAGACTTTTACTGACTAAAACCCATCTATGTTCCTTCCTCGCCCTTTATGTCCCGGGGCCGCGGTATCTCTTTTGAACAGACCCGCAACCCCGGCAGGCTTCGGCCCTTGCGGGCCCCTCCCTTTATGCTGACGTCTCTTTGAGGCGCGCGTGGAACACGAACGCGCCGTCGAGACGGCCTGCGTCATTAGACGGACGGACGGCTAGCTAGCCCATAGCTTACCGTCCACAGGCCCGCATTTCCACTTCCCTCATATGTGCTTAGTGTGTTATTTTAAACATTACTTCCTTTGTTACAGATACGCAATGGTATTAATTCCGCCAACGACGCCTCGCTCCATAGTAGACTCCCTCTGCGGCCAACTCCTGGAAAACGGCTTCCGAGTAAAGGAGACCCGCCTGGGAGGGTCCGGCGTCTCCATAGAGATGTGACACCGCGCGCCAGGCAAGCGCCCGCGTCTCGCATAGCCACGGTCACACCCCGTATGCTATATTATTTAAACAACAAGTGTTGCACGACAGTTGCCCGACAATCGCGCGATTTCTCAGCGATTCTCGTGCGACACTTGCTTTGATTATGGCAGCGATAGTTTTAATATTTAGTAAGCCAGTTGCGTAATCAAGCTATTGCTTGTTATGACAACTGATGGACTGTCCGGGGAGGGAAACGGTTTTCGTCAAAACATGTACCTGGGTACGTTTAGAATGTTTGTAGTCGTACAACTACAGTATTATCGGCAGGAGGAGTTCGGGAAGAGGGTTATAGTGTTCCAATGTGCAATGATTGAGTGACTGTTGTATTCCTCATGAAGTAATCTCTTTTGTAGATTCAAGGGAAAAGAAAAACGAACGCTTGAATCAATGAAGTCGGCTATTTTGTTATAGCCTTTAAAGAATTAATATTTAATTCAATACTGCGAGTTTACAAACTCAAATGAGAGTGATTTGAAAAACTGGATGAGTGTACGATTGTCTTTCCAGTTTATGATGGAAAGAAGATAATGTGACAAATATTGTCATACAAAGGTCTGTGTAAACTATCAAGCATGATATTTTCTACCTCTTAAACCTTTTTAAGGGTGTGTGTAAATTTATTTTTTATGGGCCACAGTTGCGCAACTTTCTGTCAACTATTGCGTGAAAATGTGTCTTGACTAAATAAATGGGTGACGGACGAATATTTTTGCACGTCTAGGCATCTCTAGCACAACTGATTCGCCATAAAAAATGTCTGCACAACCCCTCAACATCTTGCATTTGAACTTAACACAAGTTTCAAAATAATTAATATGTCTTATTGACTCTAAAATATTGTTTTGTTATATCTATCGACAGGTTGTATTTATGTAATATTTAGGTACACAGTACAATGCGTAATTATTATTATAATATACGTCAAAATTGTCACTGCCAAGACTTGTATTTTCATCGAAATATTTTTACCGTTTGTTCCTTTGTTTTAGTATGCCCGGTCTCTATAAATAATATAAATTTCTAATTTTATACTGAGAATGAAAAACTCCCGTTGTATGCATTATAATAAATTATAAAAAAGAATAATCAACATAAATTATTACTATCAATAACAAAAAGGTAAAATGATAGGAAAGTAAAAATAATAACATCTAAAGAAATCGACATTATTTATTTAAATAATGTTCGAAATGTGGTTTGATTCACACAAGTTACATAATATTATGAAATTGTGAATCCATCGCATTTTCTAGTTTGTGGCAATTTTGACTTGATGTCGAAATACTTCGGTTCCAATTATTATTAATTATGATTATAAATGATATTATTATATTTATTATAGAATAATAATTATTATATTATTACTTATTAGTTTAATTCTCTATAGTGCCCACCTTTTTTCTTCGCATAATTTATTATTACGGGTGTTTAATGTAGAATGTTTGTGGGCTCAAATAGCTATTTTATTATTATTAATGTGCTGTTCAAAAACATTTTTTTTTTTCATTAAATAAATAATATTTTTGTTCAATTTTTAAGGAATAAAATGGCTTTCTGAATCCACAAATTAAATCGTTTTACATGTGAGTGATAATTTCTGAATATTTTGGTAAATAGAATGTTGTCCATAAAATGATTGTGCTACATTAAAATTATCTGAAGACGAAATACGTGTAAATAATAAAAATCGAATAATAATTTAATGTCATGTTTGTCGTTATTCCTAAGTGACAGTAGAAAAATAAAATGTGTCGCATATTCTTGAATCCCACTATAATTAATTAATCATTCTGTTAAAATTTAATTAAGTATGTTTTCTTTGCAAATGTCTGAAATTGTTTTATTCACTGAAAGTGCGAACGCGTCAAAAAAAATTAAACGCGGAAAAGAGTCTGATCTACTTATTGCATTAAACTTATTGCACACATTGCAATAAAGAGTATTTAAGTTATATACTATAGCTTCTATGTAATGTTAATATCAAAATATCTCAGTCTAAATATGTTTGTCAATCGGGACATACTTAAACTTATATCATACGTGTGTCTTCCATGACTACTTATTCGTTATTATTCCAGTGTAATTGTGATAAATCTTATAAAACTGATTATTTGTCTCCTCTGAAGCATAATTAATCAAACCTTTTTGGTACGGGGCCAGTGTTGCCATCTTTCAAATTTCATTCTCCCGTGTTTTTAATGTTGTGTTCGAAATTTAATTAGTTTCTTGGGAAATTGTTTGGCAACACTCAAGATAAGTCTTTGTCTCTCAATAGGACATTCCTAAAATATCAAAAGATTTCAATCTTGGGTATTAGCGTTTCAAAATAGGTTTTATTTAATTACATTAAGTAGGTATGTGTTTATATTGTCGCGCTCAATAATTTAGTGTTAATTGGTGCTGAATAAAATAATGAAAATGTATTTTAGAAAAGTTGCAAAATAAAAAGTTTAGTAATTTTGGAAACAGAATAAAAATGTTTGAATATTATACCATGTTTTATTTTTAACACGTGTGTCTGATGCATATCAGATCGTACTAAAGTCCTTTCAAAATTATTTTACCTCTGACATCGCCAACGGGACATGTACCCTACTTTAACGCATTAAAATCTTTTTATCTACCCAAATATCATAAACCCTCTCTAATGCGTTCAAAAACCATAGGCAATGACCAGCATTACCAACCTGCAGAAATGAACGGTACTGTAATGAACTCATAACGCAACTGTAAACAGTTGCGTTATGAGTTTTAAATTTGGAACAGGTGTCAAATTCAAGTGAGTGTGCTATTCTAGTACCACCTACATTAAATCAGATATCGATAAAAAAAAAAAAAAAAAAAAACCCCAATTCAGTAGGTATGATTCTAATTATAAATCGCACCACATTTTCGATCTCGAGTGACACAAGAATAGTGACTTTGTTCGTTTGCCTATGATTTAAAAAAAAATGACAGATATCCGAAACGCCGCCATTTCGAGCTGTCATTTGTTCGTTAGCTTTTTATTTCCAGTAACCCATTCTTTATTTCTGTCGAAAATGAGTGATAGTGACTCAGAAATTGACATGAATACTCCGCCAGATATCGTAAATGCAGCGACGAATGCAACTAATAAACTGTTGGCACAAAAATCAAGGGCCAAGTAACAATGCAGGTCATTTCCCTATGGTTCCTGAACCCATCATAGAGCCCTTATGATATTTAGGTAGATAAAGTAGTGTATGCAACTATACATAATTAGGCATTACAACACTCGTGTGATGCTATTAAGAAACTCTCCTTCGGCTCGTTTCTTAAACCCACACTCGTGTTGTAATGCCCTTCATTATGCACAGTTGCATAAACTACTAGTACTTATTCAGGGTTAAAACAAACTGAACGCTTATCTTGAGTATCTATGTTTTTAAAATAAAAAGCCAGACATGTACTTAAAAGTGCATTTATTCATAATAAATTAACACATCTCTTTACAACTACAGTTGCATGTCAACAAAGTGTATTCTAAAACATTATTATAAAGCCAGTGTTGCAAACTCATCGATTAATACTGTTAGACGAAATTGAACCTTTTCGCCATATAGATAGACTTCGCACATAAATGATTGTCTATGGGGGAGGCGCTGATTTCAAAACTATATTATTTATAGGTAGTTCGATCACAGTTCTAATCTCAAAAGATTTTCGAAACTTATAACGAGATATGGAAGACAAAAGATAATGTTCACACCACCTGCCCGCAAATGTCAAATTATGTCATATAAAAACTAAAATAAGTAAGTCGTTATTGCTCTAGGTCTAGGCTATAGACGGGCAGTAATATTCTACTGATTTTCGTTACTGCCCGCGAGTCAATAATGTGGTTTCGAACCTCAAATTCAAATTAGTATGGAAACTTTAAGCGTTTTCACTTAGGTTTTATTTGCCAAAGTCAACCAAAGTAAAAAATATACGCAACTCAATCGTAATATTACGTGGAATAATATTATTCATTTACATTATTGCTTCTACACTAACATACTAAAAACAAAAAGCTAAAAACAATCGTTTTCGCCAGATACCTACTCATGTCCAAAATGATTGAATTATTGGCTCGCTCTATGCTTTTTTTTGTTAACGATAATGGCCGCGTGTCATCGTAGCAGCTGATTGTGAGGCGACTCCGGGTTTCTAGATTGAGTTTCCGGATATTCATTTTTTTTTCTCAATGATAATGTTTGCAACTTAGTTTCCATCATATTTTTAAAATAGGAAATTAAATAATACTAAATTAATAAAGTTATAAAACTATGTTCATTGGCAAAAAGTAAGTTCGAAATCGAATGGGTTATTATTTACTCGCAGTAGGTGTGAAAAGTGGACTATGCTTTTAGGATATTAAAGTGCCTTCGTCTTGGGCGAGCTCAAATCTCTCTTTGCTCTTAGGATATTAACTCCCTCATTTAACACTTAACTCATAGCTCCCTCGCCCCGCTCGGGAGCCCTACAATCCCTCGCTGCATTCGGGATTCAAAATAGTGCCCGTGATATTAGGTACTGCTTTATCCTCTCGGTGCATATCATCATCATCATTATTTCAGCCGGAAGTCGTCCACTGCTGGCCATAGGCCTCCCCCAAGTGCCATATTAACTGATCCCGTGCGACTCGCATTCATCGGATCATCGCAACCTTCACCAAGTCATCGGACCACCTAGGAGGAGGCCTTCCAACGCAAGGTCTTCCGGTGCATAATCTACTGTAAGAGCAGCATCCTAAATAAAAATATAAGGAAACTTACTTTACGGAATAGAGTGGAAGGAAAGTTTATTAATACTTTGAAATGGTACAGTAATAACATTCGAACATAAAGCAAGAAATAACTTTGACTTGTAAACCCTGCATTTCCTAAATTCTAATAGCGTTTATCCAAAAAATAATACTCAAACCAATTGGTAGGTACAATCGATTGGCCATCTAAATGTGATGCTAGACAAAAACTAAAGATTGAAACCTCTTCTAAGTACATTTCTATTTCATTTAGCTTTCAATTTCAACGAGCATCATGAAAAGTCATCAGATCACGATATATTTAAAAGATCATACGATAGTAGCTCCCTCTATGCTCTTTGGAGAATAGTAATAATAATTTTACAATAAGTAGGTAAGTAATAATACAGAAAATACAAAATTAGACCAGGTTTTCTCAAACAATTACAAATTCGTGATTTTTTAAGGTTTGGCGAATATTATTACAATAGTAATGCACACAGGCTGACGCTTTGTAATGATACACACTAGGCCCACGTGCTGGAAATATGTATAGTCCAAGGATAAAGAACACCACGAATATTCACCAAAGCTTCAAAACTAAAATAGTAAGCGAAGTAGCAGACTTTTATCGCTTAGCCTAACATTAACTATCAATTGTCTAGCTAACTCTGAAATTGAACATACAAGCGAAAGCACCATTTAATATCATATCTCCTTCGCGACCCATCTAACGTCTAAGTGAATCAATTTATGAGCTATTACACTAAGGGCCTGTTTCATCGCCTCTGGATAGATCGATAACATCACGCCTGTTATCTTCGAAAGGTAAGGCAAAGGTGTAAAGTAAGCCCACATTGCGCTAGTTATGTTTAAGGCACCAGTCCAGTATCTGTTAGATATAATAATGTTAGAGAATATCCAGAAGGAATGAAACACGCCTAAAAACAGAATTATCTTCAAACGTTCTAGTTTTGGATGAGGGGTGTGAACAGGACTTTAATACAGTACCTTCTAAACTTATGTAACATTTTATTCAATATTTACAGAGATTTCTCATCGTGCTGTAATAAGCTATGTTTCCACATTATTACATATGCGACCATGCGCAGTGAGGAATGTGTGTAAAACGGACCAATGATATCGCTTCTTTTTCACAGCTTGAGCTGAGCTAGCTATGTGATTGGTTAGTTTTACGCATATTTCTTGCTGTACAGCCTCTGGAATAGTTGGTGCCAAGGCGACAATAGCGGTCATTGCCCTCTCCCAAATAACTCTTCGGACGAACCAAAACAAATGAACCATGAAAAAATGTTAAAGATCACGATAGATGACGATCCAAGACTTGAACAGGTTTATTTTTAGTTTTCAAAGTTAAGAAAAACAGGTGGGTCGGGTCAGTGAACCTAATGTCATCATAATTGGCACCAATTATAAGAACGCAGCCATAAGGTGGAATCACATGTGAGTGGAACATATCGGCTAGGATCAGTTGACGACTTGCACACAAGAGACAAAATATTTGAAAATATTGACTAAGTAATATGCTTGTACCTTCACTACACATGTGTCTTCACCCTAACTGTTTCGTATAATTTTAGTGATTTGTAACATACGTATTCGATTATTTGTTATTATTATAGAATTAAAGTATGTTTTCATATTGGTAGACATTTATTATTCATATTATTAATCTGAAATTCGGTTTACTTATCTATTGTTTTCTAATACAGTTTTTATTATAAGTTTTGCGTAATCACACAATTAATCGAGATAAAAATACAGAATTAATTCTTAAAAATAATATTTCGATTTAATTACTTATTATAATTCTCGCTTAATTTAAATAAATAAAATATAAAATAAAACAATTTTCTAAAAAACTAAAATAAAAATGGATTCTCAAATAGGTAGAGCTGCCAAAATAAAGAAAAAAATATATGGTTAAAATGTAAATAAAAAACAAATTAGATAAAGTGTATAAATAATTCGATTTATGGTCCATATTTTTAGTTATCACACTAAATGACTATTCCTCTACGTTATGTACAAATCCAGTTTTAAGAAATGGGGCCCAAGGTGCAAGCGACACTACTTTTAGGTACTTTCGTTTTCATTGGTGCCGATTCTCTTGTCACAAATTTCTCTAAACTAGACTAAAAATCACTAAAATTTAGTTTATTCCTGTCAAACGACGTTTCCTATTCTGAAATTGATTAAAATGACATAACTTAAATCAATTATAGTTTGACAGCACTAAATTATTCAATTTAGTGAAAATGGCAATTTCGCTATTCTGAAATTGACGTTTTTCACCTAAAACTTTGATTGTCAAACTAAATCAGACTATTTTTAATCGAGACTAAAAAGGTGTAGATTAAAATTAGTTGTCATGAACTAAAATTTACAAAGCAGATTTCTCCTCGTTTTTCTTGAAAGTTTGGATGTGTTTGAGTTCAGAATGGAAGCTTATGTGATTGCAGCCGTTGTCGATTTGGCAGAAAGGTAAATTTAGTGTTATTTTATTATGATACAATACGAAATTGCATTCATGAAAACTTACAAGGGAAATCCGCCCCTAAGACGACCCACTGACCGGGATTTGCGTATTAAACATCTAATGCACATGCTACATTACATACACTTCTCATAATCAAAGCCACTTCCAGGTTTTGTGTAATAAAATATGTGTCTAATAAGAAATAACTATGTTTTAGAAACTATCAAGCGAGGATTCAATTGGAAAGATAATAAGACTAATCCAACCCATTCAAAATGGTAGAGAAGAAATTCAATAAAAAGACACCTAGATCGGGGACACTTTATTTGGTGGATAAGCTGAATCCTCGTTTGGATGAAGGATTTATCCCCAATCACCTAAAGGTTAGAACGGTTTTGTGTCCTATATGTATATTATATGTATGCAATAATTCACTTGCTAAAACAAGTTAATTACTGCATACATACAAGGAACTGTAATTCTTACTGAATTACAGTTCCTGGATTTTGTTTTTTGTCATAGTGACTTTTATTATGTGATACTTTACACCTAGTCATTACTTATTAAAGAAATGAGTTAGTGAATAGTATGTGGGGAAAGATCTCAGTGGCTTCGCCGTAGGTCACTAGTAAACTTTATACCTATTGGGTATATCTATTAACTAAGTACATATAAAGTTTTATTTATTTTAGGAACAGATACCCACTACAGTCATGGCTCATGATTCCCATCGTGGTGTCATATATTGAGTGCCACTCAAGGGCAAGAAATGTGGTGGAAATGTGTAATGGGCGCCTAATGAACAGAACCAGATATCATCATCATCATCTGCCTAGCCTTTTCCCAACTACGTTGGGGTCGGCTTCCAGTCTTACCGGATGCAGCTGAATATCAGTATTTTACATGAAGCGACTGCCTATCTGACCTCCACAACCCAGTTAATGAACAGAACCAGATAATGCTACAAAAATTATTCTGGCATGTTGCACCCTGTACAATTGGAAACATTTGATTGTAAGTGTTTGATTTGATTTATATTATATGTAATTCTGTTTTATTTGTTTGCAAAATAAGAAATCTAATTAAGTGTATCTTTGCAGATAAAGAAGATATCAATGTCACCGAGCATAGTGAGGAGAATGCTATTGCGGAGGATACCTGCACAGATTTCTTTGCTGAAGCGAGGAAAAATCAGCAATCACTTGTCAATTCTTTTAATTAAATTAAACATTTTATTTCTTTAATGTTAAAATATTTATTTTCTCCTTAAACCTTAACAAAAAAGAGAAGCGATTTCACAAAATTGAAACCGCATATTTAATACATGTTTCTGGATAACATGCGTTGAATGTCATTGAGATCTGCCCCTGCTGGTCTTCCACTAGTAGCCCTGATGGAATCCCTCGCCTTTCTTGCCTTTGTTTTCACTTTTGTCACCCACACACTCCAAATCTGTTGAAATTAAATAAGTTTAGAATACATGAAAATTATGCAAGTACTTATCCAATCCAGTATAACATTTCATCTCACTGAAACAACTTACATGGTTGCCACTGCTCCAATTTGTTCAGCTCGCTACTGACATTGGCCTTAAATCCAATACTTTGGGATCAGCTTGATTTTCTTGTTTTTCCTTTTAGAGTATATACTAGTATAGTGTACACAAGTATACGTTACTTTACTACTACTCGTGAATACAGAGATTAGTTAAACGAATCGAACATCAAAGAGTATTTATTTGTTAATTAATTACCTATGTTCAACTTCAACTCTTAGTTAATGGCTTTTGTGGATTACCTATGTTAACCGACCACCAAATTAATAATATTATTGACATGTGACATCTGACATGACAAACAAAACAAAGATAGGGCTTTCCTTCCAAACACCGACGAAAATACCGGTTATTTTCAACTACAAAACCGAACATATTTTTTTAAGATCAAATTTTTATTTATTAACAAGCTTTAATAAACTGAAACTAGACAGAAATAAATAACAGGACAAATCATGCTACCTCATAGATTTTTAAATACGGCAGTTTTGTCGATTATAATAAAATTATAGGTTTTAATCATATTGAAAACCGAAAAGTGTCGCCAAAATGTTGTCATTTCCGATTTCCAACCCTAGCAGGATTATTATGGTCACAGATAATAAAAACTGAAAAATAAATATTTAACAACAATAATGTTTTACGCCGTTACAATAGTCCCTGTCTTTCATTAATGATCTTTGATAAACAATTTTAAATAATTGTTTGATTTCACTAGGGTTTTTTTTTGCAATTCAGATCATTTCGTTCACTTTCATTCAGTTTTTATTTTAATCTCCGACAAATCTTAATCTATGGTCTATTGAATTTAGCGATTGTCAAACTCGATTTTAATTGTGTCAAATCTAAAATTAAAATTAGAGAATTTTGTTTTCAGAATAACTTACCGAAACCAACTAACTAAAATTAAGAAATTTTAGATTTAGTTTAAGTTAGTTCGGTGTACAAGAGAATCGGCACCATTAACTTGTGTTAATTTTCAACTTTCAGCGCCTAGCCGAGTGTTGAAATTATAAATTATTATTCAAAAAATGAAATTTTTATTTTAAAATTAAGAGGATTTAATGAAAATTTGCAGGAAGTCCGCCATTGCTATCTTTAGTCGGTTAAAGTCAACTGTGAAACAGCGTATTTACAGTTGTATGGAATATTAAAATATTTAGCATCTACTGTTTCGTAATCTATCTTTATATTATCTTGAGTTGTTCTGTTACTTATTACAAAATTGTTCAATACGTAATGGCAAATTAAACAAAATGGCTTCAAACCTCTTTGGCAAAACCTATACTCTTAAAAGACCTCTAGAGGTACTTATAATACTGTACCTTACCAACGCAGGTACCAATAATTTGATCTTGTCATTTTATTACATTGCCAACTAAAATTCTAGAGTTTAAATCATGATAATCGTCAAAAATAAATTATTAAAACAAACGCTAATCACATTTTTATAATATGCCTGTACGATTTTTAATACCTTTCTACCTAACCTACGAAGGCGATTCATTCATAATATCATTAAATTGTCGAATCCACAATTTATTAAATACAGTCATCCTACCATGACGATTATTGATCAGTAAACATGGGTAGACATCAGCTAAATAGTTATATGGATTCTACAACATATGTGTACTTTTAGCAAAATTATGCTTAATTTACTTGGTACAACCGAAAAATAACACAACCCAATATAACTTATAAAATGAATTTCATCATTTGTCAAATCCTAACTGTATTCATTATTCGATATAGTCTGTGGCTCTATTGCTGTTATAGGTACTTGCCTCTCGCTCACACACACAATCTGCGAGTGAGAGGCGAATAGTTAAGCTGCCATTTTACTATAAATTAAATATTGGAAGTTTTATTTAGCAAAGCTCATGTCATTAAAAAAAAATACCAGAAATATATTTAGATTCTAGACTAAATGGAAAAGTCTACTCTGTATATTCACACATGTAGGTAACTGACTGTACAGTCGAATTACACCCTCATAATTAATTTAATAAAATTCTATCACAGATGTTAAACTAACTCTCAGAATATACCTATTAATTATTAATTTAGTTTACATACTACTCGGTAATAATGTCCTAACTGGCAGAGTATTATTATTAGCTGGCGGGAAGGGCTAGGGGATGAATCTAACTCTAACGATTGGTTACGAATTTACATAGAATTCCTACGAGAAAATTCTTAAATAACAATTTGGAGTACACATAAATATAAATCATCACTTAATCCTTGATTAATTAACATTAAAAATGGAATTTCTTTGGTATTCCATTCACTTTGTTCAGCTATTATACAAAATACATTAAATTTGCTTGTTCGATTATAATTAAAACTATAAAACTATGGAATAGTTTGTTCCGATTCCGATACATTCACAAACAAATCACTGCTTTAAACGTCAAATCCAATCTGTCAATTCCATAAACAAAACTTTTTTTTTCTGTACCCCGACAGTTGGTGTTTATTCAGCGTCCTGTACCCTTGGTCAAGCGTGTAGCCAGCTTAAGACCCATCCTCAGAAGGCCCATCATAAGCTCTTAAGTGCGTCCCAGATGAACATTAGCCTGTGGTACAGCGCTAATTGTATTATGTTCTACAACTGGTAGCCTGTTCTCAACTGGTGGTTGTTCTCGCTGTCAGGCTGGTGGATGAGGGGCGGGGCGAGGGGATCCTCACTTGAGGTTATTGTCGTTGAAGGTGGGACACCTGGAAAACAGAACGTCTTAAAATAGGACCGGAGGACTCGCGTTTCTTTCATGACAGCACTGAACAGCAAGGTTCGTGGGCAACTTATAATTTCGCTCGGCATCAGCATTTGGTATACTAGGTAACTTACCTTCATTTTCATCTTCCTCTGCAAGCCACTTTTGTATGTCAGTCTGGTACATTCTCCTCTGCAGAACCTCCTTCGTACGCGGACGAGATCCGATGAACGTTACCTCCACCTGCGAAGATTACCCGTGATAGTTTTATATTTAGAAATAGAAGTGGGCTGCTGTTTGAATCCAGAATAAGGATGGTGACTATGTAATTTTTTTCAAGATAACATCTCCCAATTACAAGGTAAGTCGTATAAGTCGTCATCACAGTAATAAAATAAGTTACCGATATGATTACTGAACGTTTTATTTTTGTTCTTAGTTTGCATCATGTACAAATATCTCTAGTTACTTCATTTCGAATGGGCTATAACTGCCATTCGAAGACATGTGACATCTACCAACCCGCACTGGCCCCGCGTGGTGGACTTATAGCCCATACGCAAAATACGCGCTTTGACGTGGAGTTGCGGGGACACCAGCCCATTGTACAATACAATAGAAATGCCATTCGAAGATTATGCATACTGGGTTCAGGGTTGTTGCCTTGGCAGATTGGCATTGAAACGAATAGGTGCCCACCTCATCATCTGCCTAGCCTTTTCCCAACTATGTTGAGGTCGGCTTCCAGTCTAACCGGATGCAGCTGAATACCAGTATTTACATGGAGCGACTGCCTATCGGACCTCCACAACCCAGTTAATACTGGGTAATACGATACCATTTGGTAAGACTGGTTGTCAGACTTTTTGGGCCACTGACTACCTGTAACGACTGCAAAAGATGGACAAATGACAGCCGGGACCAAAAGCTTAACGTGCTTTCCGAGGCACGGTGGAAACTCGTTATGTATGGGTGGTCACCCATCCGAAAACCAACCTGGGCAAGCACGGCTTAACCTAAAGATCGTCCCGAGCGGCTGTTATTATTTAGCCACGAGCTAGGTGCCCACCTATGGTGATTAAAAGTAATAATAATTAAATATTTATTCCCTGTCTAGTCTTACCCCGGGTGGCAGATTTGGCCTCAGCTCATCAGCAAGGTCTCCATTGGCTCCCAACCGTTGTGCTTCTTCCCAGCTTGTGTGCACTTCTTCGTGGAGAAGCTTCTCCTCTGAAGATTTTGTACAAGCATATTATTTTGAGTGACAAATGGGTGCAAATCAACCAGGCACTTACTTAATACGAGAGTACGGTCGAACAAGCTATTTGGTTTACCTACAGTTTAACGAACAAATTTCATTGTAAAATGTAAACCAATTATGTATTTTGTTCGCCCGTACCTAGGTACTTCTCATCATCTTCCTGGTCTCGGCCTTTGTAACTTGGGGTCGGCGCAATGCGTTCTCCCTATCCATTCTCTCAAATGTCGTGCTATCATTTATTCCGTTTTTTTTTTCATATAGTTCCTCACACAATACTAGTCTACTCAAGTCCTCCAAAATTTTCGCATACCTAGTCTTTAAAATAATAAGAGAAAGACAGGGTATCCTCCAAAGTGAATGGTAGAGTACAACTCACCGTCTCTCTTGGTGGTGCTGCGTTTGTACTGTATCCTGAACCTGAAGGCTTCCAGCACGCTCGCCACCACGATCGTCAGTACCACCATCGTGAAGAGATAAAAGACCTAGAAAATTAACCAGTTGTATTAAGTCTTCAAAATCCGTCCGTTTTGAAAAAACACAAAGTTAAAACATAGTTATAATATCAATCTGTCTAGTCTTACCCCACGAATGCTGTTCATATCTATATTACCGATCTATTGGAAGATTTCATAGGCTACAAAGGTGAAGGACCCTAAGTGAATGATGACTTTACACCTGCTTTTTTGTGTTTCATTGATTTCATTGTTTCGTGTTTAATGGCACTTATAGCATTTGTTTCACGGCCAACGCAGTAGTTACTAAATACAGCCATTTAAAGACTGGATTTTGCAATTTCTCCTTTGCCAATACAAATCTCACCATAAAATAAATTCTGCTAAACTGCCCCGCGACGGTGGCGTACGCGTTCATGAGAATGAACCAGTTATTAACGACGGTCAGCTCGAAAAGTGTCACACCACTGGTCACGATGTTCTCGAAGTTGTTCAGATAGTAGTAACCGAGGGCCGTCGAGCTGTTCAGGGAGTATTTGTAGAAGTCTTCTACGGTTGTGTTCCTGGAATATCGAAAGAAAGATGGTTAGGGATAGTCAAAAAGGGCAATGAATGGAAGACGACTAAGACGAAAAATATGTATAACTAACGTCTAACACCCTTATCTCTAATTGTTCATGATCCTAATGAGTATCACAGAGCGTTTTATGATATTCTCTAGTCACCACACCACGTCATCATTTAACTTGCCCTCGGATGCTAAGCCACCCTGCAAAAACCCACTTCACTTAGTCTGAAGTGCTTTAAAAAAAACAAAAGCTCGATAAGTCCCATTTCACACTTGAGTGTGGTCAAACCTTCAAAAAAAAATACTACGATTCTAAATAAGTCCTATTTCTGGTCAAATTTCACCAATAGAACTAAATGCTATAAGCACTCTAACCTGCATTTAAGATCGTTCAGAATGTCAACATTTGAAACTGACAACTCTTGAACCTCGTGTAAATGTGATGTTCACGTTGAGTTTCATTTTTAAAATGGGCCCTCAATCGAGAATTATTATTAATGGTATGTCCAAAATGTATACTCACACACAGCAGTTCTTCAGATCATAGCCAGCGAACAGCTCCATGCCAACGATGGCGAAGAAGTAGTACATGACCAGCATCACGCAGCCGGCTGAGGACATGAGCGGGGACAGCAGGACTAGGGTACCGAATACGTCGCGGTAACGCTTCTTTAACTTGTAGAGACGCATCAATCTGAAAGAGAAGGTGGTTAAGGTTTAGAGAAAAATGAGGGGTGTGATCTTTCCTACCGTTCGATCGTTTTTAAAGTGAATACTTCTTTAGGTTGAGCACTTTTTGGGTGAACAAAAATCATGGCGTGACCGTCACCTAATGGTTAGTAGGCGTAGCACTCGTAGCCGATCTGCTATGGCGTAGCATTACTGTACGCGGGGCACAACCCGTAGCAGATAATAAGTTAGCAGCAATAAATTACTTATAGTTTTCACTTCTATCGGCAGTCCCCAAAGACTGCACCGCTTGTTTTTTTTGTCTTTTGAAGTCAAGAAGATTTGAATCTGCGGAATTGCTTGGTCTTTATAATCGAAAACTTACGCTCAGATTATACTCCCAAATCTTTTTGTTCTGAGAGACCTCAACACTGCATAAGAAAGCAAGGCTTGGAAACGCGTCGTACGTGGTCGCTATCAGCAGGGACGGGCGACCACAAAATACTCATATTCATTCACTATTTAACTATACATTTTTATCAATACAGGGTGAATTTTAATTAATGCGACAAAATGAAATTGGAGCTTCAGTTACAGTAACATAGTAATTATAAACTGTTTTTTCTACAATCTAAATCGTTAAAAAAAATTACGCGATTATGGTTTTCAAAAGGTCCATTGATGTTATTATCTTTATTTAAGTACGAATTATCGGTATTCCAGTAATATGCAAAATAAATAAGAAAAATTAAGGCAAAATTAGGTAAATGACCGCTATATTGAGCATTGTATGAGTTGGCAAGATTTTTGATACTTTTATTATTTTAACGGTTTTCGTAACACTGATCAATTATTATTTAATTTTATATTTTATACATTTTCTTGACAACACGTATTATGGTATATTTAAATTTGTCGCATCTATTCAATTTCACCCTGTATAGAAATGAGGACTCGTGCAGTACTCGTAACAAGCATCATGTCTCCATTTCAGCTAAATTCACGGTTGGAATGAGCGTTGATTTACTATTTGACGCAAAATATTTACTTAGGTGAGAACAGATAAAAAAATAATAATGCAGCCGTTACATACCTCATCATCATCAGCCTATAATGTTCCCACTGCTGGGTCACGGCCTCCTCTTAATAAGAGGGAATGGGCTATAGCCCTTTCCCTCAGATTATAATCTACCACGCGGGCCCAGTGCGGATTGGGTTACATACCTCAGTGGTCTGAATATAACGACGATGAAGAGTTTGGGCGCGATACTGAGCAGCACGGCCCCCATGAGAGCCAGCAGCGTCACGCTCAGGTCGAACACGTTCCAGCCGCTCTCCAGGTACACTTGCAGACCTGATGCCATCATACGGAGAGCTGCTTCCAGTAGGAACACTGAGGACAGTCATTGTTTTAAGAGCTTTTGTAAATGTGGAACACATTGATTTTAACTTGACAATCGAATGACTGCATCAGCGAGCGGAGTTCGCATAGCTAAATTTTTAGGCCAAACATAATATTTAATAAAAAAATGCCATCGACACGTTATGAGGATGGATCTTTCATGCAGTCATATGAAGAATGTAGAAAAAATGGTACAGCAGAACTACTTGAATCCATCTTCAAAATTAAAATTACCACAAGGCTGTGTTAGTTCTCCGCCTCGGTGTTAGACGTCTTAAACACCACCAATTTAACACTCTCCCTAAATCATCAGCGTAGCGATTGGTCATTGCTTTCCACCCTCATTAAATAGACTTCGACGAGCTTCATAAGGTCATCGATTCAACTAAAGTCACTTACATGTAAGGAATAGCCAAGTGTCCCAGGATGCGCAGAGTAGTCGAGCACTGTCCTGCAGGTCACCGGCCGCTTCAAACACACGCAGTACCATCGCAACTCCATTACCAATTATAATAGCATCTGAAATATAAAAATGGGCTATGTAAGCGTTTGATTTTTTCTATCAGATTCTCTTCAACAGTCTTTAAAATGTGTGTTGTTACAGATGGCCATTTTACTTGCACTAATTGTTGCCTCGACAAACCAAATTCCGAGTCCAAAGTGATCAGCCGTCCGGCTAATTTACCTACGTACCTTTTGATTTTAGACCTTAAAGTTAAATTAAACCTAAGTAGAATAGGCGACGAAACGAGTCTGCAAAACCTGTTCATGATAGTTCGAAAACTTACAGATAAGATATTCGAAGTAAGGCCACCGCACAGCTGCAGCAGCAGCCCGTCCAATCGGTTCTAGTGGCGACTGCGAGTACCACGGAGCCCTGGACTGTTGGCCTGCCCACCGTAACGCGAACACTTCGTACAAGTTCGCGAATTCACTGCGGGAGAGGCCGCCAGAAGATGACTGGTTTAGCTGCTTGAACATCAGGTATACGTCGAGACCACCTGTGGAAGAAGAAGAAGACAGATTTAATTAATGAAGCCATTTGCCCTAATATTTGTTTATAGAAACGATGATAGAAGAGTTTGAACTTGTCATGGTCTGGGCTGCTTGAGGTGTGTTCACTCGACACTACAAATACGAAGAAGTTGGGGATTTGATTGTTAGGTACGCTCAATTTACTGAAACCTAGCAACAATTTAAACATATCGTACAACAAAGAAACGAAATAATGATGCGGTCGAATGTGATGAGGAGGGATGAAACGCGTGCGACTAAAAGACTGATGAATTTAATAGTGACGGATGGCAAAGCAGAGGAAGGAACAAGAATGATTTGTGTAAGGATTGATATAAGAGAAAAGAGAGAGGCTAATAACGTGTGATAGATTGACAGAACACGAAATAAAGTTTCGTAGACCCCAAATCCCATGGAACGTGGACAGGACGATGAACCACGAGGTCAATCGCTTTAGCGGTAAATATAACTCAACACTTACTATAATGTGGTGCATAATGCCTCATGAGGCCTGCAAAGTGCCTCAGTCTGACTGCATGTGGAGCTCGCCTTGATACTAAAAGTCGGAAAGCGTGCCGGGCAGCGCGACGTCTGTGCAGCAGGAGGGCGCGGCACTTTTCACGCTCGATGCGAGTAAACGTCTCGTATACAACGGCTAACATCTGGAACAAGTATCATTTTTTGTCAGCGATTGCTTACATCAAAAATTCGATATTCGAATCATCATTCGATAGGTATTTGTTACCAACCACAGAAAAATATGTTGGTCCTTCGAGCCGGATGGATAAGACTTTACGAAAGTAGACTTACCAAATTCATAAGCACGTAGAGTACTGTAATGATGTACAGTATGAAGAACACGGCATACCATTTAGATTTGGCGTACGAAGGCATCATCACATCAGGGAAACTGAAAGCAAACATTAATTGTAACGTTTAGTAGTCGTAGTATAAGAAACGTTTATACTCATAATTATCGAGATCAAGTTTATCCACGAAATGTGGAAACCTGGTGTGACCCGCAGATTCCTTATTAACTTTTAGGCTTTGAAAGACCTTGATCCTCATTCCATTATCCATCAAGACGGTAATGTCATCAATTAAATAAACACACAGACTTACTTGGCAGTAGTTAGCAAGACGAACATGCTGACGAAGGAGTCGCTAATGGTCTGGAAATGTCCATTGTCAACATGCTCCGAGAACAAGTAGTAACCAAGCAGCGAGTATGTGGCCACGAAGAACATCAGTAACCCTGGAATACGTAAGAACAATTTTGGACGTTTTCTGATTAGCCATGCATAGTATTTTTTTTAAAGATGTGTTAAGAAGACAGAGTGAGAGAGAGAGAAGAAGAAATTCCAAAGGCTGGTGCCAACAGGCGAGTGGATCCTTCACGCCAGAGCCATATGGAATGATTGTCCTCCGAAAAGACGAAAGGCAAGACGTGGAAAGTTATACATATACAGTACATACATACGTCTTTTCGCCAGGGTTTATGCAGAAACAAAGACACCACCTGCTACGATCTTGACATAAGTACCTACGCACAGCGGTCGATCAAGCTATACGTAACTATTTTATGCGGATCTCTCGAAATCTATACAAAGTGAGTCCATGTTATACTGGAAATGTATAGTTCTATGTGTCGCCGTTTATACTCCTTTTGCTAACAAGGAATGTAAAGAAATTATATTCGTATTATATTACCCTTATTATTCCTAGATTTAAACTACCCGCTTACCTAACATATCAATAATAGGTGGCAGGGACTGCAGGATTTGTCTGATGAACCTCCTGACGCCTCCACAATGCCTGGTGTCCACTAAGAATATGGGTCGTAGCGCCCTGGTGACGCGGAAGTGGGACGACTGCCGGCACAGCACCACCACTGCTTCCAACACCATTATCAGTAATGTAATACCCTAGAATTGAGGGAAATGAGGTTATAACAAGCCAAGCTGACAAAAACATCTGAGAGGTTTTGAGGAAATGTAAACTGTTTCATCGAGTTTTAAATCGTAAGGTTAAGGCAGTGGTCCGACCGCCGACGATTAACGAGAAACGAGTAGAACTAGAAACTATAAATGAGTTGGCGATCAGCGGGAAGCGAGTGTGTAGTTTCGATAGTTTTGTCGCCGGGCTATAAGCGAGTGTGCAAGTGCGACAAGCGATTACTCGCGCCACTCTCCCGCGGTCGCTCAGTCCGGTGCAAACCTGCGCGCGCGTTACACATAATATAGAAATGGCCAAGCGACTATTATAGGCCGACCGGCCGACCGTTTAACTCGCGTATCGCCTGCGCGGTAAGAAGGCAGCGGAGGCGGGTAACAGCCAGCGCACTGTCGCACTTGACGTAAGCTCTCTGCTCCGCGCACCCCTTTACCCGCTAACATCTCCCCCCGCTCCCTTCTTACCGCGCAGGCGATACGAGAGTTAAACGGTCGGCCTATAGCGAGCGAGCATCGCTGAACGGCGAGTATCGCTGAGCGAGTTTCTTTTTGAATACTCGTCTCTCAGCGACTAAACTAGTAAATCGAGTCGTCGCCGGCATTGTGATCAGTCAGAGAGCAACTTTTAATAAATGCATCACTTTCGTTTGCACAGAATGTATATTTATTGTGCGTTTTTTGATAGAGAAAATCTCCGATAATTAGTCGTTTTCTCGCCTGGCGGTCGGACCACTGCCTAAGTCAAACTTTTTCTGTAAATTAGCTTTATTGCTTGTAATGAAAATAAAACAAGGAAATAGAATTAAGTTTAGTTAAGTAGTACTTAAGTCCGATAAGCGGTTTCATAATAATATATGTTACCATAATAATTAATGACTACGAAGGACACTTGAATACTCTTTTTAAGTACCTACTCAAGTAATAGGCCCGTTGTAAACGATTTCAGTTTTCTCGTAAACGCAACAAGGGAGGGAGCAAGTAGATTATTATTAGTAAAACAGAGGCATGGCATAATGATATTCGCGCTTCTGTGGCTCTTCATGCTCAGTTAATTTAACAAGATAGACGTGAACACGAAACACCTGTTCCAATAAGCCGTTAGCAAATGTCCCTCACCTTTATCATCGTCCTCTTGTGTTTTAGTATGGTGCCCCATCCGATCCACTTGAGCTTCAAATGTAGTTCCACGCCGATCACTGTCAGTGCCAGCAACTCTATCGTGCCGTGAGCCCAGACTGGTAACTGGAATGAGGACGTTAGGTAGATTAGGTGTAGCGGCACTACAAAAATTACTTCAGCTACATTGAACAAAAAGTGCTACAGCGCCATCTATGGGAAAGATGATGAACTAACAAGCGAAATACGTCAGAATTCCTACATCGCGCAAGCAACATTCTCCACGACTTATGAGCATATACGAGATCCCGACCACAACCGTCGAGCAGTAGCCCACCAGATATAACACCCGTCAGCACGTCTGGTCGGAGGATCCTCCCTTTTCTATGGGGGATGAAGAGCTTTACACCCTCCTCTTCATACTCCCCAATAGGTATTAAGATTTCAACAAGAATAGTTTGGACTTCTACTTAAGAATTTTCGAAGCTGCATATTAGTGGATGTCATCACGTCAATACCAATGTTGCAGTACTATGCTGAACGATGCTATCAGCTGATTTGCGTGGATGGTCACATCTAAATAATTCCCCATTATTATTTATTTTTTATTTTTTTCGTTATGCGCCATGTTGGTCGAGCTACTTCTTATAATACCCGGCCGATGCGACATCGAGCTTTAAGAAATAGTTGGCTTTGAATGAAGAGCGTCGCCACCATCATTCATACTTGTGTCATATTTTTCCCAGGATGTAGTCAGTCGTATATTAGGTATGTGATTATTATTGGCAGCTGCGGCAGGTGATATTTTTTCACGATAATTATGTTGATCCAAACAGAAACTTGTTCAACTTGGTGGTCTGTGCTACAACTGTAAGGCCGGAATCCCTCCTACAAGATGTCGGTCGCGTAACGTACGTCAGTCGCGCATACGAGTATACATTGTGTTCTGTATAATTATGTAGAACTATAATGCGACGCTGTCGGCGCGACGCGTACGTTGCTACTCTATTTCTCATTGACGAACGCGACCGACATCAGCGTAGCAGGAATTCAGGCCTTAATATGATCAAATTGTTGATAGAAGAACTAATATGTTTACCTCAAACGTAGGCACAGCGGGGTCTTCAGTAAAAGCTAAGAGGATGAGCACTAGGGAAGCCAGCAGGTCCAGTCCATGGTACCAGGGGTTGTGGACTCTCAGGTAAGCTGGCAACTCTTCGGGACTCGACGGGTGCGAATCGAACTTCTCATTGTTTAAACCTTCCTAGAAAGAGAGAACATGGCGTTACCTTCTTGCATATCCCTCTGCTTAAGGTTGATGGCTTAAGACGTTATAAAATGGATAGAGCGGGAAAATTTTAAATGTTTGTGATGAGTAAATCAAAAATGACATTGAACGGCAATAGACTGCTTATGGCTGATTCTATTTATTGTTGTAAGAGTTCACGGACGGCCTTAACGTAAGAATAGGGGCACTATCGCGATCATCGCAGAAAATTCTCAACTAACACAGTTAAATCAAGGTACCCAGCTGATAATAACTTAGTATTGTTCTCGCACTACTATACCCATGGAAACCTGCCCCCGTATTCACAACGCTTCGGTTCGCTTCCGATTCGGGAAGTCGTATGTCTTTCTGGGTCGTTTTCGTAATGCCAGAAGAAGACAGATATACGAGTTGTCGAATCGGAAAGGAGTCGAACGTTTGTGAATACGGGGTCTGTACTTAGGTTTCAACGAGAATACGAGTAGTAATGTATGAAGACGACCGATCTAAAGCGCAAATTTTACTCAGCTGTTCAAACCTCGGTCAGCAACCTTGTTTTGCAAAAACGAGCTTCACACAAAAATACATCTTAGAAAGTAGGTTATTACCGTTTCAAACAATAGTGTGAAATACGGCCATTATTTACGTGTCCTTACTTAGGTACGCAGTTGATCTTTTGTGTTGTTTCCATTGAATTCAGTGTTATTTTATTGAGGGCTGCCACAAACTGCGTGGTTGGAGGTACTTCGTCTACTTCCATATTAATGACTCGTCATTAGCTTGTCAAACAAATGACAGACAAATGTCTGTGTCGCGGAGTCGGTTGAATTTATGAGTTTCGAGTATTCTGCGCCGAAATCGTTTGGAGTGTCTTAAACTGATACGTTTAAATTTCTAAAAGTTAAAGGCAAAAAGGACTATTCGGTACTTACCACATGAAAGTATTTAATTCTGCTTAAACTGCATAAAAGTAGGTTAGTTAACTCAAGGTATTTGAGAAATCTTTTTCGTAATAAAGTCATGATATAGAAAGTTTTAAAATTGATAAAAATCCTAACATTACAATTACTTCTTCATTACTGCAGCACACTGTATTCCGGCAAATTACGAAAGAATACAAGGTTTAATTAGGTGCAACATTCACTGAAAACAACGGCCCGTAAAGTATTAAATTTACTGTTTCTATATAATGAATAAATGATTGCAAGCGGGTAGATAAATGTGGCCCTCAACTGGACCACAACAGTATTTATAACATGCAGCTTATCATTATCAATATTTCAGTACTTTTTTATTCGCTTTTACGATGTTGGTCTCATGAAGAAATATATTCAGTTTGATAGCCACATCCTGAAATATAATAGCTTTCTGATACGTGCTATATATATGAAAAGGAGAAGTTCAAACCTACCTCTAAATATATAGCAGCCTCATGATAATTCATCTCCCAATGCTCATCTTCTGACATGTTGAGACCGGTGTGCAGTGAGGACCGGCTGCCCATGTCCAGGGTGCCGGAGTCGCCAGCGCCATCTGTCCCCGTTCGGGTATCTGCACGACACATGATAAGATGCCGTTAGAAAATGTAGTCCTTCGAGGCGGATAGCTAGATTTGGCCCCACGGACAATAGCACAAACTCAGGCTTTGTTCAAAAAAGATTTATGCTATGTCACAACACCACCAAGGTCAGTGACCCCTGAGTCACACACACACTTTACATAAATTGTTAGAACTAAAGATTATTCCGATTTTTAGGAGTGTTTAAAGAGAACCGCGGTCCTTAGCTCACTACAAAATGAAATAATACAGTGCAAATATGAAGCTGACTTCACAGATTGTTACATGAAACTCCATGTGAACGGAAGAGGTGGGAGGTGAACTGGTTTCTGTCGGATTAAAAATTCAGACGTTCAGACTCGGCCCAACAGCTTATAGAGAACTTTCGAAACTGGATGATTAAACATTGTTCACTGCACTAAGGTATTCATAACTTAATGGACGACCCACTTAGGTAGATCGTTTAGAAATTGAAGCTAATATTTTTCGAACAAAATGGCAAAGTTTTGTTTATTTTTGTATCCTATCACAATGTTGTCTGTTTAATCTAGTTTATTTTAGCTACTAAAGGTTAAACCAATCGGCCCACAGTGTAAAACGAAGTTCGAGAATGCCTTTTGGCATTGAGTCCACCTATGTATCACGTTTATGTACTCACGCTTACGTTTAATTTCGTTATGTTTTTTAATCAATCCCTAGTGGAAAGCGCATAAGGTGAGGATTAACTTCACTAAACCGTAAAAACAAAATAACTTTCTCCCACACACTGTATTGTCTCTTTTGAAAGAAAAAAAACGTACCGTTCTCGATTTGTTTATCCATAAGTGCGGTACGTAGGACATGCGGCAGTCAGCTGGTATGGAAACGGAATGCATCGCTCTACTGAACCTACTAACCGACTTACGACTGCCAGTCAGGGCTGTCGCGAAACTACAGTTGGATGGTACGGCTACGCTAGTGAATGCAGAATTAAATTAAAAACCCAGCGAAACTTTACTGGTGTGATGGGTATTGAAGTTTAAACACGATAAAACAAAAGGACCGATTTAATAATTCATAATAATAAGATGCCAGCGTCATTGACCTCGCAAAAATCATCGTCTGTTAAGTTTTTTTTTATTAAAGTTAAGACTTTCTACAAGCAAACATTAAACTGATTAGAACTGAAGGATCAGTTTCTACATTACATACATGAATTTATTACTTCTATTTCATTTCTAAAATTAGCGGTTATTTTAACATGACGTCGACTAAAAAATAAGTACAGTTTAGCCGGTGACTCACTTGAAAGAACTCACGTCTCCGTTTGGCAATTTTAATGGCCGTTTTATTGGATTTGGAGCTAGCTTAGCATCAGTTAACTGATATTAATAGCATGCTTGATAAATTGACCAGTTTGTATCCTCTTTATATCCGTAAGTTTCAGCGACTTCACGTTTAACTCATTACTTATGAGTTAAACGTGTTAGTTTTCATGCCAACCCCTGTAATTCTGGTCCTTCGAACATTATTACAAACTTTTTAAAAGCAAACAACACAATGTGGCTTCGCTGAATAATTTAGGTTGTCTATGCCCAAAATGCGCGCGCAAAGGCAATATTACTATTAGCACACGGTCAACATGCGGTCGTAACTCTAATAGTGTCTGTTTTTACGTTCAGCAAGAATATAAAATACAGTCCAACATTGTACTTGGATTTAGTACTTTTTAATTAAGTAAGTTATCTCATTTGTACCCAGTCACGCGATTGTAACGTGCAATACAGAAAAGATATGGTCTTATATAAAATATCACTAGGTGACATTAGGAACCTTAAGTCTTTTCCCAAGTCTAAGGAAAAGGAAGTCTGCGGCCTGTAGTGTCAATTACGTAACACACTTACAATGGCAATGCCTTTTATTTTGACAAGTAGACAAAATCCATCGCGTTGTCGAGGAGACGCGTTTTTCAAACATGTGAAGTACGTAAATATGTTAGAGATTTGCTTCAAAATCTTTCAGATTGTGAAAGAAAATGTGTTAGTATCACCTGCCTAGTCTTTCCCAACTATGTTGAGGTCGGCTTCCAGTCCAACCAGATGCATCTGAATACCAGTATTTTACATGAAGCAACTGCCTATCTGACCTCCACAACCGAGTTAAAACTGGAAAATACGATACCCCTTGGTAAGACTGTTTGTCAGACTTCCGGGCCACCGACTACTTAACGACTTTCAAAGATCTACAATTAACGTACATCAGCTTAACGTGCTTTCTGAGGCACGGAGGAAACTTGGTATTTACTGGGTGGTAAAGCATCCACGGATCAACCGATGCAAGCGTGAATTAGCCTGAAGATGGACCCGAGCAGCGGTTATATTTCGCCACGCTCGGTTACGAAAGAGGTTAACAGTCAGCCAAATATAAAACTGAGTGTAAATATAGCCGCCTCCCGGAAAAAGAACTACTTATAAAACCAACGAAACGATAATTGTCAAGGATTTAACGCAGTTTTAAGAGCCTGCTTTGACCTCACCTTTTGTTAAGTCAAAAACCCTTGTATCTACTTGACCTTTACGGCACCCGAGGACACAAGAGGAGGTCAGGCAGGCTCAGACCCTTAGCGAGAGGAGCGCACTAAAAATATTGTGATCCTATAAATTAGGAGCATAGTGCCCGTTCTTATAAGGCCTGACTGATCACTTGTCGCGCTGACGGTCGGTCGCGTACGGTCGGTCGTGACGTCAGCGAGAACAAAATACGGCTGTCGGTCGCCGCTGACGTCAGCGTCGCAGTATGTTGCTTTAGAGACCCATCAATGTATACTCGTTCATGACCTACCCGTCAGCGCGACAAGAATTCGGGCCTAACTGACTACAAAAAAAGGAGGATAAATAATGTTAGTAATGTATATGTTTGCCCTCGCATATCTCGAAAACTATAAGTCGAATTGCAGAAGAATCTGTTTTAGTTGAACTAGATATTATTACCCCTTACCTACATCTAAACTGCAGTTAAAATAGTATAGTACCTATGGCAAAAAAATACACTATTTTAGAATATGGCAACCCTACCAAGTTTAATAAAAGTTACGTTGGCCTTATGTCAGTGAAAATATGTTTCATTCAGGAAACCGGAATGAATTAATCCAATACATTGTTAGGTTATGCTGAGAATCAAGGTTCTTGCAATTAAATGTAAATAATTATCTTAGAACATGCAGTTCCTAGCTTCGTGGGACGTGATTGGAAGAACCTTTTTTACATGCGATTTGATTTTAGGGTCCCGTACCTCCAAAAGAAACAAAACCCGTATGGGATCACATTGTTTTCGTTCCGTCTGTCTGTGTGTCATTCCGTCATCATTCGACTTCCGATAGAAGGCTAAATTATCAGGATGTAACATAGCCTATGAATTTTATTTAGATCACGCAAATCAGCCGAGTTATAACAATTTTTGCAGACGTAATCGCAGGCGAAGTGCAAGTATTAAATAAACAGAAATAACATCACACATACGTAACATACACAGACACAAATGATCTTAAAGGCTTGTTAAACAGTCGAATAAACAATATCAAATAAACCTGCACTTCTATCGAAAACAATTATTAGAACCCAGCGAGTTGTCATAAATATCACGCTTTGCCGCTTGGTAGATTGATTAAATCGACCATAGCCAATCGGCTATGCATACGATAATAGTTATCTAGCTAGGACTAGGATTCCATCTTCACATTAATTATCAGTCACCTATTGTTAGCGTAATTAGAGCGGGAACACTGAAAAGTGCACTATGTTTATAAAATACTAGCATCTGCCAGCGGCTTCGCCCGCGTGAAGTTTGAAAATTGTCCCATGGGATCTTACTACCGAGATAAAAAGTATCCTATGTGTTAATCCAGGTTGTAAACCATCTGTGTGCAAAATTTCATCCAAATCCGTTCAGTAGTTTTTGCGTGAAAGAGTAACAAACATACATCCATCCTCACAAACTTTCGCATTTATAATATTAGTAGGATGTGTCACCGTAAAATTGTCAAACACGTTATATTACAATATAACGTGTTTCTCTCTAGCGATATTGTAAACTCTCGAATTATTGTCAACTGAACATACGGATGTATCTCTGCCCCCATAATCGGGATCGGGACTTGGGGCACGCCCCCGTTAGGTTAGCACTGGGTAAGGGGCACCCCTCCTTCCCTCCATACCGCGTAACTTTACCACCATTGCATGCATATCACGAAAATTAATACGTTTTGTTGTAAGCAGTACTGTTGTCCATTTGACAATATTTCGAGATTTTACAATATCGCTAGAGAATTACAATATAACGTATTTGACAATTTTACGGTGACATGCACTATTGAATTGAGTTTAGGCAATTTCAGAATGGCGTGGCATAAAACTGTGTTGATTTACTTTACTGATATGTCTGCCTTCTTTATTTTCTTTTCTTTTTAGATCTTCCCACATTTCGTCAGTAACAATAACAACCATTGCTCTCATTTGGGGATGGCCTGCTTATAAGAAAGTCAAAAATGCATTTTGCCCGACATGGTTGTCAAAATCGGAATCCTCCACCAGTTGCACTACATAATGTTCTCAATTCATCTTTGTTCACAATTACATCACTTTTTGTGCAACCGTCCAAAGCAATGAAAATATTTTAACTACCAGTAAGTAAGATAAATAACTCATTATGTTTCCGCCAATTATGTTTTCGTGTCTGTTGCGCAATGGTAATAATGACCGAATTCACCAACGCATCTTAATTTCAAGTCGCCGGTAATGAATGCAAGCTATTCAAGAATCATTTTAAGATAGCCAAACCCGTACGGACTCTGGAGTTTACTGAAATATCTGTCGTTGTCCGCAGTAAGTCTTTGCCCCGTTGCCCGCAGGTACTTTACCTACCTACTGTGAGGTTTAAAAACATACAACCAACCTTAATTTAGGTAGGCTGCGCACAGCTACATTCGTTTTCTCGAAGGAGTTTCAAATAAATGTTAATATAGGAAAAAAAACAATTTGTCTTTGCACGGAAATGACAATGGAATTTGATCCTTGTAAGGTCTGAATTCCTAGTGTTTTAAAGACCACAATGCATACTTGTACGCGCGACCGACGTACCTACGCGACCAAAGTCAGTGTAGAAGGAATTCCGGCCTTAATTAAAGTTCAATCCACTTTTTTTTCTAAAATATATACCTAGCTAGTCGCTGTCAGCCCTTTTATTTAATGTAGATTAAAGCTTCTACGTCTGTATTCTACACTGCTTATGGACTTGTTTGTGAATTTTGGAAGTCAGGGCATTAGTTTTCCAAGCCAAACACAGAAGATTTATTCATTCTGTCTAAGATAAATTTATTTTGCTAGGAGCTAAATTCCACCTAGTTTATTTGTACATTCTCAACTTGAATCAAATTTGATTCGAATTAGTTTTTATGTAATTAAATTCTATTTAATTTAATATAGTCTAGGTATACTTTTTTTTTTTGTAAGACGAATGAGACTAGTCTCCACGACACAGGGAATCCTAGTGTGGAGGCTAGTGATATTTCAACCTGTGTAATGCTCTTTTGAACAATAAAGCTTTTTAAACTAATTATACAAAATTGAGAGGTATCGTGGCGAATAAAACACGTTTTTCCTTGAAAGAGAGTAAATTCAAGAGAGATCTACCCACAGGATCTACCTATATTATCATATTCCATCCATCAGTATAAAAAATTGACAGCAGAATCGCAGTGTTATATGACAAAAAAATATTTAAAAAAATGGTGGGGATGCCAACATACTAGTCGATTAAAACCCGCTATTTCATATAAAGTTTTACAAGTAGTTGGAAATACTCTCCATGCCTTCGCTATAACATTCTCCCTAGTTTCACGATATGAGGAATTCTTTCTAGTAAAGGAATCTTGGCAGAGCGTCGCGAGTTTTACTTTATTTTCCTTTATGTTTTGGTATGGTATGCGAGGAAACGGGACTGCCTCAATGATAATTTTTTTCTTTTCTTCTAGGCACGATAGGTAAGTTTATTAGAGTCACTTATCGTTACCTACTAAAGGGTTTTACGACTTGCCAAAAAACATCGAAAGTATGTATAACATTTTTGAAGAGGTGTCCCATAAATCTTCCACGGGAGAGCCGCAGTGGCCCAGTGGTGGCGGCCCCGTTTTACGAACAGTAAGTCGTACTGGGTTCGGACCCAGACAAGCGCATTACTTTGTATAATTTATTTCATCACCACTGCTCTCAAAACGGTGAAGAAAAACATCGTGAGAAAACCGAAAAAAGTCGAAAACATGTGACGACTACCTATCCGCACTGGGCCCGCGTGGTGGATTATAGCCTATTCCCTCTCATAGAGAGGAGGCCTGTGTCCCAGCAGTGGGAAAATGAATAGGCTGATGATGATGATGGAATCTCTCACAAGAATTATTTAAACGATAGTGAAGATCGCATCAAAATGCGTCACACATAAAAAAGGAAACAAAGTTAGACAACAACTCCAATTTACCCATAATTATCCTGTTAAATACATCTAGATTAAAAAGTTGAGCTTGGCTAAATACTGGTCACTGAAATTACCTTAATCTTTGAAAAACACTGGCACAAAAGTTTTCATTAGGATCCCTACCTAGGTACGAGTATCTACCGGTCCGCATTTTAGGGCAACACAATACTCTTGCTTTCAGCTCTTGGTGTCAAGGGATTTGACTAAATCCAGCAAAAAGGACCATCTATTAACACGATGAGTGCGAAACGAGGCTTGAAATACCTCGTCCGTGTCTCGTCTTTATAGCGATAGCGGTAAGGAAAAACTTAAACTTCTCTGTCGTGCGAGAGGCGTAACTTCCGTCTGGTTCAGTGTAGGAAAGAGATAACTATATATCTGAGATGTGCTATTGATGCCGAGTTTATTGGTATACCTTCCTGAAGACCGGATTTTTTAGGCCTCGTACCGCACTGAATAAATAAAAGTTTAATACAGTGCGTTACGAGGTTGCGAACACCTCGTACCGCAACCTAAGCTAGCTTCACGTGGTTAGTGTGGTGGAAAACGTTGAACGCTGCGCCCGCGATGATATAATAAGATGTCGCAACGTTGCTGAAGAAAGTTAATTAATAATGTTTTGGATGATGAAGAGGAATCGGGTGGTAAATCTAATTCAAAATACCGATATTTGAAAAAAAATCTTCGCACCTTCTTATCAAGTCGTGAGGCTGACAAAATAACAAAGAAAATTCTCACAGAATGTATCGGTTGCAAAATTTTTTATTGTTTGACCTGTTTTAATAAAAAGCATCCATAGGTACAATTAAATAAAATCGATATTTTTTTCCCATCATTAACAATATGAAAAACTGCCCTTTTTCAGTGCGGTATGGGGTACATAAGACCCCACATTTTATTTTTCCTATAGAATCATATTTTTTCTTTCTATTATAATGTTAGTGTGTATATATTGTAAATAATGATTACTCTAATAAATATCAAAAAACCTATAGAATCTAAACTAAACAATCTGCCCACAGGAGGCGGCAGATTTAGGTTAATCAACTCATTGATAATAATAATCGCGACAAAAACCGTACAATTCGCCTTATTTGGCGCCAAAAATGAATGATTGTCTCCTGTGGGCTGTGGGATTTACTAAGCCTCGTGCCGCTACAACCTCTGGTTCGAGCGAGGTTTCAAACGTCTCGTAACGCAGTAGTGGAAAGTACAGATTAAACAGTGCCGCTGGGAACGTGTTAACCAACACATTTGAACCCAAGGCCTTTTATAACACTAGAAAAGGACCACATAATATGCTTTACTTGCTCTTAATCGTTTATGAAACGGAGGCGAGACCGAAGACAACAATTCATTGCAAGCCTCAAAGGAAATGTGAAACAATAAGCTAATAATATAGTAACCCTATTGGTAACTATATTTTCGAGCCGTTTGGGGTTGAAACTCTAGGACCGTGGGGTCCGAGTGCACACAGCCTTTTTAAAGAAATTACTAAACGCTTTGTTGACACTTCCCGTGACCCTAGGGCTGGCTTTTACCTTGGCCAAAGGCTTAGCATTGCCATACAGCGCGGTAACGCCGCCAGTCTCCTGGAGACTTTACCAGTTGACAGCGTTGAGGAGGAGTTTTTTGACGCCATTTTTTAAGTTTAAAGTTTAAGTTAGTTTAGTTTATTTTAATTTATAATTGTATGTAGCATATAATTTTTTTTTTTTTTTCCAAAAATAAAATAAAAATAAAGCTTTGACGTATAGGTTACTTTCAACCCTACAGACAGAAATAGGAGCCCCTAGCCCCGGGCTACGTCTACTGCGTCTTACTTTCGGATTTTTCAGAATTTTATTCGGTGGGTTACAATACGGCTAAAAGTTGGACGCCGCTTTGGCGAACGTTTCGCCACTACAATCCGGCTGAACGTTTTATAATCCGGCTCGCCATTATGTAATAGGTACGGCGTGTTATACGAATTGGCTACGACATATACAAGCGCAAGCAGGTCGGGTGCAGTAAGGTAGATACTTCGGTTAAGTATATCAATCATCATCTGCCTAGCCTTTTCCCAACTTTATATGTTGGGGTCGGCATCCAGTCTAACCGGATGCAGCTGAATACCTGCAGTATACTATCTGACCTCCACAACCCAATTAGTACTGGGTAATACGATACCCCTTGGTAAGACTGCTTGTCAGACTTTGCTACTGACTACCTGTAAGTCCTGTAACGACTGTCAAAGATCTACAAATGACAGCCGAGACCTACGGCTTAACGTGATTTCCGAGGCATGAAGGATACTTGGTAGATAATGGGTGGTCACCCATCCACAGACCAACCTAGGCAATCACAGCTTAACCTAAAGATAATGAAGACGGAAAGGGTCAATCCCTTTCCGTCTTCATTATCTTTTAGCAACAGTTAAATGAACGTCAAAATATTAGTGCACAGTCACGTTACACGCTGAGCTGATTGAAAATCCAACAAATGGCGCTTTTATAAGATGTTTTATATGACGGGTAAGTTCACCTCCTCGAAGATATATAGTTAACTAGATGGCCACCCCCTGTATAACATAAAATTACGAGGATGAGTAATTAAAATGTCATTACCGTTAAAATAATAGAGGGTAGTACCCTAAAATCATCTCTTAAAGTTACATTAATTATCTCTTTTAAATTAAAATGTTAATCAAAGCAAAACAAGGATGGTGTGCCTACAGTTACACAGGGACTATATTTTGAAGACAAATTAATGTTTTTAAAAGCTGACCAAAAACGTCAGTGGTCCTCGTCCCTCGAGGGTATTCAAAAGCGAGGACCTCAAATAATAAAACATCATTTATGACATCTGAATTCTCCCAAACTTCACCAAGGGTCAATCTTAAGGCACCTACCGTGTAACCTGCTTTCAGTTACGTTATTTTAGGCCTGAATTCCTGCTACGCTGACGTCGGTCGTGTACGGTCGAACAAGCTATTTGGTTTACACTTTAAGGCTGTGGTATCTGCTAAATTAGCAACTCTATTTGTGGTGGTTCAAACTTCGGTTGAAATACTGTTAGAATAAAGTTCTAATCAGCTTGCACTACAAAGTGGTTGTTACGTCAGTCACAGCGGGTCGAATATTGTGAAATGAGTTTATATTTCATTGTAGCCTAATAAATCATTAGATCAAAATTTCATTTATACACTTTGTGAAGAAATAGCGACAAATATTTGTGTGTAAAAAAAAAAACTAAAACTTAATGCCGTTTAGGAGTAGTTACGAAATTTCAAAGAAAAAATGCTTTACTTTGAACATTTTTTTCGTATAGTAATAATAAAGTTAGAATTATTTCAATTGTACCAATTCAAGTTTAAAGCCTATTAAGCAACATATTTTTTTTAAGTACACATTTATATCCACTCACCAAAGAGGAGTTGGGAACATTGATATTCTATAATATAAATCTCTTACTTACCTATAAAATCATTAACGGTCAAATAAACATTTCGAGAAACACTTCGAACACCGTTCACAAACCTGTCGATCTTCATTATTACATTAATTAATTTAAAGTTCTGATTATTTTCGTCTTAAAACAAAATTCACTGAACGCAAATCAAGCTGGATATGAACTGAAATTAATTGGGCACATTGGAAGCAGTAGTGTTTGTTTTAAAGTTGTGACAAGATAGGAGTGAAATGTAGGTGCTCCTATACGGATAGCAAAACAACTTAGTATGATTAATATTGTTACATCGGACCTACTAGAACATTCGAGAAAGCACGTGATTACAGTGTGTGTACGTTGGAATTTTGAGTGCATTCCGTTATTATTACTTTTAAAGTTAGGTAGGTACAAATTCGCGACCTATTTATAAAAAAGACATTAGAATTTCGATCGTACGCCTAGGGCATATTTGTTTGTTTTGTACAAGTAGCTTATACCTACTACTTTTATTACCTACCTACTATTCTTTTGTTAGTGTTTTTTATGACCCTCTAGAATATTCGTGGTTATTCTGGTGTGTCTGTTGGCGAGTATAAATACACCGCTCAGGCCCGCGACAGTCAGTCTTGTTTTGGCTACACAGCGAAGCGAATCGAAGTGAACTTGTAGTGCGATATCTAAGCGAATATTGAACAGTAGTGCATACACTAATGTTCACTATTCGCTCAACATAATTCGCCTAACATATGCCCTAGCCGCACTGTGAATAAGCGTAGTGTCCGTGGAGGTACATAGTTCGCAGTAAATACTTGTCGGACTAATTCAGGATTGCGTTGCCCTATTCGTCGTATGGTGGAATCCTATAATAGCAGCTTCATTGATATTGATATTTTTGTTTGTTCCAAATCGAAATTTAAGTCCAATGTTTTTTAAATCCTATCCAATGCTAATAAGAAATAGTGAAAGTCCTTAATTGTTATTAATTTAATTTATGTCAACCATTTTAATTATTTATACAGGGTGTAAATCACCTCCTCACAAAGCCGCTAACCAAGCGTTCTGTACATCAAACTAAGTAACTTTACGCAAAAATTATTGCTGGGAAACAACTTTTTTTTTTGAGGTTATAAATCATGTTTTGTGGTAGAACGCAATGTAACGCACTTAAAACATTGTGCTAATGGATGGATTGAATAGTACAAGGGTTGTGGAGGTGTTATAAGTCAAAATCTTACAAAAAAAACTTGTCAAAAAGTTGTAACTTTGACCCCCCATATCTCCGTAACTAGAAGGTTCCCAGGTACCTATGGTGTAGAACAAAAAAATGATCGCAATGATGGGGAGAATAAGTGCCTTTCGGCTTCGTGAGGAGGTGTTTTACACCCTATATTAATGATTTGTATGAATTTGTAATTGTACGGTGATGTGATGTTAATTTCTTTATTTTACATAATTTCAATTCTTGTTTGTAATAATAACGAATAATCCCAAATTTATATATTTTTTCATTTCAATTAGCATTTTTTTAATTTTAATTTTTTACTGTAAGTAAGTATTTATTTAATAATCTATTTTTTGTTACTTTTTATTTCAATTTATACACATATCTGAGTAATGCTAAATTTTAATCTAGTGGCACTTTTTACCTTATCCTAATTTTGCTACCATGCGAATATGTAGTGGGCTGCAATATTGTTAATACTTCATATGTGTATTATTGTTAATGGTAGATTTTATATTTTATAGCTGTTTATTGTCCCATAATAAATAAAATAAAATAAAAAATTAAATATCGCCAAGTTAAGCGTTAATAAAACGCGCACAAATAATTGAACAGTGTGGTACCTAAATGTCTTGCCTATAAAAGATTTCCTATCTTCGGTTTTCTCTCAAAGGTCAAACAAAAAGCAGTGCTGATTACTTCTCTTCAACTTACGAAGTAAATCCTTATCTCGGCGACGGGTAACTTACTCCCTTTGCACCAAGTTAGTTCTGCTTTTGTCAGAAACGATTGGACTAGTTACCTACTTTATGAATATTTGATAGGTGAACTTTGTGAAGGACGATATGAGTAGGTATATAGAAAGGAGGTGACTGATGAAATGACGAGTAATAGAGATGGAAGAAGAAGACATGCTGCGCCGACCACAGATAAATTGAGATATGGGCGAGAGAACGATGATAATGACAAGATACGAGTAGTTTTAGTGGAATCGGGAAATATAATAAAGTATTAAAGGACAATGATATAAAGACGAGAATCGAAAATAAAAATATTTTTCTCATAACTGTTTGTTTAAATCAGTGTACATTCAAAATATGTGTTAAAAAAAAAATCTGCTGTTCCCTACATTTATGTTCGCATAACTCGTCAAAATGTAGGGAACAGCAGATTTTTTTTCGCGATGTCAAGGTTCGTCCCATAGCAAAAGTTGTTCAAAATGATGAGTACAATGACCCCTTTTCGGGTTTAGTATAAACAAAAAATAATGTTGTATATTCTGTAATCCAATCAAAATGAATACACACTACCTTAAGAATATGTTTGATTTACAAATTATTTTGGTAGGTATTAAGTTTGTTTGAAAGTCGCAAGCTCCGCAGGCCTCTAAACGATTTGATTGTTGTTATAAGCTATAAACATTAATCAAACAAAAGACAACGCAACTGGCTCTGACGTAATCCTATCACTTGATTTTTTTGCGACTTAGATTTGCCCCAAATAGGTATTTTATTTGTCAAGAAGCACAGTACTGGGAAGGTCACTATTATGCTTCAGTTCGGACGATAATCTTCGGGCCAAATCATAATGAAAGATTTTTCAGAATCGGTTTAGGATACCTCCTAAACCGATTCTGAAAAATCTTTCATTATGATTTGCCAGCGGAAAATGGAGTGCACAAAATGGAGGAAAAAAATAGAAACATCCGAATTGAGAACCTCCTCCTTTTTTAGAAGTCGGTTAAAAAAAGTGGAGGGGATTGTGAGAACTATTTGAGAAATTATTAAAAATATATGTCAGCATGGGTAGAATTAAAATTAAAATATGGCATATATATGTCACCGTAAAATTTTCAAATACGTTATATTGTAATATCTCTAGCGATATTGTAAAGTCTCGAATTATTGTCAAATGAACACACTGCTTACAACAAAACGCATTATTTTTCGTGAAATGCATGCGATGGTAGTCAACTTACGGTTTGGAGGGAAGGAGGGGTCCCCCTTGCCCAGTGGCACAACTCTCATGAAAAGATAATGCACCATTCCTGAGAATTACCGATTATTATAACCTAGTCGACGGGCCCCTATTTCCGAGTGAGGGTCTATAGGAACCTAACTAACCTAACGGGGGGGTGCCCCAAGTCCCGATTATGGTGGCAGAGATACTTCCGTATGTTCAGTTCACAATAATTCGAGACATTACAATATCGCGAGAAAAAACACAGTATATTGTAATATAACGTGTTTGACAATTTTACGGTGACATATACATATAAATATATAATATGTTTCTGATCTGCCTAGCCTTTTCCCAACTACGATAGGGTCGGCTTCCTGTCTAGCTGGATGCAGCTGAATACCTATATTTTCCATGGAGCGACTATCTACCTTACCTCACATTAACATAGATGATAAAGGTCATCTGGTAATTAGGTTACTGTAACCTCATATAGGGACCGAAATAGACTAATACGAATTAGGGAATAAACCTTGCTTTATAAGAACGTATTCATTACGTAATTTGAAATAATAAATCCAAGCCGAAGAATTGGCAAAAGGCCCAATAATTCATACCAAGCCAACTAGTCATAGACTACTTACAACTTTTTTTTATTTGTTATCGTCACCTCCGTACAGAGTCCGAAAAGGTTTAGGCATAGCTGCTCTGGAGGGCTTTTTAACAAATCAATAAAACCTACGTAATACCTGCCATTTTGTTTTGTGTTTCTGCAAATGGTAACATGAAATCCGGCCAATGACCGTCAATACAAATTGCACGCATCATGTAATTTTCTGCTGTCTCTTCAATTCTCCCTGTCATGACAGTTGGACAATAAAGACTTGATTTCATTCATCATCATGCTTTTGCCCTAGTTACAATTTAATTTATCGGCGTAGCATATCTTTCTTCGAAAGATACTTCTCAAGTTCTCTATCAGAACTCATTGCATTAGTCATTCCTTGTCTAGCCACGTAATATTTCACAAAGTTCAACCATCCTTTTTTTTGTTTTCCTTTTATCTTCTTTTCTGGTAAGTTCTACGTAGGTAAAGTAATTCCCTGTTATTTCAATACAAATTTCCGCTCGCGTCTTCACAGCGTAAATTCAATTGTTGTACACAATTTCCCTTACATATTGTAAGCCCGTGTTCTTCTGCTGTATTACCTATATTGCTGTAAAGTTTCATCAAACTCTGTTCCGTAGTTTTTGCGTGAAAAAGAAACAAACATCCATGCTCGCAAAATTTTACTTTTATAATCGTATTAGCTTATGCTTCAGCTTCGGCCGCATGGGTTTGATAATAAAATTGACCCACGGGATCAAACTACCGACCGGGATAAAAATTATTAGGTTATAAACTATCTGCGTGCTAAATTGTATCCAAATCCGTTCAGTAATTTCTACGTGAAAGAGTAACAAATGTCCATACCTCCTCACAAACTTTTACATTTATAATATTTAGTAGGAAGTAGGAAGTAGGATACTAAGATTAAGAGGGATCAGGTCAAAAACATTCCCTAGTTACATAGGTAAATACTACTAAATGTTTTTATCTGTTATAAGAGGGTTGAAAAGTAAACGACGTAACGTAAACAAGCTATACGAACACTTTCCTGTCTGAATCAGTGCGAAGCCTGTTACGGCTCCCCGCCGGCTAATGACATCAGCCTGGATCGATAGCGTCACCTTTTCACGAATGCTCCACAGCGATCACACACATACGCTGTTCAAATTTGGCATTTATAAATTTCTCTTTATATTTGTATTTTACTAGCTTTAGTCCGTGGATCGCGCGAGTTTTTTATTGTTAGCCGTTTTAGTGTCACTGCTTCTTCTTTCAAACATTTCTATCTTATCTCTCTGATCACTATAACCCCGCAAACGAGATCAGACCCCTTATTCACAACGCTTCGATTCGATTTCGATTCGGGAAGTCGTATGTCTATCTCGCTCGTTTTTGCTACTCCAAAAAAGGATAGACATACGACTTATCGAAACGAAATTCATTCCGAGCGTTTGTGAATACCTACGGGGGCAGATCGTCACTCATCTGTCGCCACAGTCGACTTCGCCGACGACGGTGTGCTCATCAGGCGTTCCTCCGAAGTGAGTGACGACGATCTTCGCTTTTCTTTCCGGGTGTATTCGTGCGACGTGGCCAGCACTTTCAGCCTGGATGTTTTTCTCTAACATCAGCTACTTGATTTGTGGAACGCGTTTTATTTCTGACGCGATCGGTTCGATTTATTATGGTGCACTCCATTTTCCGCTGGCAAATCATAATGAAAGATTTTTCAGAATCGGTTTAGGATACCTCCTAAACCGATTCTGAAAAATCTTTCATTCTTTTTTGGAGTAGCAAAAACGAGCGAGATAGACATACGACTTCCCGAATCGAAATCGAATCGAAGCGTTGTGAATAAGGGGTCTGATCTCGTTTGCGGGGTTATAGTGATCAGAGAGATAAGATAGAAATGTTTGAAAGAAGAAGCAGTGACACTAAAACGGCTAACAATAAAAAACTCGCGCGATCCACGGACTAAAGCTAGTAAAATACAAATATAAAGAGAAATTTATAAATGCCAAATTTGAACAGCGTATGTGTGTGATCGCTGTGGAGCATTCGTGAAAAGGTGACGCTATCGATCCAGGCTGATGTCATTAGCCGGCGGGGAGCCGTAACAGGCTTCGCACTGATTCAGACAGGAAAGTGTTCGTATAGCTTGTTTACGTTACGTCGTTTACTTTTCAACCCTCTTATAACAGATAAAAACATTTAGTAGTATTTACCTATGTAACTAGGGAATGTTTTTGACCTGATCCCTCTTAATCTTAGTATCCTACTTCCTACTTCCTACTAAATATTATAAATGTAAAAGTTTGTGAGGAGGTATGGACATTTGTTACTCTTTCACGTAGAAATTACTGAACGGATTTGGATACAATTTAGCACGCAGATAGTTTATAACCTAATAATTTTTATCCCGGTCGGTAGTTTGATCCCGTGGGTCAATTTTATTATCAAACCCATGCGGCCGAAGCTGAAGCATAAGCTAATACGATTATAAAAGTAAAATTTTGCGAGCATGGATGTTTGTTTCTTTTTCACGCAAAAACTACGGAACAGAGTTTGATGAAACTTTACAGCAATATAGGTAATACAGCAGAAGAACACGGGCTTACAATATGTAAGGGAAATTGTGTACAACAATTGAATTTACGCTGTGAAGACGCGAGCGGAAATTTGTATTGAAATAACAGGGAATTACTTTACCTACGTAGAACTTACCAGAAAAGAAGATAAAAGGAAAACAAAAAAAAGGATGGTTGAACTTTGTGAAATATTACGTGGCTAGACAAGGAATGACTAATGCAATGAGTTCTGATAGAGAACTTGAGAAGTATCTTTCGAAGAAAGATATGCTACGCCGATAAATTAAATTGTAACTAGGGCAAAAGCATGATGATGAATGAAATCAAGTCTTTATTGTCCAACTGTCATGACAGGGAGAATTGAAGAGACAGCAGAAAATTACATGATGCGTGCAATTTGTATTGACGGTCATTGGCCGGATTTCATGTTACCATTTGCAGAAACACAAAACAAAATGGCAGGTATTACGTAGGTTTTATTGATTTGTTAAAAAGCCCTCCAGAGCAGCTATGCCTAAACCTTTTCGGACTCTGTACGGAGGTGACGATAACAAATAAAAAAAAGTTGTAAGTAGTCTATGACTAGTTGGCTTGGTATGAATTATTGGGCCTTTTGCCAATTCTTCGGCTTGGATTTATTATTTCAAATTACGTAATGAATACGTTCTTATAAAGCAAGGTTTATTCCCTAATTCGTATTAGTCTATTTCGGTCCCTATATGAGGTTACAGTAACCTAATTACCAGATGACCTTTATCATCTATGTTAATGTGAGGTAAGGTAGATAGTCGCTCCATGGAAAATATAGGTATTCAGCTGCATCCAGCTAGACAGGAAGCCGACCCTATCGTAGTTGGGAAAAGGCTAGGCAGATCAGAAACATATTATATATTTATATGTATATGTCACCGTAAAATTGTCAAACACGTTATATTACAATATACTGTGTTTTTTCTCGCGATATTGTAATGTCTCGAATTATTGTGAACTGAACATACGGAAGTATCTCTGCCACCATAATCGGGACTTGGGGCACCCCCCCGTTAGGTTAGTTAGGTTCCTATAGACCCTCACTCGGAAATAGGGGCCCGTCGACTAGGTTATAATAATCGGTAATTCTCAGGAATGGTGCATTATCTTTTCATGAGAGTTGTGCCACTGGGCAAGGGGGACCCCTCCTTCCCTCCAAACCGTAAGTTGACTACCATCGCATGCATTTCACGAAAAATAATGCGTTTTGTTGTAAGCAGTGTGTTCATTTGACAATAATTCGAGACTTTACAATATCGCTAGAGATATTACAATATAACGTATTTGAAAATTTTACGGTGACATATATATGCCATATTTTAATTTTAATTCTACCCATGCTGACATATATTTTTAATAATTTCTCAAATAGTTCTCACAATCCCCTCCACTTTTTTTAACCGACTTCTAAAAAAGGAGGAGGTTCTCAATTCGGATGTTTCTATTTTTTTTTTTTTTTTTTATGTTTGTTCGGGCATAACTCCGTCGCTTGCCAACCGATTTGGAAAATTCTTTTTTTGTTGGAAAGGGTATTCTTTCCAAATGGTCCCATAGCCACCAAGTCGGGATCTGATGATGGAATCTTGGCGAAATCGAGGGAACTCTTCAAATTTTATATGAAAACGTGTTGCGATTTTGGTATTTTCTACAACAAGTGAAGCATTTGCGTTCGATAAGAACCATTCTACCATCAGATCTGATGATGAAGCCAGGAGTCACGGAACTCCATAATGAGACAATGTGTCCTAGTCGTGTTTGGGCTTGCTGTAATTGTAACGGTATGCACTTTCCATGTTTATCAAGCACATATGAACCACTAAAAAGTGAAAAATAAAAACCTTTTTGCAAAAAATAAAACCGACTTCAAAAAAAAAACAAAAAAGTGAAAAATAACTTAAGCTTCTGAAGTCGGTGACAAAAAAACTAAAGCAATCAAAAAAAGGTCACCGACTTCAGAAGCTTAAGTTATTTTTCACTTTTTTGTTTTTTTTTTGAAGTCGGTTTTATTTTTTGCAAAAAAGTTTTTCCGTTGACTTTTGCGCTCCCGAAACTATTCAATAAATGCTAATTACTCTAACATCGGTCTTTTCACTTTTGTATTGACTCTTTACCTTTACCGTTCAGCAAGCTGTCGTAGAAAACCGCGTATCGGAAATCTTTTTTTATTTTAGCGGCTTTTCTTCTATCCGTACATCCAAAACGGCGGCAATAACAGAGTTGTGGTTTGCATAATAAAGCCTACTTTGTAGTGTTATCTTATTACTGCAAGATAATTTATTATGATGATAACGAGGAGATGAAACTACTTGTAGTCTATGACTAATAATTACGTGCAACGTGATTTAGTAGGCTAATAAAATGCAGACATAGTATAAACTTTTTTTATACTATGATGCAGATTGCAGTGCTGTGCGCGTTATTGACGAGACATTCCTTGTCACGTTCGGTAACCACTGTTGACGGTGAAAATTGTTGGAGCAAAATTATACGGACCAATTTTTTTTTCGGATGGGAAATCATCAAATGACTTTTTCCACTCTCGGCGGAGCGGGAGGGAGTGTCAGACTTTTACTGACTAAATACCATCCATGTTCCTTCCTCGCCCTTTACGTTCCGGGGCCGCGGTATCTCTTTCGAACAGTCCCGTATTCCAATAACAGATTAATTTGCAAAGATTTATATTATCGTGACAATTTTGACACGTAGCTCCTTGTCTGTTAGGCATGAATTCCTGCTACACTGATGTCGGACGCGTACGTCAGCGAGAAATACAGTAGGACAGTAGCAACGTACTCGTCGCTGACGACAGGGTCGCAGTATGGTGCTGTATAGAACACAAGCGTTAGGCTCAGGCTACATTAAGCCGCGACGCGACCTGCGACACATGAGCGATTAAAACAGGTAAATAAATGCTCACGTATATGGCTACACTGTACATCAAATATTACTAGCGATCTTTGATTTCTTAATGCGATCGGAACAACATTACTGCCATCACGGCATCGGCTACACCAACATAGCGAAATTGAAGCGAATTTATTAGAAAATACGCTGGAATCTCGCTTTTAATGTAGCCATACCATGTTTTTCTCGTTTCGCTCTTCCAGTCGCATCGCAAATCGCTGCCTAGTGTAGCCTCAGCCTAAGAGGAATTCCGACCTTGCGGTGTCCGGTTGTTGTTCAGTGTCGGAATGAAGTCGTTAAATTATAGGCTTGGAATAGCGTTCCTACTTCGAATTAAATTCCATTTCTCTGTAGCTCCGTAAATAACCCACACTTTAGCAATACACAAAGTATTCTGAAGCCTTTCGCGATGGTTAAGTGGACAACTAAAGGAATTAGGTTAGCGCTTCAGTCTCACCCGGTGCGGTGCCTTTGGCGGTACGTAAGACCAAGGACAGGCCACTGTCTGCCTATGTAGGTACGTGACAATCACGACAGCGGAAGGAGATTAAGATTGCGTTGAACTGCATGCTAACTTGTGCTATTGAGAGGTTTTCTTTTTTAGAATTTAAAAAAAGAAATATTTTCCATTAACTCGATAGATGGCGTTGTTCCGACTACGTTACTTACTAGGTGCCAAAGCGAAAACGCTTGAAAAAACATACGTCACATACGCTCGTTGACTGACACTTTCGTTTGCATAAGCTTTCGAATATAACCATTAGGTCCAAGTGAAATTATGTGACGTTCTGTTCTTAACAGGCCAACGCCATCTATCCAGCGACTAGGAAAGAGTTGAAAAAAAAAATCCCTCATTAAACACTAAAGGGGAAAGTCAATGAGGGATTTTCTTTTTCAAATATTTTCAATCGGGTTTTTAAGCAAAAAATCACCTTCCTTGTTCTTAATTAATTATTGGGAAAAAATAACATAAATAAAATTATTATGTTACGTCCCACAAAAAAAATACTCGTAATTATCACATTATTCCCTCCCCTATCGTGATTAATCGTGATCATCTCCCCCCCTGTTAAAACATCACGTGTTTAAAGGACGACCCCTTACCTATCCTTGTGCACACAAATCCAGGTTACCTACTAATACCTACATACTACATTTATATTAGGGACCTCATAATAAGTCATACTACGCATCTAGACGTAACCATTGAATGGTGGTGACCATGACTATCTCCGTCACGTCATCAACAATGAAATGCGTGCGAGGGAGACAAAACAATGGGAAGCCATTGTGGGAGGTGCAAATACTTGATTAGGCGAGCACTGATGGCGCGACCAAATGGCCTATAAATTGGAAATTGCTTCTCGGATGTTTGAGATTCTGACCTGGTCAAGGTAGGTATGTATGTCCCTATGGGTCAAGTTTTATGACATGCAGTGAAGGTTGTAGTATGTAGGTACAGTTGCCATAAAAGGAAAAAAAAAAAAATACTTTAGGAGAAAATTGTCAAGGGTGAAGTATCATCGTAGCCCGCGAAATTTAAATTCTCAAGCTTTCTGCAATTTGGAGGCTGCCAGTTTCCTAATGATGTTATTCTTCGTCGTTTTCAGAGCAGTGGCGATGTATTCGAAATCCAAATTCTTAAGACTATCCAAATTCGAAATTTAAATTCAAATTCGAAAGCCGTAACCAGTGAATCACTGCTGCTCCTTATTACCCCGTCTCTAATCAAAGAAGAGTTTACAAGAGCCTCTATTTAAGTTCAACGTTGATAATAAATATTTCAGCTATTAAAAACATCGGCAGAGCATCAGTCTTCCACTAACGCCTCAGAAACTGCCAGGCGCATTTGTAACTGTCACAATCTACTAAGTGGTTTCTTGGAAAACCCGTGGGAGACGCGATGGGTTGGTTATTTATACCAGACACCATACAACGGTGCCAACACCTACTAAGTATGTACTTGATGAAGTTATTTTATGTGAAGCAAGCAAACCGTAGTATCTACATTTCAACGTTGGAATTTCGGCTTTATCGATTAGTTAAGCATTTGAATCACCTAGATCTTATTGGAAAGGACTTTTCCCATGCCTGTTTACATTACTACTGCAGCACAGAGCATCTTTACATATCTGTACTGGAGATACTTACGCAAATGAATACCTAAAAGGACAGCACTCCGTTTGATTTTCAACTTTGTTCTTGGCGCCAAATCGAAATTCCAAATTCAATTATAACATCGTTGGAACATGACATAAAAATAGAAAAACAAATGTGTCATACGTCTTATATTTTACTAGATGATCCAGTAAATAAAAGACAAGGTCTATAAGGTCTATCTATCTATGTGAGTTCACGGACGGCGACGACGGTCTGCCACTTTCACCTTTATGCTTTAAATAATAAGGTTAAAATGTGGTCTACCATCAGTGAACTCTGTAGTACAAGCATTACAAGCAAATCATTTCCGAACGGAGGTCTTTCCGGCGAAACCTTACACAAAGCGAGTTCATGTAACAAGGTTATGGGCGTGATATTTGGCAAGTAAGACTTTTACTTTAGCGCTCTTTTCGACGGGTAGACATTATGATTATTTATTAGCCGATTTAGAGTACAGCAATAAGTCATCGGTCGGCAATTGTGCCGACCGATGACTTATTGCAAAATGTAGAGCAGAGGAATCTCCGGTATTGACCGGAGATTCCTCTGCTTTGAAAGCAAAAGGCATAAACTAATCGCTTTAAACTCTAACGGTATGGTAACGGTAAGTAATTGAGTTTCCAATCTAACATGACGCATCGGTGTATTCAAATTGGGTTACCATTTTGGAAAAGTTCTGTCAAGACAATCTGCCATTTCAGTTTTTAATCTTTATATTTTCGGTTCCTACTTATCTATATCTATTTCTTGAAAATCCTCTTAATTTGAACAGAGCAGAGATATGACAAGGCCCGGAAAACGATTTACGGACGGTGCAGCGGTGGAGGGCCCAAGACCAGAAAACGCGAGAAGAAATCTGCCCCCGTATTCACAAACGCTCGGAATGAATTTCGATTCGACAAGTCGTATATCTATCCTTTATCGTCATAACGAAACGAGCGAGATAGACATACGAGTTCCCGAATCGAAGCGTTGTGAATATGGGGTCTGGACAGGTTGTACCAAACAACGTAAAGTTGGAATCTGGATTATGTATATGTAGTGGGTAGGTATTTTGGGAGACCTTTCACTGCTGCTCAATATTTTACGAAGATTCGCCGATCCAATACATCTTAGAAAGTTAAGTCTTTGTGGCATGTGCCATAAAACTTTGATAGAATATTGCAACAATAGATGTTAATCCCAAGAGTTTCCGATAGTTTCCAGGAGCCTTTAGGCTAACTTTCACTGCCGTAGCGTAGTAGGTACCCTATTAGGCTACCTTTGTTTGTTCCTCCGGGAAATAGAATAGAAAGTTTGATCGAGCTACTGACTTATGACGTAAATCTTATGATTTTTCACCACTATAGGCTAATGTAAGTTTATTTAAGTATCAAAAACAATGGGATGCTGGTCAGCATAAATACCGCATAACTTAGGTTTAGTAGGTACAGCATGTTTCTTATGGGAGCCTGAATGACATCGACTGGATGCCAAAAACAATATGGCGGCGTGAATCATAATTTTTGAATTTCGTTCTACGGTCACGCGCGAAAATAACCAAAAAAATGATGCAGCACTACCACAGAAATAGCACTACCGTATACTATGTGACCACTTTGAGTTTGCAGTTCAAAGTAGCGCTGCTTGTCAAGAAATAATGCATCAATATGTCCTACTCCGTACATTTATTTTAGTTCTGTGTTTTCCCGCTTGCACAGATAATTTGGTTGGAGTGTACAAAGATCATAAGATGGTGAAAGAGAGAACTTCGTCCAACGGGTGAGAAATAATAATTATCGTCTTTTACTGCAAGCTGAGTGCAAGCAAGCATTTAATGTGGGTGCTTAGATGCGTTGCACCCTTGCGTAGGTATACACGTTTTAAAACCATGCTGCTAGTAGCACACCGAGAACAGGAAAAGTGTAAACAAAAACAAGTAGGTACCTAGGTATGTAAACAAGTTAAGAAAATGGAAATCAATACAGTACGCTATGGCTAATCCGAGATAGGATAATAAATATTAATCAGGCTCAATTAGCATCCAGTCTATTCTGGGTGAAGGTCAATGTCAACGTTTACGAGTGTGGTTGACTTATTTTTACTCCACAGAGGGTCCAGTTTTAATCTTCTATAACTTTTGGGTAAGTACCTACCTATCTGAGGAACAAAATTTGTGTATTTTTCTTGTATGAGGTACAGTCACGTCTAATAATATGTATACACCTTCCTCAATATTATAGCTATTTTCGCGAGAAATAACGATTGTAACTACGAGATTGGACCTTTTTAATAAAAATATGAGTTCCAGAATACTACACTCGAGAGCAATGAATCCGGATCACTCAAAGAATCCTTAAAATCTCGGAAACTAAAAATGCTAGGTTAATGCAATAAATTGTATTTAATAGACAATGTAATACTCCTTAAATGAAGGTATTAAAACTTCTTAGTTATTGTAAAGTTATATCATAAAAACCCAAATTTGAAAAAGGGCCACTTTCGAAGATGGAACTACGAAATTACAGCATTTGGTTTTGCTTTTGTTTGTAATCTGTCATATATGTGGGTACATAAACCATGTTGATAGTGCTCTATATGGCTCTATATTCATTATTCAAGCTGAAATTATGTCGCTTACGCCTGAAGAATGCACCAGAATACTTACAATGCTGGAAACCGGCCGGAGTCAGCGCGATACAGCCAGGACTGTCGGTGTGTCGCTGTCAACAGTACAAAGAGTTCTCCGACGTTACGAAGAAACTGGTTCTAACCTACGCAGACCAGAAACGGGCAGAACCAGGTGTACCACAGCACGAGAAGACCGATACTTGGTGAACACCATGCTTCGAAATCGCTTTCTCACAGGAACTGAACTCACAAATCAGTTTCGACGCCTCGGAGGAAGTAACCCAAGTGCATGGACAGTAAGACGTCGGCTTGCTGAATCTAACTTAAAACCCCTTAGACCTGCAAACGGCCCTAAACTGGAGCGTGGGCATCGTATTTCAAGACTAAGATATGCCCAGAGCCACGTAAATTGGAGTATTGAAGATTGGTCAAAAGTTATGTTCTCCGACGAATCAAAATTTATGCTCTACAAGCACGATGGAAGCAGTGGCGTAGCGTGGTCTTTTGCCGCCCGGGGCCAACCGGAAATTCGCCGCCCCCTCTATTTTCATTTAATTTTTAGTCAAGAAAGGTAGCCGTACCTATAAGGTACGATTACTCTTCGGGTTTTTTTTTTCAATTATTCGTGTATGTTATGCTCGATTACTCAAAGGGGCATTCCACGTGAAGCGGACTGGTAAACAAGTTGATGTGTCGGATTTTAGTAATTTTCGATTGAGTTATGGTTACCAATTGACTTGAAGTGGCTCCCTATCCGTCTTCGCAGAAACACTCGGATACCATATCTCCTCTACAACATCCTTCATAAACCTGCATATCCCAGTTACCGCTTTTCCTTTACCCGTCCTCCTGATGTTCTGTGTAGATCCCATCTCAGGCATCATTTGCATAGGGCACGCCACAATAGTGGCGGTAAGTCCCCTCTTTGAGGAGTGGCTGGAGAGGCGCTACGGCGTCCTCACCTTCCGCCTGACGCAGGTCCTCACCGGACACGGATGTTTCGGGAGGTACCTGCACCGAATCGGGCGGGAGGAAACGCCCGGGTGTCTCCACTGCGAGGATCGACCGGAGGACACGGTGGAGCACACGGTACGTAGCGGCGATCGGCGGCGGCGACCTCTCGCGTCCGGCCCTGGTTCAATCCATGGTTCGGAGCGAGACGGAATGGGAAGCCGTCACCTCCTTCTGCGAAGCAGTCATGCTAGCGAAGGAGGTGGCGGAACGAGAGAGAGAGAGATCCTCTCTTCCCGGCCGCCGCGGGAGACGCACCGGGCGTCTGGGGCCACGTGGTGGCTATGGGCTAGCTAGCCGTCTGTCCGTCTAACGACGACGACAGGCCGTGTCAACGGCGCGTTCGTGTTCCACGCGCGCCTCAAAGAGATGTCAGCATAAGGAGAGGGGCCCGTAAGGGCCGAAGCCTGCCGGGGTTGCGGGCCTGTTCGAAAGAGATACCGCGGCCCCGGAACATAAAGGGCGAGGAAGGAACATGGATGGGTTTTAGTCAGTAAGAGTCTGACACTCCCTCCCGCTCCACCCAAAGTGGGATAAGTCATTTGATGATTTCACATCCTAAAAAAAAAAAGGCATCATTTGCATGTACGAGAGGAATCCGAGAGTTAACGATGAAGTACGACCGTTTTTGATAACGAATTTATAAAACAGATTAAACTGGTCTCTAAGGATAATATTTTGTCGGATGGAAATCATCATATGAATCCCGCTCTGGGCGAAGCGGGAAGAAGTGTCATACTTGCACCGACTAAAACCCATCCATGTTCCTTCCTCGCCCTTTATGTTCCGGGGGACCGGGGCCACGATAACTGTTTCGAACAGTACCGCAGCCCCGACAGGCTTCGGCTTTTGAGGAGTCCTTCCTTTCTGCTGACATCTCTTTGAGGCGCGCGTGGAACACTCTGGTGCCGTCGATACGGCCTGTCGTCATGAGACAGACTGACGGCGAGTTAGCCCATAGCTCACCGTCCACAAGCCATTACGTCCCACGTGGCAGCTGGGACGAGAAGTTCTCTTCCTTTGCGTACCGCTATCCCCTTCGCTAGTATGACTGCTTCGCAGAAGGAGGTGACGGCTTCCCATTCCGTCTCGCTCTGGACCATGGATTGAACTAGGGCCAAACGCAAAAGGTCGCCGCCGCCGATTGCCGTTACGAGGACACAGCGGTGCTCCGCCTACGCAGAGCAAACCTCCACCGTGGTGTGCTCCACCGTGTCCTCCGATCGATCCTCGCTATGGAAACACCCGGGCGTTTCCTCCTGCCCGATTTGATGCAGGAACCTCCCGAAACAGACGTGTCCGGTGACACGCGGAGGCCTGCGTCAGACGGAAGTTGAGGACTCTTCAAAAAAGGGACTTATCGCCACTATTGTGGCATGCCTTGCACTAGTTTGCGACAGTCACTCTCTTCATGTCGACATGAGATCGCGCCAGAGGTCTGTCCACTTAATAGCAGGCGTAGCGCTTCCGCGCGCGATTCCTGCAGGTGCGCGAGGACTATCGCCTTCAGATCCCATGGCGGCAATCCGGCAAGTAGGCTCGCTGCCTTGCGGCCATCACTTGCTTTCTCCGCCGTCACTATCACAAAACTAGCTTAATTTCTAAGCTAGTAAGCTATGTATTTTACAAGCCAGGAGTTCTATTTTCAGGCTATACATAGTTCAGAAAAGGCTAGCAACTGTCAGGTTTGTTGTTTAATATAATTTGCTTTTGATTTTCGATTAATTTAATTGATAATTTTCATTGCAACATTCACTATCTAAATATATATAATTCAAAGGTGACTGACTGACTGACTGACATAGTGATCTATCAACGCACAGCCCGAACTACTAGACGGATCGGGCTGAAATTTGGCATGCAGGTAGATGTTATGACGTAGGCATCCGCTAAGAAAGGATTTTTATCAATTCTACCCCCAAGGGGATAAAATAGGGGATGGAAGCTTATATGAAAGTCCGTCAGTTTTAAAGTTAGGATCTTCTAATTTTGTGTTTAGGCTGACGATTGAAAATTAATTTATGCATGTTTCAGCGTTATTGATAACTCCACCCCGAAGGCTTATAAAAGGGATGAAATTGTATGTGAAAAATCCTTTATTTTCGACGTAAAACGTACAATATTTGTTATCTGGGCTTATGATTGGAAGCTGACGCAACGGCTTTATTAAAATTTCAACCCTTGAGGGGTGAAAAAAGAGCAACATTTTGTTTTTAATTAAAGTTTTTATTTTTTGAGTCACCAAAAAGTGTCAAAGAAAAAGATAAAAGTCTGATTATCTACAATCAGCTGTCACTTTGACATGTTCCCATACAAAAATATGTTTAAACAGCTGTTTTTAGATAATCAGAGCCTCATCTTTTTGGTGAACATGGACCTAAGTCGTTAGTTTTTTTTATTTCAACCCACAAAGGAATAAAATGGGGGATGAAGTTTTGCATTGTAGTTGTTCATTTGTTCACGAATAACAACAGCAGGAGAGACCTTTTGCAGCAGTGCAAGTTAATAGTATAGGCCGTACACAAGTTAATAGCACACGTGACTTCGCGGCTGGCAGTGCTTACCGTTTTGTAGGGACCTAGGTAAGCCGAAGATTATGGACTTACGGCAGGAGCATAAAAAGAAAGTATGGCAGCCGCCGCTCCTGTGGGTGCCACCCGCTCGCACCAACTTGCTGCAGCACGCGCCGCTGATGCGCGCGCTGCGTACGTTCAATATGGTGTCACAACAGATTGATTGCTTCAATTGTACACTGAGCGAATTCACACGGGCCGCATTTTGCGCAATTACTTTAGTTTGTCAAATAATTAATTTATTCAAAACATAAATAATTTAACTTTTAAATATAACTGCTCTATTGTATTAGGTACCTAAACCTGTAATAATAGTTGTATGTGTTATTTAAATAAAATAAATAAATAAATTAATTATGTATAGTAGAATGAGGTAAAATGAGTAATTGTCGATATCGTATTTGATACCAACTAGATTTTTTTATTTTGTAGTATTCTGCTTTTTTTTCTCTTCTGCATTTCTGATCTTACTTTTGATGAATGAAGATGAAGTCAAAATAAAAATCAAAAATGGCGCCAACGAAAGTTTTTGGATTTTTAATCATGGGTGTCGTTTCCGTGGTTTTTAGTTCGCTGATAGTGAAAATGAGGTCAAAATTAACACGGAGAAAAAAGTTAACAGAAGCAAAAAAAAACAGTTTTCCTTTTTTTTCTACTGCTTCCCCTGACACTATTTTCACCCTGTGCCACTGTTAGGTAGAGGTGTATCTAATCCTACACCCACATTTAGCTTAATCCCATCAACCGGGCACAAATAATACAATAACACTTTGCCCGTCCCGCAAATCGAACCCAGGACCTCATGCTCAGTAGCGCTTGCGACAACTCGAACCACGATGCAGTCTCACACATGACCCATCAATATTTTCACGCGAACGAAGTCGCGGGCAACAGCTAGTGTCAGTATATGTATCTAAGTTTTTTTTTACGTTTTCCAAATTCATATATTGGCGCTTCCTGCCGCCCCCTTTCGTATGCCGCCTGGGGCCATGGCCCCCACCGCCCCCCCCACGCTACGCCACTGGATGGAAGACACAGAGTGTATCGAAGACCAGGGGAAAGATTCAAGCAAGCTTGCATCGAAGAAAAAGTAGCCTACGGTGGTGGGTCTGTACTTGTGTGGGCCGGAATTTCTTCTGAAAGTCGCACAGAGCTGGTGATCATAGAAAACGGCTCTTTAACTAGCGTAAGATATGTGGAAGAAATCCTCAATGATCACGTTGGTCCATTTATGGTCAATTTAGGTGAGGATGCTATATTCATGCATGACAATGCCCGACCTCATACAGGTAGGATTGTGAATGACTACCTTCAAGAGATGAACATTACTCGTATGGAGTGGCCAGCGCGCAGCCCGGATATCAACCCGATCGAGCATGCTTGGGACGAGCTAGGCAGATGCGTAAAACAACGAAACCCTCCCCCAATCACGCTTCGTGAGCTCAAAATTGCTCTCACAGAGGAATGGGAGAATATTCCCCAAAATCGTATAAGGAACTTGGTGTACAGCATGCCAAACCGCGTAAACGCAGTAATGGAAGCACGAGGAGGCAATACGAAGTATTAAAATTCAAGAAAATCGTAATAAAGTTCAAAAATTTCATGTTTCCTATTTTTGTTTTAAGGAGAGATCAGCAGTTTTTTTCTTTATGTAATTTTGTGTTAATAAAATGTATGGTGACTCATATTTTTTTTACTTTCATTTAAGGAGTATTACATAGTCTATTAAATACAATTTATTGCATTAACCTATCATTTTTAGTTTCCGAGATTTTTAACATTCTTTAAGTGACCCGGATTCATTGCTCTCGAGTGTATGTACGTAATAACATTAAATTTTAATCAGTACATTAGGAGAAACACAATTCCAAAAATTCTTAAGTGAATACATATTACTAGACGTGTCTGTACACCCCAAATCAAAATATCAATTAGATAAAAATTGTCCAGAAGTCCAAGGTTTCAGTCCAAGGTTTGGACTCAAGGTTTTCCAAGGAACGGTGCAGCGCAGTATTCTGAATGATAAAAGAGCTGACCGGATAAGGAACATCACACTGCACTCCAGAAAGGAAATTGCCGAAGTTGTTTATAAAGCTACGAGTCTAAAATGGGACTGGGCAGGCCATGTCGGCACATCAGCTGTGGACTCGAATATCGCAGGACTAGAGCCCTGAGACAGCTGATAGACGGGGTCGTGGAAGACAGAGGGGAAGATGGCGGGACGTCTTGGATGGCTTCTTCGTGAATCCGCGAGAAGAAGCGCACCATCGTCAGAAATGGAAGATTGATGATTGATTGATCGAAAAATGGGCCCTAAGTTGCGTGAATCTCGGGTGATGTTGGAACATCTACCTACCTCTAGCTACATCAATTAGTATGATCTCTTTGAATCAAGATGATAAGAGTTCACAAATTCAGCGGGCAGTGGCGTTTTTTGGGAAAGTTCTTTTTAAGGGTTCGTACTCTAAGTGCCAACGGTATTACGGTACCCTAAAGCTATTACTGAGGCTCCGCGGTCTTACAGGGCTGTATCTGTTGATATTTTGAATCCTACTAAGCGATTATGGACGAAGCGGCCATTCCAGGCCCTTACGATAAAAATGGAATACTTTTTATCCCGGTACTAGCACTTTCCTATGGGATAACTTTCGATGAGGTATTTTCTCACGCGGGCAAAGGCGTGAGCAAAAGCTAGTGATTGCATACGTCAGTAATAAAAGAACAATCAATTTAATTAATTACTATTATGTACTTGTAAAAGCGACTAGCACTACGCCCGCAACTTCGTCCGCGAAATAAGGCTTGACGACAGTATCAAAAAAATTAAAATCTATTTAGTCCATCAGTTAGAGAATAGGAAAATAATGGACACGTATTTTTTGTTTTTTGTAAATCAATCAAAGATAAAACGCATTCAGGAGTGGGGGCTCATGACGTCAAAATTTAATAAAAATTATACCAAGGCGTGACGTATTGAGAATTTAAAAAGCGTCGTATCTTCGTCGTTGTCGTTGGTTTACGTAACAAAAAAATAAATATTTTTTGAAAATCTAGCGAACAATTTTTTACTCTATTGTGCACAATAGCTCGGCTAATTTGCATGATATCAATATTTTTTAGTTTGGTTGGGTAGTTCTTGAGTTAAATTGTAACAAACAAACAACAAAATCGAATCTTTCCTTTTTAGAATATTAGTTTAGACATAGACGTGAAAATCCACCAGCTACTAGCTAGTTCTGTCTGGCGGGGCTAAGCATAGAAACTATTAATTCCATTGTTTGGCGTGGGGTAACTCCGAGGTCAGAGCTATTAAGCCTCAAGCGGATTTAATATCGCGAACTTGCTACGAAGCGGCTAATTCTTTCTCTGTCTAATGAAGTGCGTTGGCTAAATTAGACTTGTACGCCAATTGATTTCAATTAAGTGCTCTGTTGTAATTGTAATAGACACTCCTCGAATTTGTTTCAGAACTTGAGCATTCATTCTCGTAGTTTTGATTGGGCTTCGTTTCATGAAAAGGATTGTCATAACTTCAAGCCGCTTTCTTATAGGTACCTATGATTACGCCTGTATAGCAATAGTATACTATACCTACACACGCAGTAAACCCACGTTGCGACGAAAAAAATTGATTGGCCAGAAGAATGTGCTCAGCACAGTATAAATATGGGTTTCAGTCACATCATATGGCAATTGACGCCATGAGCCTTAAAAATGATGGGTTACGTTACTTAATTCAAATCAGTTTAGCCGTCTTAAGTGCTTCGACACTGCACAAACTTTCACATCAAGTTTTTCATCCGGTGAATGCTACTATTCGAGTGGGGACTAAGGTCAGGGATAATATCAGATGCAGTAACATCCGTCTGAACGAGCGAACGTCGATGACATCATGTATCGGTCATCGCGGAGGTGGTGATTTCGTCAGTGTCATTCACACACTTTCCAAAATCTGTATGTTTTGGTGATTCGTTGTACAGGGGCCTAATTCTGCTTTTTTAATAAATTCGTCACTCCAACACGATTCTATTCTCATCCCATTAATGGCATTGTCGTATTGTCATTATTATAAAAACCTTAGTACAAGTGGTTTTCGAAATCTACTACTAAATGCGAACATTTATTCATGCCAGATTTCATGTGCGAGATTAATATTCTATGACATTTCTTTCAATGGAGTGTCAGTGGTTGTTCCTTGAGAAGTCACAATGGCGCCATTATGATATAAGAAATTAACAAACTTGTCAAAATTTGACAGAACTTGATCATTTTGAAAGCAATGATCGACTACTCTGACACTATTGTAATAGCAGAATCGAGGCCCAGGAATAATTATATCTTTGTACCGGTACTTGATGGATGATTTTCAATCACACACAAAAAATCGAGACAAGAGTCGTGGGACCAAGTAGGGCGGGGGGACGTTATTGGCTAATTAATTAATTATGCTTATTTAAAGAGTAAAGATGAAGGACAACACGATTGATCATCTGTTTTCAAAAGTCATGAATCTGAAAAGAGAATAGGGTTCATATCAAAGTAGGTATAGGTAAGCTACTTTAGGACGGGCCCCGAATCCCGTAGTAGACCCCGATCCGATTCCCTTAATTCTTTCACTAAGAGGTTTAAGCTGCATTATTTCAGAGTATTATAAAGCTACATTTAAAAAGTTCCCGTGAGTACGGTCGAATAAGCTATTTGGTTTAGGTACAGATTAACCTACAAATTACATTGTAAAGCGTAAGACCAAATAGCTTGTTCGACTGCACATAACGGGAGCGAAGCCGCGAGCAACAGCTAGTCCTATATAAAACCCCAATCTACCTAGTCTAGTCTGATACTTACCTTGCATACTGGGGAAGTGGGGACACCTGGGTATCCCGTTAGAAGCTTCAGGTGGGAAAGCATTTGTTCATTAGATAGACATGGTAATGGAGAGCTCATAAAAATACACTGCATAACATAAATACTCAGGGCCATGAAATTCTGTGCGCGATAAAATGCTGCTGAATACTTTATATCCCACATTTGTAGACAGTGAATGGTTTTGCAAAAAACAGAAATGTAACATAGAAATGTGGAAAACAAGAGTCATTTATCACCAGTGATAATATGAGAGATTCCCGCCTTATCTGCAAAAACAATATTATTGTTTTTGCAGATAAGGCGGGAATCTCTCATTTCTTAGTGCAGTGACTGAGCTTCTGAATACTTCTGAATGCGTATCTTAAATGACTACAAGGCTTCCGGTTCCTCGGAGAATCTCGCAAGAAATTTATTGTGTCTCATTACCATTAGTCAACGCTTGAGCTATGAAGAACGAAAAACTGAAAATAGGAATAGATTTTTTTCCAAATAGGTATTGTTTGTCAAATATTAAACTTAGACGCTTACTGGAAGAATAGATTTACGTCTGGAATGGAACAGGAAACCTTTGTTTATCACTGTTCCATTTTCAACCCAGACGGTAATCAAGGCAGTTAGAATTGGAAACCTATCAATATGCCAATCATGGTCCATCGTGTAGAAGCCACAAACCAGTAATTGTGTATCTATACACAATCGCTTTCACAGATTGTCCGAACGACCTTGCCGTCGCATTTCTTGTTCAATGCTTGTGTTCATTGCAAACAATGGATTTTGAAATACAAAACCATACCTAAGTATATCGATCGAGCTGTAGGCACACACCTAATACAGTTACACGCTAAATTTAGATCCTCAGAGATCGATGAGTAAAATCACGCTGTGAGGGGTGAGATTTTAAGGGGAGGGGCCTGCAAGGGCCGAAGCCTGCCGGGGTTGCGGGCCTATTCGAAAGAGATATCGCGGCCCCGGAACATAAAGGGCGAGGAAGGATCATGGATGGGTTTTAGTCAGTAAAAGTCTGACACTCCCTCCCGCTCCGCCCAGAGTGGGAGAAGCTATTTGATGATTTCCCATCCTAAAAAAAAAAAAACCAGAGGCCAGGCTGATAATGAGAAATTTCGTATTGACAAACCCGATATCCTTTGTCCGACTAGGTCTGTATGCTCAGAACTTAGGTACTTGCTACTACTTAGGGTACAAATTGTACAATGGTGGTCGTACCACAGCACAGAATAAAAAAGTAACCACAGTTCAGATGACTTACGTCCATAGGATAGTTAAGGAAACCAAAAATCTGACTAAAAGCTAAATTAAGACCCGATAATCCCAACACGTCAATTCAATGAAGAGAGAACTAACTGGTTGGGCTGAAACCGTATTTTTCTTTATGGATTACAATGTTTTCGCCTTTCAAATGAATTGGCATATTTTATACGAGCGATGTGGGTCGATGGACTGGCTATTGAAGTTACCGAAAAACAAATTTAGCATAGAGAATTGATCCGGAACTCCGGAAGGGCGGTGGGTCAACAAACAGAGACTGGACTCATTATTTATGCTAAGCTGAATGTATGGTTTGTAAAGGGTTGTAAAACAAATTCCTTGACGTTGAATTTTTGTACCAAAATGCTTTTATAAGTTCCAATGGAAAGAAATTTAACTCACACCGCAGCGATTCAAATTCCTATAATAATTGCCTGTGTGATTCGACTCAAATGAAAAAGTAACTAGGTATATTCGTCTCACTATTTCTTTAAACATTGTTTTTTTCGGGTTGTTTTTACTACGCATGTAAATTTCGCAGACAGTCTGAAGTCCTTAGTCAACTATTGTATCCGACCCCTTGCTGGAAGGACGCCAAAAAGACATCCATACCTAGACCTAGATAATGTGTCTATCCCTAATCATTGTTATTTTAATGTTTATTTAATAGTACCTACCTGTTATGGCTTGAAAAGGGCTGAGTATCTACATAGGTACTAAGAGCTCGACGAATAGAGATCTACCTAATAAGGAAGATAAGAGGCCGTAAGAGGCGACGCTGCGCTGAACTTAAATAAATTAGGTTAAAGGCAGGATCATGATGAATTATGTTATGTAAGTACCCGTTTTGATGTAGGTTCCTACTCCTTTTCTCTTAAAACTCAAAAATACCTACAATTCTGCAATTAATTTCTAGCTATGAAGGACAACAAGTCGGACCCAAAAGCGTCGGAACACAAAAAATATGATGTTTGTTTTCGTATAACATTGTATATTCAGGTGGATAGAATACCTACTTACCTACTTCGATATTTTAGACTGTGACCCAAAAAAGGCGAATATCTTTCAAGCCTAGCTTAGGCACTCAAGAATATTTTCGATATAATGAAACTCACATGACTTCAGTCTGTACCACTGGTATCTTATACTATAATACACTGATTCAACCACATTTGCCACTGCTTTCGACATTTTTAATCACACTTCACTCACTGCTATTCTTTTATAAATTATTTCATTAATCATTTATTAATAAATGAGTCATTTTTCTGCCGCGACGTCTAACTGAATCATGATGGGAATGAAATACAGACTCAGATAGTGAAGGCAGGGGTTATAAACTGTGAATGCAAATGCATTAAAAGTTTACAATTAGCAGACTTAGCAAAACCAAATTCATTAGATCAAAATTTGATCTTATAAACATCCTGAATAATCAAATATCTGACAGCAAACAAGTGTGCTAAATGATCATAGATAGATACAGGTAATTTTTTTCTCTTTTAAGTAAGCTCACAAGACTCAACCACCAAGTGTTGGGTACCGCTGACTGATAAAAGCTGTCAATAATGATATCAGTGATAAAATATCTTTTGTGCGGAACACCTCATGTATTTGATAGTGTTGATTAGATGTCTAAAGTTAGAGCATAGTTTACAGTGCAAGGTGTTTTATTGAAAGTTTCTCTCAAATAAATCACAGAAAAAAATGTCTTTCCCCTTTGAGGTGCTAAATGCAAATGTCCAAGGCTAAACTACTTTTGAATGAATAGTCCGAGAACGAGACTACACTAGGTACTCAAGAAACAGAGAAATAATTTTGCAACATGTGTAATACCTATTATTTCATGGGTGAAATAATTATAACAAGGTATAAACAAACACATACCTATCAAAATAATATAAATTATGGTGGCATAACAAATACTTACAGTTGTATTTAGCTTTTTAGCACCAGCTTGTTATCATAAAAGCAAATGTTTATTGTATTGATAGTGGTTCAAATGAGATCAGTCCAGTTAGCCAATCAGTAGCATTACTACTGGATGGAACTGGATAGATTATCTAGATAACTTTGAATGAGGACACCTCTACTCTAAACAGGACTGGCAATCCACATTTACATATATTTCTTTATTTTCTACTTAGGGCAATAAGCGCGGTTTCTTTAATAAAATAAATACGTAATTAGCAGGTACAAATCGACCAAAAAATCCCGACTTTATATAGCACAGATCTAAGTAGGTACAACATTGATAAATAGAAAAATTATTGCCATGCAAAACAAGCAACTATTACTTACTTACTAGGTGCAAAAGTGTTTAGAACAGAAACAGAAGACAAAAGCTTTAAAATTACGTTTTGGGGCAATCTTATAGCATCTTACTGTTTATTTTATGCATAGGTTAGTGTTTAGATAGCTCTATGAGTCATTCTAATGCGTCATTTAACAGATTTAGCATCAGTATAACAGTTAATCGATCTCGCTGGACCGCATATGGATGGATATATAACAGTTAATGTTCAAAACAAGGTGAAATAAATTAAAACAAAATGTTAAATGAATCGCAAAATGTATTGTTATTAAAACAAAAGCGTACACATAATCTTGCGGCTACTGTGCATATAAAAATCATAGCTTCTCGTTTACTTGTGACGTTCGAGCCGTAATTGTTGATGCTGGTGTTCGCGAAATCATCACTGAACCTTTTATAACCGTCGGACGGCGAAGACGGGCTCCTCAAAGAAGCCATTTTTAATACTGAATTTTTTGACATTTACCTAATTTGACATTAAATTATCTTTCGTTCTCGTTCTCTGTGTCCGCGACCGCGTTCATTTAAATAATTATGAACCATAGACATATTTAATTTCACTGATTTGAGTATTTCATCATGAAATTAACAAAAACAATAAACTACTAATTTGTTTTAAAAAAGGTTTGTAAAATAGCATCCAAAGTTAATGTTGAGTTTCCCACCTTTTCCTGTAAAACAATATTTCATACGAGCAGATGGAGAACATAGATAATTGATTTGAAATGCTAAAAAGTTCACAAATTACAATAATTATAATTTTATTGTACATATTTATGGAAAAAAAAATACTGACGAATTGAGAACCTCCTCTTTTTGGAAGTCGGTTGAAAAACAACACAGTTCGACAAAAATTGCTATTGTGTGGACTATCCTTAGATGCCCAAAAGACCGATAGTCAATCTGTAGTTTGTATACTCTACAATCGCCATAGACAAATTCTTCTATGACAATTTCTTTTTTTCTTGATCCCGGTTGGAATGTGAGTTGATGTTGTTTTTGATGAAAATAAATCCAAAGGAATAGATTTATATTGAAATAATTTTCTCCATTCCATGTAAGAATTAAGAAAAGTATCCTGCAAACAAGTGATTGTGTGTTGTATTTTGGTTTTAGTCAAACTCAACTTCTTAAAAATTCACATCGAAAGTTTTGACGTTCCCTTAGTGATTGTGATTTATCAGTGAACGGAGAGATAATTATGTGCAATGGTTACAGTTCCGCAGTGTAAATGCTAAGGAATCGTGTCTAAATCACTTGTTTGTACGGAGAAGTGCTCAAACTCTTTATAACCTCAAAGTTCGAAGTCAGGTGGTGAGTTTGTTGTTAAGGTTGTTTCTGTTTTTTCAGATTCTAAATGGCTCCACCACAGCCTAAGGCGGCGGCTAAGCCCGCCGCAGCGCCCGCTGGCGGCGTCACCAAGGCCAAAGTTGGCAAACCAAGGAATTACGACCTGGGAAATGGAGTAGTTCGCTTCTCCAAGTCAAAGATGTTCCACAAGAAGGTGAGCTGCTTTCCTTATCACATGATTAATCTAGCTAACTAATAGATACCTAATTAAAGTTATTTACGAGACAGTAAATAACATCAAGTACCTACTTAGCTGGCCATGTGTGAGAAATTTTGTCTCAATTTGATTCAGATGCACTTATGACTTACTCGTCTTTATCACATCAGTAATCTTATGAATGCTACAAGCCTGTCTGTTAGACTGCCTAGGAACACTTGTGAAATGTTATTTCTTTGTGGTTAGAATTAATTGAAGGTGTGGTAAAATGCATCACCAAAAATAAGAAGAGTTTCGGTCAGTGGGTCGTTTTAGGGGCGGATTTCTTGATCTGATAAATCATTAGAATATGCTAAGCTTGCAATACAATTTCATCTTTGTTTACAAGTTTATTGACATTTTAAGCCCAATAATTGTTTAGCTAATTCTAGTAATTATTTTCTTAATCAACACTTACTATCTGCCATCATTATCCATTATTCTAACAGTATAATATACTGTCACTGACTACAATAACATACATATTAAGTATGTTTAATTATAAACAGTGTTCTTACAGTTATAACAAGTTATAAACAATTTTCTTACTCATACCTGTTTCCTATTTTCCAGGCTAAGTACAGGTTTGTGGGCAAAAAGAACCCCAAGCCAGAAAAGCCCAAGAAGCCCTCCGTGGCTGTCAAGCAGATTGGTGGTGAGAAGAACGGAGGAACCCGTACTGTGCTGCTGCGCCGCAGAAAGTCCTTCTACCCCACTCAGGACAAGTAAGTACACTTCTAAATACGGTAATATTTGTATTAGAAAAGATTGTCATCAAGTACTTGTCTAACAGCCTGTAAGACTAAAGACAATCTTTGAGTTTTACAGGCTGTTACGTTTTATAAAATACTAGCGGACGTCACGCGGTTTCACACGCGTAATTCCCGTTCCCGTGGGAGTACGGGGATAAAATATATCCTATGTTACTCGTGGATAATGTAGCTTTCGAATGGTGGAAGAATTTTTAAAAACGGTCCAGTAGTTTTTAAGCCTATTCATTACAACCAAACAAACAAAGTTTTCCTCTTTATAATATTAGTGTAGACTACTAGTGTACTAGACCTCTGCAACTCTTAGAGGATAACTTTACAGGTGTTGTGGATAAACAATCTATTTCTCAATGTGTATAACTTTTCCTACTAATATTATCAATGCGAAAGTATGTGAGTATGGATGGATGTTTGTTACTCTTTTATGTAAAAACTACTGAACAAACATGGATGATAAATAAATAAATATCGCTGGACATTAACACACAGCGCCACCTAGTGCCACACTAAGCAAAGCTTGTGTCTTGGACACTAGATAGTTGTTAAACTACATATATACTTTTTTGTTTGTAAATACATACTTATTATACACTAGCGGACGTCACGCGGTTTCACACGCGTAATTCCCGTTCCCGTGGGAGTACGGGGATAAAATATATCCTATGTTACTCGTGGATAATGTAGCTTTCGAATGGTGGAAGAATTTTTTAAAATGGTCCAGTAGTTTTTAAGCCTATTCATTACAACCAAACAAACAAACAAACAAAGTTTTCCTCTTTATAATATTAGTGTAGATATAAACATCCATGACTCGGAAACAAATATCCGTGCTCATCACACAAACATTTGCTCCTACCGGGATTCAAACCCAGGACCCTAAGAACGTAAGGCAGCGTCACTACCACTACGCCAATCGAGTATAACCTGAATTATATGTTTTATACCCGACAGTAAGATCCCATAGGACAATTATTATAAAACTTTACATGGATGACTGAACACGTTGGCAGAAGCTAATATGCTATAGATTAACAAAAGGGTACATAAGAGGAAGTCTGAAAGTGATACTGGTGACTGAAAAATTGTGTGGTTATTGAATGTTTTGAGGGGCATGTGATGCAGAGGACACATTCCTCCAGAAATTGTGAGGAAAAATTATTTGGTACGATGTAAGAGTAGTTGAGGATCAAAGAAACATTGCATAGATAGAATACTCTTTATTATGTACACAATGAAAATTACAGATACAAATGTAAAACATGGATAGACTGTGTAAAGCAGAATATGGCAAGAAAGGAGGTGTCTAATGACATGCTGCGCCAACTACAAATATATTGGGATAAGATCAGGAGAATGATAGTATGCTACAACCGACCCCCTTGCTTATCTTTGCCAGTTAGTTGTTTCTGTTCATTGCCACCAAGGGTTTTACTTATTTTATACCGAAAGCTGCTTTTCCAATATTGTCAAAGTTGAAACAACCAAGCCAAAAAATCGATGAATATAATCTTTGTCAACATGGTTTGAGCAGTAGCTGAGTTTGACTGTGGTGCATGTTTAACCTCACACGGAACAAATGTTTGTATGGCCTACAGGTCTGGCTGATGTTAATCAGTTTAAATGTTTTATATGCACCCACAATATACAAGAAATTCCTAGTGTGGGGCAATTCTTAAAACAATGTGTAACAGTTGATGTTAGTTAAAAAAGTGTTTATGATAAGAGTTTCTCATGCAAAAAACCTTCCTTTATTCATGTAACATCTCTGTTATCCCCAGGATCCGCACTCGTCCACACCACAAGACGTTCAGCAAGCACATCCGCCGAACAAGGCCCACCCTTACCCCTGGCACGGTGTGTATCCTGCTGGCTGGTCGCCACTCCGGCAAGCGCGTAGTGCTTGTGGGTGTACTTCCCAGCGGACTGCTGCTTGTAACTGGACCCTTTGCGGTGAGTTAGATGTCTTGGAAACTCAGGATAGGATTACCAAACACTATGGTTGGTTGATGGGAGATACGATGTGATTTCGTACTAAAGTATCTTCTGTTGACTTACCTACCTGGCCCTCCACAACACTGGCCCTGCTAATAACTTTTTTCGTGGCTATTTCACATAGCAAACTAATTGTACAATAAATAAATATCGCTGGACATTAACACACAGCGCCACCTAGTGCCACACTAAGCAAGGCTTGTGTCGTGGACACTAGGTAGTTGATGTACTACATATATACTTTTTTGTTTGTAAATACATACTTATTATACATATAAACATCCATGACTCGGAAACAAACCGAGATTCGAACCCAGGACCCTAAGAACGTAAGGCAGCCTCACCACCACTACGCCATTCGGGTCGTCAATTGTGAAGACTGTTTGATACTGGGGCTTACTATGGTTGTTCCATGTATGAAACAACCTAGAGATGATTTGCTTGATATTTAATCTAAATGAGGATAGTGAACAGACTGCACTGCTCGGTGATAAAAGGCATCCTGAAATCCTTACCCTCCTTCATCTTTGAAAATCTACAAATTTGATCAAACAATCGAATTAATACTTTAACTTTGATTAAGTGACAGCTTCATTCCCAATTTTCATTAACCAGACATCACCTCATCAAGGAACAGCTCAAACATAATCTTGCCTGCTCTTTCCAGTTCAACTCGTGCCCCTTGAGGCGCATTCCCCAGCGCTACGTCATCGGTACGTCCACCAAGCTGGACCTCGGCGACTTCAAGCTGCCCGAGCACCTGAACGACGAGTACTTCAAGAAGAACAAGAAGAGCGCCAAGCGCAGCGTCAAGCGCAAGTCTGGAGAAGACATCTTTGCCTCCAAGAAAGAGGTTTGTTTTCTTTATAATACTAGCAACTCGACTGTATTTTTAATCTTAAAGCCATCCAGTCTGACTGACCGTTCCACCCGCCTTAGGAGCTGCGTCCACGAGCGAGTGAATCGCGGTGATTAAACGTATTTTAAACGAAAATAGCGCCGCAAATCTCGCTCGTGGAAAGGGCCCATAAGAGAGTGTATAGATAAACGTTGCAAGGACGATAATATCGCCGCGATTCTCGCTCGTGGAGGCGGCCCCTTGGGGTGAAATCTAAGGCAGATGAGTCTTACTGACTAAAGACAAATTATTACCTTACTTTGCATGACATAACACCGAGATAAACATCCGATAAAAAAAACCGGACTATGTAAAAAGAAATGCGTGGTCATACATAAAAAAATCTAAACGTATACGCGTCGACCTAAGAACCTCCTCCGTTTTTTCGTCAGTTAAAAAGTAAATTATAGTGAAAACATCATCGAAACTCATTGTTATGAAGAACTAAATTAACAAACAGACAAGCATAAGTTTACTACTTTTTGTTGTGTCAGTTTTGCCAGGTTTAATGAACTATTCAAATTGGGCCTTTTTGAACATCAAAAGCTATTAATTCTTTGGGAAATCATTCTACCTGTTTGTACTTAGTAAGTGTAATACAAATTCTAAATTATATTGTAACCAAAATTCAGTAAAACTTACTACATTTTAGCTAAAGAGAACCCATCTCCAATTATGAGCCAGGTAAACATTTAAGTGTCACATTACGCTGCAACAAAATTGTGTTATCAATACAATAAGTCTTATCATTCTAATGTAAACATTGTCTATTCTCTCTTTCCAGAAATACGTTCCATCTGAACAGCGCAAGACCGACCAGAAATCAGTCGACGAGGCTGTGGTCAAGGCGATAGGCAAGCGCGCCGACAAGAAGGTGCTGCGAGGCTACCTCAAGTCGTCGTTCGGCCTCCGCTCAAGCCAGTACCCCCACAGGATGCGATTCTAGTTTATAAGACACAATAAACATCTGTGACTTATGCTTGGCTTTTATTTATTTGGCTTGTTATCCTCAAACACTGAAATCGACGGTAATGATTCGGAACAACAGATTGTGGTTGTAACAAAACAAAAGTCGCACTCCATTTCGTGCATACATACCCATTGCTACAGCGACTGCATAGTGAACTACAGTCTAATATTTGCATACATACATGGAGCCGCTCGAATAGTTGAGACTGAAGATCTCCATAAGCACGAAATCGTAATTTCGGCCGAAGTTACGATCGTCTCCTACTGCGTATCACATTACGGACGTGAGATTCGTTAAAACCGAAAGAGACCGGACTAAAAAAGTCGAAAGCTGAAAGTTTATTTCAATTAGACCTTTTAGCTTGAGGAAGTACTGTAGTTGCACATTCCAAAGCGTAGATCTCTATAGAGAAGAATGGCAAGAAACTCTTTTAAAAAGAAAACATTGCTACAAAATCCACATTATAGGGGATCTACACTATCCACTCTCTAATAATATATAAAATGAATAACAACACGATTGGTCATCTGTTCTTTCCTCCCAGTGTTTTCAAAACTCGTGTATCCGAAAATATTAGAGTAGGGTTCGTTCAAAGTATAAGCTACTTTCGGACGGGCCCCATATCATCGTTGACGGACTTAGAGAGTAGACCTAGTCCGGGCCGTCAGTAGCACGGTGAGAAATTTCATCACGAGGTGAAGCAGTTGCCAGGCATACACTGACTTTAAAGGGCGAGGAAGAAACCTGACACTCCCTCCCGCTCCGCCCAGCCAGAGTGGGAGAAGATATTTGATGATATCCGAGCCGAAAAAAGCATACACTGAGTTCTCAAGCTGTCGACTGCGTGTAACTGACACTGGCTTGGCCATCACAGGGATTTTAATTTTGATATCACAAAAAAATGGTCGAAATTTGTCGCCAAATCTCAGGATTTGTCGGTAACTGGTTCAAAAGATATAAGGGTTTATAGGTGGCCGATCTGGAGTCTCCCCAGCTTGGCCACATTTATATCCCAAAAACTAGAGCACCTAGCGAAGATTGGTTTTCTTTGATTTTGTCGCCAATTAGTCGCAATTTTTTGTGTTATAAATTGGAATCTCTGATGGTGGCCAAGCCAGTGTCCGTCACACGTCGGCTGCTCTCGCGCTGAAATCCCCTCCTCCCGCGCTCTTCATCCCAACTCCGAGCCACGCGCGCCTCCCTAGGCTGCGTGCCCGCCTGCCTATTGTTAGTGTTGTTCAAATTAACCCACCATTTTCTATGTTTATGCCATCATATAGTCTTTGTCGGATTAACAGTAGCAGTAGCTTCTTCCTCCAAATCTATGATATGCTTCTGGGACTGATCTGGCAGTTGACACCGACTGCTACAAGTGCTACGCAGTTGCCTATGACTGTACCGAACGGTCCGTTTATGATGCCCTTACTCTTACTTATAAAACCATATTTGCTCGTTCGTAAGCAGAACCTAAATACACAGAAGTTTGCATCAGAGGGATCTCCCTTTTCCTACGCAGAAAGTATTTCCGATACCATAAGTGAAGATATAGTAAACGCAACGGTCTTCATGCTCCCCACACGCATGATAGTAGGTAGTTAGAAGTAATAAAAGTAGTGGATGCAAATGTTTATTTTGTTTTTCACTTGTACTTGTTTGGGGGCTGATGCGACCGCGGGCGCGCCGACACGGCTGTGCGCTGCCGTTGCCCGTGACGTTCGCGCCATTCCGACTCCAGACGCGCGTAAACACCTCCTATTAAAAGCGAAACCAGGCACAAGAATAACATATACCTAAGTCTTGCGGGGCGGCCGATGTTTGTGTGACACCCACCGTATTCGTTTCTTATGCTAGCTGAAAGATGGAATTGGAAACCCCATCAGCTGAAAGCTGAATCAGACATTAACATGATCATTCAGCTGTAAGACGTCCACTGCTGCTGATATTCTTCGACCGACCATTTCCACATAGACCGGCTCTGCTCTCCGCATCTAGAGGATTGAGGATGACCCCATTGCATATTATCCCACTTAAAAGAATAATTCTTGCGTTACGCTGCCCCATTCTTGCACTCTCGGCCGTTCTTGTTTGCGAGGTAACAAAATCCAGCAATTACCTGGTGGCATCTTGGACTTATTATGCTGATGTAGGGCCGCGGTTTTCGCGAGGGCGGTTCGCATCTGCCGGGCAGCGCGCTCTTCGAACCGCCGTTGTCCATCCTGGTTGCTGCGCGCTGACAAGCAGGAGACCCACTGACGACCCACCACGCGTGTCCGTCTGGGGAGGACAGATTAGAATATGACAAGACGTCGCAATTTTAACCCATTAAGATATTAAAATAACTGTGACAATTTTCAATTTTACACAATTAAGTATCTACACTTTATCTATCGACAATATTTTAGGACAGGAATATGAAGGAAAAACTGTTTGTAGATCTGTGTGTCATACGGGGGAATCTGGCAAGATTTTGTAGAATTAGCATCTCAGGGGCTCAGAGGTGGTTTTGTGTGAGACCTAAGACTTCTCGTTGCCGCTTATCTCTGGTCTTAAGAACCCGAGTGTTCTAATTTTAAAATTGTGTCGGGTAAGAGTGTGTCATACGGGGGAATCTGGCAAGATTTTGTAGAATTAGCATCTCAGGGGCTCAGAGGTGGTTTTGTGTGAGACCTAAGACTTCTCGTTGCCGCTTATCTCTGGTCTTAAGAACCCGAGTGTTCTAATTTTAAAATTGTGTCGGGTAAGACTGTGGCCGCTTAAAATCTTTCTCAAAAACGTAATCCCGCAAGATGGCTACACTTATCACTACTCACTTGGTGGCGGCGTTAGTGTGTGAATGCGAGTGTTTCCTGGGGGTGCGGTGCGCGACGCGGCGTGGTGCGCACTCCTCGTCACTGGGCGCGCTTGCCGAGCTCTGTTCGCTGTCATCCGACGAGCTCGACTGCTCGCCACCAGACTCGCCCGCCGAGTCACCGCCTCCCGGGGAGCCTTTCTTTGTATACCAGCAGTATTTGTCATTTACGTTTAGTTAGGGCCGTAAGCAGTGAGAGCTTACGAGCTGTTGGAACTTAAGTACCTATGCCCAACTGCACTGACAGACGACTAGGCTGTGCTTTCGGACGGTACTCCTAAATAACGCACACTTAGAGTTTCAACGCTTGATTCCGCGTAAAAGTTGAAAACCCATCTGGAATAATCTTGATTCGAGGCATTCATGTTAGGTGTCGCGTAGCGCTCGCTAGTGAATCCTTATAGCAGGATAATCACTTGTGTAGGTACATGTGTTACATGGCTTCACGGCGCAAATGTGTGGTTGCAATTTATATTTATAGCTTGAATGATGCCTAGACTACTCCGTCAGGACCATTCATTCCAACGGGTCGTACGATCGCACTGCTTACGCCCACAGTGCCTGTTTTACCACTTGCTGCAATATTACTATTGGAACGTGTAGTAACCGAAAGCGCCTTTTAGTTGTAAAAACTGCCATTATCCTGAATAAAGAGCAAATAGCAGAACTGGCTTTACTTACATAATCCTAAAATATGTATATGTCACCGTAAAATTGTCAAACACGTTATATTACAATATAACGAGTTTTTTCTCGCGATATTGTAATGTCTCGAATTATTGTCAACTGAACATACGGAAGTATCTCTGCCCCCATAATCGGGACTTGGGGCACCCCCCCGTTAGGTTAGTTAGGTTCCTTTAAACCCTGCACTCGGAAACAGGGGCCCCGCGAAGCGGGGTTCCGTCGATACGCTTTTTAGGGGGAATATAAAGTGTTTTAAGGTTATATTATACTGGATCTTCACAGATGGATCTAAAACAGGTACTGGCACTGGGGCGGGAGTCTTCTCGGAAGACCTCAACATCCACATAGCCACACCTCTGGGGGCGCACAACACGGTATTTCAGGCAGAATGCATGGGCATCTCCCTGGCGGCATCGGCCATCATAGCCAGGAAAGTTGTGGGCCACTCAATCCGTATACTGTCGGACAGCATGGCGGTGCTGCTGGCTCTAAACAACCACACAGTGAACTCCGGGTTAATACACGAGTGTCACCAACGCCTGAACCAGGTTGGTAATCTCAATAACATAACCATCCAATGGATCAAAGGACACAGCGATTCCCGCGGCAACGACGCGGCGGATGAACTCGCTAGAAGGGGATCGAGCATGGCAGCGGTGGGACCAGAACCTATCGCACCACTCCCTTTCGGTTACCTACGCACACTGGTAAGGAAACGAACTAGTGAAATACACCACAAGCTGTGGCTTGACCACTGCGAGTGTAGGCAAGCCAAGGAGGCACTTCCTGCCATCGACGGCCGCTTCACCAAACGCGCGCTTAGGCTAACCAAGCCACAGCTGCGTACAATTACAGCCGCCATCACCGGTCACGGCTCTTTTAACAAACACCTCTTTGTCATAGGAGTCACAGACAGCCCCCTGTGCCGCGCATGCATGGAGGAAGACGAGACTGCAGCCCACGTGCTTCTACACTGCCCAGCGGTTGCAACATATAGGGCAAAGTACTTCGGTCGTCCAGGTACTCTCCGCGAGATTGTCGGCAACATCGGGGCGCTGCTGGCCTTCTTTGGGGAGCTGGGATGGATCGAGTGAAGTTCCCACCCGTACGCAAAATACGCGCCTTGCCGTGGAATTGCGGACATCAGCCCGTTATACAATACAATACAATACAAGGTTATGTTATATTAATCGATATTTCTCAGGAATGGTGCATTATCTTTTCATGAGAGTTGTGCCACTGGGCAAGGGGGACCCCTCCGTCCCTCCACACCGCGTAAGTTGACTACCATCGCATGCATTTTACGAAAAATAATGCGTTTTGTTGCAAGCAGTATGTTCGTTTGACAATAATTCGAGACTTTACAATATCGCTAGAGATATTACAATATAACGTATTTGACAATTTTACGGTGACATATATAACTATAATAGGGGTAGAAGGGACACCAAACACCAACGTTCTAAGAGCTACCACATGTTCATTCAGTAGATTATTCTGAACACTGTGTTTCTCTCAGTTTACCACTGACAAATTTATGTGGGGGTGTAAAAGATATTAAACATGAGTAATTTAAAAAAAGCTGATGTTTCCCACAAAAGTGCAATACCTTTAAGATGAAAATGTATGGAACAGCAAATTTTTTTTTAGTTACGGATAAAAGATATTAGATAGGGTTGTTCAGAATAATGTCTTGACCTACTGAATACATGGTAACCTTTTCTTTGTCGGTGTCTTATATTCCACCCTTTAGACACTAATAATTTTTAACTTATAAAATACCTAAATTACTTAGGTGTTTCATCTTTGGGCACGGTACATAATCATGCTATTGAAGAAGAAAAAATCTGATACCATTTGGGTGGGTCTATTTAACTTTGTAAGAATTGTCGAATCTAAGGGGGCGTCCGTTATTTAATTACGTGAGGTAATTTTGGCGATTTACCCCCCCCGCTTTACTATTAATTAAATTGTCGTGTAGGAATCCTACTAATATTATAAATGCGAAAGTTTATGAGGATGGATGTATGTTTGTTACTCTTTCACGCAAAAACTACTGAACGGATTTGGATGAAATTTTGCACACAGACAGTTTATAACCTAGATTAACACATAGGATACTTTTTATCCCGGCAGTAAAATCCCATGGGACAATTATCAAACTTCACGCGGGCGAAGCCGCTGGCAAAAGCTAGTTACCCATATTTAAGTGGACAAACACGTTTATTTAATTACCTACCTATATAGTTATCATGCAAATTTTGCGGAAAAAAGTACGTGTAATTTGCCGGGAGACCCCCTCCCACGCTCCCACGTGAGATTCGACTCCCTAGCTCCGCCCTAAACGCCTCACGTAATTAATGGACGTCCCCTAATTACTTGAGTAGTAAGAATAGCAATTACTAAGGTCCTTCTACAGAATCATGTTCAGAAGAGTTCTGGAAGCATTTATATTTAAAAGAAACAATTGAATGAAATACTACGAGAACTAACTAGAGAAAGATACCTCCAATAATAAATACTATAGTAGGTAATTTTTTAAATAAGTATTGTGAATGTTAAGTAAGTACCCATATTTTTAAAGAAAAGCTTACCTACTAAGAAGAATGACTACTATAGATAGATGAATAATGTTTTAATTAAATGTAAATAGTCTAGGTAATTAAAAGTTGCATGCAAAAAATCTAACTAAAACACTTCATCTAGGTACAAAATCGAATTACAATAATTGTCATTACGCTACCCGGCTACCTCAAGACTACCACTATGCACTACATATCATGCTATGCTGTAGTACTTACAATCTGTACAATGCACTAACTAGATACCTAATTACCACCACAAACAGTAGATAGCAGAACCTTCAGTATCAGAAGGTCTCGTGGCTTCCCGGTCGATTTGGCTTTGGTCCTTTGGCTTACCTTGGTTTTAAGGGCCTCTTCCTTGGAATCTTTCACGAGGGGTTTCAGGGGCTTGATCTCTTTGTCCGGGACGACCACGGTGCCACTGCCAGTCGAGCAGTTCGCAGTGAGGGACTGCGCGGACACATGGGTTGGGCCCAATGCGGGCGAACCGGGTCTCACGTTGGCTGTGTATGCGTCGTTTTGATATGTATTTCTGATACTATTTGCCCCGTCTCGTACTTTCCCCACAAGTGTGTCAATTAATGTTGGCTTTACATAGTTTTCTGTGTAACATCAGTAAATGAGGCAAAAATGTTTTGGTTAATATTGTACTGAGGTAACTAAAGTATTGTGTTTACTTATGATATAAAGTTACCGATGTAATAAACGATGTCTAATCGCTGACCACATCGTTGCAGACCTTCAAACAAAAATGACAAAAACCAAAATGTCGATGCTACTAAACAAACATACACATTATTTGATTCTTTGGCTCTTTTAAAAAGAAATGAAAATAATTTCGTGTTTGTAAAGTCAAACTTGGCGGGCACTCTTTACGCGCAGCCGCTTTGGATACAGGTCTTTTGAGCCAAAGAACATTGCATGACTGAATTCGTGTATTTACAATAGTTCAGAACTGTACCTTTGTTGCCAGTTGCAAGGGCCCTATAATTTAGCAAGCGTGTCCCCATGGCCGCTACATATATTGCCAATTGTTTTAGCGTATTTACAGCGGTTTTCTCCCATTCGTTTTTGTGGTGCGGTGACGTGTCAATCGTGACAAATGAAACAAAACTAAATATATTTAGTAACAAGGCAAATAGACAACGAAAAGTTGGGTTTGAATTATTTTTTGGATGGTTGAAACACGTTAAGCATGCCCTTCATTACTTTGAGGGGAACAGTATGGCTAGAAACGAGGTGTTTACTGATATGACGAGTAAAAAAGATAATTTATGGAAGAAGGTTATCGTTGTACACATAAAGGCATGTTGTTGTTGTTGTTGGACAAGCGCAAGAGAATGATGATTTTGAAGGGAACAGTCGTCACTGTTCTCTTCAAAATAGTTAAGAAACACGGATAATACACTAGTCCTCAAAAAAACCACACATCACCGCACCATCTCCCGCTTTCTACTCATTAACAAAGTGCGAGTCTCACGATTGAACTTGTTGTTGCTGGTGTACAACTTGCCGAGCAGTCCCAGCGGTGGGCGTGGCGGCACTAGCTGGATGCCTTCCCACCAGAACACCTCCTTGCACTGCAGCCGCCCGTTGCTATCCTCACCTGGTTCTAGGGCGAAACTTAGAAGCTGGCCTTATGTACAATTCCGAAGAAATTAGTCACTTTGTTCAAAAAACTTGTAGATGACCAGCCGCCGTATTCACAACGCTTCGATTCGCTTCCGAGCCGGGAAGTCGTATGTCTATCTCGGTCGTTTTCGTAATGCCAGAAGAAGACAGATATACGAGTTGTCGAATCGGAAACGAGTCGAACGTTTGTGAATACGGGGTCAGATCTGCTGTGGTAAACCAACGTGTTGTTAAAGAAGTTGCAATTCCTATGTAGGCCAAGTTTTATAAATACTAAGTAGGTAAGTATAAGGTGCTATTTACAATCTAAGAATGATTTTAGTGATATTTACAAACTTAGAATAATTTAGATACAATTTATAAACTCAATCGTTTTAGGTAGGTACTTATATTTACAATCTTAGGACATAAATTTCGTGCTATTTACAAACAGTATAAAAGTAGGTAGTAAATGTAGGTCTAATGGACATCGATTACAAGTAAAAATATTTATACATAAAACACAGGTGTTACCACAGCAGTCATCATTTACTTTATAGACCATGAGGATTTCTGGTTCATTACGAATCAATAACTAGATTCTGAGGTTTACCGGTTAACTCCAGATCCAAATTGGATTCGTCTAGTCCTAAATTAAAGTTCGCTTTACATCAACTACAAGACTAGGATATCGATTAACCCAAGAGAGTCAAATACTCAAATCACTAAGGTGCTGTACATCAAGCGTACCTCTGCCCACAAGTCTGGTCAGTCTCTCCGGGAACATGAGCTGCGGTGGCCTCATGGATATGATGTCCCGGAAGTGGTTGTACAGCTCCATGACTGACGCGTCCATCGCCTGCCGCTCATCTGGCACGTGCTCGCGGAACTGGCAACCCTGATGATTAAAAGTCAATTGTATATGACAATTGTAATTGATTTATTACAATTTGAATCGCCAATTGCTTACTGGCTATGCTACTTCAAGCAGTTCTAAATTCTCGCTAACTTGTTGATCCAGAACATTAGGAGGTAGATAGTACCAGTCACTCACAGTATTCCTAGTGATGGTCTCGAAGCGGTAGGCTCTCTCTCCGCAGCAGGGGTACCGGCCGGCCGGGAGTGAGGGCCGCCCCTCCAGCGCGAACATTTGCGCCGGCTGCTCGTGGTGCGAACACCACTCCATCTGACCAGCAGACAATTCTTACATCTACTTGAATCCTCTTTTGAATGTTCAAAGATTGAAAGGATCGCTTTAAGCGATAAGACCGCCCATTAAACTGTCACCATCTGTCACTGTTAATTGTAAGGTGTTATTATTATAACCAGCATATATGTCCCACTGCTGGACAAAGGTTTCCCTCCATTTGTTCCAAGAATCACGATTCTATTCCACTTCTTTCCATTCTCAAGGAAGACATCCAGTTCGTCCAGTTATCACCTTCGTGGTCTGCCGTGACCCTGTGACACCGTTTCAGGGCAACAATCTCCTGAGCCTTACGGGCCCACAGTCCGTTCGGAATGCGACAGACTGTCCTACCCATTCCCATAGAGTATTATTTCTAACTAGCGGTAAGGGGAACTCGATATTTGCATTATTTTAGGACTTTGTAATACGCAATCCATAAAATTTCGTCTGGCTATCTATCTGTCCGGATTTGACAAAGCCATTTAATCGGAGACTGTTACCACTATACTTACGAATGACCTACTGAAATTCTTAAAAATAATAACTAAGGGTGGCAACTGGCACTTGCCATAAATGTGTCTTCGACCACTCCCCTTTCACGTATCTAATTGCTTCGTTTTACCTGATATGCCGGGAAGTAGCTGTCGCAGAGCTGACAGCGCAGAAAGTGGCAGTCAGCCCACAAGCGCCAGTACACGCGGCGCCAAGACCGCAGCTCTCCGTACAACCAGGTGATGTACTCGTTCAGACTCCAGGATTGGTCCCTGGGAAAAGCGAAACACATTAGCGAAAACATCATGGAGGAAATTAAGCACCGAAGATTGCAAACGCTGCAAATCGTGGATTCTAGAGTTCGCCTACACGTCGGATAAAATATTATTTTTGTTTTCAGGTGTTCCATTGGGCATTTCTCAGAAGCAGCCAGGATTTTAGGAGTTGGCGATGTGATACCACCGTGTCTGGGAAAACACGTTAAGCTTGTAGTCTTGCGCGTGATCAATCTCCAGAACTTGTGTCAGGTTGAATTGAAGGCCCACCGGACTATGAGAATAAGGGAAGAATGCACCTGGGTTTCCGCGCACACTATTTGAAATTCGGCCAGCACTATCTCCAGCCAGAGTCGATGTCAGTGCCACTATACCGAGACCTAAGATGACGTCTTAAAACAGGATTGTTTTAATCTTATAACAGAGTGAGAAAGAGGTGGCGCTAGACGTCCTCTATAGCTCCGTCTCTTTCCCACACTGGAATAAATTTAAAACAACCCTGCTTAAGATCCTCAGTAATAAGTTTTACGACGTCAGAAGGTGGAATATTTGACCAGCTGAGGTCTACCGCGTTGCCTCCAGCCTGTGTCAGGGCTAGACGTCATGGTAACCGCCCAGAAAAGCTTCACGCATAGAACATCATTATAATTGACGTGGCTGGACTGCAGAATGACGAGCTCACTTGGTGTGGGATGAGATCACGTTGCCTCGTCGATCTATCCGCATGCTAGCGGGCTGGCACGGCACGTGCTCCGCGATATGACGTCCTAGTAGCTTGTTGCATCTAGTCACAGAAAACAAGGAGGTAAATTTTAGATAGCTGAAAAGATCGAGAAAGCGGTTAAATAAATATAAGTAGCAAACTAGCTAGTCTTTTTTCAAAATCCACACAGCTATAAAAAATGTCGGTTGGTAAGGTACAGCACCGAAATGGTGAAGGTCAGTCAAAGCTTATTGCAGATAGCGTGTCCATAGCTAAGTCCCAATCTGACCAGTGACATCCAGCTATGTTGAAAAAAGAAATAAAATTCACAGAATTTCAACCAATGATGATGCTTGGAACTAGTGCTAGCGCCATTCAGTTACCTTCTCCGTTGGATGGCCCTGATGTGATAAAACAACTCCACTTACCAAAAGTCTCATGGATGATGAAACATGTGTATTCTACGCTTTAATTTTCTGTTGGCATAGAGCATCATTCTCTATAGTCTTTGTACGTCATTTCAACTTCCTCTCGTCCAAAAAGTCATCGAGGTGAGAACACGTTATTTCTCTGATCTTTTATCATTTTCCTATTTTGTATGTGCCTATTAAGTTTTGAGACCAAATATGTTATTGATGACTCGCTCAAACTCAAACTCAAATCATTTATTTCAACTAGACCATTACGGCACTTTTGAATGTCAAAAAATTTTTAAGAAAAATCAAAGCTACAGTCACAGACACAAGGCATAATAACTTGAGAAAGTACTGTAGTTGCCCATTCCCTAGCGTAGATCTCTATGGAGAAGAACGGGCAAGAAACTCCATGGACACTCTTTTCAATCAAAAATGTTGTTACAAAATCTTGGTTACATCTTTCATGTTGAGATTATACATATATGTGAGAACGATGTAGAAAGACGTACACAATAAGAGCGTCCAGAGTAAAAAAAATAAATCAACAATTTAAAATAAAGCAATTCAAATAATCCATGGCAGCTAAGATATGACCAGTCTCGACTGACAGTGCCCGTTCACGAACATGACGCATGGATCAGCGCCATTCAATTCAACCATATTGAAGGGAACTAAATGACCCGACCCACCCGCCACCATCAGCAAGACATTTAAGCGAGCATGACATTCTCTCAGCCACCAAGGCATATTCAAGTCAATGAAAGATAACTAAATGCAAATGGAAGCTTTACATTACATGGTACTCACACATGTGCTATGCAATTATACAATACTAAGAGATGGACTCTATACAATGCAAGAATACCTTTACAATCTTCTGCAGCTACCACAATAGTTGTCCAATAAGGTTGCACCTATGGTTGCGGAGCAGGACCAGCATTCAGCCAAGCATTTTTATCCTCAATGTAATCCCCCAGCTTATAATATGCTTGCCTACATAGTGTGCGTTTTACACAAGATTTAAATTTCGTCTCATTCAGTTGTAGAATGTGGGGAGGTATTTTATTATAACATTTTAAACAGTACCCCATGAACGCTATTCGTGAACATCTTGTTTTAATCTCACCGCATGCCACCTATGTTGCCCGCAGGAGATTGGCCACCTCCTTCATATAATTTACTTCACAGTGAAAACAACCACTCTGTTCAGATAGTCCGTAATAACAGTGGAAAACATACTTGTTACACTTAAAAAGCGTGGCGAGGGTGGAGTAGTGTCCCCGGAGGGTCTCGGGAACCGGCTCCGCGAGAGACAGGATCATCTTGCAGTACAGGCGGGATTGGATTTTGTCCTTGCGGTCCCTGACGGCTTCCAGCTCCGCATTTGTGTACATGGCTGACAGCCTGGGTAAATTATGTTCAGTTTAATTTCGGCTACACAAGATCCAAGCTTGGATACAGCACCGCCCTACCGTCTGGGGATAGATGTACGCATGCAGGAAGCGCATATGAAGGAAAAGGAAGAAACCCATCCTCGACTCGATTGGCCTCTCCACGGGGCATCGTCAGATGACGTTTACCCTTTTGTGCGCAAATCGCGTACATTGGGTGGCATACCTTCCCTAAATAACTTCTTTCATTTGTTTGCTCCGCAGTCGCTGCCTCAAGAGGCGTGTAGCTTGAGCATGTCGCGGTCAAGAAGTTGGTCCACCCCTGATACTCATCACTCCTGACTTTGTTCCACTGTAGTTGAGGTTGATACAATACCTTTTTCTCTTCCGTCGTTCTTTGTCAAGCTATTAGTTTCTACTATTGCTTTCACCATGGCATCATTCCTCATACAATCCATTAATATTTTCTGTTCCCGCCACGAATACGGAGGCCGATACCTCTACTACTAATGACTGATATATTGTGTACCTGGTCAGCAACGCGTCGCTGAGACACGCCAAATTGGTGGAGGTCTTCACGATGTCATTAATGTGCGCGTGGCAGTAAATCAAGCAGTCATGCAGCAGTGGCTCCATCTGTATAAAATCAGACTATAATGTCCTCCTGCGGCTCCTGCTCGACCTGACCTATTGCTCGAACACAGGCGTCCTCTCGTGGTATAATTTTAGTGCGTTCTGACGTCACGAGTTTTGATGCGTTTTATCTTTGTCAACCTTCATTGATTTACAAAAACAAAAAATACGTGTCCATTATTTTCCAATATTCTAACTGACGGACTTAATAGATTTGCATTTTATTGATGTCGGAACCTTTTTTTTTAGGTCCATGGTCGGAAACTAGCCTATTGATACTACATCCATTCCTTTCGTATGGAGAAGAATTGCCCATTCTTCTCTTTTATAATGTTTAACAATATTGCGGGGCCAGTGCGAGTTGGTAGACTTATGATATGTTCGAATAATTGGTTCTAGGACTTGCCATGTTTCCTTACGATGCTAATCTCTAATATTATGAGAGATTGAGAGCTTTGGTGATGATGAATGAATGATGAATTCACATAAAATAAAGCGCCTGCTTGGCTTCTTATTGCAAACCGAAGTTCTACAACTCTTGTCGGGGGCACCAATCCTTTGTTTATGCTTAAAGGAGAATGACCAAAAATGTATGGGCTCTGGTCCAAAAAAAAAACTGCTGCCCCCAGGGTTGACTCCATTGTGGGTTAACTTATAATGTTGGACTTACTATGTGTGCCAATGTGCATCAAATTCTAACCCACAGTAACAGACTAATTCAACAATTTTGAATGTGCAAGTGAATGTGCTACTTTTTTTCAAGTTCACGTTTCAGCTAATATCTATGATTCCGTGGGGCAGATTTTTTCAGTTCCATAGAAGAAAATTAAGCATTTTAACCAGTCTTTCAAATGAGCTATGTAGTAAATCTGGGGGCAGAACTTTTCTTTTTTTTTCAAATTTTGGTCCACTTTGGTCATTCTCCTTTACTTTTGTTTCTCTCTAGCACAGAGAATTTTCTGATGATGGCTTTACCTGCAGAAATGATGCAGACACCAGTATGGGTACTACATTGTGGGGGTCAAGCAAAGGCCAGTCGGCAACCAAAATAGTATCCCGTTTCACCCAGCGCATTAACCAGTCGAAAATCTAAAAAAAAGTGATTCATTGTTTATAAGTGATAAAATGAAAAGTTTTAAATAAAGATTTTTGTGTTTAGTGTACCAAATGTATGATGATTTGATGATGAAGTAATTTTAGGAATATTTTAATTTAAACCCGTTACTGCAAATGTCTCTTGCTGGATGAAATAAACATGTTTTTAAGAACTGAAGGACCATTATCTTGTGAATTAAGGTTTAATTAACTTTAGCTGTGGTTAAAATGTCTCACTCCTCCGAAACGGCTTGACAGATTTTATTATGTTTTTTTTTCTGTATTTGGTATTTGGTAGGTCTGAGAATAGGTCGTAGAATATTTTTTAGTCTCACAAAAATAAAGGGTGTAAAACACCTTTTAACGAAGCCGAAAGCCCAGAGGCACTATACCTTGAACCTTCTAGTTACGGAGATATTGGGGGTCAAAGTTCCAACTTCGAGATTAGTTTTTTTTAATACAAGTTTTTACTGTAAGATTTTTACTTTAAACACCTCTACGACCCCCGTACTATCTTCCCCAGCAATCATTTTTGCGTAAAGTTACTTAGTTTGATGTACAGAATGCTTGGTTGACGGCTTCGTGATGAGGTGGTTTACACCCTGTTTACCTTACCTTACCTTACGCGAACAAAGTCGCGAGCAACAGCTAGTAGTACCATAATAATAAGTTACCTGTATATCACAATGTACAGATATATCCATGTCTTCAAGTCTCTGGCCAGCTGTGACATCAGCGAAGTATCCCATCTTGGATACCAACAACTTCTGCGGGCACCTAAAATCTTTTTTTAGACCTTTCACTTCATCACAAACGTGAATTTCTACGTCACCCCTGAAAAAAAAAAATATTTCGTAACGAAAAAATGCAAAAAGAATTTTCCGATACCGGGAATCGAACCCGAGCCTCCTGGGTGAGAGCCAGGTATCCTAGCCACTAGACCATATCGGATGTTGTTTAACTTGTCAAAATTGTTGCTCACTACACACTCTACAGTATTTTATAAAATTTAATTTTTATATTATTAAAAATATATATATATCAGTAAGAAGACCACAGACATAGACTATATTATCTGTGATGAAGACAGATTTTTACTTACTCATGTTTTGTATTATTGCGGTCTTGAGCTATGGTTACTGAAGATTTGCGTCTTCCCAGGCGATCCCTCGACTCTTTTTCATCCACAAAGCCTTAAATTAAAAATAGTGTACCTAATTAGTTTCATTAATGGTTTTAACTTTTAGTTTTCAAGTAAAGGCTGTACTGAGTGTTCTATGTTATTTCTATGTTGTTACCTCCAAAACTAGCGGGTTTCTTGATATCAACAGTTGTTCCTGACGTAACTTTCTTGATTATAGGAGTATAAAGACTTGCTGTTTTTGATGTTTTTTTATATCCTGCCAGGTAAGGCAAAATTGAATCCAATATCCCTTCATTTAGTACCTGAAATGAAAGTTTGTTATAGCGCCATCTATTTGTGCACTTGTCAAACGTCTGAAGTTGCATTTTTAGATAACATTTGCAAACTTACATCATTAAGTTTGCAATTCAGGTTGGCTTCAGTCCAAATACCTAGCATTTCAACTCTTGCTTCAGGAGGCAATGCTCGCCGTTGTCCCAATTTTCCTGGAAACAATCGTGACTTCTAAATAGTTCTCTTGACCGGAACCAGATGGCACTAGTAATACCAGCCGACGAGGTGCCCGATGGAATTTACGAATCTTTTTGTAAAAGTATGCAACAGAATCGTTCGGCAGAGTGCAATTTGCGTCAAGTTTTGCCAGCACTATATACGAGCTAATAAACCTTCCGTTTCACATGAACTTATCTGATAAGCATTAAAACACATACAAAGCACTTAGAATATGGGTACCAGTCACGCCACCCGGGTCCTAGTAATGGAATGGAACGGCGCGGCGGCGCAGGGCTGCAGGGCACGCCGTTACCGCGGCGGTAAGACTCGTGACGTAGGAGTGGCTGGAGAGACGGCATGGCGTGGCGCCCTCACTGTACGGCTGACACAGATGCTCTCAGGGCATAGGTGCGTAAAGTACTAGTGCCGTATAGGTAGGGAACCGACGCCCGGTTGTCACCACTATGGAGACTGCCCCAAACAAACAGCGCTGCACAATCTGCAGGAGCAGCGACGTGAACTTGTCGCGGTGACGGAAACCACATGTTTATGTGGGCCAAAAACTGGCCACGAGATGCTTGATGAACTGCGCAAGTATTCCGGCACCCCGGCCCGAGGTTGTCGAAGGACACCCAGAGCGGAGGACATCCACGAGGACTTCCTCAAGCAATAAAATAATGGCTGCCAGTCAACAGGACTTTACCTTCGATTTCACTGCAGCTATATCTCTTTTCAAGGTAGTCTTCGCCGTTCTTTAGTTCCATGACACACTGGCTCTTACTAACCGTCGCCTTGGCGTCAGCGAAAACGGTCTGATGGAGGAGATCTCGTTCTTGCTGTTCGATGACGTGGTTTATAACAGTTAATTTGGTCAATTCCTCCCAATCTATCTTCGTCGCTTCGTCTTCGCTGCCCTCCAAGTGCTCGTAAACTTGATACGCCGTTTTCATAAAATCAAAAAAGTCTTTGACGGTTATCGTATCAGACGTATCGGCTTCCCTGGGTGACGAATTTCTCCGTGTTAAAGATACAGGTGATGAGGGACTCTTGCTGCTTGGTCCATCACCCTTTTGCATAAATATAGAATCAGATTCAGGGCGCTGATTAGACATTTTGAATCACGGTATTCACGGATTACTTTTGACGGAGAATTTCATGTGTTCATCGATCTAATAAGCCTCCTGGAAACAGCGGTTTGATATAAAACTATTGATTGGTAACCATCGAGGTATTAAGTTGGTAACTTGTTGGCAACGGATAAAAAATATTACTCGTTGTAAAACTATAATAAATAATTTATTATTTTTTAGACAAGACTTACAAGACAAGTAATTTAAAATAAACTGTTGTTGCGTAAACATAAAATAACAGAACATTTGCTGTATTTACAAAACCAAAAAAAAACCCGGCACAACCTATTTTAATGCTGAATGATGGTGCCAAAGAGTCAAAAGAGTAGATGACATAAGATATCAAAAATGATGTCGCCAAAGAGTAGAATACTTCAAAGAGTAAGATATTTAGGCCTACTTGGTGCTGCTGTGCAATAATGTTTTTGTCTGAAACTTTTTGACTTTTTTTTTAAATTTATAGGCTTTGACCCAAAGTTGAATCATGAGGAGCTCGTGGCAGAATAATATCAGCCGCTCGGCTCGATCTGGGTCTATCTTCAAGTAAAGTTGCGCATGCCTGGGTTGGGCCGTGGATGGGTTACCACCCATTACGTACCGAGTTTCCTCTGTGCCCCGGAAAGCACGTCCCGTTGGTCCCGTCTATCAATTGTAGATATTTTTTGACACTAGTCGTGGCCGGAAATTCCGAAAGCCAGTCTTACTAGGTGTATATCGTAATAACTGGTATTACTGGGTTTTGGAGATCAGATAGGCGGTCGCTCCATGTAAAATATTCAACTGCATGGCTGGATATGGAGACTGAAAGTCAGCCCCATCATATACTTGGGAAAATGCGAAACTGACCAATTTGTATGTCCCTACATACCTACACCACCATTTTGTTTCAAATATCTAGCCAGAAGTAAGTAGAATATGAGGCAAAGGCAAAGGATGACACACTTCAGTTTTCTAAAACTTTACTACGAAAAGTCCTTTTTTCAGTGGCGAGGACCGCATAACACTCTAAAAATTAAACAGCAAGCAAGAGGGATTTGAAGAAAACATCCTTTTTACCCGACTGTGGCGCTGCCCAAAAGCAAAGTTATGTGTTTGACCTGCATGTGTTTATGTCTGTTTCTTACTCCTAAACGGATTTGGATGATTCTTCTTGGGGCGCAAGTGTCTGCCTGTTTAAATGCATTTAAACAGGAAAACAAAGAAAAATTGCAATTTGGGGTACCATATTATTGTAGTTTTTTTTTCTTCCATTACCGTCAAGTAGTATCAAAATAAAGGTTTCTAAAAGATGGTTATTAACATATTTGCAACGTATAAGTTTAAAAGTATTTCGAAAAGACAAATCACAGAAAATATGAAAAATGGGCCCTGCCTGTTTCCAACTTCTTTTTTGCTTTTTAGGTTTATCAGGCGGGTTTACCCATACATTTTATGTAAGTTTAGTGATTTCGTTGAGTTCACTGACCTAGTTGACCTCTAACCTCCAAAGAATGACCTCGATTATATTGATTACTAGCAACATTGGTTTGTTTTACATTAGTTAACAATATTATGCGAGATGACTCAACAGAGATTGTTAATTCGATTAAATTTATATTCTTAAAATTTATCTAGAGTCTGGTGAATTGATTATTAAATACCAATTTACATAACAAAAAATTAATATCTCGATTCATAGTGCTTAAACTGACACGTTTAACTCTCGTTTTTGGCATACGTAAGTGGAACGTTTAGTAGTTTGTCTCTTTCTAATTCAAGTGATCAGAAAAAGAGAGATATATACCGGTCACGTCACAAGCAAAAGGAAAATAATTAAGTAGATGTAGGTTGGAATGCAAATTGTCTTTGGTCAGTCTAGTGATATGTCATATCAACAACATTTTCACTGTAATTTTTTGTTGTCCAACAAAGTTATTTAGAATGTACACGGCTGCATTTTATTATGGAAAGCCACCAACCCGAATATGACAAGAACGGATTATTGTCTGACACATTCTGGAAGACACCACAGCGTGCGATCCCGGGCAGACCTTTTCAGACGGTCAAACGGACCGAGGTTATGTCTGGGTCATCGTATCAACAGTTCCAGGCGTCCGTGAACGACGCCTGGGACCTGGGCGACGACGACATCATATCTGGAATCGCCGAAACTAAAATATCGAAGGCCATATCGCAAACTGCTGCTTTGAACGTGATAAATTCGCATAGGAATAGTAGTAGGAACGTAAACAAAAATGACGTAAAGGTTGAGAGTGAGATTGTGAAGCCGAAGGCTGAGGCGGTAGAGGTGAAGAAAAATGAGGTCCGTAGGGTGGGTGCGGGGAGTGCGGGGCCGATGCGGCACTACCCTGGCCGGCCGCGGCCCGTGCGTCTGTCGGCACTGACCTCTCGCGAGGAGAGCAGCGAATCCAAGCTCGAGAGGTTTCAACAAATGCATGATAGCACTGTCATAGACCTGGATGACCTCAAGCAGATCAGCTGGTCTGGCGTCCCAGTCAAAGTAAGTCATAATGGTGTCTGTTTCAGATGAGTCACTCTTTGTAATTAAGTATGATTGGTTATGCTTGTTGCTTTTGGGACAATTGTTTCAAACATGGCATTGACAAGTATTTATAGTTATTGTAATTTTAAGCAGCCTGATGGAAGTATACTTTAGTAAGTAATCATATTCATAAGAATAATCTGCCTAGCCTTTTCCATATTCTTAATAATATTCATAAGAATCAGTAAGAAATATTAAATAATGAATCAAATGTAACAAACAGCTCACAATTTAGAAACTACTTTGGCCACAAAAATGGTTATAAGTGGTCTATAGGAACCTCATGATTTAGATCCAGGTCTTAGTGTCATTTATCTTTTCATTGAGATATTTTCTTCTGACTAGCCACCAAAGATTCAAATAGTAACAACTTAGCATAGTCGGTATCTTAAGTTGAAAGACCCGCTGCATTGATCTGAATCTGGCTTTCATCGTCCATGACTTAATATTTGTCTTGCACAAACTCCAGTTGCTTATTAATCCGATATATGTTGAATACTTCACAATTTATAACCCAACATTTTCGTAGAGGTGTTCCGGAGGAATGAGGAAAATGTTGTAAGTTCTGCTGAGTATGAATGTGGATGGGTATACGAGTAGAGGAAGACCAACTAAACAATGGATGAACTGTGCAATGGATGAACTGTGTAAAGAATATGGCAAGTAAAGAGGTGTCTGATGTGATGACAAGTAATAGAAGATGAAGACATGCTGCGCTAACGTCAAATGATTAGGGATAATGGCGAAAGAATAATGTAATTTTTTAAATATATAATGTTACTTGACATTGCACTTAGTACAACCTTATGTGTGGATTACTACTAATATTATAAATGTGAATGTAAGTTTGTTTGTTACGCTTTCACGCTAAAACTACGCAACTGATCATCATAAAACTTTGTACACATATTCTTGGAGGTATTAGAAGTAACATAGGATACTTTTTATTAAAAATAAAAATATCCCCATACTCCCACGGGAACGGGAACTACCCGGGTGAAACCACGGGACGTCCGCTAGTATGTAATACTTTTGTCACTACCATGCTAACTCCAATAATCAATACATTTCTACATTTATACATTCTTATTCAAGGTTTAGTAATTAAAGGTATTTTCACATAATTCAATTATGGGGCTCAGGCTGTTACTCCAGTATTAGCATAATGCAAAGATGTCAAAACGACTTCCTCAAGCAAATATCCAACCTGCCCCCGACATCGCCTGCGTGTAATTTCTTGTTTGAAAATAAAACATTGGCACTCTGCAATAGTGTAGCTTTCCTGATTGTTTTGGGGTTCCATACCTCAAAAGGTAAAAAAGGTACCCTTATAACATCACTTTCCTGCTTGTCTGTCCGTCTGTCTCCACCAATTTTCTCAGGAATGGGAGGGCCTAGTTTATTGATTGGATGAGTAGTTTAGAAGATTACCTCCAACATCCAAACTGACAAATTTCACCCCTCTAGTAGTTAACTGTCTGCTGTGCCCATAACTCTGTCTAAAAATAAGATGGCACTGGCATTACTATGTAAAATTTTAAGCAGACAATATTTCCATGAATTAATTTTGTTTTTTTTTTTTTTATAATTTAAGTACTTGCATACATGTCTAATATCAGGTAGGTTTAACAGCGGGTCCCAAAATAGGCATAGCCTGTATCTTGTTCACTTGGGAGCAGCTTACAGTGCAACATATTGCTGTGATAAGTTATTCCTAAGTTACAAGACAATACATCAGCAAGTCATCACCATCACCAACTCTCAAATTAATTTATTTTTGGTTGGTGAATCTATCATGGGGCTTAGGTTTCCACATTTAGTCCTTGAAGTGGCCAATTGTGCGTGAGCCCTGGTGGTTGGTTACTCCAACCAGCCCACCTCCCTCCAGAGGCAGATCAAACTTCCCGGTCTCCTCAGGGCATCCACAAGTGATCTTGGCGTTCCCAGGGTCTCCTCGCGAATCTTCGTAATATCACGGTTTCACTTCTATAGATAACAATCTACCCAAAAATAATGTGTTATATTGTAAGCAGTATGTTTACAATCTCTGTAGTAGTTATATTACAATCTAACGTGTTTCACAATTTTACGGTGACATATATCCATCATTTTCTTCGGTTTTCTCCTATTGGTATAGCCAATATCAAAGCGGTTTCGCTTTACCAACTTTGTAATTGGTGATTTTAAACAGTACAAAAAAACAACAATCAATCAAACAATTCGGATAAACTAAGCCAACTTCAACATGATTGGGAAAAGGCTAGGCAGGTGATGATGATGAATAAGAAAAACAATAATTCAATTTTAATTTAAAGACGCGTAATTTAAACAAGTAAACATCTTTAAGAAAATTAATGCATTATTCATGGGACAAGATCTTAATATTCTAATAAGCTTCATAAATTGTACCCCAACGTTTTAACACAGCTTATTTACATAATATTCAGAGTACAAGCTGATTTGCCTTGCTAATGTGGTTTTAATGTAAGATTATCTGTACCTACTACGAATACAATTTTTGATAAGAAGCTCAAACAAAATAAATAAAATACTGGTTTGTTTTCCAATTAAAACAACACAACATTGCATGACTCATTTTTTTTGCTAGTTTGTGAAGTGTCCCACTGCTGGGCAAAGATCTCTGACCATGTTCGCCTCGGAAACAAGATCAGCCCACTCACAAACGCTCGGAATTAATTTCGATTCCACAAGTCGTATGTCTATCCTTTTTTTGGCATAACGAAAACGAGCGAGATAGACATACAACTTCCCGAATCGAATCGAGTTGTGAATACGGGGTTTCAGAACGTCATACTACCTTCTCCGAGGGTGGTAGGTATATTGTTACTTTACAATATAAACCTGTACAGAATTAGAATAGGGCTTCTGCCTGTCCTTAGATAGGTCTCCATCCTTTTTCTCCTTATGCATTCAGCGTAACGTTTTCCTTGAAAGGATCGAGACTGTGAGTGAATGGTACAGCCATATTTCGTCCCAAGTCCCATTCAAAAAGGGCCTAGGTTAGCCTTTTTCCTTATGCGCGGGGCACAACCTGTAGCAGATATAGATTCTTCTATTTGCAGTCGCCAAAGACTGCCGCGCATTTTTTTTTCCTTGAATCAATCTAACCATACGTCTCTTCCTTCTTTCTTCAGGCTAGGGCCATAACATGGCGTCTCCTGGCCGGCTACCTGCCCCCCAACGCGGAGCGGCGGGTAGAGACCCTGGAGCGAAAGAGAGCGGACTACAAGCATCTCGTCCGGCAATACTACGATGCAGAGAGGGACGACGACACTTACCGACAGATACATATAGATATACCGCGGATGAGCCCGCTTGTGGCTTTGTTCCAACAGATTACTGTGCAGGTGGGTTCACTTAATCCATTCCAATTTACAGCCATTTTCAAAAACTTACTAACAAGTAATGGAAGGTTGATATCCATATGTCTCTTTGACATAGCTTACGAACAAAACTTATAAACAAAACGTCACAGAAAAGCTTTCTTTGATTTTTATATGAATCAAGTGACGGTGACGCGGATGGGATATTTCAAGCTAAGTTTGTTTATTGAAACACCGATAGCTACGAGACGTAGGCATACTAACTAACAGCCATACGTTCGTAAGTTATAGAAAATGGCCGTTAATCTTTTTCATCTGGGGTTGTCCACTGAGCAAGAGAACTGCTCAGAATCTCAGATTGATTACATACTTTTGAAATACTCTTATACCCTTTATAGGACGGGCATACAAAGAGGCGAGTAAACTAAACAAATAACAAACAGACAAAGTTGTTTTCTCATGGACATTCGTATGTATGAGGGGGAGTGTAAAAATGTTAATAATTCCGACTTACAGCAAAATCGATAATAGGACATAGGTATTATGCAGGGTGGAATACACCGACGATAATACGGTTACGCATTCCGTATTGTGGGTTCGAACCCACGACTTACGAGCAGTAAGTCGTGGGTTCGAACACAAGCAGGCGCATTACTTTTACTTTTGTGTAATTTATTTCATTACCACTGCTCTCAAAACAGTGATTAAGGAAAACATCGTGAGGAAACCGGCATGTCCTGGGGCCAAAAAATCGAAGACATGTGATATCTACCAATCCTCACTGGGCCCGCGTAGTTTATTATTTCCCATTCCCTCTCACAGAGTGGAGGCTTGTCCCAGCAGTGGGTACATTATAGGAAGATGATGATTCAGGTTTTGATGTTTCCATAGCATAATTGCATAGCAGATGGACCTGTCGCAGTTCTCCTCCGTCATACATACTTTTGAAGATCTAAAATTAACTTGTTCAACTTGAATCCTAATTCCAGGTGATGTTCGAACGCATCCTGTACATCTGGGCGATCAGGCACCCGGCCTCAGGCTACGTACAAGGCATCAACGACCTGGTGACGCCATTCTTCATGGTCTTCCTACAGGAAGCTGCTCCAGGACAGGAGTTGGACAACTTCCCCCTGGACAAACTGACGGAGGAACAGAGGGACATCATCGAGGCTGACTCCTTCTGGTGCCTCTCCAAGTTCTTGGATAGCATCCAGGATAATTATATATTTGCTCAACTTGGTATTCAGTATAAGGTAAGTGGAAGTTTTTTTGTTTTTGCTTTTACAGTTTTGGTTTGCCAAAATTCGCTGCTTGGCTGAAAATCCTGGTTCTGAATACGAATCGTTGGAAATTGGAGACACCATTGATAGTCTGTAGGCATTAATAGGCAGTACTTAGGTAAATTGGAGCCTGCCGGGGTTGCGGGCCTGTTCGAAAGAGATACCGCGGCCCCGGAACGTAAAAGGCGAGGAAGGAACATGGATGGTTTTTAGTCAGTAAGAGTCTGACACTCCCTCCCGCTCCGCCCAGAGTGGGGGGGGTCATTTGATGATTTCCGATCCTTAAAAAAAAAAAAAAAAAGGTAAATTGGAGCCAAAAATCTCTCAGTCATGAATTAGTATAAATGTACGGAATCGAACGTGCGACCCGTAAGTTAGTAGAAGGTGTACAGACAACAGCACATTGAGCTACTCGAAACTGTCAAATTTTCCCAATCAACTTGGAACCTTCAGCGATACAGTTGAAAATCTATAAAATAAATTGGATAAATTGTAGTAGCTTGATGGGCTGGCGGCTGGACCCAGTAACTAACGTCAAGCCAGACTTCATAACATAATCAATCAATAAAAATAAAAGAAAATGCCCATTGTCTGCTAAGAATGGTTTGTTTTTGAGGTAAGAAAGGTAGAAAGAAAATTATTTTTATCTGGCACTAGCTGACCCACGCAACTTCGTCTGCGTCACATAAGAGAGAAAAACGAAAGGAAAAAAACGTCCCCGTTTTTGCAACATTTTTCATTCCTGCTCCGCTCCTAATGATTGTAGTGTGATGTTATATAGCCTAAAGCCTTCCTCGATAAATGGACTATCCAACACAAAAAGTTTTTTTCGATTCGAGCCGGTAGTTCATGAGATTAGCGCGTTCAACCAAACAAACAAACAAACTCTTCAGCTTTATAATATTAGTATAGATTCATGCCAAAAGAGCCTCAGCTCAGCATAATGCCAGATGGTATCTCGAGGTGTACCAACCGACGTTTGCGACGCGCTAAGGGCTACTTTTAGCCGAGTGCAATTGAGGCCATGAGAACCATAGTGGCCTAACTCATTTTATTACAATATTGAGTTTATGATTTTTTTCAGTTCAAATTGATCATAAATTTTAATATTGTATTGTGTTTGTATTGTATTGTATTCTGCCGTCATAACAAAGAAGGCCGTAACTAACAATTTTGTCAAAAATTAGTTATAACCGTATTTGGAATCAGCAAAGTAAATGCTATCTTGTGGTCTTACTCACAAAGCTGTATCTCGTATGAGATCAAAGATAGCATAAGCATTTTAGCCCTAACTACGACATAAATTATGGTTTTTGAATCTGAAAAGCCTAAATTACACAATAACGGCTTTTTTTGTTAGTATTTTCGTAATTCTAGTCTGGAAGGCCGCAATTACCAATTGAACATAGTTAAGCTTTAAATATTAAATAAATTTACTACTAGAAAAAGCCCTAACTACGCAATAAGGGCTTTTTACATAAGTATTTTGAAGGAACGCTTCCTCATTCAGAAGCCATGCCAAGCCAAGCTAAGCCGTAATTACATTCTACGCAATTACGCCCTTTCAGATAAGTATTTCACAAATTATAATTATTTTTTTGCTAAGACAAAAGGGCAAAAATAAAATAAAATGAATACGCATGTCTGATTTTAAATAAATTATGGTTCAACATATAGCCTGTATTTTTTGACGTTTTATAAAATAAGCATCACTAACTAAAACCATTCAGTAAACCGCGGGCCTCCGTTTTAGATAAAACTTCAATTATCTCGGAATCAACGTTGACGTAGTTACGGCCTTCTTTCTTATAACGGCAGTATTAGCATAGGTCCATTTATCGAGGAAGGCTATAGGCTATATAACATCAGGCTATGACCTATAGAAGCGGAGCATGAATGAAAAATGTTGCAAAAGTAGGAAAAAATTGTTCCTTTTGCGAGCTTTTTCTCTCTTATGTGACGCAGACGAAGTTGCGTGGGTCAGCTAGTTATCTTCTAAATGAGGTATGAACCTTCAAAAGCCTTAAAATTAGCAAGATTTTCCGCCGTGCTCAAACATCCAGAAAAAAAAATTTGACTAGGTTATATAAAAATAACCCTTCCTTTTGCCTTTTCCATAGTGTTGAAGGAACACGGCACAAACTTTAATTTTATTGAAAAAAGTTTTGGAGAAAAAGAAGCAGGTACGGATGCGCGCTCCCCCGCCGTCGCGCGCCCCGCCTCGCGGGGTGAGGGGTGTCCGGGGGGGGGGGGGCGCTTGCGCTCCACCGTATGCCTCACCTGCGCCCGAATCTCGCGCGTCCTACCTATTAATTACTACATATAGTTATTAATTTTATGTTGTGGCACCGAGTGGCTGTGTCTGGCATACCACTGGTAAACCCACGATGGTTTGTGTGGTATGTAAGTGTGGTATGATCAATGTAAATAATGTTGTTTTTGAATAATAAAATTAAAAAAAAAAAAAAAAAAAAAATGTACTCGCTGTTCCTTTTTCTCTCATAGTCCTCAGGGACCGGAGAGAGATCAGTCGCAGGACCAATGGCTTAACGTGGGAAGTACGGGGTATCTTACCGCCAACTCCCAAACTCCGGGCTACTACTGAGGAATTTGTAATGGAAGAACCCAATAGCACTCCTTGACTGACCCGGGAATCGAACCTAGGACCCCACGCTCAGCAGCGCTTGCGACCACGGGGCAGTTCGAAATGTATGAAATAATTATTTGGAAATGGACAAAGATAACCTTATTTATGATTGATTTAGGAAAGGTTTTTCATTCGGCAGTTAACTTTTATCCGACGACTAAGTTTGACATTTTGACAGTTTTTGTATGGACAATTGGACACTGCCAAAACGTCAGATTTTCTCTCCAGATAAAAGTTATCTAATGATTGAAAAATCAACCCTTAGATTAAATAATTAAACGCAGATATAGCAGTGAATAGATGTGACTATCGGACTGCCACCAAGTCAAAGGTCTCAAGTTCGAACCCAAGGCACGCACTTCTCGGCGGCGGTGACCTCTCGCGTTCGGCCCTAATCCATCCATCCAGTCATGCTAGCGAAGGAGGTTGCGGAACGCGAGAGGGAGAGAACCTCACGTCCCAGCCGCTGCGGGAGACGCACCGGGCGTCGGGGGCCAACACCCGCGCGGGCCTGTGGACGGTGAGCTATCGGCTAGCTAGCTAGCGACAAACCGTGTCGACGGCGGCGCGTCCGACGTCCGTCTTCCACGCGCGCCTCAAAGAGATGTTAGCAGGAAGGTAGGGGTCCGCAAGGGCCGATGCCTGCCGGAGCTGCGAGACTGTTTGAAAGAGATACCGTGGCCCCGAAACACAAAGGGCTAAGAAAGAACATGGATGGGTTTTAGTAAACGTCTGACACTCCCTTCCGCTCCGCCCGGAGCGGAAGGACTCATTTGATGATTTCCCATCCGAAAAAAAGGCACGAAGTTCCGATTTTTCGGATTGATGTGCGTATTGTATAATTATCACTTGCTTCGGTGAAGGAAAACATCGTGAGGAAACCAACATGTCTGAGAGATAACTGAGATGTAAAACCAAGTCAGAGGCGCATGAGTGGCATAAAAGCTCTGACACTAGGCTAGGCACTTACCACACGATCATCATCTGCCTAGCTTTATCCCAACTATGTTGGGGTCGACTGGCAGTCTAATCGGATGCAGCTGAATATCAGTATTTCACATGGAGCGACTGCTTATCTGACCTCCACAACTCAGTAGTTAGTTCTGGGCAATACGATACCCCTTGGTAAGACTGGTTCTCAGACTTTTTGGGCCTCTGACTACCTGTAACGACTGTCAAAGATCTACAAATAACAGCCGGGACCAACGAGTTAACGTGCTTTCCGGGGCACGGAGGAAAATCAGTATGTAAGGGTGGTCACCCACCGGGGTTGCGGGCCTATTCGAACGAGATACCGCGGCCACGGAACATAAAGGGAGAGGAAGGAACATGGATGGGTTTTAGTCAGTCTGACACTCCCTCCCGCTCCGCCCAGAGTGGGAGAAGTCATTTGATGATTTCCCATCCCAAAAAAAGGGTGGTCACCCATCCACAGACCAACCTAGGCAAGGACGGCTTAACCTAAAGATCGATCCAAACCGCTGTTATTATTTAGCCACGATCTCCGATAAAGAAGAATTTATAAATGCACCATGTTACAGGGTAGGGCAGTCATTGTAAGTGGGTCAATTTCAAATCAACAATAGTATTATTATGTACTAGTACCAGTAACCACTTGAAATTCTGATAAAAGTGTAGGTATCGGTTTCAGAGGCAGCTTATCATGCTATTGATAAGCACTGATTATAACTGAACGATAGTCGTTACTATGATAACAGAATGATAGGTTGGTAAGCTATTAGTTCTTCGGCTTAAACAAGGGATTAGTTAATTACCTCTGATTTCGGAATGCTTATTCATGCTAACCCACTATCTGGCTATATTTGTAGTCGGTAATAAGCGACGACAAAACAAACACAAACGAGTAGAAAATAACAAAATGTCATGACTTCTGTAGGTTTGATTCACTTTTTGCCATCGAGAGCAAATATATGGACACAATATACAATATTGACAGTAGCATTTTAAATAATCATCATAATTAAAATACAAATACAAAATACAAAAATGTTTTATTTCATCATTATACGTTAAACATTATACAGTTGGTGGCGTGATGCCTGTGCCAGGAGGCGCCGCTCCTTTATAACTTAATTAAAATAAAACATTTAAATAAGTACCTACCTAAAAAGGGTGTAAAAAAACCTCTTGAAGAAGCCTAAAGGCACTTATTCTCCCCGTCATTGCGATGTTTTTTGTTCTACACCAAACCTGGAAACTTTCTAGTTACGGAGATATTGGGGGTCAAAGTTACAACTTTTTGACAATATTTTTTTTACAAACAAGTTTTAATTCTACGACCTCCATAGTATTGAATCCATCCATCAGCACAATGTTTCAAATGCGTTACAGTGAGTTCTACCACAAAACATGATGTTTCACCTTAAGAAAAAAAAAATGATAATTTTTGCATAAAGTTACTTAGTTTGATGTACATGTCACCGTAAAATTGTCAAATACGTTATATTGTAATATCTCTAGCGATATTGTAAAGTCTCGAATTTTTGTCAAATGAACATACTGCTTACAACAAAACGCATTATTTTTCGTGAAATGCATGCGATGGTAGTCAACTTACGCGGTGTGGAGGGAAGGAGGGGTCCCCCTTGCCCAGTGGCACAACTCTCATGAAAAGATAATGCACCATTCCTGAGAAATACCGATTAATATAACATAACCTTAAAACACTTTATATTCCCCCTAAAAAGCGTAGTCGACGGAGCCCCGCTTCGCGGGGTATTTCCGAGTGCAGGGTTTAAAGGAACCTAACTAACCTAACGGGGGGGTGCCCTAAGTCCCGATTATGGGGGCAGAGATACTTCTGTATGTTCAGTTGACAATAATTCGAGACATTACAATATCGCGAGAAAAAACACGTTATATTGTAATATAACGTGTTTGACAATTTTACGGTGACATACATAATGCTTGGCCGACGGCTTCGTGATGAGGTGAAATCATCATCTGTCTAGTCGAGCGTAGCCTGTTCCCAACTATGTTGGGGTCGGCTTTCAGTCGAACCGGATGCAGCTGAACACCAGTATTTTACATGGAGCGTCTGCCTATCTGACCTCCACCCACAACCCAGTTAGTCCTGTCACATCAGGATAATACAATAAGATAAAATAGAGGATAAAACGTCAAAAAAACATCATTTCATTAAAATATTATTCCAATGCCATTCCTCCGGCTTTAAATACAGCTGCAGGCTAAATTATGAATTTGTAAATCATTCAAACCCCCTCTTTCCGTAAAGGAAACCTAAGTTATATTTTCATAAAAAAAGATTACGGTTTCGTCGAAGTTGGTAATTCAAAAATAATTATGTCAATAGGAACACAGCGACTCAACTGATTGTTCTCGAGCCAAGTAAATTGATTTCCATAATTATTATAGGTGTGTACTCCATTGTTACTACTTGACCTCAAGTAAATGACGTCACTTTATTACACTTTCTTGACATTTTAACCTTATTATTCAAGTTTTAGTAAACTCGTGAGGAGCTCGTGGCTCGGGGCCGCTCGGTTCGATCTTTAGGTTAAGCCGTGCTTGCCCAGGTTGGTCTGTGGATGGGTGACCAGCCATTACAAACCGTGCTTTCCGAGGCACGGGGGCGTGCCTCGGAAAGCACGTTATATAGTTGGTCCCGGCTGCCATTTGTCAAATTAGGATGACAATTTCAGCAGTTTTTGAACGTCACAATTATAGTTCCTTAGAACATCTACCTTCGGTCTCTCCCTAGTGTTATACGATGATTCCCAATGTCCACCACTTTTTATACCCGCTAGTGGCAAATGCCACAAATTTTTAAATAATTTTGAGTGTCCACCAGATCGTGGACGGTGACATAAGCGGACTTCAGAGCCTTAAAAAGGCTTATAATAACGAACAAGTATTATATTACTATGAAAGTATAGAATATTTGTGATATATTATATTCAATTGAATCTACAAATTAGAGGTCCCAAATCAGGTCTCCGTCAATTTTTCCTAAACATGCACCGGGAGAATCTTATTACTAAATTAATAAATAAGTTATCTAAACTTCGCTTTATTATTATCGAAGTAGAGAAAACAATCTAATTGGTATTGTTATTCCAAGCAAGGAACAGAAAACATTCCAAACCTCCCAATAATATCGCGTTTTTTTTTAAATACGCGTCGAGGCATTCTCCACCAGTCAACATTTGAGGTAAATGGAACACCGTTTTGATAGGGTAAAAAAATAAAGTTTCCCCTATTTTTCTCTCATTGCCCGTTTACCATTTTTTTTTGTTCAATATCAGTGATATTGAACAAAAAATAATTGTGAACGGTTATTTTGAATTATATTTATACACAATAGTTATAATACAGCCTGTATCAGACACAATAATCTAATGTATGAATTCATTGTTGTGAGAAACGGCTCGAATAATGCGCTGGTTTATCGCTAACAGCAATCTACCAGATGACCTATGAAACATACTTATTTAAAACTAATATTTTAGGCAAGGTCCTGTAAAATGTTTGTGTGTTTGTATTAAAAGGGTAATTTCCGGCTATGTAATGATCCAATGAGGGACGTTCTTTTTCAACTCTTCCCTAGTCGCTGGATAGATAATGTGGCGCTGATCTCGGTTACTGCGAGGAACAGGGCCTCGATTCTGCTATTACAATAGTGTCAGAGTAGTCGATCATTGATTTCATAATGATCAAGGTCTGTCAAATTTTGACAAGTTTGTTAATTCTACTATCATAATGGCGCCATTATGACTTTTCAATGGTCAAAGAAATGTCATAGAATAATAATCATGAAATCTGGCATGAATAAATGTTCGCATTTAGTAGTAGATTTCGAAAACCATTTGTATTAAGGATTTTATAATGATGACAATACGACAATGCCATTAAAACACAATTTTATTACGAGACCATTGACCGACCATTGTGAATTTAGCAGATTACGAACTTTAAGCAAAATGACAATGGGAATGGAATCGTGTTGGAGTGACGAATTTATTAAAATGGTAGAATTAGGCCCCAGGACGTCACATCATTTCACTTGGATCTAATGGTTATGATTGGATATATTAATATCACTTGGATATATTGTGTATTCGATAGCTTATGCAAACGAAAGTGTCAGTCAACGAGCGTACGTTACGTGACGCATGTTTTTTTTTTTTTATGAAGTGTTTAGGCTTTGGCACGTAATAACGTAGTCAGTTCAACGCCATAGCTACAGAGTTCTAGGAAACATATTTTTTTTAGTCCTCAATAAAAAACCTCGTATAAATAAATAAACCCTGGTAGAAAGATATAATATTCATGGGTGCTATAAATAGGCTATCACTAAATTATTATAAAACAAAGTCTTCTGCCACTCAAAGATACTGCACCGATTTTCATGCTATTTTCACCAATGGATAGAGTGGTTGTCGAGCATCAGCTAGTAAATTATATTTATAGGCTATATATTGCTTAGTAGCCGGCTATCACAATTTTTGCAGTCAAAGCCGCGGTCAAAGTGCTAGTTTAAGATAATAGTAACATACAATATAATATTTCCAACAATTGTTACTTATAATTACGTAAGAAAACGCTCTCATGCCAAATTAATTAAAAACAAAGAATAAACTAATTTGAATACGTATGTCTAGCTAGACTTAAGATGTGACTTATCCTTGGGTGACTAGTGCAACTAAATAAATAAATATCGCTGGACATTAACACACAACGCCACCTAGTACCACACTAAGCAAAGCTTGTGTCGTGGACACTAGATAGTTGATATACTACATATATACATTTTTGTTTGTAAATACATACTTATTATACATATAAACATTCATGACTCGGAAACAATAACCCATGCTCATCACACAAACATTTGTTCCTACCGGGATTCGAACCCAGGACCCTAAGAACGTAAGGCAGCGTCACTACCACTACGGCATTCGAGTCGCCAACTGATAAGTAACTAGTACGGTCGAACAAACTATTTGGTTTACATTCCACAATGTAATTTGTGGGTTAAACTGTAAACCAATAGCTTGTTCGACCGTACATAAAGGGTGTAAATAGACCCTTAACGCAACCGAAAGACACTTTTTCTCCCCGTGTCACTGCGATATCTTTTTTGTTCTGGAGCATGCCTGAGAACCTAGTTCGGGAATATTGGAGCTCAAAGTTCCAACATTTTTCCAAGTATTTTTTCAACTAGGTAGGTACTAGTTTTTAAGGTTATTTACTTTAAATACCTTTCATTAACCTGCTTACTACTAAATGCGTCCATAAGCACAATATATTGAGTGCGGCAAACGTGATTTTTGACTTAAAAAAAAAAGTAATTTTTCTGCAATAATGAGTTACTTACTCGTAGTTTGATGTACAGAATGCTTGCTTAACGGCTTCGTGAAGAGTCTGTTTACAGCCTATGAAGGGTGTAAAATGCCTCTTCACGAAGCCGAAAGGCACTTGTTCTCCCCATCATTGCGATATTTTTTTTTCTACACCATACCTGGGAACCTTCTAGTTACGGAGATATGGGGGGTCAAAGTTACAACTATTTGACAAGATTTTTTTTTAATACAAGTTTTTTTTGTTAGATTTTGACTATTATCACCTCCACGACCCCCGTAATATTCAATCCATTCATCAGCACAATTTTTAAAGTGCGTTACATTGAGTTCTACCACAAAACGTGATTTATAACCTCAAAAAAAAAAGGTGTTTCCCAATAATTTTTGCGTAAAGTTACTTAGTTTGATGTACAGAATGCTTGGTTAACGGCTTTGTGATGAGGTGGTTTACACCCTGTATTATAAATAGTACAATTCTGAAAAAGCGGCCTTTTTACACCCCTTGGCAAGATAATACGATGTTATCAAGTACACATGCACCGAATATCGTCCAACCGCTCTTCTATCCTTGTTTACCAGCACTACAAGGAAACAGACATACAAGGAAACAGACACATTAATAATAATCTTTTCCCTACCACATACCGCTTAATTGGACACTATCACCAACCGCAAAATGTGTTTGTTGTTCCCTGAATATTATGCGCCATTTGTTCCGATAAAAACAATTAACACGAGTGAACCCAGGATAGCACCAAAAATAGACATGCCAAACAGGTAAATGTGGCAAGGAATATGTACCTATGTTCGATATGCTACAGGCATTGTGGTATTAAAATAGGTTATGTTATTGTAATGTTTGCTGATTTTCAAGCAAAGGGGAATTGATTATCGTGTTACGTTGTATCTGACTGGATTGTGGAGGCCAGGTCAGATTGGCAGTCGCCTGATTTGAGTGGAAGCTTATCCTATCATCGTAGAGGAAAAGCGACATGATATAATGCGTTCTTTGTATATCTAAGACTATATTATAAAGAAGAAAGATATGATAGTTTGTTACGATTTAACTCAAGAACTACTCAACCGATTTGTATAATTCTTTCACCATTAAAAGCCCACATCTTTACCTAGTATAATTACATTGATATAAAGCAAATTAGCTGAGCTATCATAACTGTCGCGAATGAAGTAGAAGAATTGCTAAGTATAAAATAGACCAATTTTACATAATAATGTTTGCTTACAGGTGAACCAACTGAAGGAGCTGATACGTCGCATAGACTTACCTCTCCACGAGCACCTGCAGACACACGGCGTGGACTACCTCCAGTTCTCATTCCGGTGGATGAACAACCTCCTCACCAGAGAAATACCTCTTCCTTGCACCATACGTCTATGGGACACATATCTCGCGGAATCAGACGGGTTCGCGACCTTCCAACTGTACGTCTGCGCGGCCTTCTTACTCCATTGGCGGGAAAGACTCATGTTAGAGAGAGATTTCCAAGGGCTCATGATACTCCTACAGAACGTGCCGACTCAGAATTGGACCGATTCGAATATTAGTGTGTTGGTAGCTGAGGCGTATAGGCTTAAATTCGCATTTGCGGACGCGCCCAATCATTTACACAACGCCGGTAAATCAGATAGATGACCTGGGCGGTAGTCTGTTTAGTTTGCCGCAGTTTCCGAACGACGTCTTTGAGAGATATTGTATCACAAGAAACACGATTTTACAAAAGCTAGGTGTCCCGTCCCGCCTATTTTGAAAACAAGCTTAGCCACAAGAATGCTGCATATTTATCAATCACGTGGCCAGCTAGTACTATTTACAAATTGAAATATCAAAATGACGTTCGTATCGCCACGCTGTGATGTAGAAAAAGGGTGATAAAATTTAAAAAAAAGGCGTTTGTTTACCACATAATACGCTAACACGAGCTACGACCATTTTAGGCTAGGATTATATGAGAATTTTTGAGAGAAAATATCTCTTGTAGTATAGACTTCCTTCAGTGACGATGTGATCGGCCATGTTGACATTATCAGAAGCTTGTATACAATTTTGGCTCTTTAGTCTATGATACAATTTAAAGTGAGAATGTCAAACCGACTGTGTGTGAACAGGGTAAACGGTTCGCATTGCTTTACGCGTCTGATGCCAAAGTATGAAACACGAGGGTTCTAAATGTGGTGGAGAAAATGAATAATTGTCAAACACGTTAGTTTGTAAAATAACTAGAGAGATTATAACTCTCAAAATATTGTAAAACGAACATACTGCTTACATTATTGTAAGCAGTCATCAATCAACGCATCATTTTTCGTGAAATGCATGCGATGGTAGTCAACTCACGCGGTGTCGGGGGAAGGAGGGGTCCCCCTTGCCCAATGGTACCACTCTCATGAAAAGCATTTTGCTTTTTTGCAAAAGTAATTATGCGACCGTTACTTAACCTACTTCTAAAAAACGGAGCAGTATAAGGCATTTGAGTTAAAACAGATATTTTTCTAATTGATACTCTGTTTTAGAATGTACATGCACGTTTTTAAGAGAATTTACAGCTGAATTTGACGAAAAAATATTCATGCTTTGCCGATATGTATTCGAATTTTCGAATCAAAGTCCGGATGGTAATACCAATTTTAATAAATATCCGGCTAATGCTGAACAAACAAGAGCTTCAGATTATAATTTCAGACCATGAATAGGTACAATTAGGCTATAGAATGCTAAAATTAAACTTACATACTGTCTAAAGTTCTCGAAAGTCTCTTGTCATATGCACCAAACGGTATCCGAAAAATCAAATAGTTTTCAATTGTCGTCCAAAACTTCGTGTTTCATATTTTAGCATCAGATATCGCATACCTTACCCCGTAGATTTTGTAGTTGGCTACCAACACGCCATATTATTTGATTTGCTATATAAACGGCCTAAAGGATATTGTATTTAATAAGTTGGTGTTGCGAGCTGTTATATAACATTAAAGCCTTTCGTACATAACACTACAGAAGTTTAGTATGTGTGGCAGAACCTAAACAAAACTAGCGAAATGTAGGTGCACTATTTGGATTACCTCTGCCAAGTGTGATAAAATGTGACTACATAAGTCTCCCATACTTGATGATTTATATTTGAATTCATAATTTAAAAATTAAGTTACCCTTATTATTACCGTTTATTTTTACATGATATTTTAAAAGACAGACCTAAAATAATAAGCAAAATATTCATAATCTCAGATAATTCATATCCATTGCCATTTACTCAACTGTCTACTTTAGCGTTATGGATTTAAGTTGATTTTTGAACGACCAAAAGCCTTAAAGATAGGTTTTACCTACTGGAATTTAAACTTCGTCACGAAGCAATGAGTTCGGTGTTCCTAAAATTGATAATTCTGATCAAATTCTCAATTTATATTACATTTTGATACAAATGGAGAAAGTTTATTATTGCTTTCGAGGCGGAATTAACACACAAGCCGTAGGTGAGGGTGTTATTGAGTCGATAGTGTGTGTGTTGCTTGCCAACATGTTTGATTGGAAATACCGTTGTCATATCTCATTAGCTGTTATGATTGGTTGAATAGAAAAAATATAAAATGAAAATTTATTTCAGGAAATAAATAATGGACCATATTTTATTGCATCATTTGTATTGTATTGTACAACGGGCTGGTGTACGCAACTCCACGTCAAAGCGTGTATTTTGCGTATGGTATACAACATTATTTTTTGTTTACACTAAACCCGAAAAGGGGTCATTGTACTCATCATTTTGAACAACTTTTTCTATGGGACGAACCTTGAAATCGCGAAAAAAAAATCAGCTGTTCCCTACATTTTGACGAGTTATGCGAACATAAATGTAGGGAACAGCTGATTTTTTTTCGCCCTCTTCGGGTTTAGTGTAAACAAAAAATAATGTTGTATAATCACCACGCGGGCCCAGTGCGGGTTGGTAGATGTCGCATGTCTTAGAAATTTTGGTTCTAGGACATACCGGTTTCCTCACGATGTTTTCTTTCACCGTTTTTGAGCCGTCTTAGAGCAGTGGTGATGAGGTTGACTGGTAGAGAATGCCTTGTGGCATTAAGTCCGCCTATGTACCACTCTTGTACATGAAGTTTAAATAAATAAATAAATAAATAAATGAAATAAATAACACAAAGTAATGCGCCTGCCTGAGTTCGAACCCACGACCAGGATGATTTGACAACAGTAAATCTTATAACATCATTGTAAGCACAGAAATATTAAAAACATTGTAAGTCTTCCGAGCAGTGATAGCCTAGTGGTGCAAACGTCGGACTGCCAAATCAAAGGTCTCGAGTTCGAACCCAAGGCACGCACCTCAGATTTTTCGGATTCATGTGCGTATTGTATAATTATCACTTGCTTCGGTGAAGGAGAACATCGTGAGGAAACCAACATGCCTGAGAAATATTTCTCGACGGCATGTTAAGCCAAGTCAAAGGCCCATGGGCGGCATAAAAACTCTGACACCAGGCCCCTTATTCACAACCATTCGACTCGCTTCCGATTCGTAAAGTCGTATGTCTATCTCGGTCGTTTTCGTAATGCCAGAAGAAGACAGATATATGAGTTGTCGAATCGGAAACGAGTCGAACGTTTGTGAATACGGGGTCAGGTTAGGTAACCACACGTGACACGATAAGGAAGGATTGTAAGTCTTGTGTTGGAAACTTGCCTAGTGTTGAGTACGGAAGATCTTATTATTATTGTAAATAATACGAATGTTAAACAACATCGCACACCAACACTTTGTGTTAAAAGGCAGCTGATCGCTGGTATAGGCGGATTGCACCATGCGATTTAAACTGGTTCACAGCATATAATGATTATTTATTTCATTTTACTTTAAGTTAGTAGTTGTCGCAGGCATCTAATTAAATTTTACAAATTCTTTAGATAAGTAACTACTCGTTAGTAAACCAATGCTTTGTAAATATTAACGTCCATGTAATATTTTGAGCTGTATAACCAATTGTAAAGAAATATGTATTAATAGATAAATCTGTTGTCTGCGACATAGGCACTGCAACTTACTACTGTTAAGATTGATTTAAGTTCACAAGCAGGTTGTTTTTATTTTATTTGCTTAGTCATATTATCTTGGGGTCTAAAAAATGTATTGAATATTGCTGCTACGTGGGTATAGGAAGTGTAAACTTAGCCACCGACTTAAACTTACGTTAAGCGATCGTTCAGTGTGGTGTAATCCGCCCTGTGTAAAATATTTTATTTCATTTATTTTTGTTTTTGTGACCTCCATTTATGTACTATTTGATTTTATTACAACGTTATTTTACTTAGATTATTATAGCATTATACATTATATATTTACGAAGTGTGTTTTATTTGTATAATAATTAACCTAACATTGCGGTGCAGGACAGGATAAATGTTTATTTATAAGTTAAATATAATTAAAATGATGACTACCTTCATACCTTCCTGTTGTGGTCGCAAGCACGCCTTTTGAGCGTGCTCAACTTGATCCCAAATAGAGCGATATTAATAGCTCGGATTTTGATTTATGCCCGAATGAATAGACTTGCCCCTGCTATCCCTTATTACTTAATACTTGTACAACCGGCAGAATGTGGGTGTGCTTGTACTCTTGTCAATCCCTTCAGATAACATCCGTGTTAAAATTATACCCCCGTAAGACACATCTGAGGTAAATAAATATGGAAAGTGAGCCTTACTAGGTACGCTTTTTTCTACAGGTAAGAAAGAAAGAAAAAACATTTATTCGTCGCAAAGTCATGACGTGCATACAATATTGATAAACAGAACGCAATTATACAAACACAAACATTTAGGCTAAAACCGAAAATTAACACAAAAACAACATTAACGTTATAATAATTGCAAGACAAAGCGGACAAAAAATAAAAAAATTGCACGTCGTGAGTGCGACGAATAGGTTACCACTCAGCATGATGCTGGTGCAATGGGGAAACCACAGAACAGCGCTGGTTTTCAGTGGTCACCTGTCAAGACGTACGGAGGCCAATACAGCTATATTTGATTAAACAGTTAGGACTTACATACAACATTATCAGCATAAAAATCAAAAACATTTCAAATAAAAAAAAAAATGTAGGTACAATAGAAAACTGACTGAAGGCACGTAGGTACCTATTAGTAGGTATTGGTAAGGCAAGAGTTTAAAACCTCGGGCTACCCTGGCCAAGCCTCAGTAAACTTTTGTAGTAGGTAATAGAATAGAAGATTGCAAATGATGCGAAACATGAAGTCCTAGATGCATAGGCGTAGCAGGTACCATATCTTAAAAGAATATATTATACTAGCTGACCCACGCAACTTCGTCTGCGTCACATAAGAGAGAAAAACGAAAGAAAAAAAAATCCTAGTTTTTTCAACATTAAATTTTCATTCCTGCTCCGCTCCTAATGGTCGTAGCGTGATATTATATAGCATTCCTCAATAAATGGACTGTCCAACACAAACAGATTTTTTCAATTCGAACCAGTAGTTCCTGAGATTAGCGCGTTCAACCAAACAAACCTTTCTGCTTTATAATATTATAGTATAGATATATAAAGATTTGGACTAAAACAATCTATTCTAGGCGGAAAGCAAACATTTTCTTCTCATTTCTGTTTGTATGAGGGTAAAAAAACACCTAGTTTATCCGATCATATCCTGAAATTTTAGAGTATCTTCGCTTGCTCAGCCATCTTAATAATTATGTCGTTTGCGTGCATTTGCTTTTCTTTATAAATAGTCAAAGCAAAACCTATCACATTCGTGGTGGGTGCTAAACGTGCCAACAATTTAAAGCCCGCCATGCTCGCTCTTGAATACATATTTTTTCGATTTAGGCTTTTTAGTATAAATTGACAAAGAAGAAGGAATAACGTTTTGCACGAATTGATAAACGAAAATCTAAAAAATACGAGGTGAAGTGCAAAAAAAAAATCGAGTTGTTTTTATGGAACTGAAGATGCACCCCCCTGGAGATAATCCTGCCGGCAGCCATGCCTAGATGAAATTATCCCTTAGCAGGTCCGGCGTTAGATTTATTGCTGTTTGTTAGAAAATACATTTTAATAGAATCTTATACAGAGTGTACCTAAACAACCTCATCACAAAACCGTCAACCAAGCATTCTCCACATCAACCTAGGTAGTAACTTTACGAAAAAGTTATAGCTGGGAAAGGACTTTTTTTTTGGTTGAAGAGTCATGTTTTATGGTTGAACTTTATTTTCACAACAATTTCCACAGGATCTTCCTACATCAGACACCTTTCTCTATCTAATATTGTAAAAAATGTTAACCAGCGCCTGTAATTCATGATGTCGAGAAAAATAAAGATTTTATGATTATGATTTTATGATTGTTATGATTTAACGTACTTAAAACATTGTGCTGATGGATAGATTGAATACTACGGGGGTCGTAGAGGTGTTTAAGTAAAAATCTTACAATAAGAACTCGTATTTATTTTGACCCCCAATATCTTTGTAACTAGAAGGTGAAAAAAAATGATCGCTATGGCGGAGAGAACAGAACAAGTGCCTTTGGGCTTCGTTAAGTAGTGTTTTACACCTTTTATTATCATGCACGTAGGTAAAAACAAGAATCTTATTTTAAGCAATCTCCCAAAAAAAATGCAAATTTTCCCTCGCAAAAAAGTTAAGTAAGTACGCAATAGAAACACAAACATCGATTATTTAAAAGCTTTTAATCCTTTAATCGCCGACGTAGCAATAAAAACGCTCAACACCTCAACAAATTGCTATACAAAAAATCAGGCGCGATAAATTGGCAACATTCCCAAGCTCAATCTGCGCAGGTCCTCAATTTGGCCTTCACCTAGAACTTGACATCCACCTACTGACCGTGGTGCCCAGCATCCTTCGTTTTATAAACAAAAACCTAAATCAAAACAAACGAGTGACGCGTACAGTGATCCGTATTTTTTATATAAAAATGTGTGTATTTTTTTTATATTCTGGGGTGTCAAATCGATATTATGTTCAAGAGTAAGAGGTTCTACGTTCCAGATGAAATCTGACCTTGACCGAGATTTTGAGAGGTAAGTAGGTACCTACTATTGCGTTGCACTATGCCGATATGATGGGTTTCCTATGATGGTTAGATTGTGCACTAAGCTTACTTATTTTTCTGATGAATATTGTTCTTCAATTTAATTTTATATAGAGATCTTTGTTTGTAAGTTTGTATGTAGGGGTAATCTTCGGAATTACTGATCGGATTCCAAAAAATCTTTCACTAATGGGAAGTTACAATCTACATTATCCTCGAGTGTCAGGGGCAGATTTGATACATTGGCTTCCCTAGGCCCATGAAAGATTACCGCCCTCCTATGTGCTGTAAGTAAAGCATGAAAAATTAAATAAACTATAGAAATTAAATTAACCTTGGAATAAACTACTAAGCAAAGATTCAGTTGGATGAGCAAAACTTCTAATAATCGTAATCGCCGTACATGTAATGTTTTTTGAGGGATTCTATATGGACACATTTTTGAGTGTCTTTTGTGTGTGTTTTTTTAGCTGTTCACGTAGGCGCGGACAGCTAAAAAAAAAACGACCAAATTTTGCCGCCCGTAGGACCGGGCCTACTCGGCCTATAAAGAAATCCGCCCCTGCTTGTCCCCCCATTCACCCCTGTGCGTATTCATCCCGTTTTACGGTATTAACTATTTAATATTATGTGTGCCGTAGATAATCGGGTTAATGGACTGTTTGATACAGCATATTGAAAATAATTTATAGGTATAGGTACCACCGTACCACCTAAGACCTCACCAATAGTTCGAGGGATTAAATAACTCTTGATTCTCCCTAGGGCTGAAAAGTGTTATTTTCAAACCGCTCCTTAGGTAACTTCAGACCCACTTTCCGAGTATGAGTAATGAAAAATAAAAGATTTGTCATGATGATCTGTCATGTTTCGCCATAATGATACAAATATTAGAAAATTTGAAGAAGTCAGTCAGACCCACTCCGGTTTACAGAGGAGGCCTGGATGTCAGCAGAGAGAACATGCATGATAGGCCGCTTACGCTATTATTGTCTTTTAGTATAGCTGTAGCAGCAGAACTGACCCACCTCTGTTTCAAATAATATCATCATCATCATCGTCAGGTTCGTTTCCTCACGATGTTTTCCTTTACCGTTTTGAGATAATATAATTAATAATTTCAAAATTAATCCCATCTTTCAAGCTGGAAACAACCGTAAACATTCACAAAATGATGTCCGTGACTACCACGAACGCCAATCGCTTCCATATTTGGTCAATAATTAGTACTCAATTGGTACCAATTAGTACTCGAACAAAAAAACACCAGGACCACTATGAGCGCCGAAAAAGTGCGCATTGTACAGCTATTTGTAAGTATAAAAATAATTAGTACCCATATATGTGATTCATTTCGTAAAAAAATCAGAACTGAAAAGTTTGTATTTACCGAGAAATCAACGATGATAACTTCGTGCGCTCGTTCAGCAGGACCACAAATTTGAATGTCAATTCCAAGTTTAGGCACGTGTCGCTTTCCTCACACCTACATAGAAAATTAGTACCCTGGAAGATAAAATTAGTGCCCAAAATTCAAAATGCGTACTTCAGTAGTTCACGAGATATACCATGCCATTGGTGGGGTGGCGGTAGTCACGATGTTAAATTTTCATTTTAAGATTTCCCTATTAAAAACTCTGTGATTTTTTCCCAAATTGATACAAAATTTGTACCCAGAAAGAAGTTATAGTGACTAAAAATTCAGATTCCCAAGTGTTGTATTTTAAGAGAAATTACCTTTCATTACTTTTCCATACTAAATCTCCGCGTATAACCGACAAGTGCCTGAAACTTGGAATTAACATTCAAATTTGTGGTCTTGCTGAACGAGCGCACTAAGTTATCATCGTTGATTTCTCGGTAATTATACAAACTTTTCAGTTCTGTTTTTTTTACGAAATGAATCACATTTATGGGTACTAATTATTTTTATACTTAGAATAGCTGTAGAATGCCCCCTTTTTTGGCGCTCATGGTGGTCCTGCTGAAGGGATCGTGACTACCGCCGGACCACCTTCAAAGTCGATTTTCTCGAAAACTGCTAAGGTACCAATTTTGTTGTTGGGGTACTAATTGATACCAATTGAGTACTAATTATTGACCAAATATGGAAGCGTTTGGCGTTCGCGTCGGTAGTCACGGACATCACAAAATTTCATCTAAAACGGTTGAGTGGTTTCAGAGACTATTTTTTTTTACGCTATATTAGCTGCCAGTTAAGATGTCAATGGCGGTCATTGCCCGTTCCCTAATATCTCTTCGTATGAACCATTTATAATAACAAATGAACCATGTTTCGTTTTCATTAGATAAAATGTTGAAGATCAGACCCCGTATTCACAAACGTTCGACTCGTTTCCGATTCGACAACTCGTATATCTGTCTTCTTCTGGCATTACGAAAACGACCAAGATAGACATACGACTTTCCGAATCGGAAGCGAATCGAATGGTTGTGAATAAGGGGCCAGGATAGATGACGATCCGAGACTTGAACAGGCTTATTTTTTATTTTATAGTTTAGAAGTTTAATAAATGTAGGTGAGTTAAGGACCGCTATTGATGGCATCATAGCTGACACCGACTACACTTGATGGCAGTGTTTCTTGCCTATTATTCTGCGAAGATAGACGGAAACAAACTCAGACGGAGGCCACAGTCTCTTAGGCCTGTATTACAGAACATCACTCAAAACTCAAGCGTTGCTTAAAACTAGTTTCAACCAATGAAATGGCTTGAATCTAGTTTTACGTAATGCTTGAGTACTGAGCGATGTTCTGTAATACGGGCCTTAGTGGCGTGCCTAGATACGTGGCAACAATACGGCAAGCCCATACGGCAATCAGACTGTTCTGTCAGATACCTACTATACTAGATCAAGGGTTAGGTTATAAGGGCAAGCTAAACTTTTAGGAGATTCGAGGCTTCTATGGAGGGACCGTGCAGCTAGTGTCTGAGATTTTAATTTTAATTTGTTTGGTATAGGTATTATTAATATATGGGAACTAAGCAATTTTAATAATACTTAAATTGCTAAAAGTAATATCAATATTTTAGATAATATTTTGAAGGAATAAGCTCAGTGGACATGTCCAGTTACAGCAAACATTAATACACATTAACATTAATTATCAAGTAGCTCGACTCAGGGCCTCAAGTCTGCAATAGTGTCAGAATAGTCTATCATTGATGTCAATAATGGTGAAGTTTTGACAAGTTTGGTAATCTACTAATATAATGGCGTCATTATGACTTTCCAATGGTCAACCACTGACACTCCATTGAAAGAATTGTCAGAGAATGGTAATCATATTGATAAATGTGTAAAAATGTATTATAAATGAAATCTGGCATGAATAAATGTTCGCATTTAATAGTAAATTTCGAAAACCATTTATACTAACGATTTTTATAATAATGGGAATAGAACATTGTCATAAAATCACAATTTTATTATGAGACCATTGACTGACCGATGATCGACCGTTGTGAATTTAGCAGATTTGCGAACTTTAAGCAAAATCAAGATGGGATAGGAATGGAATCATGCTGGAGTGACGAATTTATAAAAATAGCAGACTTAGGCAGAGTCATTAGTTATTGAAGTAAATATATTAATATGGCTTGATATTATTACTTATTAGGTAAACTTATGTTTTTCCTCTGATGGGATTTTCCAACACATGGCTCCAAATTGTGGTTTTCCTTGCGATGATAAATTAAATTATGACCTTCGAATTCATTGTTATTGCAGAGCACAAAATTATTACTTATATGATAGATATAAATATATTTAATTAACTGGTATTTATGTGGAATTATGGCATTATTTATGTAATAGGTACCTACTTAGCATTAGGTGACGTGGCTTTTATTATTATGTACTTAATTGTGTTATCTTGGTTAGAATAATAACTGACCTAATAATAACCCAAGTAGGCATTGTACGGCGTGCTATAATCAAATAGAATGGGTGTCGAAAGGTTTTCCCCATCATTGCAATGTTTGTTTTTGTTCTAGCTATACTACAACACACCACTATATTTTAATTAGTAAAAAAAAGGGGTCTATCCGTACCATTTACTGATTATATTTGCAACCTGGGAACCGAGATATTGTGGTCGAATTTTGTGTTACTGGTGGTCAAACGTTTTCACATGTTTTAAATGTTGTTTCTTTGCTATAAATACCTCCACGACCCCGTAATTCATTGCATCCATCAGCAGAGTCGAGTGTTTTGAGTCGATTCCCAGCAATAATACACTCGAGAGCAATGAATCCGGGTCACTTAAAGAATGTTAAAAATCTCGGAAACTAAAAATGATAGGTTAATGCAATAAATTGTATTTAATAGACTATGTAATACTCCTTAAATGAAAGTAAAAAAAATATGAGTCACCATACATTTTATTAACACAAAATTACATAAAGAAAAAAACTGCTGATCTCTCCTTAAAACAAAAATAGGAAACATGAAATTTTTGAACTTTATTACGATTTTCTTGAATTTTAATACTTCGTATTGCCTCCTCGTGCTTCCATTACTGCGTTTACGCGGTTTGGCATGCTGTACACCAAGTTCCTTATACGATTTTGGGGAATATTCTCCCATTCCTCTGTGAGAGCAATTTTGAGCTCACGAAGCGTGATTGGGGGAGGGTTTCGTTGTTTTACGCATCTGCCTAGCTCGTCCCAAGCATGCTCGATCGGGTTGATATCCGGGCTGCGCGCTGGCCACTCCATACGAGTAATGTTCATCTCTTGAAGGTAGTCATTCACAATGCTACCTGTATGAGGTCGGGCATTGTCATGCATAAATATAGCATCCTCACCTAAATTGACCATAAATGGACCAACGTGATCATTGAGGATTTCTTCCACATATCTTACGCTAGTTAAAGAGCCGTTTTCTATGATCACCAGCTCTGTGCGACTTTCAGAAGAAATTCCGGCCCACACAAGTACAGACCCACCACCGTAGGCTACTTTTTCTTCGATGCATGCTTGCCTGAATCTTTCCCCTGGTCTTCGATACACTCTGTGTCTTCCATCGTGCTTGTAGAGCATAAATTTTGATTCGTCGGAGAACATAACTTTTGACCAATCTTCAATACTCCAATTTACGTGGCTCTGGGCATATCTTAGTCTTGAAATACGATGCCCACGCTGCAGTTTAGGGCCGTTTGCAGGTCTAAGGGGTTTTAAGTTAGATTCAGCAAGCCGACGTCTTACTGTCCATGCACTTGGGTTACTTCCTCCGAGGCGTCGAAACTGATTTGTGAGTTCAGTTCCTGTGAGAAAGCGATTTCGAAGCATGGTGTTCACCAAGTATCGGTCTTCTCGTGCTGTGGTACACCTGGTTCTGCCCGTTCCTGGTCTGCGTAGGTTAGAACCAGTTTCTTCGTAACGTCGGAGAACTCTTTGTACTGTTGACAGCGACACACCGACAGTCCTGGCTGTATCGCGCTGACTCCGGCCGGTTTCCAGCATTGTAAGTATTCTGGTGCATTCTTCAGGCGTAAGCGACATAATTTCAGCTTGAATAATGAATATAGAGCACTATCAACATGGTTTATGTACCCACATATATGACAGATTACAAACAAAAGCAAAACCAAATGCTGTAATTTCGTAGTTCCATCTTCGAAAGTGGCCCTTTTTCAAATTTGATTTTTTATGATATAACTTTACAATAACTAAGAAGTTTTAATACCTTCATTTAAGGAGTATTACATTGTCTATTAAATACAATTTATTGCATTAACCTAGCATTTTTAGTTTCCGAGATTTTTAGGATTCTTTAAGTGACCCGGATTCATTGCTCTCGAGTGTATTTTCAGAGTTACTTATTTTGATGTACCTACAGTATGCTTCGTTGACGGCTTCGTGAAGAGTCTGTTTACACGTCGTATTATTCATATGATTCAGTGCAATAAACAAAACCAGAAAAATATATGATACTTTTCAGGATATATGCTAGTATGAAAGTGGTTAGAAAACATAATACAATTAATTTTACTTGAAAAAAAAAATTACGAACTTAGCTCTAAAAAAGTCTTTTAACGAGTAACAATCATACAAAAATACATGCGATCATTCTGATTTTTTGGCAAATAGTTCTACAAGCAACATAGTGTCTATTTTATTTAGTCAAATCAATCGCTTTTTGTAAATCGATCGAAACCACTTATTTCGCACTATTCGGCCCGCAGTGTCTGACGTAACAACCAAGCCGATTAGAACTACCACAAATGGAGTTGCTAATTTATCTCCTGTAGTCCCCTTAATTTAAAAAAAACGTAAACAATCTACAGGTTCTTTTGAATCCTACTTCTTCGTATACTTTTCTGATTAATTTCGTTGTGGAATCCAAGAAACTTAGTTAATTTGTTCTCTGGGACTTAGTCGAGCTTCATTGTCTCGGCGCTTTTCTGTGGTCGCCACTGTTGATTCTGGATTTCAAGGGGCCCAATTCTGTTATTTTTATAAATTCGTCACTCCATCACGATTCCATTCCCATCCCATTGTCATTTTGCTTAAAGTTCGTAATCTGCTAAATTCACAATGGTCGATCATTGGTCGGTCAATAGTCTCGTAATAAAATTGTGTTTGAATGGCATTCTCGTATTGCCATTATTATAAAACCCTTAGTACAAAATTAAATTGTTTTCAAAATCTACTACTAAATGCATGCCAGATTTTATTTAGATTACCATTCTATGACATTTCTTTCAATGGAGTGTCAGTGGTTGATCCTTGGAAAGTCATAATGACGCCATTATATTACTAGATTACCAAACTTGTCAAAACTTGGCAGTACTTGACCATTATGAAATCAATGATCGACTATTCTGACACTATTGTAATAGCAGACTTGAGGCCCAGGAGTTAGAGTGGTTTGGGAATAGTGTGGCAAGCTTGTCCCAAATAAAATAAAAAAGCTGGCAAAGTGCGAGTCGGACTCACGCATGAAGGGTTCCGTACCATCGTAGGACGGTTGCCCTCTGTAATTCATGAAGTCCAGCCTGGTGACAGACAGACAGACAGTGGAGCCTGAGTAATAGGGTCCCGTTTTACCCTTTGGGTACGGATCTAAAAAAAAGCTCTATTGAATTTCTGCTAGATACCCATCTCTCCAAAAAAAAAGAGAAAATAAGTATGATTTTATCGTTTTAACCTATAAATTCGGATTTTAAAGAAGCCCAAATATTCAACATACTATAGAATTGTAGATAATGGTTGCCATGTCAAAGTTAACTAAAGTTAGATTAGGGTAAAGTGCGATTACTTATTTGTAATGTGTTAGGGACCTATTCTGTATCGGCCACGGCCCGGTCTTCCTGTCACATTTCCTGTGCATTCGATAACGAATTGTGTTCGTTGCTGAACTAGTGAGGGGAAAAAACGGGATTTTTATTTTCCTGATTTTTGCTGCAAGTTAACTCGCGGGTGAACGAGTTTTTTTTTTGTTTTTACCATCATCATTCTCAGAAGAAGACATGCTGCGCCGAAATGAATTGGAAACCCAATTCATTTCGGCGCAGCATGTCTTCTTCTTCCATACTTATCTATTTTTCTTTCTTTCTTTTCTTGCCATATCATTCTTAACACAGTCCTATCTATCGTTTCTTTTAACCGACTTCTACAAAAATAGGTCTTTCATCTTTCCTATCAGCGTTTTTTTAGATTAGAAACAAAACGTCGCAGAAAACCTTTCTTTAATTTTTCCATGAATCAAGTGTTATGTAGGTGATTGGGTAGAACATTTCAAGCTAACTTTGTTTTAATAGAAACACCGTAGCTATCTACGGACGTAAGAAGATTAACCGACAGTTACTTAAACGTAAGTAAGTTTCGTAGCACTCGTAACAGATCCGCTACGGCGGCGTAATAGAAGTCATGACCTTGCGACGAATATATATTTTTTCTTTCTTTCTTTCTTTTCATAGGTATTAGAAAAATCTCGGACTTTTTACGGGATTGTTCGTACATCACTATAGCCACCATTTTTAACCGACTTTTGTACAATATTAGTCATTTGTCCGTCCAATAGTAGTGGTCATGAAATACGTTAATTGGCTCGCTATAATAAACACGCGGCTTTCCTTATAGATAAAATGTAGTTTATTAACAAGGGTACCCGGTATAAAATGTTATTAGTGAAACATTGTTATAACAAGCAGTGTCGCCTGAAACATTCGTGTTACGGGTAAGTTAAAATAACCGTTCTGTTCCTATTTTAATTTTAAATCTTCCGTGAAGTTGGTGAGAAAATTGTATATTGTAATTGTTACAATAATTGTTAATTATGTGTCTTGTACTTTATTTTTAAAATATAAGTCTGTATATTAACATTAAACTAACTAATACTAATTGATTATGTTAGATATAAGTACTTTAAATCATCGGCACATTTTAATTTGTTATCGTTCATGGCTTGGTCATAAATATCGGATCAAACCAAATGTGTATGCTTTTAAATTTATTTAAATAACGACTGGAATTTGTGATTGTATTGGAGTAGCTGGAATATTTATTTTAGGTACCGTAACCTTATGTTTTTCAATTTACTCGTGAGTGGATATGTTTTTCTCGAACTCCACAATGTAGGTATATTTCAAGGTTGTAAGTTTCCCTGCCGGGGTTGCGGGACTGTTCGAAAGAGATACCGCGGTCTCGGAACGTAATGGGCGAGGAAGGAACATGGATGGGTTTTAGTCAGTAAAAGTCTGACACTCCTTCCCGCTCCGCCCAGAGTGGGAGAAGTCATTTGATGATTTCCCACCCGAAAAAAATAAGGTTGGAAGTTTGGATTTGCAAATAGACCTACCCGGGCCGTGCACGCTTTACCTAACACTAGGTGACACTTAACGAATGTTTATATAAACGCATTGTTCGATTTTAAACTCTCAGCACCAAGCTGAGTGTTGAAATTCCCTGTCCCTTGAAACCTAGCCGATTCGAGGCAGGTTAATTTTTTTTTTCTATCACTGGCTGAGGAATTTGTAACTCGTTTCGACGAAAAACAAAATAATTACGTACCATATAGCTTTTGCCCTGTGTGGGCGTATTTATTGGGATAAAACGTATTCTGTGCGTTAATTCAGGTTATACCTATCAGTGTACCAAATTACATCCAATTCCGTTTAGCGGTTTATGCGTGAAAGAGTGACAAACATCGGTCCCGTCAAACTAAGTAAGAAGTGGTACGACTACTGTTAATATCGTCATGCATGAAGAATAGATGGAGAAACAAGAAGATGTCTTCGAAACTCTTGTCGGTTGCGGCTCATCGTATGGCAGTTTGCTGTGTATTATTTGCCAGCTGCCTAGCGAAGGGCAACAAATGACTGAGTTGTTCAACGGTTCATCGGAAGCAGAGAAGAAGAAGAAGAACCGGAATTTATGCGAAAATGTGTGAATAAGTAAATGCGAATTTAGCAGTCAGTGAATGTACCTATAATTATCTATGTTTGTGTTTACGTATATGTTCCTCCGATAGCGCCTAAACTATTCATCCGATTTTGATGAATAAGATGTCAATCTATTTATTACTATGACCCGGGCCCGGGTAACATAGGCTAAATTTTAATCGACTTCAGCAATAGGAGTCGATTTTTACCTTGTAAACCCTGAATTAGAGCGTGATTTTTCCGTTGTCGGGTTTTTTTAGTGGTAACCACACAAATACTTGTTAATATTTACGATACTAGAAAAAAAGAAAGAAAGAAGAAAGAAAAAATGTTGTATAAGTGTGTTGTTGTTGTGTGTTGTTTGTTGTTGCTACGATTAGCGTCACTGGTAACTCACAAACAATGTAAAAAATCTTAGAAATTTATTTTGTGCCACTTCCCGGATTTTGATTGAGCTGCAATTTTGCATACACGTTTAGTTTGGATGACAATGCAAATGCATGGACTAATTTAAGTGACGTCATCATAAATTTAATATAGTGGACTAGTTTTTTAACTAGTCCGCCGGCCGTACCAAATGACCCTTTCATTTGCTGGGAATAATACGAACACACACACACACACACGACACACACACACACACACACACACACACTTTTTTTTTTCGGATGGGACTCGTCAAATAACTTCTCCCACTTTGGAATGAGCGGGAGGGAGAGTCAGTCTTTTACTAACTAAAACCCATGTTTCGGGGCCACGGTATCTCTTTCGAGCAGTCCCGCAGCCCCGCAGGAAGACGTCGCCCTAAAGCATCATTTTGGTGTGTAGTTTTTAAAAATGTGTGCGTCTCTACGTTTGTAGAGGAAAATACTGGTAAATGACATCGATATTTTATCATTGTCATTAACCTGCACTACCTATCTGTTCTTCCTATCTACCTGTATAGTTTCTGCCAGTTCAAAGTATTTACCGCTAGCTTTATGTTAGCTAACCCGTTTGGTAAATATTATATTCTCTCAGCTAATCTATGTCTCGTGTAAAGTTTATTTCACGATTTCAATTTTTTATTCATAACAACTAACATAATATAACTAACATAAATAACTATTATAAATAACACTAACCTAACAATCAAACAAGAAAATGCGTCAAAAAGCTCTCCGTTTTGCACTTTTGTGAGGAATCGCTGATTTGTTTGTTTAATTAGCAATGGCAAACTGTAGGTGACCCCGAGTTCGGATCGGAATGATGCACTGAATCTAAATAAGTGGAGACCGTTTGTGCGTCGGTGTGCCTCCACCCAGTATAGCGTGGATACACAATATCAAGTGTCGCCCAATGATACAAAATTAATTGTCTATTGTTATTGTTACTGTGTCTCCTGGGAGTCTGCGGGTCTCGACTGTTTTACTTATTGAATACTTAATAGGTTAGGTATACGTTTAACCTAATTACTAACTTGAGTGCTTTAAAAGTCCTATTTTTGATGAAATTCGAAACAGCACTCCTATTGATTTTAAGGTTAGATAAAAAATTAAGAATGTGTGAACGATTCACGTAAGTTCTAAAATTTTTTTTTTTTAAGTTGCGTCTTTTCCCAGAATTAATATATTTCAATGTTAACATACGTTTCATTATAACGAGTAGATACGAAATGACGTTAACAATAACTAACATGAAATGATGATAAGAGAACGGTCGCTGCAATGAGCTACCGATAAGTTTAATAATTGTTAAATAGTGAAAAATGAAAAAGGACTGCGTTTTTTCATCAAAATAGTACGGTTCACCGAAGTTTTAGATACATACAAATTAGCTGTTGCAGCCGCTAGCATATCTACACGTATACGTAGGTACCATAACCATAATTTTAATTTGTATTTATAACAATGCATATTAGTAATTCACGCATCCTTTAGCCTGAAACAGTAGTAGTAGCAGCTCAAGCTTTCGATTGAGTTCCACATGCCTTCCACATGAGTTTCTTAGTCTTGCTAAAACTGAAGTAGCTAAATATAAAATACTATGACCCATGGACCTGCTATGACCTTGGTATTGATGTGTCGGTGATAAGGAATATTGTAAAGATATAAATAAAAATCGACCCAATCTTCCGGGCAATGTAAGCAGCCGAGTATACTACAAGGATCGATTTTAGGGCCAGTCCTAAGATTTTATGTTCCGTTACGGTTGCGTGTGAGTTTTCCGGCCACAAATCCTAAACTTAGGAAAATACACTACACTTGTATTGTACAACGGGCTGGTGTCCGCAACTCCACGCCAAAGCGCGTATTTTGCGTATGGGCTACAATCCACCACGCTGCCCAGTGCGGTCACATGTCTTCGAATTTTTGGTTCTAGGATATGCCGGTTTCCTAACGATTTTTTTTTTCACCGTTTTGAGAGCAGTGGTGATGAAATAAATTACACAATGTAATGCGCTTGTCTGGGTTCGAACGCACGACTCACTGTTCGTAAGTCGGGGCTGCCACAACTGGGCCACCGCAATGGTACACACACTACACTTATTCCTTAAACTATGTAACTTATAAAAATTATGTTGTCAATAGGTAGTACATTCACAGCAGTATCTATTATAGAATTTTACCGTTATTATTACGTATCTATGTAAATGAATTGGGAACGATTAATAGCCTACAAATAGGTATAAAAGATCTCGCTAGACTTTAGAACAAGTGATTGACCTCCAAATGTGCAATACAGTTAAAAATGGCATCACAAATTGATCTTAAAATTCTGGTATTACATAAATATGCAAATGTATATTAAGTATAAACAGGTTATATTGTTTATAATATTTTGCCAATGCGGTAATGAAAATACGGTATTTTTGGGAAGTTCGTTCTACTAACAATGTATCAATATACAAGGAAGGTGTAACAGCAAACAGATCCGTCACAAAACCGCCAACCAGGCATTATGTAGGTACATCAAACTTGTTAGTAACTAGGCATGCAAAACATATTGCTGGTAAACGACTTGTTTTGGAGGTAAAATCACTTTTTAAAGCCTACTGTAAAACGTGAGTTTACCCCCAAAACAAGTCGTTTGCCAGCAATATGACTCAATCACACTCAAAACATTGTGCTTATGGGGGCGCATTGAAAGGAGTCATGGGAGTTATTTGAAGTAGGTGAAATCAAAACATCAAACACTTTGTGTTAAAAAAAAAACAATTTTGAATAAGTTAGGACTTTGAATTGAACCCCTTCGTTAAGTGTATCTTACACCCATTAAAACATGAATCAGTTGATAAAAAATGTTAAATATTCTGAACTCTGTCGCCTTTATTTATTGTTTTGCGAATTTATCCTGTTGACGCTATTTCAATAAGTGGGCATTATCTAAAAATAAAATAAGTGGGTAGCTACCGAACAAAATAGGTTCATACATTTAAACCATTGAATTACCTTCCTTGTAAGTCTTGTAACATACCAACATATTGTAATAATAAAAAAAATATAAAAAATATATATTGTTATTGATGCTAGATGTTTTCCCTGTGTTGTGAAGCTACTGGGTTAAAATAAAATATGAATAGTGTGTGTGTGTGCTCAAAAAAATAAGTTTAAAAATGAACCTCGGGCGCCAGAGCACACACCATGCTTACGGATTGTTCAGGCAGCAGGCATTAAAAACCTTTAATCTGCTAGCGGGGGGCATCAATAAAAGTCGAACAAAGTTATAAGAAAAATCTAACTTTATTTGCCCGTAGGCTGCTGGGCTTAAAACTAAAACAATTGAAGATTCCTTCCTAAAGAAAAGAGTATTTAAAACTAAAAAAGAGGGTCAGATCATTATTGCACTTTTTGAATAATACAGTTAAAATTATACCAGGGCCAGAATAACCAGCCCACCACACACGATGCTCATCTCCTGGGTCCTCCACTCAGGCGTGCGTCCCAGGTGAGTTGGTAGGAGCCGCGCGTCCAAAGTTTTAATTTGTAGAAGGTAAAGGAAACACCTCATTGGGCTGCAAATACGAACAATTTTGTTAGGTGACGCTATTACCAAAAATATGGCGTCGCACGCCTTCCGAGAAAATCTATCAAATATACTACTTACTGTTTCCTTCAAAATTCAAATTATTGTCCTCCTCATGCAGGACATCCAGATTATCTAATAAGGGTATGATTCCTGAAACAATGTAATATTTGCATCGATGAGCGTCGGACACCACGCAAACACAATTTATTTTGAATTTGTATTGGAAAATACGAAGAACTCGCTTACCATTGAAATAAAACGGAATCCTAGGGGGAATCATGGAAGAGTACCGGCAGCTAACGCATTTCGGACTAATTTCCGGTGTCCTGTAACCCGATTATACGGATTTATTATCGAGCGATCTAGATCACCGCCATTCTTCCAAAATGTTCAGTCGGAAAGTGACAGTTGTCAAAGACAAACTCCACAGCTAAGAAAAATCAGTGTGACCACTACACAAAAAAAATAATTTTAAAGAAATAAATCCGCTTTCATGTAACAGGCTTAAAAGACCCGTTACATTACATCCCTCCCCGAAAAATAAAAGAAAGGAACTTTCTTTTATTAGAAAGAAATCTTCAACCAAACCTAATTACTTTCTAATTCCAAATAAAAGAAATCATAAAAGATTCAAAGTGTAAATGAATTCTGAAAACGTCAAGCGACTAAGTATCAAGAACTCTATAAAAGCAAAAAATACAAATAACAAAAAAGAAATCTGTGAAAAACAGAATAAAAAAATAAGTTATAAAACTTAGATAAATGAAACGAAGAGAGAAATCTCTTACCGCTTCCAAACTACAACCTTTAGTGCAGTTAGGCACCTTCGCCACTGACTAAAAATTTCGAACAAACTCGAACAATATACCAAAACAAACTACAACTTTTGGTACAATTAGGCACCTTCGCCACTGATCAAAAATTTCGAACTAACAAAATACCAACACAAAACAAACTACAATTTTTAGTGCAGTTAGGCACCTTCGCCACTGACTAAAAATTTCAATCCATTTGGAACAGCACAACCTTGAGTGCAATTAGGCACTATCGCCACTGACTACTAGGTCAGCTGCTTCCAACTCTACCATCTCTAGAGTGCAGTTAGGCTCTATCGCCACTGACTAACTCCGTGTTCTACAATCCAAAAAAATATTTGAAAATCCAAACAAAAGTTTTCAAATAAAGCTGAAGGACTTTATTTAAAAATATTGTTACAGGAACAACCTGCAACAAAACAAAGAAAAAGCGTATTGTGATCGGCTCATCACCACCGAATTCCCGAGCACAACAGCTGCAAAGGAATGTGAATGCTGTGACTGGCTCAACACTACCAATCTCCCAGACACAAACAAATTCACAAAAAACATTGAGATCTCCAATGAGAAATCTCAATAACAAAAGGGCGAAACCCAAAGTTTCACAATGCGATCGGCACACCACCACCGAACTTCCGAGCGCAAAGAAAAAGAATGACGAAAGTCAAAAAAAAATCCCGCATTGTGATTGGAACAACAATGTCCAACACAATGGAAAAGGAAAAAATATGGCCGGGGCCAAAATCCCACATTGTGACCGGCACAACACCACCGACCTTCCGAGCACAATGGTAAAAGAGTCGAAATCAAGGTCAAAAATTACACCAAGATCCAAAAAAATGATAAGGCATTTTGCAACAAAAGTTACAGAATGAAAAAAGCAAAGTCCAGGATGAACGCGTTACTAACAAAGTCAAATCCGATCATTAAAAAGAATGAAACTCTAGTAAAAATGAGAAACAATTCTGACAATGAACAAAACACAATAGATTTAAAAATCGATTACTATTTTTATAACGAAGAGGAAATAGAATGATTTTAAACTATGTAAAAAAGTGAAGATTACAAAAACTTGAAATTGAATTTAAGTCTTTTAATCCCAAGGTAAAATTACCTGAAGTGTAGGATTATATAAGATTCTAATAAAATGTAAACAGGTAAAAAGGTTACCCTTAAAAAGAAAAGAGAATCATATATAATCCAACAAAAACAAACAAAACATAAATAAGATCCTTCGATGTGAAAAATAGTTAGTGTGAAAAAAAAACTAGTATTAAATTAACCAGAATGACCTAAGCTTTATTTTAGAAAGAATCGAATTGGAATCTAATAAATTATAGTGAAGTTACCTAACATAATAATAAGTTTCAAACGGTAATAGCCTTTCATACATCATTCTAACAAATACCGATCTTCACACAAAAATACTCAATAACAAAACAAAGTCTAAAAGTTCCCAAAATTAAAATTTAATAATATCTTTAACATGATAACGCCCCACTGAACCTTTATTTAAATCTTTCAAAACATAGACGTTATCTGAAACCTTTTCAGTTATTTTACACTTTACAAACTTAGGTGCAAGCTTAGCCGAAAAATATGCAGGCGCATGAGATTGAACAAAACTTCTTCTCCACACCATATCACCCACATCAAAAGAAATGACTTTCCGACCTTTATTATAATAAGCGGCATTTCGCTTATACCCCTTTAACAAGTAAGCTTGAACTTTAACAAAAATATCACTAAGTGAACTAAGAGAAACTGCATAAGCATTCCTATTTGAAATTTCTAGTTGAGTTAAATCTTCAACAGAACTACTAAAATGATGTAATGACGCATCAAGAATAAGCTCCCTACCAAACATCAGAAAGTTAGGAGTAAACTCAGTAGCAAGGTTTACACTATTATTTAAAGCTAATTGAACATTGGGCAAAAAACTTGACCAAGTTCTATGATCATCTTTAACAAAACACGATATGCAGGTTTCGACCGTTTTATTATACCTCTCAACAGGATTATTTTGAGGTGTATACAAAGTATTATAAAATATTTTGGTTATATTAAAACCTTTCATAAAATCTACAAAATGTTTTGAAGTAAATTGGGTTCCATTGTCACAGACTACTATTTTTGGACAACCAAACTTAAGAAATATTTCTTTTTCAAAATGTTTACAAATTACTCTAGTGGTAGCATTGATCATTGGAAAGAACCAGCAATATTTAGTAAAAACATCTACAACCGAGAGGTGCCATCTGCTATAGAAGCAGAACTACAAGTAGGTCTAATTTTATAACCTAACTGCAAAAAATGTCATGAATATCTGAGCCTAAAACACATTCAGTGGAACCGCTATCCAACAAGCCTGAAAAAATTTGGTTTCCAACATTAAATTCCAAAAAAAGGTCTAGCATCACTTTGTTTTGTAAAAAGAATAGGAGCTGAACGGTAAATGTTAAAAAAAGGTTTTTAAATAATCCAACCAGCTTGAGAAATCTTTGTCACGAGTAACATCATCCGGCTTTTGACTTCTAATTAATTTTTCACATATCGAGGCACGCGAAGTTTTTTATCAAAAATGTGGGCTCGATGCAACCGAACTAGTTTTTTGACTCTTGCCTTCTGACACTTAAAACAAACAATACCGGATTCCTGAAGCGGCGGAAACTGAACTCCTTTGTCCATGATTAACAAAACAGCAAGTCGAATAAGAAGCGATAAGCAAGAACTAAACGTCAAAAAGTTTCAAGATTTGAAAATAAATTCTCAAGTTAAGTCAATGTGGTTTGCCCATGAAAAATTACTAAGTTAAATATTGTTTTAAAAAAAAGTGCAATAATCACTTACAAACAGCTTAAGTCTAGTTAAATTAAATGTACAATATTGTATTTAACAATTAGATTAAATTAATTACATACAAAGTTAAACTTAGTTTTTTAAAATAACTTTCCTGTTGAGTGCAACAACTAAACGCGGTCTATACTATAAATATGTTGGTTTTGCTAAGAAAAAACATGTTATTAAAACAAACAAGTCAATAAACAAAATTATCAATTGTAAACGCCAAACATTGTTTACAAAGATTCACCAAAATAAGTTAAGTACTACTTATGAGTCAAAAACTAAAATAAACACAAAGTTATTAAAATAACAATGATGAACAAACAAAAGACTCATAGGTTAATTAATTATTGTGCAATAATGACCGAATATACTCATAAACAAGCACCAGACAACCTACTTCAAGTCCCTGTTCGCTGAGCGACAATTGTAATAATAAAAAAAATTGAAAAATATATATTGTTATTGATGCTAGATGTTTTCCCTGTGTTGTGAAGCTACTGGGTTAAAATAAAATATGAATAGTGTGTGTGTGTGCTCAAAAAAATAAGTTTAAAAATGAACCTCGGGCGCCAGAGCACACACCATGCTTACGGATTGTTCAGGCAGCAGGCATTAAAAACCTTTAATCTGCTAGCGGGGGGCATCAATAAAAGTCGAACAAAGTTATAAGAAAAATCTAACTTTATTTGCCCGTAGGCTGCTGGGCTTAAAACTAAAACAATTGAAGATTCCTTCCTAAAGAAAAGAGTATTTAAAACTAAAAAAGAGGGTCAGATCATTATTGCACTTTTTGAATAATACAGTTAAAATTATACCAGGGCCAGAATAACCAGCCCACCACACACGATGCTCATCTCCTGGGTCCTCCACTCAGGCGTGCGTCCCAGGTGAGTTGGTAGGAGCCGCGCGTCCAAAGTTTTAATTTGTAGAAGGTAAAGGAAACACCTCATTGGGCTGCAAATACGAACAATTTTGTTAGGTGACGCTATTACCAAAAATATGGCGTCGCACGCCTTCCGAGAAAATCTATCAAATATACTACTTACTGTTTCCTTCAAAATTCAAATTATTGTCCTCCTCATGCAGGACATCCAGATTATCTAATAAGGGTATGATTCCTGAAACAATGTAATATTTGCATCGATGAGCGTCGGACACCACGCAAACACAATTTTGAATTTGTATTGGAAAATACGAAGAACTCGCTTACCATTGAAATAAAACGGAATCCTAGGGGGAATCATGGAAGAGTACCGGCAGCTAACGCATTTCGGACTAATTTCCGGTGTCCTGTAACCCGATTATACGGATTTATTATCGAGCGATCTAGATCACCGCCATTCTTCCAAAATGTTCAGTCGGAAAGTGACAGTTGTCAAAGACAAACTCCACAGCTAAGAAAAATCAGTGTGACCACTACACAAAAAAAATAATTTTAAAGAAATAAATCCGCTTTCATGTAACAGGCTTAAAAGACCCGTTACAATATAGGATAGGAGACAAGTAGGGTTGCCATACGTCCGGAATGCGGAGGGAATCCCTAGGAAATCCCTCCGTTCAGAATGAGCAAAAATGAGAAAAAAAGTTTAAAATACAATTAATTTCGTAAAATACAAATACTTTGTTTCGGCAGTTCAAAAGTGCCTGTGCCTGCTCCTGTGCCTTATATATACCTATATAAGAAAAAAGATTTGTATGTTTGTATTTTTGTATAAAGGGTGTAACACACCTCTTCACGAAGCCGAAAGGCACTTGTTCTCCCCATCATTGCGATCTTTTTTTTGTTCTACTCCATACCTGGGAACCTTCTAGTTACGGAGATATGGAGGGTCAAAGTTACAACTTTCTGACACGTTTTTTTTAAATACAAGTTTTTTTTGTAAGATTTTGACTTTTAATACCTTCACGACCCTCGTACCTACTGTTCAATCCATCCATCAGCACAATGTTTTAAGTGCGTTACATTGAGTTCTACCACAAAACATGATTTAAAACCTCAAAAAAAGTTGTTTCCCATCAATAATTTTTGCGTAAAGTTACTTAGTTTGATGTACAGAATGGGTACAAGATAACATCCTGTATCTATACATATAAAAAAATCGTTGAGACCAAAAAATCTGTACATTGAAGATTTAAAAAAAAAACCGATCAGGGTGACTTAAAATAAGTAACTGAACATATTAAAACCATTTTTAAAATTCGTGTTTGTTTGTTTGTTTGACCGCGCATCACGTCAAAACTGCTGGACGGATTTTGATGAAAACTTCACTAATCTATTTAAATAAACCCAGAATAACATTTAGGCTATATAAATTATGGAAAATTTTGGAAAAAGGGGGTGAAAAGGGGGGGTGAAGATTGTATGACAAAAAAAAATTAGATTGCTCTAGATTCATGAAACTCAGAGTAAATACTTATTATTAAAAATAAAGAAATACCTGTTTCAGCATTTTTTTTTAAATTATCCAGAGACGTAAAAAAGAGGGTTTTGTGTTTAAAATTAATTAACCTCATACACCTATACAATAAAATCCATTGAAGTGGAAACCTTTAAAAGTTGCTGTAAATACTTCAAATCTAATACAGGTAAATGTAATTTCTCAATTTTCTTGAAATTTAATTTTTGAAGTGAATACGCCCAAAATAGCGTAACTCAAGAAAATCGGCTTTCCTCGGTATAAGTAGTTGGTAATACAAGGTGGAAACGGCAAACGGGGCAGTAAGGGGAGCTGCAGCTACACAAAATGGTCCTAAGAAACAATCCGTAATTTTGTCACAAAATGTTTATCCCCATTCACAGATTTAATAAAAAAATAAAGTACAGTTGGCAAGAAAATTGCCATTTTATATAAAACAATTGTTTGATGCCAATCGATCTTCTTTCCGACACTAATCAAGAAGTTCTTCCAAACCAACCCAGGTTAGAGTACTCAAAAAGTCAGAAATCGCAAAAAAATAACTTTCAACGGGGCAGTGTAGGGGAAATAGTTAGCCAGAAAATTGCTATTTTACACAAATCATTTTTTGATGCCAATAATTATTTTTTATTTTACATAAGACATAAAGCCGGAAAAGTTACAAATACATTACAAACGAGTACAAATCCTACTATCTACAAATAAAAAATGATTTGTCCTGAAGGACTATCTGATGGAACAACGCACAGCCTAAACCGCGATTTGAGAAACCTGAAACTTGGAGGGTGTATTTTCTGTATAACGTAGGCATACGATAAGAAAGAATTTTGAAATTATACCCCTAAGGGGTGAAAAGGGGGGGTAAAGATTGTATGGGAAAATGTGATTCGTTGGTCCAATCTACTTCAAACTTTGCAATCAACAATATTAACAGAATTGATGGACGCGTTTCATATTGCATTGAAATTCATCCCCTAACGGGGTTAAAAAGGGGTAGAAAGTTATTTTGGCGGTGATTTGTTTCGAATTTGATATCAATACTCCTTCGAGATTTTGATATAAACTACAAGTTATTTTGATACATGTTTCAAAATCAATCCGATTTTATTCCAAAAAGGTTGAACTCACATAAAAATTTGGTGTAAAATTGCAAGTACTTTTTAAAATTGGAATGTTTCGAAAGTTACCGTAAAATATTAATACCGCATTTGAAGGTTTCTAAGCTTTGAAGAGGTTGTGCACATTAAGACACGGCGTCATAGCGTAGGGACGTAGAGTTTGAAATTTTAAATGGTAAGCAGTTGTGAGAGGTCCGCAACGGTTTACAGCAGCTATATCGTGTTGCGGCTCATTTAATGCACCTTGATGAGAACTGCAGACCTAGCTGGAGTATGACTGTCATCGAGTGTCTAAGTATGAAGATGTAAAGCTGTCAATAGAAGCCTTTAAAGCTGTTTTTGTAAACATGGTAATTTATTCTTATTCAAATAAATACGTTGTTAATCACAAGTATTTGATTTTGAACAAAATTGCCCCTGGGTACGTAAATTGATTTCAATGCATATCTTGGGAGATACACCGTTTTAAATAACTCCGCAGCAAAATAATGATCATGTACCGGGAGCGCATTTTCATTATGCGGAAGGATGTGTGTGATGTGCTATTTGAAAATTGTATTATGGGTGCTTACGACCCACTCTCTGTAACCCGCTCTTCCTCTTATGTGACGCAGACGAAGTTGCGCGGGTCAGCTAGTAACGAATAAAGTTAAAAACCACTGGGCCGTTTTAAATAAATCTTTCAGCAATGGATAGCTACATTTTCAGCGAGAAACATCCTACTAATATTATAAATGCGAAAGTTTGTGAGGATGGATGTATGTTTGTTACTCTTTCACGCAAAAACTACTGAACGGATTTGGATGAAATTTTGCACACAGATGGTTTACAACCTGGATTAACACATAGGATACTTTTTATCCCGGTAGTAAGATCCCATGGGACAATTTTGAAACATCACGCGGGCGAAGCCGCTGGCAGAAGCTAGTAGTCTATATTTTATCCCCGTACTCCCACTGGAACGGGAACGACGCGGGTGAAACCGCGTGACGTCCGCTAGTATTGAATAAAATTGTTACTTACCTATTAGTAAAATGAAATTAAAAAAAACCATTATAATTGTGCTTGAGACTATCTAGGTGACCTATCATTTATTTTCCTGAAAACTTCAACGTTTTTGTTAGTACTAAAGATTTATTTTACTTGGCTTTGTATTTGTCTGCTTCGTTGTAGTAATTGAGAATTAAGGCGATTACATGAGCTAAACGCGAGATTTATTATTACTAAAAGTATATGATTCACTGCTATAAACAAGACCAGAAAAATATATGATATTCTTCACGATATATGCTAGCATAATACTGTTTTGAAAACATGATACAATTAATTTGACTCGATCATAAGAAATCACGAACTTATCTCTAAAAATATCTTTCAAACAATAAAAAACATACTAATATGTATGCGATTATTCTGATTTTTTGGCAAATCATTCTACAAGCAATATATTAGCATGATACTGTTTCAGTTTTTTAATCCAATCAATAGTTTTTTTGTAAATCGATCGAAACCACTCATTTCGCGCTATTTGGGTCGCAGTGGCTGACGTAACAACCACTTTGTAGTGCAAGCTGATTAGAACTTTATTCTAACAGCATTTCAAACGAAGTTTGAACCACCACAAATAGACTTGCTAATTTAGCTCGTCTAAGCGCCTTAAATTCTCACTCTACTCTCTGAGTTAACGGACACGGATAACAATAATTTAATTGATAATTACGTGTTTGAGCCGTTTGGGATTGAAACACCAGGGCAATGGGGTCCGAGTGTCACACTGCCCAACTTGTATTTCGGGAAATTATCAAACGGTTGGTCGACTATTCCAGACGACCAGAGTGGCATTTTATTGTAAGCAGTCTATGTTCGTTTGACAATATTTCGAGAGTTTAGGTACAATATCGCTAGAGAGATTACAATATAACGTGTTTGACAATTTTACGGTGACATATATATTTCGACTGGATTACAGAATATCTATGTTCCCAAATATATTTTGAATGGACAATGATATAAAAACGAGATAATTGAGGAATTTTTAAATTTCTATAGAAAATTTAGTTTTTTCGTAACCCTTGTTTAAATCGGTGTCGTACATTTAAAATATGTTTTTGGGAACCTATATATATTCTGTAATCCAATCAAAATAAAGAATAGAATAGAATAATTTTTATTTGTGTAAAAACATGGTATATTTAAGGTCTTATTATAGGGTTGTGAGCTTACATGTTTCGCCATAAATACACACTACCTTAAGAATAACGTTACGTTTATATTTTTGTATTACGTTTGTATGAACTTCGCATGCTCCGCAGGCCTTCTTAAACACAATTAGCAAAAGTGGGTGTACTATTAGATACACCTCTAACTAACTCTTCGGGAGACGGAAATTACTGGCGTGATGTTATGTGTGTTCTATGTTAGTTTATGTTTGGTTTGAGTTGGCAACATTGTGTTTAGTTTTTATACTGATGCGGGAGGTCGTTAACCTGTCGGCGCTAGCCTATTAATCAACATCATGTAGAGAATGCTGATAAATTAAAATATTAGGTATCCTGTGACTTTAAATATTCGATTAAATTTTTGTATGCAGACTAGGAATGTCAATATGTATGTATAGGTATGCAGTTTAATTAATTTATTGTCGTAATGTCACTACCATTGTATAACATAGCCTTTTCCCAACTATGTTGGGGTCAGCTTCCAGTCTAACCAGATGCAGCTGAAAACCACTATTTTACATGGAGCGACCGCCTATGTAACCTCCACAAGCCAGTTAGTACTGGGTAATACGATATCCCTTGGTAAGACTGGTTGTCAGACTTTTTGGGCCACTGACAACTTGTAACTAACGACTTGACAGTCGGGACTAACAGCAATGCTCAACGTGCTTTCGAGGCACGGAGAAAACTTCGTATTTAATGGGTCACCCATCCAAAGACCATCATGGGCAAGCACGGCTTAACCTAAGCATCGACTAACAACTAAACTAGCTACAAAAGTAAATAATAGCTGGTTGACGACAACAATCGAAAGGTGCCCACTCGCGAGCACTCGCGAGTTTCATAGTCACCAGTTGACGAATAAGCCGCCAATAAGTAATACATTCGGAAATTGGCGAGCAAGTTCAAGGCGAGGCGTCTTGTCAGACCCGTGTAATGTGTACGAGAGCCGTCTCAATGCCAGCCAAGTTCAATTGCAAGGACAGCAAGGGTTAATTCACGACGATGCGCTTCTCCACAACGCTTTGGAAACTTATAAAAACCTATTGTTTATTTTTATTATTTTTATCGAGAGAAAATTATGAAGTGGCTGCCTTTTAGGGTTCCGTAGCGTAAATGAAAAACGGAGACCTTACAGGATCACTATGATATGTTGTCCGTCTGTCTTTCAAGACCCTTTGTCTCGATAACGCGTGGAAGTATCGAGTTGAAATTAAAAACAAACTAAAGGCTACAGTCCTACATATATGAAGCTGTGAAAAACTCAAATTTCTAAGCTAAAAAAAAGATGGGGCCGTTTGGTGATTGCCATCTGAAAGTACTGCCACTACAATTTTTGGAGCTTTGATAAAGGAATATTTTTGCATTTGTACCTCGTATTTATGTTGAGGATATCACTGTATTTTTAAACAATTTAGTATTTTTATGTGCGTACTTACAAAAGGTTTTCATAAATAATCCGAAAGTCACTATAAATACATTCATTTTCTTGCTAACTGCGACCATCCTAAGTCTAGATTCTGTATACTTATTGTCTGTAGTGTCTAAATTAGGCGAGTATTGATCAAGATATTTAAGAAAGAAAACCGGTTCCTTCTACGTAGACCTCTGTGTGAATAAAATGGTTATTTTAGATATACAAAATTCTCATCATCAACCATTCTGATCACGTGATCACACATTGGGTAATCAAACTTATGAATTTTAATCAAAGTTATAGTTCTTGTTTTCCAAGAACTTGACTAGACCCGTTTTTGTTTTGATAAAGCCACAATAAATGAAGCTATTAATTTAATTCCTTAGTACCTATCACTTGATTGGTCATCGTATTAAGCTATTGTTTAATACGATGACCAATCAAGTGATACAAAACCAGTATAACTGCGATGGATCTCTCATTGAATGACAAATCTAAAGGGTGTAAATAAAATAAAATTTATAATTTACACCCGACACACTAAAAGTTAAATAGAAAATAATTCGTTAATTCGCCATTTTGTGCTGGCCGCCATCTTGGATTATAGTGTTTAGTATACATTTTTTTTTGTTTGAAAGATGAATTAGTGCAATGTATAATTCACCTTTTAAACAAAAAAAACAAAATCCGAATCGGTTCATTCGTTCGGGCGCTACGATGCAACAAACAGAGACTGACAGACACAAACACACACAGACACGTCAAACTTATAGGCTGATTTTATAGTCACGCGTTTCAGCAGCGCCGTCGGAGCGTGCGCGCTCGGATATGTATTGGGGTAGTACCTAGTAGCGTTTCAAATTCTGCCCAACGGCGCGTCTAGCGGCGTGACTATAAAACCAGCCTTAAAGTTATAACACCCCGTCGTTTTCGTGTCGGCTGTTGAAAACCTCTTAAGGCGAATGCTCACATACTGCCCGCGAAATTCAAATTTTCTTACGTTTTTTTGCAATTTGCAGGCCAGTGCTTGGTTGTATGTTGATGAACATTTGATTCGCGACTGTAAGACGTATTTAGTTACAGAATTGAACTGGCCTGCAAATTGCAAAAAACGTAAGAAAATTTGAATTTCGCGGGCAGGGTGTGAGCTTCCCCCTTAACGAAGCCGAAAGGCACAAGTTTTTTTTAAATAAGTATAAGCTTTTATTGTAAAATTTTGACTTTAATCACCTCCTCGACCCCAGTACTATTCAATCCATCCAATGTTTCGAGTGCGTTACATTGAATTCTACAGCAAAGACCGGGAGAACAAGTGCCTTTCAGCTTCGCCTTCGAGATGAGTATTTTTTACACCGCGCCGTTCAGATTGACAAGTCGTCATGATTGTGTATGACGCTATCCGTCTCACAGAAAAAGGTCGGTTTCCCAGCAGTGGGAAAGTAGACCGGTTTAGATTCCTAATCGATAAATGAAGCGACCCAGTGTCGACGCAAATGGAAAACTCCAATAAGTAATTACTATGGTGCAAGGCGAGCGCATCTCGACAACGAATAAGTACAAATGAACAAACAAGTTTATATCCTACCGTTTACAAGATAAAACTTGGTTGATTGGATTTCGTCGCCGGAAGATAAATGAAAGGTTTCCTTTATAATATCACTAGCTGACCCACGCAACTTCGTCTGCGTCACACAAAAAACATGCGTGGGTCACCTATTTATTATTCAAGTTGGACAGGTTGAAATTTAACAAAAATACATATTATTATTATTTTTTGTTTATATATAGTTTGTATAGATTATATTATAGTTTTATTGGTTCTTTTTATGGGCACGCCAATATGTATATTTCCTTTATATCCGGTCCTTTAAAAGTTCTCGCCTGATTAGAAAACTCCATGATTACTTATACTTTTCTTATCATGGTCTCACGCATCTTATACGATAAACCATTCTTAGAAACGATTGATTCGCCAGCCGTTAGGCACTATAATGTAGGGATGTTCTGCTGGGCAAAGGTCTCTCCTAATTATGACCCTTTTTTACCGTGGCATCTCAACCAATCTCCACAAGGCACATTCAAATCATCTCGTCACATCTATACTAATATTATAAAGCAGAAGAGTTCGTTTGTTTGGTTGGTTGAACGCGCTTATCTCAGGTACGACTGGTTCGAATTGGAAAATTATTTTTGTGTTAGATAGTCCATTTAACGAGGAAGGCTTTAGGCTACATAACCTCACGCTACGACCATTAGGAGCGGAGCAGGAATGAAAAATGTTGCACAAATAGCCTTGGAGTCTCTTCGTTGTCACGTGATTGGTTTTCTTCATATCTTCGTGGTCGCCAGCAGGCGGTGCGTGCCGATCAGGATTACTCCGACTGGCGCGACCTGGTTTCTGGCGTTCCACAAGGCGGTATACTCTCTCCTCTCTTATTTTCGTTATTTATAAATTCTATTACCACTATCCTCAAGTGCTCTTAACATCTGTATGCTGATGACCTGCAACTGTACGCTCAATCGGACATTGCCAACCTTGATCGTTGCATCTCGGCACTTAATGCTTATCTCCGAGCTATCGGAGAGTGGTCTGGCAAATTTGGGATTGCTATCAACGTCGGGAAATGCCAAGCCATTCTCATTGGTAGCTCGTACTACCTGAGAAATTTGGACTCTGGCCGGCTGGTACCGCTTATGTTCGACAACAGCATTATAACTCTTTCACCTCACGTAAAAGACTTGGGCCTGTACATTGACGGTACTCTCAGCTGGAATAAGCAGGTGGCCCAGGTTAGCCAGAAAGTCACTTACTCGCTGCGGTCTCTCTATAGATTTAAACATTTTCTCCCATCTAGCACTAAAACCACTTTAGTCCAGGCGCTTGTGCTTCCCATTATCGACTATGCTGATGTTTGTTACTCTGATTTAACCCAAGAACTTCTTAACAAATTGGATCGTCTTCTCAACAATTGCATTCGTTTTATTTTTGGCCTTCGTAAATATGATCATATCTCTTCTTACCGCTCTCAGCTGAAATGGCTGCCTATCAGACTCAGGAGATCCCTCATATCTCTCTGCTTGCTTTTCACCACCATGAATGATCCATGTGCTCCTGAATATTTAAAAACTTATTTTAAGGTGTTGTGTAGTTCTCACAGTCGGAACCTTCGAGCTTCCAAAATCCTAATCCTTCTCAAATTCCCTCTCACCGTACTGGTTTTATGTCCTCTTCTTATGCTATCTCCACTATAAAACTCTGGAACGCGCACAGCCCCCCTTGGCATTAAACAATCCGAAAGCAAATTGGCTTTCAAAAGAGCAGTTCGGAAGTTTTATTTAAAGTCGGTCTGAGTTGTTTACCATATAGTCATTCATAGAGTCGTTGTAATTATATCAAAAGATTTCTCGTATTTCGGACTATTCATATGTATTGTATATTTATTAGTATATTTTATATGCTTATTTATGTATTAGTATGTAGGTAGCTATTTATGTGTTTATTTTAGGATTACAAGATGGTATGTTTCTTTTTATTTTTATTGTACTCTATCACAATGCTGTCTATTTGACCCAATGGTTGACTGGTAGAGAATGCCTTGTGGCATTAAGTCCGCCTATGTACCACTATTGTACATGAAGTTTAAATAAATAAATAAATAAATAAACAAATAGGGATTTTTTTCCTTTCGTTTTTCTCTTTTATGTGACGCAGGCGAAGTTGCGTGGGTCAGCTAGTAGAGTTGTATAACCAGTGGTTTTATAGTCTTTGTCTCGTCACCTATTCTGGGCCCGGCCTCTGGCCATTCTGGCAACATCACTTTTATCTACAGGAGCCAAATCCGAAGAGAGAGACAGCCTTCCCTGTGAATGTAGCATACTAAAGCCCAAATAAATTAGAAACGTTGCATCGACGTGTATATAAAATCTCCGAAAGGCACTTGTTCTCCCCGCGCCATTGCGATCGTTTTTCTGTTCTACACCAAACCTGGGAACCTTATATTTTGGGGTCAAAGTTGCAACTTTTGACAAGTTAAAAAAAAAAAACTTACAAGTTTTTATGATACTATTTTTACTTTAAACACCTCTACGATGACTGTACTATTCAATCCATTCATCAGCACAATGTTTAAATTGCGTTACATTGAGTTCTACCACTACACGAACACGTACATGATTTTTCAGAAGAGTTGGTGGAAGGGTGTTTTTCTTTAGAAGGGTCCTCGTTGGATCTCTTTCGACGGCGTCTACCAGAGGATTTGCATCGTCTTTTGTTATTTTTCCGGCTACGGGAAGGGGAACGAGAAGAGCTGCGGGTCAGCCCAACTGGTCTAGGTGACTGCCAGGGACGGCACCGGTCCCCACCCGCAAGCAATCTTTTGCTCAAAACCAAAAGCAAAAACACCAATAAAATAAACACAGCTATTAGTGATGGGCATTGGCTGCAGAAGTCGTCAAGTTTCGTAGCTGGATCAGCTTCTAACCTTAACAGATTGGAATTTCTTTCTGAAAACGAAACTTTTTTTATACCCATGGTTTATGCCTAACCCATTATGCGCATTTGCGAAGGCTCACTATATCTTTCACTCTATAATAAAAAGGAAATATTTGATTCATGATTGCACCTGAACATTTTATCCTTGATTTAGCTGGAGTTGGTTTGTTTTGACGTTATTGGCAGTTTTTGACACACGTTTTAAACTATTGTGTACCTTATTACACTTCAACTAACTTATCTGTGCTGGTGGGAAAACACAGAACTAATTTAAATGTAAGTACTTTACGAAGTTTGATATTCCTAATGTTGCATTTTATCTTGACAAACAGCGCCACCTTGAGCTGCAATAAATTCCATATTGTACGTCATTTGTACGTTGACAGAAATGATTTTGATCAAAAATATGCAACATTCAGAGGTTAATTTTACACTACAGTAGAACATTTAAAAAGTATATGCTGTGCAATCTATTTTCTTCTTTTTTTTTGCGTTTTTTGCAATTATTCTGGAATATATATGTCACCGCAAAATTGTCAAACACGTTATATTACAATATAACGTGTTTTTTCTCGCGATATTGTAATGTCTCGAATTATTGTCAACTGAACATACGGAAGTATCTCTGCCCCCATAATCGGAACTTGGGGCACCCCCCCGTTAGTTTAGTTAGGTTCCTTTAAACCCTGCACTCGGAAATAGGGGCCCCGCGAAGCGGGGCGCCGTCGTCTACGCTTTTTAGGGGGAATATAAAGTGTTTTAAGGTTATGTTATTTTAATCGGTATTTCTCAGGAATGGTGCATTATCTTTTCATGAGAGTTGTACCACTGGGCAAGGGGGACCCCTCCTTCCCTCCACACCGCGTAAGTTGACTACCATCGCATGCATTTCACGAAAAATAATGCGTTTTGTTGTAAGCAGTATGTTCATTTGACAATTATTCGAGACTTTACAATATCGCTAGAGATATTACAATATAACGTATTTGACAATTTTACGGTGACATATATATTTATAAAGATAGCCTCAGTGTTTACCCTTGCAATAAAGTCATTTGCACGTCTGCGTCTCTTAAATTCAAGATGGCTGCCAAGCGGTGCTAGGTCAGCTGCTGGGAATTCTGTCAATCTCCTTTAGAGATATTGCTTTAAGTTGTCATTTTACTAGATCCCCAGGAGTATTAATACATTATATATTTGTTGATAGAAATGAGTATAAAATATGAAAATATAAAAATTTAACTATCAGTCACCGGTAACCTTTTTTTTTTTTTTTTTTTTTTTAAGGATGGGAAATCATCAAATGACCCAACACACTGTATAATCATAGATTAGGATTTTGTTCAGAAACAAGGGAATGTCAACTGTTACATAGAGGCAAATACTGTCGGTGAGGGAGCGCCTTTAGTAGTCGGCAGTAGACAAAATAAAAGTTTAAAAAGGTTATAATAACGTACTCGCATCACATGGTATTCAATTAATGAACTTTAAAATAAGCTTTTGTGCCTCATTGCGGTCTCTAAAGGATGTAAAAGACTCTTAACGAAGCCGAAAGGAACTTGTTCTCACCGTCACTGCGATGGTTTTTTTGTTCTAGACCAGGGAACCTTCTAGTTACGGAGATATTGGGGTCAAAGTTCCAGAGTTCCACAAGTTTTTTTTTTAATTATACATGTTTTAAAATTACCCCCATTCTAGAGTTATTCAATCAGCACAATGTATTGCGTGCGATACATTGAGTTTTACTGTAAAACGTGGTTTTTCACCTCAAATAAAAAGTCGTTTGCTATAAATATTTTTTGTGTAAAGTTACTTAGTTTGATGTGCAGAATGCTTGATTGACGGCTTCATGATGTCCCTCCCTTTCTTCCCTCTTTTTTTCGTACAATTGCTCCTGACCGTAGGTACTTTACGTAGCTACCCTATACAAACCCATATTGGTGCGAAACGTAAAGAAAAATATTGTGGTCATCGTGTTTTATTGAGTTTGAGTAACAGGAATTACACGGAATAACAGGTTTAAATGAGTAGTATTTGGAAATTCCGACGACATTAATCTTTTATAGTCTGTCCACACTGTTCACAGCGATCGTTTTTCCAGCGAATCCGGTCAAAATATTTGAAGAGGTACCAACCGAACAATAACAATATGACAAGTACCAATGTATACAAAGTTGCCCATCCAGCACCAACAGCCGCTTTTGGCTCCGCTTTGACCCCGCCTGCGTCCTTAGCCCATTTCCATGGTAAGGTTGTGGTTGTGGCGTCATGAGAAGTGCCTTTTTTGTGGGGAGCACTTATGGCTTTGCGGGGAGCCCTTATAGCTTTGCGGGGAGCACTTATGGCTTTGCGCGGAGCAGCAACGGCGGCAATAGCATTGTGAGGACCACCTAAGGCAACCTGGAGAGCGTAGAACAAATTCTTCTTCCCTTTGGTTGGAGAATGTACTAGAACATTCTTGGTTTTAACCGAGATTTTTGCAGCGGCTTTAGACCCGATCTTAATCCAATCTTTGAGATTTTGCTTAGGACATTTGAAAGGCTGCATTTTTCATATTTTCTACCGCCTTAACCCATGTTGGAGAAATTTGCACCATTTCACCAGCACTGGTTGATTGGTTCATTGTTCATTTACACTTGCCGTTACTTATTGGTTGGGTTGGCTTTGTTTTTAACAATATTTTTTTGATTAAAATTGAAACATCGTTGCACCATGTTATTCATTATTTGGACAAGAAGTGTTCACTTTGCTGTAAATCTGTAAATCAACTATTCATCTTTGAGGTTTGTTTTGACATTTCTGCTTCTGACAAATCATTACCATAATAATTATTATCTATGCACGGCAACTCTCTAGACTTCTCTATCTTATTTATTTACTCTGTTTCATTCACAGAGTATCTATATATATGATTTCATTATTCCACCAACCCGCACTGGAGCAGTGAGATCCGGTCCAGTCCCTCCCCTGTGCCCCAGCAGTAGGAGATAAAAGCGCATTGCAGATGGCGTGACATTAACATATTTTCAACCAGTTTTCTGCAATTAATAATCTCAAAGGGTTGTTTGTAATATGATGTGATTTTAATGATTAAGTATAATTCCGTAAATGTTACGGCGCTAGCTTTCTTCATTATATTTATATCGTATTAGCTAATTAATTACACTGTCTATTTTTAGTTACGAATACCTTGATCTACGGTTTGGAGTCCAGGGTACATACATTCGCTTTTTCACATCCGCAGTTTTTTTTACGTCCATACAAATGGCAGGCATGTTTATTTTGCTGTTATTGACCAACTTTCATCGTCCCGATTTTTTTCTTCCGATACAATGAAATGATTGTTATGCGAAAAAAATGGACAGTTTTACAATTTTTTATGGGCTAGTCTCATCTAACCAAAAAAAATGAACATGGCAAAATAGTTTCACAAAAAGAGCTAAGGTCCCTAACAAAGTTTCACGCTAATCTCTTATGGATTGGGTTTTTCCAATGTTAAACACAAACACTCTAAATTGTTCTTTTTTCTTTAATCTAAGAAGGAAGAACCTTCTTAGATTCATTCTTCATCACACTATTTGATGCAGGTTCCAAGTTATTTGGCTTGTTTCCAAAGTCTGGCTCGCTCATAAGACATAACCTCTTCCTCGATTCCAAAAAGAAATATCACCCTATCCTGATTATGCACGATTAACAGGTAACCGTAGGCATTTTACGATGGCCATTGACCATACAATAAAGTTCGTCCTATGGCCTTGCATTGCGACCATAATAAATAATTTTATGGGCTCCGTATGGTAAACCTAGCAAGCAATTTATTTTTGATGAAAATATTAACCTGTTTCCAAGAATTGACTTTTGTGTTTTTTTAGGTGTACTTACTTACTGTGGTGGGACAGTGGGATATGAGTGTTCTGACCGGCTTTTAAAAACCAGTCAAGTGCGAGTCGGACTTCGTCCATTAAGGATAGGGTACCGTCATAATAGGGGAGCCTTATTAATTTGTTCTTTTTATTATGAAAATGTTAACTGTCTACCTTTTACGGATCCTGAGATACGGCCCGCTGACAGATAGACGGACGGACGGACAGCGGAGGTTTAGTAATATTAATTAACCCGTTGGTGAACCTTCGGGTACAGATTGTACAGAACCCTAAAATTACTGGATATTTGCACATTAAACCCGCGCACTTAGGGTTCCGCATCTTGAAAACTCTTTCATTTGAATAAACCTGACCCTTTGGAGAATACGAGTATGTACACTCAGCAAAACAGATATGCAGGCGAGCAATCTTCTTGCGACTATTATAAATGTAAAAGTCTGTAAGGATCGATTTTTGTTATTCTTTCACGCAGAAACTACTGAAACGATTTGGATGAAATTGCAAACAGATTGATTAAAACCCTTGTCCACTTATAATAGTGTCAGAAGATTGCTAGCCTGTAAACCTAACCGTTTTGCTGACTGTACATGCGTGTTCGATGAATATTGATCCACTTTTTCGTCCGGACGTTTTCGTATTGATTGATACACCAATGTATTCAGGTCCATGCCTAGAGCAGCCTAGATACAAACGTCGGCGACCCATCAATCCAGGGGCCCCGTTACACTCGGGTGCCAACTACATCGACTATGCTTGCAGTTCCGTTCCACTGGAACGTGTCCAAGTGGTACCATCGAGTCTGTTAGTCTAGTAGTTGGACTCGTTCCAGTTCCGGTAACTGTTTTATCTGTAGCAATGTTGTAAAGACCCATAGATGACAGGCAGACACAAACACACAGATAGATAGACCTTTGATTATATACATGTATAATAATCAAAGAGATAGACAAACGATTGTGGGTCTACAGACCTTCTTGAAAGAGGACTTTTGTCCGAAAAGTCTCGTGTCCGATGTCGACGTTTCTGAGGACGGTTAAGCGACACCACGCACGCAGGGAAACATGTCGCTGTGGCATGTGGCATGTGGCATGTGGAAAACGTGTATTATAAAAAAATATGGTAATGATAGATTGATTGTTCGAAAACAAAGACAACAGGAATTCCATTTAAAAAATATATCCCAAACATTGCCAGTGACCTCAATGATAACTATGCAAGAATTGAACTGAAGAACTGTAACCTGTAAGTATATAGGGTGTAAAACACCTCTTAACGAAGCTGTAAGGCACTTGTTTTCCTAGTCATTGTGATTTTTTTTTGTTCTACGCCATACCTGGGAACCTTCTAGTTACGGAGATATTGGGGGTCAAACTTAAAAATTTTTGACAAGTTTTTTTTTTTAAATACACGTTTTGATGGTTAGATTTTTACTTTAAATACCTCCATGACCCCCGTACTATTCAATACATCGATTAGCACAATATTTTGAGTGCGTTTCATTGAGTTCTACTACAAAACATGATTTTTCATCCCAATAAAAGTTGTTTCCCAGCTATATTTTTTGTGTTAAGTTACTTAGTTTGATGTACCTATAGAATGATTGGTTGACGACTTCACGATGAGGTGGTTTACACTCTGTATATTTATCATGATAATGTTAAGTAGGTGCAGATGTATAGAAACACTAGTTTGTATATTTATGATACTCATATAAGTGTAAACACTTCAATAGAAGAAAAACCAGATTATATTGTCACCATTTTCCATTTTCATCTGGCGCCATCATATACTCTGCATATATTGTATAAATAACAGAATAGCTACCAGATTCCACACACTTAAAGAAGCATGCATAGTTGCATAAGATCCGTAATCAACCAATAATTATTACCCTCTTATAATTATGCCTTGCAATATTTACAAAACACATATTAGGAAAAATGTAGGCAGCAAAGACTAGAACAGATACTGTTTGAGTGCTGTCATGAACAAACGAAGACTTTTTTAAGAAAACATTATTGTTGTCTATGCTCACACTATTTTTTCCGACCCTGGGTCCTGTAACTGTACCGGGATCGCAGCATAGCCTATCCGTCGTGTCTAGATGTAGTCATAACCACTCAGAGGATAGCAAGAGCGCAGGAGGAGAGCATAGCAATGCTGCACGTGTTTGTGCCGGCAGAGTCAACAATCTTGAAACCAACTGCGTCCAGTCACATGTCTATGGAGAACCAGACTATTAGTCCGTCTAATTCAGTTGTCATTAAAAAGTTCCCACTGCTTGCACTTCCTGTGAGAATGTAACGCCCAGTGCTTGTTGGTGAATCAACTGGCGACTGTAAAACTCTCGAGTGCGCGCGAGTTGGCACCTTTCAATTAATTTATTTTTTCGTGGTCTACTCGCTCGACCTTTACTACGTAAACTTCTTTTTTATAATGTAAAATGAAAATCTAATAATACCTTTTAACGAACAATGCTTGTTTATAAGTTTTTTTTTTAAATGATAATGATGCTTGCCGGATTGCCGCCATGGGATCTGGAGGCGATATTCCTGCACGAATAGCGCGCGGAAGCACTACGCCCGCACCGGCGCCGGGGGCAATCTCCGCTCAGCGGACAGACCTTCCCGCCTCCGGTGCGATCTCATATTGTCTTGTATTATATAGTGTATTATCTATGATCTCATGGCGATATGGAGAGAGCGACTGTCGCAACCCCGTGCAGGGAACGCCACGATTGTGGCGATAAGTCCCCTCTTTGAGGAGTGGCTTGAGAGGCGCCACGACGTCCTCACCTTCAGGCAAACGTAGGTCGGATCACCTCTTACAAATAATGCGATCCCTCAAGAGAAACTCCAAGCACAGCCCGTTCCAAGCTAGCTGAGCGACCTTGAATTTATGGACCATCCGTACTAGGCTGTTAGTGTCCAAGTTTCAGTCCCGAAGGTCTCAACAGACAGAACGCACTACTACTACGCGAGGAGCAGACCCGACGAAGCATCTCAAATGCTGGCTAGCCCAGCTCAATTGACAGCGACTGGTATGGCATAAGGTCATGTGTTTGATTCCCAGGTCGTGTAAATTGGGTTTTTCCATCAGGAATTTCTCAGCAGCAGCCACAGAGTCTGGAACTTAAACATAACTGTCAATGTTGGTATACTATCATAGCGTGACGTTATGTTATGTTATAGAACCATTTTAAGTACATAATAAAGTCAAACCTTTGTCACTATTCATAGTGAGAGATAATACGCGCAAACTCTATCTCATGTCTAACCTTTTCCCAAGTTCTACTTATAATATGGTAATAGATAAGTAGGTATCACGGCCACGGTCAAACTTAACAAATTACCCAAAATATACATAATTAATACGTTATGCAACGTCCAGTATGTTTATAATTAAGAGCCTATACTACCTCAAATGGCTTAGCAGAATCCTTCGATACGCCGAAAATACTGCAGCATAAATTTTTAAATAAATATATGGTAAAGTTGAGGATTATTGTTAAGTCCTATATTTGGCGAAAACACGATTCCATAAAATTTTCTCGATAGGAATTTATATCTGTCTTATTTCCACCAAAATATAATATACCTGGTGATGGGAAATTACCTACCGCATTCTTATAAGAGGTAAATATAAATTCAATGACAATGCTTGGGTTTCACAAGACACCTAGGTACTTATGTTTTAAAGGTAGATTATGTACAAAGGCTTAGCGTGGACTAATTAGACGTGGGCGAAGTCGCATCAGCTACAGCTAGGGCCCCTTTTCTTTTGTTTCCAAGATCTATCCGGACATATCTCGTATTCCATCAAAAGATCGATTGCGCTTGCGGTCTTTGAAGGTAGTTACAACGACCTCGCAGTCGCGCTATTTTGATGCCCCATGTAAACACGGTTACTTTCTTTTTCGAGCGTAAAAGTGATCAAATTAATTAATCATCTGTGGTAAAGTTTGGGAGCATCGCGTTGGAATTAGAGAGCATTGGTGGGTGGCCCATTGTTCCCCCCGACCTACGTGCTTACAGTATTAGCACAGCCATAGTATTTTTCCTTTTGCCTAAAATTTCGTGCAATATGTTTTTTAAAAACCCAACTTGTTTTTCGGTAATTTAAGTAGAGGATAAAAAAATCATAGGAAAATTTTGAAGCGACAGGTAAATGCCTACGTTCTTAATTACGTTTAAAAATGTTCATTGAACTATCTCGTGCATAAACATTTATTTTATTTCCTGTTGGAAAATCTTACCGGGAAAAAAGTTGTAAAAATATTTGGATATTGAGAGAAAAAACTTGTTTGTACCTACTCAAAACTTAGTGTCTAGCTGCTGTACTGCGTGGCGTGGGGTCAAAACCCGCACGGAACAATTATTTGTATGGCCGATGGACAATTTGTCTGCGAACAATTTGCAACAACCACTGGACGTCAACCAACAGATGAAAAAACAACATTATAATTAGCACTTCGCCCGCAAAGTCCCGAGATCTATCCCACTAATATTATAAACGCGAAAGTTTGTCAGTATGTATGGATGTATGGATGATTGTTACTCTTTCACGCAAAACTACTGAACGGATTTGGAAGAAATTTGGCACACGGATAGATGGATCAACACATAGGATACTTTTTACCTCGATAGTAAGATTCACGCGGGCGAAGATCTTTGTAATTGACAGTCGTTACAGGTAGTCACTGGCCCGAAAAGTCTGACAACCAGTCTTAACAAGGGATATCGTATTACCCAGTACTAACTGAGTTGTGGTGGTGAGATAGGCAGTCGCTCCATGTAAATTCCTGGTATTCAGCTGCATCCGGTTAGACTGAAGCCGACCCCAATATAGTTGGGAAAAGGCTAAGCAGATGATGATGAGATTTAAATTTACCATACACATTTACACGATGTCATACACTAATTATCTGCATAACAGAAATTAAGAAATTCGCCTTTTTTTCACTGGAGTACGCACACGATAATAAGTAGGTACTAAACATTTGTTTTTGTATCAATGACCTTCCATTGGCCTTCGCCTTCGTTTCTGCTGAGGTTGTCACCGAGCTATTTGACAGTTCACGCGTCGGATGTCACAATTTCACAGCAAGTCTGCGTAATAATTACGTCGTTTAATTAACTCGTTAAAACTTTAAGTAGGGAATCGAAAGAATCATCAGGATACAAGATTTACTGGGTACAAAAACTGCCGTACTCCTTGGGCAATTCCGCCAGAACTCCATCTTGTGTGTCGGGAGATGAAATCTTCTAAAATCATATCAATCACAGACCCAGACCCTAACATATTGGTAACTTCATCATTTCAGTTGAAAGACGTCCACTGCTGGACATAGGCCTCACCCAAGTGTCGCCATATTGAGCGGTCCCGTGCGACTTGCACCCAGCACATTCCCGCAACCTTCACCAGGTCATCAGTCCGCTTCCAACGCAATGTCTTCCGGTTCGCGGTCTCCACTCCAGAACTTTTCGACCCCATCGGCCATCCGTTTTGCGAGAAAATGTTATTGGTAACTTACCAACCTTATTTTCCAGATGCAGTTGTTTACCAGTAGTTTACATCTAAAGACTGACGTTCACAGCCCCGTTAGGTAATCGAAACCCCTTAGTAAGACTGGTTGTCAAACTTTCGTACCTCCGTACCTTTAGCTATACGAGTACTTAATAATATACTCGTATAGCTAAAGGTACGTATCGACTGCCAAAAACTAATATATGCAAGGTCTTATTCGTTTACACAGTAAATCATTACTTAAGTGCTGTTGGCACGAAATCACAATTCAAAGCCATGTGTGTTAGCAGTAAGATGCTACTTTACATTAGTAGTCCATAACAGATAAAAACTGTATTTTAACCAGAACACCAGTTGTCTTGCTTAGTGCTCTAATTGAAGTGAAACTTCTAATACGACTTCCAACAAGGTTGCGTTAAACCGTTGTGCCCATTTCCTAAAATTTCAATTATCGACTAATTTAATAGACACATCACATATCTCCCGTATCTTCAGACAAAGTGCTCCATACTGAAAATTCCTGATTGTTCGAATAGGTAACAGATACTTTGTGTGCCTTCGACATGTCACCGTAAAATTGTCAAACACGTTATATTACAATTAAACGTGTTTCTCTCTAGCGATATTGTAAACTCTCGAATTATTGTCAACTGAACATACGGAAGTATCTCTGCCCCCATAATCGGGACTTGGGGCACCCCCCGTTAGGTTAGTTAGGTTCCTTTGAACCCTGCACTCGAAAATCGTCGAATACGCTTTTTAGGGGAATATAAAGTGTTTTAAGGTAAGGTTACATTAATCGGTATTTCTCAGAAATGGTACAGTACCTATATTTTCATGAGAGTGGTACTATTAGGCAGGGGGGACCCCTCCTTCCCTCCTCACCGCGTGAGTTGACTACCATCGCATGCATTTCACGAAAAATAATGCGCAGTATGCTCGTTTGACAATAATTCGAGAGTTTACAATATCGCTAGAGATATTACAATATAACGTATTTGTCAATTTTACGGTGACAGATACATATCTAACATAATTTTAAATTAAATAACAATGTAATACGTTTATTCGGATAGAAGCCTATTAATTTCAGTTAAGAACTCTAGAATACGATTCAACTTATCATTGATAGATAATAAATGAACCTCCCACGCCCTACCATTTTTCTTCTGAGGCTGTACGGACGGTTGCCTTCAGTCGTATACCGTTTGGCGCGAAAAAAACATACGCACTCCGTGGTCCGCACATTGGGTGTTTTACAGTGTCGTTTTCTATAAATAGGTTGTTTATAAGGTGTGTGCCGCATCTCTTGTCGTTGTATACCGTGAATCGCACGAGAGAATCGTCGTTGTCCGAACTCCGAAACTATCATGTACCGGTTAGTGCACATTTTTATTTAATTTTTAAGTGGTTCGTCAATTTTAAATTATTCGATTGAGTTCAAGTTCAACGACTGTTTGGTGATTGACCAGTGTCAGTTTTTTTTTAGAGTTCCGTGTGAACAAGGAACCCTTAGGTATAGTTTCGCTATGTCTGTCCGTCTGTCCGTAGCTTAGCTCAAAGACTCTTAGTAATAAGAAAGCTGTAATTTGGTAAGAATATACAGATTAGTTACGCCGAAAAACTGTTAAAATAAAATCTAAAAAAATAATTATTTATAGGAATATGCTGTAGGTACAGCTACACGTTTAGTGGGGATTTTACTTTCCGCGTTCCCCATAACGTGGGCTGTCGTTGTATAGGTTTTTAAAAATATAGCGAGTATGTTCAAATAATTTTTCGGTTAAGGGGGAATCCCTTAATCGAAAAAATCTTAATATTTTACAAAGGAATCCCTGCAATTTTTATTTGTTCTCTCAAGTGCGGTTGTGTTTGAAAAATCACGGTGGTAGTATAATTATGATACGTCGTGTCGTGTAACGACGTTAAAGGAAAACTATCACAGCTAAGTAGGCTTTACAAGTTTACGAGTAATAGTCGACTAACTTATAATAGTTATTTATGATACTAGTGCGGTAAGTTGTTTTTTACAAACGAGTAGACGAATGTAAGCCTGAGACGAAGTCGAAGGCTTACCATAGTCACAAGTTTGTAAACACTAATTTCTGCACGTGTGTCATACCTACAACGTTTTTTAACACATTTGCGAGAAAATTATTCATTAAGTATATTAAAACCAAGCTATATTTTTTTTGGAAATAATTAAATAGCGCTCTCGCGATTTTGGCGGCAAGAAACTGTTTTCTGCAATTTGCACGTCCATTCAAAATTTCAGGTGGAGTTGATTCCATATTAACATCTGATTCCTCGCTTGAACTATTAATATATTGTTGTGTTGTTTGTTTTACTGTATGTATTGTATTATTATTTTGTTTATCAGTCGGAAAATCGTAACAATCTTTGACGATTAGTTCTATGAAAATGGCGCGAATGTGCAAATGGCGCCACATGCACGTGGTGAAAATTAGAACTACATCTTTGGTCTCACTTGCTCTTTTGTATTTAAGTGAGACAAACGTATTGTGCAAAAGCATTTCCAAGGAGGTTCTATCAGTCAGCCTATTTATTCTCGTAATGTGAAACTCCTTGGTGGAATACTTTTTCTTTTTTTGGAAATTACAAAAAAAAACCGTAAAGAATACGCACGGTGCTATACAAGGGGGAGTGCGGTACAATAGGTACTTAGGTGAGAGTACCTATTTTACCCCACGTTCCGTTGTATGGTGCGTAATTTTTAACTTTCGAACATTGTATACAGGCTTCGTAAATGCACTTTTTGAGCAAGTGTGTTGAAAAATGTATTTGTATATAAGAGCGCAACTACGGAACCCTACATTGTGCGTGGCCCGACACAGACTTGGCGGATTTTTGAAAATGGAATAGAGTAAAAATAGGTACGTTCTATCATTCGTTTAGTTTCTTGTCTGTGGAAGTACCTCAATGAGAATTCCATCAAAAAAGGATTTAGTAAAACGGTACACCCATGATAAACCCCAACCAGTTTTGAGTTAAATAAATAAGGATACAGTCATGTGAATTATAATGAACACCGATTATCATAACGTATTGCGTAGATTTAATAAATATTTAGGTACTGTTCAATATTTAGTATTCAAAAAAAATATTTACTTATTCAAATAAATTTAAGTTTAGCAGTCATTAACTAAATAAGTTGTACATTACCTAATTATCTTAATTAAAATTATTCTCTTGTTCAGCATGCGTCGGACATATTGGAACAGTCGCCCTCTCATCAAATTACTACAAAATCAAAATATAAAATTTGCAGAAACATCATTAACATCATTTGCAGAAATTTGACAGTTTGTGGTAATTTATGTGCTGAATGACTGTACTTGCCTACCTAATTCATTTCCTGGCTATTGTACCTTTATTTGAATAAGTTCCCATGATGGTTTGTTTTAGGGTTATTAACAGTACCTAATTAAAGTTTATAAGTACGTAGGTACTCATTTACTTATTTAATAGTTTATGTGTGTGTGAGTTTACACTAAATACTTACTGTAAAAAAGAAAGGAACAGAGAAATATATAGGTACGAGTATATAGGACATATTTTGTTCTAAAAAAATATCTTCCAGCATCAAGCACCCACGCATCCAGACTTTTGTTTCGGGGGGGGGGGGGGACAAACATTGAAAGAACCATTAGTTAGAAAGAAAGCGCATGGGTGCCGGCACAATTTTTTCCAGAGAGGTGCACCTGCAATTCCAAGAAAACTGCTCGAAATTATTTGCACTCCGAATTGGATAATTGATTTAAATTCTAACTGCCGACTCCACGACCTCGACCTCTCTTTCTTTCTTATTGGCCAATCTTTCCAGAAAAGACTATCAATGAAAAAAAGGAGGATTCAAAATGCGAGAGCAGCGAGCTTGAAAATTTTTGCTAGGTTTATAGAAATTTAAATTGATAGGTTTTTTTGTCATTTATTTAAAAAAATGCGTCGTCATTTTGCCTATTTATAGAGAAAAACTTATGAACGCAGAGGACATAATATTTTTGAGCACGCTCGTATATTTTGCGATAAATTAAGTTAATTTTGTTATAAGGGACACTCAGAAAGAAAATAGGAGTAGGTACGAGCAGGCGTAGCGAGTTCGATAATTGTTGCTTTTTGGTTGAGATGGTTGGTTTTTCTATGTATTTTCTCTTCCGTCATGTAGGTACGACACTTTGCACCATGTGGCCGGCGCCCATGGAACTGTGTAAAAATCGTTGTAATCACCGTACGTATTATAATTTACGTACTTCGCAGTGGTTATGATCCCGTTTATTTTCAGTCAGATTTCCTGAGGGGTTGCGGCCCGGGGGCGCTAAATCCCAACTATCCCCCTCCCCCTGTATACGTGCTTGTCCAGCATACTTGCATTATTTGCTTAACGAGAGAAGATAAACGTGTAAATGAAGACTTACATTTCCAATATTGTGTTTGAAAACGATACCCCAGGAAGGACCTGAGAGACAGAGACAGATAGTGACAATTTATATCCAACTTAATTATCACTATACACTCGCATTGCGGTCATTCATTGTCAATTTAACAAACAAGGTACAATCGTCAAAACTGTTAGTACGTAGGCAGGAAATAAGTGGACAACATGATTTTATTATATACTTATCCGCTATTCACACTTTTTAATTCACAAGATTCTCTAAAACAATCTGTGCAAACTTATGGACTGAACTTGTACAATGACGTCATTCATTCACAAAACATAACCCTCCTTGGCGTTGCGTCTGTCAAAGCTTGACATTCAGTGCAAGTGTAGTTTGGCTAAGGAAAATTCTAGATATTAAAAAAAAAAACAAACTGCTTTTCGTTTGTGATAATTACGAGTAATTTTCTCTTTTAGAAAAGAACGAATTTTGAAAAAAGGTGTACCAATAGGTTGTAGGTAACTGTCAACAATAAAAAGTCTTGCCTAGCTGATAACTTATAAATTTGGCTGCTGGTACATTTGTAACTACAGTATAATTAAAAACACGCATTCACAGCTTAGGAGCGATAAAACGCAACATGATTGTATTAGTAAAAAACTATTCATTGTGATTCACACAATACAAGGGGAATGGCATTATGCGGCAATTAAAACCAGACAGAATGATTAACTTACTGATTTTTAGATACTACTTCATGGCTGTCGCGGCACTGAATGTTAGAAACAGGTTTATTTTGGTCCTAATTAACAGGAAATTACATTTTCCGGGTATTACGCGGGCGGTGTTTGTGATTAGTAGCAAAAAAACTCCACAACTCTCTTTAAAACCGGAGAAATGTAAAGAACAGACACATTCCGGGCGAGAGATAAAAAGCCATGTATGACTGTGTGTATTTATGTCACCGTAAAATTGTCAAACACGTTAGATTATAAGAGAGATTGCGTTGGAAGTCAACTCGCGTCGTGTGCAGGAGGGGGAGGGAAGGAAGGGTCCCCCTTGGCCCATGGTACCACTCTCATGAAATGATAATGTACCATTCCTGAAAAATACCGATTAATATACCCTAATCTCAAAACCTATCAATGGTATACAATATAAACAGGTAGATATCTATTGAGAGATCTATTAGGTCCTAATAGTCATATAGGTTAAAACAAGGAATCAAACTTGAAAACAAGTGAAAAAAACCTAATATGACCACGCATTATCTAGCGACGAAGAAGTTTATTTGACGCCAAACAGAAAACTGAATTTGTTAATAATGCGCAATATTTTTTTGCGTTTATTCATTTCCTCGCTGAGGTGGGATGAAAAGATACGTGTTGCACTCGAGTGCAAAGATTTTTCACCTCGTGCTCTTTTGATTCCCTCGCTATATAACGCTCAAGATTCTAAGTTTTGAATTCTCACTCGATGCGCTCGTGACTCAATTTAGAATCTTTCGCTTGCTCGGTCATCAAAATTGACCACGCGGTTAAAAAATAACGTTGCACTCTTATAAGACAAATAACTATTACCGAGTAGTAACTTTTATTTAGCAAAACTTGTCAATTTTTTTTTAGTGTGTTAATTTTTTCTTCTTTTTTTTATTGATGCAGGTAGTTTAAATAAATAAATATCGCTGGACATTAACACACAGCGCCATCTAGTGCCACACTAAGCAAGGCTTGTATCGTGGACACCAGATAGTTGATATACTACATATATACTTTTTTGTTTGTAAATACATACTTATTATACATATAAACATCCATGACTCGGAAACAATAATGTCCATGCTCATCACACAAACATTTACTCCTACCGGGATTCGAACCCAGGACCCTAAGAACGTAAGGCAGCCTCGCCCACCTTTACGCCATTCAGGTCGTCAAAGTTTATTTATAATGTCCATAAACTTTACACTTTAAACTTTTATGGACATTACGTAGGGACTTTTTGAGTGCATTTTTAATTGTGAACTTCGTATGTTTAGTCTAGATCGGTGTCTTAAGTAGATAGCGTATCTGAATGTCTTCACGTTATGAATTAACATTCTTGATGTATTGACATGAAGAATTTTATTCAAAGCTAAAATAATTGTTATGTTTTCGAAAGAAAGGTTTGCAACTATCTTGCTGCTCCATGTTTACCAGGATTCCAACCAATTTCTTTTGCAGAGTGAAAAGTGTTTGTGCACCTGTGCTGTTTCTCCATAGAGTGACAATAGCTACCATAGCTAAGCCATGCGTAGGTGGAGAGAGCTGTTTGTAGATTGGTGGTCTTTCTTATTTCACGAAGGGCATAAGAGAATTTAGAATTTTTTGAGGGAGTTTTCTGTATGTGTGATTTCCAGTTTATATGAGTGTCTATAACTAGTCCGAGTGAGGTAAATTCGTTAACAGTTTCTAATTTTGAGTCGTTGAAAATAAAATCAATATCATAGCATCAGCAAAGTCTCGTCAAAATAGGACTAACCGTTTCGGAGATTAACCGGAACAGACAGACAGACAAAACATAAAAAATCGTTTTGTTTTTTAAAGAACCGTATCATATAATTATGTCATCATATTCTGCATAAATATGTATATCAATAAAAACCTGCTAATTTGAAACTACAAACAGATAGATTTTAAACGTTTATTTGAAATATCTACGATGTCGTTGATCCCAAAAAATACTTCTTCGTATTTTTTCTGCTTGATCGTATTTGTATTGGATGCTAACCGTAAACAGGACTTAGGGCCAGTTTCACCGGTTGCGGATAAAGCGTCGGTTAGCCTATTAGGAACTTATCTGCCAGATAAACTAACACTTTTGGTTTCACAGGTGTCGGATAGCGATATCTGGTAGATAAAGTATTAGTTATAACCAGCCTTTAAGTGGTAGATAGTATTAACTATCAGATAACTAACTGACACTTTATCCGGAACCGGTGAAACTGGCCCTTAGTATTGTATAACGTATATTAGTGTTTATTAAGTAACTAATGAACTCCACCGAATCATCATCATCATCATTTCGGCCGAAAGACGTCCATTGCTGGACATAGGCCTCCCCAAGTGTCGCCACATGTACCAGTCTCGTGCAACTCGCACCCCAGGGGGGTGAAACTTCCATAGGTACATTGGCTTCAACATAATTTTCATAGATGGTGCTGCCATCTGTGTGGTTGAGGACAACTTCGGACTTTTCAACTGTTTGACAGCTTACAACTGTCATAACATGCTTATGAAGAGAACAGCTATTTTAGTTAGTTTGTCAGTGAAGTAAATAGCCTAGCGGTGACGGCGACCGCCTTGTGATTATTAGTTCACAAGATCGAATCTTCCGTCACGAATTACTTTTTGTATTTATTTTGTTGAACAAAAACTAACAGCGCCATCTAACAGCTTGGGTACACAGTCTTAAGAACGAAAACCACAGTATCTTGTATTACATAGTGTATATTATCTGTGTCGCATCCAGCGGATTCCCGCAACCGTCAAATAGTTTGTTGTTATTTTGTTGTTTATGTAATCTGTTACGATCATGTTTTAACGATTCGCTGTACGTTTTGAGAACAATGCAAGGTTAACTTACTTAGATTAAAAATGTATTTATATACCTATGTATAAGACTGCTGTAGCCTCAATTGCTGTTAAACAATTAAATAATTTAATTAAACATTATAAAAGTTTTGTCATGTTTGGGAGGTTAGATCATCGCAGGTCCATACTGAACATACTGCTTACAATATAACGCATTATTTTTCGGTAGATAGAAAGTTTGAAATTGTATTAGAGGCGGAATTAACACACGAGCCGTAGGCGAGGGTGTTTTTCGGCCGAGAACTGCAATATCAAATGTCCACATGTATCAAAAGACATTTTTAATACACTTTTGAAGAAATAAAATGAAAGAATGAAAAATATGGGGGAAAATATAATGACCTTGTGACCACTAACATCTACCGCCTAAAATATCAATTAATCACAAACACACGCGTGTGAAATACATTGCATGTTGAACCCAATCGTAGTGCGAAAAAATCCAGTTTTCGAAAAAGTGTCTAGAATTTATTAACGGCCCGTCCCGGCTTCGCACGTGGCACGGGTGTAAATAAAATAGCCTAGATACCTATGTTACTGAATGATAATGTACTATGCAGCATTGTGAAAGAATTTTTAGCAGTTTTTGAGTTTTGTCGTGACAAAAATAAACAAATCTTTCCTCTTTATAATATTAGTTTATTAGATTATAATTTAGATTAGACTATAAAATATATGGGTGTTGGATGTAGGTGTTATGGGGATTAAAAAAAACTTTGTTTTTTCCATCCAGCTATATATAATATTATTTTATCACCAAGACTCGATCGACCAGCCGTAGATACGATCCCTCCAATATCTGTAACAAAGAATATAAGTAGTCTGATTTTAAAGAAACCATAAAAGTGTCAGCTCACGTGCCGCCAACTTACATAATCATAAAAATTTGGAAATCACAAACCAAATAAGTGAATAAAAAATTGAAAGAAGAGTCTAAAATTATTTTTCCACATGTTTTGTTCTGGGGAGGTCATGCAGTTTGATGATCTGAATCTGGGGCAGGCACCGGGAGCATTCGCCTGTAATATTAATAGTTCAGATTCACTTGTTTCTAGTTACAGGTAGGTATAAAGGGTGTAAAACACCTCTTCACGAATCCGAAAGGCACTTGTTCTCCCCATCATTGCGATTATTTACTGACTAGTTACGGAGATATGGGGGGTCAAAGTTACAACTTTTTGTCAAGTTTTTTTTTTGTAAGATTTTAACTTTTAACCCTTCCACGACCCCCGTACTATTCAATCCATCTATCAGCATAATGTTTTAAGTGCGTTACATTGAGTTCTACCACAAAACATGATTTAAAACCTCAAAAAAAAAAGTGGTTTCCCAGCAATAATTTTTGCGTTAAGTTTTAGTTTGATGTACAGAATGCTTGGTTAACGGCTTTGTGATGAGGTGGTTTACACCCTGTATGAGAGATCGATGTCCAAAGGTTTTCACAAGTTTTTTAGGGTTCCGTAGTTCGCCATGTCCGTCTGTCTGTCCCCAGCTTATCTCAAGTTTGAAAGAAATGAAGTCAATCTACAGTTTAATTATAATACCACTAGCGAAATTGTAATATCACGACTTCCGAAAAGCACTTGGTCTCCCCGACATTGCGATATTTTTTTTGTTCTAAACTTTTTGCCAAGTTTTTTTTTATACATATTTTGAATGTAAGATTTTTACTACGACCCGGGGTACTATGCAATCTATATGTTACCGTAAAATCGTCAGACACGTTAGATTGTAATCTCTCTAGCGATATTGTAAACTCCCGAAATATTGTCAACTGAACATAATGGAAGTATCTCTGCCCCCAAAATCTGGCTCTTCCCCCCTCCCCTCCCCTAAGGTTAGTTAAGTTCCTTTAAACCCTGCACTCGGAAACAGGAGCCCCGCGAAGTGAAGCTCCGTTGACTACGCTTTTTAGGGGAATTTATGTGTTTTAAAGTTAGGTTATTCTCAGGAATGGGATTATCTTTTCATGAGAGTGGTACCATTGGGCAAAGGGGGACCCCTCCTTCCCTCCACACCGCGTGAGTTGACTACCATCGCATGCATTTCACGAAAAATAATGTTTTTTTTTTTGTGAGCAGTATGTTTGTTCGACAATATTTCGAGAGTTTACTATATCGCTAGAGAGATTATTACAATCTAACGTGTTTGAAAATTTTACGGTGATATATCCATCAGCATGTTTTGAGTGCGGTACCGTGATTTTTACCCAAAAAAAAAGTCGTGTCCCAGCAATAATTTTTAAATAAAGTTATTTAGTATGATGTACAGAAGGCTTGGTTGAAGCCGTTGAGCCGGTTTACACCTTATATTATAAGCCAGTCAATGGGGGGTGAGCAATAAGGGGGCGGCAGAATGACAGGGCGCGCAGGATATTTCATCGGTACGTTATATGCTTACTGGTTTTTGGTTGATGTTGATTAAAATATCTTTCGCGACTGTAAGACGTATGTAGTTACAGAATTTTTAAACTTATATTGTCACTTACGGGATATCTTCCGTGATTATTTGGTATTTTGAGTTCCCGATATTTCGACGCTGTTGCAAGCGCCATGATCGCGGGTTGACTGGAGTATGCGGGTGGATGTAAATTTCAATCGAGAGGATGGCTTCAAATTGTCGAGTACGTGGAATCCAGTTTTGAGTATGCTCAAAAGTAGCAGCCGGCATCATACAAAAAACTCCAAAAAACTTGGTGATACTGTGAGTGCGTTTTGTCGTGACTTAGTGTCGAGTTCCAATAGTGCGCGTAGCAAAAGACAAAGAAAGAGGGTAGACAGATTTGTCTGCTCGTAACAATTTAATTTACATCCACCCGCATACTCCAGTCAACCCGCGATCATGGCGCTTGCAACAGCGTCGAAATATCGGGAACTCAAAATACCAAATAATCACGGAAGATATCCCGTAAGTGACAATATAAGTTTAGTTTTAAACCGTGAAAGCCTAAAACAGTGTTTACAGAATTTTTATTATAAAAATTCATATAGATTGGGGAACGATTTTGACCTTTTTTTTTTTTTTTTTAAGGATGGGAAATCATCAAATGACCCCCCCCACTCTGGGCGGAGCGGGAGGGAGTGTCAGACTCTTACTGACTAAAAACCATCCACGTTCCTTCCTCGCCTTTTACGTTCCGGGGCTGCGGTATCTCTTTCGAACAGGCCCGCAACCCCGAACGATTTTGACCTTGAAGAACTGTTTTGTCGATTTTGATACCTAATAAAAATTCTGTAACTACATACTCCTTCAGTCGCAAACGATATTTTAATAAACATACAGAACCAAGCACTGGCCTACAAATTGCAAAAAAAAAAACGACAGTAAAATTGAATTTCGCGGGCTGCCCTGACACTTTTTCATAAGGGTATAAAACACCTCTTCACGAAGCCGAAAGGCACTTGTTTTCCCCGTCATTGCGATCATTTATTTGTTCTACACCATACCTGGGAACCTTCTAGTTACAGAGATATGGGGGTCAAAGTTACAACTTCTTGACAAGTTTTTTTTTAATACAAGTTTTTTTTTGTAAGATTTTAACTTTACCACCTCCAAGACCCCCGTACTATTCAATCCATCCATGAGCACAATGTTTTAAGTGCGTTACATTGAGTTCTACTACAAAACATGATTTATAACCTCAAAAAAAAAAAAGTTGTTTCCCAGCAATATTTTCCACGCTCCTCCGATTTGCGCTCTGTGTTTGAGGAGCGCGACACGAGCACGAGGCTCCGGGTACTTACCGCTTGGGTCTTCTGGCCGGAGTAGTAGGCTTTGTATCTAAGGGAATATCCGCGGCTTTTATCTTCTTCTTCTTAGCTCTTTTCTTCGTTTTCGACTGCTGGATCCGATTGAGAATCTTTTGAAATTCTGCATCTGCGTTCAGTTCTTTTGCCTTTGATGAATCATCTCTATTTTTGTTCGCTGTAAGTTAACAATTACCTTAAACTAACACACTGTATAAAGGGTGTAAAAAACTTTTTGACGAAACCGTAACTGGATCTCCCTGTGCATGCGGTGAATTTTTTTTCAAAACCATACCTTTGAACCTTCCAGTTACGGAGATATTGGAGGGCAGTTAGTTTCAAACTTTTTACAAGTTTTTTTAATAAGTACAAGTTTTTATTGTATTTTTTAAACACCTCCACGACTCCCGTACTATTCAACCCACTCATCAGCACCATGCTTTGAGCGCGTTACATTGAGTTCTACCACAAAACATGATGTTTCACCTAAAACAAAAAATCATTTCCCAGCAATAATTTTTACGTAGAGTTACTTAGTTTGATGTTCAGAATGCTTGGTTGACGGCTTCGTCATGGGGTTGTTTACACCCTGTAGGTGTATATATATAAGTACAAATGAATTAATTGTTTCTCTTCAAATGTGAGCCTTTATCACAATAGCGAGCTGCGAGAGAATTGAAAGCGTGTTCGCCGCGAGTTCGCAACGTGTGCTGGTTGTCGGCGAACACGCGCCGCACTATATATAGTGCGATATATAGTGCGTATATATGTATACCTTTACCTAATATCAATATGCCAAATGGTAGTCAGCCCTGTGCAGTCATCTGAACTGTGCGTTGATACTCAGTCAGCATAATTAAGTGATGTCATAAGCAGGGACTTAAAACACCTTCATGAAGGTTACAGAATTATAAGTGTTACATGTTGAATTGGTAACAGAATCATGAAACACTTGTCAATGTGTTAACCCAAAACACAAAAATGTAACCGTAACCGTAACAGTGCTAAATAACACTTATTAACACATATAAAAGGTTACAGTTTGATTCGGTAACATTATCTATTGTATCTGTTACATCTAAACGTGTTTTTCTAGACTCGAGTCCCTGGTCATAAGTATAGATTCCTATTAATATTAATATTATATTATATGTATACAACATTATTTTTTGTTTATACTAAACCTGAAAAGGGGTCATTGTACTCATCGTTTTGAACAACTTTTTCTATGGGACGAACATTGAAATCGCGAAAAAAAAATCAGCTGTTCCCTACATTTATGTTCGCATAACTCGTCAAAATGTAGGGAACAGCTGATTTTTTTTTTCGCGATTCCCATAGAAAAAGTTGTTCAAAATGATGAGTACAATGACCCCTTTTCGGGTTTAGTATAAACAAAAAATAATGTTGTATATTTATTATGAATTGATTTTTTCTTTATTTTGTTTTGAAATTTGCCTTTTGAATGGCCTTTTAAGTATTTTGTGTGTACATGAATAAATAAACAAATAATAAATATTTGATAATTATGTCACTTACCATCGGATATTGCCATAATCACATGATGGTAATCCGTGAAGCCTGACAAGGGGATAGGAACATGCTCAACCTTATCTTCTATCTCAGCAAGCATATTACACAAATGTGTTATGACCGTTCCCATTTCCAAAACATTTGTGTACATATACAACATGTATATAACTGGCATATAGTTTTTAGATATCTTTTTGAAATAATAACTTATTGACAAGTTATATAATTCTAACATTCTTTGATATTTCGATAGTATTTCGCTTACTAAATATCCGATTTCAAACTCTGCATTATTTTCATACATATATCGCTTTTCGTTGTATCTTCTAAAGTCGTGAAGTCTGTAAAATAAGGCACAAGTATTAATAGGGGGGGTTGCGCTTTCTCCATATAAATTTTGATGAAATCGACGTTTTGTATTCCCCTTGTATCTTCCTGAATGAATGCCTCTAAAGTTTCCATTTTTTAAATTATATCTGGGACTAGTGTAGACACGTCTCTTTCATTTCCATCTTTTTAACAAATGAAATTTATTAGAATTACTAGCTTCTGCCAGCGGCTTCGCCCGCGTGAAGTTTCAAAATTGTCCCATGGGATCTTACTACCGGGATAAAAAGTATCCTATGTGTTAATCCAGGTTATAAACCATCTGTGTGCAAAATTTCATCCAAATCCGTTCAGTAGTTTTTTCGTGAAAGAGTAACAAACATACATCCACGCGACGGAAGCTTAAAAAATCAAGTAATTTCTCCCGTTTTCCCAACATTTCCTTACACTGATCTGCTCCTATTCATTGTAGTGTGATAAAAAGTATACTATAACCTGCCCAGGAGTTCGAAGAATAGCTGATGTTATTTTTTTTAATTGGGGTTGAGTGAGAATATTATAAACGTAAGAGTAAACAAATATAATAATAACAAATCTCCGAACTGCTAAGCTATCGGGAGTTACACGTGTTATTGTGAGTCAACTATAAAAGATAGACATATGCTGTCTTGGGATATTTTTTATATAATTTTATGTGGAATATTTCCGTTATACATGATTTCTATGTAGCTTTAACCATTAAGGCTGCACACGCGACGGAAGCTAAAAAAACCAAGTAACTTCTCCCGTTTTCCCAACATTTCCTTTCACTGCTCTGCTCCTATTAATGGTAGCGTGATGAAAAGTATACTATTACCTGCTCAGGAGTATGTAGAATAATTGTACCAAGTTTCGTTAAAATCCGTCGAGTAGTTTTTTTTTCTATAAATAACATACAGACAGACAGACAGACAGACAGACAGACAGAAAGACAGACAGACAGACAAAAATTTTACTGATTGCATTTTTGGCATCAGTATCGATCACTAATCACCCCCCGATAGTTATTTTGTAAATATATTTCATGTACAGAATTGACCTCTCTACAGATTTATTATAAGTATAGATAAAATAATGACCCTCCTAAATTGACAAAAAATGGCCTATTTTTACGGCCGTGGGTGATTTAAGTGAACGAAGTGATTAGTTGCAATCCCACAATAATTCACACAGCGATCCATATTTTCAACAATATCCAGTCCAAGCCAGTGAAAAAATTAAACAACAATTAAATCTAGACTAACATTATAAAGCTGAGAGTTTGTTTGTTTGTTTGAACGCGCTAATCACAGGAACTACTGGTTCGAAGTGAAAAAATACTTTTTGTGTTGGATAGTCCATTTATCGAGGAAGGCTTTTATTTAGGCTATATAACATCACGCTGCAATCAATAGGAGCGGAGAATAAAAAAAAATGTTGCAAAAACGAGGGAAAATGAATTCCCTTTGTCAGCTTTTCCTCTCATAGGTGACGCAGACGAAGTTGCGTGGGTCAGCTAGTAAGTTACAAACATCCAAAGTAATTACTTACGTGTCATTTATTGATGTACTACTTATAGGAAGATGAATTAAAAGAAAATAAAGGGTAGAATTAAAACACCTCTTCACGAAGCCGAAAGGCACTTGTTCTCGTCGTCATTGCAATATTTTTTTTGTTCTGCACCATACCTGGGGACCTTCTAGTCAGTAGTCTAGCCCAGTAGTAAAAAAAATAGAACTTTGACCCGCCATATTTCGGATATTGGGGGTCAATGTACCAACTTTTTTCAGACTGATATGACTATCAAACACTATACCACAAACTAAACCGTTATTTAAGAATAGTTGTTACGCTAGGGGTGAAAGTAACTTATTTAGTCCCGAGACGGGATTTGACCCGAGGCACTGTGCTTTTCACTACGAATACAAGGAAAATTAAAATAAAAAAAACGAAACAACTCGACAAAAAAATGAAGATCGATTGCCGCTTTCCCGATCTATGTTATTTTCAAGAAATATTTGTGACTAAAGACGAGTCCGACTCGCACTTGGCCGTTTTTTTTTTAAATTTGTTAATAACTCAGACTCGGAACCTTCTTGGTGTTCTACCAACCAACTTTCAAGTTCCTTGTAACTTTTAAACCCAAGGTGTTAACAATATGACGTAAAAAGAAAATGGTGCGCACAAAACATATTGAAAAAAGTACACCAAGAAGGTTCCGAGTCTGACCTCTTAACAAATTTAAAAAAAAATGATAAATTCGGCACCATAGAGGTAGAAATAATAGGTTTATTGATGTTTTGAATTCACATGCTTAGTGCACACGATGTTCTAATTTCAAATTTACTTTACCCTCAAGACGATAAAAAACGGCTTTTGCACTCAGATATTGAAGAGCAATATAGTCTTTCCGAGATGGGGGGATGACAAGAAAATGGCGCCCGCAAAACAAATTAAAAAAGTACACCAAGAAGGTTCCGAGTCTGAGAAATTAACATTTTTTTTTTAAATATGATAAATTCAGCACCATGGAGGTAAAGTAAATAGGTTTCATTATGTTTTGAATTCACATACTAACTGCACACGATGTTCTAAATTTAAATTTACTTTATCCTCTAGACGATAAAAACGGCTTTTGCACTCAAAAATACTCTTTCCGAGATGGGGGGATGCCTTTGGGAGTAATCCCTGAGTCTGGATCTACTAAACCGAAATTGAAAATTCTTTTACCAAGAGAAAGCCACGTGTTGACTATGAGTGTCATAAGTATAGAAATATCTAGATAGTCATAAGCTATATTAATGTAAGAAAAAATAAGGGGGGGGGGGTTACAGGAAAATAAATGTTCACCCATGCCAAGCTGCGACGGGCCGCTGGTAATAAATTGCTTTAAATCATCGTAACCATTTCACTTCACCTTGGATCAAAATGTAGGTACTTGTCAGCACTTGTAGTTCTGCCAGGGCTGAGGGACTGTTCGAAAGAGATACCGTGGCTCCGGAACATAAAGGGCGAGGAAGGAAGGGTTCCCGGTTTCAGTCAGTAAGAGTCTGACACGCTCTCCCGCTTCGGCCCGAGTGATATTTGTAGTAGACGCCAAGTTAGACTCACGCGCTGATGTATGTTGTAGCAATACAGTAGCAGGCTCTTATATTTAATTGTGTTTGCTCAGCAGGTTGCCAGCCGTCCAGGTTTTCCATCATCCTTTTCACTGCGCCAATGAACGATTGCCACCTACTCTTTTCTTCGTCATCTTGTTCCGTAGGTTCTGCAACAATTAAAAGCAGCTGGTGCATCTTAATAAGTAAAATAGAGCATGATTAATGGTTGTATGTTTTTTACTTTTTCACGAAAACACTACTGAAGGGAAATTATGTGTAAAGTCAGGACGCAGAACTCCGCAAAAATAAACTTTGTTTGCACAACCTGGGCATCCGACCGATTTTTTTCAAGATGGCGGCCGGTCATGCTAGAAGTCTTGGTTGGGTTTTTTGTCATTTTCAGATTAGTCACTGCCTGCCTGTCATGAAACGACAAGACGATTTCAATTGGGTCTATCTGTTTTTAGCATTACGAAAGCGAGCGAGATACGTATACGACTTTCTAGCTGAATGGGAGCGTTTGTAAATATGGGGGCAGTTCTATTTTTATCCGAGTACGGTATAGCTACAGAAAGGGGTTATGGTTTTAAGCAATATACGTATGTATGTATGTAACATTTTATGTTCCAACTAGCGCCTAAATCGATTTCGTTGAACGAGGCGTCCGCGTCAATTTCATAATTACGCTCCTGGCATGACATGTGCTGTAGTTTCTGGTTCATTATTCAAACAGTGAAATACTTTCAAATACGTACTTAGTTCTATGTTCCTGGAACTTGTTTTGGAAGCTATTACGAGGTCGACCTATTAAATTCTAACTTACCGTCTTCTTGTGAACCAGTAAAGTTTTTTCCTTCAGGAGTGTATCGTTGACGCAAAATCGGGTGTAAGTTGGCGGCCCTCATTCTTTTGTCGTATCCAATTCTTCTAGCATTTATCATTTTTTGGAACTCATCTGAACCATTTTGCGCTTTTAAATTATTTTGTATATTTTCGTAATTTTGCATTCTTCTGTTAGTTAACATTCTTCCGACACCTCGCACTCTTTTGTTTGCTTGTAAATTTCCGTTCTGCAATAATCTGTCAATTTTCTTTTCAAAGCCATTGTGGTCCTGTTCCAATATTTTGTTTATTTTTATTCTTTTAACTTTCTGCATGAGTCCGTCACCGTCGGGTTGGTTTGTTTTGTAATTTGGAATTCTTCTGTCATTTTGCACCGTTCTGTCAATAAGATTTTTTTTTAAATTTTGCAATGCTCTGTCTCTGTGAACTTTTCTGTAATTTTGCCATGTTGTATCAATAGGAATCCTTTTGTCATTTTGCAATGTTTTATCAATGGGAATTCTTCTGTCGTTTTGCAATGTTCTGTCAACGGAAATTCTTCTGTAATTTTGCAATGATCTATCAATGAGATTTCTTTTGTCATTTTGCAATGTATTGTCATTGGGAATTCTTTCATCTTGCAATGTTCTGCCAATGGGAACTCTGCCGTCATTTTGCAATGTTCTATTATTGGGATTTCTTTTTTCGATTTGTAATGTTCTATCAATGGGAAATGGTCTGTCATTTTCAATCCCCGGTTTCCATTTACCCGGTTTCTTTGCGTAACTGTAGTCTATGCTCAGTGTAAATGTGACTGTAAACAATGAATGGGCAGCTGTGGTTATTTTTCCATTAATCAACATCAGAAAGGCCGTTCTGGAGCACACATCAATCTTTTTGAAATGTCGGCCGCGGAATGAAAAGACCATCTCTCACCAACTTGCACAGGTATGGGGCCTACTTATTATTGTTGATAATTTCAAGAGGTAAGGGCTTATTTTCCCAACGCGCGCCTTGAAACGCTTGTTTAAAAGCTAGGATATACGCAGCGGTCAGCAGCCTAGGCAGAAACTCACCCAGAGGCCCAAAGCAGTTGACATTTGAGGCCCCTTCTAGCCATTTTGGGAACTTTGACAATAACATTGATTAGTATCTACAGATACAGGGTGTAAACCACCTCATCACAAAGCCGTTAACCAAGCATTCTGTACATCAAACTACTTAAGTAACTTTCCGCAAAAATTATTGCTGAGAAACAACTCTTTTTTTTTTTGAGGTTATAAATTATGTTTTGTGGTAGAACTCAATGTAACGCCCTTAAAACATTGTGCTGATGGATGGATTGAATAGTACGGGGGTCGTGGAGGTGTTAACTTCTAGAATGTCTTAAGTTACACAGTTCGACTTAAGCTATTGTCTTACTATTGTGTCTCTAATTAAGACATTCAAAAGGTTAAAAGTCGAGATCTTACAAAAAAACTTGTAAGTATTTAAAAAAAACTTTGTCAAAAAGTTGTAACTTTGACCCCCCATATCTCCGTAACTAGAAGGTTCCCAGGTATGGTGTAGAACTAAAAAATGATCGCAACGATGGGGAGAACAAGTGCTTTGCGGCTTCGTGAAGAGGTGTTTTACACCCTTTATTTCTACTTTGAATTTCAGAGTTACAACACAACAAAACAAAATAACAGAGTTCTACTTTGAACTTTCTTCGGTGCAAAATAATTAACGACGTCATCACGTTCAGCCGGATTATAATACGGCTGAAATAAAGTGCGCCGCATTGAATGAGTACCTCACGTTCGTCAAAGCGAGCGAAGCGAGCTCGGTACTTAGGACACCCGACGTTAGGTTATGTTACGTTACTTTAAACCCTTTTTTTTTCGAATGGGAAATCATTAAATGATCATCATCATTTCATCATCATACATCACATACAATCATCCCACTCTGGGCGGAGCGGGAGGGAGTGTCAGACTTTTACTGACTAAAAACCATCCATGTTCCTTCCTCGCCCTTCACGTTTCGGGGCTACGACGGTATCTCTTTCGAACAGTCCCGCAACCAGGTTACTTTAAACCCTGCAGCCAGATATTTTATTTGGTCGTTTTACAATACCGCTAAACGTTGGGAGCCGCTTTGTCGTACGTATCGCCACTACAATCCGATTGAACGTGATGATGATGACGCCGCATTAGGTACATAACGGCGACGTTTTACAATCTGGCACGCCATTATGTAACACGGCGTGCTATAGCACTCGCGATCCGCCACGGCTACGCCGCGGCGCCGCGCCGGTAAACAGAGAAACAAGAGAGAAACGGGTTTCTTCGAAGAGAGAATTGACAAAATTGTAGATAATGACAGATTTCTTTTGTTCATCTGTAATTTTGTCGGTTCAACTTTCAAAGAAACCATGACGTCAGGCTCCGCGGGCTGGTCGCCGGTCGGAGCCTCGGCGGCCAAACGTCGTGGCCGCCAAGTTATACCGGTTTTGCGCGATGTCCCTAACGTCCATGTTCACCGAAAATGTAACGGTCTGATTATCTAAAACTAGCTGTCAATGTGACATGTTCCCATACAAAAATGTGTTTTAAATAGTTGTTTTTAGATAATTAGACCGTCTTTTTGGCGAACATGGACATAAGTAGCTTATCTAACATCAACATGTTGATGTAGCTGTGCTGATGATGTTATAATTCTGACATAGCGAGTAAGTTCCTAGTGGCGTGGTATTTACCTACACGAGTTTGTGTGGAGTGTTATTTACTTACGCATTAATAATAAAGGTAGTATATACATTTTTTTCTTCTGGTGCCGCCCCATCTTTTAAAACGTGTATACCCATGTACTGTTTCACAAAGTTTAGAATGCTATGAAAGATTTAGGTACTACCTATAAAACGATATAAAACTAATTTACATTTTATTACCCACTGATTTAATTAAGATAATGAACTGTGTTATTTCAATCTACCTAAATATTTCTTTCGAACACAATGCTATTGGTCATACCTAATGTCGTTTTGAAAACCTAACAAGGCACTCAACACTGATCACTGGCTAACTTTTGGATGGAGCCTTCTCAAAGCCGCCGCTTTCCTTTCTTTGCATGTCGAGATATAGGTACAAAATGAATTCCCTTTGGTGTGTAATGTAGATTCCATAGGAAAACTTTAAGTTCTGGACTTAAAAATCTTCCAAGAACTGCGCACAAGGGTTCGGGTATTTTTGTATGAACCTGCGCGGTAGCGGCAATTTCTATTTTCAATAATGAACGTCAAGATGAGGGAATGACGGAATTCTACCAGGTTTTGAATATATTGTGAAAAGGATTTAGTAGGTAGGTATAATATTTCTATTTCATAGCTAGGTAGGTAGGTACTTTCATAGTAAAATTCTCCACTCATAAAATTTCAAAACGAATTTGTTCGTGTCACATGAGCTAAGCCGATGCTCAGCTAGTTACCTATAAATCCTGTAATGTAACTAATACATTAAAGAATATCAAGTTAGTGATTAGGTTTAGGTGTGCTTACGTCTACAATAATTAATATGAGTGGTTATTCAATTGGTACTAACTTTCCTATTCTTTATGTCTTTGCCAAATATCATTAGGTATTTAAGGGGGTTCTCGTGATTCAGATTAACGTCGATTTTATTAGGTTTTATTCGTAGATGGGCGTTTTTCAAAAAAGATGTTCCGCTGTGACGATTTCATACCAACAAAACTTCTAACAATAATTCAAGCTGTTGTGTCAATTTTATGACTACTTTCGACTCGTTTTACAATAATTTATAAACAAAAATGTAATTGTGTTACAGCAAATAACTTGTAAAATTGCTACACAACTCATAAAATCCTGTTACTATCTGGAACTCCAATTTGGGACCTCTGTAACGCTCCCACTAAGTCACAGGTTTTGTTGACACCACAGAGTATATAATCACTACGTTTATAGTTGACACTGAGTTTTGCTTCAAAATGGCAGTTACACCACAGACAAGGTCAATGTTGGCAGAAATGAAAAACAACCATATTTGAGGGTAATTTTGCTTTGAAGTATTGATAACATTACCGTGACGTCTATCGGAATTCCGGTTGTATCATATTCCTGGGACAACAATAAATATAGTTAAAACTCTAAATTGTGTTTATGAGTTCAAAATACGTATACCTACAGTGTCTAAAACAGTGACTCTATTTAATTTAACAAATCTTATTTGAGAGTTCAAAGTTCTAAACATGAAGGTGGGAGATTTCAATGTCAGTGATAGTTGGGTTGCATATTATAGTCAATTTTATAATTACTTGAATATGTTACTATTTAATTAATACGCAGTTTAGTTGAGTAAGTTGCATACAAAAATTGAAAAAAATTGCTAAAGTCAGGGGACACCCAAAATTTGCAATGAACATCTTTTATGAAAATCGCCCAGATAGCACGGAATTAAAGTCTGAAAAAATAAAATAATATGTTTCACACTTTGATCTCGATAATTCGGCCGTCCGATAAACACGTTTACTTACACTTTACTGCATCCAATTTGTTACGTATGTCACGGGAGGCAGGGCAGAGAAACGACTGGCTGAATTGCAGACAAATCTAATTTGCATTCCATTTTGGTTATAAATATTAGACTGCAATAACAAATATCCACGTGTATCAAACGACGTTTTTCAATACACTTTTGAAGAAATAAAATAAAATAATGTAAATTATTTGTGTCAGATTTTTTTTTCTTTTTTCCGCGCTTTGCTTTCGCCAGGTTGAAAAGTTGGAGTTGGTAGAGGCAAAGGTATGAGAAGCCGTTATGCAGTCTAATATAAAAAAAAACAAATACTTTTTAAACATTTTGAATTTAGAACACAAATAAACGTTGATTTGTCTTAAAAGTAAATATTAGTCATAAATAATCATGTTTATCTACGATATTGGATTTATAAACACTATTTGGATATTCATAAAATGTTATAAAGAAAGACGTAAGTAGATCGCCTTTCCGAAAAAAAAAACATTCCTGACTCTATATCAGAGGTGAATGTTTTTTTTTTAAATTATGCATTGAACCAATTAGTACTAAGATAAGTAGGTATTGCATTTTTCATGTTTTTTCTGCACATGTGTAGAAAAAACAAGAAAAATGCACGGATTTGAAATAGGTACACTGGATTTTGAACCTAATCGTAGTACGAAAAGAACCAGTTTTCGAGGAAGTGTATTGAAAATAGTATTAGCAACGCCTGTCATTTTTATAAAACCTACTAGCTTCTGCCAGCGGCTTCGCCCGCGTGAAGTTTGAAATTATCCCACGGGATCTTATTACCGGGATAAAAAGTATCCTATGTGTTAATCCAGGTAATAAACTATCTGTGTGCTAAATTTGATCCAAATCCGTTCAGTAGTTTTTGCGTGAAAGAGTAACAAACATACATCCTCACAAACTTTCGCATTTATAATATTAAAACCTAGCTATTCAACGATCCTACCCCACACGATGGGATACACGACTAAAAAGAACATGCCCCCCTTCCCATGTAGGAGAGCTACCTACCGTAAAAAAATATTTTCAATATTTTATTTTACAATTTTGTCGACGTAAATATATCACACCTTTACAAAATTACAGTTTTGTAGTGTCTCTGAGCAAAACCTCGTACGGACGGACGGACAGACGGACATGACCAAACTATAAGGGTCCCTTATCAGGACTACGGAACCCTAAAAATTATTTCTAATAATTTTAACTTTCCAGTGTACACTACTACGTACCATACCTATCAGAAAAAAAAATGCAAAAAAACTTATTTCAAATATTCTCTTTCTGTTTCCAGAACATTATTCCCGTTGCTACTGTGCGCCGGCGCAGCGTTGGCAGCACCTCAGCAGAACAGCAACATCACGTACGTCAAGCAACTCAAGCCCGAGCAGAGAGAATCTAGAATAGAAAAGATCCCTCTCACCATACCAGGAAATTTAAACGAAGGAGAACCCACTGAAAACACAAACAAGAACGAACTAAGTGCGCGCACAAATAATAGCCAACCTACTTACAACTACTCAGACAGAATATATTCTATCAAGACGAAACCTAAAGTCAATGCCAGCACAGAAAAAAACATTTCGAAAGAACCAGTTGAAGAAACTGAAAACATTAATACTGACGATGTTGTCCTTCCCGAAGTTAAGAATTCTGACATTGTGCCCGCAGAAAGCAAATTTAATGACAAAATCGTCTCAATTGATGACACAGGACTTAATTCTGAAGCAGAGGCCACACAGAGCGACGAGTTTGTGACGGAAAAATATGAGGAAGAGACGACAACGACGACCGTAGCTGATGAATATGAAGAAACCACGAAAGTGCCTACCCCGAGGCAATTGCCGAAACAAAGTTACTTTGGAAAGTCTACCATCGGATCATTTTCGCAAAATCTAATCACACATCCTGGAAAGAGGAGGTTCCGGTCTCGCTGTCGGTGCGAAAAGATATGGAACTGTGCAAAACTACAAATAAGTGTACCAAGATGTCCAGAGGAGCAGTTCATGTGTTGTTCATAGACATTGCAACAATTTCCATAATTTTGGAACTGATTTTGTGATAAACCCACCGAGTACTGTTTAGCAATATTTGCTAATTAGATAGAATCGGGTTCGCCTGTTCTGCCAAGTCAAAACGTCTTGTGCCTAAATCTGATTTTGTTCATATTTTAACCCCCGACGCAAAAATGTGTGTGTGTTTCTGTCTGTGGCATCGTAGCTCCCGAACGGATGTGCCGATTTCGATTTTTTTGTGTTTGAAAGGTGAATTACCTAGTCGAGTGTTCTTAGCTAATACATTTGATGAAAATCGGTCGAAAATGGCCGCCGCCGCGCCGCCACAAAATGGAGGATTACATTTTTTTCCACAACTCCCTTAAAATGGGTATCAAATTAAAAGGCCTGACTAGTAGAATACTATACACTATGATAAATTTCAAATCCAAGATACACAAGACAAGATACAGCCACCACCACAAAATGCCGATTTTTTTTTTCACATCTCACTAGGAATATCAAATGAAAGGGCTTGGCTAGTAGAATAATTTATACTATGTTGAAAGGGAAACCGGAATACTAACTGACGAAATGAGATGAGGAAACTGGAGTGATGAGGATAACTAGGTACCTAGGAACTTACGAACTATTGTGTCGGGGTTTTTTTAAATTTTCAATTGAATTTGACTTGTTTTGTCAATTACCTATGTGTTAATGTTACAGTCCGAGCGAACGATGACGAATGAAAGGCCAAATTAAAAGTAAAGTGGAGCGTCTGATTCTGACTTGGGTTTTTAGTAAACGCTTGGTACAGTATCCCGCACGACATTGGTGACACTTTAACGTTGAGGTACCACACCGTACAGTTTCAATAGAAGAATATAAGATGCAGAAACGCTCACAAACCGTAAAGAATCCCTATTCCCACTACGTCGTGACGACAGATATTCGTGTAGTTTTGATTGTCGTGGCCTGTGTCCTTAAATGAAGGTCTTCACATATAAGACGACAGTTACCTAGCCTACCAACGACAAATTGCGTAAAACTCGCGCGATCCTTACCTACTTATAAGTTAATTTTTAATCCCATCCATCCATGTTTTACGGAAAAGTAATTCAATGAGAATAACTGAACTTAGAGAATTGTATTGATGATTTTAATTATTATAGATATGTTACGCCATATTTGTTAAGGGAGAAGCGTCAGGGTAGACCGGGAAATTCAAATTTGTCTACGTTTTTTGCAATTTGCAGGCCAGTGCTAGATTATATGTTGATAAAAATATCGTTCGCGACTGTAAGACGTATGTAGTTACAGAATTATAATCATCGAAATCCTCAACATAACCCTCCAAGCTCACAAAAGACCGACTTTGACGTTGAAAAAATAGTTCCTCGACTTATATGAACTTAGAGGGTCGTACTGATGATTATAATTCCATAACTACATACGTTTGTTGGCTCACACTAAAATTCAAACAACGTGTATTACTTCTCACTTTTTATTTACACTGAACTAAGTATATCGGAATCACTTTTAGCACAATAATACTTATACTTCAGCACTACTACACTTCTCGACGGTTGAAACCAGACTGACTAATATTACCAAAATCTCAAACTCATTGGCTTCTTGGGCAAAGCAGTACGTTTACACTAACGCCATCTATTGTTGGTAGTTTCAACTAATGTCACCTGCTTTGTCCAGAAGCAATGTTACAATGCTTTTCAATGTTTACTTTTTTTAATTTTTATAATAAATAAACATCATTGGATAAATCCTTATACATTTAAATATATTTTTACAAATTAACACAATAATTATTCTACATTCTAATCTTACACTAATATATAAAATAAGTATACGTTCATGCTTAATCATCTGTAATTCGGATCAAAATAAACTGTGATTTTACAACATAAGCTTTTAATTATCAGGTAGTGTTACATTCGGCCATCCGACTCCAGCTACACGTCCTCGTGTAGACAGGTGAAAGTAAATTGAAATAGAGATAGGTGCATTGAATAACTTAATAATTAAAACATTTCATCATAAAATTTTGATTCTGCCTTCTTCTGTCAATAGTGGAATCAGGCCGCATCTGCACTGATTACCGAGTGATTGACCGAGGCTCTAAAATTTTTAACAATAAATAAAACTAACTTAATATTCTGCCTACTTCTGTCAATAGTGGCAACAGGCCGCATCTGCACTGAATACCGAGTGATTGACCGAGGCTCTAGAATTTACAACAATAATTAAAACTAACTTAATATTCTGCCTACTTCTGTCAATAGTGGCAACAGGCCGCATCTGCACTGAATACCGAGTGATTGACCGAGGCTCTAAAATTTATAACAATAAATAAAACTAACTTAATATTCTGCCTACTTCTGTCAATAGTGGCAACAGGCCGCGTCTGCACTGAATACCGAGTGATTGACCGAGGCTCTAGAATTTACAACAATAATTAAAACTAACTTAATATTCTGCCTACTTCTGTCAATAGTGGCAACAGGCCGCATCTGCACTGAATACCTAGTGATTGACCGAGGTTCTTCAATTATAAGATACAATATGAATAGTGGTTACAGGCTGATTCTGCACTGACTCCTACGTTCAAAACCACGGCTAGTCTTTAGTTTTATTAGAGGGTCTATTATGTGCATCTGCGTCTATTTTTATGTCTAAACAAAAACATAAAACATAAACTCAGTACTTACAAGTAAATAAATAAACATGTTAATTTTATGAGCCATTTCTGCTTTTTATAATAATCAAAACTTGAATCATATTATTTTGTATGTTTAATAACCTAATCATGATCAATGCTTTCAGTATCACTATTCGTGCTGCTAGTAGCCGAATCTCCTTCAGATCTACTAAAACTAAGCCACTGTTTCATTTTATCGACTGCAATTACCGAGCTATACTTGCGACCGCCTCTACGAGTAAGAGGGGTATCTTCGACTTGATATCTATCATTATCGAAAACAGATGTTACGCGATATGGACCCTGATATTTGGGAACTAGTTTACGACTTTGTCCTGAGGATGGCACCTCCCTCTCAATGCTTACCAAATCGCCTACTTGAAACTTTTTTGGCAAGACCGAATTTTTATCGTAGTTCACCTTTTGTTTTTCCTGATAACTTGTAATGTATTCGTTTATTTTTTTACGGATTTCTTGAAGAGACTCACAACTAAAGCTATGATCTTGATCGAGTGAAGTTTTTACCCTACTTTCAGCAATTCCTATCAATGAGGTACCGAAAAGAGCTTCTGATGGTGTTCGCCCAATGCCTTTATTAAGCGTATTATTCAGGCCCCATTGCACGTCTGGCAAGTAGTAGTCCCATTTTTTTTCATTTTGCCCCGCGCATTTTGCTGTAAGTGAATCAAGCAAGGTGCGATTATAACGCTCGACTTGTCCATTCGCCCGGGGCGTGGCTACGGCGTTTAGAACATGTTTAACACCTAATCCGCTTAAAAAATCCTTAAACTTCGTACTGGTAAACGAAGACCCTCTGTCAGAAATAAGTCTCCGAGAGACCCCAAAGACACTAAAATATTCCCTCAATTTTTCAATAGTAATTGAAGTTTTGGTACTTCTTACCGGCTTTAGTATAATGAACTTTGTGTATGCATCAATTATCACTAATATGTGGGTATTGCCCTTCGAACTCTTAACAAATGGACCCACATGGTCAATATGTAGCGTGGCAAAGGGGGAGTCAACCTTTGGTATCGGGTGTAGGGGGACCTTTCTCTTGGACGTTGATTTGGCGTAAGCACATTCCAAACAAGAGTCAACATATTTTTTTGTAAAACGACGCATTTTACTGAACCAATATGTTTCCTTAACCTTTGCAAGAGTCTTATCGAAAGCGAAATGGCCTATATCATCATGGCACTGTTTAAGGATCTGCCATCGTACCCCTTTAGGTACCACCCACTTTTCCCCGTCATCAGTCAAACGGTACAACTTGTTGTTCTTCACGACAAAATTCTTGTTGGTATCTATCACATTGGAGGAATCTGGGTCTTGCAGGATGGAAATTTTGCGCTGAATCTCAGAATCTACCTGTTGCACCGTACTTAACCAATCGGCTTCATCAATTTCCATGACATCGACTACTTCTTCAACATTCCCTTTGTCAGTCGGTGGTGGATTTCGGCTCAACGCGTCGACATAAGCCATAGATTTGCCAGGTCTATATTCAATAGTAAACGAAAATTCCTGCATTGAAATCCACCATCGAGCGACTCTCGGTATCAAATCCTTCTTTAAGAACGTTGCTCGGAGAGAGTTACAGTCGGTAAAGACTTTGAAATCAATACCTATCAAGTATACCCGGAATCGCTGTAAAGATGCAATGAGAGCAAGCGTCTCGAGCTCATAGGCCGTCATATGTTGTTCGTCGCGAGTAGTTTGCCTACTGTAGTAAGCGACTGGTCTCAAAACATCATCTTTATTTCTCTGCATTAATATACCAGCAATACCTATTTTGCACGCATCTGTGTGCAACTCAGTATTGGCATTCGGAACGTACAGAGCCAATGTAGGTTTACGTAATAGCTGGTCTTTTAACACACGGAATGCCTTCACCTGCTCTGCGCCCCATGACCATTTTGCGTCTTTTTTTAGGAGACATGTCAATGGTTTTGCAACCATAGAGAAATTTCTGACAAACCGCCTAAAAAAGCTACATAACCCTATGAATTGCCGAACACTATGTTGACTAGTTGGTTCTGGAAAATCACGAACCGCTTCTATCTTTCGAGAACCGGGCTTAATACCCTCTTTACTGAGTTCAAAACCTAAATAGTCCACAGTTTTACAAAAGAAACAACACTTACTGAGCTTCAGAGTTAAACCGGCATCTCGCAACAGAACCAAAACTGTTTTTAACTTTTGCAACCCTTCTTCGATTGTCTTCGACGGAATGATGATATCATCCATATACGCCGAAGCAATACCCTTTGAACTACTTAGGACCAAATTAATCATTCGCATGAAATTGGACGGAGCATTGGCCAAACCGAATGGCATCCGGTTAAACTCAAACTGACCATCAGGTGTGACGAAAGAAGTCTTATAACGATCACTGCTCTTAATGGCAATCTGGTAGTAACCGGATGCAAGATCGAGAGTGGTGTAGTACTCATAACCCGCGAGATCGTCCAACTGATCATCTATTCTCGGCAAAGGATAGTTTTCCCTAACCGTATTTCTATTCAAGGCCCGGTAATCGACACATAACCTAACATCACCAGTTTTCTTTTTAACAACTACTATTGGGCTTGCATATGGAGATGTCGACGGACTAACTATGTTGCAGTCGATCAATTCTGCAACCATTTCTTGCACTTTGTATCTTTCACTAACTGGCAACCTATATGGCCTGTACACAACCGGTTCATCATCTTTCAGGTTGATCGACATTTCTACTAAACCAGTTTTTCCTAATTCCTGCAAGTTAAAAGCAAAACAATTTCGATATTCGTTAAGCAAGCTAGCTAACAATTCGATGGTTTTGCTGTCAAGATTTCCGTTCGAATTTATATCACCTGTTGCAATAGCCTGCCGTGAATTGGGTTCTTCGATTCGCAAGACATCACAAGAGTTTGCACCATCCATTTCGGTATTGGCGCGGAGACACCTTGCTATTGTGGTTCCCCTTTTAATGAGAAAAGAATTCGATGATAACCCTTTGACTATAGCTGTACCGAAACCGTCAGTGACCGTGAACAACCCTTGAACTAAATAATGTTCTTGGCCTATCTTAAACCTATGACTTCCTTCAATGTAGATATCTCCGGTATAGCTTGGTTCTGATCGAAATTCTAAGAAAGTCACGCCATCAATTATCGTGTCTACTGTGCAAATCAAGTTCAATTTTAACCTATCCGAAACCGGGACGGAACGAATGCGAAGATCAACACTATCCTTCTCAATTACAATGTGCGGTTGTTCCGTAAAAGACCTACCGACCAACAAAGGCTCATGTAGAAAGTGATCAGGTACGATTAGAAGATCTACATAAGCCCGAGCATTATCAATTTGAATCTGTGCTGAACACTTCCCAATTGGCTGAACGGAGGCATTACCGAAACCCCTCAGAGTGGGTAGGGACACATTTGTTTCCCAATTGGCATCTATGTTTAAGGTTTCAGATACCTTGATAAGAGTCGCAGAACTACCAAAATCGATGAAGCATGCTTTCGGTATACCGTTAACGAGTGCCTCTTTGTGGTACTTGGTAACACTAGAATCAGTACCTTCAACTATCAAGACGGGTTTTGACGAATTATTATTACTACTGGCAACACTAACTCTAGTATCACTACATTTATCGGTCGTATGTCCGTAACGAGAGCATTTGCCACATTTGATGATTGGCTTTGTACATTGTGATTTATAATGACCATGTTGAGAACAATTAAAGCATTGAATACGTTCTTTATTTATCAAAGTTTTATCGTTCTTAGAGTCAATCAAAGGGCGACTTCTTTTCCTATCACCGGCAGTTAAGTTGGAATTACTAATATTTCTGGCACTCTTTAAATAGGGCAATAACTGATCCGCAGTTGTAAATCGAGCTGCTTCTGCTCCTAACCGTACACTACGATCATCTATACTAAATATTATGCAGTCAACTGCTTTCTTGCCAACAATACCACAACGATTCAAAAGAACTACTTTTTCATAAAAATAGTCTTCTAAGGAATCATTAAATCTAGCACGTTTGCCTAGCATAGTTGTAAGCAACTGTCCATAATTATCATCACTAGGGAATGCTAGCTTTAACTTAGATTGCCACTCTAACCATGAATACATGACAGTAGTAAGACCCTCGTACCACTTCTGTGCGTGACCCTTCAATTTAGGCAAAGCGAAATGTACAGTTTGTTTGTCATTCCAGTTATAAATTACTGCGCATTCGTTAACTTTGTGAATCCATATGTCAATGGTTTGCTCCTTATGGGCGGGATCAAATTCCGGGATAGTATTTCGATAAGATAATTTTTCATTCATCGCGTTACTGCCTATAGATTGAAGGGCCTGTACCAATTGAGTTAAAGTTACATTTTCAGATAGTTTGAAATCGGTACCTGATGCTGCAGTCGCTCCTGGAGAGCTCGTTGCTTCTTTCACCACCGCAGCGCTCTGGTCTGCATCACAACGCAGTCGCAAGTTTGATCTACTGCGAGCACGTTCGTCACCAGAGGTGTGCTGATTGGTATTGCTGTGTGCCCGCTGGCTGGCGGGACTATGCTGTCGCTGGTAGGTGCGGCTGTGCGCCCGCTGACTGGCGGGACTGCGCGCCCGTTGACTGGTGGGACTGCGCGCCCGCTGGCTGGCAGGACTGCGCGCCCACTGACTGGCACGACTGCGCGCCCCCAGGCTGGCAGGACTGCGCGCCCACTGGCTAGCGGGACTGCGCCCTCGCCGACTGGCGCGACTGCGCGCCCGCTGGCTAGTGGGACTGCGCCCTCGTCTGCTGGCTCTACTGAGCACCCGCTGGCTGGTAGGACTGCGCTCTCGCCGACTGGCGCGACTGCGCGCCCGCTGGTTACTGGGACTGCGCGCCTGTTGGCTAGCAGGACTGCGCCCTCGTTGACTGGTTCGACTGGCGCGATTGCGCACCCGCTTGCTAACGGGGCTGCGCACCCGCTGGCTAACGGGGCTGCGCACCCGCTGGCTAACGGGGCTGCGCACCCGCTGGCTAACAGGGCTGCGTGCCCCTCGACTAGCGGGGCTGCGTAACACCCCCCCATCGAAAACAGGACTGCGAGAGCGATCTGCGCTACTGCGCTTTGAACCACGTAATCGTCTTTTTCGGTCTCGTGAATGCCTTATTGAATCATTTTTGGATTCCATTTTCTGTGCACACAAAAAAAACAACCACAGAAATTGAAATTCAACGCACCCTATTTTAATTCTGCAGAATAGTATAGTTTACAAAAGAGAAAAAAAAAAAATTTAAAAAAACTGTTTCAAAATACCTAGGTTACCTGTTCTGGTGATGCAGCGCCTCATAACTCATAAGACACACTACTAACTTATGGTACTCCACCTCCTTAGCCTGGGTTTAAAACAACTCGCAAAACAACAAAATGACTCATAATAAAACGATAATTCAAAAGATCGTAAACACACATAATATCCTTTCCAATAAAATTGCGGGCGAAGTCTAGTAAGTAGACAAAAGTAACTTACCAATCGCACTTCTGATTTGTTGGCTCACACTAAAATTCAAACAACGTGTATTACTTCTCACTTTTTATTTACACTGAACTAAGTATATCGGAATCACTTTTAGCACAATAATACTTATACTTCAGCACTACTACACTTCTCGACGGTTGAAACCAGACTGACTAATATTACCAAAATCTCAAACTCATTGGCTTCTTGGGCAAAGCAGTACGTTTACACTAACGCCATCTATTGTTGGTAGTTTCAACTAATGTCACCTGCTTTGTCCAGAAGCAATGTTACAATGCTTTTCAATGTTTACTTTTTTTAATTTTTATAATAAATAAACATCATTGGATAAATCCTTATACATTTAAATATATTTTTACAAATTAACACAATAATTATTCTACATTCTAATCTTACACTAATATATAAAATAAGTATACGTTCATGCTTAATCATCTGTAATTCGGATCAAAATAAACTGTGATTTTACAACATAAGCTTTTAATTATCAGGTAGTGTTACACGTTTTACAGTCGCGATCGATATTTTCAACTTCATAAAACCTACCACTGGCCTGCAAATTGCAAAAAACGTAAGAAAAAATTAATTTCACGGGCTACCGATTAAGTGGTACATAATGTAAAACTTGTATAAATGTGGAAACTTGCAAATAGCCTTACTACTTAGGATGTTATTAGTGTGTAAGCTTTCTTTTAAATATAATATAATGAATTGATTTTGTAATTTATTTCAATTTTACTCAGGTAAATAATGCAGTGAAACGATTTGATTATTATTTGATTACCTATAGTTTAAAGTTACATAGTTAGTTTATAGTTTAATGTGGAAGCTGGCATATTGATGTACAAACGATTACCATGAATTTAACACATGAACCACGGTAATCGTGAAGAGTTAAAAAACGTCGGGTTTTAGGTAAAAATCCTTTTTTATTTTTACCGTGTACCTACTTACACTTTTGTAATAAACGCTAAAAACAAAAGTTGCATCTTATTATTTGTGAGTTAGTGGTTCGAACTACATAATTGTTTAACTTTGACCCTAAGTGCCGTTAAGTAGGGGGCTATCCATAAATTACGTCACACGAATTTCATAATTTTTTTGACCCCTCCCCCGTCCGTCACACCTGGTCACATTTGTGAGACCCCCTCACCCTTGTGTGACGTCACACTAGGGTATCTACAAGTTATTGAATTAAAAAAGCATTTCTGAAAATGATTTTTTCGTTAGTAAGTAGCTACTTACTAACGAAAAAATCATTTTCAGAAATGCTTTTTTGTGTTAAAACACGAACTTTCAGCTGAAAGTTCGTGTTTTAACACTTAACTTACCTGTTAAGAGTTTTAAATGTGACATCACAAAATTTTAGACCCACCCCCTTGTCACACTTCGTCAACCCCCTCCCTCCCCCTTAACGTGTGACGTAATTTATGGATGGCCCCTTACCTACAATTCGTGGATTACTACGAAAATAAATAAACATTTAGAATTTACATAATTTAATTCGTCATAGTTTATAGAATTACGAGTTATCACAAAAAATATACAAAGTTACATAAACAGTCATTGTTCTAGAAGAATATAAACATCCACTATTAACTATACATGCTTAAATGTTCTTAAATTATTATACTCTGTTTATTTCAAGACGACAAATCTTTATAAGAATATGTAACTCAAAGTATATAACGTTCAATATAATAATAGATATGTCATGCATTGTTGTCATCATAAATTAACAGAGTAAATTTTCTTAACTCTACATTATGTTTGATTTAAATTAATTTTATACACACTGAAATTGTAGCTAAGTAAACATTTATTTTTTTATGGACGTCACATACCGAATTAGCCAAAAACAAGATCGGACGCCAAAACCTATCATTCGATACAAGTAAGGTAAAGTAAGACTTTTTAAAACAAGAGTACAGTGCCTGTAATACCGGGGTTGCGGGACTGTTTGAAAGAGATACCGTGGCCCTGGAACATTAAAGGCGTGGAAGGAACATGGATGGGTTATAGTCAGTAAAATTCTGACACTCCCTCCCGCTTCGCCCAGAGCAGGAGGAGTCATTTGATGATATCCAATCCGAGCTTTAAATACGGTTTCCACCGCTAAAAAGTAATGAGCCGAAAATGGCTAAGTGAAGCGTAAAACAGAAATGAAACAATAATTGCTTTTTGCTACAACAATTTTTGCCCGCTAAGTCATTTCCGCTCAACTATGTTGGTGGAAACACACATGTAAGCAGTTTTCTCTTGCGAGGTAAAAGAAGTCATTAATGGGTCCGCTCCGCTTGCGGTAGAAACCGGGTTTTACTGCAGTATTACTAGCTCTTCAGTGCGTGAAAGTGACAGAGCTATAGGCCGTACACGATGTCTAGCTCCATATGTCGCAGCCAAATGGTTTAATTAGCTATTCAATCAACCGCCTAGCATCTTTAATTTAAAGAAACCTAACTAACTTAACGGCGCCGCCGTGACCGACCCAGAAAAGGGTGGCGGGACGATTATGACGCGCATAGCGAGGGTTTTTCCGAGGCGGCACAGGAAAAGAGCACATGGAAGGAATTGGGGGAGGCCTTTGCCCAGCAGTGGGACAGCACAGGCTAAATAAAAAAAAATAAAAAAACCGACTTAACGTTGGGGTGCTTTAACCTCAAAACATTTTATATTCGCCTAAAAAGCGTATTCGAAGCGTAGTCCAATTTCTGTCCCTAGGGTTTAAAGGAACCTAACTTACCTAACGTCGGGGTGCCTCAAGTCCCGAACTTAAATATTGTATAAGTATAAATATTTTTTTCAGGCCGCTATTTAAACGGCCGCTGTTTAGTAAAGAACTTATAGGCGGTTAATTGAACAGTTAACTATTCCATTTGTCTACGACATACACACTGGAATAAAATTAACATAATACTGCTTTAAAAAGTGGTAGTAGGCTAGGTTTTTTCACGTACTTTTTCGTATTATGAAAATGGATATAGTTTAATTTCTGTTAGCATTTTTCATACGGTCAGTGGAACGCCTTGGCTGAATTCGGCACACGTACAGTATCTAAAGACGAAGCCACACGGGCAGGCGATAATGCATGGTTTTAGTTAAAATTGTGATTGCGACAACCACATTTTACGTGTGTTAGTAATTTTCTTCCCGTGAGAATCATCGCGTGCATCGGCAGTGGCGTAGCTAGGCGAAAACCATCGCGAGGCCGTTAGTTTGACGAAACGCGAGACTTTTCAGGAATTAATAGCTATACTTCTTCACTACTATCATTAGTAGGTACAGGTATGTCGTGTCAAAGCATTTTTGGTAGGATAGATCTATTGGGTAAATATTGGGAACGTAAGAAGAATATGGCATATCTGATGCGAATTCGCCCACGTCTATATTTGTCCATGCTACGCCTCTGTGCGACGCGCGCGGCGTACCTACCTCGTGAAGTGCTCAAAGAAATTCCTATTTGTTTTCTCAGCAGTGGCTGTCGCAACACGCGTTGCGATCGAACACGTAGCGCGTAAACGAGTGGTCTGACTTGTTGGCACACGTCTTTGGTACAATCCATGGATTTGGATGATTTTGGATGATGAATTGAAAATCATTGAAAGCCTTAAGGTAGAATTTTCAAGACAGTCATACCCGATCTCCTGCCAGTGCGACTTCGGGTTTTTATTTATGGCTATGAATAAATGGCAAATACGTTCGGTACAACAACACATCCTTTTTAGGCTTCACATTTTAGAGTACAATAATACCTATTTCCTAATACTATTTTTTCATCCAACACAACATCCATATTTCTATTAACATTGAGAATGAAAACATTTATTTACTTCGTATGACTGTAAAAGTACTTTAATAAGTAAAATTTCAGAGCTTATAAACAATAAAAAAAAATGTAAATGTATGAGATTCGAACGTAATAAAAATAAATACTTAAAACTCATTTTTTTACATACGAGAAGTATTACATTCGAAAATATTTTATTTTTAAATGCTTGAACATTTAATAGAAAGTTACAAAATCTTACATGTATATTACTTACCTACGTTCAGACAGTAAGTGTGACGTATTTACGAAACGACTGCACTACAACGTTAATTTTGCAAGTAGTTTCCTCATTTTTAAAACAAGTTCAACACAAATCTTGCAAATGTTTCCAGATTTACCCAAAATTAATTCTACCGTTCTGTTCGCACGGTGTGAGTTTGGGCCTAAATAACCATTATATGATGCACTGAAATCGCCAAAAGGCGACACGGCAGGCCTAGTTGAAGATCGCAGGACGAACAGGACAAAACCAACTACCAATGGGCCATTTTTTTTGTCTTGTGGTTAGTGTCTTACCAGTGTTCATTGTCAAGAAATATGTCTCATGGTTTCCTCAGACGTCTTCCTTCACCGAAAAAGTGCAAAGTGTATTTTATCTATGGGCCTTAAGATGCCTGATAATAAAATTATTGATTGATTGATTGAAATGATGTGATGTGAGATGTGGGTGTCTAAAAAACTTGGCTATGACTGCTGCAGTGGCTTATATTAGCACAAGATCGAAGGAACTGGAAATCATGATCCTTTGTCCAGCAGTGGCATGAAAAAACCTAACAGAACTATTTACAGGGCTAGAAGGCAAAATACGGACACTATATGACTCAACAAACCACCAATTGAGCTGGTCTACTTAGGGAAATGGGGCATGTCCTAGAACCAAAAACTTCGAAGACATTTGTGACATCTACCAATCCGCACTGTGCCCGCGTGGTGGATTATAGCCCATTCCCTCTCATAGAGAGGCTGATGTTGACTTAAAGAAAGGGACACCGGCAACCTGTGATTCTAGTTCTACAGTTATGTACTGAAATCAAGGAGAGAAATTCACGACATTTAGTGCAGGCGCATTAAAACATCTACCTAACTAATTACACTTAGGTACATCAAATAGCCTATTTTTTTTGGCTTACAATCGATTAATACTTGGGCAATATTCACAAACAAAACTTTGACTTAATTCTGACAATTAAAGTAGGCGTGCCAAACTAATGTCAACATCACAAAAAAAAAAACAAAATACTTAACATTTGTTTTTGCATGTTTTTGAAGTTAAAATTTCTTCAGGCGCGTTGAGCACTTTTTGGTCGAACAAAAATCATGGAACTCGCATGACCGTGACCTAACGCTTCGAAGCACTCGTAGCCGATCCGCTACGGCGTAGCACCACTTAGGCGTGCGCGGGGCACAACCCGTAGCAGATATAGATTACTTAGTTTTCACTACTATCGGTAGTCCCCAAAGACTGCCCCGCATGTTTTTTTTTAATTCTCGGTCGCTGTTACGATAATGATTTTTATTCGCTTACAAATAATGTTCATTTTGGTACAAAGTTAAAACGACTTACTTGCGAAACAAAGTCTGTGAATTTGGCCCTTACAAAGTACATTACACAACAAACACTTTGCGAGCTCCAGCTCAGTGTAACATTAGAGTCGATTTGATAAATTTGCATACAAATTACAGTTTAAAAACAATGATAGACCTAACGTTGAGCTTTGCTTTATTGTCAAACTTAAGGGTTAAAACTATCAACTCCTAAAAAAATCATGTAAGGGTGGAAGAAAATATTCACTGAAAATTACAACGATCGTTCGAAAGCTGCCCATCTCAATATTCCAATGATGAATCTCACAGCTCTTGAACGTAGTTCTCATTCAGTTTTATCACTTAAATTCACCCTTATATCTCAAGGCCTGAATTCCTGTCACGCTGTCGATCGGTCGCGCACGTCAGCGAGAAAAACAGTAACAAATACGCGCCGCACAGTATGGTGCTATGTATATAGCACAATGTATAGCGCGAGAGGAATTCAGGCCTAAGACCTGTACCTGTGATGAGAATTTTGGCACCAATTTTAGCACTTTATTCAAGGTGCCGTCCACCGCCGCCCACGACTAAGCTCCGCATGTGTGATGAGCTTGTTTTTGTATGAAAATAGAGGGAGGAAAGGACATGGGCGCCTAAACGGTTTGTACGCCGATGTCTCTACTACCACCTAGTATAGGCGCGATTGTCACGCTACGCACAAATTGCATAGGAAACAAATAGACTGCGTATCAACGTGGCAAGTTAGGTGTCACTGTCATGGGATTAAATAAAATTAGAGGGTAGTTATTGATGATTTTTAATGATTAATCATTCAAATGCAGTGTAACGTGATCGGCTCAAGCAGATTCCACGTCGATCGGTCACTCCCTTTTTATTTTCAGCGTGCTAGTTACTTAGCTGAACGTGCTATTTTATTTAAATGCCTTTTTTCAAGTGAATGCGTCAGGAAAGCCCGCGAAAATAATTTTTTCTTACGTTTTTTGCAATGTGCAAGCCAGTGCTAGGTTGTATGTTGATTGAAATCGGGTGTATCCTAGTTCATAAGAGTCGAATCAAAGTCGTTTCTCGACCGTCATGAACTTGGAGGGTTGTATTGATGATTCTGATGATTATAATTCTGTAAATACAGTCGCGAACGATGTTTTCATCAACATACAACCCAGCACTGGCCTGCAAATTGCAAAAATCGTAAGAAAAATTGAATTTCGCAAGCGACCCCGGAGCACCAGCCTTAAATGCGTCGGTTTTCAGCTAACAGCTACTGAAATGCGAGACGCTTCTGAGACAGCGGTATTATTATTATAGAAAAGGATAAAGCTAGAGGATCTGTATAGCTCCATCTTTTTCACACACTAAGTGAGCGGTGGCGGTACGGGCCCTGTTCTTTAATGTACAGTCGCCTCAGCAATTAGTACAAAACCTTAAAATTTTCTCATTCGTTTTTGAACTTAAGAGTCAACGATTTCCATCATCTGCCTAGCCTTTTCCCAACTATGTTGGGGTCGGCTTCCAGTCTAGCCGGATGCAACTGAATACCAGTATTTTACATGGAGCGACTGCCTATCTAAACTCTACAAGCCAGTTAAACCCCCATAAAATCTGACAACCAGTCTTACCAAGTGGTATCGTATTACTGGGTAATAGGATACCACTTAGTAATACTGGTTGTCAGACTTTTTTGGGGCCACTGACTACCTGTTACGACTGTCAAAGATCTACAAATGACAGCCGGGACCAACGGCTTAACGTGCTTTCCGCGGCACGGGGGAAACTCGGTATGTAAGGGTGGTCACCCATCCACAGACCAACCTAGGCAAGCATGGCTTAACCTAAAGATCGACCCGAGCGGCTGTTGTTATTTAGCCACGACCTCCTCTCAGTCAACGATTTAGGGTTTAAAATCATTAAAGGTTGTCTGTAAAAGATCGCTTTTAGCGATAAGACCGCCCATTGTGTCACTGCTTGTAAAATGTTTAAATTTTTGTGTGGTAATTTTTATGGTGTATGGTCGAACAAGCTATTTGGTTTACATTTCACGATGTAATTTGTGGGTTAAACTGTAAACCAAATGGCTTTTTCGACCGTACATAATAAAGAGTATTCTATCTATCTACCTGTTGGAGATTTTTTACAGTTTGTGGTAACTTTTGCCTGCGACTGTAGTTGTATAATCCTTGTAGGGTTGATGTTGTGTACTAAGTTTTTGTCGTTAAGCTCGAAAATTCTACAGAAAAACAAAATGTTTCTTTTAAATTTCCCTTTTTCCGTTTTATCCCCTCATCATAGAATTAGAAAACCTTTTATAACCACCGGGGTCGTATACCTAACCATTCTTAAGATCATTTTAATAAGTCACTTCCTTCAAGTCTATTTATTCACGTATTCATTCTTTCTTTCTTTCTTTCTTTTCTTATTCTTCTTATCTATAGGACGTCCATTTTTTGTTCCTATTCTATCTACCTCGATTCCTTTGAAAAAAATTAAGAGATCAAATCTTTCTTCGTCTTTATACAGCAAAAGTCAGTTTAAAAAATGGATCATAAGTTCTGCAGACATTCACGCGTTTGGTTTGGCTCGTTTTGAATTAGAAAAAGGGTCATTGAAACAAGAAATAAAAATCTTAAAAATACTCTAAGGAAAATAATGAAATGTACAAGTATTAGATTCTAAGACAAAAGAAGAAAATACATAATAGATTACTGACTTTTATCTGTACAAAGACAAAATAATTTGTTAAAGCTTTGGCTGCCAACAAGAGAATATCAGTAGTGCAACTCAAAGTGACCTTAGAACATAGGACACAGAGAGACAATTTAATAAAATTGTCATAAGAATGAACTAAATGAGTATAGCTTATTTATAAAATGTAAAATTTAAGGAAGACTATTTCAGTCGGGGTACAGCAGATTGGCCTCCCTGCCGCAACGCTCCTGAAAATAAATAAATACAAACATGTTTAGGGGACAGTGTAAAGATAATACACAGTGAATCAACTAGTTGGCGAGACATTTAAAACATCGTAAACGCAAGCGGATTGCGATTTTGTTCGCGTTTTGAGATATCTTAATTATACTTTCAACTAGGTTCTGCGACTTCACTTGCATGGAAGTTGCAGGGGATGAAGGGGTCGCGCTCTAGTAGGGAGGTGAGGTGGTAATGTCTGTGTGCAGCTACCTGATGCTCGCTGATGAGGTATAGCGGCAGCGACTGCGCGCAGAACTCGCAGGGGATAACGGGGTCGCGCTCTAGTAGGGAGGTGAGGTGGTGATGTCTGTGTATTCCTACCTGATGCTCGCTGATGAGGTATAGCGGCAGCGACTGCGCGCAGAACTCGCAGGGGATGAAGGGGTCGTGCTCTAGTGCGGGGGGCGGCAGTGCGGCGGCGCCGGCGGGTGAGGCACTGCGCGGTCGCAGCTGCGCCAGGTCGGGCCGGCAGCCCGTCTGCGGACACATGCCAGTATAGATGCTAGCTGTTTATATAGTAACTTTATATCTGTCAGCAACAACTAAACAACAACCGTATAGTAATGAGAATAAATAGCACTTTTACTTGACAAACTTGTCAGTGGCAGCAATCTTATTATAATGAAAATAAGGTCCCTGTCATTTTGACAGCAATTCCTATTCAGAAATAAATGAACTGTAACTTTTACAAACTTACTAAGTTTTGGAAATATAAAGCAACTTTAAGAGCGAGTTAACCGAACTTGATAATTTTAGCATCCCAGTTATTTCTTTTTACCGCAATTAAAACAAATGCCTTTCGGCATATTAAGGGTTTTTTTTTACATCCGTTATTGTTTATTAGAAGTGTAGCATTACCTGATGTTGCACCAGATTGTGAGCCGGTATGAGTGAGTTGCAGAACTCGCAGGGCAGTCGCACGTCTTCGTTAGCGGGAGCAACAACGCCGCCGCGTTCATTTCTAAAATACATAATATTTATATGACGTTGAATATCTCTACTAGACTTATCAAAGGTAGCGGTCAGATAGATTAGGATACACCATGTAAAATATTTTTTTATCGGTTGCATCCTTCTGGATCAGCGACGTAGCAGGTGACGCAAATTCGAAGGTCTTAGGAGGTTCAGGTAGGTAGATACCATCAGTCAAATGGGATAATTTGTGTGTGCGGACGATATAAATCTATCATATCTTTTACTTAGGAACCTCGTGCACTACGCGACCGTAACAACGACTTTTGACCGCAGAAGCTTCGACCAGAAAGAAAGTTTTGTTCACTATAGTGGCCGCTCATGCGACAAGTCGTGGTCGTTGCCATGAATAAAATACAAACGTCTATAAAGAAGCACATGCTTTGCTGCTGGGGCAGGGGCTTTTTGGCCTTGTACAAAACCAATATTGTTTGTTTTTTTACGTTTGCTTTTAGGTAGATATCCTTTTTTTTTTTAATCTACCTATTGGTCTCTCACCTACGGAGATATATATGTATACGTATGTATATGGGTGACAAGCAAAATTTAGCCACACTCTACAGGTCGCAATTATGAACCGCTTGCTTTCAAACTTGGCCAAAAAATCGAAAAGGACAAAACTTAGGTTCGTGAATGGGCGGAATTCGTCCATGGGGGGCGGCGGCGGGCGGTTTTTCTAAAATTAGTTTTTTGGCCAAAACTTATAGTTTTCGAAATAAAAACTTGAGGGGCGTTTTCATGCTTAACTCTTATGAGAGGATTCAAACAGGGTAAACTTTCCATTACAGGACAACGATTTTGAAATCATATTTTTTTTGTAGATTGTACACATAAGTACAACTCTTACAAATTTTCAATAGTCGAACGCTCCCGCACCGTCCCTGAAATCTACCTCCTCCTGCGGCTTGCCGGAGGGACTTTTTTATAATTTAGTTGTACCGTTAATTTAACCATTTATGTGCGTTTTGTCCTGTGTGGGTTAATTAATACCTTTTCTTTCTTCCTTTGAATGTGGTGTTACAGATACCAGCCCGAAACACAATACAATACGAATTCACTGCCAGCTTTAATGTCATTCAAAGTTCGACTGAATCAGTTTCTTCTAGGCAAGAGTGCTCCACTCTAGGCGGCGTCATCGTTTCAAATCAGGCGAGTTGCGATCAAATGCAAGCCTATTTAGTATACAAAAAAAAAAACAAAATTGCTACAACACTTACCCATTGTTGTTATTGTTGTTGTTTTGGTTGGCGCTGACGATCGGGTTGGAATGGTATGGAGCAGTCACCTGATGAGATAATATTAAGAGGATTATTATAAAATGTTATAGTACCTATAAGCTCTTCTATGTTAATATCGGCACTGGGCCCATTCCCTTTCATAGAGAGGAGGCTTGTGTCCTAGCATGGACATTAATAGGCTGATGATGATTATGTTAATATATTGTCCTGTTAAGTATTTTGAGTGTATATTAATAAATAAGTTGGAGGTAAGGTAAGCAAAATCATTGCAACAACATAATCCAAAAAAAAATTACTGCAGCTCACCTCATTCAAATCCCTCCGCAACTCCCTCAACGAAGACTTGATCGCATTGAACCGATCCCCACTCTCCCGTCTCACCTCCCTCTCCCCGCTTTTCCGCTGTTGCCGCATATCCTCGTCTTTCCTCAGCTGCATTTCACTGAACCTCTCCATGAACTCCTGAGGAGTCATCGGCTTCAGGTTTTTGAACTCCTGCCGTCGCCTCTCGGGGTCTTCATTCGCTACAGACCCTAAGACATGACCAGGTTGGGCCAGGTTCTCCGGGGTCCTGTACATGCGACCACGCAGACGATTCTCTTTGTCCGCGTAGGATTCAGGGTTTTGGAGAGCGTCCATTTTGCGTAATTTCTCGATCTTCGCTGCTGCGCTCAAAACTGGTGGTAGACCTGGGTTGGACATGATTAAATCGTTATTTATAGTTAAAATAAGAAATGGAATAAAATCTTGTCTATAGTAACAAGCTAGTTTTTGTCACAGTACATAATGTGTAACAAAATAACAACGATGTGGAGCCCTGATACAGCCAGAAGGCGACGCGGTAGACCTCGCAGGAGATGAGCTCGGCGGGACGAGCTAGACAATACCAGCGAACAGTGGTCCACATTGGGTCTGGATCGAAGAATAGGGAAGTCATGGGGGGAGGCTTTTACCCAACACTGGGATGACATCTAGGCTAACAGCAACAGTAACATAATGTGTACTTCAAAAATAAGAAGTACCATCTGCAAACAGTACAACGTCGCCGATACCAATTATGGTAAATCATAACAGTTCTTTATAAAAAAATGTTCGTGATCCTCAATAAATAAATGAAATAGAATAAGAGTAGACCCTGTATTAAGCCTTGCAGAACACCTAACTGAACCGGTATCCCGAAAGATCTCGCTATTTATATCCATACACAATTGATACCTACTATGTACATATCTATGAGTTACGTATTAAGATTCCTGTAGATGAGACGCAATGAGTAATGACGGGGTTTATGTAAAAGCTTATCATGTGATGTACACAATTAAAGGCTTTGGAGAGTTCAAAGAATACTTGATCCCTCCTAGTCGACAAAAACCAACACAGATAGCATGTGCCTGGGTAAAGATATTTTCCCATCTGTCTTTATTTTGCAGTTAAATACTTGTAACTCGATACATAAGTCGCATGAATATACGATCACTATAAAAGTCGTTCCACCTTTTTGTCTAATTTCACTCGACTAAATGCTAGGGGTACAGTGGCGTTCTTATCGCTGATATTGATATCTTCTTAAGAACAATTGGAGGCTCTTGCTTGGTCATATTATATTGAAGTGCTGCGACTCACCAACAGACAAGTTATAGGCGGTCTGCTCCTGCCTCTCGCGCTCCTCTCTCTGTTGACGCTGCATCGCACTAAAGTAGGGCAGGTCACGTACGGGGGATGCGGGCGGCGGAGCGCGGCTCGGCGGCTGTGGCGCTGGGCGCTTCTTCACAGCACCACGGGATATGCTGCTAAAAGGTAAGGGTACTTTGAAGGTTACGATGAAAAAGGAAAAACGATTTTTCTTTGTATCACTACAAATTATAAAACCAAGTCCTCCGTCGCGATAAACTCAAAAACTACTGCACCGACTTTCATGCTGTTTTGACCAATGGACAGTGGTTCTTGAGAAACGTTTTAGGATATAATTTGTACGTCGGAAAAGCCGCGAGTTTCAGCTAGTTTACTATAAAATATATGAGAGCCTTGAGCCCAATTACTAAAATATACGGATTACGGACAGATGATAAAAATTTAAATTATCTTCTTAGCCTTTTCTCATCTATGCTGAACTCGGCTTACAGTCTACCCGGAAGGTGTTGAGTACCATATTTAACTTATCTGACCTCCACAACCCGGCAACTAGGGAATACGATACCCCTTGGTAAGACTGTCAAAGATCTACAAACATTACAACAAAAAAAAAATGAAAATTATGCACGTTTGTAATACCCGAAGGGTAAGGTGAGGTTTACTTATAGTACACACGGCGAAACATTAAATTATACATGTCTAGTATAACATGCGGACACGCTTTGCATAGATTTCCAATACAATGAGAGATCCGCATAAACTGGTTAAGCTTAGCTTGATTAGTCGCCGTGCGTACAGCCACATTTCGCAGGAGCGCTTGGCCACTAGACCAGTTTAGACATAGATAGCGACAAAATCGCTAATTAAATGGTCCCCAATTATATTATTAAAAAATCGGTTTCAATAACGTTGTTGTGAGAAACCCATCTCGGATGTAGAGACTGGTGTTCAACCAAGCATCATTATTGCACCCGATTTTTTAATAATGTAATTGGGGACCGAAAGTTTAATTAGCGATTTTGTCGCTATCTATGTCTAAACTGCCAGGTCTAGTGGCCAAGCGCTCCTGCGAAATGTGGCTGTACGCACGGCGACTAATCAAGCTAAGCTTAACCAGTTTATGCGGATCTCTCATTGTATTGGAAAAGTAAGTAATTACTTAGCGATCGAAAGTTAACGATAATGTTGTAATCTATGTCGAGACTCGGGCCCCGAGAAACTCCAGTCAGTAAGAAGATACTTACAAATCCTTATCCACTTTGTTAGTGGCTTCCACGTTAGTGTTTATCTGCGGTTGGTCATTAGTCCTCTTCTTCGAGCCATTGGCTAGGTTAGCCTGGACTTTCCTCCAGTCAGTGGACGATCCCTCCCCAGCAAGCGATGAAGAAGATGAGCTTGAACTTCCACTGCTTAAGTAGCTTTGAATAAGGAAATGTGAGTGTTTAATGTGAGGGTGTAAAACACCTCTTAACGAAGCTGAATAGCACTTGCTCTCCCCGTCATTACAATATTTTTTTTGTTCTAAAACATACCTGGGAACCTTCCAGTTAAATTTATAAGATATATTGGTGGCGAAATTTCCAACTTTTTTTAATACATTTTATTATTGTAAGATTTTTACTTTAAACACCTCGACGTCCCCCGTACTATTCAATCCATCCACCAGCACAATGTTTTGAGTGCGTAACATTGAGTTCTACCACAAGAACTGATAATTCACGCAAGTGCTTTCAAGGTTGTAACCACAGAAATATATTATATCTATGGTTGTAACAGCTATTTGTTGTATGTCCTCAGCGCGCGTACTTAATTTTAAAAATAAACGATGATTGCCGAAGCATATTTATGGTTCATAGGCGATTAATAATGTGAAAAAAAAGTTAAATTCTATCCTAATTACCTGTTATCCTGAGGACTTGCAGTCCTAGTCACATCAGGCCTCGGTAAGTTGATATTCTTCAAGCCATTAGATCTAGTATTTACGTTAGATGTTGTCGGTCGAGAGAAACCATTGGCCGAGGTGGTTGGTCGCGAGAAACCATTATTGATATTTGAGGTTGTTGATCGAGAAAAACTGTTGTTGCTAGTGGAGGGGATGTTGGTATTCCCGGCGATTTGGTTGGTGTTAGTCATCTTACTGACCAGCGGTTTCGCTGGATTCCTTGGAACCTCTTTCTTTGAGGCAGGTGCGGGATCTGAAACGATTTATGGTAATATTACCGATTTATGTGTAGAGAATGACTTCCCTCTTTCTCTGAGAACAAGCGAGAATATCCATCGATACTTTTTAAATGAATTGGGCTAAGTGCAACAGGAAAATTACAGTTTCAGTAAATTTTAAGATTCAAGATGGTGAAAATTGCGGAGTGGTTTCGCGGACATCGGAGTATGACAGATTCTTCACTTCATTTTCTCTCAAAAAAAAACTTGCGGGACAGTCTTTGGGGACTGCCGATAGAAGTTAAAACTAAGTAATCTATTTCTGCTACGGGTTGTGCCCGCGCACGCCTAAGTGGTGCTACGCCGAAGCGGATCGGCTACGAGTGCTACGAAGCGATAGGTGACTTTCACGCGAGTCTCATGATTTTTGTTCACCCAAAAAGTACACAACGCGCCTAAAGAAGCTTTCACTTCAAAAAGGTTTGACCGCACGTTCACTCTTGCATGCTTACCGTCATCCAGTCGAATGAACCCGTGGTTGGAGTCGACGTGAAGCTGGCGGTACTTGATCATCACCCACTCGTGGCATTGAGGGCACTGCTCCGTGCGCACCCCGCAGTAATTCTCGTGAGCCGGCAGGTCGCGTCGCGGCAGTTCTAGCTCGCAGAACCTTTGTAACAAATAGGAAAATAATGCCCAAAATCAAAGGGAAAATTGAAACGCGAGGCTCTCGATTAAGTTATTTTATTATACAGAAAGTAGAGAACAACGAAAAGGGACCTCCAGAGCAACTGGGGATATATTGGGACTCACTTGAGGCGTCACCGTTATTTTGGGTGCTGAATGTATTTGTAATCACACCTGGAGAGAGAAAATGCATGAACAAATAGAATAATTTACGATGAGAATTGTTGAATTGAATATCATTTGTAAGTAGCCACATAACATGTTTGTCCTTGAACTAATATGCATAAGAGATAAGGAACAAAGAAAACCTTCGCCGCTTCCTGATAAGGTTAAAATTAACTTATCTGGCGATTAATTTTTCACAAATTCTGTTCTTTATTCTATTTAGATTAGATAGTGTTGTAATTGTTATCCGACCATATTATAAATTGCATATTTTGAAGGCAGCATTAGTTTTACTATAACGACGGTCTTCTCCCGTCGACGATTTTCAACAGAAAAAGACCTATTTAAAATATAAAAAGCATGGGCAATGCTTATGCGCTCAAATTCCGAACAGGGGCTCCGATATAAAGAATACAATGAACAGTACAGTAATTTAACAATTGTGTACAATCTTGATAGCACATAATCTTGCATTGTGGCAAAACGCATAATACATTTCGAGGATGTACATGTCATGGTCCAACAAAACTGCTACAGTTGCTCCATCAAAAATAACTTTGTCCATTAAAATATTGGAACAATCATTACAAAAAACACGGCGAATCTTCTCTTTCTCAATCAATCAATCGACTTATCTAATCGCTTTCCACTGCTGGGTATAGGCCTCTCTCAACTTCCGCCTTCCACATCTAGTATATCTCAGCCACCTTATAAAGCTCGTCGGCCCCAGTCTACGCGACCTATTCGAAAATTGAAAGAAAGAAAGAAAAGAAAGAAAAAATGTTTATTCGTCGCAAAGTCATGACGTGCATACAATATTAATGAGGTAAACATAGAACGCAATAATACAAACACAAACACTTAAACTTAAACCGAAAATTAACACAGCAACATTGACATAATTGATTTGACTTGTTTGCTTCTTGTTCTTGTTGTTTGCTTGTTTGTTTCTTGTTTGTTTGTTTGTTTTTTGTTTTTTTGATTGATTTGATTTTTAAATTGGGAAAAGGGAGATGTGTGGTGTTGGAACGAATGGATTAAATCATAAGAGAAAGTCTGAAAGTGGCGCTGGTGACTGAAAAGTTGTCTTGACATTGGCGTGTAGTGGTGTAGGATGGATTTTGTGTGGTATATGTCAAGAAAGGAGATGTCGGATGAGATGACGGGTTATAGAGAAGTATGGAAGTATGGAAGAAGATTTGCTGCGCAGACCCCAGAAAGAATAAGATAAGGGCAGAAGAATGAATAAACCTATTAGAAAATTGACGATACCTGCATGACTTGATGGTATGTGCGCAAGAGTCCCGGATGTGATCCTCCAAGTCGGTCCCGCACACGCTCTCACCGCATTTCTTACATGGTTCTGATGACAAATAAACATTCAATAAAAGTAATATTCTCAGAGCGTACTTTCACATTACTCATTCTTATGACAATTCGGAGGAGCTCAAGGGTAAAGAAAAACAGCCGAGTCGATCTTTAAGGTTAAACCGCGCCTGCCAAGGTCAGTCTTTGGATGGGTGACCAATCATTAGGAGGATCCCCCGTGCCTGGGAACTTGGAAGGCACGTTAAACCGTTGGTCCTGGCTATCAAATGTAACCCCATGACATAGTGGCGTTACTTTCATTCAAACCTAGAAGCTTGGCTTGCCCTTATAACCTACTACTCTTCATGACGCTAGGGTTTCTGAACAGTCAGCTTGCCTTATGGGCTTGCCGTATTGTTGGGCCCTAGGCACGCCACTGCTATGACAGTCGTTACAGGTATTCATTGGCCTGAAAGTTAGTTAGTAACACAGCCCAGTTAGTGCTGGGTTATACAATAGTATAACCCAGCACTAACTGGGCTGTGTGCGATAGGCAGTCGCTCCTTAAAATACTGGTATTCAGCTGCATCCAGTTAGACCGAAAGCAGCCCGGCAGCCCCCAACATAGTTTGGAAAAAGAATAGGCGGGTGTTACCGGTGTGACAACAAACAATTAATTTAATATTTAAGAGGGGGATCCCCTCCTAACCGGTTTTTTATTCCGGGATCCAATAAACATGATCAGCAAGAACGTAAAGCAGACTTATCTTTAGATAAAAATACAGTGAAATCTTTTGTTCTAGATGCCCCAAATAGCACTGTAGTGTTGCCAAACAAGAGATGGATTCATCATGCGCGTATTCTGTAGTTAAACGCACGTTTAAATTATTAATCATCTGTTTTGATTACTATCGCTTATTTTGATGACATCCCGACGCGACGTATATTTACGTTGTGCCGACTTGTGCCTTTGTGCTAGAAGCTCACGCCTGTATGCCAGGGCCGGCTGTCTCGACATAGATAACGACAAAATCGTTAACTTTCGGTTGCTAATTACTAATGAATAAATTCGGTTGCAATAATGATGCTTGCGAATAATGAAAGTCTCTACAATTACATTCAGATGATTTTCTCGTAAGCATAATTAGTTCAACCCATTTACCCTAAGGGTAAATCCGCCACTGGGTTGGCCGCCCCGGCCTAGGGCGGCCAGATTTAGGAGCGGGCCCAATTGTGTCATAAAACTTATTATAACGTATGGCGGGCGGACTGCACTGCATGGTACAATCTATACCGCATCCATAAATATTCTTCTATGTTTTTAACACGCTTTTATTAGTTTCACCTGTATGTTACAACTTATGTACCATATTCTTGCGAAATAAAACTATTTTTTCCCTCTATTTTTTTTTTAATCTATTTAGATAAAAGTTGTCAATAAAGTAATTTCATTATGTAGTCTATATGGTGGATGCTGAGAAAGGGGCGGCTAATGGCTTGGGGCCTAGGGCGGCCGAGACTGCAAATTCGCCACTGGTTCAACCGAATTTATTCGTTAGTTATCAGTGATCGAAAGCTAGCGATTTTGTCGTTATCTCTGTCGAGACTGCCAGCCTAGAACTCGGCAAAGGACACAATATGACAATATGTATAAAAATCTTTATTAATAGAAAAATGGGTACCAGTCATAGATATAATATTTCTGTGGTACCAGTAATCCCCATGAATACAAAGGTCAAACGTAATGTTCATTTAGGTGTCAGGGCTTTGTAGATCTTTGACAGTCGTTACAGGTAGTCAGTAGCCCAAAAGTCTGACAACCAGTCTTACCAAGGGGTATCGTATTACCCTTTACTAACTGGGTTGAAGAGGTCATAAAGGCCTGTGTGTCTGTAGGCCTCCTACAAGATGGACCTGGTGGACCCGCTGGATGCGAGACGCACGAGACCGGTCAATGTGACGAAACTTAGGGGAGGCCTATGTCCAGCAGTGAAGTCAAGATAGAGAGAAAAGGCAGATGTGATGTAATTTATATTGTGGGTTATAAAGCTCGTCATGGGAGTCTACATTTCAAACACCTCAGAAGACACAACGAAACAAATTCAGGGGTCAAGTTCCTTTTTTTTAATACAGTGTTACAAAATGCGGGATAGTCAACCTATCTTTTTGAGGACAGTACCAGAAGCAGATACTTTTCCCAGCAGACGGCACGTTGGCATCACTTATCGAGGAAAAGAGATGGAAGTCTACAGGACGTCAAGCTCCGTCTCTTTCGCAAACTGAAGTAAGATTTAAATAATCCTGCTTTTGTAAGTAGGAGCGGGAGAGCTATCGCACGCGCATAGAGTTTAATAAGGGCGCTTTCAATTTATGCGTTTCTTGGCGGCCTGCTGCGGTGCCGAAGCGGTGCGTTAGACGTTCGGTGAACGGACGATCCTCTTTTTTCATACAAAACGCACGGTGCGGCAAACGTACACCGTCCGTACCGCAGCGATATCGACTCCGCACTGTTGCCGCCCCGCGCGTTTTGTATGAAAACAAACGAACGTCCGTACGCAAGACGACAAACGCACCGCTTCGGCACCGCAGCGGTGCGACACGAAACGCATAAATTGAAAGCGCCCTAAGTATTGCGCACGCGACAGCATAGACGATGTGATCGGCAGCACACCCAGTCTCTTTCTCGCTCTATCAAATAATGGTTCTAGAAGACTTTAAAGAATAAGACCATTAAACAATGCGAATACGTTCTGCTATTTGAGCACAACCCTAAAAAACCCGCATTTCCTTGTTACGTTACATACGAGCTAGTTTGAAGAGACCGGGAACACAAGCAGCGCGTAAAATTGGCGGATATAATCATCGGTGACACATGCCCACGGACAACGGCATGACGCGAGACGGTGCGACGACGGTCTGACGTGCTAACACTATCAGTAATTGCGTTTTAATCTCAGATTAGATGCAATACGCGACTTCCAAAATCCTCGATTTACCGGACGGAGTTTTAGAAATATTTTTTTGTGTACAATCATTCTATTAATAGAACGAACTGAGGCCTTAGACCATGCAGTACCCTTCATGGTTTAGTTAACGTGTGTTGTATTTCACTCAACCACATAGTTCGTCACAATGGTCTTCCTCGAAACAACTTGCGTACACAACCTCGCTAACATCTGCCTGAATAACTCATAATTTCACCATATCATGGCACAATGTACTTGGCGAACGCCACGGGAATGTACTGGATGCAACAACGCACAGGTCGACGTCGCGAGGCGACGCTTGGGAGAGGCCTATGTCCAGCTTTGGACATCTACAGGCTGATATACTCATGATAATGCACTGAGCCATCGATAAGGAGGACAGCAAATCAAAAATACTAGTCTCTTAAGTAACTAGAGTGTGGCAGGTATTCTGAGTAAGAGTTCGTATGAGTCGTACATGGCATAAGGGAGCGTTTAAGTATGGCGTAAAGCAATTTTTTGAGATTTTTTACCCCCCCCCCCCCCCGCCCCCTAAGTAACGTGTTTCTGTACCCCGCCTCCCCACTAGTAAAACGTTACGTAACCACCATGTGATCATTTCTACCTAAGAGTTGAAATTTTGCGGCATAAAGTACCGGAAAGTCGGTAAAATACCTTAGTTATTCTGAAGGGCTAAAAAATACAGTGTTACGGAACGCGTAGTTCAACCCACGTAACGCATCGTAACGTTTTACAAGCCTCCTCTCAAATTCGTTACGTAATACGCCTATGAACGCTGCCTAAGTTACTAATGGTAGGTGGTACTTACGCAGTTTGTGGAGCTTCTCGTGATGTTCCTTGAGCTCAGCGTATAGCACCGGCTCCTTGCAGACGGGGCACACGCGGATGTTGCGCGCGCAGTGCACGCTGTGGATCGTGAAGTTCACCTCCGGGATCTCACGTTTACTGCGCAACAAAACAAAGTATGATCAGCCTACAACGTTCCCACTGCTTAGGCTGGGACGCAGGCCTATATGGAGTAGACCATCATCCATAACAACGAGCCTCGAGAGTACCAGGCGTTGCTTTCGGTTTTTTTTCGAGGACTTGCCGGTTTCATCACGATGTTCTTCACCGTTTTAAAAGGAGTGATGCATGAGATTATTCTGATGTCATAATATAAATTATGCACCATTTTTGAATATTCTAGAAACAGTCCCATACTACGAGTAGTGTACTAATATACATATAAGAAATGGACTGAGAAAACGCTGAATGTAGTCAGAAGCAGAGTTGTGAAAAACCAATCTTTGCTTAATATAGTAGGTAGCTACCGCCTTTTTGACATCCTCCTTTGACATAAATTAGGCTAGATACCGAAATAAAACATATTGAACTTCCGATAAGGTCGACGTATTATGTAATTTTTAGGTCAGTCGCACAGGGCAGCATCGGATGCAAATAGATTAACTATCGAAAGGGAAATTAGAACTCAGAAACACGATTGAGAGCGTTGATCGCACAAGTGACGTAGAAAATATACATACCTAGGTAGGTACTAAAGGTTCATGAATTGATGTAACTTTGCTAGTCTTAAGTCCACGTTCACCAAAAAGATGACGGTCTGATTATCTACAACAGCTGTTTAAAACACGTTTTTTGTATGGTAATATGACAGTGACAGCTGTTTTTCGATAATCAGACTGTTATCTTTTCGGTGAACATGGACCTTAGAGAATTAGAAAGGTCATTACCTATATGACCATTCCATTACCGCTCTGATACGTAAGAATGAAAAAATATGTAGTCGTATCTAATGAAGACTCATCAAAACTTTTATGCCATTCGGGTCGAACTTTTGAAGTGCGATTGAGACAGCTAGGCGGACGGCCGGCGGGTGACCTGTCTTTATCGTCCGAGCTCTACCTATGGTAGGTAGTTAATTTATAGAAAATACAGCATTTACACATTCGTTTGATCCTTGATCTTCGTGTACCTCTAAATCAGGGCCAAGTGGACGATCATTTGAAAACGATTCATGTAGTCATACCAACATTATAAAATTCTCACTGGTATTGTACCTATTTTGTTACTGGAACCTGTGTCCTTACCTTACTGCCAGTCTCAATAATAAAAGTAGTACAGTTGAGGTGTTTCAGTATAATAAATGTAACGGACGACGAGCCCTTCACAAAATGTAACCCTAGTATAAGTAGTTTTTAGGAAAATAACGGGGACCTCTATGTCTGTCTACCCCCGAACTATTATATACTAAAAGGCCTTAAGCCTTACGCAATGATTTGCGATGTTGCATCAGCTTTTGTGGAGGGGATATTGGTCAAGTCAGTACTTGTCCAAAGGGAGATATTACGCAATAATTTAAACTATTGCATCAGCTAATGGGAAAGTCCATTTTCACGGGCTATGATTGATTAAAGGTCCCAGAAAGACGCAATAGTGCCCCCACAACTTGCAATGGCGTAATAATCTATGTAAGGGGAACCGATTATTTAATCGATAATCGAGTCAAATAAGAACAAGTAGAAATAAGTAATAACTTCATTCAACCAGTGAATCAAGGAGAAGTCTTCAAGAAGTCAAGGAAGAGCTCCATATCAGACAGATTGTCAAAGATATAAAGTAGATTCATAGTTCTTATCAGTTACCTAGTGTCGTAACAAGTTAATAAGTAAATGAGTCCCACGTTCCCCACGTCGTAATACGTTATGTACGTTCCTTATGTAAAAGGAACATTTAACAGTGTAAACTCTTGTGCCCCGCTTCAATTATAAGCTATTTTCGATCTCTAATATACAATAAAAGTGTTAAAGTATCCACCTCTTTAATTCAATACAGTCCACCCCAACAATAAATATAAGTAAATTATGATTTTACAAAACTATCGCATCTCACCTGTTGAGTTTGAGTATAGGTACTATACTTAGTATAGGTGCCTAGGTACCTACTATGTCTGTAAATCATCATCTTCCTGTCCGTACCTATCCCGTGATACCTATTTGCGGTAGGCGCAACACGTTTCGTTCTTCTATTCTCTCCTGTCAATAGGCACGCTTACATTTACCCTTTTTTCCTTTTTCCTTCATATCATTCCTTACATAATCCACCTCTTTTTTTGGTACCTACTAGTAAGTAAGTACCTAATATGTTTTTAAATAAATAACATAAAGGAGTTCGAATTTTATGGCCGGTATAACTTTCGGCAAATTTTATTCTTCAGCGTTCCGAAGTGAAAAGTGTCGCATTTCCGAGATACCTATGAGCTATTAAAGTTAAAGTCCATTTTGATGGCATCTTCAGCACAACTATTAGCGCTGTATGACTTACGTTATCAAGGTGATGAAAGACAGATAATAAATGTTCGCACGTGGTAGGTAAAATGGCGTGCAGCTTGGACTACACTCGGTCTAGACTTCATCAAGCCTGGCTGAAGCTGCAGGGCATGGAGCTTAGCTTGGTAAGTAGCGTAGCATGAACCAGTCAGAAATTCAAGCAATACTTCGCTAGCCGCTTCTCACCTAGCACGTACCTACCTATTGTTTACCAATAAGCAATACGTGGCTTTGACCCAAAGCAAAACAGCTTTTTAAGTCCTATTCGAAGAGTTTATAATATCGAGGAGTTGAGGTCAATCCTAGTGTCCGCCGAAAATTGAGAACCTACTTGGGTTAATCGCACACGAGGCACACGACATCAGCCTGTACGAGATTAAGGTGGCTCTGAAATTACAGCTAAAAAACAACAAGGCACCGGGTGATGACGGAATTACGGCCGAACTCCTGAAGGCGGGTGGAAAACAGGTACTTAAAGCCCTTCAGAAGCTGTTTAATTCCGTCATACACGAGGGGAAAACACCAAAGGCATGTTGCATGGGTGTGGTGGTACTCTTCTTCAAGAAGGGCGACAATGCCCGGTTGAAGAATTACAAGCCCATCTCACTTCTAAGTCATGTCTACAAGTTGTTTTCAAGAGTCATCACGAATCGTCTCGCGCGCAGGTTTGGCGATTTCCAGCCACCCGAACAACCCGGTTTCCGAAAAGGCTTTAGCACCGTGGACCACATACATACGCTGCGGCAGGTTATACAGAAGTCCGAAGAGTATAACTTGCACTTCTGTTCTGTACTGCAGTCTCTCCAACGGTGCCAAATTGACTACCGGTACATCGAGGCAATCGAGGTGTTGAAGTGTTTGTACAAAAACGCCACCATGTCAGTCCGACTTCAGGACCAAGCCTCAGAACCTATCCTTCTACAGCGAGGTGTAAGACAGGGAGACGCCATATCTCCGAAACTGTTCACCGCTGCACTGGAGGATGTCTTTAAGGTTCTGGACTGGAGGGCTAGGGATCAACGTTAATGGCGAGTACATCACTCACCTTCAGTTTGCCGACGATATAGCGGTCATGGCTGAGACCATGGAGGACCTCAGTACAATGCTCGAAGACCTCAGTAGAGCTTCCGAAAGATTAGGTCTAAGAATGAATATGGATAAGACGAAGGTCATCTTGAATGCTCATGTCACACCCAATCCTATCAAAATCGGAGACAACGACCGAGGTCGATTATGTGTATCTGTGACAAACGGTCCAGTTAGGTGGGTCTAACTTAGAGAAAGAAGTCAATCGTCGAATCCGAGTCGACTGGGCAGCGGTCGGGAAGCTGCGCGGTATCTCCTCGTCCAACTTACCACAAGACTATGACCAATGTGTGTTGCCGGTAATTACATACGGGACCGAAACGTGGTCGCTCACAATGGGCCTTATCAAAAGGCTTAAAGTCACCCAAACGGCAATTTATGCTCGGAGTTTCCTTGCGTGATCGAATCAGAAATGAAGACATCCGCAAGAGAACCAAGGTCACCGCCGTAGCCAGAAGAATTGCAAGGTGGCCGACCGACGAGGCCAAAAAATTCTAGAGTGGCGACCGCGAACCGGAAGACTATGCGTTGGAAGACCTCCCACTAGGTGGACCGATGACCTGGTGAAGGTTGCAGGAATCCGTTGGATGGGAGTCGCACGGGTTGGAGGCCTATGTCCAGCAGTGGACGTCTTTCGGCTGATGATGCACACTAGGCCAGAGTGGCAACGTATGAGCAGAATTGCGAAAGTGAAGGATGACAACCGGCAAAAGTAACATAAATGTAGAATCACTGCGAGGTCAACGGGAGGCACTCAAAATATGTAAACAAACACAACTAAAGAATCACTGCGAGGTCAACGGGAGGCACTCAAAATATGTAAACAAACACAACTAAAGACTGACTCCCGATTTTAAAGATTCATCAAGACGATTAACTAACGACCGCTAAACCCATGATAACTATAGGTACAGACATAAACATTACAGTCGCTCTAAATAACACACACTTTTTGTTCACCTACCAACTTTTTGTTTTTTTTTTTGAGTTTCTACAAGACACAAATCATTAAGCACAGTAGTGTACGAAAACGGGTAGGTACACCTATTAAGTAGGTAGGTAAATATTGAATCGGGAACACAATCGTAACAATTCGCATTTAAATCAAAACAATTGAAAGTAGGTGTTTCAAGTGGTTTGAAAACTTGTTCCAAATAAGTATGAATTAAGTAGGTATTACTATTGTTTTTACGAGTAGCTTACGTTTAATGATGTGTTTGTTGTCCTTTTCTTTTCTGCTTTCGTAGGTACCTACATACCTACTTCCCTTTTTTTTTAATTTAATAAGTACGCTTATGTACCTACCTATATATATAATTATTATGAAAGCAATTTATTGAAGTAGGTATCCCGCACACGAGCGCGAACCGGCCGACCTCTGCGTCAGACATTTCCCGGAATTCATCCCCCGCCAGAGTGCTTGATTGATTTTGTAGCCTGCACTACATAGGTCATCCAGGGTAAAATATAGGTCATAAAGATCATTGACCTTTAGCCACACAGGTAAAGATTAAACAAGACAATAAAATCACAATAACGAATGCCTACTTTTTTTTGCACTCAATTCTATGCCTATGAAACCTCTCTTGAGGCTAAACAAATAAACAAGGGTGTAAGGAAGTTTTTCACAACAATAATTCGGATGTAAGGTAAACAACAAGCGCTCCCGAGACAGCTGCGATGTTCGCAATGCTCCAAATAATCTAAAAATAGCCGGCGAACGTGTGTATTCTAAAATAGAACTAATATTGACAACATAACACGCATATTGCACATTAAACTTACCAATTCTCACACAGTTTTGTCACGACGTCTTCCATTTCGCGATTCATCCTTTATTTTATATTTAGTTTGGCTCACATACGCACTGTTACAAATTGCAATTTTAACCTATTTCACAATTTACTGTAGTTGTGTTTTTATTTCGCACTTTTACGGCGGTAGTTAAGCTTCAACTGTTGAATGTTAGAATTTATTAATCGACCTTATCTACTGATTTGAAATAAAAACATTTTTTGTGAACACTTTTCGGTGAATCCCATAACCACAGACTATACTATTTTATTAATAGCGAGTGCAGCCAACTTCATTTAGGTCTTTGACAGCCGGACTGACAGAGACAGATGATCAACTGTTGAGAAGTGACTAGTGATGTCCAATCATATTGTTGGTATTAAATCGATAGTATTATAAAGTCTCTACCACACGATTTAAATTTATCCCTGCTTTGTTTATCAAAGTCGAAAACGTATTGGTTTTTTTTTGTTTTTTCCCTTTATGGCAACTGAGCCGGTTCCGACTATTCTGCCAGTGTCACGACGTTATTTAAGGTTTTTACCTAGTTCTGTATGGATCGGAAGGCGAGAGAGATGATGTGGAGATTGTGTTGAGGTGGATGTGTGGTGTGACAAGAATGGATAAGGTAAGGAACGATTATATTAGACTAGATCGACTGTCGTGGTATGGGACGTATGATGAGGAGGGATGAATCGCATGTGACTAAAAGAGTAATGAATATAAATCTTGATGGAGGAGGAGAGGAAGACAAAAGAAACGATGGATGGATGGTATGAGTGATATGAAAGATAAAGGAGTAAATGTAGGTACTTAGTACGTGTTGCGCCGACCCCAAGTAACATGGGGAGGAAGATGTTGAGAGGATTTAATCAGGGCTGATGATTAAACATAAATTAACATCATAGAGTATGACTTGTAGCAGTTATAGCGTTAAACAAGGAGCCTTCTTGGAGCTACCTTAAATGACAGGAGAAACCCAGACTGACCAATATTTGCCTTGAAACGAGTCTCAGCCATGAAGCATGATGCCGGGGTTGCGGGCCTGTTCGAAAGAGATACCGCGGCCCCGGAACATGGATGGGTTTTAGTCAGTAAGAGTCTGACACTCCCTCCCGCTCCGCCCAGAGCGGGAGAAGTCATTTGATGATTTCCCATCCTAAAAAAAAAAAAATAGCCATGAAGCATGATGATGATGGCGGAATTAAATATTCAACTTTTCTATAATTCTTGATAATCTCCCCTAGATTGTTAAGATAAGTGATGAGCCACTTGTTTTGCTTTTCACAACTGACTAGTCTTTATTGCTCCATGCAGTGAAATGATGGCCACTCCCATATCGTAAGTCGCCAGTTAGTGTGGCAAGTCTCTCATTTCTTTTTTTTTTCACAAACATGGACATGAAGTTAGCTGTTTATAACTAACTAGCTTCTGCCAGCGGCTTCGCCCGCGTGAAGTTTGATAATTGTCCCATGGGATTTTACTACCGGGATAAAAAGTATCCTATGTGTTAATCTAGGTTATAAACTGTCTGTGTGCAAAATTTCATCCAAATCCGTTCAGTAGTTTTTGCGTGAAAGAGTAACAAACATACATCCATCCTCACAAACTTTCACATTTATAATATTAGTAGGAAGTAGGATGAAACAAGCACCAATAATGTGTAGTTATAATGAATTAAGGGGGCTCCCGACAGGTCTTTTAAGAGGAAACAATGCACATTTCAAGAGTTGATACAGACTCTTGTAATTTGGGACCTTTATAGCAATAAATCAAGAGTAGATCCAGCCCCTAAATTGCTACTGAAAAACTATCATCATTATCATCACCCACTGCTAGGTATAGTAGTATACGAGCAAAGAAAGGCCTATACGGTATAGGCCTGTCTTTGCTCCTGGCAAGCTTCATATTCTTGTGCCAGCCTCATCCAAAATATACCCGCAATAATAACAAAATAAAACTTCTACCATTTTAGTCATCTTTTATTTACTTAAACAACAACAAAAATAATAAACATTGCATGGATAAAACACTAAAGAACACTAGTTTACTTAATCGCAACCTATTTCAATAAAACTTAGGAACATAGAGGAAGATCTCAATGGATAAAACGGTATCCACACACTGATCATTATTTTCATCATATAACTAGGTAATTGAATAACATTATATCACACATAGCAGTAAATCTAGAACTTATTATAAGACTTTTTAGAGTTCCATAGCTAGTTGAAACCATTCAATTAACATGCAATATGTCAAATCTTAGTTTTTCAATAGCAAACATCAGTCACATCACTAGACTAGAGATGTTACAACAGATTATACAGCTTTCAAAAAAGGGGATTTACCTAAAGGTATTTTACTATAATGCATTCTTATCATAACAATGAAGCGGTAGCCAATAAAGATTACACAGATAGCCATTTGTTTACGTTAAATCATTCTGTATTCAGTATTTTACAATTATTTTGATCATATGGTTTCTGAAGTAGCTATAGAACTTCACATTACATATTGTAATTCTCCACCCACTCGCAAGCCCACGCGATTCGCGTGACGCATAACTAAATGTATTTTGAAAATATAATTCATCTTGCTACACGATACTCTTCGCAAGTTTAATAATTTGAGATAGCTTACTCACAATACCATGTCATGGCTATTTACATTTTTCAATTCATTTATCTAAATAATTCCAATGACAGATTAGCTATATCTTGTTTAATTAATTTTATGGACATTTCTTTTGTATTTGTCAATAATTTACATTGTTTTTGTGTAGGTATTAAAGCTATGGTAAAAATATTGATATTTTGGATGTAGCTTTTTATTCAAGTCCTCTTAGCTATTAGCTACATTCAATTGACTCCAATCCATGGACACATGAATTACAGAATCTAGACTACTTGCAGTAGCCTTTCTTACCTCTAGCTAGTGCATTCCAGTACCCTAATATTTTACAAACTACAACAATTATTTTACATACATCCTCTTTTCTGATTCCTCTAGCCAAACATCCATAAGTATGAAATACAAACATAGTTACACAAGTATTAGCATTCATAAGATCAATTGCATGGGTCAGTAGGCTGATGAGCTCTCTAAAGAAACATAATTTAGGCGAGTACCAATGGCAGTTGCATCATTAAATTAAGGATAACAAACTCGTTGGTTAGACCATAATAATTATGCGCAATATTTTCATTAATAAAATTATGTTAAAATAATTTAGTAAAAGCACTGATAAAATAGGAAACCAGTTTTATCACAAATGGTTGAATGTATGTCACAAATAACACTTGTTCATTAAGACACATAATTCTTATCCATTACAGTACAATTCAGGAAGAAATCAATAATAATGTATAATAAAACAGTACCTCATCATATTCGGAGCTCACTATAACAAAACTGCACTGTTTCTTTCTCTGTAGCACTAGGCACACTCAGGTTGCACAAAAATGTCATCACAACACTAGGCACTATCACTATGACATCAGTTATGAGACAGTACTAGCTTCTAGTACTGTCCCCGTTGAAAGCCTAGTCCTACACCTCGCATGGTGTGGGTAGTCGCTCTGGCCACTTCGTACTGTGCTTGCATGGCTTGAAAGAGTTCCTCTTGCTTTTTTATTGGGTCTACTGCTTTTTCTGGAGGCTCGGTCTTGACTGCGGCTGTGGGGATAGAGTAACTGTTAAGTGCTTGTTTGTTTGAATCTTACATTATAGGGATTTGTTGGAACAAACTTAGTATCTATACTACACTGTATTATGTCCTCCACCACCTTTAGAAAATCAAGATATTTTATAATACAAAGGACAGAGGTACTATAGCATTCAGTAGTCATTACATCTATCAGATGGCGACCAAAGTTGCAGTCCAACAACGCCAGGTCGTAGACTCGCACTAAGCCTAAGTGGATTGAAAGTCCTATTTATTAGTAAAACCTGCATGAAAGAAAATCTATGCAAAATACAAAAATCTCACCTGGTTCCTTAATACCCATAAGCCTCATGAACTTGGAGACCTGTTTGCCGTCTGAGTCCTGCGCGAACCGCGTGCCACTCCACTTGGCAGCCTCCTCGGCCTCAGATTTATTCTTGTTAGACCACAACAACTTGCGCTTCTGTACCTGACAATGATGTGCATGTGTCATAAAAATCATCAGACATTTATTTGATCTCCATAGGGGATGGTTAGTTTTTTATTCCAATGTTTGAATTTCTCTATTTGATTGTTATTTTTAAAGGGTGTCTCCAGAATTCAGGCTCAGCACATTTTTATGAAAAAAAAAAATTGTTGTTGCATACCATAATTACTACAGGTATCACTAATAGGAATCAAAATTCTTAAATCCTCGGTGTGTGCCAATGGTTCAAAAACCCTGGATGACGGATGATGTTTTGACCAGAACAGAGGCCACCTTGAGGATTTCATTTTTGAGAAGTAATTTAAAAAACTTAAATGTAGCAGTATTTAAAATAAAAAGAATTGAAATGATATTTTTATTTCTTGTTTTAAAATATTTTTCAAAACAAGAAATCTGCGCGCCTCGCCTTGTATCGCAATTCAGTGATTCAATTGTTTTTTTTTTGTCCCCAAGTACCAGTAAGAAACTTATGGCCTTCATAAATCACCTGGTCCATAATCTTGCTAGTATTGACAGCGGTGGGGTTGTAATATGAAGGCAGATGCGAGCCCGGAGGTGGTGCCTCGCAAGCTGCAGCACGAAGTTGCTGCGCAGTGGCCATTGTCCCGTCTGGTGTCTTGATCTGAAGACCTGTGTAGGTAAAGGTGTTGTAATTACCATAAATTTTTGTGACCTCGTCTTCGTATCTTTTCGGTTTCTTGAAACTATCTAATATAGCTAGGTTTTACTAATCTATAACTATGTATATTGTATAGCCTCCTTCGACAATTATTTCCATTGGTTTAGAAAAGGTGAACAACATTTATTTATTACTTACTCTCGTTTTTTTAAGAAAGTAGCAGCATTTCTAATGTTCCACAAATTAACAACAAAATACCAAGTACTAACCCATCTTCTCCATAACCTCGAGTTTCTTGTTGACCTTGTAGGACGAAGGCCTGTAGTCGCCTGAGGGCGGGGAGGTGCGGCGCTCCGACGACGACGAGTGGCCGCCCGAATACGGAGCCCCGCGGGACTTGGAGCGGGAGCGGTCGCGACGGTCGTGGCGATGGCTGGACGACCTAAGACAGGGTTAAAAAGATTACTTCGAGTGCGTCATGGTTCTCTTGGCAACATTAAATAGAGTGTGAATAGTAGATTGTATCAAAATAATATTTTTAAGGCGAGGGATTCTAAAATAGAATCCTGAGCCTAGCGAGGGAATCACAGTACATCGCCTGATGGAAAAATATGTTTGCTCTCGAGTCATATACTCTACTTTTCATCACCTTCTATGAGAAAATATTTCTTTGACAGGATTTCGTAGGTATAAAGTATTATATGACAATATTAGCTTCTATTTTTATTGTTTCAGGAGTTAATGTACTATCACTCTCAGAACTCGATTTAGAACAATTTTTTTGCAAAATACGAAAAAGTCAGTACCGATTACAAGAACAGGGAAGTAAATCACGCGCTTTTGTTTTTTTAGTTACCACGCTTCCCCGCACCGTACAAGCCAACGCTTACAGCCAGTAATTTGTACAATTTGCGTTCGATTTCAATGAACGATTCATGTTCCAAATTCTAATCTCATAACTGCCCCCTGAAAAGTCTAGTGGAGAAAAGAGTTACTTTTCTCCCGCTTATAGAGGAACAAAACGATACTTTTCGAATAGAATAGAGAGAATAGCCTAGAAACTTTCTCAAGAATTGGGCTATAGAATGCTAAAAGAATTTTTCATATCCGACTTAGTTCCAGAGATAAGCCCGTTAAAACAAACAAACCCTACAGCATTGTTATATTAGTAAAGGTAATTAACTCGTGATTAAATAACAGCCGCTCGGGTTACGTTACGCGTGCCTAGGTTGGTCTATGGATGGACATAACATACCGAGTTTCCTCCGTGCCTCGAAAAGCACGCTAAGCAGTTGGTCCCCCCCCCCTCTACTTTTCACACAGTAATCATAAATACGATTTAATTTTTTGCAGACAAAGTAAAAAAAACATGGCTACTATTTGTGTTATTAATACAGCATTTCTCGTGTGAACATTTTGGCAATGGTCATTTGAGTGAATCTATACTAATATTATAAAGCAGAAGAGTTTGTTTGTTTGATTGTTTGTTTGTTTGTTTGGTTGAACGCGCTAATCTCAGGAACTACCGGCTCGAATTGAAAAAAAACTTTTTGTGTTGGATAGTCCATTTATCGAGGAAGGCTTTAGGCTATATAACATCACGCTACAATCAGTAGGAGCGGAGCAGGAATGAAAAATGTTGCAAAAACGGGGACGTTTTTTTCCTTTCGTTTTTCTCTTTTATGTGACGCAGACGAAGTTGCGTGGGTCAGCTAGTATTTTAATATAGCTAAAAAGTTAATTTTGCGTTACGTAGTCAATATTCTCCATAGAGAATATTGACTACGTAACGCAAAATTAAGCCCTCCCTTGGTCCTTGCGACAAAGCGTGGTAAATGAAGAAGATTCCCCCTTCAGAACGGATCACGTAGTATGGGAACGTTCTCTTACGGGCCATAGATGGCTCGAGCTTTAAGATAGTGTTAAGTTATTCTTACCGTTTTTCCTCCGAGCGTCGACCATGACGGTCTCTGTCACGCTCGCGTTCTCTGTCTCTTTCTTTATCGCGTCGCTCACGGTCTATGAACCTGTAACAAGGTAAAAAAGACTTTGAATGAAGGATACTGGGCTTCACCCAAGGATGGTCGGAAGTACTTGGTTAGAGCAGAAACGTAAGCTTTACATTTTTGCTCTGAATATACAGGATGATTGGGTCTGGAACCGCCTCAGCAAATTAGCATAGAGATAGATATAGAGGAGGTTGTTTACTAATTTTTGAATTCTACTTTCTTTACAAAAATTTGATAACAAATCAGTAGTTCCATACATTTTGACGAGTTATGAGAACATTTTATACGGACCAGCAATATTTTTTTCGCAATACAAGGTTTGGTCCCATAGTAAAAGTTGTTCATAATGATGAGTACATAGAAATATAAAAAAAAAACAGGAGAAGTGGCAAGGGGGCATGTCGGTGTCCGCGCGACTGGCACAGGAGGTCCAGTCATAAGCAAATAGCTATACTATTATTGCAATAAATACATTGCTCCTCAACCCCTACCTAAGTTTGTCGCTAAGTGACTGCACAAGCAATGTTAAAATCACCGAAAGGATAGTTCAATAAGCGGATGCATCGCGTAGTGCGGCCGCTGCTTCTTACGACGAGTTAGTGATGTGCTTGTGTACCGATATTTTAGTGTGAGTAAGTTGTACGGTGCATGGTAAATACACGATGTGTTTGATGGCATAAGGTTGATAATTGATTGTGACGAGTTATGAGAACATTTTATACGGACCAGCAATATTTTTTTCGCAATACAAGGTTTGGTCCCATAGTAAAAGTTGTTCATAATGATGAGTACATAGAAATATAAAAAAAAACAGGAGAAGTGGCAAGGGGGCATGTCGGTGTCCGCGCGACTGGCACAGGAGGTCCAGTCGTAAGCAAATAGCTATACTATTATTGCAATAAATACATTGCTCCTCAACCCGTACCTAAGTTTGTCGCTAAGTGACTGCACAAGCAATGTTAAAATCACCGAAAGGATAGTTCAATAAGCGGATGCATCGCGTAGTGCGGCCGCTGCTTCTTACGACGAGTTAGTGATGTGCTTGTGTACCGATATTTTAGTGTGAGTAAGTTGTACGGTGCATGGTAAATACACGATGTGTTTGATGGCATAAGGTTGATAATTGATTGTGTACTACGTTCCGTTTTAAGAAGTGCTGGTGTATACGCGACTGCGTATCTATTGCTTTTACTGAACTGCATGTGTAGTAGTTGATGTGTGGTTGGGGCAAAGTGGAGGCACAGGGTTCCGATACATTTTCGTCTAACGGGTATATCTCTACTTTATTATATCTATGGATGAGTACAATGACCCCTTAAGAGATTTCGTGTATGAATAGATAGCCATACACTATACATATGGCCAGCACTAATAATTGAGAATAAAATAGTTTTCTATTGTAAGTTGGTTCAGTTAAAGTGATCTTACCTGGGCGACACAGCATCCCTAGCATCCTGGGACCTCTTGTCAGCTGATGGCTCCCTGACGAAAGGTTTCAGGTCCATCAGCGCTGGCGCTTTCTCGCGGTCATCGGGTCGGTCACCTAGAAGACCGCGGCGAACGCCTTCGTGTGCGCGTCCGCGGTCACGGTCGCGGTCCGACCTGTGGAGGGAGCATATTATTGAATTGACTACTTTTAAAATTCAGCCGACGGAACTGCTTTGTCCAGCAGGAAGCGGGATTAGCAACGCCTGATGTCAATGGACGGCAGTAAACGGTCGTCTGTAGGCAGACTTACATAATAGCTTGACCGAAATTATGTCTGTAATTAATTAACCTTTTAATTAATTACAGACAAAAACAATTTCTCGTACCAATTTTTCACATTTTTGTTGATAATGGCGTTTCTTTTCGGAGTCGAGTAATCCAGTAGGAAAAACCGACCAGTAAAATGACATTTATTTTGGCATACAAAAACCAATTTACTGAATAAACATCATTTACACATGATGCCACGGTGAAGTAAAACCACCAATTTACAGATAATTTCTTACGAGTTATTTTTTTAATTATCTGACGCATTTTTCACTAGCAGCAGCTAAAACTCAACTTAGCGACCATATACGTGTTCACGATAACCAATTTGGTTTCTGTTCTGGATTATCCACTGACAGCGCTATTTTGAGTGTGAAGCATACTGTGAAGTACTACACGGATCGCCACACTCCAGTTTACGCATGTTTCCTTGACTTGAGCAAGGCTTTTGACTTGGTTTCCTACGATATTTTATGGAGGAAGATGGAAGACCTAAATTTGCCCCAGAGGTGACAAATACTCTAAAATACTGGTATGGAAACCAAGTCAATAGTGTCAAATGGGCTGGTGCCTTGTCTAGGCCGTACGGGTTGGAGTGCGGGGTGAGGCAGGGGGGTTTGTGCTCCCCTACGCTTTTCAACCTATACGTGAATGATCTGATTGGCGCGCTTAGCAGCATGCGTGTCGGGTGTCATATTGATGGCGTATGTTGTAATAACATTAGCTACGCCGACGACATGGTGCTGCTGAGCGCGTCAATCTTGGAATGGAATGGAATTAGGACACTTGTTGCCACTTGCGAGCAATTTGCCGGACTGCATGGTCTGGCATACAATGCTACGAAGAGTGTTGTCATGGTCTTTGGGGCCAGGGGTAAATACCCAGAAGCAGTACCATCAGTGAAGTTGAGCGGTGTACCCCTTGTGAGGGTAGAACGGTTTAAGTATCTGGGTCACCTACTGGCCGCTGGCCTCAACGACGATGAGGATATTGATAGGGAGCGGAGGGCGCTGTGTGTGAGAGCTAACATGATTGCCTGCAGGTTCAGGCGTGCCTCTAAGGAGGTCAAGCGTACTATATTTAGTGCTTATTGCACGACATTCTACACTTGCAGTCTATGGGATCATTATACTCAAAAATCATTCAGCGACCTTCGCGTCCAATATAATAACGCATTCAGGGTGCTGATGGGGTTGCCTCGGTATTGCAGCGCATCAGGGATGTTTGCTGAAGCTCGCGTAGATTGCTTCTACACAGTGATGCGGAAGCGGTGCGCATCCCTGGTCCGAAGGGTACGGGGCAGCACCAACAGCATCCTGTCTATGATAGCGAGCAGGCTTGATTGTGCGTTTGTGAACCACTGCTGCAAGGTTTCAGCTGCGCCTGTCGCCTTGCATCAGTGATATCACAATCTGTTTTTCTGTTTTTGTTTGTTTGTGAGTGTATTACTAACATAGTTTGTAAGTGTATTGTTACTAACACTATGAGTCTTTTTGCTCGAAATAAATGATTTATTATTATTTATTATAAAAGCTAGTCACTAGGAGTAGGAACTCGGAAAGTCTTCTAAAATACATAAATCAGTTGAACAAGTACCTGTATCTATCATCTCTGCGCGGTGACCGTCTATCAGAGCGGTCTCTATCGCTGCGTGCACGAACCGGGGAGTCGCGGCGTTTGTCGCGCCGGTCCGACTCGCGGTCACCGCGGTCGCGATCACGTTCGCGCTCGCGGTCACGTTCACGACTGTCATCTGTGGACAAAGAAACGTTTTGAATTATAGTTAAAAATAATGATATAGCACGTGGCCATTATCAGAGGATCGTAGCCATCTTGATTTTCACAAATATTTATACTTCAGCCAAATTATGCGGGTGATGCGGGAAAACCACTTCATCATCTGCCTAGCCTTTTCCCAACCGTGTTACACGTTGGGTCGGCTTTCAGTCTAACCGGATGCAGCTGAATACCAGTATTTAACATGGAACGATCGCCTATCTGACCACAAAAACCCACCTTAGTACTGGGTAATACGATACCCTTTGGTAAGACAAATAAAGAATATTCTAAGGTAAATGCTGTATGAGCGATGAGACAGATTACCACTTGGTAACACTGGTGTCAGACTTTTTGGGCCACTGACTACCTGTAAACGACTGTCAAAGATGGACAAAAGACAGCCGGGACCACCAGCTTAACGTGCTTACCGAGGCTCGGAGGAAACTCGGTATGTAAGAGTGGTCACCCATCCACAGACCAACCTAGGCAAGCATGGCTTAACCTAAAGATTGACCCGAGCGGCTGATATTATTTAGCGACGAGCTCCTCACGACCATGATCATCACTCTAACCAAAACATACGTGTAGCTCTATCCGCTATTATTTATCCAACTAATGCATGCGGACTGCCTCATTGGCCTAGTAGTCGGTTGTAACCTGCTGAGTATGAGCTCTCAGGTTGGATGCCCAGGTCAGAAAAAGTTTTATTTGGATTTAGAGTTAAGATGTTTTGTAGTAAACTGGCAGAGGCGTTGGAGAACCCTTATTCCAGATTTTTTGATAAGAAACTTAATCTTCTTCTATTATGGGGTTTCGATTTCCGCACTAAGTCCCTAAAGTGGACCATTGTGCATGAAAATCTTCTTTATTGTGTCACTAGCTGACCCACGCAACTTCGTCTGCGTCACATATGAGAGAAAAACGAAAGGAAACAATATCCCCGTTTTTGCAACATTTTTCATTCCTGCTCCGCTCCTAATAGTCGTAGCGTGATGTTTTATAGCCTATAGCCTTCCTCGATAAATGGACTATCCAACACAAAAATATTTTTTCAATTTGAACCAGTAGTTCCTGAGATTAGCGCGTTCAAACAAACAAACAAACAAACAAACTCTTCAGCTTTATAATATTAATAGTATAAGTATATAGTATAGTATAGTATAGATTAGTATAGATTAGTGCGTAACTTGGCGCCAGAGTTTTTATGAGGCCCATGTGGCCTCTGACTTGGCGTTACATGCCGTCAAGAAATATCTCTCAGGCATGTTGGTTTCCTCACGATGTTTTCCATCACCGAAGCAAGTGATAATAATACAAAACGCACATGATATGATATCCCAAAAATCAGAGGTGCGTTCCGCAGGCAGTAACAAGTTACAAGACTTGTGTTCTAACTTAGTAGTACTTACTTACCTACATCATAGCATACTGTATTACCTACAAATCATTAATTTCAATTCAACATGCAATATTTTACGACTGGTTGATAAATGGATACAATATAACTGTTGTAAATCAAAATTAATTACCAAATACTGTAACTAAGCGATTACAACATAGTGCTATGAAACATTCATGTAAGGTTATGGTTTGTGATAACTACACTAATTGCGTTTTCTTGTTTCGTAATACTGTGTCAGAGTAGCTATTATTACTTACGTTCTCATATCATGTTAATAAATCCTACAAATATAATAAATGCGAAAGTTTGTGAGTATGGATGTATGGATAAAAAAAAAATTGCTGGACATTACAGTCAGCGCCATCTAGTGCCACACTAAGCAAGGCTTGTGTCGTAATCACCAGACAGTTGATATACTACATAATATATACTTTTTGTTTGTAAATACGTACTTATTATACTTACATATAAACTAAACATCCATGACTCGGAAACAAATGTCCATGCTCATCACACAAACATTTGCTCCTACCGGGATTCGAACCCGGAACCCCAAGAACGTAAGGCAGCCTCACTACCGCTGCGCCATTTGGGTCGTCAAAGGTTTGGGTGTTTGTTAGTCTTTCACGAAAAAACTACTGGATGGATTTGAATGAAATTTCTCACATAGATAGATTATATTAAACTGGATACCACATAGTATACTTTTTATCCCGGTAGTATGATCCCATGGGACATTACGACTCCGAGCGGGTGAAGCCGCTGACATAAGCTAGTCAATAATAAATTTGCTACCACTAGACATACAGAGAGGAGGCCTGTCCTAGCAGTGGGCTCGTTATAGATTGGTGCTATGCTTATGGTGTTACCCTAGGAATCACTGACAGTCCCCTGTGCAGAGCGTGCATGGAGGCGGAGGAGACGGTAGCGCATGTGCTCCTTGAGTGCACAGGCGTTACCAAGATTCATGAGTAGATCCTGGGAACGCCAATATCACTTGCGGATGTCCTGAGGAGACCGGGAAGTTTGATCTGCTTCTGGAGGGAGGTGGGCTGGTTGGAGTAACCGGCCACCATGGCTCACGCACAATATGGTCCACCTCAAGGACTAAGTGCGGAAACCTAAACCCCAAGATACGAGGGCGGGTCAATAAGTCCGTGACTTTTTGAATTTCTGACCTCTTTACTGAAAAAGCAACACTACTCCTGTCAACAGGCATCTGTCCGTTGACTCCTGTCAAAATTTGAACTTGCTGCGTCAGTTAGTTTGTGTTTGACAGCTATCTTTATCAGACTACCCAGTAATTTGAGGAAAAAATGGAAAAAAGTGAATCTCGTGTGCATTACTTTTTGCGAAAAACTTTTTTGCAAAAAATAAAACCGACTTCAAAAAAAAGTAAAAAATAACTTTAGCTTCTGAAGTCGGTGACCTTTGTTTGATTGCTTTAGTTTTTTTGTCACCGACTTCAGAAGCTAAAGTTATTTTTTACTTTTTTTTGAAGTCGGTTTTATTTTTTGCAAAAAAGTTTTTATTTTCAACTTTTTAGTGGTTCACATGTGCTTGATACATGGAAAGTGCATACCGTTACAATTACAACAAGCCCAAACACGACTATGGTACATTGTCTCATTATGGAGTTCCGTGACTCTTGGCTTCATCATTAGTTCTGATGGTAGAATGGTTCTTATCAAACGCAAATGCTTCACTTGTAGTAGAAAATACCAAAATCGCAACACGTTTTCATATAAAATTTGAAGAGTTCCCTCGATTTCGCCAAGATTCCATCATCAGATCCTGATTTGGTGGCTATGGGACCATTTGGAAAGAATACCCTTTCCAACAAAAAAAGAATTTTCCAAATCGGTTGGCAAGCGACGGAGTTATGCCCGAACAAACATAAAAAAAAAAAAAAAAAAAAAAAATAGAAACATCCGAATTGAGAACCTCCTCCTTTTTTAGAAGTCGGTTAAAAAAAACCATTACCGAGACCAAGGCTAAGCTTGATAAATACTATGGGGACTCTGCACCATCGATTTCAATGGTAAAAAAGTGGTTTACTGAATTTCGTTGTGGCCGTACAAGCACTGAAGATGCCGAACGTCCTGGACGCCCAGTTGAGGTCTCTTCACCCGAAACAATAAAAAAATTCACGATATGGTGTTGGCCGACCGAACATTGAAAGTGCAAGAGATTGTGGAAGCCGTCGGGATCTCGCATGGATCAGTGGTTTCAATTTTGAAGGATCACTTGGGCATGAGAAAGCTTTCCGCAAGATGGGTCCCGCGTTTGCTCACAGTCGACCACAAACGCAATCGTGTAACAACTTCACAGGAAGGTTTGGCGTTGTTTAATCGCAATATGGAGGAGTTTTTTTGCCGTTTTGTAACCGTGGACGAAACATGGATCCATCACAACACACCAGAGACCAAACAACAGTCAAAACAGTGGGTTTCTAAGGGTAAATCGGCGCCAAAGAAGGCCAAGTGGGTTTGTCAGCCAATAATAATAATAATAAAAATCTTTATTTATACAAAAACCTTCAACATTGCTTACAAAATAGGTCACATGAATTTTAGTGAAGTAAAGGTCATACAGATAAAGTAACCCTGACTCCCAAACTAGGAGATCCTGTGACTTAGGAGTCAGTGTTCTGCTGTCACTATGATACAAAAACCTTTTACTCAAAAGTGTGTTAACAATATCTTGGCAAAAAGAAAAACAGATTTGAGAGTACAACTAAAGTTATTTTAACAAATTTAAACTAAATTAAACTAGGAGTGAAGGTATTTATTATAAGAAGTTGTATGATTACGAGCGTGCATGTGTAGGTAATTGTGTGTGTAGATGTGTAAGTGTGTATGCGAGGGTGAACGTGTTCATTTGGGGAGATTAGTGTGTGTGAGAATGTGTGTGTGGTTGTAATTGTAAATGTTAGTACGTATATGTGTTGTAATGTTAGAATATTTATGTATCTTGCTGAAAGGGTGGGGATTGTAAATAATTACAATAATGGGTAGAAATAGTGCGCGGCTACTGCCGGATGTGAAGTAGTTCTTCTGTCCGGACATAGTCCTGATCCTGAAGCCAACTTTGTAGTTTAGCCTTGACTTCGTGGTGAGTTAACCCAGTTAATTGAGCAGTTTTTGCGATGTTTCTGTAAATGAAAGAGCTCACAACGTAGAACTGGCGCCTTGCAAATGCAGTCCTGTGGCTTATTGTTGGGAATATCATTTTTGCTCTGCGCTTAGTGCCATCTGGTGGAGGAATAAGTTTATGCGTCCTAAGTGTGGCTCGGAGGACAAAAAGCTGTCTCACTGTAAGCAGCTTGCAATCAGCATATAGTTTTAATGTCGGAAATCTATATGGTTTATGATATAATAAAGTTATGGCGACTGTTTTTTGGAATGCACGCGGGATAATCCACATTGACTACCTTCAAAAGGGAAGAACAATCAATGGGGAATATTATGCCAACTTATTGGACCGATTCAATGACGGAAAAAAATCCGACCTCATTTGGCCAAGAAAAAAGTTATTTTCCACCAAGACAATGCAAGGGTGCACACATGTGCAGTTGCCATGGCAAAAATCCATGAATTGGGCTATGAATTGCTCCCTCATCCGCCCTATTCTCCAGATTTGACTCCGAGTGACTACTTCTTGTTCCCAAACCTGAAGAAATGGCTTGGTGGAAAAAGATTTGACTCCAATGATGAAGTCATCTCGCAAACAAAGGCCTATTTTGAGGACCTTGACAAATCATATTTTTTGGAAGGGATAAAAAAATTGGAGAAGCGTTGGACAAAGTGTATAGAGCTCAAGGGAGACTACGTTGAAAAATAAAATGATTTATTTATCAAAAAATCTGTGTTTTATTCCAAAAGTCATGGACTTATTGACCCGCCTTCGTAGATAGATGCTTATGCTGTTGCGACAGAGAAGAATAATAACGTAATGGCTTTCTTTATATGAACTCTTCAGGCGATTAATACCACAGAAAATAAAAGCAGAGCATAAGATTCTTAGGAATAAGTTTATTTATAAATATTTTACTACCTATGGAATAAAAAATAAGACGGGCCTTGAATTGGGCTATTCTAAATTCAAATTGATGTGTCATTTCTATTCCAATCGGGCTTAAAATAAGACATACCAAATTATGTAAGTTTATTGTACTAGTTATTGCCCGAGACTTAGTTCGCGTTGGAAATTATTTGATGTGCAAGTATGAGGCAAAAAGTATCCCAGTAAAGTAAGTTTCCGGTCTGGAAAACTGGAATAGCACAAAGGCTGACTAATACCTTCAGGGTAGCCGGGAAATTCAAATATTTTAACGTTTTCTGAAATTTGCAGGTCAGTGGTAGGTTGTATGAAGTTAAAAAATACCGTTCGCGACTCTAAAACGTATGTAGTTACAGAATTATATCAAAATCATTAATACAACCCCCTAAGTTCATATAAATCGAAGAACGATTTTTTCAAAGCCATTAAGTCATTCCTTGACTAAATATGAACTTAAAGACTTGCAGCAATTAGAGTTGCTTCCGCATTGGTGGTGGAGCCGGGTACATTAGCAACCATAACGGCTCCACTACACAACAAAGAATGCTGAATTTTATTTGTTTTGGAAATAATTAAAAAAAAAAACTTACTAGATCTGCGGTCATCCCGCGACGGCTGTGGCGGGGGGATAGGCTGCACGGGCGGCAGTTCAGGCTCCGACTCGGCCTGCGAATCCTGCGACAAGAAATACGACACTTACACTACATCATAACTACAAAGAATCTTGATACTTTGAACCAAACATGATTGTATAGCAAAATGTGAAATGCTTTCAATTTGTTTTCGATAAATTGAAACATGGTCACATACATTTTAATGTCGTTTTGGTTTATGCTTAGATAAGGAAACTATGGTATTTTATTTCCTTCTACAAAATCGAAATATTATGCCAGTTGCAATGCAGTTCAAAAATATTTTTATTTTCAGGGTTTTTCAATCTAGATAATTGAAGTGTAAGGAATAAACTGATGAACTAAATTATTGGAAAGAGATAATTGTTATCCATTTTCTTTTGAAAATACTCATGTTTAATTCTGTTGATACAGCACGATGAGGCCTTGTGTACTTTCTGTCACTTGTTGTTCACTTCGGGGAAAAAGTAGTGATGATAAATGTACGCAAACATAATGGAGAATAGTCCTGTAGGAATTGTAATATCCATTATGTACAAAATTGAAGTCAGCAAGCAAGGAGAGGGCTTCAGTCCACAACATTGTTGTGGTGGGGATATAAAAACATGGCGGACACAGGAACAGGATGGATATCAATGTTTCTTCGGACTTCACAACTGCTTGGTTGATTGAGCCATGGAGCAGTAGTCTAATTTTTCGAAAGCGCCCAATAATGTTATAGTTTGTTGCATACCTACTTCAGCATCGGAATGTTGAGCTTTAAGACTGTAGTCAAAACTTCACATATTTTGAAACTTATACTTAAGGATGACCCACGCCAGACTGTGTCGTATGTATGGACATATTATACAGAGCGGCAACCAAGTGATGGCCGAGCAATGGATTATAGGATGCAATATGGCTCGGACCCAACACGGTCCAGCGTAAGTCAAGCTTTAATTGTAGCATGTGACAGAAAACCAAAACCAGTACAGCAGCATTGTTTTATAATGCTGCATTTATTGTTACAGTTTTTTACACACAGATTTCATGTCCCCATTTATTATTGCGATTACTTATTTATTTAAAATTATTTATATACTTAGGGGAAGCCCACCCAGCCTTGTGTTGGCCGTTAATCATTCTGGATCTTACTTTCAAGTAACTGATAAGTCTTTAAACAAGATCACAGAGACATTTTTTAGTATGGCGTTTATGACCACAAATGCCTAATAAATAAATTCTGAGTCAAAATACATGAACAACCTTTAAACATAGTATTTGTCCACATTGAGCTTGGACTAGATTATTCTGTTTTTAAAGTTAAAGTATAGAGGAGAGTTATAATATTAATCTTAATTATTTTATATAGATTCAGTGTTACAGTTCATTGAGCTAAATAAATCAAGAAGAGAGGACAGCAGAAAACCTAATTTGTTTAAATAAAAAAAGACAATTGACATAGTATGTAGATGATTTATAAATTTTATAGGAATAACCAGGCATAATTTACTAAATCAATATGATAATTACATGGATGCTATAAAACATTTCATAATAGTGTGATCATTAAAATCACAAACTGTTCTTATTAATTTTGAAACTGTTCTAGAATAAAAAATAAATGTGGTAATGAGTAAATCATGATGCCAAATAGTTTGGGTTATCTTATAGCTATGTACTCACGTGAGCCTGATGTTAAAGGGTCGCAGTGTGCATGGACTCGGTCGGCCATCTTGAAGCCTCGGCACGTACTCAAGGGGTATTTGACTTTTGTTTTGTGTCAATTTACAAATGGGTAACATATAAAATAATAAAAGTGTTAATATCATCGTTGAAAACAGCATAATGCAAAATTGCTTTTTATTATTTTAACTCTATTTATAAAAAGTGTACTATTATGATAATTATTTAGTTACTATTATGAGAAATTGACTATTTTGAATGCTGTGAAGGATACTGGCTCTATGCCTGAATAAAGATGAAGAATAGGCTACTTAGTTATCAAGAGGTCTACTGATTAGCTTCATCACATGAACAAGGAGAGTATAACAGTGAGGGACCCTGTCAGTTGGTCAGTTACCAAGTCAACTGGGGTTCTCACTGTGCTAGCATATGTGATGGTGGTAGGCGTACATATGGGACAGTTACCTCGCTCATGTCCATGTTGACGTCATCGTAGTTGGTATCGTCGTCTCTGCGACGGCCTCCAGCGCCGCCCGCTGCCACCTAAAATATCATTCTATTGTCAAGCAGAGAACGCAGGTTAATATCCATAATTCTCATTTAAATTGAATCAAAACATACGACAAAGACTCCGAACACATAGGCAATATGAAAAAATAGTACATTTAGAAAAAATATTGTCAAGGACGCCAAAACTTACCGATGATTGTTGGCTTCCATAGCGCTCCGATTCATTCTCATCTTCGCTACCGTAACCAACAAGACAATCCATGGCTATTCCTGGGTAATTCTAGCACTATTCGTTGTGTGAATCAATTGTTCTAGCCCAATCACAGTAAAAAAACAATTAAAATTCTAATTTGGCTTCAGAAGTGAAAATAACGAGGAAAATAAAATTGACAATGTCTCGTTATCTATGAGTTTTTCCACAGATGACCAATATTATGTTTATGACCATAGAGCAGGGTTGGCGAACCTTTGTGTATCAACGTGCCACCATTTTTCTAAAGTAATTTTAAATGAGGTCATAGACGTGCCATCACATGGCATCGCAAGTTAGGGCCAGCTCACAATATAATAATATTAATAAATACTATTTATAACTCAAACTCTTTATGTACTACAAAAAAAATGAATGACTTCTGTTGTTGCAGATTAGATGACAAGTAACTTATGTCAGGGTTGTAAAATGTTACTTTTAGCAGAATGCATGCCAAAGACTACAATATATATGATGCATGCTGTATTAGAGTCATCTGTCAAACGGTTTCTAAACAAGTTTTTAATGTTATTCATATCTGAAAATAATGACTCGCAGGCATAGGTAGATGAAAATATTGTTAGAATAGTACGAGCCAGCTTGTTCAAACAGTTACATGTGTCTGGTAACGCATTCCATGTTTCCAAAATTTTGTTATTAGCATTTTTACTTATATTACTTGTCAATCTTTCGGTTTCATACTTCCAACTCTTTCCTTATTTCAATAAATTTTTGAATCCATATTGAACTAGACTGGAAATCAATTAGCTGCATTTCAAATTCTTCAATTTCCAACCAATCGAATTGAGACAAGTTCATAATGAACTTGGGTGTTTCCGATAATTGCTTGAACTGTTATAAGTGCATTATGAGTTTTTGTGATAGGTGACGTGCCCAAAATATTGTGCCATTGGTTCGCCATCCCTGCCATAGAGCGTAGAAACTAAAAAAATAATAGAAAAGAGGTATTTTTGTGTCATAATTCATCATACAGAACAGACATTTTGTGCGCCACAAACTTGATCGCATAGAAATTCAATGGTTTTCTATTGCTCCTAAAATAATACTGATACTGTTAGCCTGCGTCATCCCACTGCTGGGCGAAGGCCTCAAAAATAAATTAACCCTGAGGCCTGGAACTGCGTTAAGCGGACGCGCGCGCGGTATCATACAAGACAAGAGTGCACAGTCGTGCGGTGGGGCCCAACGTGGGTGTATGTTGCAGAGAGGCTGGCCCTGCGCCAGCGTTGTCGTTTTGCTACGTAATAATATAAGTTCTTCCAAACCATTATGTCGTTTTACCTTCTCTATTTATTATGTATTGACAAAAACATTCAAATATTACGAGCCAGTTACATGGCTGATGCTTCTAGGTGGCCCGCGAAATTCAAATTTTCTTACGTTTTTTACTATTTGCAGGGCAGTGCTAAGTTGTATGTTGATTTTTTTTTCTCCTTATGCACTGATTAAAATTTTATATTATTACGTACATAGTATTCTGGAACTCATATTTTTATGATAAAGATCCAATCTCCCAGTTACAATCGTTATTTCTCGCGAAAATAGCTAAAGTGTATATTATGTCAGCCTTTGATTATATAGTATAGGTAGGTACTTGCTTCTGCCCGCGACTTCGTACGCGGATGATCCTGTTGAAATGTTTTTTTTTAAATAAAAGTTTCGTTACTTCTAATACCTCCAAGAATATGTGTGCAAAGTTTCATAATGATTGGTTTTGTAGTTTTCGCGTTAAAGCGTAACAAACTTACATTCACATTTTATAATAATAGTAGCGATATAATATAGGATAGGATAGGATAATCAAAGATGTCACCGTAAAATTGTCAAACACGTTGAGATTATAATAAATAAATAAAATATCGCTGGACATTAACACACAGCGCCATCTAGTGCCACACTAAGCAAGGCTTGTGTCGTGGACACCAGATAGTTGATATACTACACGTATACGAGACGCGAGACTAAGCGGACGTGTTTTTGTGTACTTGCTTAAATGAAATATCTATAAACAATTACGACAAATATTTTAATAATTATATGCGGCGTCAGTTAAAATCTAAGTAAAGTGTGTCACATGTGACTAGTGCCATAGCAACTTTTATGTGCAAAATGAACTGAATCTTTTGTTTTACATTGACAATAAATAAAGTGTTGCGGTTAATATGTCTAACCCAGGATCGCAACCTGGATCGAACCCAGGATCGAGCCCATTTGGTCGTAGTCAATTACTACGGCGAAGTCCTCCGCCAACGCCTACCGAACAATTGCCCCCGAGTGCACCAAATCCACCACCACCTGTACCAGCACCTGAGGAGAATTGTTTGCCGAGTGATGTAGTCAGCACGCCAGAGATCCAGAAATGGTTACTATCCATTGATGGCATTTTGACCGAAGTCTGCGCTATTGTTGGTGAAGGAAAAATGAACTCGGACCAGAAGCAACGCGTCGTAAACCTTTGCCGGAAGGTCCAAAGTGGGACTTCTCAGATGGCTGTGCTTTACCAGTCGGTGAAACAGAAAATGCTCCAGTCCCACAGCACCGTTCAGCACCTACAGCTTCAGAAGAACATGGCGAACTCTCTGGACCAGGTCAAAGAAGTCATAGAGTCTAAGTTGAATACGCCCAACAATTCCTACGCTAGCATGGTGAAGAAAGGCTCCGACAATTTCGTCCGTCCTGCAAATCTGAGTTCTATAGCCATTTATCCCAGCGATAAAACTAAAACTAGTGACGACACCAAGTCACTAGTTCAGAAGTTAATATCTCCCGAGCAACTCAAGCTCCAGGTTCGTGGCCTGAAAAAGGTGAAAAATGGAGGAGTATTAATCAGCACGGAAAACAAAGGCGATATTGAAAAATTAAAGAATTCGGAGACAATATTTACCTCGGGTCTTACAATAGAAGAACCTTCCAAACGACGCCCTAGGGTTTCCGTCATTGGTGTTCCCGTAGCCCTTACTGAAAAGGAGGTTTTCGACTGCATTTACGAGCAAAACCTATCGGATAAATTGCCGAATACAACTCGTGAGTCCTTCCTGGAAAACATTAAACTGAGCCACAAATCCGGTAAGAAAGGTCTTCCTACTTGCAACTACATTTTGGAAGTACCCGCTGGCATAAGAAAATTACTGGTAAACCAGAGCCGAATATTTATAAATTGGACCTCATGCCCGGTGAGAGATTTTACCATAGTCACCAGGTGCTATAATTGCCAGCAGTTTGGCCACGCAGCCAAGTTTTGCCGTGAAACAAGTCCTACTTGCAACCACTGTGCAGAGACGGGACACTCTGTGAAGGAATGCAGCAGAAAATCTTCTCCCCCCCAGTGTGCGACGTGCAATAGATTTAAGAGGAAATGTGACCATTCAACCGGTGATGTAAGTTGCCCGGCACGTAAATATGCAGAGACCAACTACATCAACTCAATAGACTATGAAGGCGCCTAAGAGCGCCACAGTATAGTATATTTAGTAGGCACACAAACAGGTAGCTTATAGTTTTCTTTTATTTCTTCTTAGTTAGTAATTATCATGAGCAATCAGATAATAAGTGATCTAGATAGTTTTACTGTGTCCGAATCCAAAATCTGCAATGTTGAGGACTGTAAATACCTACTAAATTCTGGCGACAAATCACTTACCTTGCTTACACAAAATATTCGCAGCATAAACCGAAATATAAACGGTTTTGAAGTTCTTTTACAAACTCTTGATATAAGCTGTGATATTATTGTACTAACAGAGTGTTGGTTGTCAAAGCAGACAGTCAACTTACCATCACTGAAGGGTTTTTATTCATACAAAACAGACAGAAACACCAACCAAAATGACGGAGTTGTAGTCTATGTTAAAAATAATTTACGAACTGTCAAAGAAGAACCACTATTCCAAGAAAGCAATTGCTTATTCATCAAAATTATTCCCGATACAGTAGTCATGGCTATTTATAGGCCGCCCTCTCATAATATCGACAGATTTTTAGACTCACTCGACACAAACTTAAAAACCATTAGTACTTTCAAAAATATAATACTTGTAGGAGATATCAACATAAACATTGCCTCCGAGAAACCCGATACCCATACACACAATTACCTAAATATTTGTGCATTTCATGGACTCTTACCAGCTCACTATTACCCCACACATCAAAGCGGTTCTTGCTTAGACCATATCATTCTAAAATCAAAAAATCCATCTAAAACATTGGTTACTAACTCTGCGCTTACCGATCATCAAGCTGTTTTACTAACAATGCAAATAAATTCACCTAGAAAAAACTGCGAGCGTAGCTACACTAAAGTAAATATGACAAAACTTGCAACTGACATACGCAGCATTAATTTTAACCCTATTTATGATTCTGTTGATGCAAATAGCGCGTTACAGTATTTCATAAATTCCTTACAATATGTTATAAAGAAAAACACATTCACTATGAAAATCCCTAGAAAGTATAGTTGCATTAAACCGTGGATCACACCCGGTCTCGTTCGTTGTATAAGACACAGAGACAAACTTCACCTTAAATCAAAACTTGCACCAAATGATCTAATACTTTCTGTTACCTATAAAATATATCGCAATTTCTGTAATAAACTGTTGAAAAAGCTAAAGAACCAGTACGATAAACATGAACTCGAGAAGGCGGGGAAAAATAGTAAACTTGTGTGGAAATTTATTAAAACCAATACATTGAGGTCAAAAAATTCCGAACCTCCGTTAGATTTACTGACATCTGAAATCAACCCATCCGAAGCAGTAAATAAGGCTAACGACTTTTTTGTCAACGTTGGTAAAAACTTGGCTGAAAAATTCATAAATATCAGCACTCCTCCTACTCAAAACCCAACAGGGACATCCTCCACGTTGAATTCTTTTGTTTTACTGGATACGGACGTCAACGAAGTTGTTAGAATTATAAACGGCTTAAAGGATGTCTGCGCAACTGGGTGGGATGATATACCCAATAACGTACTAAAAAGATTTCAACACCTACTGGCCCCCCCGCTTACCCACATCTTTCAGCTATGTTTATCTAAAGGGATATTCCCAAAATTGCTAAAAAAGTCTGTGGTCACACCTATTTTCAAGTCTGGCGACAAAATGAGTGTGAATAACTACAGACCGATTTCAGTACTAACGGGTCTATCAAAAATTTTGGAAAAGATCATAAACAGTAGACTAATAAAATATCTGGAAGATAACAAGCTTCTTTCAGACAATCAATTTGGGTTTAGGCCCAAAAAATCCACTAGCCAAGCAGTAAACAAATTGATCAATTACGTTTCTACAA